>CM060940.1:693223721-694569137 GCA_030765085.1 Allium cepa | reverse complement strand
AATAATTGTGTATGGAGTTTGGTATGTGGACAACAAGTTTTCTTTTCCCTTAATAGAATGGCACATATCCTTCAAGCTCCAAATGAAGGTATAGATTTCAATGATGTCGAATGTAATCCAAGACAAAGAGACAGATTTAGTCATATGTTCATGAGTGACGACATGACTGAATTGCATTCTAAACTTCTTCGACCTAAAGAAGGAATTTTGCACAAGACGCTTATATTTCAATTGATGGGTTGTAAGATATAAGATGGTTTCATTGATGTTTTACTTCTTTGTAAACCCTGAAAATCATCTTATATCAGTCATGCATCACAGTAGTGTACTATTAGTTATATTGGGTGCTGGTGGTGTAAGGCGGTCATCACACGTGTGGTTAATCCGATCGGTGGTTATACTACTCTTGGATTAAGGTGCACTTGAGTTTTCTTTGTATATATATATATATATACACACATATATATATATATATATATATATATATATATATATATATTTGTTTAGTTGCGACGCGTACATGTTTGACTTTGTAGGGTATGGGGTGATTTTGGATATGTATTATTCATTGCATAATGAAACTATGATCTATCAAGCATGGAGTTGTCACTGAAAATACCTAAGGGATGAAGGGAGATCATTGTAGCATTGGACATAACGAAGGGGAAGTCAAGTTAGAGGTTGTGTGCGATGGAGGGTTGGAAGGATGAGATTAGTAGAATACTGGTACTTTGGGAATTTGCAGATGCCTTCAAACTAGTAACAGGATTACCGCTAAAGGGAGCGATTGAATTCCATATAGACTTGATATTGGGGGTTCAACCTATTTGTAGACCACCTAGAAGAATGTTGTATAAAGAGATGGAGGAATTGAGGAAACAACTAATGGAACTTGGGCATACAACTTTTATTTGGCTGAGTAGTTCACCAAAGGGAGCATTCACGTTATTTATATGGAAGTTGGATGGATCCTAATAGATGCATATTGGTTATCGAAATTTAAACAAGTTAATAGTGAAGAATCGTTATCCTTTGCCAATGATAGATGATTTGCTCGACTAGTTAAGAAAAGCTAGAATACTCTCGCAACGTGATTCCATGACCCGAGGGTAGCTTAGGATAGTGTTCGATTGACCGTGTTTGAAACAAGATATGATTTGTATGAATGGTTAGTCATGCCCTTGGGATTAACTAACGCCTATGTACTCTCTGTAGACCGTATTAACTGAATCTTTCACTTTCAGTTGAATAGATTTGTGTTAGAGTTCATCAATGATATTTAGATGTGTTCTTAAAGTGAGAGTGATCATAAAGTCCATCTTGGTGTTGGAGACATTGAGACAGCACAAATTAAATGTGAAGCTAAGTTTCTTGGTCACCTTGTATCGGAGAGTGGATTAGCGGTGGACCCAATCAAAGAAATATACCATTAATAGTTGGAAGAAACATGAGGCGATTATAGATACAAGAAGTTTCTTAGGTTCGGTTAGTCGTTATTGTAGATCCATTAAGGATTTCTTATGGACAACTGTATTCTTGACTAAGTTGACCAGGGTGAATAAGAGGTGCATGAGGGCTGATAAATGTTAAAGATGATTTCAGGAGTCAAAGAAGTTATTGAAAAATGCTCTATCTCTATTGTACCCAAAGTGAATCAAGATTCAGTAGTGCATACTAATGCATGTGAAATCATATTAAGAGTGGTATTGATGCCAAAATTGAAAGTGATAGCTTATGCATCAAGGCTGTTGAGACCGTATGAAGTTAGATATCTAGACCACGACTTAAAGTTGGCCGTGGTAGTTTTTGCACTAAAGATTTGGATACTTATCATTTGGGATAAAGGTTCGAATTGTATATGAACTGTTAGCCTCTTTATATTTATTCTCTCGGAAGGAATTGAATATAAAGCTATATTGGTGATTGGAATTCTTTTAGCATACGCCTTCGGTTTACAATATACACCAAAAAAGGGAACAGTTAAGTAGAAAGCAACAGAATGGAGTGTTAGCTTTGATTAAGGAATGGAAGCCATTTGATACCTTGGATTTTTGTTTAGTGCATTACAGAATGATTGCAGGATCAAGTCGAGATATAAGACATTTAGGATGCTTTGAAATACATCCAACACTTATAGATATGATTTCTAAGAGGTAAAGTGAGGACCCATTATTAGCCAAGGAAAATTAAACAAGTTGAGAGGAGTGAAAGTTAATGATTTGCAAGGATTTGAGATATACTCAAAAGGATGGCTTACAAAGAACGAGAGGCTATGTATTATGGATGTGGAAGATCTTTAAAAGGAGGTCTTAGGGGAGAGTCATATATCTAAGTTTACCATTCATCTCGAGGGCACAAAGATTTATCATGAAATAAATAGAGTGTTCTCTTAGGAAGGGATTGTAAAGATTTGCAATTTTAGCCAATTAAAAATAATAAATTTAATATAAATGTTGAATAAAAAAGGTCAGAAATAAAGATTTTATTATTGAAAAATATATAAGAACGAAAGTTATGATCTTGAATTGAATTCTAAATATGACAACAAAGTGCAATAAGAGAAAAGATGGAATCATATATTAGAATATAAATTAAAGATATTGGTTGTATGAAATTAATAATGGACATTGAAATAACTAATGTTAAATTTTAATAAAGAATGGAATGAATGTTTCATTAGAAGAGAAAATTGTTGTTATTATTAGAATTTGTTTTAAAATCTAATATTGAAGTAAATTGTAATTAAATTGATTGGAATCTTTTAATTAAAAGAAAGAGAAATGAATTGTAATTAATAGGATGAAATAATAACTCACGTTCGCATTTAAATGGAATGAGCATTTAATGAAAATAAGTAATGTTTGAGAAAATTAAAACGAATATTTTCATTTGGAATATAAGAATGACTTTATATAAAAAGGGAAGAATTTTACTTAAACAAAATCTTTACAGCCGTTAAGTAACCATGGTAGGAGATAAGGAAGTGATTTGAACCTTCTGAAACTTCAATGGATTTAAGTCATGGGATTAAAACATGTTTTAATATGGATAATATGAAAAGAATGGAATTATTTTGTTTATTTCAGAAAAATCAATTCATTTTCAAATTTAATCTGAAATTGGTTAATATTTTAATGAAAAATATTCCTCAAAATGTAAATATTTTTACATAAAAAAGATATAGAAAATATTCTAATTAAGACATCAAGTTTCCTTTCTTCAAATTTGGTCTTTTAGCTTCGTTTTAAGCGTTTCATAGATTGCTGAACATTTCGAATTGGTGTAATTGATGAAAACAGTGGATTTGGACATGAGTACCATAGCATAGGTTTTATTGCGCTTTGTAGTTCGTCTTGTCGTATTGGTCACCGCGATATATTTATTTTCGTGTTTCCTTGCCGAGTTCTTAACGTGGCGCGGTCAAATTTTAGTGTATAGGGGTATATATTTAACTACTTGGCATCTAAGATTGATCTGGTAGAATATAGTAATCTTTTAGAAACATAAAATATTATTCACTTTCTTATATTTAAAAATCTCTCCTGCCACTAACAACCCTATCGCATCCACTCCTTTTCAAGGTTAAGTAAATTCAATCTTGCGCCTTCATTTATAAATATAAAAAAATTCAAAACCTCTGTCGTTCTTCCATCCACCTTCTACCTCATGCGTAGATACCATCACCCATCTCAGATGAATCACCCAATGGTCATTCTCCTTGCAGCAGCCGCCTGCTAAGTAGGCCCTACCATCATTCGCTGATTACCCAACCTTCTAGTCGCCTACCATCAGCCTCTTTCCTTGACTGAAGTCACCCTGTCCTTCATCAACTTCTATCCCCCAACCTGCAGCTTTCTCTTCTCTCATCAGCCCATCCACATGCCACCAGTCATCCAACCCTTCATCTCCGCTAACCCAGACCTTTTCCCCAGCCTCCTCCATCATTTGCCAATACCTGCCTCCGTAAGTGTAATAGCTCAACTGCCAAACCCTTCTAGTGTTTGCTGCCTAGTCACCAAGCCAAAGTTCACGGGTTCCGTTCGAGTAGTTATCATAGTTTCATTCTCTAATCTAAGTGCTTGTTCATGTTCGTATCCGCTAGTCCAAGTCCGTAGAGCACGTGTGTCATCTTATGTTCCCCATGTGATTCTCAAATTCATGAAATTCAGGTGAGTGCTTAAACCCACTCACACAGTACTAAAATTATTATGCAAGTTAAACAAAAATCACGAAGTGATAAATTTCATTGGTTTCTGTTTGGAAATTTAATTTGTAAATCATGACTAGATGATGTCGTGATATGTGATGACGATTGATTTTGTGGCATATGTTTAATTAAATTAATTGGGATCTCGATTACATGTATAGACAGACCCATAAAGTGTTAATATTGGGATTAACTATATGTCTAGTCACTAATTTTGAAATTACTCTATAACCATCCTATGTATCATTGACATTAAAATCAACATTTAAGTTAACATTGAAATTGAATATCACTGCTAGTTAAACATACAGACATCCAATTTATAATGGCTATTGTGATATATGGTTCGATTGGCTGATTTGGATGTTGATTTCATGTTTTAATGGATGTGTTGATGGATGATTTTATGATTGGGTGCATATTGTTAGTGATTTTGATATATTCATGTTATCATCCGAGTTATTATTGAAATGAGTTGTCATATTAATCATCCGGAAATTGGGTTATGATATGAACTCTTGGACACCTGATATTGATTTTTGGAAATATTTTATTGTTTTGCTTTGGCCAAAAAAGTAAATTTTGAAAAATCAACTGTTGTTTTGTTTTTAAAGTGAAAATCATTTTTTCTAATTTTTTAAATTTAAGTTTGAATTTTAGAGAATTTTCAAATTAGTTTTTCATAAATTAGAATTTTTGCAGGTAAAGTTATATGTTATAAATAATGTAAATTTGAAAATGTTAGTTAAATTAGATTTTTGAAAAGTAGTTGTGAAATTTGTTTATAAAATTTGAATTCAAATGTAGAAAATATATTTGTTAAAGCGTTAAGTAACTTGAAACTTTTCTATAACTCCAGTAATTTACAAAGTATATTTGATAAAGAACACATATATATTTCAGTGATTCGGTAATTTTAAAATTTTAAACCATAAATTTAGTCGTTTGAAATTTATACAGATTACCAAATCAGTTGGAAATTTATGATACTTACTGAAAATTCTAAAAAGGTGTTTGAAAGCTCTGAAGCTTTTTCTGTGAATTTTTGAAGTAAAAATGAAGTTATTTGCACCTATTGTTCACATGTTTCTGATTTAATTTACATAATACTTTTTAGTTTTGACTTGAATGTATTGTCTTTCTTTACACTCGGGTCGGCCTAAGTATTTCAATGTTTCAAAGATGCCTATTTCTTGAAGATAAAGATGGAGTTTAAAGACTGTATTTACTGGTATATTTCCACTGCATTGTTTTCTGATGTTTGATATGTCTAACTCTTATGTTATTGTATAATGAAATAAAATGTATCTTGTTAAACAGCTCATGAACTATTTATGTATTTATTATATTTTATCGTTCCTATGTGAGATTCTGCATTTTTGTTTTTCTGTATCTTATTTCTTTGGGGGAAAACCTGTTTGCCAATCTATCTTTTGGACGATTTGAGTTGGACATGTATGGATTATTATCGAATTAAATTGTCAAAAAGATGGGTCATCATAGGGATGGAAAGGGATATCGAAGAATAAGTGAAGAGGCATTTCATATGTCAACACGTAAAGGTTGAGCATCAAAAGTTAGGCAGCTTAGTTCGAACTTTAGAAGTGTTAAAGCTAAAATGGGATTTAGAATCCATATATTTTATTGGTAGGTTGCCAAGGCCGAGAAAGGAAATGATAACTTTTGGGCATTAGTCGATAGATTGATTATAAGCACTCATTTTATCCTAGTGAACTCGACAAAACGATAGCCAGCTTAGCGAAGCTATACATGAAGAATGTTGTAAGATTGTATGAGAGTCTAAGCAGTAGTGTTAGTGATAGAGACCAACGATTCACCATTGTGTTCTGAAGAAGTTTGCAGAGTGCATTGGATATTGAATTGAACTTGAGTATAGCAAACTGTAGGCAGATGGCCAAACAGAAGGGTGAACTATGTATTAGAGGATTTTCCAAGGGCATTTTGTAATTCGGAGGATCTTGGAAAGATCATTTGCATAAGGTAGTGTTTTCCAACAACAATAGTTACCAGTCGGCTGTTGGAGTATCATCACTTGAGGCATTGTATTGTAAACCATGAAAGTCGTTTATTTATTGGTTGGACATAGGAGATAGGCCCTTGCTAGGACCAAATTTAGTAAGAGATGCTACCGAGAAGTTAGAGTTGATTCACACTAGGATGAATGTTGCACAATTGAGATAGAAAAGAAATGCCGACAAGAGGAGAAAAGAGCTAGAGTTCGAAGTAGGCAATCATATGTTTGTGAAGGTTTCTCCAATGCAAGGTGTTATGCACTTTGGGACAGTAAGGAAATAGGCACATTGATATGTTGTATTGTAACGACCGGGGATTTTGGACCCTCAAAAACCGACACTGATACATCCACCATATCACATGCCGAGCAATCGAATACCGGGAAACCCGATTGTTAGGGGAAATGAAAGAAGGAAGAAGATAAGAAAAAAACTAAATAACACAGAATCTCACAGCAGAACAAATAATCCATAGTATACCACAAATCTTTACACAAAAGCAAAACTGTAATATATGTATATATAAATACCAATCGGAGTACGCTAACCTATTTTAGCTTAGACAGTTATAACTGCCTGTCCTCACAATGGCTGATAACACAATAACGAATGCAGCAGAAAATAACCATCTACGTAAATATGTTTCAGGACCTCCAACTCGTCACTTGAAGCTCCAAGCATCCAAACTAATCTGTAATATACTCGGTCTGACCCGAGCATTATAATAAAATAACACCCGGGTCGGTCCGAAAAACCTGTGCGAGAAAACACACCCAACTGGATTTGAAGTTACATAAACATGTATGGGTTTTTACCTTACGATTACCAATACATTTTATATGAAATCCTCTAATATTATAATGGTTTCTAGATGCAAATACTTATTAATCTTAGCTAAAATTGTTACATTAATTAAATTCCAGCGTAATAGGTATACAACTAAATCGTAAAGGCACATATTGGAGATTGGATTCCATACTATTCCAAGGTAAGGAATAACTTTTCGAAGGTACATCTCAAAATAAATGCACCGGGGTATAATAAGAACATCTTGTACCTCTGCCACACAAGACTGGTCTACCACTTGACTAGTAGTATCAAATATGATCATCCCTCTGTTAATGAGCCCCGAAGCATATCGATGAGAGATAATAACCGATCAAGAGTTGGAGTGACCATACTCTGCTTTGGAGCTACCCACTTGGCACTGTTGCATGCCCGATTTTTGACATTTCCCAGCTGATGAGGTCCAAGGCTACGTTTTACATTTTATATAGCACTTCCCAATTGGAATGCTAATATTGCCTTCCAGGCGATAATGCAACACCAGCATTAATCCATACAAGTTGTTCTAGGTCTGAACAAACCAATCACTTCAAAGATCACGTTCTTCATTATCCTCAAGATTTCACAATTCGTAAAGCTCAACTCGGATCAAAGTGGTTTTCAGATGATTAAATCTGATCCCGATCTCTTCGAAATGATCAACAAATTTGGCCAGATTTGATAGTCGATTATTTAACTATCAAATTACACACATAAGCTGTCACTAGGTCCATATTATAAATCTTTCAAACATTTTATTTCAAAATATGTTAACAAAGATATATATTTAAATCTTTTTCAATATTTCAATATTTAAAAACAATTTCGAATACTTATATCTATAACAGGAAATTTTTAAACCATATCAGTACCTAGAAATATTTCCAGGTTCAATTTATAAGCCATTACTTAGAGCAATATTTCTATATAAATCCTTTCTTAGTAAAAAAATTTCCAAACCTTCTACTCCAATACTTAAGAAAATATAACAAGTTTATTTTCCTAAACCATTTCTAATATCAACATTTAGGAATTTTCATAACTTATCTTGATTGCATGAGTATAATTACAAAAAAAAATCCCCTTTTACCCACTTAATAAAACATTTACAAATTCATTTGCAAATTCTCAACCCATTATAACTCATTTTATAAATTCCTGGAATCCATTTCCAATCTTTTTTATAATTTCTAAAAAAATGATTATACTTATTCATAATTCTGTCTAACAATTTATAACTTCTTTTATGAATTCAAGTCATTTCTGAAGTTTATGTATCTAACTATTTTGGAATTTATTAAATTATCCAATTATAAGATTTCTCTTATAAATCAGAACCGTTCAATAAAATCCAATTTACAAATCTCGAGAGTTTTTATAAATAAATTCCAATTACTTACTTCTAAATTCTATGTAAAATGATAAGTATTTTTATAGAATAATAATTTATTTTCAAAACACGTTTCAGTAATTATTTAAAATATCAAAACCCTTTTAAATAATCAATGATAACTCATTCCCAATTCATTTTTATATAAAACTAATCAATTTACAAAGCTTATTATAAAAATAAAAATTCATTTCCATTAATATTAAATATTTGAAAAGACAACTTCCTGAAATATTTTAATACAGACAACATTTTAAAAACTACATAGTTTGATATATAAAATCCCTTTCTAAAACAAACATAACTTCTCGGTAAAAAAATATTTTCAGAATCCCAATATAACCAATTTATATTTAAAAATCTATCTCGATTTATCACAAATTGATTTACGTTTCCAAATTCATAACCTTTTCCAAATTCCAAAATAGAATCTATTATTTCTTTCTAAACCGATTTCCATATCTCATTATAAATTCTAACTGTGAATTTATATTTCCAATTTATCAAATGATAGTCATTTCACTTCATTGTTTATAAATTTTATAAACTCATTTCTAGATTAACAGGTCTATATTACAAAAATCCATTTATAAGTCGATTTCTAATTAAAATTCCACTTATAAGTGTATATCTTAAATAATCCAAACTATATTCCAAAACCATTCAAATCTTGATTTTGACTTCTATTTCGTATTTCAATTGTCTCATTTAAAAATCCATTGTTCAAAAATCCATAATTTAAAATTCCCTATTTGAAACCATTTTACGAAATAGCTAAATAAATATCCAAAATCCAATCATTTTTTTATCCAATTCAATTCCCTTTTAAATAATCCAAAAATTCAATATAAATATTTTCATTTCCCAAAATCACCTTTGAATTTCCTTTTTAAATTCAAAAATACTATTTATGGTATTTACAATACCAAAATTAAGGCCAGTGCTACTACAGCATCCAATAAATTCAAATCACATCATAACCTATAACAAATTATTCAAAATGCATCATATAACACTATATATGAAATTAAAATTAATAATTTTAAGGAATACAATTGGAACCCTCCAACCTGTTCCCTGCAACCGCAAGTGTCATTTAATCACAAAAATAAAATCACCGCTTCGAGGTGGATATCGCCACAAAAAGGGTCATCCGCTATTATGCGCGAGGCATAGTGTCTCATCTGCTCTAATCAGCGAGAATATATCCAAACCAACTAATAAATATAATAATTTATCCAAACAATCATTCAACCATTTTTATCAACTATAAATAATACTTTTTATCCAAAAAGGTGGGTTTAACACACCGAAATCTTCTGTTGTTGCCAAGGCATTCCGTTTTGGAACTAAAACCGGATGATGTCCGATTTCAGCCTAAATTTCAATAGTCTCCGAATTCGTCCAAACCAGTTCCATTGTGAACATCTTGATGAAACGAGCGCAAATTTATTGGCCACACTTGATTTTGACCTAAAACGAACAAGACACTAAATTTACAAGTTTACGGAATTTAATAATATAAATTCGTTTCTCAATTACAGTCATTACTTAACTTATCCATGTTTAAATATTATAACCCATCTCCCTCTCTCTCTTCGTCTACCTCGTTTGCATACACCCTAACCCAGCCGTTAACTTTATGACCACCCCCACGCTACCTCAGGCTACTGACATTCGCCAAGCCTATCCCCCAACCTTCCCTTGACCACGCGCCACCCGTAAACGCCAGCCACGACACCCAGATCGCAGCCATCGCCTCGCATCTCATCCAAACGTCGATCGACTTTTTTTTCTAATTCCAGCTACCTCTGCTACTCTACACCACCACACTGACATTAAAGCATGCCCCGCCTTCTAGCTACCCATCACCACAAGCACCGCCACCTCCGATGTCGCCCAGCTCAAGATCGAGCTACTACAACCGTCGACGTTCATGCTCCTCTAGTCGCCACCATATGCCATCTCGACCCACCTCCACCGTCCAAGTTGTCGAGCTCCCCCTCCTTTACAACTTCCTTGATGAACTGGAGGCCTAATATGGCATCTGGTTGTCCAGATCGACCATGGTCGTACGATGAGGCTGCTGTGTCTAAGGAATATGAGCGTGAAAGATCAGTAATGTATTGTGGGGAGCGATAAAACTGAGAGGAAGAATAGTGAAACACCCCACACCCGTTAGTATACCCAAAAAGGGAACACTAAAGGATGTGGTGCGTTGTAGGTATAGCCAAACCATCACAGAGACTAAGATTCACAAGATAACTAAGTAAAAATAGCGAAAACATTTAAATAATAATTTATCGTCTAAAATTAAACTTCATCTCGAAATAAGTCATAAAAACATAACATGTCTTAAAAACTTAAAATCACTCATGCCTCATGAAAATACATCTCAGTCTCATATAATTAGAGAACAAAAGTAACAATAATAATAGTTATCCCTCAAGCATATGCAAGTCCATTATAAGCTAAATGAAAAGATGAAAAGCAGAACATTACATCTGAAATGAAAAAACTGCATCAACGGATCTCCAAGCAGCCTGAATCAACTCAACTCTACTGGCCTATGGGGGAAAAGGGGGATATAGAGGAGTGGGTCAGACAATAAGTCGGTGAGTGTAAGTAATTACTAGCATTTCTAAGTAAGATAAAGATAATAGACTAAGAAATAGTTCTAGCTTGAGATGAAAATACAGAAAAGACAAAATTTGAATAAAATACTATTTCTGATTTTGTCTGACTGATTGTTTTGATTGTGATTGTTTGCACTTGTCTTAAATTGAGGTGATTATGTCGAAATCCTAATCCTATCTCAGTTGCTTACTTGATTAGGCTGCCATCCTAATTCTACCCTTAGATCGGCCTATTCTATCTCTGTTGTACCACTGTGAACCAATCCTGTTGGTCAAAGCAAAAGACACCTCTTAGCGCTTAGAACATTGTAGCGTATTTATCCTAATCGACGTCGTACGCTCGGTCATCGCCGGTACACACTAACTTTCGCCCTCTATTGTGACCTCTTATTTACCCTAATTAGCATAAGCGTACCCAACCTCACCTAATTGTTGTGGGACCATCAGTTCTACACCTAAAAGGGAATGCTACCCAGCCTCTCCTAGCTGTTATGAGACAATCAGTCCTAGTCCTAAAAGGGAATGCTGTCGGTACTGCTCCTAACAGACAAATTCTAGTTTGTACCCCTTGCTCAAATCCCCAGATTTGAGATTCTATCTATTAGCCACTTATTTACCCTAATAAGCATAAGCATGACCTAGCCTCGCCTGCTATTGTGAGACCATTAGCCCTAGATCTGAAAGGGAATGCTGCTGGTACGGACCACTACTTCTGTGTTGGCTTATTAACTTATTCTAAGTTTTAAGATAAGCTTCTTCTGTTATTTCTTTCTTTTTAAATATAACTTATGTGTTATAATTATTCTTTTGCTTATTAACTTAATATAAGAGCTAAGTCATAAAATAAGCCTCTTCTGTTACTCTTTTATTTTCTCTTTTTTTAGTTATAATCACTTGTTATAATTATGCTTGCAAATATCTCTAATTTGCCAATTTCGGTCTATCTCCATCTTATTACGGTTCTTTTTTTACATCTGATTTCTGTAAATATAGCATTTTTTCTATATTAATCCATATTTGTGAATTCTTCTTCTTTTTAATATTTTATTCACGTAAAAAGGAATAAAAAGAAATGAACATTTATAGACTAAATTCCAACTTAAAAAAGATGTAAATAAATGTAAATAACTATAAATAACTGAATAAATAACTTAATAAAATAGACTGAAAAGAATTTCTCAAATTTACTTAAAAGTTTACTTTAATAACTTATATGAAAATTGTAGAAAAACTACAATTATTGAGAACCCTACTATTTTAAATTACTTAAAAAATTTAAAATAATTACAAAAAACTCACTTGTGGTCCTTAGCTCTATTCTTTAGCCTTCCCATATCCACTTCCATGGTGTAGAATATTTTTTATCAAAAAGATCTTCTCCCTAGAAAAAATATCTATTTAGAGTCCAGCCTCAGACAATGAATCCAACTCGGAGAAAATTTGAATGAGAAAAAAGCTAGGCCTAGGATTGTACTTATAGTATGACTTAGGGATCTCAGACCATTGTATTTGAAGATTAAATCTGGTGCAACCACGTCATAGGCTCTCTAAAGACTATCAGATGGAAGCACGAACGCGCTGGATTTGAGAAAAATCAGGTTATGATGTGTACACTTCGATCTGGATGAATCTACGTTCACTAATTAACGAGGGTCGACAAAGCTTCTAAGAGGGTCAACCCTAAGGTCGACCTAACCATTGGCATGGGTCGACCCATGCCTTACAATTTTTTTTCTATTTTACTTAATTTCTTGTTTCTCTCATATCTTCTCCGTACTGACTCCATTCTTGACAATTTATATAAGGAAATTGATCATAAAATCACCATGAACCCAATGGTGCAACTCCCGTAGCTCGATCCTTGGAGGGGCTGGTTCAAACCCTTAGCAAACTTGATGGCCTTCTTATGCAATGTATTAACAATCTCCATTTCGAACCACAATAACTCATTAAACTGATTTATATACTCCTTCACCGAAAGACTCCCCTACTTTAGACTAATGAACTTCTCCAACTGCATGCTTTCCTCAACTTGCGACAAGCACTTTCTCTCAAACCTTTCTTGAAATTTAAACCAACCAATTTCTCTACCCTCCATCCCTAAAATCTCCCACCAGTAAGAAGCCTCTCCCTTCAGCTGCCAAGATGCAAGCTGAACTCTCTACTAGCCCTCCAATCCTAACGGTCCAAATATCAACTCCGTATTCTTCAACCAAGGTTGTGCCTCTACGAAATCCTTTGTGCCAGAAAATGTCTTACCTCCTAGACTAGCGAAGTCCATGCGTAACATAGAAAAATTGGTTGTTGTAAGTGGATTAATGGGATCTACATCTGTCAGTGTTGCAATGGGTGCTTGCCCTTGCACCTCTGGTGCCGTAGCTTAGTGCTATCAGCGGAACCGGGCAATGTCTTGGACACCCTCTGGAAGATTTAGGGCATCCTCCATAATATGTAAAGAAAAGAAAATTTAGGCTTGAAAGAATTGAAAGAAGGTTGAACTGGACTTTGAGGGGATTTTTATACAAACTCTCTTATACTTGAAAACCATTTCTATAATAAGAGTTTATTTTGAAAAATACTCGTAGTTTGAAAATACGTAACCTTTTAAAAATACTTTACTTTTAAAATAAGTTTTTAGGAATCCTGTAACCTTAGGCTGTGATACCAAGTGAAACACCCCATACCCCTTAGTATACCTAAAAGGGCACATTAAAGGATGTGGTGCGTTGTAGGTATAGCTAAAGCATCACAAAGACTAAGATTAACAAGACAAATAAGTAAAAACAATGGAAACGTTTAAATAATAATTTATCATTCAAAATTAAACTTCATCTCAAAATAAGTCATAAAAACAAAACATGTCTCAAACATCTCGGTCTCATATAATCAGAGTACAAAAGTAACAATAATAATTGTAATCCCTCTCACATGTGCAAGTCCATTATTAGCCAAATGAAAAGGATTAAAAGTTGAAAAATACATCTAAAATGAAAAAACTTCGTGAACGGATCTCCAAGCAACCTGAATCAACTTAACTATGTTGGCCTATAGGGGGAAAAGGGGAAATAGAGAAGTGGGTCAAACAATAAGTCTGGTGAGTCAACGTAATTACTAGCATTTCTAAACAAGATAAAGATAATAGACTAAGTAATATTTCTAGTTTGAGAGGAAAATACAGAAAAGATAAAACTCGGATAAAATATTTTTTTGATTCTGTTTAAATGGTTGTTTTGGTTGTTTGTTTGCGATTGTTTGCACTTGTCTTAAATTGCTACGATTAGGTTGCAACCTTAATCATATCTCAACTGCTAACTTGATTAGGCTGAAATCCTAATTCTACCCTTTGATCCGTTTATTCTATCTCTATTATGCCACTATGAACCAATCATATTGGTCACAACAAAAGACACCTCTTAGCACTTAGAACGCAGTAGCGTATTTACCCTAATCGATGTCGTACGCTCGATCATCGCCGGTACACACTAACAGTCGTCCCCTGTTGTGACCTCTTATTTACCCTAATTAGCATAAGTTTTCTGGGCCTCACCTAACTTTTGTGAGACCATTAGCCCTGGACCTGAAAGGGAACGCTGCACAGTCTGACCTAGCCAAGACCATTCATCCTAGTTCTAAAATGCAATACTGCCGATATTGATCCTAACAAATAAATTCTAGTTTGCGCCCTTTTCCTAATCTAAGGATTTAGGCTACTATCTATTGGATACTTATTTACCCTAATCAGCATAAGCATGCCCCAGCCTCATCTGCTATTGTGAGACCATCATTCCTAGATTTGAAAGCGAATGCTGCCGGTATGGATCACTACTTCTGTATTTGCTTATTAACTTATTCTAAGTTTTAAAATAAGCATCTTCTATTATTTCTTTCTTCTTAATTATAACCTATGTGTTATAACTATTCTTTTGCTTATTAACTTAATCCAAATCTAAGTTTTAAATAAAGCCTCTTCTGTTACTCTTCTATTTTCTCTTTTTTTTAGTTACAATCACTTGTTATAATTATGCTTGCAAATATCTCAAATATGCCTATTTAAGTCTATCTCCATCTTATTATAGTTCTTCTTATTTTACATCTGATTTCTGTAAATTTAGTATTTTTCTATATTAATCCATATTTGTGAATTCTTCTTCTTTTTAATATCTTATTCGCGTAAAAAGATAAAAAGAAACAAACAACTATGGCAATTCCAACTTAAAACATATGTAAATAACTATAAATAACTATATGTAAATAAATAAAATAACTGAATAAAATAGCAGAATAAACTAGACTGAAAAGAACTTCTGAAATTTACTTAAAAGTTAACTGTAAATGACTTATATAAAAACTATCTCAAAATTGTAGAAAATCTACAACTATTGAGAAACCTATTATTTTAAATTACTTAAAAATCTAAAATAATTACAAAGCACTCACATGTGGTCCTTAGCTCTATTCCTTTACCTTCTCGGATCCACTTCTATGGCATAGATTTTTATCAGAAAGATCTTCTCCCTAGAAAAAATTTCTATTTAGGGTCTAGCCTCAGGCAATGAACCTAATTGGGAGAAAATCTGAATGAGAAAAATAGCTAGGTCTAGGGTTCTATTTATAATGTGACTTAGGGATCTCAGACCGTTGTATTTGAAGATTAAATCTGGTGGAACCACTTCATAGGCTCTCTAGGAACCGTCGGATAGAAGCACGAATCCACCGGATTTGAGAAAAATCAAGTTATGACTTGCACACTTCGATCTGGATGAATCTACATTCATTAACTAAGGCAGGTCGACCAAGCTTCTATGGGGGTCGACCCTAAGGTTGACCTGACCATTAGCATAGGTTGACCCATGCCTTGCAATTTTTTTCCGTTTTAGTTGATTTCTTGTTTCTCTCGTATCTTCTCCATACCGACTTAGAATTCGACAAGTTATATATGGAAATCGATCAGAAAATCGCCACGGATCCAATGTTGCAACTCCCATAGCTCGATTCTGAAAATTTCACAAACTTAATTGAATATTTAATTAATTCGTTAGTTAGTTATTATAACTCAAATTTTGGTTGTTACGAGAGGGTAACGCAATTTTAAAAAGAAAGGGGAGGGTATGATCGTAGATAGGTAGGGTGTGGGCTTGATTAGGGTAGGGTGGCTGAAATGAAAGTTTAAAGTAGTGAAAGGTTAAATCGATATACATATATTATTTAAAATTCACAATATTAACTGTATAATTACAGAACCCAATTGAGGCGTACTGCTTGGCGTTTCTAATGTTATACTCCTATTCCAAACGCAATGGAACAAGTTTCGAGACCTAATTCGATCGTATGCATAAGATAGCGTTTTGAACCCAATTATTATATTTAATCTTCTGACATTAATTTCAATGCGTTTCGATCTCGCACAACCAAACGATGCATCTGATCGCTATGAAATTTGATGGCATATTAAAATTCATTATTATGGACCCAATGACACTTGTTTCGTCAAAATCTGAGACTGTGCCCCCGAAAGGCTATTTTTATATGTTAATTAAAACGTTTATTTTCAAAATCGAGTGAACCACTTTCAAATCCAATTTAAATGTTTTGTTACCCTCATTCTTGTTAAATATTAATCAAATAAGCTTTTAAATTATTTTTATCCAAATAAAAATCCAAGATCTAATTATTTAAATGATTTTAATTGTCAAATTCTATGATTACACTATCTAATAAATCGCTATATTTGGAGTTTAGGTTATTTAACCTATATAATTAACTTTTCAATATTTAAAATTAATTGAGTATTCTAATTCAAAATAACTAAGTTCTTGGTCGTTACAGGTATGTTTCCAGTAATTGAGAGGAATGGAAAACTTGCATATCAAGTCTAGTTACCTAGCAGCTTGGCGAATTTGGCGAGTGTCCATAATTTTTTTCACATATCACATTTGAGGAAATGTGTGCACGATCCAAATCGATAGTGGAATCAAGTACAGATGAGGACTTGTTTGTAAAAAAAAATTTGACGTTTGTTATATGACCGAAAATGATAATAGGTCATGATACAAAAGAGTTGAGGAACAAGAAAATTGAATTTGTTCAGTTTATGGAGTGATGATAGATGATTGTGTCTAGAAGGTAGAGGGTAAGATTAGGAATATCTATCCCTATTTGTTGTGACATGTATGATTGGATATGTATGTTTTGTTGTATAAACTAGTAGTGACACTAGTGCAATTTTATGATATCATATTATCATGTGTTGGTAGTGTCACTAATACATTATAATTGCTAAATTATGACATGTATTTGAAGAGAACTAATGTAACTATTGTACTTGCATGTATAAATTGATGACGGTGGTCATTATCCTACCTTGTTTAAATTTCTAGGATGAAATTCTTATAAGGAAGTGACACTACAATGCCCCATATTTTGGAGTATCAAAATATAGGAAACTAAATAGTTCAATAATTAATCAAAACACCTAATGATATGATAATTAAGTAAGTAGGTTCATTAATAGAATAAGAAATCAATATAAGATGAAGAGTTAAGGGATTAGTAAGACTAAGTTAGAAAGATAATATAACTTGAGCCAAATTTATTAACCCCTAACTATAACATCTCCTCATTCATGTCTCATGCTTACACACAAAAAACATAAGAGGAAGTGATAGGTCGGTAATTATTTTGAAGATGAAGAAGAAGAGAAAATCAACATCAAAGGAAAGGAATTCATCCCCAAGAATAAAAGAAGATTTTATCAAGTTTAATCAAACTTAGGTGAGTAAAACTTTGTTTAATCCTTTCCAAATTCATTTGGATTTGGATTGCATGTGTTTATGAATCAAAATACGATGTTGAGCAAGTTTAAGAAAGGTAGAATGGATTCATTCATGTTTGGGGATTAAATGATAATATTTTTGATACGTTTTAAGGTAAAAAGTGGATCAAACCTCCTTAAGTCACTTGAATTTTTTGTATGATGTCTGGACCATTATTTGAGATTAGTCTTTAATTTCATAATTTTCTAAAGTTATTTGGATTTCCTAAGTTAAAAAAATATTTAGTTTTGAGTTTTAATCATCTGAAATATGAATAATAACAATATTAACCTAAATTTTTTATATAATTAAAGGTTAGAAATTTTGTTTTTTGTGATTTTTTTGAATTTTTCCATGTAATTTCGAACTAATATGAATTTTTTACTAAAGGAAGAAGCTAACTACAAATGATAAATTAACTAATTAAATAATGAAGTTTTTTGTTAATTTTGAAAAAGAGAGGTTATATTTCTGGTTTTCCTTGAAAGAGAAATGCAAAGATCCATGATTAACCAATGAAAATTCAACGTGCAAAAGGAGTTGGTGAAAAGTAATTGCTTTTAAAAGAAATAAAATAGTTTTTAAGATAATTATAGAATTTCCACTCAATATGTGATAGCTTGTAAACTCAATATGTGATAACTTATAAACTTAACAAGCGATAGCTTGTAAATTCAATATGCGATAGCATATGAGGTTCGACATTCAATGGCCGTTAAACTTGAAATGCGATAGCTTATCCACATTTAACCTTCGATTGCTTGAATATGCGACAGACTTCTACATGCGATAGGTTTTCTGTGATGATCACTATTTTTAACATCTAAATATCAAATAGAAATGACGTCAAAATACGCCTACAACTAATTACAGATACTAAAAGTAGTGACCGTGGGTACATAAAAAATAAAAATTCTAAAACAATGGATATAAGAAGGGAAACCTCACAACAGAATATAAACATTAACTTACATATAAAATCCCGTATTAATAACTGAATATTACACAAATCCAGTACAAAATATAAAATACATTTTTCAATAAATCAATTATAAAAACAACAATTGTAAAATTTCGATGCAAGAGATATATTGTTCTACCCTATGGACATGACATATTCCAGAATCTATCCCTCCTTTTTTCCGCCTACAAATTTACGAACACTCATATATCAATATGATAAAAGGTGAAAAAGGTTTCAACTATGTTTGGACCATACCAACCCTATACACTATACATATAGGTTCGATGGTTATTGGATATGAAATGACTGCCTACGTACCTCTTTTAGAGGATCAAGCCCATGTAGTTTTATTCTCTGCTCTTCTCCTTTATGCAAATAATTTCTGGTACATAACAACCATACCATTCATGCATGCAACCATCACAACTAATGTAGTCAATGCAACCATCGCAACCTGCAACCAATGCAAATAGTAAAATAAGAAAATAGTATTCCTACTTATGCATCTCAATAAATCATCATGTGGGGAAACAATAACAATAGCATACTCACCCATTAAATGTCAGTAACACAAAATTTCAAATCATCATATAAGAAAATAATAATCATACCGATATACTTAATTCATACTAACGAACAATTATAGTAATGCATCACTAATGTAAGTATAAATCATCATTTGTGTAGTAATCACCTCATAATAGTAAAACAACATCAATCACAAAATTAACCATAATAAACTACTCATCATCTTGTACCAATAATGGTAAACTATCGCACACTCATCCAAATGCGATACCATCATCAAACATCAAATATATGTGACAATTATAATTAGCAATTGGTCACACATTTGGAAACTACCAAAATAATATATCAACAACCACTATCCTCTTGGGTATTGAACCATTCCATTATTTTTTATCATGAATTCGTCAATTTTTATTCATTCTAAAAACAATAATAATTCCTTTTAAATGGTAACATACTCTTTAAATTCTTAATTATACTTTAATTTCATTAAATATTATAAAGCATCATATATTAAATCAAAATAATAATCTATCAAATTGCTTTTTAAATCAATATTATTACTAATTTACATTAACATAATTATATATATTAAAAACTTTTTAATATTTTCCAAAACTAGTTTATCACTATTTATTCCAAAAATATAACATTTTATTTTAAATCATTGAAACTCCTTTTTATTCCTATATGCTTTAAAACGGTAATTTCTTTATAAAAAACACTTTTGAAAAACATCCCTTTACCATTGTGGTTGCTGTTGTTCAAAAAAATACTTTTTTCTTTTATTTCTCAAACAATAATAATACATTTTATTATAAACAATGCAAAATCATTTCACTATTTACATAAAATAATACTATTTTTACTTAAGTTCCAATATTATTATCTAAATTCTCATTCTATTTTATAAACTATAAAATTTCCAAATATCAAACTAAAAATATAATTACAGTTATTATTTATGAGTTTCCCTAGAAATTCATAAATAATAACTTTATTCAATTATGTATCAAAATTCAAATAAAGTTTGTTTTATCATCATTATTTAAAGAAACCACTTGAAATTGATAAATAACCTTATTTATTTTTTATTTATCTAATTTCCATTATTGTCCAATTTATCCCAATTAATTATTCTAATTCAAATCAAAGAACTTATTTTAGTTAAACATTCGAAAATACCACAATCGGCAATAATTATCCAATCAAGGCACAATACACTCAAATATTATAATAGCCAAAAAATATCTATAGAGAAAAATATATTTAAATAAATATGATTTTTCATCAATGGTAACGTAGTTTATAAATTGGAATTCAATTAGTGAAATTAAATAAATCATACCAATGTGCATTTTCCATTAATCTCTAAACTTAGCAAATTTAGAGCATACCATCCAGAATTTTGCCAAGAGTCCAATGAAATAAACCATGTTTGAATTGGTTCGTTTGTGCAAGAAACCACGATCGGAAGATATATGATTTTTTTTTAAAACCTAATGACTAAAATAAATCGAACACATATACACACCATATCCATCGCGTATCTCTTTCACTTCTCCATCACTTGTACGCATGCAAATTAGAATCCATCTTTCACCAATTTTGATCGCCGCCACACCAGAAGCCACCATCGACAAATCTAACACCACCACCATCTTCTATGTCACTAGCTACACCTTCACCTGAGATGGAACAACTTACACTGTTGCCCATAGCGTCGTCGCCACAAACAAGATCCGGTCATAAAATCACAAATTCTAACAAATTACGATGCCATTAGGATGATCCAAGCCGATAGATCTATCCACGTCGCCTCCTCCATATTCTAGTACCTTTCCATCGCTCTATAGTTAATGTTTAACCGTTGATCTCAAAACCCTAACTTTGATGGTCGAGACTTATTTTCTAATTTACAACCACCTAAAACATTGTATCCAAAAACGAACACCACTTGTCGACTCCATTCGTCGAGTGCTTCGCAATTTCCTAAATACAGCCATTGACCAAATCAGTAAAGTCCCACCATGTGTTTAGTCACAAAATACAAGGAGTATATTAGACACAATCAACTATCTGTAATTATAGTGCTTAATATCCACACAACACAATCGATCATGACGCACAATAATTCATTCACTATAATGAATCCAACATGCATACTTTAGTAACACCTATAACTCTTCAATTATGCATCCAAACTATAGTATATAAAAACATCACTACATCAATAAAAGGTGAAATAACCTCAATCATATATTAGCATGTATCATGCATCTCCATAATTCAACCATAACAAAATTCCACAATAAAACATAAGCTGATCAAAACTTGCAAGTACAAATAAATGAATAAATATAAATCAATAATCAGCATAGCTATCAAAATAAACACACATACTCAAAATAATAAGGTATCATCACTATACTGACCTACCAACTAACAAAACATGTCTGATAATTCTTATGCTCACTACACATTTATCGTAATATATCTCATCAAAACTATCGATAAACTTCCTCATAGTCTCATCTTCATAATAATCGTTGCACCATTCCATTTTCACACCATCTCGAAAATTCTATAGACCTAGTTATAATCACATCCTCGAAATAACATGTGCCTTGTTATGAGACTATCCTTAAAATAATGTGTCTAGGAAATCCTCAAAATAATATGAATATCTACCATGCTATAGCTGCAACAATCCTCAATTCTTAGACCTACGAAGCAAGGTCTCACATAAATGACCATCATCATAAGATAAATGGATACTCAAAATTGTAAGATTGCACTTTGGGACATATGATGACATAGTTGACCACCATCATTGTCAATGAATACTCAACATCATAAGAGCAATACGGCTACATGTATACTAGAATCCATGCCACTTAGGTGGCTAGGATACTAGACTCACATCATAAAAGTGTAAGGTAATCGAAAGTCATAAGATTTAGATGCAGTTGTAAGCCAGGTGGTTTCTTTACATACCTTTCTAGTCATGAGCATACATCAAAGCATTTGGTCATCAATAATCCCTTGGTGCACATCCACATCAGAACCCATTTTGTTCCAACCTCTACATAACATCGAAAAATACGATTCCAATATCCTTTTATAGTGAATCCATCACTTAATTATAGGGATGACTCACCTAAAATACCAAAGAGGGATCTACAAGCGAGGAAAGTCCTAATGCATCTTAAAATTAGAACATTTACCAAAAAATACTTTAAATCGAAGCTTCCATCTTCTGTAAAAAAAATATTTTTCTTCCTACAATATCACCTCTATTTCATAAACAATTTCTCAGAATATTTTTACTATTTAAATCAATTAAAAATAAATTTCTAGAGGAAATATCGTTTTAATAGAATATTAGACCAAAAAAATTCTCTTAAAAATAGAAATTTTTTCTTTTAAAAATATTTAGGGAAGCGGATAATGTAAAAACAAATTCAAAAATGCATATTTTAAAACTCCTTATTTTGTATAACGAACCACCTGTCCATTGTCTTGATATCTCAGCAGTACCCATTAAGGTTTTAGTCACCAAAATCCCATGATCACTATATGTTTCAAACGTTGTCAAAGTGAAATTAATAAAAGCATCCAGCCTGGATGAATGGCTCTTACAATAGGAGTCAAACTATGGAAAGGAAGCAAGAACGATCCGCAACACTATGAGTAGCTCAAAACAGGTTCACGCAAGGCAATCACCCTCCAAAATAGCAGTTCAATCTCTTCTGCAAAGCCATGCAACTCAAACCATCCCCAACACTATGTTACACTAATATTGTAGATTAGACAATGTAGTGTATCTCTAGAAGTGTTGGTGTGTTCAAAGGCTATACGGCATCAACACCCCAGGGATAATGAAGGCACAGCCTTAAAATAGTAAAGCAATATTCTAAAGTGCGGATAATGATATGGCTCTCCCTAAAAAGATGGGACAGTTCCTCATTGCAACTTCATCTACACGTATGTGTAGTTTATGGGCATATTGCTTTGTAGGATTAGAAATGCACAATCAATTCAAATTTGGGTTTTCCCACATCAATTAGAAATTTTTCCACTTCAATTTCAAGCTTCCTACCAAAGTTCAAAATCCAACTGATCAAATCATAGTTCCTTCTAAAGGCCACGTGAATAATTTATGCATACCAAATAAGCGATATCAATGTCCAATATGGGAGGCAATCCAATGTTAGAAATCAAGAGAGCAGATGGATGACATCGCGGTCGACGTGAATCCCTTTTTGTACGGTAATTGAATAAGTCAGTGTAGCAGAAAATGGAGAGAATTTTACTTTACTCTTTTAGGGATATACAAATCGAAAATTGTATTCTCTACAATTTTTATTTGTACTTCGAAGCAAAAAAAGAACGAAAAAGACATTTCACCCATGGACATAGGATTCTTTAATATCTAAACATGTAAACTCTCTGTGTCGTTTTATATTGCTTTAAGTACTTTACTTTATTGGTTAATCCATTTAGTGCTTAATCGAGGTAGAGAGTTTGTAACGTTTCGCGATTTTTCGTTGCCGAAAAACCGAATAGTTATGGGTTTTAAAAAGAATTTAGGAAAAGAGAAGAGAAGAAAAGAAGAGAAGAAGAGAGAAGATAGAAAAATAGAGAGAAAAGAAAAATAGAAAATTTTAAAATAGAAAGAAAAGAGAAGAGAAAGAAAATAGAACAACAACAGAATCACATCAGAATCTCACAATTCGCAGCGGAACAACATATAGTAAATAATGAATAATCTTTAAACAAAGAACTATATCAGTTATTACATTACATCACATTTCATTACATCATATCATCAGAGTGTACAACAACAACAACAAACAGTGCAGCGGAAAAAGAAATACTATATAAACTAGTAATACGCCATGCCATCCATCTTGCCTCCAGCAACTCCAGAATATCCAGAATATCCTGATAAACCTAACTCTTAACTGCCCGTGTGAAAATTGGTGGGCACCCAGAGTTTAGGAAGGAAAACAATAAACTCCGAGTCAGTCATGTGACTGGTGTGAGAACTCAAAACAGTTTATTTTTCTTTAAAAATCAAAATAGAGAGATATTTTTATTTCAATTCGCAATGCTTTTAAAAATGAGACTACCATAAGGCCTCCCGCACACACACACATGCAAACGCAGAATCGGAGGAGATTTCTCCTTATGATAGCCAAAGATGCTTGATACGCATTAAAAAAACATTTGATATTATTTCTAGTGCATAGTGTAGAGAAAAATTCATTTCGAAAGTAGAATATAAATCTTAGCCAACATACGACCATTATCGTATGCCTACTATAGCTAACTATGTTCAATAGCAGGTTACCGCCACATTCCATAGCAGGTTATACAACTAAAACCGTACAAGTCACGTATTGTTTCTTTGGATTTCCAACAAATGGTCAGGCCAAGGAACTTCCCATTGCCACATGAGAATGCCTCTGGAAAGACATCCCCGAGAACCAAACCGGAACTCTGCCAACACAAGGCCGGGTTATCCCTAACTGGGTAACTACTGACACGAGCACGCCATTCCCCGATCGTAAACGACCTTTCTCACGGGATCCCGATAGCCAACAACCACAAAGTAATAAATTCGTAGTAACCACATAGGTTAAATATCTGGGCTCCATACCATGATACCACCTCTATCCAGAAGGAAATGTACATACCCTAAAGGGTGCTACCCCTCATAACCTTGCCGCATCTTTCCTGTTTTGACCATTTCCGGGGTGTGAGGTTCGACGAAGTCACGTCCACAAAAACATACTTTATACAAAAGCCATGCTTTGGGTCAACAAATGATCAACACAATGATCACCAAGATAGACGATCAAATAAACGATCCTATCACAATAATCAACACAATGATCATTTCAGCATCACTCAGCATATCACATTACCAAATTGGGAATATATCGCTGATAACTTCAACTATATAACCTCTGAGCTCGTACGTCTCAGAGAAGGGTGTTAAGCTAAAAGAATAAATTCTCCGCCACCACAGAAATATATTTGAAAGAAATCGGCTTTACATTCTCAACTTGTAATGTCAGACACACAATCCATACAAGTCTGTTCCGGGCTCGAACAGAACCGAAGGCACTTACAAAGAAGTCCTTGCAATCCGAATAATCTCTAATCACGTTCGGATTTCCCATCACATATGGAGATCTCAATACCAGGGATCAGCCAGTGCAGAGACAATCAACAAGAAACCCTTTCGCTTTCGAAAATATCCGGTCTTCAACACTGATCTTCGAATGCAATTCATAACGACGTATCACATATTCGGAATGGGTTATACGACCCCAAGATCCTTTCCCGGTTAACCCGAATAGTGAGCGCTTATTTTTAAAAAAAAAACAAGTGTGGCATCCAATTTCAAACAAATCACAACAAATACCTATTTAAAGGTAAATATTGATAGTTGGTTATTGAACTATCAATAGATATGCCACATCACCAGATTCCAAATAATTTTCCAAATTATTTATTTCTCGAAAATATCTTTATAAGATATATAGTTTTCACACTTCAAAAATAAATCAACATTTATTTTCAAACAAATCCCCTTTTCATTTATAAATTCCATAAGGAATTTATATTCCCAAAATATCCATGAATATACTATTTTAATTATTCATTTCAATTTATCTTCAAAAAGATAAATTCTCAACATATTTACTTTATATTGGAAACCATTTCCATACTTCAAAAATAAATCAATATTTATTTTTAAACCCATTTTCCCAATTCCATTTATAAATTCCATATTGAATTTATATTTCCAAAATATTTATGAATATACGATTGCTATTATTCATTTTCAATTTATCTTTAAAAAGGTAAATTCTCTAAACTTTCCATTTCACATTGGAAAAATAATTTCCATATTTATTTTATAAGTAATTCATAAATCTTTTATTTTCAACCTTAGAAACTATTTCATATACTTTAATCGAAATTAAGTATATATTTCATTCTTTAAGAAAATCATTCTCTTAAACATATTTATTTGGGCCAAAACGAATGTTGCGTAAAACATCGTTACGACAACCCAAATTCACTAGTATAGGGATTCAAATTAAAATAGATATATAAATCCCAATACTATGCAAAACATTTCTTTTCGGAAATCATTTATTATAACAACAGTGTTATAATCCACTATTTCCTTTTATTTCCCGAAAACATTTATTTCAACAATAAATGTTGAAATCTATGGTTTCAAATCTCAACACCTTCTTAAAACATCTTTAGATTGTTTTAATTCTATTTCAAACATCACTTCCAAAATAATTTCTTTAACTTATTATTCACTATTCAAAACGTGAATATTCTTTGTTAATAAATTTCATCATTTCTATTCATTTTATTTTAAAGAATTATTCACTGTCTAAAACATGAATATAACTCTATAAATAAATTACAACAATTTTACTTATCAAAATAAGTCATTTCGAATTTATAAAACAACGTTTATAAATTCTATTTCTATTTATTTTTATAACAACTTCCTTTTATAAATTTCCTTTATAAATCTATTCAATTTCATATCTCAATGATATATTAAAATTTCATATTATAAGTCAAATACTTATAATTTATTTATTTATAAAAATCATTCCTTCAAACTTCCCAAATCTATAAATCTTATAACTTCTAAGATTCATTTATTTATCCACGTCTATTTCCTAAATAACTTTATAAATTTTATTTATAAAATTCGATTTAGAACTTCACCGTTATAATTCTATAAGTTTCATTCATTAGTGAAATTCATTCACAATTCTTTCTAGTACTTATAAAAGCTCGTTTTATAATTCCAATATTCTAAATTTATAAATATCAACTTATAAATCTTTTAATATAAATCAATTTATATTATTACTTTAAACATCTTTAAACTCTTTTATAATTTCATCATTCTGATTCATAAAATAAAAATTTTATAAATCCTATTTCTAAACTTCTTATAATAAATTCAGAAGTCCCAGTTCAAACTATTTTATAAAATCACTAATCCCATATTTTCAAAAATCAACTTTTAACTGTATTTCTCAAAAATCATAATTTTTATAATATTAAAATTATAACGTTTATTTATTTAAGATGAATCAATTCCCAAAAATATTTTATAAACATATATTTCCAAGAATCACTTTAGAAATCAAAAATCGTTATTTTTAAACTTCAAATTTGGATCCGATGATGCAACACATCAATATTCAATCACAACTTTCAAACATCATATATCATCCATGATAACAATCAAATATCACAATATATGAAATCAATTTATATTTGTGAGGAATCCAGTTGGATCCCTCCAACCTGTTTCCCTGCATCCACAGACATTAGCACAATACCATTCCGTTTCAAGACGGAATATCGCGGTATATGGGATTTTATAAATATATATCCGCTTACTAACGGCGCAATAGGGTCTCATCCGCTAAAAGAAAATGCGGGAAATCAATCAACTGCAATATATACATATGCCAATATATATATATTGCTATATGTAATATAATACCAATTCCACTTCGAGGTGGAATATCGCGGTATATGTGTGTAATAAATAACCTCCGCTAACTAACGGCGTATAGGGTCTATTCACATCCTATATATATATATATATATATATATATATATATATATATATATATATATATATATAACAATCATCATTCAAGCATTCAATCAACACAGTCAATCAAATTTTAGATTTAACTATTTAAAATTTAAATAAACAACAGAAATTCCTTTGAGTGAGAAGTTCTCACCTTTGCTTTACTTGCAATCCATTTTCCTTCTTGACTCGATTTCTCTTGATTTATACCTTGTATAAATATTTACACAATTTATTAATATTCAAACAGATTGAATAATAAATTTTCATTTTTGATTGTTTTAATTATTCAATGGTTTTGTTCTAAACCAATACCTTTAATAATTTTATTCAACTACAATTTAATTTTTAAAACTAAATTTTCTCCTTAAATAGATTTAATTAACTTACCCTTAAATTAAATTTATCCAACTAATTATTTCAATCTCAAGTTAATGATTTTTATTTTAAACTAAAAATTAAAGATTCAAACTGATTTTCTTAATTTAATTATAAACCACAATTTTCCTTCTATTAATAAATTAATTTTAACTAAAAATTAAATTAAATTAACCAAACTCTCTTTTAATAACTTAATCGATTATAAAATCGATTTCTAACTAATAATTTAGTTTTAAATTTACAAGATAATTAAATAAATTCGTTAAACAAATTAACCACTCTAACTATTTATTTTTGAAATACTAGTAAATGAAAATATGGGTATGTACATTTACTTTATTCTTTTCCTTGAATATAATTTGTTAAAATCAACTTTATTTATTTATATAAGATATTTTCTGTTTTTTTTCAAATTAAAAATATGTATGTTTAAAATTAATTTCCTTTTCCTATAACAACAGCACAAACTTAATGTTTTTTTTTCTTTACTGTCCTTAATAAAATTTTGAAAACAAAACAAAATTTTCAAAACTACTTTACTGTTATTTAAAATCCCAGTTTATATATATTTGAATTAAATTTAAAAACAAAATAAAAATTTTATACCTCACCGTGAAAATCGTGACCAACATTTGGCAAAAACCCTAGCCTCCATCTGAAACAACGCCAAGCCGCCTTCGATGTTCGACCACCCATCAATGTCGAGCCCGAGATCGAACCACCCAGATTTGCAAACTCGCGTTCTACCCAAAACTGCGCCGATGCTCCAAAAATTAGCCTGCTCCTTCACAAGCAGATCCCCAGAACAACGCGACCCCCACCTCGCGACAACAAACTCGCCGACCACCATGAATGCGTCGCCCACATCCACTTCAGTCGCGATACGAACTTCCATCCACTCAGCTATGCGATTTGTTTTTTTTTCATTGCTCGAACAAAAAAAAAATCAGAAGAGCGCCATTTTTATTTTCTTTTGAGGCCGAGATGTACAAATGATTTGAAGAAGAGGAATAAACGAGGGAGGAACAGAAGAAAAGGGGGGCGAAATTTTGAACCACACGGCCATTCGATTTGCTCTGAAGATAGTTAAAGAAAAGAAGGCTCAGCATATAAAACGAAGTTGGCTGCGTGAATTAAGGATGATGGGCAAAAGTATCGACCATTATAAAATAAAGAACGACGTGATTTTAGGCGTGATTTAAGGAGGGTAGCGTGTTGATGTGATAAGCTCTTTTTTTTATATTTAAATTCAATTTGTTTCGATACAAAAAATTTTTTTTTTTTTGACACGTTTATATATATCGTACACCCACTCAACAACTCCAATAACTACGAAATTTGAAATCCGGTAATAATTAAATATTCCGGACCCAATGGAACTGGTTTCGTCGAATTCTGAGACTGTTCCTCGGACGGCTATTTTTAAATATCGATTCGAACGATTAAATTCCAAAACTGTACAATTCACTTCCAAATTAAATTCTGAAACTTCGATTATCTTCAATATTATCAATATGAATTTTACAAGCCTTTGAAATATTTTTAATCGGCTTAAAATTGAAGATTCAAATTTTTATTCAACTCTCAATAGATTAAATTCTATAATTTAATCGTCAATTTCAAAGCTATATTGAAAATTCAATCCAAACCATCATTTAAATATTTAAAATAAATTAAATATTTCCAAATTAAATTGTTAAAATTTCTGGGTCGTTACAGAGTTAGCGGAGCAATTTCACTTCGTCGGCTTGGTTGGGTATACTCCTAACAATGTTAAGATTAATCATCTTATTATTAAACTTTTTCTTGCAAACTTAAATTTGGATCATCAAAATCCTCAAAACCGTCAAGATTGTGTTTGGTCGTTAGTTTGTGGCGCAAGAATCTTCTTACCTTTACAAAAACTAGGTCATATTTTAAATTGCCCTCATCAAGGAATTGATATTAATGAGATTGAAGTTGATATGGAACATCGGGATGAAGTTTCACATCAATTTTTGTCCGATCAACTTATAAATTTGGGCAATTTAAAATCTACCTTCTTAAGGCCACAAGCTAGGCTAATTCACCGTCCACTTGTTCGTTCTCTCCAACCAAGGATGGGAAGTTATGAAAAAGTGTATAAAGAAAACTTCCAAGAACTTTATTCTATCTACTATAATCAACAAGTGAATTGGGGAAAAATTATTTTGGATGAATTCCAAGACATCACAATCCGGCGAAAGTATAAAACCATTCATTATGGTGCCTATATTATGCGTATTCTCCTAAATATCGGTGTACTAATGCTTGACTTCGATTTCATAACTATTAGTGAGTTAGGCACTAAAACTCTAAGATTGATGGGTCTTCCTACACGGCCTCCTCCTCAACGAATTATTTCCTTCCACCAATGGTCGCAAAATGTTCAACAAGGTGTTCGTCAACCTCGAGACACTAATATTGCTTCTTCTTCTCATACTTAACATGAAGAAGAAGATGAGGACGATGACACCATCCAAGAAATTGGCCCAGATACTTCTTCAAGACAAGCCATCATCGCTCTCTCCTAAAATCAATAAAATATTCATCGAGACATAAAGGCACTTAATAAGAAGACGGAAAAAAAATTCAACTCTATCAAAGGCTTTCTAAATAAAATATGGGATCGACTTTCTTGTTCCGGCTCTTCATCCACTCAAGCTTACAATCCGTCTCCATTTGAGTGGTCTTCCTCAAGATCAAGTTCTAATCACAATGATCCATCTCTTTCAAGCCAATTTTAATTATCTTTGTCTATTTTAGTTGTTATCTTATGTTTTGCTTGTAACTTTTATTGACTAGTTGTATGAGAAATTTCTGAAACATTAACTCTTCATGTATTATTGTCTACTACTTTGTTTGCTTTAATGGAAATAAACTATCTATTATTATCCATGATCTTTCTTTTTATCGATGACAAAGGGGGAGAAATTTAAATTTGTGCATATTGACAGGGGGAGCAACAATACTTTAAATGTTTATTATTAATTTTATATAGTTGTCATCATCAAAAAGTGGGAGAATGTTGGAATCTCGATTTTTATTGTGCCAACCTATATAAAATGTGATATGTATACTAACCATCTTTGCAGGAGATTTATTGCAGATTCATCTTCAGATGTTTAAAACTGTATATTGTGTGTCTAGAGTCTGTATTTTACTTAGAAATTTGTTAAAATCTTTCCTGAAACGATATATATAAAAATATGTACACACACATGCGCACACATGCTCATACATGCTTAAAAGAGGAAACTCAGACGTCTGAAACCATTCATTTAGACTCTGAATGCTAAACCACGAATATTGTTTTCACAATATTCAAACGTCTGAATGAAAATATTCAAACGTCTGAAAATGGTCAAAAATTGCCTAATAGCTTGTTGTTTACTTTTTAATCCAATTTAGAAGTCTGAATTATTTTATTCAGACGTCTAAATATCTCTAACTGCTATTTTCTTGAAAAGTCACTTCTCTTCACCGAAGAGAAACGATTTCGAAATCAATGGTTGCATCTGTTCTTTTCAATATAACTTTTCATTATATACTATAAATAGATTACACAATTCAACAAACAATTCACCGAATTTACTTTTAGCATTCTTGAATTCTCATATATTCTCAAACTTTCAAATTGCACTCAAATTGCTTACATACTTTTATCATTGATCACTTTATCTTCCACAATTCTCAAAGCACATCACTATATATCATAAAGGAGAAGATTATAGGAAGAATGTACTCAATTGACTTATCAGTGTTATTTAAGAACATACAACAGTCAGATACATTTGTTATTTGTATTGAAGTTTGATTCGGTTGCTTAGGCGGGTGAAGTCCTGTTCAATTGCTCAGGCAGTGTAAACCTGTTTCTCTGGGTTAAGTGAGGGTTGTTATAGTTGAAATTCCAAAAGGAGTCTAGGACTTTACGTAGAATGGGAAGTTCGAACCAGTATAAAAATTCCTGGTGTGCTTGTTTTATTTTACTTATTTTCATTTACTTTGCTATTATCATCTGTTTCCGCATTTAGATTTAATTGTATTCCATATTCCATGATCCTAAGTAATGGCTAACCACGTAGTAGTTATTTTCATTTGGTATGAGAGAAAGGCTTCTTATAATCGTTACACGGTTATCTGATATCTTGCTAATATGGAAAACAACACCAGCACTACCACCAACACTAATTTTATTGAAGGTCAATCCAATGCACGACCTCCATTTTTCAACTATAATTATTGGGCTACACGTATAAGAATCTATATGCAATCAAATAGCTTTTAATCATGGAATATTACACAAAATGAATACACTTTTCCTAATGGAGAATACTCCACTTGGACAAGCACAAAAAATTAAATGCTACTGCCAATGCTAAAGCTATGAACATGTTATTTTGTGCACTAGATAGAAATGAATTTAATCGTGTCAGCATGTGAAAAACTGCTTATAAAATACGGAGAAAGTTTAAAATCACTTATGAAGGAACTAACAAAGTTAAACAAAGCAAAATCTCCATGCTCAAAAATCAGTTTCAAAACTTTAGAATGAAACAAGATGAATCCATCAATGATATGTACTCTAGATTTCAAGATATCTATCATTCATTATTAGGATTAGGAGAAAAGTACACTGATTTTGATATTGTATCAAAAATCCTAAACTCTTTAACGGATGAATGGGAAAGAAAAGTCTTGGCTATTGAAGAAGCTAATGACCTCTCTACCATAAAACCTGAAGAGTTAATAGGAAATCTAATGTCCTATGAAGTGAATTCGCAGGCAAAAGGAGTACAAGCACAAGACAAAAAGAACATAGCTTTCCATGCTGAAGAAGAAAAAGATGACGATTCAGATGAAGAAGATCTAGCATTTATTTCCAAAAATTTCAAAAAGTTCTTGAAATTCCGGAAAACAACAGAAACAATGGAAAACGGAACTTTCTAAGCAAACCATCATCTTCAGTTCTAGAATGTTTTAATCGTCATAAGAAAGGTCATATGCAAAAAGAATGTCCAGAAGTAAAGAAAAAATACTTCAACAAGGGCAGAAAAGATAAGAAAAAGAAAGCATTCTCTGTTACATGGGATGATTCAGATACCTCTTCATCGGATAGCAGCAGTGACAGTGAAAACGAGCAAGCTAATGTTTTCTTTATGGCTAATGAAAACGAGGTTAGTGATTTTATTTTTGATTATATAATAGAGATAAACTCAGATCTAGTTGACACTCTAAAAAAAACTCAAAAGAAAACATAAGGAGACTCGCGAACATCAGAACAAAGCAGAATTCGAAAGAGATATGCTCAAAGATGAGAATAAAATACTAGAGGAAGAACTTGAAAAATTACAAAAATCATTCTCTAATATTAATTTTCAACTCACACTTTTGAGTCAGGAAATTGATACTCAAAAAGAAAAGAATGACGCTCTTGTTTTTGAAAATCACAAATTAAAGACAAAAGTAAAATTGATAAAACAAAATTAGATAGCATCACCAAAAATGTTTTAAAAATTAATAAAGGAAGAGAAACCCTATCTAAAATTGTTTATATTTCTCAATCTATTTCAAGTGGGAAAGGATTAGGGTATGTTAACAAAACAAAACCTCCACCCAAAAAGAAAATTAGGAGCAATATTAATCCTACTGTAAAATAGTCAAAAAGGAATACTTACCTGAAAAACATCAAAGTTTGGGTTCCTAAAACAAACAACAGTTTAATTAGGAAGAAATATATAAACACCTTTTTAGAAACTGTTCTTAAAAATAAAGATTGCATTTTTAAATGGGATACTGAACCCTCTTGGGTTTGGTTTCCTAAGACTTTACGCTTAGGACCCTATTAAAAAATGGTGGGTACCAATGTTATCTTATATTTTTTGTAGGTCCCACTCAAGAAAAGAGGAAAATGGATACTCGACAGTGGTTGCTCAAAACATATGACAGGAGACAACGATATGTTATCAAATATTACAAAGGCGATGTGAGCAACAACTGTATTTCAAATTTACCACTTATTTCGAATGTTTCATTAGTCAAAAATTTAAAACATAATTTACTTAGTATCAGCTAATTATGTGACAAAGAATTCAAAATCACATTTTCTGAAAACAAATATAGTATTTTTGATCAAGATCAAAATCAAAATCTTATTTTTGAAGGAAATAGATACGGAAATATCTATGTTCTGAATATAAAAATAAATCATAATTCGGATATGTGTTTAATAGCCAAAGAAAATGATCCTTGGTTATGGCACAAACGATTCTGTCACATGAGCTTCAAAGCTATAAACAAGCTTTCTAAAAATGATCTAGTAAAAGGTCTACCAAAAATGAATTTTAAAATTGATCATATTTGTGATGCATATCAGTTATAAAAATTAACTAAGTCATCTTTTAAATCTAAAAAGGTTATTTCAACTTTACAACCACTTGAATTACTACATATGGATTTATTTGGACCAACACAAGTACAATCCATTAATCACAATAGATATGTGTTTGTAATTGTTGATGATTTTTCTAGATATACTTGGACTATTTTTATGAGAAATAAAAGTGATACTTTTGACAATTTCAAAACTTTTGTCAAAAGAATTCAAAATTTTAAAGGATTGAAAATCAAAAACATAAGAAGTGATTATGGAGGAGAATTTGAAAACGAAGCCTTTGAACATTTTTGTAAGAAGAAAGGAATATTCCATATTTTTTCATTTCCTAGAACTCCACAACAAAATAGAGTTGTAGAATGTAAAAATAGAACTTTACAAGAATGTGCAAGGACTTTGTTAAATGGAAGTATGTTACCAAAACATTTATGGGCTGAAATAGTTGCAACAGCTTGTTATGTTTTAAATCGTGTTTCTATTCGACCACTAACTAAGAATACTCCATATGAACTTCTTAATGGTCGAAAACCAAATATTTCTTATTTTAAAGTTTTCGGTTCAAAATGTTTTGTTTTAAACATAAAAGATCAGCTTGGCAAATTCGATCCAAAATCCAATGAAGGAATCTTTTTAGGATATTCAGATCGAAGCAAAGCTTATCGAATTTATAATAAAAGAAAAAATATCATCAAAGAAACATTTTATGTATACTTCGACGAAAATTTTAAACAAATCCCAAGTATAAGAGATGATGAAGAATTCCCTGATAATATCACAAATATCGATATTTCAAATCTTGAAAATAATGAAAACATTGCTCACAATAACAATGAATTAAGATCTCCACCTAGATTATTAAGGGATCATCCTTCTGTTAATGTTATTAGAGAACTCAATTCATCTGTTAGAACAAGAAGTCAATTAAATCAAATGGGTCATGCAGCTTTCCTTTCTCATATTGAACCTAAAAATATTAAAAAAAGCATCTACCAATGAAAATTGGTTACTCGCTATGCAAGAAGAGCTAAACCAATTCGAAAGAAATGACGTTTGGGATTTAGTTCCACGGCCTAGTGATCAATCTATTATTGGTACAAAGTGGGTTTTCAAAAATAAAGCGGATGAACAAGAAATTTTACTAGAAATAAAGCTAGATTAGTTGCTCAAGGATATAATCAAGAAGAAGGGATTGACTATGAAGAAACGTTTGCTCCAGTCGCTAGACTAGAAGCAATACGAATCTTACTGGCCTATGTATGTTTTCATAACTTTAAATTATATCAAATGGATGTTAAAAGTGCATTTTTTAATGGTTTTATAAAAAAAAGTTTATGTTGAACAACCTCCGTTATTCGTACACGAACAATTTCCTGACCATGTCTATAAACGTAAAATGGCCTTATATGGTTTGAAACATGCACCCCGTGCTTGGTACGATCATCTTAAAAGATATTTAATAGATTCTGGTTTTGAAATTGGAAAGGTTTATCAAACTCTTTTTATTAAAAGAAATAAGCAGGATATTTTAATTGTTCAAATATATGTTGATGATATTATTTTTGGATCTTCAAATTAAAGACTATGTCAAGATTTTTCTAAAATAATGACCAATGAATTTGAAATGTCACATATGGGTGAACTGAATTATTTTCTTGGTTTACAAATAAAACAATTAGAAAATGGTATTTTTATAAATCAAGAAAGATATTGTAACAATCTAATTAAACGTTTTGATATGGAAAATACTTCTACCAAACCAACTCCTATGAGTACAACCATGTGGCAAAAGTATTGACCAAAAATTATATCGAAGTATTATTGGATCGTTACTATATTTAACAGCTAGTAGACCTGACATAATGATGAGTGTTTGCTTGTGTGCACGATTTCAAGCAGATCCCAAAAAATCACATTTATGAGCAGTGAAACGCATACTACGGTATCTTAATAAAACCACGGATTTTGCACTACTCTATCCAAAAGAATGTCCTTTTGAATTAGTGTCATATAGTGACGCTGATTTTGGAGGAAGCCGGACAGATAAAAAAAGTACAAGTGGGACTTGTCACTTCATTGGACGATCTCTTGTATCTTGATTTAGTAAGAAACAAAATTGTGTTTCATTATCGACATGTGAAGCAAATTATATTTTTGCAGCTTTGGCATGTGCTCAAGCTATCTATATGCAACAAACACTACAAGATTTTGCTTTTAATTTATGTAAATAAATTGTTTTTTGTGATAATTCTAATGCTATAAATTTATCTAAAAATCCTGTTAATCATTCACGAACAAAACGTATTGACATTTGTCATCATTTTCTTTGTGGTAAAATTGCAAAATATTTAATAAATCTAGAATTTGTGTCCTCTGACAAACAATTGGCAGATATCTTTACAAAACCTTTAAATGAAACACTTTCATCAAATTAAGACGAGAACTTGGAATCGTCTCTTTTAAAGATTTATAAGTTCGAATATTTTAAAAAAAAATAATAAAAGTGTTTTCTAACACTCGAACTCAGGATCTCATACTTGGCAGTCTTCTACTCTACCACTTCACTCTCTATTTTTTTTCTGAAACATAAGGTTGTTATTGAACTTTTATTTACCTCTCATTCCCGCCTCCTTTTCCTATGGCCTTTATTCTTCTAACCATACTAGATCAATTATTAATAATCGCTAAGGGAATGAGAACAACACCAAGAAAAGAAATATACCATTACTTTGATTTGGAAAAGGAATGATTCCTCGGGAAGACAAGATTAGCAACTAGATTTCTTTTTGTTTTTAAAAGCATATAAAAGAATAAAGAAGAAGAAAATGAAAGATATATACTTACCTCGGTAAAGATCTCAGCCACACAATAAGAATAATGAAGAATCCTCAAAAATTCAGTTGGTTAATGGTAGAAAAGATTAGTGCAAGAATTAATATCGATTTTCTAAGGGGTCAAAAAGAGTAAAGGTACAGATTTCCAAAAGATCAACCAATAAAGGAATGACACACGTACTTAAGCATTAAGCGTGAAACTGGTATAAAGACTTTTTTCTCTTGAAAAGAAGAAAAAGACAAGGTAGAAGTGATGGGTTGTAGGGAAAATATGAGAGTAGAGACAAGTCCACACCCATCTAGGATCTATAGACTTGGGGGGACAAGTGTTACATCTATATTTTCCAAAATTTGTCAAAGTGAAATTAATAACATCATCGAGACCAGACGAACTACTCCTATAATAGGAGTCAAAATATAAAAATGATGCAAGAATGAAATCCAGATAGTATTGCGCCAAAATCTTTAAGCGGTGGAAAAATATAGAGACTCCACTTACCTATTAAACATTGCTTCAATACGATAGCTCGAAATGGCTACAAGATGTAGGAACCAGTCCGCAACCTTCAAACTCGCTTCACCGAGTAGAACTGGAGCATAATTTCTAAGTATCAAAATATGAAGACAGTACTATGGTTCAAAAGGTGAAATTTAGATGTTAGAGCAGCGGTATAGTATCTAAGTAAAAAATGAGATGTTGAGAATGTGCTACAACCCCAAAGGCAGCACTAGCGATACAGAACTATTACATAACCCTTTAAACGGCTATATACAAATGGGGATATGCCACAATCTTAAAATAATGTCATAAAGTGGTAGGTTTATGCCATAATTTTTTATCAAAAAGCTATAAGGATGCATCTTCATTTGTTGTTGATTTGATAGAACAACACCACAATCCTATATCAATGTCAAGTTAATAAAGAATGTGTCACCATCTTGATGTGACAAAACAGTGCTGCAATCATAAGAACACTAACCACAAACATAAAGAATCCAGGGATGAGCCGATGAGAATAGACTGCTCCACGACTAGGTGCCAAACCTCATTCCATAATGGTAAACCAAGAGGTCCCAACTCCATCCCTAAGATCATTAAATCTGGTGCAAGGATAAAGGCGATAGCGTCGTCTTCCAATGTTGGGAGCAGCTTAGAACAAGTTCACGTAAGGCAACCATCCTTCAAAATAGCAGCTTAATCTCTTCTACTAAGCCATGCAACTCAAATCATCCCCAACAACGTGTTACTCAAATATTGTAGATTGGATAGTCCAGTTCAGCTCCAGAATTGTTGGTGCAATTCAAAGGCTATACTGCATGATTACCCTGGGCATAATGAAGGTAAGGCCCCTTAAAAGTAAAGCGAAGTTCTAAAGTACTGATATGATTTGGCTCTCCCTGAAAAGATGGAGATATTCCTCATTACAGCTTCATCTACACGTATGTGCAGTCCAAGGACATGTTGCTTTGCAAGATCGAAAACGCACAATCTATTCGAGTTTTGGTTTTTCCGCCTCAATTCCAAACATTCCCTCTTCAATTTCAAGCTTCCCTCCAAGGTTCAAAATCCAACCGCTTAAATCATCATTTCCCAACAAAGGCCACATAATCAATCCGTACATACCAAATAAGTGAAATGGATGCTCGACGTTTGGTGCAATCCAACGTAAGAATTCAAGAGAATGGAAGGATGATGTTGATGATCCATGTGAATCCCTATGTACTATAAAAGAATAGGGCACTATAGCAGAGAAGGGGGAGATTTTACTTTACTCTTTTAGGGCACACAAATCAAAAATTTTACTCTCTGCCATTTTTGTTTGTGCTAAGAATCAAGAATGAGGGAATAAGACATTTCACCTGAGGATTTATTATTATTATTATCCGAATAACGAAAACTATCTATGTCCTTCTTAATTGCTTTGAGTAATTTAATTTATTATTTAATCATCTCGATGCTTAAGCGAGGTAGATTGATTTAACAAATCGACTTTTACTATTTTGGAACATTTCCCCTCATAATTGTGTAAGCACTAAGGTGACATAATTACTCCTCTTAAAGGAAGTATTAATATTGCTTAATTTCGTTGATTCATAATCATGAAAGTGGTCAGCGTTATGATTACTACATAAAAATACTTAGGTGTTTCTGAGATGAAAAATCTCATTAACAAACTTCTTCACGTCTTTTGGATAATCTGAATATCCAGTCTTCCTTAGCTAAGGAAACTATGTTATTACAGTATGACTAAATCAAACATGCTCCTTGAAATTCCACTAGATTCTCTAATGTAAACCCGAATAAAAGTCAACACCGAATAACTACTTCACCATTAAGTTATCATATATAGGAGATGAAAAAAAAATAAGCAACAAACAAACAAATTATAGCAAAGAGATATTCGATAATAATCAATACAAGCAAAAGAGATTAATCAGAACAAGCATGAAATGGATTAATAGGTGAATATCAAACAAACAAGTAAACAAATAAGTAATTAAAATTAATCATAGTTAAGCAAGCTATCAACAACACAATACAAGCATAAGTAATTAATTTAAACGAGCTCAACACTAATTAATTAGAAGAAACAGGTAAATAAGCAGCTAAATTTTCATAATTGCAAACAATTTAACAAACAACAATACAGTACGATACAATACAAACAATTCAACCAAAGCAAGTCAACACAAGCACAAGTTCATTATCCCATACAACGAAGTGGGATAGTCTCTACATCCCATCCCCTCCTCCATGAAAGGGAATAACTATACATCCATATAGCTCTTTTGGGAAATTCATACACAATAGCCGTAAATGTAACATTGTCATAGGAAATGTTGGGAAACTTAGAACACATCTGAATCCGTCATTTTTCATCTTCTTTCATAAAGTCTAATTTTATGATTCTTAATTAAACTCCCAAATAAAACATCTTTTTAACAAAATACCTTTCAGCAAACACCTTCAACGTCTGTTATTCAGTTAAATATTTTACTTTTTTTCAACCATTTACCTTTTAGACCATATCTACCTAACTTAGTAAAATATTTTCTTAAGACATTGTAAAACTAGATACTTTGTAACATATATCCATTTTCATAATATATTTCTAAATATATTCCTAATAAAATGATCTTCAAATCAGGTTTTATCAACCAAAACTCTTTACTCAAATGCTTTTCTTCTCAAAGATCATTTTCCAAAGAATGCCCATTAAGTGAAAATCCATACAACTAAAAGAAATTTCCAAAACAAGAGCTTACTAAAATCAAATTTATTTCTTTGATAAAAATTTCCTCTCAAATAAATATTTTATTACTTAAAAGATACTTTCCACATAAAATACCTCCATCTATTGTTTTCAAATAATTCAACCAACAATATAATTTCTCATGTAAAATATTTCCATTATATATCTTTGAATTTCTTCTTATGAGAAAATATTTCCTTCAACATAAACTACATATTTTTAAATAATCCCTTTGCAATAAATCTTCTCTAACTCATATAGTATTTGTTGCATAGAATTTCTAATAAAATATTCTTTCTTTTTAAAAAAAGAGTTCTCACTAACCACCCTCCAACAAGGTACTTTAATAGAAATATTTTAGTTCTATACTGTTATCAAAATAGTCTTCTCTTCCTTATAACATCATATTAAATAAATATTCATTAAAATTTAAATTATATAATTTAAAATGTTCTTTTAACAAAAATATTTTTTTCATAATACGTCTCAACAAGATAGTTTTGTAATAATCATAATGAGTTTAAGAATTACCTTTGTCAAAGGATGTTCCCAAATTAAAGACAATTTTAACTAACATGTTCTCATTAATATATTCTTGCCAAAATAAATATTTTAAACTAAAAATCTTTTCATAAAATTATTTTCAAATGAAGTATTTATCAATAAAATTTCCCTATATATAAAAAAAATTCCATGTCTGGCTGAACATTTTTAAATCATAATACTGTTATAGAAATGCAGTCTAAATGAAGTTTTAAAATAATTAGAGTTTCTCACAAAAATGTTACTTCAACGTTAAAATAAACTTCCAATATCTAATTAAAACACATTTTTACTAAAAGTACATTCAAATAATTTTTTATACAATATTCATATTTCTTTTTTTAAAATATCTATATAAAATATTTTATTTCCAAATTAAATACTTTATTCTCATCAAAAAATTCAACAAACTCACTTATATGCCAAAAAATAATCATTTTTCACTTTTTAATAAAATACCTATGAATCAGAAATGTGTATTTTATAAATTTTCCATACAAATACAATTCACTTTAAAAATAAAAAGTGATTCCATAAATCAAGTTTCAGTTATAATTTAACATCGGTCGTGTGTCACTCGGGTTATAACCAACAAGTAGCTTCTTTTATAGGTATTCATCCTACCCTACTCCTACTTTATTTATCTTCCATCATCATAAATAAACATCATTTTAGGGTGAGCCAATGATGGTTAACAAACATCACATACATACAAAGAATACAATTGCCAATCAAAACGCTCCCTTATTCTATATTTTAACCAAATCTAAGGTGTAAATCATTGTAACCTAATGGTCAAACCTACACAAAGCTTGGGGGTCGCTAACCCTAAGCTTTGATACCAAGTGTGATGACTCGCTATTTTCACGTCAAAAAATCAATTATAAACAACGTCTAAATACGCTTACAACTAAATCCAGATGGTAACAGCAGTAGACCATGTAACGACCCACTATTTTAGACCATTCAAATCAACAATAAAACCACACATGTCGGACTTTAATAATTCAAAACAATAGGTTGTAATATAAATTGGAGCAAATAAAACCAATCATAGAATCACAGACACGGATGAATCAGAATAACTCGTAGCGGAAATAGAAATAACAATAGTAGTTCATGAAGCTACTACAAACACAGTCCCAAAACAAATACAAAATCCAGAGTGTGAAAAGTAAATACAACATAAATCCTGATACATATATGTCCACTAGTACATAAGCTGAATAGAAAATACTGAATGGAAATAGATAGCAACCATATAAATAGATAAACTCCAGCAAATCCTTTAGCTGCAGAATATGAGATCCAAAGCTGAAATACTCAGGCTGACCTGAGCGTAAAGCAAAACACAAAATACTCGAGTCAAAACATACATACTTATACAATCTAAACCAACTCAAGTGAACTGTACTATAAATGCACAAGTAACTTAAAGGATGCTTGGAACCGCCTATGCTTTAAGGATCCGTTAAACTATTTACTATGTAGTAATATACGCTATTATAATAATGTCTAAAGTAAAGTATAATATATTTGAAAATCGCGTTAAGGCTTTACATTTTGCACCTTAACACATTTTATACATTCCCATAGTCTATACAGTACTGTAATCTCCACTGTACTGGGTGTTGTCAGAGGGCACTCCATAGGTATGGTACAAAAAAATCGTATAAGGCGCACTAGGGTAGGAGACACGGCACAACTAGGCAATGCCAGGGTAGATATACCAATTACACTTCCGGGCTGGTGGTAACGCGTAACAGCCACTACCGCCCACCTCGAGCCACACTCACAAAAATCAAAGGTGCGCACAAACCAATAAAAAAGTAATAGAATCGCATACGAAGAAGCGTGTCCAATAAGAGGAGCTGCCTCATTAGCCCGTCAATTCCTCCTATTTTAGCCACCTTATGCCAATTCACGGGAGTCGGGTCCACGCATATACCTTAATAGAACGTCGCCACCATCCTACTTCATTCTGGATACTCCTCCACGTACACAGTTGTTAAAGTGGTTTTCAGAGTTGGCAGAGAGTATGAAAACTTCTGATCCCGGTCTCTTTGACAACCAAACGTTATTATAACCCGTGGTTATAAATTTCAAAATGGTTTATATTTCAAATTAAAACATATTCATTTAAACCATTTAAATTCAATGTCAATGTCTTTCAAAATAATATTCATTTCCAAAGTTGTGGCATTTCTAAGTTTATTCAATTATTACAATTTCAAAAAAACACATTGTATCATAGCATTCGTAGCACTTGGAAAATGTGATAATACATAGAAATATTGCCTTTTCAGAAACAGCAGCACTTAGAAAACGTTACTGTAAATATACTAGTATTTCAAAAATATTATTTTTTCAGAAACAGCAGCACTTAGAAAACAATACTATAAATATACTATTATTTCAGAAATATTGTTTTTTCAAGAAACAGCAGCACTTAGAAAACGTTACTGTAGATATAGTGGTATTTCGGTACATTTTCAGAAATGGTAGCACTTAGAAAACGCTACCTTAAAACCAGAGCATTTTGGAAATGATGCCAATACAAATCTAAGATTCATTATAACGTTTCAGAAACATTATAATTTCAGTTTTCATCATTTTTAACTTATAAAACATATCTCACATTTCAGAAATATTTATTTGGATATCATTTAACTTATGATTAAATAAATTAAAATTTTATAAATAAAATATCCCAATCTAAACTATAATTCATTTATTAAGTCAAAAGTACACTATTTTACTTAACCTTTTATCTTAACAAATAACTTAATACTTTCTTTTAAAAATACCCATTTCATAAATAGAATATTCTGATTACTAAATTAAGCTTAAAATTTCCATTTGAAAACTAAATTTTCAATTATCAAGTTAAGTCATATTTTAAGTTACATTTTTAACCATTTATTTACTTATACATTTTTAACTTATAGAAAATCACTATAACATTTATTTAAATCATTTAAATCCAATTTAAGTTAAAATTTCATATTTTAAATTTCAAAAATACTTATAATTTTTCAGAAAATATTTAAAATCAACCACGGGTCTGTATATAATTTTCTAACCTATGTCAACTGATACGGATATGTATCATTTCAATCCGTAATTTAAAAGTAAAAATCTGGGTTCTATCATTTCAAACCCGTAATCCCAAGTCAAATAAAATAAAATAAAAATCGTTTGAGCCTATGATTTCAGCTCATAACGATTTTTCTCTATTCTAAAGTCCGTTCGGGTGTGTATCATTCAACCCATAGTGATTCTATTCTAACAGGGAATTTGCAGTGTGAGAAACAGTAAATAAAATAAACAGTATAATATGGCATATCATATCTGGTGATGTAACAGGTATAGCATCATCAAAAATATCATATAACATCATAGCATATCACTACTACATATCCACTTGTCATTGTTTCACAATTATATTAGTATGAAATGTCGAGTGTGAATAACTCAACTTCTAAAGCTGGAGATAATAATTCAAGACACACGACTGAACTCCGAAAAGCACAACAAGGCATGAATTAGATTCAAGTGGATGGAGAGCCAAGATTTGAGTCTTGTAAACAAACAAATTTGAACATACACAAGCAACTATATTGTACAAAGATTATAAAGTAAACAATGTACAAATACGAATCAAAATTGAAGCAAAATGACTTAACCACTACAAGTTGGCTCGGCCACTTTGCAAATTGGCTAGACCATCATCACATGGCTCGGCCATGATCGTTTTGAAGCATCCATGATCGGCCAAGGCTAGCAAAAAGGCACGGCTATGCAATGGAATGGATGGTGGTAAGGCAAAAGGTCATGGAAGGCAAAGAGGCAAGGCATGTTGGTGCTTTGGGCTCGGCCTATGGCTACATGGCTCGACCATGGTGCTTGTCTCTGGATCAGGTCTGGTCACATCAGAAAGGCATGGCTATGGTGTGGTATTGGTCACGGCAAGGCAAGGTGGTGGTGTTTGTGGTGATGGCTGAGGCTAGCAAGGAGGAAAGGATGATGTGGTGGAGATTGGCTTGGGTTTGCATGGCTTTTGGTGATGGTTTGGATCTAGGTGGTCATGGCATGGCATGGGGTGATGTTGTGATGGTGGAGGCCAGTCTTAGGTGCTGGTGAAGGGGAGGAGATGGTCGACAATAGGAGATGGCCGATCATAGCATGAAGCAAAACAAAAGAAAAGAGAAAAGGAAAAGAGAAAAAGAAGAAGTAGACATGAAACTTACTGTAAAAGTTTTCTTTAGGAAATAAAATGAGAAAGGAAATGAGATGAGAAGTTTTGTAATTTAGGAGGTGAGAAGTTTTTCTTCGTACGCTATACAAATGGTTTGAACGACTAAGAAAATAAAAGGGCACACTTCACATTAAAGAAAAAGAAATATAAGCTCTTTGAATTTCCAAGCCTAAAAATCCAAATAAAAATCAAATAAAAAGTCCAAACAAAATAGAAAATAGAAAATAGAAAATAAAATCGAAATAGAGTAGGAAAATACAAAATATAAAAAAATAGAAAAAGGTTGAAAATTATCGCGTGTAAAACGCTGAAATTTATCAAATTTTAAAAGTGTAAAACATAACATGACGAAACGAAAAGCAGAACAAATATCATAATCAAATTCAACTTCAAAGAAAAAGATTGAAAACTAAAAATTCAAATTTAAAAATTCCAACTGAAAGTCAAAGTTTGACCCTCATTGACCAAAATATAAAATCTTCAGAAAATCTTTATTTTATTCTATTTGGGAAATAACTTATAAACAAAATCCAAAATTACATTGGAAAATTTCAAAATTTAAATTTTAAATGATTTAAAAATCAATGTTTTCAAATAAATCAAGTTAAAAATATTTAAAAAATTTATGGGTTGTAACACACTTCCCCACTCAAAACTTTTCGTCCTCGTAAAGGTACGAGACATGAAAAAAAGAAAAGACAAGATAGAAAAGAAAATAGTACCTGAAACAAACAATTCCATATTCGAAGCATGCATGCTCTCCACTGTTTCCCAGGTATAATTATGATCACCCGTACTCCACTGCATTTTGACCAGCTTGACAGATTTCCTTTTTAGCTGCTTCGTACCTCTATCGATAATACGAAATGGCTACCTCTCTACAGTAAGATCAGGCTCAGTTTCCAAACTCTCGAGAGCAGAAGGCTGGACAATCAAAGATGGATCATGCACATACCAATGAAAATGCGAAACATGGAATACATTATGCATTTCAAAAAACTTCTTAGGAAGATCCAGACAATAAGCTAAAGAACCAATACTCTCCAAGATACGGAAAGGACCGACAAACCTAGGAGAAAGCTTCCCTCTACGACCAAACTGAATAACATTCCTTAAGGGAGAGTCCTTAAGGAAAACCAGATCGCAATAGAAAACTCTAAACTCCTCCTACGCCGATCAGCATACTTCTTCTACCTATCCTGAGCACTCCTCGTCTTCCTCTTAATCTCCTTTACCTTCTCAAAAGCCTCCAAAATCACATCAGGACAGAGAACAACATGATTACCAGATTCAATCCAGCAAGATGGAGATCTACGAGGTCTTCCGTAAAGAGCAGAAAACGGAGACATTTCAATACTAGCCTGAATTCAAAGAACGAAATGAGATAAATAAAAGATTAAGATAAGACTGAAATAGAAGATTGAAAACATACCTGATAACTATTGTTATAGTGAATTCAACAAGATGGAAATGATCTTCCCAAGATCCTCCATAATCCAGAACACAAGCATGAAGAAGGTCCTCAAGAATCTGATTCACTCTTTCCGTTTGACCATTGGTCTGCGGATGGTAAGCAGTGCTCAGATTCAGATGAGCACTCAAAGATTCCTGAAAAGATTTCCAAAACTGACTGGTAAAGATTGGATCTCGATCACAAACAATGCTGATAAGAACACCATGGAGAGAACAATCTCCCTCATATAGATCTCAGATAAACTAGAAGCAGAATGGGTAGACTTGACCAGAATGAAATGAGCTAATTTGGTCAATCTATCCACAATAACCCAAATACCCTCATTACCCCTCCGAGTCCTTGGTAATCCATCAATAAAATCTATAGAAACCTGTTCCCATTTCCAATTGGGGATCTCAAGGGGCTGCAACAAATCAGGGGTCTTTTGATGATCTGCCTTGACTTGCTAACAAGTCGCACACCTACTAACAAAGATAGAGATATCTCACCTCATACCTCTCCACTAATAAAACTTCTTCATATCATGATACATCTTTGTCACACCAGGTTGAATAGAAAGTCTGAATCGATGATTTTCCCGAAGTAACTCTTGCCTCAATCCATCCATATTCGGGACACAATCCAATTATTAATCCTCAAAATAACTTTATCATTGATCTGAGCTCCACTACCATCAGGACTACTACCACCATCTCTGCTATGAACACTCTCCTTAATCAATCTGATAATCATATCCTCATCCTGCTTAGCAATAATACGATCCAAAAGAGGAGAAGAAGAAACAACAAGCTGACACAACATGGCCTTCTTCTGACTCAAAGCATCGGCTACAACATTAGCTTTCCAGGGGTATAGCTAATGTTGAGATCATAAAAAGCAAGAAACTCAAGCCACCTAACCTGACGCTGATTCAAATCCTTCTGGGTGAAGATATACTTCAAAGACCAATGATCAGTAAAGAGCTCAAACTTAGCACCCAAAAGATTATGCCTCTAAAGCTTCAAAGCAAAAACCAAAGCAAGCAATTCCAAATCATGAGCTGCATAATTGGCCTCATGAGTCTTCAACTGGCGACTGGCGTAAGCAATGACCCTCCCATCTTGCACTAGAACAGCTCCCAAACCCTCACGACTAGCATCAGTGTATACCGTTAGTCCTTCATTTCCATTTGGAATGGTAAGCACCGGTGCAGAAGTAAGCTTACGCTTCAACTCATTGAATGCAGCTTTACACTTATCATTCCATATAAGCTTAGCATTCACTTGAGTTAAAGCGGTGAGAGATGCAGAAATACTGAGAAACATTCTCAATGAATCTCCGATAATAACCGGCAAGGCCCAGAAAACTACGAATATCAGATGGAGTCCTAGGAGTTTCCCAATCCTGCAACAGAATAGGGTGAAATAAGGACCACATAAAAGATAGAATGATCAAACTACAGAAAGAGAAGAAAGGAAAGACTTACATTGATCGCAGCGATCTTGACTGGATCAACAGAAACTCCATTACTAGAAACAGTATGTCCAAGGAATTGGACTTCATCTTTAAAGAAATGGCATTTCTAGAATTTAGCTTTCAACTAATGACTCCTAAGAGTCCCCTAGAACAAAGCTCAAATGGGATTTATGCTCTTCCTCAGACTTAGAGAACATAAGAATATCATCAACAAAGACTAGAACAAATTTGTTAAGAACATCACGAAAAACACGATTCATCAAATCAACAAAGAAAGCAGGAACGTTAGTCAAACCAAAAGGTATATCTAACCATTCATAGAAACCATTCTCAGTACAGAAAGAATTCTTGGGGATACTTTCCTCAGCAACTCTGAGCTGGTGAAAACCTGTGCCAAGATCAAGCTGAGAGAAAACATTAGCTCCATGGAGCTGATCAAACATATCACTGATGCGAGGCATAGGATATCTATTCCTCATAGTGAGCTTATTCAGCTCCCTATAATCAACACACATCCTCAAAGAACCATCAGACTTGGTGACGAAAACCACCACTGCTCCCTATTCTGAAGAGCTAGGTCTGATCAGACCCTTGGAGAACAAGTCCTCAATTTGATTCCTTAATCAACCTTCTCACGGGTGTCATTCTTCTAGGAGGAAGAACTACAGGTCGAGCTCTAATTATAAGATCAATATGGAAATTCATTTTCTCGCTTAGAAGGTAAAGAAGTGACTTCACCAAATGCATCGGGATATAGTCTGACCATAGGAGTAGAATCAAGATCATCCGGAGAAGTGTCAAGAGAATAAATAAAACTTCTGGCAAGATTCTAAGGCAAACGGCATAGAATCACCAAAGAATTTCTAAAACATCAAACAGATAAACAGTCTAGGTTTTCAAGAGATAACGGCTTCATGCCACTTCAGCGAATCACCTCCAAGCAATAGATCAAAAGCATCGAAACCCAGAACATAAAAATCAGCACTGAAACGATGATCAAAATATAGGAGTTTCACTTGATTACAAATCCTGCTAAGGTTTGCAGGACCACTAATAGGATTGTTAACACACAAAGGTTCAGAAGAAACTTGGGAGAAAGAAGATGCTCGAGCTTATCACAAAGATCCATATAAATACAACTATGGAAAGTTCCAGTATCAAATAAAACATGAATAGGGAATGAGATGAAGAAAAGGTGCCCTGAAGAGTAGCTTGGATAACACTAGAAGCAGGAGCAGTGGTAAGAGAAAAATACCAGATAGCTTGCCCTTCTGCTGAGTAGGACAACGGTAATTAGGAAACAAAAGACAAGATTCAACCAGAATGGAAATCCTAATCAAGGAATTTAATTAACAAGGTGGATAAGGAAATGAATGAAATTGAGAAAAATTTGCTTTCAAAACAAGAAAAGTTTATATCTAAATAATCTTTGAAAATCCTTTGAAAATCATTTGAAAAATCATTTTATACTTTAAAATACGTTCTCTCACAAAGAAATGATTCTACGATTGATTTCACTTATTCTAGGGTATTTCTACCCTAGCTCTAATGAGTTTTTTCTCCACAAGCTAAGGTATACCTAAAACCAGAGCTCTGATACCAAATGTAATGACTCGCTATTTTAGACCATTCAAATCGACAATAAACCACGCATGTTGGACTTGAATAATTCAAAATAATAGATTGTAATATAAATTGGAGCAAATAAAAAAGACATAGATGAACCAGAATAACTCGCAGCAGAAATAGAAATAACAATAGTAGTTCATGAAGATACTACAAACACGGTCTCAAACACAGTCTCAAAACAAGTACAAAATCCAAAATCTGAAAAGTAAATACAACAGAAATCCTAACACATAAATGTCCACTAGTACATAAGCTGAATAGAAAATATTGAATGGAAAAAGATAACAACTAGATAGATAGATAAACTCTAGCAAATCCTTTAGCCCGAAAGATGAGATCCAAAGTCAAAACACTCAGGCTGACCTGAGCGTAAAGAAAAACACAAAACACTCAAGTCAGGACATATAAACTTATACAATGTAAACCAACTTAAGTGAACTGTACTGTAAATTTACAAGTAACATAAAGTGGGACCGCCCATCCTTTAAGGATCCGTTAAACTATTTACTATGTAGTGATATACGCTAATATAATAATGTCTAAAGTAAAGTATAATAGATTTGAAAATAGCGTTAAGGCTTTACATTTTGCACCTTAGCACATTTTATATATTCCCATAGTCTATACAGTACCATAATCTCCCCCATACTGGGCGTTTTTAGAGGGCACTCCATAGGTATGCAATAAAACAAAATCGTATAAGGCACGCTAGGGTAGGTGACATGGCACAACTAGGCAATTGTAGGGTAGATATACCAATTACACTTCCGGGTCAGTGATAACACGTAGCAGCCACTACCGCCCACCTCGAGCCACACTCCCAAAAATCAAAGGTGCGCACCAATCAATCACATAGTAATAGAATGGCATACGAAGAAGTGTGTCCGATAAGAGGAGCCACCTCATTAGCCCGTCAATTGCTCCTGTTTTAGCCACCTTATGCCAACTTACGGGAGTCGGGTCCACGTATATACCTTAAATGAACGTCGCCACCATCCTACTTCATTTTGGAAACTCCACCGCATACACGGTTATTAATGTGGTTTTCGGAGTTGGCAGAGAGTATGACAACTTCCGATCCCGATCTCTTTAACAATCAAACGTTATTATAACCAGTGGTTATAAATTTCAAAATGGTTTATATTTCAAATCAAAACATACTCATTTAATCCATTTCAATTCAGTGTCAATATCTTTCAAAATAATATTCATTTCCAAAGTTGTAGCATTTCTAAGTTCATTCAATTATAATAATTTCAAAAAAAAACACATTGTATCATAGCATTCATAGCACTTGGAAAATGTGATAATAAATAGAAATATTGTCTTTTCAGAAACAATAACACTTAGAAAACGTAACTGTAAATATACTAGTATTTCAGAAATATTATTTTTTTCAGAAACAGCAGCACTTAGAAAACGTTACTGTAAATATACTAGTATTTCAAAAATATTGTTTTTTCAAGAAACAGCAGCATTTAGAAAACATTATTGCATATATAGTGGTATTTCGAAAAACAGTACATTTCCAGAAATGGTAGCACTTAGAAAACGCTACCTTAAAACCGCAGTATTTTGGAAATGCTGCCAATACAAATCTAAGATTCATTATAAAATTTCAAAAACATTATAATTTCAGTTTTCACCATTTTTAACTTATAAAACGTATCTCACGTTTTAGAAATAATTATTTGGATATCATTTAACTTAGATTAGATAAATTAAAATTTTATAAATAAAATATCCCAACTTAAACTATAGTTCATTTATTAAGTCAAAAGTACACTATTTTACTTAACCTTTTATGTTAACAAATAGCTTAATACTTTATTTTAGAAATACCCATTTCATAAATAAATTATTCTTATTAATAAGTTAAGCTCAAAATTTCCATTTGAAAACTAAATTTTCAATTATGAAGTTAAGTCATATTTTAAGTTACATTTTACTTATACATTCTTAACTTATAGAAAATCACAATAACATTTATTTAAATCATTTAAATCCAATTTAAGTTAAAATTTAATATTTAAAATTTTAAAATTTTAAAATACTTAATAATTTTTCAGAAAATATTAAAAGTTATGTCTGTTATAATTTTCTAACCTTGGTCAAGTGATACGGATATGTATCATTTCAATCCGTAATTTAAAAATAAAAATCCAGGTTCTATCATTTCAAACCCGCAATCTCTAGTCAAATAAAATAAAATAAAAATCGCTTGAGCCTATCATTTCAGCCCATAACGACTTTTCCCTATTCTAAAACCCGTTCGGGTGTGTATCATTTCAACCCATAGTGATTCTATTCTAACAGAGAACTTGCTGTGTGAGATACATTAAGTAAAATAAACAGTATAATATGGCATATCAAATCATGTGATGTAAAAAGTAAAGCATCATCATAAATATCATATAACAGCATAGCATATCACTACTACATATCCACTTGTCATTGTTTCACAATTATATAAGTACGAAATGTCGAGAGTGAATAACTCACCTTCTAAAGCTGGAGATAACAATTCGAGACACACGACTGAACTCCGAAAAGCACGACAAGGCATGAATTAGATTCAAGTGGATGGAGAGCCAAGATTTGAGTCTTGTAAACAAAAAAATATGAACATACATAAGCAACTATATTATACAAAGATTATAAACCAAACAATGTACAAATATGAATCAAAATTGAAGCACAATGAATTAACCACTACAAGTGGGCTCGGCCACTTTGCAAATTGGTTAGACCATCATCACAGGGCTCGGCCATGGTTGTTTTGAAGCATCCATGCTCGGCCAAGGCTAGTAAAAAGGCATGGCTATACAATGGAAAGGTTGGTGGTAAAGCAAAAGGTCATGGAGGGCAAAGAGGCAAGGCATGTTTATGCCTTGGGCTCGGCCTATGGCTACATGGCTCGGTCATGGTGCTTGTCTCTGGATCAGGTCTGATCACATCAGAAAGGCACGGCTATGGGGTGGTATTGGTCACGGCAAGGCAAGGTGGTGGTGTTTGTGGTGATGGTCGAGGCTAGCAAGGAGGAAAGGATGATGTGGTGGAGATTGGCTAGGGTTTTCATGGCTTTTGGTGATGGTTTGGACTAGGTGGTCATGGCATGGCATAGGGTGATGTTGTGATGGTGGAGGTCGGTCTTAGGTGGTAGTGAAGGGGAGGAGATGGTCGGCAATAGGAGATGGCTGAGCATAACATGAAGCAAAACAAAAGAAAAGCGAAAAGGAAAAGAGAAAAAGGAGAAGTAGACATGAAACTTACTGTAAAAGTTTTCTTCAGGAAATAAAATGAGAAAGGAAATGAGATGAGAAGTTTTGTACGTGAATTTAGGAGGTGAGAAGTTTTCCTTTGTACGGCTATGCAAAAGGTTTGAACGGCTAAGAAAATAAAAAGGCACACTTCACATTAAAGAAAAAGAAACATAAGTCCTTTGAATTTTCGTGCCCAAAAATCCAAATAAGAATCAAAAAAAAGTCCAAACAAAATAGAAAATAGAAAATAAAATATAAAATTGAAATGAAGTAGGAAAATATAGAATAGAAAATAAACAGAAAAATGCTGAAAATAATTGCGTGTAAAACGCTGCAATTCATCAAATTATAAAAGTTTAAAACAGAATTTGATGAAACGAAAAGCAGAACAAATATCAGAATTAAATTCAACTTCAAAGAAAAAGATTGGAAATTAAAAACTAAAATTTAAAATTTTTAAATGAAAGTCAAAGTTTGGTCACCGTTGACCAAAATATAAAATCTTCATAAAATCTTTATTTTATTCTATTTGAAAAATATCTTATAAACAAAATCCAAAATTACATTTGAAAACTCCAAAATTTAAATTTTAAATGATTTAAAAATCAAAGTCTTCAAATAAATTGAGTTAAAAATATTTACAAAATTTATGTGTTATTACAGACCATGAGTAGATAAAAATTAAAAATTATAAAATAGAACATATGAAGGGAAACCTCACAATGGAATTTAAACATCAACTTACATACATAAACCCATATTGATAGCCAAAAATTACACAAATCCAATACATCAAATAAAATAGATTTTTCGATATAGAAATTATAAAAATAAAAACTATAAAATTTCGATGCAAGATATATACTGATCTACCCTGTGGACATGTCCTATTCTAGACACCTTCCCCTTTCTTTGTTTCCTCCTACTAACACACATATATCCATATGATAAAAGGGGAAAAAATGTTTCAACTATGTTTGGATTGTGCCTAACGTTATACAATACGGTAATAGGCTCGATAGCTATTGCATGGAAAAAGACTGCTTACATATCCCTTCAAGGGGCCAAGCCCATTTAGACATATTTCCTGCTCTTTTTTGCATCCAAATACTTGTTAGTACATGAAAACCACAGCGTTCATGCAACCTTTACCACCAATGCAGCCAATGCATTCATGGCAACCATCGCAACCATTGCGATTAACGCAACCAATGCAAACAGTAGAAGCATATTGGGAAACACAAGAATAGCAACCAATGTAACCAATCCATCTCAACAAATTATCATACTGGAAAACGCAATAATAGCATATTTAGCCATTTAACATTAGTAACATGCAATGTCAAACCCAATTATCAAATAAAAAAATAACAATGATATAAATATACTAACATTCATACTAACTATCCATTACAGTAATGCATCATCAATATAAGTATAAACATCATTTGTGTGCTAATCACCTCATAATAGTAACATAATGTCAATTATCAAACTCATCATAATTAACTACCCATCATCTAATAGCAATAATGCTAAAATATTACGCATTCATCAAAATGTGATACTGTTATCAAACATTAAATATACGTAATAATTACAAACAATAATTTGTCACACATTTGGTAACTACTAAATAATATATCTATGGCCTACCCTCTTAAGCATAAAACCACTTCATTATTGTTTATTATAAATTCTCTCTTATTTACTCATCCTAAACAAAATAATAATTCCTTTTAAACAGTAGTATATTCCTTAAATTCTTTATCATACCGCAGTTTCTTTAAACATTCCAAACCATCCTATTTTAAATCAAAATACTAATCTTCATCAATCACTTTTTAAAATGATATTATTATTAGTTTATACCAAAATAGTTATATATATTAAAACTACTTTAATACCTTCTAAAACCAGTTTATTACTATTTATTCCAAAAAACAACATTTTATTTAAATCATCAAAAATCCTTTTATTCCTTTTTATTTCAAAACAGTAATTTCTTTATCGAAAATCACTTTTGGAAATATTCCTTTTCCATTATTGTGACAACATGCCCTTCGAGAATACCCTAAATGACGGATCATTGGGGTTAAATTAAAGCAATACACTAAACAATGACATCGACAAGATCTCACAACAGAATGTAAACATACAGTATACTAAATATACCTGAACAGAATAGGAGACAATATCACTAGGGCCACAAAAGAACATCCATACTGCATAGATATGTATATCAAAATATAACATCACGTAATCAAATACGTTTATCATAAACGAAGACTGATATCTCGCCATTGTCCATTTATATGGATGGACTTTTCTAAAAGATCGAAAATATACATAACAATAAATATATGGTCAATACGATGCATGACCAATATATAAGATCAATTCGGCATACGATTGTTAATATAAGACCAATACAATTTATATAACTATATGTATCCTGGGGTCAACCCTCGAAGATACGAATTCATCTATTTGATCATACACGCACATCTCCAGCTGCCACGGCTTAAAAACCCACCGAACAACTTTTATAAAACACCAAACTAACCCAAATCTCATTCCAATGGAAGCATAACCTCAATATCACAATACTCCACTAGTATACCCGCCTCTTCTATATCAAAATCTATGATTTTAAAATACATGCTAGGGTAGGTCCTATGTGGGACCTGAAATCAAATTACTCCAAAAATTCATAGCTTGTGCCCCTTTAAGAATGGTGAACAATGGCCAAAACCTCACCTCAATCTGACTTCGTATGTGAAAGTTGTCGCGGTTTAAATGAGCACAATACATAATAGGTCAATCGACTGAAGGGTTCCGTTCAATCAACTGAAACCGGCAAACATGAGTTTTTTCCTCTCGATCAGTCAATGGAATAGACCTATTCAGTCGAATGAACTGATAAGTTCTAGGCAATAAGCCTGGGAAGTGAGTAGATTCCCCGGACGGATGTCGATTTGCATATCGTTTCCTTGGACCCTTCGTACGATGAGTCGCCTTGCTTGCCAAGCTTGACCATACTCCAATGGACTTCTACCAATGTTCATTTGTCAATTTTTTGCAAGTGAATTCTATTAGCAATCAAAAATTAGTTTCGATACCAAAATCAATTCTTTGCACGAGTAGAGTTCTATGGGAGATTATAGCGATCCGTCTTCCTCTAACACGCCAAAACGACCTACATAGCCTTCTTTCCTGGTGTGTAGCTTATATGTTTGTTGACACGGTCATTCATGCACGCTTATATACACACATTCATGCAAACATACAATCACTACACAAATCACGTTTCGGACTAAATCGGGACGATTACTCGGGTAGTATATTAAGTGCAGAGTTCAAAACTAAATAATTATCCTACTGACTATTTTAAAAACTGACTAAATTTGTTTAATTATTACTAATTAATGATGTACACTTAATTATAACATATAATTAGTCTTTAATTTACCATTACATCACATATAATCATTCAGTTAACCTAAAATCAATTTTTTAGGTAACGAACTATTTTCAAAAACATTTGAATTAGTTTAATTATTACTAACTAATGATAAACGCTTAATTTTCATACGTAATTAGTCTCTAATTCTCCACAGCGTCACATATAATCATTCGATTAATCTAAAGTCAATTTCTTAGGTTACTAACTTTTTCAAAAATAGTTATTATGGTCTTAAACAAATAATGAGCTAATGTAATCATGTTATCAACACAAACATAAGCCTAAATCAATTCAAAAAATCTCCAAATCACTTCACGTAATTCTATAACAATCAGTAATCAAATATATGAAGTATAACATTTAAATTAATAAGGAGAATCATCTCACCCATCTTGCTTTACCTAAATCAAGCCCAAATCATCATAGACCCAATCCTAGCTCTCTTTAGATTTCGAAATCCACACCAATACTCTGATTCGCTCTAATTCTTTCGTGCATTTTGTAGAGAATTGGTAGAAGGGATTTACGGTGATTTTTATTTAATTTTATTTAATAAGTTTTGGGCTTAGGGAATAAGGATGGATGAAGGGGTGATTAGAGAGAGATTAGGTGAAGAGGAAGAAAAGTGAACGTGAATCAGAAAAGTGAAATGAAAGTGGAAAGAGATTAGCCAATTCTAAGCTGACATATTGGCTAAATCCAAATTCATCTCATTCTCCGAAAATCACTATTCACTCTAAAAATCCATTGAATCCACACATAGTCAAGTTTATACTCATTTTACTCATGTCGAAAAATCAAACTCAACCACGGGTGTATCGAATCCTAATTCGGTCATTTGTAAAAATCGAGCATAAGTGGCGTTTCGTTACTTAATGATTAAATATTTAAATTAATCATTTAAACATCTGATCGTTAAAATTATGGGGTGTTACATTCTCTCCTCCTTAAAAGAATTTCGTCCTCAAAATTCACATGAGTATGAGAAGGTAACAGTACTGGCCAAACTTCTCGAATCTTGGTTTTGGAAAATTCCCATGGTACCTTCCCTTGTGTTAATAACTGTAACGACCCGGAATTTTGGGCAATATAAATTTAATAATCTTTGTTAATAATTTAACTGGTTTGATAATTTTCTTTATAATTTTAATTTAAAATTGGCTAATTTAATCTTTTAAAGGATTGATAAATTTTTAATATGGCAATATTGATAAGAATTGTTTTTCAAAATTAATTAGATTTTATTCTGTTTATAATATATATAGTTGATATATATTGTGAATAGAAGAGCTTTTGTTTCAAATTTAAAGATGAATTTTCAAATTGTAATATATATGTATGTATATGTTATAATTTGATTTTGCTTTGAATTTAATTCAATCTATTAATAATTGATATATGAATAAATATTGTAATTTAAAGCTTTGTTTAAATTTATGTTTTCAAAAATTAATTCAAAGATTAATTCATTTGTTTTAAAAATGTGGGATAATTGTTTCTTTTTAAAATATGATAGTTTATAAGGAAATTTATCAATGTTTTATTTTATTTCTTTAAAGTGTTTAATTTAAATGGTTAAAAATGTATATGTATGAGTTTTAGTTTTTTTAAATATATGTATAAGAATATTTCTTTAAAGCTAAAACTTGTATTTATTTATAAAGTAAATTATATTACATTTAAATTAAATGAAAATTTTAATTAAAAATATTCAAGAACATGTGTAAACATGTTAACTTCCTTAATAAACACATGTTAATCAATTTAGAGGGTTATGTGACAAGTGTCTTCATTTCAAATTTTTACTCTCTTTAATTTTTTAATAAGCCTAACTTATGAGAAAATTGTTTTCCTCTTTTTATGGCAATCAAAAATTTATTCTCCAAACAGAAATCTTTCTTAAAATCTGAAAATAAAATCCAAATCTGAGAAAAGGAAAATCAAACCTGTAATGCAAAGATTCAAGTCCATATGTAATTCCAATCTGCAATATCTACTTCAACCTGAAATTTAAACCTGCATATGAAAATCAAGTTCAACCTGCTATTCAGTTCAATCTACAACCAAAATGAGTTCAACCTGCAAGTTTAAGCAACAAATTAAATATGCATGCAAAAGAATTATCAACCTGCAAACCAAAAGATGTTCAACTCGGCAATTTCATCAGCAAAGTAAAAGCTTTTTCAAAATTAAAGAATTCAGGCCTGGAAATTAACCTGTTCTGTGCACTGCATATATTAAGGTGAGTAAATGTTTTTTTTTAAAACAGTTGAATCATATTCTAATGTCTTGCATGTGTTGTTATTTACCTTTATTAAAATTTTATAGCTTAAATTTATATGGATTAGTACATGTATGTTGTGAAAGTTTGTTGTTTGCATGTAGGTGTGTTTACTGTAAATAATCTGTTAAAAAGAAAATTTTAACACCACTGTATTTCAAAGCAAAATTTCTGAGTAGACTTTAAATTGAAATACAGTAAGGTGATGTTGAGATAATATCTTCAAATATGGAAGTTAGATTCAATATGAGTTAAGTAGGATATGCAGTAAAATCAAATAATTATATCAAGTAAATCATGATCGAATTTTGATGAATAAAATTTATATCCTAAACCTATAATGCATGATATGAATTCTAAAACAGAAATCAGAATTTCTAACCTACAGTTGAAAATGAATTTTGGATTTTTCTAAATTTGGGGGTTTTGTCAAATTCATGTGACTGAGTGATTTATAGACTTTGAAATTTGAATTGAAGCTGTGTTAATTGATACTTAACACTAGAAAAATACGGATCCAATTTATTATGTAACACAGATTTTAGAAACTGGATTTGTAGGGTTTGGGTACTGTTTTATTTTGAGTTTGGGAAATTCGATTTTGTGGAGCGTAGGATGATCGAGCTGGGGTTGGCTTGGGGAGGAGTCGTGTTTGGGTGGTGGGAGTTCATAGCCGGAGTGGGGAGGCGTAAGGTGGTCGGCGCCATGGGTGTTGGGATTGTTTTCCTGGCGACTGCAATTGAATTGTGGGTTCGAACAGCTCAATTTCGTATGAGCTCGAATCAATGGGTTTTGGGTTTGTTTCCGTTGTCGTGAGTGATTGGGTGATCATCGCTGATGGTCGCGACGACTAAAATTCGCCGGAGGACGATGGACACGTGCACCGTGTTCGTGCACAGTTTAGGCTGGGTAATGAATTCTGGGGAAGACGAGTTGAACTCGAAGGACAGCTCGCGTTTACATCGTGTATAACTCGAAGTAAATTCGGCTGAGTGATGCCTCGGAGCAATGTCGGGGAAGCTTAAGGTTAGACTCGGGTATAGTTTGGAACTGTAATAGAATAAGTGCAGGAATTAAAGAACAAGTTCAGACTTGTTTGTTTTAAGTTAATCAAACTTTAAATTATAAATTAAATTTACTTTCAAATTTAAAATGGTTGAGATGTTTTCTTTAAAAGTAAATTTACTTAATTAAAGTTTGAATTTTAGTGTTTGAATTTAAGGTTTTAAAGTAAATTTTAAAAAAATAATGTTTTTAAAAAAAAAAGATTTCAAATTTATATTGTAAAGGTAAGTTTAACTTGATAATTTAAAGTGTTTTTAAATTTGGAAATGATTTACAAAATACTTTTATTTCAAGGAAGGCTATTATTAGGATTTTGTAAATCAAGTTTAATAATGTGTCTTTGAATTAATAAGATTTAAATAATTCAAATAATTTATTTATAGAAATAAATAAGATAAAATTATTTGGATAATTAATTTAAGAATACTTATTTGTTAAAAAGTTAAGTTTGATTAAGATTTATTGTTTTCTTAATTTATTAAAGATTTTTCTTTAATATTAGATGTTAATTAATTAATTGTTTAATTAATTTTAAATAATTAGTTAATTACTTATTTAATTTTAAATAATCACTTAATTATAATTAATTAAGTGTAATTACTTAATAAAGAAATTAATAAGGACTTATTGGATGAAATTGAATAATAATTGCTTATGGAAGTAATTAAGGAGGAAGTGATTAAAGGATAATCACTTGAGGTTATTAATTTAAATTAATTATTTAAAGTTAATTAATTATGAAGTAATTAATTAAAGAATTAAGAATTATTTAATGATGAAGTTAATTGTTTGTTAAGTGATTAATTAAGGAATTAATTAAGGTTTATTAAATGAAAGTAATTGGAGATAATTACTTATGTAAATAATTAAGAATTAATTACTTAATTATTTAGTTAATTAATCAATATGATTAATTAATTAATAAATGAGATTAATCTAAGATTAATTACTAAGGGTAATTAATTAAAATTGTAATTAATTAATGAAGTAATTAATTAAGGATAAATTGATAATTTAGATTGGTTAATAATTACTTAATGAAGTAATTAAAAATTAGATTAATTAATCAAGGATTAATAAAAATTAAATTAGAAATTAATTAAGTAAGAAGTTAATTAATTTAGTTAGTAATTACAAATTGTTAATTACTGATTATGATTAATGAGTTGATTTATTATAAGTTAATTATTTAATTAACTAAAGTAATTATAATTTATAAGGATCATTAATTAATATAATTAATGATATTAATCAAGGTTGATTAATATAAGTGATTAATTTAAATGTGATTAATTAATTGTAATTAATTAAGAATTAATGTTAATTAATTAATTAATGTATGATCATTAATTATTGTAATTAATGATAGTAATTAAGAATAATTACTGAATATGGATAGAATAATTACTTGAATGTAATTAAATATAATTAATCAAAGAAAGATTAATTAGTGAAGATCATTAGAGATGATTAATTTATTTATTTGGGATAAATAAATGAAGAATGATTTAAGTAATCCAATTGATTAGAGTTAATCAATTCTGTTATGGACGAATGATTAATATTGGATGATTGGTTGATATTGGATGTTGGATGATATTGAGTGATTGATTGATATTGGATGTGATTGGATGATTTGAATGTCAATGACATGTGAGATGCTGCTGTGTGAGATGAATGTTTGTTATGAATTATCTATTGTGGTAAATGATTCATCTATCTGTTTATTTCATCCTGTATATAAGTTTTAAACTATTTAAAACCCTTAAGTATAACTTGGACATTTAAAATGGAGTTTGGTTTCGGTGAGACCGGGATCGGGTTTCCATATTTGGAATCCGAAAACCACATCGATTCCAATTAAACGTTAGGTCGTGAATCCAAGTGGAGCAAGTGAAGACTCGAGGTGTAAGGGCTATACGTCAGTATAACTCTGTGGGTGATTCCGTAATGAGTTTGACGGAATAGTGCTTATAGATTCGAGATGGTGAATCAGAGTGCAATGGCTATGGCCGTTGACTCTGAGGGTGATTCCAATAATGAGTGCAACGAGATAGTGCCTTCAATTTCGTTCGAACCCGGAACGAACTTGTATGGATTGAATGCTTTCAGCACATCGTCAGGCGGACGATGAGCATTCTAAGATTTGATGTTCTATAAAGGTAATCGTAACCTCAAGCCTCGTCAACCGGGAATGGCTAAAACATGGGAGGTGCAGCAAGGCTTCGTGGGTAGCTCCCACTGGAGAGCAAGATTTTCCCCTGTCTAGAAGTCCCTTTTATTTCGGCTGTGTGGGCTGTTGGGTCGCAGCCAACTGCGGGGTTGTCTTGTTCAGGACTTTCCAGTAAGGGATGGTTCCGGCCTTGTGTTGCAGGGGAGTGGGAGTACTCCTCGGTACGTTGATCTAGGCCACGTACTGTGACGGACGGTACCTCAGTAGCCCTGCCATTGTTGGAAACTCATTTTCCCTACGAGACCCTACGGTTTTGTTTGTATTACCCACTTTTGTGGCTAGTAGCTGGAATTTAATGAATGTAACAATTTCGGCTATTTCTTATTTACTTGAAAACCCTAGACACTATTATAATATCACTAGATTTCCTATCAAATATTTTGGTTAGCGTAAGGTAAAAACTTTTCCATGTTTATGTGTGGGAAGTCTTACGTGATACCTTTTCAAAGGTTTTCTAAAGTTAAGCAACTTTAACCCGTTTACTCACACTAGACCCCTGTCTGACCCGAGTGTTTAAATTATGTTTTATTAAACTCTTGGGTACTCATATTATGTATGAGTAGTCAAGTGGTTCAGGTTAGCTTGACGAATTCTGGAGGAGATATGGAGCAGGAGGCTTCGACGTATAGTTATATATATTGGTTCCGCTGTGTGTTTGGTATATGTTTCTTATGTTGTACTTGAGTTGTACGAATTAGACAGATGTTTATAACTGTCTAATATGTGTTGAATAAGTTGTATAACTCTGATGTAATAAGATACTATGTAATATTTTATGTTAATTATTATATTTCATTCGTTCCGCTATGAGTTCTCTGATGTTGTTGTCTCTTTCTTTCTCTTTCTTTTTCTTCTTCTATCCCTTTCTTTCTTCACTAGTGGTGCGATTTCCTAGAGATAGGAAGTTGGGTCGCTACAATAACACTGCGGAACTCCTACTAGAATGCATCACACACTAGTAAATATGCGATAGCCTATGTCATCCCATATTCTCGAAAAACTTATACTTCCATCCAAAAAGACTCTTAATACTTAAATACGAATCAAAACAAATAAGAATATAAATAGCTATACATCAGCTCTTAAGTACCCAATTGTACTATACAAAGAGGACTGTGCACTGAAACAGAATTAAAACATGTATAACCTCAGCATAGTAACTGATATTACTATAGTCATACATGACTATTAATTGGAGAATAAGCTCAAGTGAGTAATGATCGGAATGTACCTCGAACTCTGAGTCACATCCAAAGGAAGTGGACTCTTACATATATCATCTCGACCCTATATTGGGGATGGATGATATCTGATCTATTCATGATAACAACTGCTGCCTCTCTTTGAATCTTATTTTAAGTAATGAAATTATAACTACTATACATGTAATCAAATATATAAGGAAAACAACAAAAACTAACATCTAAATAATTAAACATGAAAGAAAGCAATCAACAATAATAAAATCAGCCAACATCAAAGTCCAAACAAGATCAAACGGTAGCAACAAGCAACAAATAGTAGTGAACAACAACAATAGCAAGCAACATACAATAGCAAGTAACACATAATAGCAAGCAATAAACAATGGCAAAAAACAAACAATATCAAGCAAGAAACAATGGCAAACAACAAACAAAAGCAAGTAGCAAACAGTGGAAAATAACAAATAATAATAAACAACAAACAATTACAAGCAACAAACAATAATAAGCAACAAGCAAGCATACAAAACAATGAAATATTTAAAAGAGTATATGCTAACATGATCGATAACCATCAAGAGTCAAACACGCATGTTGAACCATGAAATCTAATGGGTTCGTTCGACATTCAAAAGGAATAAACGCTTAAGTGTGTAACTTCTTTCATGGATATAATACATGAAAGTCTATTATATCTCTGTTGTGAAAAGGAAAACATATATGATATGAAAGATCATCGAGTGTCAAAACTCTCCAATAAATCCAGCAATCAGTGCCTCAACTTTCCTCTTCTTCTGAACAAGACTCATTCCCTAGAAGAGAAAATTATACTCATCAAACTATCATTAAATGAAGATTTACAATTGCCAGGCTTTGCTTAGATTCAAACTCGCCTCGACTGTGCAATGTTAATAAGGATAATGTACTAAGTGCACTACAATGCTCGCCTAGGCAAGTACCATCGCATCGCTTTGAAGATTATTTGAATCACCATAAAACTAACTGAGAAATCCTTCCCCAAACTATACCATGCAATAATAACTATACTAAACTAAAATTTTATAATAACTAAAGATCATCCCAAATGACACGATGCCCATTCCAACCTTTCGTTTGCTTGCAAGATTTATCTGATAATTTAGGGTTAGCCACCTTAATCTATCCGTTCGAACTTCAATCCGGTTTCTTGATCTGACTACTGAAATCTCCCCGCAATACTAAGCCGTGTTGCGAAAATTTCTTAGTTATACCAAAAATCCGACTCAAGTGCTCATTTACTAGAATCAAGTGAAAATGCCTTTCCTAACTAATGCAAATCACCTAAAAACTCTATGCTTAAACTATTAGTTAAAAACTGGCACGTGAATGAACCAATCTTTAGAAAATGTCCTTTTTGGCATATGATATTACTCCCATCACCTAAGGCTTACTGACACATAAGAAAATAATTATAATATAAACGACCCTAAGTAAACGCCTATAAGTTATCCGCTAAATCTCTGCTCATTACTGGACATCCACCAAACCCTACTTGGATATAGGTCCATGTTACACTTCATCGACTAAACCACTCAACTTGACAGCTAGTGCATCAAGTTCGAATGGTAACACTTCTGGTCCCTTCACCTCGTTTTTGCAATAAAGGTAACTCATATAAAATTTGTCTCTATTGAAGAATTTACCTACAGTAGAAGGTGTCAAGTTTAGCCTATCAATCGAGAAACTAGAAATAGATAAATTATACCACTCAAGTGTCGAAATAAAAAGAAGTGAGTTCAAAAAAATAGAGTATACCCTACTACATAATGTAACATCCCTATTTTTAGTTAAAAATTATTCAGTACATTTAACAGGATAGATTAAATAGAATAATGTAAATATTTAAGGAAAAAGAGATTGGTTAATTAATAAGGCTGTGCCTTAATGAACTAATAAGATTGTTTTGGAAAACTAAACATATAAGCGAAATTATGAGGAGGGCAAAATACGTAGGCCCATCCTTCAACCTTTAAAACCCTCTCCCCGTCATTTCATTCTCACGCACGCCAAGGCTGACCATAACTTAAGCTAAGGGATTAAAATCAAGGGGATTCAAGGGGAAGAATCTTAGGCTACTAAGACCAAATCAAATCTCAACTCTAACAATTAATCTAAGGTGAATAATAAGTGTTCCATCTCTATTTTTTCTTTTGAAATTCGGCTATGGATAATATCTAAACCATTTTGATAGATTTTGCCAAGGTATGGAGAATACTCATTACTTAGATAGAATACTGAATTAAGGGATTTTTATGAAAATATTCAAATGGGTTTTAAGGGTAAAACCTTAGATTTTAGTCTCCAAATGCTTGGATTTTATAACATGTTGTAAATAACATTATTTTGAAGATGTGTTTTTAGTTCATAATTTTTCAAGTTATATAGATTATTTTATGAATTTCCAAAGGAGGAAATAACTTAATTTTTATTTTAATTATTTAAATAATTAAATATGCTTTTTGGATTTGAAATTTTCATATGGTATAGAGAATGGTATTCTCTAGTTTCTATGAATCTTTGAGAATTTGTCCAAGTGATTTCAATTTATTGTGAATTTATTATGCCAAATAAGCGTTTAAATGGATAATTAATTAAAGGTATTAATTAATTATTTCAAACATGTTAGGGAACTCAAAATTTTAGTGTGGCGGTAATTTCTAAAAAAGATTTGTAAAGAAATTGTTTTATCCAATAGAAATTGGACAAGAAATAAGATTTGGTGAAAAGTTTTCACTTAAAGTGGTAATAAAATAGTTTCCTTAAAAATTAGGATATTGCCATGCCACCATACGTCATCGAGCCTAACTATGAAACTGCACATTGAATGTCGACGTCGATAAAGAAGGAAGCATATGTAGCTATCTAAGTATCTATGGAGTGATTCATTCAGCAACGAAGTAGACAACGACGGCAATAGATGATTGGTGGTGTTATAACACCTTTTGGCCAGGCAGTATACCAATGGAATTAGCTAAAGGAATTTCATGATCATCAAGCCAGGATGCATGGAGAGAAGATTATCAGGCTCGAAGATCGCTTATAAACTAGGCTATGGCCGATGGTCAAGCGGATTCAGACATATGACACCCTGGAATTAGCTAGGTATGGAATTGGCACTTCCCCTAAGCAAGGGATCGGATTGGATCAATATGGCTTTGGATCGCTCGGGTTGGCAATACAACTCAACAATGATTTCTCAATAACTCAAGGAACAACGCATCAACTGAGGAATCAACTTTGGAAATAAGAAGTTGGAAACATGGGGGACCCACAGGAGGGGTCGCACGCCACCATGTGGTATGGAGAAGGGGTCGTCTTCCACACCTCTTAGGGTGAGCGATCAACCTGAATTTTTTTTGGTTGGGTTGTTTGGGGTTGGAGATTCCAGTTTTGAGCGAGATATTTGCACGTCTTCTCCTATAAATACAGCGGACTTGGCATTCATTCAAGGATCTTTTTTCTAACTCTTATTCTTCACTCTCTTCCCTTCCTCCATTAATTTTCTGAGGTAAGAACGTCTATACTTGTAATCTTATAGTATAAATAATAAGAATATTGGAGCGGATATAGGCTAGATTTTGTTGAACCACTATAAAATCTATGTGTTCATTTACTTTTCTACATTGCATCTATGATAAGTGAACTTATATTATTCTCTAACTGATATTGTTATTGGATTGGTGGTGCTTTCACCTTACATGGGTGTTGGTGGCCATTTTTGCCGTCAACATTTTGGTGCTTTGACTGAGAATACTTGCACCCACTGATTTGGAAAAGATTTGGAGCTTGGATTTGGAACAATGGCTAGGAAATATTCAAAGAGAGCACTAGTAGAAAGGAGTCACCATGGTGGAAGTAAGGAGGCATCTCAGAAGCTGGAGCTAATCATACCTCCGCCTACATCACTAGGGAGGAGATAGAAACAATGGTGAATGCTATGTAGGAACGGATGATGAAGAGGCAAGAAGAGTTGATTTAGAATTTCCTCACACGGGTTGGACAGGCTGGAGCAGTAGAAGCTATTAGAATGGAAGACTAAAGATTTGGAGTTGATGGAAATTTAGATTAAGGAGTTGGAGTAGCAAGAGCTGTAGAAAATCAGAATCGGGATCATGGAAACAGAGAAGATAGGTAGGAGAATGAAGTGGAGCAGACAGGGGCAGTCCCCGACCAACAGGGAGGGGTCGGCGCTATCCGTCCAATGGGGTCAACAATAATCCCATGGGCTCGGGGCATGCTCTTGGGTCTAGTCGGTCATGATGCTTGTAGACCTTCTTTTAATCCTGGGGAGTTTGGTGCGAATCAAAATTTGGATACTCGTCTGGAAGAGTATAACCTGAGATACTCTTATTGAATTGAGGGCAGGCTAGGATGAATGCTGGAACAGCTTGAGAATGGAATCAGGGACATGAATCAAAAATTAGCAGGCTTGGACATGGATTGGAGTGATCGGGGGCAAAGCCTAACCAAGGAAGATGGATCAACACTAATCCCTTCACAAGGATCGACATCTCTTAATCTACCACAAATTGGAGCGAGCCCGGCTTAAAGGCACAGGTCGTTATCTCTTAATCGGGATGGGATGAACTAAAATAGTAAAATCCATAATAAAATGGCTATGTCACTTACCCGTGTACGGGATCGATGTCGGTCCATAGGCATGCTCAAAGATGATGATGAACCGTTATAACAAATGGATCTTAATTCATATAAATCCACATTAATATATTGAACAAAATAGGTCGTGGTTATTGTCCCAACCGGAGAGATAGGGCAATAACCGTAAGGTGCGAGTCACTTCGTCGAAGAGCAATAGGATACACTCGTACATGGATTAAGCGCTCGATCGGAGAGTTAAGGTCAGAAAAAGGTATTCAATATGGAATTGATCGCTTTATGTCCCTGGCCAGAGAGTTGGATCGTAGTGCAAGAAATGAGTCGCTACGTCAAAGAGCGACAGGATCGACTCACTTATCGATGCTTTGTCTTTCGTCGAAGAGTGATTGGATAGGGTTCGACAAGAGCCCAGAGAGGCTATGATGACCTAGGAAGGCTAGGACAATATTCAATGTTCAAGGACACTAAACCAGAGTGCAGGAAGTAACGTTACTTCGCTAGAGAGCAGCGGGATCAACATAGTTGTTGTTCCCCCTCCATTGGAGAGCGACAGGATGACGCCTAATAAGAGTCCGGAGAGGCTATGATTGGTCCAGGGGGATCATGACATCTCTATGTGCCCCAAAAGGGCTGGAGTGCAAGGGTGAGTTGCTTCGGCCGAGAGCAACATGATAGGCTTATTCGTCGTTAAGTTTGGATTGAGCTTAGCAAGGGTCCCAAAAGACCATCGATCATCCCAAAAAGACCATGAACTTGGATAACGATCCAGAGAGATTGCAAACTAGCTTACTGACTTTTAGAATCTCAAATTGTTACGGATTTGGATAGCGACCCGGAGAAGTCATAAACTTGGATATTGACCTGAAATGGTCACGGACTTGGACATCGACCTGAAGAGACCACGGGTTTGGCTAATGATCCAGAAATATCGAGACTTAGGATAATGATCTAGAGAGATCAAGGCTTTGGATTTGAATAACGATCTGGAGATGTCTCAGATTTGGTTAACGGCTTTGGATGGATGTGGATTAGGCTAAGGATTTGGAATGGATTCAGAATTGGCAATCAACTCGGAACAATTGTGGATTTCGTTAACATATTCTTTGGCGGACTCGGGACTCATGGTGATTTGGCTTGGCATTGGATCAGATTCTTGATTGGATACTTGGGCTATCAATGGATTCTGGACTTTGAAGTTGTGGAAATTCAACACACGCCTTTCTACCATAAGGCATGTTTTGGGAGGCAAATGTTATATCGCCTTTTGGCCAGGCAGTATGCCAACGGATTTAGCTAAATGGATTTCATGATCATCAAGGCAGGATATTCGAAGAGATGATTATCAGGCTCTGACATTGATTATAAACCCGGCTATGGACGATTGTCGAGTGAATTTGGATAGATGATATCTTAGAATTAGTTAAGTATGGAATTGGCACTTCCCTTAGGCAAGAGATCGGGTTGGATTAATATGGCTATGGATCGCTTTTATTGGCAGCACAACTCAATGTGATCTCTGTATAACTCAATGAACAATGCATCAACTCGGGAAACAAGAAGTAGGCAAGATGAGGAACCCATGGGAGGGGTCACAACCCGCCATGTGGCAAGGAGAAGGGGCGGCTTTGATCCCTCTTAAGGGTGAGCGATCAACTTGAATTGTTTTAAGTCGGGTAGTCTTGGCTTGGAGATTCCATATCTGAATTTTGTGCAAAATATTTTCATGTCTTTTCCTACAAATACAGCATGCTTGAAATTCATTCAGGGATCTTTTTCTGGCTTTTCTTCTTCACTCTCTTTCCTTCTTCTATTTATTTTTTATGACAAGAGCAATTGTACTTATGCTCTCACAGTATAAATAATAAGATTATTGGAGTGGACGTAGGCCAGAGTTTACCAAACTACTATAAAACCTATATGTTCAGTTACTTCTGTGCATTGAATCTGTGATCTATGAACTTACATTATTCTTCGATTGGTATTGGTATTATTATTGGATTGGTGGTGCTTTCACAATACTTGGGTGTTGGTGGCCATTTTTTCCATCAACAGGCGATAAGATGTCTTCGTTATTCATCTAAGCATTTTAAAAAGCTTAATGTTAACGTCGACAACGTCGCAACTCTTCATCGTTGTTTTCAATGATGTCGCACTTAATCACTTCGATTGTTTTCAATACTTAGGATGCCTATTAAGTCTTCGAACCAAGCGGTTGTAGCCGAAGTAAACTAAATTTTAAAGATTTTATAATGATGTCGAGGCTCTTGATGTCGTTGCGCATCAAGGTCAACGACCTTATATACTTTGCTTTAATGTCAATGCCGCATAGTAATGATGCTGCATCTCTTTCTTTAACGATGAAGAGACTTTTCTTATATAAACTAAAATGTTTTAAAGGGGCAAAAAGGCCTAGGTTTCAAGACGATCGATGACCCTATATCGTCGACAGATTGGCATATACTTATAAAGGTTTTAAGTTTTGTTTAGTGGGTGGATAGCCTATATTTTATAAAGGTCGACTACATCATCTTCGACATTGAATATTATATTTAAAAGAATTTTGAGTTTCTATCTTTGACCTTGGATAGAGGTCGACGTTGTTTTAAAACCGTGTGTGTGTTATGATTAATTATGAAGAGTCCTCTATGTTGACATTATTAATGTCATCGACATCGATCCATGCTAAATTATTAAAGGGTTGACAGCCTAAGTTTTCTATTTCGACGTCGTCATTGGGGATACCAATGCCATTTTAAATTTTACATTTTGACACTATAATTGGGGACACCATTGTAGATGAACTTCGACATTGATATAAAATTTAAATTATTTAATAGTAGCAAGCCATGTGTCTTTGACTTCGATTTAAACTTTGGGGATACCGTTGTTTATTTAGTAAGTTTGGCATTAATCAATTAGGGATACCAATAGGTGTAGGTTAAACACATGGGTAATATGAATTAATTATAAATGATAGGTTCATGGTCATCCTAGGAAAACAATGGGATGTAAGATGGATAGTCCAGATCATGCTGGAGATGGATAGACTCTATGAGGACAATGAAAGGTTCATAGTCATCCTAGGAAAACTATGTGATGGGTAATAGATAGTCCACATCATTTTAAGTTAAATGAAATATGTGTGATGGATGGTCCACATATTTTAAATAATTAAACCACATGGGATGGGTGGTCAATATGCTAGTGGATGGGTAATTCAAGTAATAATTACCTGTGAGATGGATAGTCCATATAATTCTGGATATGCTTATATGTGAGATAGGTAGTCTATATAATTATAAGACAGGAAGACAGAATAAAATAAGATGGATTGTCAGTTTAAATTATGATGGGTAGTCATTTGAAATTAAGATGGATAATCTAATGAATTAGGATAGGCAATCCAATATATGTTGCATGATTATATGTTCTAACCATTGTGGTTTCAGGAGCATGGTGTATGGTTAATTTTGTTTTAGACACCAATGAGGGGAAAAGCCATTTCGCTCAGCGGTGTGGCCTTACTAGATATCTATTTTGGTTCGAGATGATAGGTTATTATTCAAAGCAAACCATTGTCTGATTCAAAGTTTTTGTTTTTCCCTTTAAACTCTCGGGTACTCATTTGAGTAGGTTGAGAGTAAGGGTGTTTAGGTTTCTGATTAGACAAATAAGCTTCTAGAGACATGTGGGAGGAAGTCAAACAATTTGGTGCTTTATCTATTCCCGTTATGTAGTTTGGTTTTGTCTATTTGATGTAATGGAAAAGTTGTATAATTGCCAAGTATTTGACTATGATCAACGAGGGGGCATCTTCATATGTCGCTCTTGGAGTATTTTTTAATAATTTTATTTTCACTAAATGTGGGATTACGAAGGGGAATATGTAATGAATATGAATATCAATTGTGAAATGAGATGTGAAAATTGGTTATTAAACTGTGTTGAAAATATTTCATATACATGCGCTTTTGAAATTAATATGATTAACATAGTTGCATTTTCTCGTCGATAATTAATAACTATGGTTGACGGTAGCATCCACGACAGTTAGTTTTGGGCCTTAGAATGAGGGATGTTACATATAAGCCCCTTTCAATTTTCCTGAGCCGTGGGCCTGCTAGGACCCGGTAATGCTTGGGAGGCACAAGTCATCATCACTTACTTAGCCTTTAAAAATGTAGGACAATCCTTCTTCAAGTGATAAAGCCTATCGTAATTGAAGCACTTACGCTTCACTTTAGCTGGATGATATTCCATAGCGCAATGCCACCCTGCCATAGGAGAGACTTACTAGACCAGCTCTTCTTTTTCGAAAAAACTCAATCTTGCTTGTATCATATTGTTTTCCTCGGTTGTAATTTTGGTTGCTTTCATCTTTCATTACCTCAATGGTATCTCATGGGCATTCTCATTAAGGAGAACCATCCCAACGAGATATTTAATAGTGGGTCTTAAAAGGATAAGGCTAAGCATGAATTCCCAACCATTTCTTAAGACCTAAGGCAAATCTCTTTGCCTACAACAATAGAGTACCGACCACCTCAAACCCCAATAATAAAAGTTTGATGGTCAACACTCCTTCACTGACAAACTCTCTTACTCAAGATGAATGGAATGCATAAGCTAGACGCTCTTCTTGATCTCAGAAATGAACTGAGAACCAAAGAAATGCCTAAATAAATTTAAATCATAGATCTGCTTATCAGCCACCTAAACATTTCATCATAACCAGCTAAGGTCTCCCTTTCTCAAATGTCGAGAAACAATCTTCCTTATAAGAACATTCTCTAAGCCGATATAGATAGAAGCCCTCTCATGCATGTGTCCACGACCGTGCCTCTATAGGAGTCTCAGGACCTAGATATCGATTCCTTCTAAGGCTAAAGAAATCCTAACATTGCTTCGAAAAGTCTAAAGCTGGTGAAGCTAGAAAAACAAATGCCCAAATGGCCCCACCACTTTTGGCACTAACCGCAATCTGCTAGAAATGTTCGCAGATGGTGGAATATCTTTTGCAATAACAAAATAGTCTCCAAACTTATCAAGCATCACAAACTCCCCCATTTTAAGTCGCTTATGCACACCGTCTGCTCATATGAATAGCCTGACGAAGATACCTTAGCAACTAACGGTAGAAACTAGTCAAGTCAAAAAGACAAACATGTATATGGTATAATATAGTAGAAAAATACAAGTATGCTCTCCACATATCTCTTTTCACCAGATTGATTAACCCAAACTGGTCTACTTAGTCGGAGTATTGAGCCTAAACTCTAATAGCAACCATAAAAACCTGCCCTTCGATAATACCGAGAAAGACGGATCGCTGGGGTGAAATTAAGAAAAATACTAAACCAAGACATCGATAAGATCTCATAGTGGAATGACAACATATAATAAACTGCATATACATGAAAATAATAAGTGTACAATATATAAGAGACTGAACTAGCGGAAGCAACTAATAAATAAATATCAATATAGAAAATCAGAATATATCAACCCCCAATAGAATGGACTTCTTAATAAATATCTGATACAACAGTCTCATATATAAATAACAGGTCTATCATGTATGAATGAAATAACAATTTTATATATCTTACAATCTTGATGACATGCCTCCAAAGTGCTCCAGCTGCATCTTGCAAGCATATCCCTAAAAGTACTTGGCTCTCAAGCTAATCAATCGAGTACCCAAGAGTTGTCATGACATAAGCAGACAAAAACAAAACGTAGGTCAGATATAAATTTGGTGCGAAGGGAACTATCTCAAAATATTGTATATGAGAACTATATAAAAATAGACGGCAATAACTAAATCAAAGCAACCCCTCTCTACAAATGTGGCTCAGGGGTAATCCGGCCTGCTTAGAAACAAATGTAGTAAACCCATCTCAAGAACAGGGGACCATACCATAACCTATTCTTCTTATATAATCAATGAGTCAGCACAACTAATATAATGTTATTGAATCATAAATATCATACTGTGATAAAATATCCCAGCATCCAAAAGTAGGGTTATCATAATATAAGTCTATCGTGAAGTAAAGAATAATAATTAATGCAGCAATAACAATAACAGTCAACTACATACAACATAACAATGGAAGATTACTAAGGAATACAAAACAATACCCATCGTTACTGATAGGTAGAGTCAACAATGGACACTTATCGCGATTAAATAATACCCTTCTAGAGTTCAAGATAAATAGTCTCGTGTAGGTCTCACCACACCCTCTGAAGCAAAGCTTTAGTGATATGTGACCTACTTTGTAAGCCACACCATAGCCTCTAAAGCAGGCTTTGGTGACATCTATCCCATTCACTCATAAATGATCGTCATCCCACGTGAACCACACTGTACCCTCTACATCGAGCCTTGGCGACATCTAGTTCATTCGTGGATGATTTTCATCATATGTGAGCCATGCCATACCTTTTGAAGCAAGCTTTGGTGATATCCAATTCACTTGTGAATTTCTCAAGAACTTGTGTATGCCTTTATCAAAAAGAGTATGACACTCGGGCCTTGTTTAATATGCCATCGGGGCCACAAAGGAACATCGATACCATATAGATATGAATATCGAGACATAACATCATCTAGTTAATTACATTTACCACAAACGAAGACCGATATCTTTCCATCGTCCATCTATGAGAATGGTCTTTTCCGAAGGACCAGTAATATACAAGACAACTAATACAAGATGAATACGATCTATGACTGATAATATAAGATCAATACGGCATACGATCATTAATATAAGACCGATACAATTTATATAACTATATGTATCCAAAGGTAAACCCTTGAAGACACGAATTCCATCTATCTAATCATACATGCTAGGCTTTAGTCTCCACGGCTTAAAAACCCACCGAACAACTCTTACAAAAATCTTATACTAACCCAAATTGCATTCCAATGGAACGCTTGACCTCAATATCATAATACTCCTCCAATAAGCCCTTCCATTCAACCTCAAAATCTATGATTTTGGAATACATACAGGGTTCCATTCACGGTAGCCTTTGAAAAATGGTGAACGATGGTTCAAATCTCACCTCAATCCGACTTCATATGCGAATGTCATCGTGGCTTGAAGTTTCAAAATACACAATAAATCAATCGAGTGAAGGGTTCCATTCAGTCGACTGAACCAGGGAAAAGATGAGTTGTTTCCTCTCAACTAGCTAACTGAATAGACCTATTTAGTTGAATAAGGATCTAGGCAATGAGCCTTGGCAGGGAGTATGTTCCTTGAACGTACGTCGGCTCGCATGTCGTTTCCTCCGACGCTTTGCCCAATTAGTCGCCTTGCCTCCAGAGCCTGACTCTACTCCATCAGATTTCTACCGAGGTTCTTTTGTTGAAGATTTGGAAGTAAATTCCATAAGTAACTGAAAAATACGTTTCGATACCAAAATCCACCCTTTACATGGATAGAGTTCTACGGGCGATTATAGCGACCCGGCTTCCTCTAACATGCCAAAATGACCTACCCGGCCTCCTGCCTTGTGCATAGCTTATACGTGTGTTGATATACTCGCCCATGCACTCTTATGCACAGCAAACACAACCACTATAAAAATCATGTTTTGCACTTCACTGGGGTAATACAGAAGTTCCATTATTATTATTTAAAGTTTTATTATACTTTACAAATAATAAAATTTCCAAATACCAAATTAAAATATAATTATATCTATTGTTTATGTATTTTTCTAGAATTTCATAAATGAAAACTTATTAAATTCTGTTTCATTAAAGTTTGCTAAATCATTGTTATTTACAGAACCGTCCAAAATTGGTAAATAATCTTATTTATTCTTTATTTATCTAATATCCATTATTTTCCAATTTATTAATTATCTCCAATTCAAATCAAAGAATTTATTTTAATTAAACATTCAAAAGTACCGTAATCAACAACACTTATCCAATCAATGCACAACACATCCAAAATATTATAATAGACAAACTATCATTCATGGAACATAATATGTATATGAATAAATACATTTTTTCATCAATAGTTACGTAGTTTATAAATAGGACTTTTTCGACTGATTAAATTAAATGAATCATACCAGTGCACTTTTTTCAATAGTTAATTCAGCAAACCTAGTGTTATTCCATCTGGAATTTTTCCATGAATTTAACAAAAGAAATCGCGCATGATTATTCGTATGTGCAAGATATTATGATTCAAAGATATAGGATATTATTTGAAATTTAATATGTAAAATAAATCAAATACGTATACATAGCATATCCACCGTATATCTCTTCCCTTCTCCATCGCATGTATGCACGCAAATTGGAACCCATCCTTCACTAATTTTGACTATCGCCACAACAAGCCACAAACCACCATCGAAAAATTAAACAGCACCACGGTCTTTTATGTCTCCGACCACACCTTCACCTGGGCCTTGTTGCTCTGTGCCATCGCTTGAAGCATTTCCATCATGAACGAGATCATGTTGAAAAATCAAAAATTTCATCAACTTCGATGCCATTAGGATGATCCATGCCAATAATCTACTCCACTTTGCCTCCTCTATATTCTAGAACCTCCTGATCGCTATAGTCTATGTTTAACCATTGATCACGAAACCCTAACTTCAATGGTGGAGACTTATTTTACCATTTATAGCCACCTTCAACTAGGACAATCAACGGAGACTTTCGGATGCGGATAGTTCCATATACGTGTCCACATCCGAAATCATTTTCGGATATCAGACATCTACATCCACGGATACGGACGGATATTGGATAATTATCCTATCCGCTAACGACCGATAAATCAAGAAAACATAAATGAAAATTTTTAGTTTAACATATACTTTTTTCAATCCCATTAATTATTAAAGTGTTAAAAATAGAGAAATATGATGATAATAAATAGTTTTGAGTAGTTGATATGCATTAAATGCATATAATATAAATTTCAAACTTAATAAAAAAAATGTCTTTCATTGTACAAGACACACATAACTTGAACTATAATCTTAAAAAATTCGAGAGATAATTTTCAGATGTGGATGTCTTCATATCCGCATCCACATCCGTTTTTTCGGATATCGGATATTTATCCACATTTCGGATACGGATGCGGATGGATTTCAGATTTTTTGGATATCCATGACAGCTCTATCTTGAACATCGTATCCAAAAATGAATATAGCACATCAACTGCATTTCTTAAGGGCTTTGCAATGATATACGGTACATAGGGGTTTAGGCACTTTGATTTTTGAGTCAATTTGTAATTAGTGAAAATCACCCACCATTAAACTATAATTAGAAGGGATTTCAAGATTAAAGAAGAAACCTGCAGATAGTGGTGACAGGCAGAGCTCGGTGGCCTCACTTATGTAGTAGTTAGACTGGGTCATAGGTTATTTATCCAGTTTGGTCCGAAATAGGTATGTACGCTATTTAAATACTATAATGCCATTATTTCGCAAACTGTAACTTCAAATGCATCAAAACTATCAAACTAATCGCCTTGAAAAGACCTTCGCAATTGTTATGAACATGATACCCAGTTCACCCTTTTATTAAAAATCCACTTTCAATTTAATATTTTGTAGTGTAAATTTTATGGGTCGTTACAACTTAACTTGTGATGGCTTCTAAAACATGAAATCTGATAGCCCCTAAAGTTCAACTTTTGATAGGCTGGCATGCGATAGCTCAACCATCGCTAGCTTTTGTTTTGACCCATGATAATTCTTAGGGCTCAACTTTTGATAGCCTTATACTTTGACCTGCAAGTGCTTAGCATGTGATGGGTTGGCATGCGATAGCTCGATCCTCGATAGTTACGGATTTCAGTATTTGATAGCTTAAAATCTAAGCAACAATAGTTTAAGAAAAAATGTGGCAAGCGATAGCTATGGGTGGTGAAATTTTTTTAAATAAAGAATAATGAGTTAAAGTTCATTGACATTTAAAAGTGGAAAATTGTAACTGAGCTTAATAAAGCAAAGAGATGATAAGTAAACTCATTTGAAAGAATAAAACTTGTTATAAGGCCTTAGTGATGACCATATGTCATAACACACATTTTATTCGATAACATTAGTGTAAGGACTTAGTGGTAAACATATTTCTAAACCCAACATTGTATTTGGTAAATTGTTCTAAGGCCATAGTGGCAACCATATATCTAAACATGATATTATATTGGGTAATGATGGCATATGGCCCTAGTGTCAACCATTTGTCTAAGCATGACATAATACTCAGTAATGGCAGTGTAAGGCCTTAGTGACACCAAATTATCCATTCATGACAAAAATGAGAAATTAAGATAAAGGTATGAGGGGTAACTTAATATGTCCAGCCTCGATAATTAAAGTGGTAAGAATAAGGGTTGTGTGGCAGTTTAAATAAATCCTCCATTGAACCTAGTCGAAATATGTTGTGATAGCTAAATCTCACACTTATGTTTGAATCGATGATAGGAGATTGATCATGAAATGATGATTTATTATAACATGATGTAACTACTTTTTATATTGAATAATGAGGGGAAAACTCATTCCATGCTTCAGCGGTGTGGCCTTACTATATGATCGGGGTAAAGTATTATGCATACCAGACTTTATGTTTGACTCGTATTTTTATTATTTTCCATAAACTCGTGGGTGCTCATTTGAGTTTTATTATTTCTCATAAACTAATGGATGCTTATTCAAGTATGCTAAGTTTGTTGCTTAGACAAGTTGCATTTTGAGAAAGACGAACAAAGACTCCAAAGACAAAGTAGGAGGCTTGTAGTTTATAAAACTTATTTTATCCCATTGTTCGTAAAAACATGGTATATAACTGGTTAAGTATTCATGTCAGCACCTTTATATGTCGGGCATGACATTATTATTTATGTTTTACTATGTTTACCGCTACATGGGCATGATTTGGGTTAATGAAATTGTAAGTACGTTTATACAAGACAATTTTATGTAACAAAAGAATTTAGATGCTTTATTTAATTAATGTTGTATATAAAATATATTGATTTCATTTTTGTTGCTTGAAAATAAATTTGGTGATGGCTGCAGCATCATTGTTGTTTATTTCCATATCTCAAAATATGGAATACTTCATACCCATGTCTAAATTAATACATTCAATAAAAATAAATGACACTTACCTAGTCATGCTCATCATCCAAGTTTGATTTCCTATCCAGATATGGCTACTAGACATTCTTTTAGATTTCTTACCGCCACAACTACTTAACCTTTTGCTTCATCTGCAGTTGCTTCTAAATATGCTCCAGCTTTATCTTTCACCGTGGATGTCGAACCATCTCCCATTCATCAAGGACTTTCCACTGTAGTCTCACTGATGATAATAAAGGAGCCCCATAATGACATCACTCTAGATGTTGATCTAAATAGGTTCATCATGCTTGACATTCCACCCAACTATTCTCCTTCTTGACTTACTTCTATGAACCTACAACACATCTATGACAGATATGAAATCCTAAAAGATGAGGAGAGCCTCCATTACCACATGAATAGGATTACGGCCCTTCATCTAGCAAAATAGCATGTAATGGAAAAATGTGTCTATCCAGTGCCATCCCTCCTTTTAACTATTTCTTGTGCCACATCTTTCATTCGCCATATTATGTCATTCTCCTTAGCCTCTACATAATCTTTGTTCAACACCTTAGGAGAGAATCGGGGCTTACTGATCTTTCCTTCTTGTACACTTCAAGCGATGTTCTCCCATCATCCATCTCATATTCTTTGAGGCAATTCGCTTCAACGGTATATTGGTCGATCTTCAAAACAAGCGAAGCTATTTCAAAGAGAAATATTTTTTCATGATATGCCCTTACATGGTTCACAAAGGTGGATCTCTAGATGTAAGCCCTACACCCCAAGTTCCAATTTTCACATCACTTGTCCTCACTCCACTCGAATTTCTCACATATATCCATTACTATCAAAATATACCGGTAAGAGTCAAAAACGATGACCCGGTACACATGGTAACTAACCTTTATGTTGTCCTGGAGCTCAAGCGCCACACTTGCTTCCTTCTGGCAGATATGTGACTCCGTTTTTGCCTTTTGTAAAATGGGCGTTCGATCTCCTATGAGCATATTGTATTAGGGATCCAAAGAGCTACGTACCAACTTCACAAATAAGCTCAAACTAGTGCTAACTAGCCAAGACGAACCTCATATTAAAGAAGATGGATATCTTGAAACAGTGAAAGATGATAATATGGATGAAGAAGAAGATCACTTCGGAGCAGAGCCGGTCGGGGTGAATATCAACATTGAAGAAGTACTTACTCCAACATCTCAGTATATACGTTTGAAAAGAGGGCTTCTCGAAGCTTCCCATGGTCCTTCTTCTAGCAAGGAATAAGAATTAAGAACATAAATCCAGCTACTAATGATGATTATACTATCAACCCAACCAAACATACATTTGAGGACTTAGATAACTTAAAATTATATTTAATCAATTCGATGGGATACGACAATATCCTAGCTGGAATGGACAAAGTCGAAAGCACTTCTACCGAGGGTGAACCCATGCCACCAATCCAAACAATCATGCATGGTCCATAAAATAGACTAGACAACCTCGCATACACATCGATTTGGACTACATCCACTCACGTTGTAGTTATCTTCGTACTCATTGAACGAGTCATAGCTATTTTCTTTCTTTTGGTTTTAGGTGAAATGGATCCATGCAAGTTATGTGGCAACCTCAGCAAGAAGCTTGACAAGCACTATTTAGTTTCTGCACCCACAAGCTCCAACCAATATCATGAAAGTGTGCACTCAAGGGATGATCATGGTGAATCTCGAAGGGACCAAGATAATAGAGGAGACCGATATGTTTATGGTTGACATAAGCATATATACTCCTTCCATGGTTCAAGCTCTCAATATTCTAAGCATTTGTCTACACCACCTCATCCTTGCAACTACTATCTTTACAAGATTCATTCTCATTCCCATCATTTACCACGTATGTAAAGACCCGATTCTTCGACTTACGAGAATCGACATCAATACGTCCACTGTATCAAATGCCGCACAATCGAATGCCGAAAAACCGAACCCTTAGGGTTTAAAAAGAAGAGGTAGAAGAAAAAGATAGAAGAAATAAGAAAAAGATAGAACAGAAACAATATCAGAATCTCACATATCGCAGCGGAACAACATATAATAAATAAATGAATAATCTTTAAAATAAAAAACTATATCAGTTATTACATTACGTTATCATCAGAGTGTACAACAACAATATATAACACAATACAAGAATGGACAGCTATACAAACGTGTCCTTACAAGTGAATTATACAGCGGAAAGATAATATCATATACAACGCCTCGCCATCCAGCTCGCTATTTGAGCTCCAAAGCACTTCTGAATCCAGAATGACCTGATAACCTGACTCTAGACTGCCCGTGTGGAAAATTATGGGCACCCAGAGTTTAGGAAGAGAAAAATAAATTCCAGGCCAGTCATGGGACTGCTGTGAGAACTTAAAACAGTTATTTATCTTTTAAAACAAGAACAACAATAGAAATGGAAAATATCCGCAATGCTTTTGGAAAACGAAACCACCATAAGGCCTCCCCGCACACACACAATGCAAACGCAGAATTGGAGGAGATTTCTCCTTATGATAGTCAAAGAGACTTAGTACGCAAAACAAATCATTTATTATTATTATTATTATTATTATTATTATTATTATTATTATTATTATTATTATTATTATTATTATTATTATTATTATTATTAGTGCATATTGTAGAAAGCATTTCGAAAATAGAATATAAATCTTAGCCAACATACGGCCATTATCGTATGCCTACTATAGCTACCATGTTCAATAGCAGGTTACCGCCACATTCCACGGCAGGTAATACAACTAAAACCGTACAAGATGCGTATTGTTTCTTTGGATTTTCCAACAAATGGTCAGGCTAAGGAACTTCCTACTGTCAATGGGATCGCCTCTGGAGGGACGTCCCGAGAACTTAACCAGCTCTCTGCCAACACAAGGCCGGGTTACCTTTGTCACTAGGTAACTACTACACGAATACATCTTCAAATTGTTTAAGATTCTATTTAAAATATCACTTTCCCAAAATATTTCTTTAATATATTATTCACCGTCCAAAATCGTGAATATATTTCCTTTAATGAGCTATAATAATTAAACTTATCAAAATAAGTCGATTTCGGATTTATAAACAACGTTTATAAATTCCATTTATACTTTATAACAACTTCACTTATAAAAATCACTTTATTAACAGATTCTATCCATATTCCATTTACACACAAAAATCCAATTTATACGTTAATTACTTATAAATCTTTTATTTTACCAAAATCTATTCATTTTAGAACTTCACAATTTATAAATCTATGGATTTCATCCACTTATGAAATCCATTTATATTCCAATTTAATACTTATAAAAACTCGTTTTATAATTCCAATATTTTAATTTATAAATATCAATTTTATAAATATTTTATATAAATCATTTATAATAATTCAAAAATCCCAATCTAAACCATTTGATAAATTAATCCACTACTTATTTCAAAAAATCACATTTTGGTCATATTTCACAAAAAATCATAATTTTTATAACATAAAATTTACAACGTTTATATATTTAAAATGAATCAATTCCAAAATTAAATTTTATTATGAATTCTCAACTTAAATTTTCGAAAATCCAATTTCATTTAATTTTGGCATCTAACGATACCAAAAATATATTTGGCTAAAATTTAGCCTTCAACGATTCCAATCACAAAGATAATCACGCAGATTATAAATAAATTAATAAATAGATAAACACACAACATTGAAACAAATTCAAATGTTTGAGGAATCCAGTTGGATCCCTCCAACCTGTTTTCCTACATCCAAAGATGTTAGCACAATACCAATTTCGCTTCAAGATGAAATATCGCGGTATATGAGATTTATAAAATACTATCCGCTATTATGTGGCACAATAGTGTCTCGTCCGCTATATAATGCGAGAAAATCAACTCCAAGTACATATATAATACCAATTCCATACAAGTTCGAATTATCGCGGTATATGTTTTTAGTAAATAACATCCGCTTAATATACGGCGTATAATGTCTATTTCACACAATAGATAACAAATTATCATCCAATCACACAATCAAGCAAATTTTAAATTTAACTATTTAAAATTTAAATCGAAACAATTCGACTGAGTGAGAAGTTCTCACCCTGAGTTTCCGATAATAGTTGTAGCGTTTTATTTCAAATAAAATTAAACGTGCGTTTAATTTACCCAAAATTTTCACTAGCTCCAAATGACTCCAAACCAGCTCCATTGCGTAGTGCTCGACAAAACGATTACAACGCAATTTGTTTCGTAATTTTTCGACCTCGTATGACAAAGTTATACACTTTTAAACATCGAACGAATTATAATATAAAACAATTTTCATTTTTATTATTTTTTTCTCAACCTTCCAATCTTGGTCGTACGTACCATATGCAAGCATCAGGGCCGACCGAAACATCTCCTTCCCAAACGCGTATCCCTCCAGGTCGAAGAACCCATGAACGTCGCCACCTAGGGCTTGAAATGGCCACCACCACGTCGACTAATACATCGATCAACCACCTTCATATGGAAGCCCACTGCGAGCACGACCTTCGGCCAGCATAGCATCAAACTCGGTCGAGCCATCTGCCCAAAAATCGCGTGCGAACGACGGGAGGACGCGGGCCCACAACTTCCACTACGTTGCTCTAAAATCCATCATCTCCGTATGGATTCGAAGATCACTCCAAGCTCTACGTTTTTCATGTTGAAAGTTTTCTGTAATTGTTTGTGGATTGGAAGTAATTGTGGGAAGAAGATAGATGAATTTCGGCCATTCATAAAGATAATGGCGGCCGGCTTCAAACCCTAGGGGTTTTAATTTCTTTGCAAAAGTGAATTTAAAGGGGTTTTTATAGAAAATTTTCAAATTACTATTCATCCAAAATTTTCCGAACTCCCAATCTCGCGCGGTGACTGGCGTTTCTGGGGTTTACCCCATGTTCCGGACACAATGGAATAGGTTTCGAGAGCCAATTCGATCATATGTGCGAGTTATGGAAATAAACGATTAGATTTAAATTAAATCTATTTAAACTAATTTCTACGTGTTTTGGCTTGCTCCGGACAAACGAAAATCCGATTGACACGAAATTTGAAACCTTACAATAATATCACATTACGAACCCGATGAAACTAGTTTCGTCGATCCGAGACTGTTTGAAAAATGGCTATTTTCACTAGTCGATTAAATATTAAAATATTCAATTTTCACAAATTAACTTTTAATTCAATTTTAAAATTTCACAAACATTGTTCTAACTCCAATATGATTTAATATAACTTTATAAATCATTTTTAATCACATTAAATCCAATTCCCAATTATTTTCCGTAATTTCAAATATTAAATTGCCGATTAAGTTATCCAATTAAATCCAAATATTCGAAGAATAAATTATTCAACTAATAAATTTTACTTGTTGATATTTAAAATCAATTAAATATCTGATTTTCAAATGACAGAAATTCTGGGTCGTTACAAACTTCCCCCTTAAAAGAATTTCGTCCTCGAAATTACCAAGTAAGAAAGAGTTACAGAATCCATTAACTTTCCAAAACAATTCGTTCGAATTAAATTTCAAATTCATTTGAGTGGTTAACTTTCCCAAAATCCAATAGTTAAACCTCTTACAAAATATTTACTAAGTTTTCAAATCCATATATAGTTATTTTTTTTTCAAAATCAACTATATCGTTTAACCTTTAACTTCAAATCAAAACTTTGTTTTCACAAATTTTTTTCCAAAATTTTCCGAAAATTTTCTAACGCCTTAAATTTTCAAAAAATTTCGCCATAACCTCCTTTGCGTGGCTTGATCCGAAAAAAATGATAGTATATATATCACAAATATACATCTCATCAAGTGATGAGGCATCCCGTAGGGAAAAAAGTGTAAAAGTACGGTATGTAATCCGAGATATGTACCTTATATTTATTAGCGAGCATATACGGCTAATATAGCGCGAAAGCGAGCTCCAAATGCGAAGCAAGCGCAATCCGCACCTACTAAACACTCAACAAACCATGAGAAACATGCATATATGAAAGTAATATCAATATGCAACATATATCATTACAACAACTACATATGCCAATATAGCAAATGCAACAAAAACAATAAATGCAACCACCGAACAACTATCATCCAACAAATCCATATCAAATCAATATACATTCACTTCTCATTAATATTCATTTACTTGGTTTTCAATTTAATCACATTTGATTTATTGACATTGGATCTTATAAACATTCATTCATTTTATTCAGTTAGTTCACATTCACTAATTTACCTTCAAGTTAGTTTACTTTCCATTCAATCAAATTCAATTCTATTGAAATTTACGTATTATCAATTTGAATTCAATCACTTTAGCTTTCAATTTTTTTTTTGATAATCCAATTTCATTAACACTTAATGAATTATATACTATCAACTAACAATCATCTAATCAATCAAATCATAACCAACACAACCAAATTATTCAAATTTACATTCAATTTGGTTCAACACTTTTAATTCCGATTTGGTTTAATATTAAATTGGCTTACATTCAATTTATTCAATTTATTAACTTTAACGAATTAACACCTATATCCATTGTTTCATATCAATTCATTTACATTCGATTGATTAACATTCAATCCCTTCATTTAATTCAATTGCTAATTCATTTCACAATTAAAGTTGAATCGCCTTTTATATAACTCAAGTTCACATCCATTTAATTCACTTCATTATTTTACTTCGATACCAAAATCAACTTTTTTTAGCATCACTTAAGTTATATTCCATTTAAACATTATTTGTTTAACTTAACTTAAATTTCCATTTCAACAACATATCCAATCCAGTTAAAATCCAATTCAAATTCCAACTCCAAAGTAAATTCTATTTAACTTTTACCGAAGTCAATTTTTATCACTTATCCAGATTCATACCTCGATTTGCTTAACAAAGTTGTTTAACCATTTTAATAATTGGTTTTACTTACATCTTTACATTCTATAGGTTATACAACTTATTTTCAACTTCCAAATCTGATTTAATTTATTTAACTTTCTTTAGTTAAATTTCACATCATATATTTTATCATACTAGTTCAAATTTATTTCAACTTTACCAAAGTTAAATTTTTATTATCTCATATTATAAGTTCAAATCTTGATAACTTATATTCATCAACTTCAACTTGGATTTTAATTTCAAATCTGTTTATCACAACAAAACTTCAATTTTCAATTTACTATGGTAGCAAATCCATCACACAGAAACTCGAAAATGATACTGATGGTGCTGCAGTCATCACCCTTATTATTCCCCAGCAACAGTAGTGAATCCAATGCTTTAAATTCTTTCAAAAAAATTCTTTTATTTATAAATAACATTTATAAATCTTTTCTTATAGAATTTCACTATTTCCCTTTACTTATACAAGATTATTTCGCAATTGTAAATCATTTCAATTATAATTCTATACTCATACAATTGTTGCTTTTATATAATTTATTCTTTCACAATTGTCATTTTTATTCAAATTATTCGAACAACTTTGATTTACTTATATATTTTCTTACATTTTCAACAATCAAATAATTCAATTTTACATACACTTCAATAATTTCGGAAAAATTATTCCTTTATATTTAAATATAATCGAGGTAAAATTATTTCATTTACCTAATTTAAAATGATGCTATGTTGGTTTATCTCGTTTAAGAGTTTAGAAACCCCTATCGATGACAGTTATCTAGACTGCACCGACCAGAATCTATAAACAATCAACTGATAAGTCAACACAATACAAAACAATTTCATATTCACAAAAAAATACGCGCTCATATCTATTATTACACTCAAACTCACTCTAGAGTACTGCTGACTCTATCTCTAATGAGTAACCCCCAACAGAGCCAAGGTTGTCACTTAACCATATGCTATGATACCACTTGTAAAGACCCAATTCTTGGACTTCCGAGAATCGACATCAATACGTCCACTGTATCAAATGTCGCACAATCGAATGCCGGAAAACCGAACCCTTAGGGTTTAAAAAGAAGAGGTAGAAGAAAAAGATAGAAGAAATAAGAAAAAGATAGAACAGAAACAATATCAGAATCTCACATATCGCAGCGGAACAACATATAATAAATAAATGAATAATCTTTAAAACAAAGAACTATATCAGTTATTACATTACATTATCATCAGAGTGTACAACAACAATATACAACACAATACAAGAATGGACAGCCATACAAACGTGTCCTTACAAGTGAATTATACAGCGGAAAGATAATACCATATACAAGTAATACGCCTCGCCATCCAGCTCGCCATTTGAGCTCCAAAGCACTTCTGAATCCAGAATGAACTGATAACCTAACTCTAGACTGCCCGTGTGGAAAATTATGGGCACCCAGAGTTTAGGAAGAGAACAATAAATTCCAGGTCAGTCATGGGACTGGTGTGAGAACTTAAAACAGTTATTTATCTTTTAAAACAACAACAACAATATAAGTGGAAAATATCCGCAATGCTTTTGGAAAATGAAACTACCATAAGGCCTCCCCGCACACACAATGCAAACGCAGAATTGGAGGAGATTTCTCCTTATGATAGTCAAAGATGCTTACTATGCAAAACAAATCATTTTTTATTATTATTAATGCATAGTGTAGAAAGCATTTCGAAAATAGAATATAAATCTTAGCCAACATACGACCATTATCGTATGCCTACTATAGCTACCATGTTCAATAGCAGGTTACCGCCACATTCCATGGCAGGTAATACAACTAAAACCGTACAAGATGCGTGTTGTTTCTTTGGATTTTCCAACAAATGGTCAGGCTAAGGAACTTCCTACTGTCAATGGGATCGCCTCTGGCGGGACGTCCCGAGAACTTAACCAGCTCTCTGCCAATACAAGGTCGGGTTACCTTTGTCACTAGGTAACTACTACACGAATATGCCACCCCCCGGTCCTTTGGGACCTTTATCCGTGGGCCCTCTATCACCAAGCAACAACCACACAGAAAAATGAGATTGGAGCAACCACATAGGTTAAGCATCAGGGCTCCATACCTGACACCACCCTTTTCCAGAAGGGAATGACATACCCTAAAGGGAGCGACCCTCATAACCTTGCCGCATATTCCTGTTTTGACCATTTCCGGGGTGTGAAGTCTGACGAAGTCTCGTCCACAAAGCTACGCTTTTTCACAAAGCCACGCTTTGATCAACAAATGATCAATAAATAATCATCACAAAGCAACACTCAGCATGCCACATTACCAAATTGGGAGTATATCGTTGATAACCTTCAATTACATAACCTCTGAGCTCGTGCGTCTCAGAGAAGGGTTTTAAGCTAAGAAGATAAATTCTCCGTCACCACAGAAATGTATTTGAAATAAATATGCTTTATATCTCAAAATGTAATGTCGGACACGTAACCATACAAGTCTGTTCCGGGCTCGAACAGAACCGAAGGCACTTCAAAAGAAGCCCTTGCAATTCGGGTATTTACAATCCCGATCGAATTTCCCATCACAAAGGAAATCTCCAAACCATAGATAACGGTGCAGAGACAATCGATAGGTAATCCTTTCGTTTTCACAAATACCTGGTCTTCACCACCGGTCTTCAATGCTATCCATTACGTCGTATCACTATTCGGAATGGATAATCCAAATAACGAGCGCAATAATTTAAAAATAAATGTAGCATTCAATTTCAACCAATTCACAACAAATAACCACTCAAGGGTCAATATTGATAGTCGGTTATTTAACTATCAATCAATATTCACAACATCACCTGATTTCAAATAATTTCCCAAATTATTTATTTTTAGAAATATCTCTACAAGATATAATTCTCATACTTCAACCATTTGAAAACAAATTTCAAATCATTTTCCACCTTTCAATCTTTGAAAACGAATTTCAAATCAATTTCCTTAAACAGAGAACACTTCCAAATATTTATCCATTTTCAATTTAAAATGGTCCATTTAAATCAATCAAATAAATCCTTACCGATTTATTTTAAACTTACGTTCCAAATCCGTAAATTTATTTTCACACTTCAAAATAAATCAATGTTTATTTTTAAACAAATTTCCCTTTCTTTTATAAATTCCATAGTGAATTTACCTTTCCATAATATCTATGAATATACGATTTCCAAATTGATTTCTAATATTCATTTTCAATTTATCTTTAAAAGATAAGATCTCAAAACATTCACTTCATATTGAAAGACATTTCCATACTTATTCAAGAATAAGTAATTCACAAATCCATTTATTTTCAACATTTGGAAAATATTCAATATACTTAAATCCAAACTAAGTATATATTTTATTCTTTAAGGAAACCATTCTCTTAAACACATTTATTTGAGTCAAAATGAATGTTGCATAAAACATCGTTACAACAACCAAAATCACTAGTATAGGGATTCGAAATTAAGATATATATATATATATATATATAAACCCCAATACTATACAAAACTTTTCCTTTCGGAAATCATTTACTATAACAACAGTGTTATAGTCCACCATTCCCTTTTATTTCTCGAAAACGTCTATTTCAACAATGAATGTTGAAATCTATGGTTTCAATACTCAATACATTTTAAAACATCTTCAAATTGTTTAAAATTCTATTTAAAATATCACTTTCTCAAATATTTCTTTAATACATTATTCACTGTCCAAAATCATGAATATATTTCCTTTAATAAGCTATAAGAATTAACCTTATCAAAATAAATCTATTTCGGATTTATAAACAACGTTTATAAATTCCATTTATACTTTATAACAACTTCACTTGAAAAAAACCACTTTATTAACAGATTCTATCCATATTCCGTTTACACACAAAAATCCAATTTATAAGTTAATTACTTATAAATCTTTTATTTTACCAAAATCTATTCATTTTATAACTTCACAATTTATAAATCTAAGGATTTCATCCACTTATGAAATCCATTTATATTCCAATTTAATACTTACAAAAACTCGTTTTATAATTCCAATATTTTAATTTATAAATATCAATTTTATAAATATTTTATATAAATCATTTATAATAATTTAAAAATCCCAATTTAAACCATTTGATAAATTTATCCACTACTTATTTCAAAAAATCACATTTCGGTCATATTTCACAAAAAATCATAATTTTTATAACATAAAATTTACAACATTTAATTATTTAAAATGAATCAATTCCAAAATTAAACTTTATTATGAATTCTCAACTTAAATTTTCAAAAATCCAATTTCATTTAGTTTCGGCATCTAACGATACCAAAAATATATTTGGCTAAAATCTAGCCTTCAACGATTCCAATCACAAAGATAATCATGCAGATTATAAATAGATCAATAAATAGATCAACACACAACATTGAAACAAATTCAAATGTTTGAGGAATCCAGTTGGATCCCTCCAACCTGTTTCCCTGCATCCAAAGATGTTAGCACAATACCAATTTCGCTTCAAGACGAAATATCGCGGTATATGGGATTTATAAAATACTATCCGCTATTATGTGGCGCAATAGGGTCTCATCCGCTATATAATGCGGGAAATCAACTCCAAGTACATATATAATACCAATTCCATACAAGTTGGAATTATCGCGGTATATGTTTTTAATAAATAACATCCGCTTAATATACGGCGTATAATGTCTATTTCACACAATAGATAACAAATTATCATCCAATCACACAATCAAGCAAATTTTAAATTTAACTATTTAAAATTTAAATCGAAACAATTCGATTGAGCGAGAAGTTCTCACCTTGAGTTTCCGATAACAGTTGTAGCGTTTTATTTCGAATAAAATTAAACGTGTGTTTAATTTTACCCAAAATTTTCACTAGCTCCAAACGACTCCAAACCAGCTCCATTGCGTAGTGCTCGACAAAACGATTGCAACGCAATTTGTTTCGTAAGTTTCCGACCTCGTATGACAAAGTTATACACTTTTAAACATCGAACGAATTATAATATAAAACAATTTTCATTTTTATTATTTTTTTCTCAACCTTTCAATCTTGGTCGTACGTTCCATATGCAAGCACCAGGGCCGACCGAAACATCTCCTTCCCAAACGCGTATCCCTCTAGGTCGAAGAACCCAGGAACGTCGCCACCTAGGGCTTGAAATCGCCACCACCACGTCGACTAATACATCGATCAACCACCTTCATATGGAATCCCACTGTGAGCTCGACCTTCGGCCAGCATAGCATCGAACTCGATCGAGCCATCTTCCCAAAAATCACGTGCGAACGACTGGAGGACGCGGGCCCACAACTTCCACTACGTTGCTCTAAAATCCATCATCTCTGTATGGATTTGAAGATCACTCCAAGCTCTACGTTTTTCATGTTGAAAGTTTTCTGTAATTGTTTATGGATTGGAAGTAATTGAGGGAAGAAGATAGATGAATTTCAGCCATTCATAAAGATAAAGGCGGCCGGCTTCAAACCCTAGGGGTTTAATTTCTTTGTGAATTTAAAGGGGTTTTTATAGAAAATTTCCAAATTACTATTCATCCAAAATTTTCCGAACTCTAAATCTCGCACGGTGACTGGAGTTTCTAGGGTTTACCCTACGTTCGAGACACAATGGAATAGGCTTCGAGAGCCAATTCGGTCATATGTGCGAGTTACGGAAATAAACGATCAGATTTAAATTAAATCGATTTAAACTAATTTCTATGCGTTTTGGCTTGCCCCGGACAAACCGTAAATCCGATTGACATGAAATTTGAAACCTTAATATATTATCACATTACGGATCCGATGAAAATTGTTTCGTCGAAATCCGAGACTGTTTGAAAAATGGTTATTTTCACTAGTCGATTAAATATTAAAATATTCAATTTTCACAAATTAACTTTTAATTCAGTTTTAAAAGTTCACAAACATTGTTCTAACTCCAATATGATTTAATATAACTTTATAAATATTTTTAATCACATTAAACCAAATTCCCAATTATTTTCCGTAATTTCAAATTTTAAATTGCCGATTAAAATTATCCAATTAAATCCAAATATTCGAACAATAAATTATTCGACTTATAAATTTTACTTGTTGATATTTAAAATCAATTAAATATCAATCAATTACTTGTTGATAGCCGCCATCAAGGGTGGAAGGAAGAAATGAGTGATGTGATGCTATTATTAGATCGCTTCAAAAGGAAAACCAAGAAGATAATTGGGTGACCGCTTCTAATCGAAATCCATTCATTACAGAGATTTAAGTGGTGAAGTTTGGGTTAACATGATAGATTCACCACTTAAATCTCTGTAATGAATGGATTTCGATTAGAAGCGGTCAGCCAATTATCTTCTTGGTTTTCCTTTTGAAGCGATCTAATAATAGCATCACATCACTCATTTCTTCCTTCCACCCTTGATGGCGGCTATCGGATGCGTCATCATCTACTTGGCTATACGAACGACCATGATGGTCATTGCCCAAGAGGTCACAACAAATAGACCGAGGCTAAGGTATATGTGGCTCTGGGGAGTCCACTCTTCTTAGGCCCCCGTTTCTACTGTGTTGTCTTTCGCGCCTATGTCTTCTTGATCGATCCTTTCCATTAGCTTTTTCATCGGCATTTTTTCTAGATCTACCATCAGCATGAGAAATTTTACGATCTCCATCTTTACAAGGATCATTATAGCGACCGCCATCGTTCCATGATGGATCGGTATCGATCCATATTAGATCTGTACCAATTGATCTGCCTAGAGCAGTTGCTCTAGGTAGATTATTTCCCTCTGCATTTTCCCTATTGTTTCCTCCTCTAACTCTTTCCTGATCTACATGTGCCTTCCATTTGAATTTCCTTCATCGTCCAACTGGGGAATTCCTTCTAACATCTTGATCTCTAGTGTGAGATCCATCTCCTTGCCTTATCCTTTCAAACTACCTTGCCAACTCCACCATAAATGTTTATTGCATAACTTCCATACATTAGCTTACAACAAAATTTATCCCCTTTAACTCCTCTCTATTAACCAAATTCGAAGGAGGTTGTGTAGTTTCATCACTTGTACTTGGAGGTCCAGCATTCCCTCTATTAGATGCTTCTCTAACTTTATTTCCTAGATTCTTCTCAAGTCCCATTCTGTCAAATGTCCTTGTATATTTTATACAAATCCTAGTAACAATAGAGATCTGCATTGAACTTCAATTCCTACATCCAATCCCATACAATTCGGGTTCTTTTCAACTAGTAAATGCAAATATAATCTCGATTTCAAGGCTGTGAGACATGCCCTCCAAAATCCCAATCTCTAGGTAGATTCACTTGATTTCGGACTACAAGCACACACCCTAGATTTATAGGCAACTAAACACACCTAATTGATTTTACAGGCTACAATCGAACCTAATTGGATTTTACGGCTACCAAGCACACCAAACAGTATAAGAGTATGATTTGATAGAGTTTACGGACATAAATCTTCAATCTTGATTACAATTGATCCTATAACTCTTGAATAGCACTTTGATCTTCGTTTGAGTAAGAGAGATCAGAGAGTAGATGAAGGTGAATTAAACTAGTAATGATTGAATTTGATTGTTGAATTTTGGTAGAGTTTTGGTAAAAAATTGATTTAGAAATCGAGAGAATGAAAAGAGGAGGAGTGGAATAATAATGTAGTTAATAAAAATTCGTTTGGAAGTCTGTTATATGTAGTTAAACAACGGTCATATCCATTCGCGAAGAGAAAGACACTTCCATTCAAATTTCAATTTTGAATTTTACTGCCAATATGTCGACATATATGGAGAGGGTATGTCGACATATCCCTTTTGTATTTTGAAAAATGCTTTAAAAATATTATTTTGAAAATCCGCTGCTTTGTAGAATTATTTGATAATTTGTAGAATCATTTAAATATAATTTATACATAGTTTAATCAAAATATAACTTAATAAAACGTAATAAAATAATTTTTAAAGATTTAATAAGAGTATTCAATAATATATACATAAATCAATATAGTTATGATTTATTAAAGTATAGACAAAAATTAAATATATAAACCCAAAAACACTAAAATAGTAATTTTATAAGTATAAGAGATTGAAAACATTTTGAAAAGATTATTTTAAAACTAGAATATTGGAAAAACAATTTAAAACAAAAGCAGAAAAGGCAAGAGAGGTCAGGAAAGTGCTATCAAGGTTTTAACATAAATTCTATGACTCTATAACTTATCTGGAATACCATGAAATCTTGAACTCTTCAATACTCATGAGTCACTGTACAGTCTTCTCAATCAACATCTATCTAATATCATGTACCATATACTATATATAACTTGAGAAAACATTAGTATAAATATTTTATATAATGTCCTATAGTTGTTATGATTAAAACTAACACCTAAGGTACTAACAATCTCCACATTTTTGATGATCACAACTCTGTATACAAAATATAATATAACTTCCCCTGAGTTACAAAGCTCCCCCCTTAATCTATGCCTAGATTTTATATATTTCTCCCCCTTTGTCATCAAAAAAATAAACAATCTATACCTCCCCTGACTAAGATACTATAGTAATAATGATAAAAATGATATAGATGAAATGATGAGTGATAACACAAATCATTAATAGTAACCATACCAAACTATATATTCATTCAATATCAGAATACAAAGTAATAACAATCCAGTCAAATCTTAAACTATACATATAAGTTTAAAGTAAATTTCTCAAATCAAATCAAATATACAAACCACGCATTCAAAGTAATCAAAGCAAATCAAATATTACCCAATGTGATTTTCTAATGAATAGGGATTTATGAATGGGACAATGAGGACAATGAAGGCAAAAGTTCCCTTTTTTCAATGAGATTTCCATCTCGATCGAAACACACTTCTCCGACGCATAGAGTTTCGTCATCTTCCTCCATGTGTTCTTCCTCTTCTTCTTTTTCTTCTTCCTTGTCGTCACTGCCTTAAATAAGGTTATGAATAACCAAATTTGCAGAATCATCTTCAATCATTATTGGATTCATAGGATTATCCAATGGATATTTTGTGAATTGCAAAGAATTATGATTTGCTTCTCTCTTTTTTTGGTCATACCAAGTTGTAGCACTTGAATTTTAGTTAACATTTGCAGAATATTCTACAATTCACCCTTCATTTTAGTGATCTTGGCCATAGTAGTGTTTTGGAAGGGACCTTGGGTAGGAAAAGAGAAGAAAATGATGAATTCTGCTCTCTAGAGCGTTTGAGATTAGAGGCGGCAATGGTTTGTTTGTTTTAGAAGTTTAAAATAGAGAGAATATAGGAAAATGAAGAGGAATGTCAAATTTTGGTTATTATATGACCACCCATTTGAATTTTAAAGGGAAATTTAAAAATTAGAAATTACCATTATATGTCGACATATGAGGTTAGGGTATGTTGACATACATAGTATCATTTTGATTATTTTGTTTTTCTTTATATTTTTTAATTTTTACTTTATTATTTTTATATTTCCTATAGAGAACAAATTCCTAACTCTCTTCTTAACTTAGTAAAAGATGTTTGATTCGATGGTTTTATTAATATATCAGCTATTGGATTTCAATGTTTATAAATTCAAGTGATAATTTCTCTATTTACATTATCTCTTAGAAAATGGCATCTTATATCAATATGTTTGGTTCTAGCATGGTAAGTTGGCTTTTTATAGATTGATCGCACTTGTATTAACACAGTATATTGGTGATTTTAAAATCTTTTAATATCTGTTGCACGTAGTTAACATATGAACAAGCTAATAGTGCTGAAATATATTATGCTTTTATCTTAGATATAGATACAGATTTTTGCTTCTTACTAAACTAGGAAACCAGAGGGTGTCCCGAAAAGTGACAAGTTCCACTTATACTTTTTTGGTCTGATTTGCAACCAGCATAGTCAACATCACTATATGAAACTAATTCAAAGGAGTCTTCTTTTGGGTAAAAGAATCCATAGTCTAATGTGTTGTTTACATATCTCATAATTCGTTTTACGGATTTTAAATGAGTTTCTTTAGGTTGAGATTGATTTCTTGCGCAGAGACAAACACTTTGCATTATATCAGGTCTACTAACAGTTGTATAAAGTAGTGATCCAATCATTCCACTATATAATTTTTGATCTACATCTTTTGAGTTTCTTCTTTATTTAATTTTCATTAGTTGCCATGAGAGTTGGTTCCACTGTTATCTGACGTACCAAATTTCTTAACTAAATCTTTAGCATATTTTTCTTGACTAACAAAAATTTCATTACTTAGTTGTTATTTTTTTATAATCCAAGAAAATAATTTGGTTCTCCCATATGACTCATTTCAATTTCCTTAGTCACTTCTTACAATTCTTTGTTTAGTTTATCGTTGGTAGATCCAAAAATGATATCATACATATATTTGTATTATCTCAATACCATTTTTATCTCTTTTAATAAAAAGTCTATTATCCACTTTTCCTATCTCAAAATTTAATTAAAATAGGTAGAATTTAAGTCTGCCACACCAAGCTTTTGGAGCCTATTTCGGACCATACAAAGCCTTCTTTAATTTATAAACATGATTAGGTAGGTTTTCATCTTCAAAAAGTGGAGGTTGTTCTACATATACATCTTCTTTAATAAAACCATTTAAAAGCGTTTTGGTATAACTTAAAATTATTATGATTAGCGAAAGCAAGTAAAATTCATATAGCTTCTAATCTTGCTATGGGTGCAAAGGTTTCATCGTAATCTGTTCCTTTTTTATTGAAAATAGCCTTATGCAACTAATCGAGCTTTATTTCTCACAACCTCTCCTTGTTTATTCATTTTGTTTCTATATATCAATTTAGTTCTAATTAAGGATTTGTACTCGTATCTTGGGACTAATTCTCATACATCATTTCTTGTAAATAGATTCAATTCCTCCTACATAGCAAGAATCCACGAATCATCAGTTGATGCTTCCTTTGCGTTTTTAGGTCAATGATTGACTCACTTTATTTAGTTGATTTCTAGTTTTAACAAAAGATTTAATATTTTTTAGTATATTTTCTATAGGATGATCTTTCAAGTATTTTGTTCCATTATTTGGATGTGAATTTTCTAAATTATTATTATTTTCATTTTCGGTGATCGCATTATTACTAATTTAGTTTGGGCTAACAATGTTTTTTTCTTCATCAATATTTGGATTATGAATTTTAAAATTTTAATCAAATGAGACATTTAATGTTTGTGATGACCCATTTCTTTGACCCATGGAAATTGACATTAATACATCCTCGGTATTCAGGTGCCGCAAATCGGAGTGTCGAAGAGGAGGTTCCTTAAGGGTAAAAGGAAAAATAGAATAGAATAGAATCTTACACGAATGGAATAACATATATTATTTCAATATAAAAAATCTTTACAATGGAAATTTTTAATACATTTTTCAAAGTTAAACATGGACAGTTATAAATTTCTGTCCATATGAAAGTAGAATACAATAGCACACAAGTATGGTAGGAAAGAGGTAATAGTCTACTGAAGAACCTTCTAACTCCATGCTCCAAGCCCTTCCTGATTTCTTTTAACTAAACCTGACTACTAGGCTGTGTAGGAAAAATAGGGTACCCAAAGTTTAAGGAAAGGAAATAAACTTATGGTCAGCCATGGGACTGGTGTAAGAAACTCAAAATACGAGTGTTTGAAAATAAATGGTATCCCATAAGACCATGTCGCACATAAACACGGAATAGATTTTTACCATATGATAACTAAAATATTTTTTCATGGGAATTTGGTAATATTATTTTTAATAACATTCTTTTGAAAACATTTACAAGTAAACTTACGAATCTTAGCCAACACGGTTGCCATATTAAATTCTGGACCTAATCATTTAAGGTTCCGCAAAACAAAACTGAAGGCATTTATTGGAAGTTGGATTTCCAACTGAATAGCGAGGTAAGAGAGTACCTCCCGTATAGTGCGTTTTTTGAGGAATGCACCCGAGACACCTATGTTGGTCCTCATGCTAATTAAGATACACCACATAATTTAAACCCGATGTTATGGTGTTAGAAATTTTATAGATCTAGAAAGTGATTTCATGCTCTGAGGTAAAAAGCCACTTAGCCTTAAAGCTTTCCCTATTTAACTATTCCTGGGTGTAAGGCTTTGAGGTAACAAACCTTTTTTCTGTAGCACATTCTACTTTGAATACCACTTTGCCATTTCAAAATCACACAACTGATTTCTACAAACGTATAACTCATGAGCTCATATGTCTTAGGAAAGGGTGTTAAGCTAAGAGAAGTTGCCTTCTCCGTTACAAAACAAATGATATGTTCAAAGAGATCAATCAATATGATCTGGAAATGCAATGTCAGATATTCATCCATACAAGTTGTCTAGGAACCGAAGGTACTTTCCTACCATATCCTGACGGGAATTGTCCAACGATTAGTAGCGAATAGTCCTCGTGCATCAAAAAAATTCAAAATGAAGGGACGGCTACTATTTATTTATCTTGCTACCCAGAGATTATCAACAAGCAGTCCTTTCAAAATGAAGATCCTATATCTACCAAAATTTTGGTCTTTAATACATATCTTTATTTTCGAACGCGTAGATTGGTTCAAAGTGGTTTTTCGGATAGGAATCACCCAAATCCGACCCCGGTTCCTTCAATCCAATCATCGATAAGAAGATGGTTTATAAATAGGTAATTAATATTCCATTAATTAATATTATCTTCTTACTCAAAATATCTTCTAGAGATATTTATCTTTTGAAAACCATTTATTTTCAATATATATGGAATTTATCAAAGCTTTCTTTGTTAAATTCTTCGTCTTAATTAAACTCTTTTTAAAATTTTGAATAATTCCAAATCATTTCACTTAAATTTTAATAAAGATTTCTCAATTCAAAAAATGTAACTTTTTTACATGTTTGAAACATATTATCTAAGATGGTAAATCCAAATTAATTAATATTTGAATGAAACGGGTCTATAGAAATCACTCAAATTATACTTGATGTTAATTTCCATATTCAACAAGTACTATCCGTCGAATAACTATAAAATTACCTTTTAAATTCATATGAGTAGCATGAGTTCCCTTCCTGGAATTTAATATCAATTATAAGAAGATTATCACCATGCAACCCAAGTTGTTTAAATTTGGGAAAGTTTAATCTTTTATATTTAACTCGTTTCTGAAATTTCGACGTTATCTATCCCTCGCCTAGGTAAGCCTAGGCACTGCTTGCGCCTTAACTTCTCCTTTGTTTAAGTACCTCAACTAGATCTCATGAATAGAAAATCTGGTGTACTCTTCGGGTTATTAGAGCCAAGATTAAGGCGATTGCTTATATCAGCTTTTCCTTAATTCATTTATTTAAATATTTAAATAAATTATAAAATCTTAAAATAATCTTTAAAACTCTTAATTTATTAAAAAACATTTATAAAAGGGAAAGAATTGTTAGGTTTAAAGTTATATTTCAAAAGTTATCGAAAACTGCTGCAAATAGTGCTATGAATGGTGTTTTTAAAATTATATTGACCGAAATGACTTTTCTATCATTTGAAAATTTATTTATACAACTCAAGGCTCTTTTAAAACATTTTGAAAGATTTATAAATAATTTTCCATATTTTTAAAATATTTAAAAATATTAAATTTTAAGAAATCCCTTTTTGGATTACGAACTACACAATCTCGATTATTTCAAAAACTTATTTTACTTAAATTTTAAAATCAACAAGTTGAAATCTTGTCTTTCTTCCTTTGTTTGAAAACACTACATAATAGTATGGATATTCATATTATAAAAAATTCCAAGCTATATTTCACTTTATATACTCATCCAACTTTTACGGCGTGAAATCGTAAACTACTGTTACACGACGTGCCTAGTTTTGACTCGTTTTTCATTTCTTATTCAAACTTCACAAAAAAAATTAGTTTTTATAAACATATTTAAACCATTTTAAAACCATTTTAGGAGTTTTAATGATTCTACACTACGTTTATAATTTGGTTCGGAAAGTGATTTACTTGTGTAATATCGACGTGTATGTAACATGACTTGTTTATATATCCAAAGAACAATACTTTCATAACATACAAACATGATAAACAATAATTATAAACAACCATAGCTTCCACTATATGTATATATAATATAAATGGAGTTTCTATTTTTTTTATATAACATATCTAACTTTTTATTACTAATTACTTTCCAAATATCCAGTAGTTATTGTAATTCCTCCAACCAAACATCTTAAGCATTTCAATAGTCATGTTAAATATTTATAACTATTTATAAGGCTTTAATTTAGTAGTTCTCACATTTATTGGATATCGTATTGACTATTTCGCTATAGCTTCGCTCACTCGAACTAAACTCTATGAGCTCGAGCCTGGAAGCCCTTGGATTGCTTGGCCTTGGTCCTTGTGCTCACGGCCAAGCAAGGAGAGAGGTTGTGGCTCGGCTAGTGGTGGTAGAGGGTGGTGGCCATGGGTTTAAGTGAGAAAACGAGGTGATTTTAAAGTGTATTGAGCTATATATACTATTATATATATTATATAAATTTAATTTCTTTTCGCAAATATTTTCTTCATTATTTTATTAAGTAGAGAAGCCATTAAAAGAAACTTAGAAATGAGGAAGAAGACGAAGAAAAATTTATAGGAAATTTTGAAGAATGGGTGGGTTAATTATAGAAAAGTTTTAGAATTAAAGTATCTTAACATGAAATTACCAAACTACCCTTTCCATCACCTCCAACCCCCTAAGAATGCTTGCAGTCGCGCCTCCTCCTAGCCATGTGGTGGTGGTGGTGGTGATGTGATGTAAGGTTGATTTGATATATATTTTTTAAAGTAATTATTATTTTATTTATTACTTTAGATCTTTTATTCTTTTACCATTAGTAAATAAATGTGTAAAATGGTAAGAACCTATTTTTTACTACTCTTTTGTGTGTGTGTGTGTGTGTTAATATGTGTATGTTCATGTCATGAAAGGCGCACAAGTCATTTGAACAACGTTGTATAACTTATATACGTTAAACCGTTATGAATTCGGATTCCGATCTTCGGTCATATTTTCATTTATTAATTAACGTGTGCATATTTGTAAATAAAGTTTGAAAACTATTTTTTATTATTATTCATGAATTAAAATGATATTATATGACTTATAAAACCATATAAATTAATATTAAATGATTGTTTACAAAAAGTGTTATTATGTCGATAAACCGATATCGATTTTCCTTATAATTTTCAAGTTTTACTCATAAATGTATAATACTATCACATTTGATTTATTATCACTTTATTACTATTACTAATGAATTATTATCATTTTAAAACTATTAATTTAATATTTATCGTAATCGTTGAATCTTCATTTGAAATCATTAATTAATATTATAATAATGGCATTACTGATGATGTCATAAATCAATTAAATCTTTATTGATATATTTTAAAACAGGTTTACCATTTTTACTTATGGTTCAAAACATTATTATTGGGGTTATAAATCCTTATTTTTGAATGATTCAAAAATAATCTAAATTAATTAAAGTGATGAATTTGCGGATCGTTACAAACTCCCCTCCTTAAAAGAATTTCATCCTCGAAATTGAGTACAAAGTCGGCAATACTTATTCCAAAGTTGAAACTTCAAATAAATCATCATGTGGTACTTACATATTATTTATATGAACTTATCTTATTCGATCTTAAATTCGAATATATCATTTTGCTTTCGAAGTATATTGATCCTCTAATTTTCCAGTCGGATCTTGATTAGGCTCAAAGGCAGTTATTCTCCTTACATAGCCTTCAACTATGATAGAAAATGTTGGCAATCTGACTACAAACCCTTATCAATGTTTGCCTTCGAACCTCGAACGAAAATCCTTTTCGGATATTAAAATCTAACATCCAAATCTTAGGCTAAATTATTCTTAGTGTACAATAATTTTATAATTTACTTTTTTCCAAAATATTTAAAAAAATTCTTGGTTTAGTTTTAAACATTTCACAAAAATATAGTTTTAATCTTTTTCAAAGGAAATTCTTATTTATATGTCATACCAAAAGTTTTATGAAATTTTTCTTAAGTGATTTGTGTATTTGCTATCGAAGAAAGTTATGAATGAAGGTCATAAATTTTTTTATAGATAGTTTCTTTCTTACATCACCATACAAACCATCTCAATATACATATAAAAACATTCTTAAGTCATTATAACCCTACAGATGTACATACTACAGAAACTAATACATCACTAAATATCATCTTACCAAGTTACTAGCCTACATACGTGCTAATATTAATACTAAATACCACTAGATAGACAACCAGCTTCCAAACACTATCATCATTCTGAAGCTGATTCATTCCAATTACCAACATCAAATATCTCCCCATCATTTCCTTCATCGTCGTCATTATTCCCTTGCTTATCGTCTACCTCGTTTCCATCCTTATATTTTTGCATCCTACCTTCCTCATATGGCAACAATAGTTGTTTGCACAAAAAATGGACAAACACCTCCAAGTCGTAAGAATTAGTTGATTTTATGTTGTTTCTAGCGATTTGGGTGATTTACGCAAATATATAAAATAGATGGACTAAACTGTAAAAGACACACAGATTTATAGTGGTTCGACCAGAACGTGCCTACATCCACTTTATATGTTATTCTCCTTTTTCTTTCAGATTACAAGTACAAAGCTTTGTATACAAGTATATGAAAGTTGTTTGAAAGTTCCTTCCGTGTTTGAGCTCTCCAACTTGTCCCCTATTGTTGTACCCCTGCCCCTCTATTTATAGAGTGAGGCTGGGGGCAAGGGTTCTGGATGTATATAGCTGCTGATGGGCCTGGGCTGAAACGGTCTGGCCTGGCAATGTTGGTTCGGTGGCAGGAGATGAATGGATCGGTGGGGCTTTGGTTCGGTGGTAGGTGATTCGGTGGTGGGCGAGGTAGGTTGGTCCGGTATTGCGTGGTTCGGTGTTGCGTGGAGATGGAGGCTTGGACCGGTGTTGGATGGTTCGGCATGCAGGGGAGATGGAGGCTTGGACCGGTGTTGGATGGTTCGGCATGCAGGGGAGAAACCTTGGTCCGGTGGTGAGAACTCGCCCAACATTTGCCCCCCAAAGTGGGGCATATGCATGCATGTGTCGCCCTTTGTTTCGCATTCGGTTTTAAGCGCCGAGCCACCTGGTCCGGTCATTGATGTTTGCTTATAAATAGGGGCCACGGGCTTTCGTTATTTCATTACCAACCGAGCCGAACCTTTTGCCGAACCAAACTCTTATTTTTGCCGAATCAAAGTGTTAGCCGAATCAGGTGAGACCCTTTGCCGCCGAATGATCTTTTATATCGTTCTACCGAATGAACTTGAGGGTTCTGTGTACCAAATGAATTAGGGAGCATGATTGCCGAATGATCCTTCATATTTGTAATGCCGAATGAACTTTCGGTTTTGAACTACCGAATGTACATATGTACTTGAATTACTGGGTGATCTTGAGAGTTTGAATGCCGAATGATCCTTATGTTTGAACTCTGGGACCCTGAATGCTTAATGAATCTCTAGCTTTTCATGTTTCGACCTACGAATGATACTCTAGATTGTACATACTTGCTTTTTTATATTTTCATACTCCTTGTTCTACCAATATACTTTTTCTTTTGTGTTTGCAGATAAATGTCTCACAAAGTGGAAACCCGATCAGAAAAGAAAAAATCTACGGACAGAAGTGAGTCTTCCGTCGTGCCCACAGTCCAGCCGGGACCAGCGCGTCATGGACCTGCCCCGAGGTCATTAGTGGACGGATATGGCCCTCAGGAGCTTCTGAACTCTCCTCCCGATTGCTTTTCGAGCTCCCTCAAAGAAGGGAAACTTGATGTCATCGCTCGCTCCTTTGGGATTGACAGGGCGAGTATGTTGTTGCCGGGAGATGGTGTGATGTCGTACGATCCTCCTGAAGGATATTTCGCTTACAGCCGATATTATTGTATGTGCGGGGCCATTCCCCCAATCAACGTCTGGATAGTCAGCTTTCTTACCTATTTGAAGGTGGCTCCATTCCAACTTCAGCCCAATTCCTATGCTATCCTGGTGTGCTTGTTCATCATTTTCCAGAGGAAATACGGGCGTCCTCCTTCCAACCGGGAGATCCGGTACTTGTACAACTTGAGAGGCTATAAGAAGGGGTCTTCCTATATCAGCTCGGAAGCGGCCGTGCCCTTCAAGCCCGTCCTGGATTTGTATTCGAAGCTCAGTATGTTCAAGAAAGAATGGTTCTTCATCAAGGAAGACTCTATCTCCTTCCGTCTTTTCACTTCCGGCTGTAAGTTGAACTCCATTTATATTTTCCTTGTTTCGACCCCAATGCTTCCTCTTATATGCTTTTATTTCTTGCTAGCGACAGGTGGCTTTGCGGTCGTGGAGAATGATTCCTTGGCTCGGATGGCTGCGGAAATAAAGGCCATTTCGGGACGGGATAGGTAGGCAACTTACCTGATCTGGAATGCCACTCTTCTGGAGTACAGCTTAATTCTGCCACGTCAATCTGTGGTTAAACAGAGGGATACAGCCAAGGAGAGGGCTGCCAAAGCTAAAGACGGGGCTACTGCGAAGAGTAGTAAGAGAAGACCTTTCTCGGTACCTCCAGTTGTCGGGGGCAAGAAGCTTAAGAAATCTGATGGACCCTCTCCCAGCACATGCCCAGATGCTCCGGAGGAGGAAAGTGGAGAGGAGGAAAGAGGCAAGGAGGAGAGCGGAGGCGATGGAGAAGGTGATGGTGGTAACGGTGGCGAAGGTCGGGGTGGTAGTGGCGTTGGTGCCCTGACCTCTGGGCAAGCGGGTGAGATTCAAGAGTGGACGGATGATGCTTTCCGCCAAGCCTTTGAGGGGTTGGGGGAAGGATCAGCCTCGGTGGAGAAGGCGAAGAAGGCTGACAAGGCAGGGACTGGTGCCGATCCATCTTCTAAGGGTCCTTCAGCTAAGGCGACTCCGACGGTTCAAGGTGAATTCTTAACTCCTTCTTTTAACTTCATATGTTTCTTGAATCATAGTTTCATGCATGCTTGTAACACTTGGTTTTTACTCCAGGAACGGGTAAGGTAGCCAAGACATCAAATATTCGGCACCGCCTTGAACAGTACAAGCTACTCAAAGCTTATGCTAAACCAAACCGTCAACTAGCCGTCCCGGAGATGTGGTTAGCTATCGCCCTCTTCTTAGAGTTACTGAAGAAGATATGCAAAGGAGGAAGAGGAGGCGATCTTCGTTCGAACCTTCACCTGGCCCTCAGCCTCCAGTCTAGCCTATCCATGATATTTCTGAGGAAGATACTGAGTTTGTGCCTTCCCCACATCCGTTCGAAAATCCAACCGTCGCCCTGATAGACCATCCTAGTTTGGTTCGCAACCCATTTGCTGGCCACCCGGATCAGGACCCGAGTTTTCAGGACATCTCTTTTGACGAGGCCACGGGTGAGCATCTTCTTCCCCGCAATCCCATGGTACGGGTGCTTGATGAGGCTAAGTCCTTAGACCTCGATTTGCTTACTACTCGGATAGTTACCACAGGGGACGAAGCCAAGGCTAATATTGATCGGGTCGCGGAGGAGACAAGGAAGTTGATGGGGCATCATACCCGTCTGGTCAAGGCTGGAGAGGAGATTGGAAGTGCTAATATTCGGTTGCGGCTAAAGGTTGTTGATCAAGCCAAATAGCTTGCCGATCAAGCCATTCAGATTTCTCAGCATGAGGCAGCCTCCAGGCGGTTGAAGAAGACTATGGAAGAGGCTAGTAAGGCAGAACTACAAAAGATGGAGGCTGCCTGCAAGGAACGGATTGATATGGCCATCGTAACGGTGGACGAGGTTCGGAGAGCGGATCTCGAGCAGGTAGAAGAGTTATCTGAGAGGCTTGAGGCCGCAGAGCTTGCTCAGGCCAAGCTGAAGGAGGAGATGGAAGTGATGCGGAAATCCCTTCAGGCTGACTGCTCGAGATACCGATTGGAGAGAGATGCTGCCGTTGCACAGCTGTCGGCTTCCGAGGCCCGGATGAGAGAGTTTGAGGAGAACGAGGGGATGATGGATGAGATGCTCCAGGACATGTATTTCCAAACTTGGAGGCAGGACAACCTGTCCAGGATGGACGACTATCCCCGGGTCATGGCTAGAATATATCTTCGGGCTTCGGAGGAGGCTAATGCTGATGCGGATAAGGAAGGTGGTGCGGCTTTCAAGATGGATGTGGTTACGGCCCAATTCACCAAGGAAGAGAAGGTGGCGGTTAAGGAGGGCATGCGGCTGCTTGTTGAGGATGAGGTAGGCATGCAGCTAGATGATGATGATCAGGGAGCAGACGCTGGTAAGTTTCCCTTTGTAGTCTTTTCATGATTTTATCGCTTATCTTTCGTGACTACTGATGGATTCTCTTCTGAATTGGGCAGGCGGGATCTCAGGAGTACATGCGGGGAGCTCCGACCCTGCAGTTAAGTAGATCCGGAGGGCTAGCGGGATGAAGGCGAAGCCCCGATTCTTTGACTTGGCTTGTACTTATTTTGGTTGCTGTCTATGTTAGTCTGAAACATTAATGTAACTTGTAATTATATTATTTGTAAAGAACGACTTTATGTAATTTTATAACATAAGCTGATTCTGTCATGTTTGAATGTTGTTGTCATTTTGATATGTTGCATAAGAAACACAGCTGCGTGTTTATGCATGTGACTCGGTCGTATTTAATGCTAAGTTTCTGTTTAAAATATTATTTCATGTCTTGTAATGCCAATATGACGTGTGAATAAATTAAAGCTACATATTTGTACACAAGAGAAGAAAGTACTGCCCTTCGTGTTTTAGTTGTAGAGGGTTGCTTTGAATGTCTTGCATGATTGAGTATGGAATGTAGCTGAGTGTTCCGTCATTCAGATGTGAGCTCATATTTCCACAAGCGAGAGTTCTCCTATTTTGTGACCTGTACTTTAGGGACTGTTTTATAGGATAGGAGAAAAGTTTTTAAATGTAATGGAAATATGAGAAACAGTAAAACTTCCAATCACGGAAGGCCGTCGATATGCTTAAGTTCGTGGCAAACGGGTTTTGTAGTCACTTTCCCTAGCTGTGGGTCTTGGAGACATTTGTCACCCATCTTACGCCTCCGCGGGGAGTTTATCTTTTTTACGACAGCTGCACTTAAGACATATCGGAGCCGAGATCGCGCACAGTAACTACCCGAGCCATTATGGCCCGTAATCGTGGGTATTATTCGATTTACTGTGGCCGGCTAGCGTGGGTGCCGATCGTCAACCGTGAACTACCCCTGGCTGGCCACACCTTATGTTGGGGCTTAAAGTAGGTTCACAGTTGCCGGCAAGCCGAACGCCGTAGCAAGCTGCCATCGGCTATAGTCGGCCTTCTTGATGGCTTATAATCGGCTCATTACAGTTGGCTTTGAGGGCAGTCATGAGCAATGAGTTAACCCGCAGCAGAGGGATGCTGGAGCAAAAGTGTCTCATTGGCGAGTGCATAGATTCGCATAGTACCTGTTGGGTCTTGTCCAGGTGAGGTTGCACCGTGAAGTGTCCAGAATGGAAATGTCGTTATACATGATTTTGTTCAACAGAAAAGGATAAAGCTTAACAAGCAGCCAAGATATAAAGGAACAAGCTAAAAAGAGACAAGATTTTTAAAGTGGTTCGGCACGAAGATGCCTACGTCCACTGATTCTCTTTGTTAATTCACTTCATATGGGCAGTACAAGTTAAGAAAAGTATCGACGGAGGTGTTGGATGTTCCATGCCCTCTGGAACACCTCTCCGTCCACTGTTGACAAAATATAGTCTCCGTTGCGGAGATCTTTATGAATTACATAGGGTCCTTCCCAGATTGGATCTAGCGCTCCGGGGCGCGGGAAGATCTGCATGAGGACAAGATCTCCTTCTTATAAGCTGCGGTGCTTGACTTTGGAGTTGTATTGTGCTGCAATTTTTTGCTTGTGAGCTGCTGCTTTGAGTGTTTCATCGTTTCTTCTCTCCTCAATTAGATCCAAAGACATGTGGAGGAGTTCTTCGTTCTCTTCTGGGTTGTAGTGGATCCTAAGGTGGGAAGGCACTATAGTTTCAACTGGGAGCATGGCCTCCGATCCGTATGCCAAAGAGAAAGTAGTATGCCCTGTTGATGTTCTGTAAGATGTGCGGTAGGCCCAAAGTGCCGTAGGAAGTTCATCCACCCAAGCGCCTTTTGACTTTTCAAGTTTCTTCTTGATTAAGGTTTTGAGGATTTTGTTGACAGCTTCGACTTGTCCGTTTGCCTGGGGGTAAGCCACAGATGAGAAGCTTTTGTGAATTCCGTGCTCTTGGCACCAGTCGGCGAATTCCTCGCAGTCAAATTGAAGTCCATTGTCCGATATGAAATTGAGTGGAACCCCGTACCTGAAACATTTTTGATCAAGAAGTTAATAACTTTTGCCGAAGATATTTTATTTAGAGGTTCTGCTTCCACCCATTTGGTGAAATAATCAACTGCCACTATGGCATATTTAGCTCCGCCTCGGCCCATTGGCAGTTCGCCAATCAAGTCAATTCCCCATATTGCAAAGGGCCAAGGGCTGGTCATTTGAGTAATCTCATTTGTGGGCAGTCGAGGAATCTTAGCGAATTTTTGACATCTGTCGCATCTCTTCACGAAGTCTAAGGCGTCTTTGTTTAAAGTAGGCCAGTAATATCCATATCGGAGTATCTTCTTTGCCAGAGTCTGCCCCCCAGTGTGAACTCCGCAACTTCCTTGATGGATGTTGGACAAGACTTCCCTGGCTTCCCTTCCAGCGATACACCTTAATAAGGGATTAGAGAAGCCGCGCCGATAGAGGATGTCTTCTTGTAATGTGTAGCAGGAAGCTTTCCTTAAGATTTTCTTAGCTTCGTTACGCTCGTCGGGCAGTGTGCCATCTTGTAAATATTTTCGGACAGGAGTTATCCAAGTTTCCTCTTCGATTGCAGCTATCATGTTCATTGTCTCGTAACTTGGGGCTATTTGCTGCAAGATGGTTATTGTTCAGGAAGCGGTGTCGTCCTTCATGCTAGCTTGCTTTGCCAGTTCGTCGGCCTCCTGGTTCTTCTCTCGAGGAATGTGTCTGATTAAATAGTGATCCAACTGATTGAGCAGCAGCTTGGTCTTTTTTAGATACGCTGTGAGTCGATCTCCTCGAGTTTGGAATTCTCCCAGTATTTGATTTACAATAAGTTGAGAATCACTATGGAGACATAAAGAACCGGCTCCAATCTCCAGGGCAAGTTCTAAACCGGCTATCACTGCTTCGTATTCTGCGTCATTGTTGGTGGCAGCGAACTCCAACCTTAGGGCGTAGTGCAGCTTCCTTCCCCTGGGGATGATTATCACAACACCTTCCCCCGAGCCTTGTTCATTTGATGCTCCATCTACGAAGAGATTCCACTTGATATCTTCTGCTATTTCAGATTGCTCCTTACCTTCGTTAGTAGTGAATTCGGCAATGAAGTCAGCTATGGCTTGCCCCTTGATAGCGGTGCGAGGATGGTAGGTGATATCATATTGACTCAGTTCAATGCACCACTTAAGTAATCGCCCAGAAGTGTCGGGGCGATGAAGTACTTGCCTTAGGGGTTGATCGGTTAAAACTCTGATGGAATGAGATTGGAAATAGTGTCGCAGTTTCTGTGACGTGATTAGCAGACAGTATGCTAGCTTCTCAAGTTTAGGGTATCTGGCTTCTGCCCCTGTGAATCTCTTGCTTACAAAGTATACGGGCCGCTGTGCGCGGTTGTCTTCTCTCACCAAAGCGGCGCTTAAAGCATGGGACGATACAGCAAGGTATAAGTATAGTTCCTCACCTTCATTTGGAGTTGAGAGTACCGGTGGTCTCTGGAGGTGTCCGATTAAGTTAAGGAAGGTTGTCGAGCATTCGTCAGTCCATTCGAACTTTCCATTGTCTTTCTTTAGAGCTTCGAAGAAAGGGATGCATTTGTCGGTTGCTTTAGAGATGAACCTACTTAGGGCGGCCAATTTCCGGTTTAGGCTTTGCATCTCTCTTCGAGTGGATGGTATCTTGATATCTTGCAAAGCTCGAACTTGTTCGGGGTTTGCTTCAATCCCCCTGGCATGAACGATGAATCCCAAGAACTTTCCCGACGATACTCCGAAGGAGCACTTTAGAGGGTTCAGCTTCATTCCATATTGGCGAAGTACTTGAAACATCTCATCCAGGTGGTTTATATGATCGTTGGCTTTCCTCGATTTTACCAGCATGTCATCCACATAAACTTCCATAGTTTGTCCTATTAGTTCCACAAACATCTTGTTGACAAGGCGCTAATAAGTAGCTCCGGCGTTTTTAAGTCCAAAAGGCATTACTTTGTAGCAGTACAATCCCCGGTCAGTGATGAAACTAGTGTGATCTTGATCGGGGGCGTGCATAGGGATCTGGTTATATCCTGAGTATGCGTCCATAAAGGATAAGAGTTCATGTCTGGCAGTGCTGTCCATAAGTTGGTCGATTCGGGGGAGTGGGAAGCAGTCTTTCGGGCAAGCGTCATTTAAGTTGGAGAAATCGATGCATGTTCGCCACTTTCCGTTAGCTTTCTTTACCAGCACCGGGTTGGCGATCTATTCTGGGTAGATGGCTTCTCGTATGAAGTCGTTGGCAAGTAGGTTCTTCACTTCTTCCTCTAGGGCTGCTGATCGTTCTGCCCCCATGCTTCTCTTTTTCTGCTTTACTGGCACCTTCGTGGGATCGATGTTCAGTACGTGGCGTGCTACATCTGGGGAGATTCCTGTTATATCAGCGTGCGTCCATGCAAATACATCCATGTTGTGGCGAAGAAAATCAATAAGTTGATCCTTTAACTCTTCTATTAGTTGAGATCCGATTTTCAATAGTCTACTTGAGTCATGTTTTTCTACAGCTACGAATTCCATAGCCTCTGCAGGCTCGGCGGTGGCTCCTCCTCTTTGTCCCTGGGGTCTAATTCATTGAAAGGGTCACTGGTATATCGAAGAGGAGGGGCTTTCTTTAGTTGCTATGCTTCCAAGTTTTTCATGCAGAGAGTAGTCTCTGCATTTTTCCCTTTATCTTTTCTGCGGTTATTGCGAAGTTCAGTTACATAGCAGTCTCGAGCAGCGTCTTGATCTCCCTCCATTTCTTCTATTCCGTTATCTGTTGGAAATTTCATCTTCAGGCACCATGGGGCTAGGACAATTTGGAAGTCGGACAAGGCTGGTCTTCCCAAAAAGGCGTTGTAGGCCGAATGGTTCTCTATTAGCACAAACGTTTGTTTTCGCACAGCGGAGCGGGGATGACTTCCTATTTCAACAAAAAGGTCCAGTTGCCCGAGGGGCATCTTCGCATCTCTAGTGAAACCATGTAGTGGTTTGTTGCAGGGAGACACATCCTTCATTGATAGCTTCATTTTGTCGAATGCATGCTTGAATAGGATATTCACTGAGCTTCCAGTGTCTACTAAAATTTGGAAAACTTTGGCTGGACCGAACCAGGCAGAGATGACCATAGGATCCATGTGTGGATACTGTCTTCCCTCTAGATCACGCCTACTGAATGTGATGTCGTTATTCTCTTACCATTTCGGGTGGCGTTCTTCCATGACAGAATTAGCGTAGCCTTCATCGTTCCTAAGTGACTTACCGTATCTTTCCATCTCCGCCCAGCTTTTGTCGGCGATGTGCGGTCCTCCTGATATGGTATGGACCACTATCTTCTCTTGACTAGAGCCGCTGGTGTTGCGATTTCCTCCGCCTGCTTCTCGGTGGAGTAGTCCAGGATTCTCATTGGCAGAAGTTGAAGTCCTGTTCTGACTTTTTACATAGCGTTCTAGTCTCTTCCTTCTGATGTGTTCTTCAATCAAGTCCCGGAGATGGTGGCATTCATTGGTGTCATGTCCATCGGATTCGTGGAAGCGGCAGAACTTTCCAGACTTGAGTGCGTTATCTGACTCCTTCTTGTGCGGGGGGCGCTTGTATCTAACTTCGTCTTGAGTGGCTAGGAAGATGTTTTCGATTGTTTCATTCAAAGGAGTGTAAGAGTCAAATCTTGGTCCTGGTCGATATAAGCGCTTTTCTCCCTTCTTGCCCCAGCATTGTCTCTAGAGTCATTTCTTCGAACATCCTTTGCTGCAGCGAGGACCCTGTCTGTAGCCGTCTTAGCCTGTTGCCCTTACCGCCTCTCAGTGGCAGCGTCTTCAAGTCTCATATACTTTCCAGCTTCATGAAAGAAATCAGGTAAAGTAGCTGGCTTTTTCTTGGTTAGTCTTCTAGCAAATTTAGTGTTCGGATGTACACCACTGCAGAGAGCCATTAGGATAAGTTTCTCGTCGGCATCTTGAACTGCGGCCGCCGCGGCGTTGAACCGAGTTAGATACTGTTGCACTGTCTCTCCGGGTTTTTGTTTGATATTAGATAAGGAATAAGCGTCCTTGGGTTGTTCCACATGAATGCGGAACTGGCTGATAAACATTTCTTTCAACATTTCCCATGAGCTGATGGACCCTTGGGGTAGGTGGCAGAACCAGGAGGTAGCTAGATCTGCCAAGAATAGCGGGAAGCATTTACACAACACTCCCTTTGTTGCTCCGCTCATGAGCATATGCTGGGTGTATCTTTGTAAGTGTACGATGGGGTCAGAGGTTCCCTTGTAAGGTTCCATCGTTGGCATTTTCCATTCCCGGGGGGTGATGGCAGTTTCGATATTGCGGGTGAAGGGACTGGTTACCCTAGCACCTATCCCCTGATCCCTTTGTTCCCGTTGGATGCACTCTCTGAACAATCGTGCCATCCTTTCATCAGAACTTGGAGCATATAAAAACGAGTTTGGTTCTTCCCTGCGGGATTGATTCCGTCCAGATGACCTGTAAGGATGGTATCGTTTATCACTCCTGACATTCTCCAATGGCTGCCTCTGGTCTTCCGGGGGCATGCTGGGGTCAGCCACAGTTGGCCCTTACCTTGATCTTCCCCTGCTGGGTTCTGCTCTTAGCACTTCCTCAGGTCCAACTTTGGGCTGGACTCCAGCTCGGCCCCGTCTACTGGTGTTTCCATGGTTAGGTAGCATGACAGGCTCAGCTACATCCGCCCCCTGCCTGGTACCTCCCCTGTTGGGTTCGGTTCCAAGCGTTTCCTCGGGTCGGAATTCGGGCTGAGTCCGAGATTGGCTCCTACCATGGTTGCTTCTGTTGTTAGCCTCTTCGAAGAAGAAAGACCTTTGTCGCCTTCCAGACCGGGACTCGGCCCATGATTCAGTGTTGCGGTTGGATTCTTCAGCATCCCTTAAGTGTGTCATGAGTTGGTCCACCAAGGCTTCTTGTTGGGATGCGAAGCGGTTAGTTACTTCAGCCACAACCTTGTCCAGATCCGCCCTTGTAATTGGTTGTTCCGTAGCAGGGGCTTTCGGATTTGCCTGATTTAAATTTGCTGTTGAAACTGGATGATTGTCTTGGTCTCTGATCACTGGATCTGGGATGCTGCCAGTTGCGATGTTCTTTCCTTTGTTAGCATCTTTCTTCCGTCCGGGAGCCATGTTTTCCAAATGAACGATGCTGACAGGAAAAGGATTAAGTGGGAGAAGCTGAAGCTTCGAGCTCCTTGCTCTCAGTGAAAGCACCAAAAATGTTTGCACAAAAAATGGACAAACACCTCCAAGTCGTAAGAATTAGTTGATTTTATGTTGTTTCTAGCGATTTGGGTGATTTACGCAAATATATAAAATAGATGGACTAAACTGTAAAAGACACACAGATTTATAGTGGTTCGGCCAGAACATGACTACATCCACTTTATATGTTATTCTCCTTTTTCTTTCAGATTACAAGTACAAAGCTTTGTATACAAGTATATGAAAGTTGTTTGAAAGTTCCTTCCGTGCTTGAGCTCTCCAACTTGTCCCCCATTGTTGTACCCCTGCCCCTCTATTTATAGAGTGAGGCTGGGGGCAGGGGTTCTGGATGTATATAGCTGCTGATGGGCCTGGGCTGAAACGATCTGGCCTGGCAATGTTGGTTCGGTGGCAGGAGATGAATGGATCAGTGGGGCTTTGGTTCGGTGGTAGGTGATTCGGTGGTGGGCGAGGTAGGTTGGTCCGGTATTGTGTGGTTCGGTGTTGCATGGAGATGGAGGCTTGGACCGGTGTTGGATGGTTCGGCATGCAGGGGAGATGGAGGCTTGGACCGGTGTTGGATGGTTCGGCATGCAGGGGAGAAACCTTGGTCCGGTGGTGAGAACTCGCCCAACAATAGTAGGTTCCATGGAACATGCCCCATTCCTATTGGAACTCCATGGATTACTTCCCCAGCTTCTTGTTCCTTAAGACCCTACATATGGATTTCCCATGGATTTCCTTTTTCAATCCCCTCTATCACCTACACTTCTCCCCTTTAGACATTTGAACTTCTATTTCCTCGGGTTCTTCCTCCCTGTTGTATTAAACGTATGAGCTTGAAGATTCTTCTCGCCAAACGATATGTTCTCCATCTAATTCCCAAATAATACTATTTTTATGATGATGTTGTTTGACTCACAGGGTATCATGGAATTTGTGTCTTCCATAGGCTCAGATTCCTCCTCCTCCATCGTTCCTCGAAGGCTAGAGCAACTTCTTTGTTGCTTGACAAAATGATATGTTTAGGAGTGGGTGGAGGCATAAGCATTGTGGCCGTAGGATACCCGTCTTTGTTTCACCTAGTATACTGATCTAATTCTTCCCCTATGATGGGCCGACCATTTCTATGTGGCCACCGCAAGGCTTCTTCATCGCTCGATGGGAAAATCAAATTGTCATTCTTCTTCCCATTTCTCTTTAAGGAATCCCCCTTCAAATAATTTCCCATGAATAGTTTCTACTGATGCAAACAAACAAAGTCTTCTTAGTTACGGATACTAACTTATTCTAACATCAAGGTTCAAATTTAAATGTATTCTATCACAAATTTGTTTGACGGTTAAGTGTAATAATTCTCTAAGTACTTTGGTATTTCCCTCAAAATCATACTTAATCAAATTTTAGAAATTTAATCGATATTTGGTTAAATCCTTACCAAAATGTTTTCCAAACAAAATTATCATCAACTTTCAAAATCCTTAAAACACTTTTTTCCCCTTAAAAACCTATTAGATGAAGCTTTCTATTATTCACTTTATAACCTTTCGGTATCATAATTTCAGTTGGTAGTTAAATAATGTACTAAGAAATTGGTTTTGTTACTTCTAAACTAATACCAAAATCCTTTGGAAATTTTCTTCAGAAACCCTTTTTATATAAAAACTCTCACTATCTAAGTTCTTAGATTTTATATACATCCTCTTATTACTCTTATTTTCTTAGTATTATTAATAAAAATCTCATAGTCAAACGGTGAAATTCCAATACAAGATGTTTTAGGCTTAAATTTTTTTATCAACTTATTTTTAAACAGTCACTCCAGATACTATATATCTTTTAAAAACATATCTTTTATATTCAAAATATCACCCTAGGTAAAATTATTTCATCTACCATATTTTTTAAAAATCATTATTATATATTAAAAAATACTCGCTTATTTATTTAATACTCTCAACTCATTCTAGGGTGTTACTAACCCTATCTCTAATGAGTTACTCATCCTAGGATATTACAAATCCTACCTCTGATGAGTTCTTATCCTCGGTCAGGCTTTGCTGTTTGCTAAACCAAAGCTCTGATACCAAATTTGAGGACCTGTTTCATCGACACTAATACATCTTCGATATCCACTTGCCGTAAATTCAAGTGTCGGAGAGGCGGTTCCTTAAGGGTAAAAGGAAAATAGACATAAAATGGAATATTATACGAATGGAATAACATATATTATTTCAATATAAGAAATCTTTACAACGAAAATCTTAATACATTTATCAAAGTTAAACATAGACAGCTATAAATCTTTGTTTGTACAAAAGCGGAATACAGTAGTACACATGTGTGGTGGGAAAGATGTAATAGTCTACTGAAGAATCTTCTAACTCCATGCTCCAAGCTCTTCTAGATTTCTTTTAACTAAACCAGAATACTAGGCCGTCTAGGAAAAATAAGGCACCCAGAGTTCAAGAAATAGAAATAAACTCCGGGACAATCATGGGGTTGGTGTGAGAAATTCAAAATACGAGTGTTTGAAAATAAAAGGTATCTCATAAGACAACACCGTACATAAACATGGAAAGGGTTTTTACCTTATAATAACCAAAACATTTTTTACATGAAAATTTGGTAATATTATTTTTAATGACATTCTTTTGAAAACATTTCCAAGTAAACTAATGAATTTTAGTCGAAATTGTTACCATATTAAATTTCAGATCTAATCATTTAAGCTACAAAACAAAATGGAAAGAATTTATGGGAGATTGGATTTCCAACTAAATACGAGGTAAGGGACTACCTTCCGTATAGTGCATCTCTAGAGGAATGCACTCGAGGACCCGATGTTGGTCCTCATGTGAATTAAGATCGCCTATCCAAAAATATAATATACGAATAGCACTGAGTAATACATCACTCGGCTGTTACTGATCTACCTGACATGCCTCATAGCATACATCACATGATTTAAACCCGACATTATAGCGGGTAGAAATTTTATAGATCTAGAAGCTGATTTCATGCCCTAATGATAATGAGCCACATAAGCTTAAAGCATCCCATGTTTCACTATTCTCCGGTGTGAGGCTTTGAGGTAACGATTACCTTTCTTTTTCGTAGCACAACTTCCACTTTGAATGCCACTTTGCCATTTCAAAATCAATCAACTAATTTCTACAAACATGTAACTCTTGAGTTCATACATCTCAGGAAAGGGTATTAAGCTAAGAGAAGTTGCATTCTCCACCCCCAAACTGATGATACGTTCATAGAGATCAATCAATATGATCTAGAAATGTAACGTTGACTTTCATCCATAAAAGTTGTCCAGGAACATAATAAACCGAAGGTACTTTTCTATCACATCCTATCGAGAATTACCCCTAGGATTAGTAGCAAATAGTCCTTGTGTATCAAAGATTTTCATAACGAAGGGACCACTGCTATTTATTTATCTTGGTAACTACCCAGAGATTATCAGCAAGCAGTCCTTTTGAAACAAAGATCCTCTATCTTCCAAAATTTTGATTTTCAATATACATCTTCGTTTTCGAACACGTAAATTGGTTCGAAGTGGTTTCCAGATAGGAATCACCCAAATCCCACTCCGATTCCTTCAAACCAATTATCGGTAAAAAAAAATGGTTTATAAATGACAATTGATATTCCATTAATAAATATTTTTTGTTTAAAATATTTTCTAGAGATATTTATCTTTTGAAAATCATTTCTTTTCAGTATATATGGAATTCATTAAAACTCTCTTTGTTAAAGTCCTCGATTTAATTAAACTCTTTCTAAAGCGTAGAATAATTCCAAATCAATTTACTTAAATTTTAACAAAGATTTCACAATTATAAAACTTAAGTTTTTATAAGTTGAAAACATGTTACCTAAGATGGTGAATCAAAATTAGTTAATATTCAAAAGAAACGAATCCATAGAAGTCATTCAAATTATACTTAATGTTAATTTCCGTATTCAACAAGTACTGTGAAGACCCACATTTCGAAAGGGTTAAATCGACAATAATCCACACATGTCCGAATTAAACAATCCGAAACATAGATAATCAATGGGGTTAAAAAAAATAAGAAGAGAAGAAGAAAATAAAACACAGAATCTCACAGCGGAAACGATAAAATATAGTAATTAAATAAATAATTCAAAAGTTGTTTACTATACATCTTATTATAATCTATACACATTTATCAGAGTTATATCTATACATCAGGGATAAATAATCAATACAGAAAAATAGCATAATGTAGAGAATAATAGTAGTAGTAGTATACCAAACTCCGTCTTCGTCTTCCAGAGAGTAGTCTTCCATAGGCTGAAAAACTCAGGTCTGACCCGAGCGCAATGAAAAGAAAAAACACTCGAGTCAGGACTAAAATACTCTTATGTAAGTCAAATCAATATCACAGAATATGAGTGCGATAACTTAAGAGATGTTATGGGATTATCCATCTCGTAAGGATCCATTAAACTATATATATATGTATGTATGTATGTATGTATGTATGTATGTATGTATGTATGTATGTATGTATGTATGTATGTATGTATGTATATATATATGTATATAATAGTATACGCTATAATATATAATGTCTATCAGTAAAATAAATATCAAAATAGCATTAAGGCTTTACATTGATTACCTTAACACATTTTTACAGTTCCAAACCAAAGTCGTGATGGGCTCATATAGGGATAAATATGACAAGGCACGCGAGGCAATGCCTAAGGTAGGATTCTACCAGTTTACCCTTTCTGGATGGTCGCAACCCATCCGTGGCCGACCGCGACAATCAATCCAAATGACAAATAAGGTGCACCCATCGAATCCGAAACCACAATAGCAATACGAGGGATCAACGTCGCTAGAGGTAACTAACCTCAATGGCCAGACATAGGCTCCTGTTTTAGTCATTTTAATTATGACACGAATGTCAAGGCTATCCATCATCGTTCTCTTACTTCATTCCAGCAAACGTCGCCAATTCAACCACTACATTCTAGATATCTTCCACCGCGTACACGGTTGTCAAAGTGGTTCCAATATCAAAAGAGAGTATTTCAATAAGAGGCCCCAGTCTCTTAACAACCAATCGCCATTTTACACACCGGTTGGTACTTTTACATTTCGAAAACAATTCGTATTGGATATCAAAATATCATATTCGTTTCAAAATCAAATCCATTTCGAAATCAACATATTTACTCAAAAATCATATCCATTTCGAGATCATCATATTTACTCAAAACCATATCCATTTTGAAATCATCTTATTTACTCAAAAATATCAACTCAACTCGATATATCGATTTCACTTCAAAACTTGATTCGAATTATAGTTTCGGTTATAATTCATGTTAACCCAATTTGCATTTAAATCCATGATTTTAATATATGCAATTTACCCTTCAACCAGTTTGCTTTAGAAAATAGCTTAAATAGTTAAAAAATAGTTTAATAGAAAATGTTTAAATAGTTTAATCGAAAATAATTTGAATATAAAAATGGCTTATATAGTAAAATAGTTTAAAAAAATCAAAATAATTTGAATATTTAAAGAATATTGATTTTAAATCATTTATACTAAAATATTCATTTTAAAAAAAATCCAAAGTCAAATCTGTCAACTTCCCAATTTCCTACCCAAATAAATTCCAAATTCCAGTTCGATTTAATGGATTCAATTCCGATTCCAACTCGAACAATTTTGATTCAACATAAATTTCGATCTCAATTCCAATTTCCATTTTTAAATTAGTTTATATCTCAATTTCAAATTAATTTCCAATTCCAAATTAATTTCCAATTCCAATTCCAAATTAATTTAAGTTCCAATTTCAAATTAATTTAAATTCTAATTTCAAATTAATTTAAATCCCAATTTCAAATTAATTTCAATTCCAAATTAATTTAAATTCCAGTTTCAAATTAATTTCAATTTCAATTTCAAATATCGATTTAAATACATAAATCAAATTTACCTTCAATACAAATTTAGATCTAAAATTTTACTTATAATTCAATTCCAAACTAAAATTTGAAATATTACTTCATATCACTTTTTCTTAGAAATATTCAAAGTTCGAATAAAAGACCAATCTTTTAAAACAAATCAACATTCGAAAATTTTCGCCGTATTTCAAATTTTTTAACTTAAAATCTAAACTTCGATTAATTAAACAATTTCATTTACCACGTTTAAATTCCGACATTTCGAACTTCAATTCAAAGTAACTGAATTTCCATAAATTTGATTTTATTCTAAAAATCAATTCATTTGAATAATTTCAAAACAACTTTTAAAATCATTTAATTTAACCAACCCGGTGCCCGTATATAATTCTCTACCCTATGGCCAAGTGTATAATTATTTCAATTTAATTTCAAGGATGGAAATATATTATTTCAATCCAAATAGATGTCATAGGTATATATAATTTCAACCTATTTCTCAATTTATTCGAAATGATTCAATTTACAGTTTTATATGCAATAAAAAATGTACAAGATGATAGCATGATATATCAAATTAAATAAACAACCAATATCGACCAGTAGCATCCATTACAACCAATCAACCACAAAGCCAATAACTTTTACAAATTTCAATTTTTACCATATCGGATAATATGCTGCCAATTAAATTTAAATTTATTTAACGGTCAATTTAAATTCTACCAATTAATTCATATACCTATTTAAATGAAAATTATACCTACCAAACAACAGCCAATCAAATTTATATCACTTCAGAATATAAATATAACTAACATAAAATTATTTTAGTTAATTGTGAGCGTATAAACACTCACCTTTGATTTATCGATGATTTAAAATCCAAATAAAGGCCCAAATTTGAACAGTCTCGAAATGTAGCCAAACCAATTCCCTAATGTTTGAAATTTCGATACGAACGCAATGGAGAAAACCGCACGTGAATCCGAACTTGTATGCAAAAGATATTGATATTAGAAGTTATACAATTTATATAATTATAAAATAAATAAATAAATAAATAATAAGAAGAAAAAACCATGCAACCATCTTCTCCCTCACGTACACGTTCCTGAATCCCTCACGCGCGTCCATTTCTTCCACACGCACGCAAATTCGTCAACTGGACGTCGATCAGCATACTCCATCACGTGCGCCTCCTTGAGAGCTACCAATGCCCATAATTTGGTGGATGTCCCTGCCTCCATTTGCACGCAAGAACCCAAAAAACGTGCATGCTTCCAAGCCAGATTCTTGTGAATTCGTGACGTAATAGCATAGATCAACCATATAGATTTGAAGAGTTCGTTGAGATATACACTTTTGCTTTTGGAATTTTTCGAATTCGCTAAATGTATTAAAAGATATTGAGGAAGGAAGTTGGTGAATTTTCAACCATTAAAAGAAAGTGACGGCTAGGGTTTCAGAAATTAAAATAATAATAAAACTATCTCGATTTGCATGCGTATTTATACAGTTAGGTCCAAAATCATCTGAACTCCAATCGAGACGTTCCGCTAGGTGTTTATAATGTTTTACACCCGTTCCATACGAAATGGAACGAGTATTGAGGCCTAATTCGATCGTACGTGGAAGATAGCTTTTCAAAGTCAATTTATTTTATCGTATTCCTTTAAATTGATTTCTACGCGTTTTAAGCTCGCACGGCCAAACGACAAGTCCGATCGCTATGAAACTTGAAATCCTACAATAATTCACCGTTACGATCCGATGAAACTGCTTTCGTCAAAATCCGAGACAGTCGCCAAAATGGCTATTTTTACTCGTTAATTTAAAATATAAAATTTTCAATTTTAATTATTCACTTTTAAATACAATTTTAAATTTTAACCATCTTCATTCATATTTAAATAAAATTTTGAATTAATTTCTGATGCATTTTCATTCACATTAAACGCAGAATCCCATTATTTAAATAATTCCATTATTAAATCTAAACAATTAAATTATTCAACAAATTACATTAATAACCATTTTTATTCAATAATCACCTTAAATTTAAAAATTAAAAATAGCTAAAAACACGGGTCGTTACATACTCCCCCACTCAAAACTTTTCCTCCTCGAAAAGGCGTTAAGTACAAATTTAACACTTAATATATTTTCTCAAGATAATTAACTTATAGAACATTAAAATCTTATTTACAAAACCTTTACTATATTCTCGCTACACCCCTCTGATATCAGTTTTATGAGAATATAACTTATATATATATATATGTATAAACAAGTTATAAAAAATTTAAAACTTCAAAAAAATTCTAACTCTCAAATTTACAGGAAATTTCGGCAGAGTCTCCTTTGCGCGTCTCGATCGGAAAAATTTTACAATTCAATATATAATACAAATATAACCAATATATATCAAATATACATCTCATCTCAATGATGAGGCATCCCGAAGGGCAAAAATATAAAATCGTGATATGTAATCTGAGATATGTACCTTATTATTTATAATACAAGCGAGTTCGCTCGTATTAAGCAAGCAAAGCATATAATAATCCACGTATACGCCCCAAACGGTCTTCATATATACCTATCTCAACTCAATTTGAAATATTAGTTACTTATAATAAGATGTAGAACATCTATAAGTTACAATATGTGTAAAACATACATTTTGAATCCAAATCTCAAACATGAGCACAAATACGCAACCATACAACAATCATATGCATTCAAAACAATTAAACAATGATTTACAACAACAAAAATCATCCGACAAACCAATATTCATTCAATCCATTTCATAACTACTATACTTTACATTTCAATGTCAATATTTAATTTATACACTCTCATTCTCACTAACATTAAATTTTATTAACATTTTATTTTTCTCATTTCCATTTATTCATAATGTTGAATCGACTTATTTTGAATTTCATTTATTTCCAAAAAAAATTCCATTCCTTTAAATATTATTAAGCTCACATCCACTATTTCATTTCATCCATTCATATACTCAATTATACTTAAGTAATTCAATTCCATACCACATTCCATATATTTAAAATTGATTCACATTTACCAATTAATATATTTTTTCGTTAATCATACAATAGATTAATATTCAATTCCTTTGGGTTTTTTATTTATTTACATTTGACTAATTCGGTTTCAATCCATTCTTCCTTCAATCAATATTTATTACATTCACATTTGATATATTATAATTTAATGTATTTACATTCCATTTATTTCTTTCAGTTTACTAACATTTACTACAAATTCATTATATTCAATTTTTATTCAATTCAATTTGTGAAATTTTAATTGTTTCACCTTTTGTTTAACATGTTTCATATAAATTTATTTGTAAATCATTTATAAGAATTTATTCCACTTAACCATGCTTAAGTTAAACCTATTTTATTTCCTCTTAGTATATCTTTTATACACACACACACACACTAACATCATTTATAAACCATCTAAGTTTATTATAATAATTTTATACAACGCAACTCACTTTTATTATTTTTACTTCATATCTTAAGTTATTATTAATTCATCGATTCACTTCATTTATTCAAATTCATATTATCAATTTACTAAAGTAATTTTTTCTTTATATCTCAATTCATATTAATAAAGATATATATTCCTCTTCCACGATCAATTCATTTAATCTATCTTAAGTTAACTTCAATTTATAATTTATTCCATATTATATTAGTTATCACTCAATTTTTTTTATTTGAACTACTCCACTTGGATTTTATTTATTTATATTCAATTCAATTCATTTAATATTTAGTCAAATTTCATTTCATTTTTAATTCATTATTCATTTTATTTAATTTTATTCAAATTAAATTCCTTATCATTTCCATTTTAAAATTTTAAATTCATTTTTTTTAGATTATTAATTCTCAAGTCTATAAGTTATACAAATTAACCTTTTAGAATTTCATTTCGTTATTTTATCTATTTTATTTCAAATGCAATTCATTTATTATTTAAGCCCACATGAGTTAAATATATTTTATTTACTTACTCAAAATGTTTAACCAGTTTAAATTGCTTATTCCAATTTATAATTTGCAACTTATTTCTCATCCATACTATTTTAAACTTTTAAGTTCAAACTATTTCCATATACTTATTAAATCATACCTAGAATATATTTTCTCAATCAAAACTTGTTTAATCGAAATTTAATTTTCTTTTGGTAGCAATCTTCACTCGGAAACTCAAAAATGAACACTGGCGATGCTGCAGTCATCCCCAGAATTATTTCCAAGCAACGACATGAGTTTAATGCTTTTATTTCTTTTAAAAATATTTACAAAATATTTTTCTAGTTAAAACTCTTTCAAATAATACCATTTATTAATTTTAAGGCCTTGAAAAAAATAATTTTGAAAACAAAAGGATTTTAAATTCCAAAATTCTTAATTTTTAAAATCATCTGTATACGTAAGTTAGATTATAAATGTACTTATACAAATATTCTCACCTTATTAACAAAATATTCCATTAATTTACACTTGGTCACTTTAACCAGTTCTTATTGCAATTATATTTCAATTCAATTTAATTATCAATGCTTCATAAAATAAAATTCGTTAAGTATTCGTTTTATTTTATATTTTTCTTTCAACCAATAATTGATGATAACTAAATACGATCGTCTCCTAACATTTACATTCATAAAAATTATTATTTCAAATATATAATATATACTTGGTAAAATTATTTCATTTACCCGATTTAAAACAATATTATGTCGACTTGCCTGCTTTAAGTGTTTGGAAACCCCTATCGATAACACGGCGTCCTGCACATCGACCAGAATTCACAAACAACTCAACGGATAAGTAAACACAATATAGAACATTTTATAACACTAACAAGTACACTCTCTCTATATATATACACTCAAACTGACTCATTCTATGGTATCACTACCCTATTTTAATGAGTCAAACCCCACAAAACCAAGGTTATCGCTAAACCTTCGGTCTGATACCAATTGTGAAGACCCACATTTCGAAAGGGTTAAATCGACAATAATCCACACATGCCCGATTTAAATAATCCGAAACATAGATAATCAATGGGGTTAAATAAAAAAATAAGAAGAGAAGAAGAAAACAAAACATAAAATCTCACAGCAGAAATGATAAAATATAATAATCAAATAAATAATTCAAAAGCTATTTACTATGATTATAATCTATACACATTTATCAGAGTTATATCTGTACATCAGGGGTAAATAATCAATGCAGCAGAATAGCATAATGCAGGGGATAATTATAATAGTAGTATACCAAACTTCGTCTTCGTCCTCAAGAGAGTAGCCTTCCATACGCTGAAAAACTCATGTCTGACCCGAGCGTAATGAAAAGACAAAACACTCGAGTCATGACTAAAATACTCTTATGTAAGTCAAATCAATATCACAGAATATCAGTGCAATAACTTAAGAGATGTTACGGGATTTTCCATCTCCTAAGGATCCATTAAACCATATATATGTAATAGTATACGCTATAATATGTATTGTCTCTCAGTAAAATAAATATCAAAATAGCATAAAGGCTTTACATTGATCCACCTTAACACATTTTTACAGATCCAAACCAAAGTCGTAATGGGCTCGTATAGGGATAAATATGAAAAGGCCCGTTAGGCAATGCCCAAGGTAGGATTCTACCAGCTTACCCTTCTGGCTGGTCGTAACCCATCCGTGGCCGACCGTGACAATCAATCCAAACGACAAATAAGGTGCACCCACCGAATCTGAAACCACAATAGTAATACGAGGGATCGTCGCTAGAGGTGGCTAACCTCAATAGCCAGACATAGGCTCATGTTTTAGTCATTTTAATTATGACACGAATGTAAAGGCTATCCATCATCGTTCTCTTACTTCATTTCAGTAAACGTCGCCAATTCAACTACTACATTCTGGATATCATCCACCGCTTACACGGTTGTCAAAGTGGTTCCAATATTGAAAGAGAGTATTTCAATATGAGGCCCCGGTCTCTTTAAAACTCAATCGTCATTTTACACACCGGTTGGTACTTTTACATTTCGAAAACAATTCGTATTTGATATCAAAATATCATATTCGTTTCAAAATCAAATTCATTTCAAAATCATCATATATACTCAAAAATCATATCCATTTCGAGATCGTCATATTTACTCAAAATCATATCCATTTCGAAATCATCTTATTTACTCAAAAATATCAAATCAACTCGATATATCGATTTTACTTCAAAACTTGATTCGAATTACAGTTTTGGTTATAATTCACTTTAACCCAATTCGCATTTAAATCCAAGATTTAAATATAAACAATTTACCCTTTAACCGGTTTGCTTTAGAAAATAGCTTAAATAGTTAAAAATAGTTTAATAGAAAATGTTTAAATAATTTAATTGAAAATAATTTGAATATAAAAATGGTTTATATAGTAAAATAGTTTAAAAGATCAAAATAATTTGAATATTTAAAGAATATATATTTTAAATCATTTATACTAAATATTCATTTTTAAAATAAAAAAATTCTAAAGTCAAACCGGTCAACTTTCCAATTTTCTACCCAAATATTTTCCAAATTCTAGTTCAACTTAATGGATTCAATTCCGATTCCAACTCGAATAATTTCGATTCCATATAAATTTCAATCTCAATTCCAATTTCCATTTTTAAATTAATTTAAATATCAATTTCAAATTAATTTTCAATTCCAAATTAATTTCCAATTCCAAATTAATTTAAATTCTAATTTCAAATTAATTTAAATTCCAATTTCAATTTAATTTAAATCACTATTTCAAATTAATTTCAATTTCAAATTAATTTCAATTTTAAATTAATTTAAATTCCAATTTCAAATTAATTTCAATTTCAAATATCGATTTAAATACTTAAATCAAATTTACCTTCAATACCAAATTTAGATCCAAAATTTTGCTTATAATTCAATTCCAAACTAAAATTTGAAACATTATTTCATATCACTTTTTCTTAGAAATATTCAAAGTTTGAATAAAAGACCAATATTTTAAAACAAATCGACATTCGAAAATTTACGCCGTAATTCAATTTTTTTAACTTAAAATCTAAACTTCGATTAATTAAACAATTTTGTTTACCAAGTTTAAATTCCAACATTTCGAGCTTCAATTCAAAGTAATTGAATTTCCATAAATTTGATTTTATTCTAAAAATCGATTCATTTAGATAATTTTAAAACAACTTTTAAAATCATTTAATTCAACCAACCCGGTTCCCGTATATAATTCTCTACCCTATGGCCAAGTGGATAATTATTTCAATTTAATTTCAAGGATGGAGATATATTGTTTCAATCCAAATAGATGTCATAGGTATATATAATTTCAACCTATTTCTTAATTTATTCGAAATGATTCAATTTACAGTTTTATATGCAATAAACAATTTACAAGATGACAGCATGATATATCAAATTAAATATACAACCAATATTGACCGGTTGCATCCAATTACAACCAATCAACCATAAAGCCAATAGACTTCATAAATTTCAGTTTTTACCATATCGGATAATATGCTGCCAATTAAATTTAAATTTATTTAATGGTCAATTTAAATTCTATCAATTAATTCATATACCAATTTAAATGACAATTAAACCTACCAAACAACAGCCAATCAAATTTATATCACTTCAGGATATAAATATAACTAACATAAAATTATTTTAGTCAATTGTGAGCGTATATGTAAAGACCCGTAAATCCGTACTCCTTGAGTAGACACTAATCTCCATTGATTAACTCAAGATGAATGAAAATACGAACCCTTAGGGGTTTTAAGAAGAAGAAAGATAGAAGAAGAAGAGAAAGAAAAACAGAAAAGAAAGGAAAATAGAACAGAACAGAACAATATCAGAATCTCACAATTCGCAGCGGAACAACATATAATAATAAATGAATAATCTTTAAATAAAGAACTATATCAATTATTACATCACATTATATTACATTACATCAAATCATCAGAGTGTACAACAACAATAATAAACAGCGGAAAAGAAATACTATATACTAGTAATATGCCATGCCATCCAGCTTGCCTCCAGCAACTCCAGAATTCCAGAATATCCTGATAAACCTAACTCTTAACTGCCCGTGTGGAAATTGGTGGGCACCCAGAGTTTAGGAAGGAAAACAATAAACTCCGAGTCAGTCATGAGACTGGTGCGAGAACTAAAAACAGTTTATTTTCCTTTAAAATAAAAATAGAGGAATATTTTTTGAAATCAATTCGCAATGCTTTTAAAAATGTAACTACCATAAGACCTCCCACCACACACACAATGCAACGCAGACTTGGAGGAGATTTCTTCTTATGTTAGTCAAAGATGCTTCTACGTAAAAATCAAATCAATTTTGATATTATTATTAGTGCATAGTGTAGACATTTTTTTCGAAAATAAAGATATAAATCTTAGCCAGCATAGGTACCATTATATTATGCCTACTAATAGCTACCATATTAGATGGCAGGTTCTACAACTAAAACCGTACAAGATCGTATTGTTTCTTTGGATTTCCAACAAATGGTCAGGCCAAGGAACTTCCCATTGCCACATGAGAATGCCTCTGGAAAGACATCCCCGAGAACCAAACCGGAACTCTGCCAACACAAGGCCGGGTTACCCCTAACTGGGTAACTACTGACACGAGCACGCCATTCCCCGGTCCTTTAGGACCTTTTCAACCGAGCGCTCGATATCCAACATCACACCATAATAAATAGAGTGTTTTCAACATGAGTAAGTATCTGGGCTCCATACCATGATACCACCCCTTTCCAGAAGGAAATGCACATACCCTAAGGGGAGCTACAGCAACCCCTAATAACCTTGCCGCATCTTTTCCTGTTTTGACCATTTCCGGGATGTGAGGCTCGACGAAGTCACGTCCACAAAAACATACTTTATACAAAAGCCATGCTTTGGGTCAACAAATGATCAACACAATGACCACTAAGATAGACGATCAAATAAATGATCCTATCACAATAATCAACACAATGATCATTTCAGCATCACTCAGCATGTCACATTACCAAACTGGGAATATATCGCTGATAACTTCAACTATATAACCTTTGAGCTCGTACGTCTCAAAGAAGGGTGTCAAGCTAAAAGAATAAATTCTCCGCCACCAACAGAAATATATTTGAAAGAAATCGGCTTTATATCTCAACTTGTAATGTCAGACATACAATCCATACAAGTCTGTTCCGGGCTCGAACAGAACCGAAGGCACTTACAAAGAAGTCCTTGCAATCCGAATAATTTCTAATTACGTTCGGATTTCCCATCACTTATGGAGATCTCAATACCAGGGATCAGCCAGTGCAGAGACAATCAACAAGAAATCCTTTCGCTTTCGAAAGTATCCGGTCTTCAACACCGATCTTCGAATGCAATTTATCACGACGTATCACATATTCGGAATGGGTTATACGACCCCATGGTCCTTTCCCGGTTAACCCGAATAGTGAGCGCTTGTTTTAAAAATAAGTGTGGCATCCAATTCAAGCAATCACAGCAATTACTCATTCAAGGGTAAATATTGACAGTCGGTTATTTAACTATCAATAAAGATGCGCCACATCATCTGATTCCAAATAATTTTCCAAATTATTAAATTCCAAAAATATCTTTAGAAGATATAACTTTCCATATTTCAAAAATAAATCAATATTTATTTTTAAACCTATTTTCCCAATTCCATTTATAAATTCCATATTGAATTTATATTTCCAAAATATTTATGAATATACGATTTCAAATATTCATTTTCAATTTATCTTCAAAAAGATAAATTCTCTAAACTTTCCATTCCTCATTGGAAAAAAAACAATTTCCATACTTATTTATTTTATAAGTAATCCACAAATTTTATTTATTTCCAACCTTGGAAAATATTCCATATACTCTAATCGAAATTAAGTATATATTTCATTCTTTAAGGAAATCATTCACTTAACCATATTTATTTGGGCCAAAACGAATGTTGCGTAAAACATCGTTACAACAACCCAAAATCACTAGTATAGGGATTCGAAATTTAAAATAGATATATAAATCCCAATACTATACAAAACATTTCCTTTCGGAAATTATCTATTATAACAACAGTGTTATAATCTATTATTTCCTTCTATTTCTCGAAAACATCTATTTCAACAATAAATGTTGAAATCTATGATTTCGAATCTCAACATATTTTAAAACATCATTAGATTGTTTTAATTCTATTTAAAACATCATGTTCAAAATAATTCCTTTAACATATTATTCACTATTCAAAAACGTGAATATACTATGTTAATAAATTTCATCACTTCTATTCATTTTAGTTTAAGGAATTATTCACTGTTTAAAACATGAATATAACTCCATTAATAAATTACAACCATTTTACTTATTAAAATAAGTCATTTCGAATTTATAAAACAACGTTTATAAATTCTATTTCTATTTAATTTACAACAACTTTCTTTTATAAATTTTCTTTATTAACCTATCTCAATTCATATTACAATGATATACTAGAAATTCATATTATAAGTCAAATACTTATAATTTATTCATTTACAAAATCATTCCTTTTAAACTTCATAAATTTTATAAATCTTATAACTTATAAGATTCATTCATTTATCCAACTCATTCCTTTAATAAATTTATAAATTTTATAAGCCTACTGCTTATAAAATTTTTATTTATAACTTCACTGTTATAATTCTATAATTCCAATTTATGACATTCATTTACAATTCTTTCTAACACTTAGAAAAGTTCATTTTACACTTCCAATACTTTTAATTTATAAATATTAATTTATAAATCTTTTTAATATAGAACAATTTATATTATCACTTTAAACACCCTTAAACTCTTTTATAAATTCACCATTTTGATTTATAAAATATTCAAATTTCCATTTATAACTTTACCGTTATAATCCTATAGATTTCATTTCTTTTTGGAATTCATTTACAAATTTTTCTATCACTGATAAAAGCTCGTTTCATAATTCAAGATATTCTAAATTTATAAATATCAATTTATAAATCTTTTAATATAAATCAATTTATATTATTACTTTAAACATCTTTAAACTCTTTCATAGTTTCATCATTTCTGATTTATAAAATAAAAATTTTATAAATCCTATTTTTGAACTTCTTATAATAATTTTAGAAATCCCAGTTTAAACTATTTTATAAAATCACTAATCCCATATTTTCAAAAATCAATTTTTTTTTTTTTAGCTATATTTCTCAAAAATAAAATTTTAATAACATTAAAAATTATAACGTTTATTTATTTTAATGGATCAATTCCAAAAATATTTAATAACGTATATTTCCAAAAAAAATCCCTTTAGAAGTTAAAATCGTTGTTTTTAAATTTCAAAATTTTGGATCCGATGATGCAACACATCAATAGTCAATCACGATTTTTCAATATCATATATCGATTTGATAAACAATCAAGCATCACAATATTTAAAATCAATAAATATTTGTGAGGAATCCAGTTGGATCCCTCCAACCTGTTTCCCTGTATCCACAGACATTAGCACAATACCATTCCGTTTCAAGACGGAATATCGCGGTATATGGGATTTTATAAAATATATATCCGCTTACTAACGGCGCATAGGGTCTCATCCGCTAAAAAGAAATGCGGGAAATCAATCAACTGCAATATATACATATGCCAATATATATATATATTGCTATATATATAATATAATACCAATTCCACTTCGAGGTGGAATATCGCGGTATATGTGTGTAATAAATAACCTCCGCTTACTAACGGCGCATAGGGTCTATTCACATCCAATATATATAACAATCATCATTCAAGCATTCAACCAACACAGTCAATCAATTTTAAATTTAACTATTAAAATTTAAATAAACAATAGAAATTCCTTTTGAGTGAGAAGTTCTCACCTTTAATGCCTGTTTGCAATTCACTTCCAATTCAACTTGATTCCTTCTTTTATACCTTGTATAAATATTATACACAATTTATTAATATTCGAAACGATCGAATAATTAATTTTCATTAGATAATTTCGATTCATTGGTTATTTCATTTTAATAGTTAAATTAACTCATGGTTTCGTTTTAAACCAATTTCTTGTTTAATAAATTTATTTTAACTAATTATTTTACTTTTAAAATAATTTTTAACTAGAAATTTCCAATTGAACTAAATTTCTTTTTTTTTTTTATATATAAATTAAATCGACTAACACATTTTTGTTTTAACTATTAATTTGTTATAAATAAATTTTTCCTTTTACATAGAATATTTGAACTAAGTGAAAAATCACTTACCCTTTTATAACTTAATTAATTTATTTCTTTATTTAACTTAAAAATCAAATTCCCTTAAATAAATCGTTTTATCAAATGATTTGAATTCTTAACAAATTTTCTTTTACAAAAAAAAATATTTTTCATTTTGAAACTCAATTTTATATTTAACTGATAATTTTGTTTTAACAAATAAATTTAAGTTTAAACAAATCTTCTTTTATAAATTCCTTTAAAATTCCAAATTTCTTTTGATAGTTTTAAACAACAATTTCTCTTTTTATAAATTTAAATTTAAACTAAATTCTCTTTAAATAAATCTTTTACTTAATAAATTGATTTTCCAAAGATATATATAAATATTTACTGTAAAATTTTTTTTTCTTTACTGTTATTTTTTTTTTTTTTAATCCCATATTTTCTCTACTGTTATTATATATCCATATACACACAATGCATATATTATAAAAAAATTAACTAAATAATTTAAATTAAATTATTTAAACTATACCTTACTGTCTCTCTCTCGCGACTGCCCTCCTCCAGGTCGCCGCAATCACCACGCGCGAGCACGCTCGAACCACCTGCATCGCGTCAACCAAATCGCCATGCCCTAGTCCCCACGCCACCGCTTGCCTCGCCACAACCACAATCGCGAATCCCCTCATCGCGCGCGCCAATTGCCGAGCGCCATTTCCCAATTCCATCCATCGCGTCGCCCCTCCGCCACACGCGCTTCCCTTCGCGTGCGCTTCACTGTCGCGCGCGGCCCCCCTACGCGCCTCCATGCTAGCCTCGCGCTTGCGACCGCCCTCCTCCTCGAATTTGCGCGCGCGCTCGACTTAGGGCTTCGGCCATTACAGTTTCTTTTTTTTTTCTTGATTTATTTACTGATGGTTTCGAATGAGAGAAGGGGGAAAGGAGTAGGGTATAAAATAGAAAAGAACGTGAATTTTGCGTGAGTTATGGCGTAAATGAAGGCGTGTTAACAGCTGAACGAAGTAAGGTAATGTATACCTTATTATTTTATTTATTTATTTTATTTTATTTTTTTTTCTCTTTTAAATTTAATTAGTTTTTGTTAATTATTTTCTTTGTTTTTATTTTGTTAAAATTATGTTTTTTGTTTAATCTTGTTGTTAAAATTTTAACTAAATATATATTCTTTATTTATTTTTATATTATATTTTCTTTCTTATTTTAAATCCAATTATTTTTTTTCTAAATCATTAATTCAAATTTAAAATATAAGTTCAATATTAAATTTCAACTTCAAAGTCAAAATTTAAATTTCTATTCAACTTTTAAATAGATTAAATTCTAAATTTTAATCACCAATTCATTCTGATAATTTGAAATTTAAGTTAAATTATCATTTAAATATTTAAAATAAATTAAATATTTACAAATTAATTTGTTCAAAATTCAGGATCGTTACAATCTCCCCTACTTAAAAGAATTTCGTCCCGAAATTACAAGTTAAGAAGAATGTCCCTAATCCCGTCTATTATTTTTTCACAATTCAAATAATTTTATCGACTTTCTAGCCTAAATCTTTTTACTAGAGATTTACTTTTATTTCAACTAGCTTTCCAACTTCAATTATAAGTTTCAAACAATATTGTTTACTTCAAAATTCAAATTTAAATTCAAATTCAAATTTCAAACTTTCAAATTTTTCTCAAAAATTTTCTAACACCCTAAATTTTCGAAAAATTTTGCCAGCGTTTCCTTTGCGCGGCTCGATCGGTACAACTACAAAATGGCACCACGGCCCCTCAGAATCAAAAAGAAAAGAGAAAAGCCAAGTGGCTAGAGAAGAAAGTCACCAAATCTCATACTGAAATTGAAATACGTACCTTTTTGTCGAGCAATTCAATTTTATCTTTGAAATCAAAATTTCAATTCTTTATACACCTGTATACCCTGCTAATAGTAGCATCCAAATCCAACATTCAAACCAATTTTGCCAATTCTATTGCAAAATTTTCAACATATGTTTCTTATACGTTTTTATTTCACTATTGAAGTTACATATTCAATTTTAATCAAATTTTACATTTTAATTCCATTTGAATTAAATTCACAATTTAAATTTCATTCGAATTCAATTTTCAACTTTAATATTGAATTCTATCGATTAACTTCTATTTAGTAATTCATATTACTACCTTAAATTAGTTTCTTTCACTAATTCATTTCAATTTCCATATTCAATTCATTTCATTTGAAATTATTTCACAAATAAATAATTTATCAAGTTAATTTACTTGAATTCAATCCATTTTATTTAATTTCATATACTAATGATAATAATTCAATATTATCACTTCCTAACAATCATGCAACCATATACTATAATAATTCATAGAAAATCATTTCTTTTCTATACCAAATAGTTTTGGGCAAAATTATTTTATTTACCCGATTCAAAAACAATTTTATATTCACTAACAAATACGCGCTCATATCTATTATTACTCTCAAACTCATTCTAGAGTACTGCTGACTCTATCTCTAACGAGTAATACCCATCAGAACCATGGTTGTCGCTTAACCAACAGCTCTGATACCAACTGTAAAGACCCGTAAATCCGTACTCCTTGAGTAGACACTAATCTCCATTGATTAACTCAAGATGAATGAAAATACGAACCCTTAGGGGTTTTAAGAAGAAGAAAGATAGAAGAAGAAGAGAAAGAAAAACAGAAAAGAAAGGAAAATAGAACAGAACAGAACAATATCAGAATCTCACAATTCGCAGCGGAACAACATATAATAATAAATGAATAATCTTTAAATAAAGAACTATATCAGTTATTACATCACATTATATTACATTACATCAAATCATCAGAGTGTACAACAACAATAATAAACAGCGGAAAAGAAATACTATATACTAGTAATATGCCATGCCATCCAGCTTGCCTCCAGCAACTCCAGAATTCCAGAATATCCTGATAAACCTAACTCTTAACTGCCCGTGTGGAAATTGGTGGGCACCCAGAGTTTAGGAAGGAAAACAATAAACTCCGAGTCAGTCATGAGACTGGTGCGAGAACTAAAAACAGTTTATTTTCCTTTAAAATAAAAATAGAGGAATATTTTTTGAAATCAATTCGCAATGCTTTTAAAAATGTAACTACCATAAGACCTCCCACCACACACACAATGCAACGCAGACTTGGAGGAGATTTCTTCTTATGTTAGTCAAAGATGCTTCTACGTAAAAATCAAATCAATTTTGATATTATTATTAGTGCATAGTGTAGACATTTTTTTCGAAAATAAAGATATAAATCTTAGCCAGCATAGGTACCATTATATTATGCCTACTAATAGCTACCATATTAGATGGCAGGTTCTACAACTAAAACCGTACAAGATCGTATTGTTTCTTTGGATTTCCAACAAATGGTCAGGCCAAGGAACTTCCCATTTCCACATGAGAATGCCTCTGGAAAGACATCCCCGAGAACCAAACCGGAACTCTGCCAACACAAGGCCGGGTTACCCCTAACTGGGTAACTACTGACACGAGCACGCCATTCCCCGGTCCTTTAGGACCTTTTCAACCGAGCGCTCGATATCCAACATCACACCATAATAAATAGAGTGTTTTCAACATGAGTAAGTATCTGGGCTCCATACCATGATACCACCCCTTTCCAGAAGGAAATGCACATACCCTAAGGGGAGCTACAGCAACCCCTAATAACCTTGCCGCATCTTTTCCTGGTTTGACCATTTCCGGGATGTGAGGCTCGACGAAGTCACGTCCACAAAAACATACTTTATACAAAAGCCATGCTTTGGGTCAACAAATGATCAACACAATGACCACTAAGATAGACGATCAAATAAATGATCCTATCACAATAATCAACACAATGATCATTTCAGCATCACTCAGCATGTCACATTACCAAACTGGGAATATATCGCTGATAACTTCAACTATATAACCTTTGAGCTCGTACGTCTCAAAGAAGGGTGTTAAGCTAAAAGAATAAATTCTCCGCCACCAACAGAAATATATTTGAAAGAAATCGGCTTTATATCTCAACTTGTAATGTCAGACATACAATCCATACAAGTCTGTTCCGGGCTCGAACAGAACCGAAGGCACTTACAAAGAAGTCCTTGCAATCCGAATAATTTCTAATTACGTTCGGATTTCCCATCACTTATGGAGATCTCAATACCAGGGATCAGCCAGTGCAGAGACAATCAACAAGAAATCCTTTCGCTTTCGAAAGTATCCGGTCTTCAACACCGATCTTCGAATGCAATTTATCACGACGTATCACATATTCGGAATGGGTTATACGACCCCATGGTCCTTTCCCGGTTAACCCGAATAGTGAGCGCTTGTTTTAAAAATAAGTGTGGCATCCAATTCAAGCAATCACAGCAATTACTCATTCAAGGGTAAATATTGACAGTCGGTTATTTAACTATCAATAAAGATGCGCCACATCATCTGATTCCAAATAATTTTCCAAATTATTAAATTCCAAAAATATCTTTAGAAGATATAACTTTCCATATTTCAAAAATAAATCAATATTTATTTTTAAACCTATTTTCCCAATTCCATTTATAAATTCCATATTGAATTTATATTTCCAAAATATTTATGAATATACGATTTCAAATATTCATTTTCAATTTATCTTCAAAAAGATAAATTCTCTAAACTTTCCATTCCTCATTGGAAAAAAAACAATTTCCATACTTATTTATTTTATAAGTAATCCACAAATTTTATTTATTTCCAACCTTGGAAAATATTCCATATACTCTAATCGAAATTAAGTATATATTTCATTCTTTAAGGAAATCATTCACTTAACCATATTTATTTGGGCCAAAACGAATGTTGCGTAAAACATCGTTACAACAACCCAAAATCACTAGTATAGGGATTCGAAATTTAAAATAGATATATAAATCCCAATACTATACAAAACATTTCCTTTCGGAAATTATCTATTATAACAACAGTGTTATAATCTATTATTTCCTTCTATTTCTCGAAAACATCTATTTCAACAATAAATGTTGAAATCTATGATTTCGAATCTCAACATATTTTAAAACATCATTAGATCGTTTTAATTCTATTTAAAACATCATGTTCAAAATAATTCCTTTAACATATTATTCACTATTCAAAAACGTGAATATACTATGTTAATAAATTTCATCACTTCTATTCATTTTAGTTTAAGGAATTATTCACTGTTTAAAACATGAATATAACTCCATTAATAAATTACAACCATTTTACTTATTAAAATAAGTCATTTCGAATTTATAAAACAACGTTTATAAATTCTATTTCTATTTAATTTACAACAACTTTCTTTTATAAATTTTCTTTATTAACCTATCTCAATTCATATTACAATGATATACTAGAAATTCATATTATAAGTCAAATACTTATAATTTATTCATTTACAAAATCATTCCTTTTAAACTTCATAAATTTTATAAATCTTATAACTTATAAGATTCATTCATTTATCCAACTCATTCCTTTAATAAATTTATAAATTTTATAAGCCTACTGCTTATAAAATTTTTATTTATAACTTCACTGTTATAATTCTATAATTCCAATTTATGACATTCATTTACAATTCTTTCTAACACTTAGAAAAGTTCATTTTACACTTCCAATACTTTTAATTTATAAATATTAATTTATAAATCTTTTTAATATAGAACAATTTATATTATCACTTTAAACACCCTTAAACTCTTTTATAAATTCACCATTTTGATTTATAAAATATTCAAATTTCCATTTATAACTTTACCGTTATAATCCTATAGATTTCATTTCTTTTTGGAATTCATTTACAAATTTTTCTATCACTGATAAAAGCTCGTTTCATAATTCAAGATATTCTAAATTTATAAATATCAATTTATAAATCTTTTAATATAAATCAATTTATATTATTACTTTAAACATCTTTAAACTCTTTCATAGTTTCATCATTTCTGATTTATAAAATAAAAATTTTATAAATCCTATTTTTGAACTTCTTATAATAATTTTAGAAATCCCAGTTTAAACTATTTTATAAAATCACTAATCCCATATTTTCAAAAATCAAATTTTTTTTTTTAGTTATATTTCTCAAAAATAAAATTTTAATAACATTAAAAATTATAACGTTTATTTATTTTAATGGATCAATTCCAAAAATATTTAATAACGTATATTTCCAAAAAAAATCCCTTTAGAAGTTAAAATCGTTGTTTTTAAATTTCAAAAATTTGGATCCGATGATGCAACACATCAATAGTCAATCACGATTTTTCAATATCATATATCGATTTGATAAACAATCAAGCATCACAATATTTAAAATCAATAAATATTTGTGAGGAATCCAGTTGGATCCCTCCAACCTGTTTCCCTGTATCCACAGACATTAGCACAATACCATTCCGTTTCAAGACGGAATATCGCGGTATATGGGATTTTATAAAATATATATCCGCTTACTAACGGCGCATAGGGTCTCATCCGCTAAAAAGAAATGCGGGAAATCAATCAACTGCAATATATACATATGCCAATATATATATATATTGCTATATATATAATATAATACCAATTCCACTTCGAGGTGGAATATCGCGGTATATGTGTGTAATAAATAACCTCCGCTTACTAACGGCGCATAGGGTCTATTCACATCCAATATATATAACAATCATCATTCAAGCATTCAACCAACACAGTCAATCAATTTTAAATTTAACTATTAAAATTTAAATAAACAATAGAAATTCCTTTTGAGTGAGAAGTTCTCACCTTTAATGCCTGTTTGCAATTCACTTCCAATTCAACTTGATTCCTTCTTTTATACCTTGTATAAATATTATACACAATTTATTAATATTCGAAACGATCGAATAATTAATTTTCATTAGATAATTTCGATTCATTGGTGATTTCATTTTAATAGTTAAATTAACTCATGGTTTCGTTTTAAACCAATTTCTTGTTTAATAAATTTATTTTAACTAATTATTTTACTTTTAAAATAATTTTTAACTAGAAATTTCCAATTGAACTAAATTTCTTTTTTTTTTATATATATATAAATTAAATCGACTAACACATTTTTGTTTTAACTATTAATTTGTTATAAATAAATTTTTCCTTTTACATAGAATATTTGAACTAAGTGAAAAATCACTTACCCTTTTATAACTTAATTAATTTATTTCTTTATTTAACTTAAAAATCAAATTCCCTTAAATAAATCGTTTTATCAAATGATTTGAATTCTTAACAAATTTTCTTTTACAAAAAAAAATATTTTTCATTTTGAAACTCAATTTTATATTTAACTGATAATTTTGTTTTAACAAATAAATTTAATTTTAAACAAATCTTCTTTTATAAATTCCTTTAAAATTCCAAATTTCTTTTGATAGTTTTAAACAACAATTTCTCTTTTTATAAATTTAAATTTAAACTAAATTCTCTTTAAATAAATCTTTTACTTAATAAATTGATTTTCCAAAGATATATATAAATATTTACTGTAAAAAAATTTTTTCTTTACTGTTATTTTTTTTTTTTTTATCCCATATTTTCTCTACTGTTATTATATATCCATATACACACAATGCATATATTATAAAAAAATTAACTAAATAATTTAAATTAAATTATTTAAACTATACCTTACTGTCTCTCTCTCGCGACTGCCCTCCTCCAGGTCGCCGCAATCACCACGCGCGAGCACGCTCGAACCACCTGCATCGCGTCAACCAAATCGCCATGCCCTAGTCCCCACGCCACCGCTTGCCTCGCCACAACCACAATCGCGAATCCCCTCATCGCGCGCGCCAATTGCCGAGCGCCATTTCCCAATTCCATCCATCGCGTCGCCCCTCCGCCACACGCGCTTCCCTTCGCGTGCGCTTCACTGTCGCGCGCGGCCCCCCTACGCGCCTCCATGCTAGCCTCGCGCTTGCGACCGCCCTCCTCCTCGAATTTGCGCGCGCGCTCGACTTAGGGCTTCGGCCATTACAGTTTCTTTTTTTTTTCTTGATTTATTTACTGATGGTTTCGAATGAGAGAAGGGGGAAAGGAGTAGGGTATAAAATAGAAAAGAACGTGAATTTTGCGTGAGTTATGGCGTAAATGAAGGCGTGTTAACAGCTGAACGAAGTAAGGTAATGTATACCTTATTATTTTATTTATTTATTTTATTTTATTTTTTTTTCTCTTTTAAATTTAATTAGTTTTTGTTAATTATTTGCTTTGTTTTTATTTTGTTAAAATTATGTTTTTTGTTTAATCTTGTTGTTAAAATTTTAACTAAATATATATTCTTTATTTATTTTTATATTATATTTTCTTTCTTATTTTAAATCCAATTATTTTTTTTCTAAATCATTAATTCAAATTTAAAATATAAGTTCAATATTAAATTTCAACTTCAAAGTCAAAATTTAAATTTCTATTCAACTTTTAAATAGATTAAATTCTAAATTTTAATCACCAATTCATTCTGATAATTTGAAATTTAAGTTAAATTATCATTTAAATATTTAAAATAAATTAAATATTTACAAATTAATTTGTTCAAAATTCAGGATCGTTACAGTATAAACACTCACCTTTGATTTATCGATGATTTAAAATCCAAATAAAGGCCCAAATTTGAACAGTCTTGGAATGTAGCTAAACCAGTTCCATAATGTCCGAAATTTCGATACAAACGCAACGGAGAAAACCGTGCATGAATCCGAGCTCATATGCAAAAAATATTGATATTAGAAGTTATACAATTTATATTATTATAAAATAAATAAGTAATAAGAAAAGAAACCTTGTTACCATCTTCTCCCTCACGTACACGTTCCTGAACCCATCACGCGCGTCCATTTCTTCCACATGTACGCAAATTTCATCAACCGGACGTCGATCAGCATACTCCATCATGTGTGCCACCTTGAGAGCCACCAACGCCCATAATTTGGTGGATGTCGCTGCCTCCATTTGCACGCAATAACTCAAAACACGTGCATGCTTCCAAGCCAGATTCTGGTGAATCCATGACGTAAAAGCATAGATCAACCGTGTGGATTTGAAGAGCTCGTTGAGATCTACACTTTTGCTTTTGGAATTTTTCGAATTCGTAAAATGGTTTGAAAGATATTGAGGAGGGAAGTTGGTGAATTTTCATCCATTAAAAGAAAGTGACGGCTAGGGTTTCGGAAATTAAAATAATAATAAAACTGTCTCGATTTGCGTGCGTATTTATATAGTTAGGTCCAAAATCGTCCGAACTCCAATCGAGACATGCTGCCAGGCGTTTATAATGTGTTACCCCTATTCCGAACGCAATGGAACTAGTTTCGAGGCCTAATTCGATCGTATGTGAAAGATAGCTTTTCAAAATCAATTTATTTTATCGTATTCTTTTAAATTTATTTCTACGCGTTTAAGCTTGCACGGCCAAACAACAAGTCCAATCGCTATGAAACTTGAAATCCTACAATAATTCACCGTTACAGATTCGATGAAATTGGTTTCGTCGAAATCCGAGACAGTCGCCAAAATGGCTATTTTTACTCGTTAATTTAAAATATGAAATTTTTAAGAAAATTATTCACCTTTAAATACAATTTTAAATTTTAACCATCCTCATTCATATTCAAATAAAATTTTGAATCAATTTCTAATGCATTTTCATTCACATTAAACACAGAATCCCATTATTTAAATAATTCCATTATTAAATCTAAACAATTAAATTATTCAACAAATTACATTAATAATCATTTTTATTCAATAATCACCTTAAATTTTAAAATTAAAAATAGCTAAAAACACGGGTCGTTACAAGTACTATCCATCAAATAATAGTTCAATCGCTTTTTAAATTCATATGATAGTACGAGTTCCCTCCTTGGAATTTAATATCAATTATAAGAAGATTATCTCTGTACAACCCAAGTTGTTTAAAGTTGGGAAATTTTAGTCTTTTATACTTAACACATTTTCGACATTTCTGCCTTATATATCCCTCGCCTAGGTGAGGCCAGGTGAGCCAGGGAACTGGTCAACTAGATCTCACGAGTAGAAAAATCCGATGTGCTTGTCGGCTTATTAGAGCCAAGATTAAAATAATTGCTCATAACAGCTTTTCTTTAATTCATTTACTTAAATTGTTTTAAATAAATTATAAAATCTTCAAATCATCTTTAAAAAACTTAATTATTCAATTAAAAAACATTTATAAAAGGTTTGGGAAAGAATTGTTAGGTTTAAAGTTATATTTCAAAAGTTATTGAAAACCGTTGCAAATAGTGCTACGAATAGTATTTTCAAAATTATATTGAAAAAAACGATTTTTCTATCATTTGAAAAATTATTTATACAACTTAAATCTTTTTTAAAAGATTTATAAAGAATTTTCCATATTTTTAAGACATTTAAAATATTAAATTTTAAAAAATTCCTTTTTGGATTTCGAACTGCAAAACAGCGATTATTTCGAAACTTGTTCAAATAATATTTACGAATCTACAAGATGTAATATTGATTTTCTTCCTTTTTTATAAAAACTAATAATATAATAGTTCACAAAATTCTTATTATAAAGAATTCTGAGCTATATTCCACGTTATATACCCATTTAACTTTTACGGCATGAAATCACGAACAACAGTTACGCGACGCGCCTGCTTTCTACTCGTTTTTCGTTTCTTATTCAAACTTGATCAGAAAAAAAATTAGTGTTTATAAAACATATATAAATCATTTTAAAACCATTACAAGAGTTCTAATGATTCCATATAACTTTTATAATTTGATTCGAAAAGTGATTTCCTTGTGTAATATCGGCGTGTATTTAACATGACTTGTTTATATATCCAAACAAGAATACTTTCACAACAACCAAACATGATAAAAAAATCATTGTAAATAATCATAGCATCCAATATATGTATATATATAATATAAATGGAGTTTCTAATTTTTATAACATATCTAACTTTTTGTTACTAATTACATTCCAAATATCCACTAATTACTGTAATTCTTCCAACCAAACATCTTAAGCATTTCAATAGTCATATTACACATTTATAACTATTTACAATAATTTAGGAGTACTCACCTTCGTTGGATATCGTATTGACTAGATTTCTATATTGCTTCATTAACTCGAACTAAAACTCTATGAACTCGAGCGTAGAAGCCTTTGGAGTGCTCGTCCTTGGTCCTTGTGCTCACGGCCAAGCAAGGAGAGAGGTGGTGGCTCAACTAGTGGTGGTAGAGGGTGGTGGCCGTGGGTTTAAGTGAGGAAAATAAGTGATTTTGAAGTGTTTTGAGGTGTATAAACTATTATATATGTTATGTGGATTTAATTTCTTTTCACAAATATTTTCTTTATTATTTTATTAAGTGGAGAAGCCGTTAAAAAATCTTAGAAATGAGGAAGAAGATGAACAAATATTTTAGGAAATTATGAAGAACGGGTGGAGTATTTGTAGGAAAATTTTAGAATCAAAATATCTTAACATGAAATTACCAAACTACCATTGCCACCACCTCCAACCCCCCTCCTCAAGAATGCACGGAAGCCACCCCCTCCTCCTAGCCATGTGATGGCGGTAATAATAGTGGGTGGTGGTGATGTGATGTCGTGTAAGGTTGATTTGATGTTTTCTTTTTAAAGTAATTAGTACTTTAGATGTTTTATTTTTTACCATTAGTTAAAAAATGTGTAAAAAGGTAAGAACCTTTTTTACTATTCTCATATGTGTGTGTATATGTGTGTGTGTGTGTGTGTTAATGTGTGTGCTTATGTCATGAAAGGTGCATCGGTCATTTGAACAACGACATTTACTTATATACGTTAAATCGTTACAAATTCGAATTTCGATCTTTGGTCATATTTCCATTTATTAATTAACGTATGTATATTTGTAAACAAAGTTTGAAAAATATTTTCTTATTGTTTTTCATGAATTAAAATGATCTTATATGAGTTATAAAATCATGCAAATCAATATTAAATGATTGTTTACAAAAACTGTTATTATATCGATAAACCTATATCGAATTTCCTTTTAATTTTCAGATTTTATTGATAAATTTATAAAACTATCTCATTTTATTTATTATCACTTTATTACCATTATAAATTAATTATTATCATTTTAAAACTATTATTGGAATATTTATAATAATCGTAAAATCATCTTAATTTAAAATCATTAATTAATTAATTATTATATATACTGGCATTACTAATGATGTCATAAATTAATTAAATCTTCGTTAATATATTTTAAAATAGGTTTAAAAAAATTATTTGTGGTTTAAAACATTATTATTGGGGTTATAAATCCTTATTTTTAAATATTTCAAAAATAATTTTAATTTATTAAAGTGATGAATTTGCGGGTCGTTACAATGTCTCTTCAATAGTATTAGCTCTAGTATTGAAAACTCTATATGCTTTACTTCTATTTGAATATCCAATAAGGATTCCGTTATCTGATTTAGCATTAAATTTATCCAAATTATCTTTAGTATTTAAAGTAAAACATCTGCTACCAAAAATTCAAAAATATGATACTTTGGGCTTTTTATTATAGAATAATTCATATTATGTTTTCTTAGTTAATTGTCTTATTAAAATTCTATTTAATATATAACATGCAGTACTAACTGCTTCAGCCCAAAAAAAAATTAAGTAAATTACTATCATTTTGCATAGTTCTAGCGCACTCTTAAATCGTCCTATTTTTACGTTCTGCTACTCCATTTAGTTGTGATGTTCTTAGAAATGAAAAATTATGGGTTATACCTTTTTTATTATAGAAATTATAAAAAAATTCATTTTTGAATTCTCTAACGTGATCACTCTAAATAGTTTTAAATTTACTAGTCATTTGATTTTGAATTCGTTTAGCAAACATTTTAAACATTTCAAAAGCATCAATTTTAAGTTACAAGAAAAATTATCCAAGTAAACCTAGAATAATCATCTATGATTATAAATACATATCTACTGTCATTTATAGATTGTATCTATGAGGGACCGAAAAGATCTAAATGAAGAAGTTCAAGGGGTTGAGAGGTAGAAATCGTATCTTTTGATTTAAAAGAAATTTTTATAAGTTTTTCTAATTGACATGCATTGCATAAAGTATTAACTTTAAAATTCATTTTGGAAGACCTCTAACTAGATCATTTTAGCAATTTTACATATTAATTTGAAATTCAAATGACCAAATCTTTTATGCCAAATCCAAGGGTCGCTTGATTCAACCAAAGGATACAAGTTATCATTTGAGATTTCATACTTAATATATAGATGTTTCGTTTCCTAACGTCTTCAAAGATAATGTTTGACTCATTATCTTCAATATGACGTATCTTTTACGAATTTAGTTTTGAAATCCTTATCACACAATTCACTAACACCCAACAGATTATACTTTAAATTCCTAGCTAACAAAACATTAGAAATAGTATGAGTTTTAGAACTACCGAAATTGCTAATGCCAATCGCATGTCCTTTAGAATTGTCTCCAAAATTTACTAATCCACCATCTTCGTAAATTATATCTTTTAAAATCTCTGGATTTCCACTCATGTGTCTTCAGCATCCACTATCCAATATCCTTTTTTCCTTTTTTATTTGTGGTGTTTGATCATTAGGTGTCTGTTCATCAAAATCCATGTAACGTATATGTTCCTGCAACTTGTACCTTTTCAAAACATCATGTGATTTTTTATGATGAGTAGATGCAAATTTATGTAACATTATGATGATTTTGCAAATTATGTTTAGGAAAACAGTGTTAAAAATATTATCAAAAATTACCATTGAAACTTTTTCAAAAATCAGATTATGAATACTTTGAAAACCAATTCTGATACAAAATGTGAGTCAGCAGAATAGGGATCTTAAGGAATATTAATACTAGAGGAGGAGTGAATAGTGCTTAATGATTATATGAATATTTTCAAATTCTTTAAGATATTACTTAGAATGATGTAATTAAAAATCACAGAATCAAAGTGCAGACAAAAGTAAATGTAGTAAAAGTAAAAAGGAAAGAACAGGCTAGGATTTATGTTGGTTCGAAGTTACCCTACACCCGGTACCGCAAAATTCTTGTACGGATTTCTTTTCAACTAGTAAATGCAAATACAATCCTGATTTCAAGGCTACAAGACACACCCTTCAGAATCCCAACCTCTGGGAAGAGTCACTTAATTTTCAGGCTACAAGCACATATACTAGATTTATGGGCTGCAAAGCACACCATATTGATATTATAGGCTACAATCACACCTACTTGAATTTTAGGAATACGAAGCACACCACACAGCATATGAGTATGATTTGATATATTTTACAGACTTAGATCTTCGATCTTGATTATAATTGATCCTATAACTCTTGAATAGCACTTTGATCTTAGTTTGAGTGAGAGAGTTGAGAGAGATCAGAGAGTAGATGAAGGAGAATCAAACTAGTAACGATTGAATTTTATTCGGTCGAATTTCGATAGAATTTCAGTAAAATTTGATTTAGAAATCAAGAAAGTGAAAAGAGGAGAAAAGAATAATAATGTAGTTAATGAAAATTCATTTAGAAGTCTGGTATATATAGAAAAACAACGGTCATGTCCATTCGCGAAGAGACAAGACAAAAAAGACATTTTCATTCAAATTAGAATTTTGAATTTTACGGCCAATATGTCGATATACATGGATAGGATATGTCGACATATCCCTTTTGTATTTTCAAATACTCTTTAAAAATATTATTTCGAAAATCCGTTGCTTTGTAAAATTATTTGATACTTTGTAGAATCATTGAAATATGGTTTATACATATTTTAATCAAAATATAATTTAATTAAACTTTATAAAATATTTTTGAAAGATTTAACAAAAATCAATATAGTAATGATATATTAAAGTATAAACAAAAATTAAATATATAAGCTTAACAAACTAAAATAATATTTTTATAAGTATAAGATATTGAAAATCATTTTGGGAATTATTTTGAAAAGATTATTTTAAAACTAGAATATTTGAAAAACAATTTAAAACAAGATTAGAGAAGGCAAGAGAGATCAGGAAAATGCTATCAAGGTTTTAACATAAATTATATGACTTTATAATTTATCTAGAATATCTTAAAATCTTGAACTCTTCAATACTCATGAATCTTCAATTATCGTCATCTTGAAACTCTATACCAACATCTTGAATCTACTTTTGATATTGTACAGTCTTCTTAAATAACACATATTTAATATCCTACACTATATATTATATATAACCTGATAAAACATCGGTATCTATATTTTATATATGTCCTATAGTTATTACCATCAAAACCAATACCTAAGCTATTAACACGTTCGCAGTCTTTCCATATCACGTTTCAATTTTTAACCCGTTGACACGTGGGTCAAATGTATCCAACGAAGCATTTCGATTGGATTATTAAGTCTTGATGCATCCGATATATCTAACGCTTCAAGAATCAATGGTCCAATTCAATCTGCGATTTTTCCTCATATATTTCCTCAACCTCATTTACTTCCAGCTTCGTCTTCAATCCAAAATTTAAACCCATATTTTAGCTTAATCTGTTCCATTTTGAAGTAATTTTCTCACTATGTTTATTTAGCTAGTCTACATAATATATTTTTGAAAAATATTCTATACAATATATGTTTTTCTAAAAAGAATTATTTTCAGAATATCGACCTCCTCCACGGACTCTTCGGTGCGAACTGATATGATTGAAATGCCTAAAGAACGCTTGCATTCATCAACATTTTCTCTGTACGACTGGCTACTCGTGACTAGGGAGTTAGCTTTTTGGTGTGATGGAATTGCAACTGAGTTTAACTAATGCTTTGGCCTTGATTTCACTCCTACCATATGAAAAACAAATAGGGCAGTTTGAGACGTACCTGATTTTCATGGAACCAATTACTACTATCAGATGATGGTGTATTGTTGGTTGAAAACTATTGTATTCAAAGAGATGACAAATGGTGGCAAACAACTGCTTCTCGATTTCGCCAATTCAAAATCCATGCTCTTCCAAATTCATAAAGTTTGATCAGATGTACTATGATGCAATAAAGAATCGAAAGTGCATTTACAACATTTTTCCAACACTTTCAACCTGCTTTGACAACCCAACTATACTTTGGCGTTCACAGTGAGATAAAAAATGAGCAATTTTCCTATCCCACCATCACTACTCCATGACGGGCATTTGTTGCATTTCACCGAATCATGCTACGTGGTATAGACCATCTACTCTAAGAGATGGCAATATGAGTTTCAACGTAATCGAACATGTTATGAAACATTGTCTTAGAATTCAGTTTGTTTATCAATGATTATGAGGAGTGAGAGCTTATAATAATATTTGCAAACGAGCCAAAACATTATCAGCATGTTTATTCTATGTTGACCAAGAAAAATGAATTCATATGATTTTCTAATTATTTAGTCCAAAAGTTTAGATCAAGACAGATGTGGTATGTCATTTCATTCAAACGCATCTTTTTTGTGAAATATACCATTATCATTTTTCATAGTGCATGGTTTTTTTCTTTCCACTTTATGAGTAATTTATAATTTAGTATAAATTACCAACATTTATTCAAACAGGAAAATATATTGGAGGAAATACTTTAGGATTGTTTTTAACAAAGGACGCAAACCAAAAAATTTAGGCAAAATGACACATTTTAAAACTTAAACATGGCTTGTTTTTATGAAAACAATGGAAAAAACTGTGTGGCAGGTGACGGTGGTGGAATGGTCGACGGCACTAGCTTGTGGTGGGTGATAACTTTTATGAGCTATGAGAATCCAAGCTCGAGATTTAGCATAACATTTGGTTTTTTATGGATACTAGACGATGTCGATAGTGGAAAAGGTGGTGGCGATTGGATGATGGTAATGATGGTGGATGCAACACCTTAGTCGATCTTTTTTTCCATTAAAATATAATCTGGTAATGCTATATTATATAGCATTTGCTGTAAATATAGTATTTTTTCTATAAGCATGCATAGCATTACGATGGTATAATGCTATTTTAGTTCAGCATTTTATAAACTATAGGACTGAATAACATTTTATTCAATCATGTTAATTTAGTTAACATTTTTCAAATATGCTTTTTTTAAATGTAAACCCAGTAATGTTATATAAGGTTATCATTTTTTGTGTATAAAGCACTAAATGTGTAAATGATAGTTGTAACTATATTTTTTTGCTTTGTATTAAAATATCACATTACATTGGCATAGTGTAATTGTTAGTCTCTATGCACAAGATTAAAGACGGCCAACAGTTGTAAACAATGTAAATGCAGTGGAAATAAAATAGTAGACAATACAGTTGATCTTATACTGGTTCGGAGCACCTCTCCCACATCCAGTCCCTAAGCACCTCTTAGGAATTTCACTATCAACACCCTCACTTCATCCGAAGGAACAGGTTTATAGACTCCGCCTGAACAACAAAACAGGACTTCAACAGCAGTTACAAGTAGTGTAACAAATATTAATTTCCGACATAACGTATCTTGATATACAGAATGTCACTTTGATATACAATAACTTCTATAACCAAACCAAAATATATCGAGTTGAGGTGTAGAGGCTAAGGAGTTTATTCGACTAGAATATGTGATGTGGAGATGAAGCACACTAGTTGAAATCTTTGAGAATTTTGTGGAATTCGGAGTATTGCTTAGGAATTGAGAGTTTGAGGCCTAGATTTCAAAGCATAGAGTTTTGTTGCAATGTCTATTGATTCAGGAATGGTTAGGGGATTATATAGTTGTTGTAGGGATGTCAATGTAGGGATGCAACCTTCCAAATTCGCCATTGTTGAAGAGAAGTGGCTATAGGAGCAAAGAGGAGCAACTTCTGGAGCGAAGAGACACGAAGGCACCAATTCAAAAAAATAGTCGTTTTTGTACTAACTTAGTTGACGGAGGATCAAATTCAGTCGACTGAAAGTAGCCAATTTCGGTCCATAACTTCGGGCCTGATTCAGTCAGTCGTTTTTTATAAGTTAGTCAACTTAGGCGAGTTCGGTCAACTGAGCAAGGAATTCCATCGACTGAATAAGCATAATTTTCAAAAGCTTGCTTAGTTCAATGGTAAAAGCGTGCGCTCATCTTTAGCTTACTCCACCGGGTTCGAGTCTTGGTTTTGCATATTTTTAGGCAATTTATTTCTCGCCTTTTCCATAATCTTTTTTATCTGAAATAACTTACTAAACATATTTAGTAGCATTGTTGTATGTTTGTTATTATCAAAACACCATATTTATGGTTCTAACAATCTCCACATTTTTGATAATGACAACCACACAACTTTATAATATAAAATAATAGCTTCCCCTAAATGTATGTTATGTATAATAAGTTTATTTCCCTCAACTTTATATAGATGCTAATATAAAAAATTTAAAGTATGTGTTCCCCTTTTGTCATCAACAAAAAGGGATAATAGCATTGGCCCACTATATTATAAAAGACTCCCTAAATATCATGTTTGTCTTTAACTTTGAACTATGTACTTCCCCTATCAATATGATCGTTATGTCTCCCTATTTGTAATTAACAAAAAGTATGAGAAAATAAAAAAATAAATAGAGAATATCATTGAGAAGTCATAAATAATAATAATAAAATAACATTATTGTAAAGCGATGAGTATCAATAGATATGTCAAATGTAAGCAAAATGATACTCATTTTACAGTAGATATAAGGTTTACGATTTAGGAAACCATATCTAGTTGGACGTGGTTGATCACTTAAAAATATAATTTCCACTATTAATCACAGCGTTGTAATAACCGCTAATGTATGATTTTCTATTATAATCGATTAGATTAGTAGGAACATATATATTAACATTAATTGTCATTGATTTGGTATTCAAAGTTTTTTTCTTCTATTTTTAAGGTTAATACAATCATGACATGGATTAATTTAACAACTATCTCTACTTCTAGTACTAGCATTAAAATGCGTATACAGGAATGCATATCCAGTACTTTTTCCACAATTATCTTGTTTATAGTCTAAACAAGTTCTATTATTGTGAGCTTTGCTATTAGTGGTTACGGATGACAAATCATATTTTTCTCTTGTTAAAATTTGTGATTTTCTCATTTAAAGGTTTGATTCAGTCGGCTATTTTTTATAAGTCAGTCAACTTAGGCTAGTTCAGTCGACTGAGCAAGGATTTCACTCGACTGAATAAGTATAATTTTCAAAAGCTTGCTTAGTTTAGTGATAAAAGCATGTGTTTATCTCTTAGTCACCTGAGTTCGGGTCCTGGTTTCGCATGTTTTTATTTCACCTTTTCCATCACCTTTTTAATCTGAAATAACTTAATAAACATATTAGTAGCATTGTTTTATGTTTTTTATCATTAAAATGTCGTATTTATGGTTCTAACAGTAATTTTACTTTAGCATCTATACAGTATATAAATGAATGAATAATGTTAATTTAATATGTAACTTTGTTTTTCTCCGCTAATTTTATTTGTAATTATCATTTTTATTCGGTATATATGGGTAGAGCATTACATTGTTATAATGCAAATTTAATTTAGCATTTACTATATAAATAAAACCCACAAATGATAATATATTGATATAGCATTTTGTCTATTTGTTTTAATTCTATGCCCGTGGTTAGGTTTTTGGATGACGTAAGAAATTTACTGAGATTGACCGACGGTGATGAGATAGAGTTTTGGACGATGGCAGATTGTAAGAGGTTTACCTAACTTCACGCTCAAGCAATACTTTGATAAACGTTTATATCAAAGTTTTCAGGCAACGTCTCTGCAATGCAAAAGGCGTGTAGCAAAGTTTTTTCCTCCACTCGTTTAAGTCGAAAGTTATATCCCAATGGAAGGGAAAAATAAGTGATGCGAAAAGCAGTATCCACGTGTGAGAAGAGGAGAAACTAGATAGCAATATATACCTTATCAATCACACAAGTAGACAATAAGATAAACGATAATGCATGATGTCATTTTCCTATCCCTGCATCAAAGATCAGTTCACTGTGCACTGATTGTGTATTAGGTTTGGTAGCTAGAAAAACAAGCTAGCACATCGATCCAACGGCGTCAAATGATTGACGAAATAGGTTGGTGTTGGTGAGGTATCATTCACCGTCCATGCGTAGCAGTGACCTGTCCTTTATGTCATTGTCATGCCTCTGTATAATAAATAATATTTAATTATAGCGTCTTAGTAAAGTGACTTTGAAAAGTACATCATACTAAATTTGTCTACATACTTAACCAATAACAAACATTTTTTTTTTATTAAATGGACATAGAAATATTGTTTGAAGGTTTATCACGTAAACGATTGAAAATCAAAATTTAAAATCAAAAGACACACGACCGTTTAAACCGTTTGGGATAGAACCAAAAGAAAATGAATTTGATATTAGAGTAACATTAAAAAAACTGATGTATAAAGATTTTCAAGGCAATCTGAAGCATAATTTCGAATGCAAGTAAGGAGCACACTGGTTCACGTTTGTTAATCAATTTCCTGTTTTCAGTTTTTGTTTGTTGAAGCAAAACAAAAGTCATCTGTTCATCCTCGTTTGGTGAGGTGGACGAATTACGTTCCAGCCAAAGTGTAGAAGCAGAAGCAAATCAAGTTGACTCATAGTACAGCACAATATATAGTTCAACAATTAAGCAAACGCGTATATATTGAAATATTATCCTAATCCCAATCGAATTTAATATTGTTGTCGTTAGCGAGTAGCGTAACAATGTATACAAACGATCCACGCTAGCTTGGTGCAGCATCTGTTTATTGATTGAACTAATGGAAGGATATAAGTTGTGCTCGAGTAATTTGATTTTAATGCATATTCGAAAGTTACGTAGTTTTATCGGAACATATATTAACGCGTGGTATTTTGTATAATAGTTGAGTGTTGTAATACTAATATTCAATACCATCTACAAAATAAATAAATAAAAAGACTGAAAGAATATAAATTGTGGGCAGGTAATGCACTGTGTATGAAAGTAAAGGGCAACTTAATATCCATTCGGTACTGCCACAAATATTACTATTTCTGTGTACTAAAATTAACCAGCCTAATTTTTAATCTTCTCCTATCTTTAAAATCGATTAATATGTTCATTTTGAATCTTCCACTTTATCTTTTACATACCTAACTAATGTGTAACCCGTGCGTTGCATACGGTAATATTGTAAAATATAATATTATATCTTTAATGTTAAAATGAGAACTTTGTTATATAATGTATGATAAATTTAGTGAAATAAATGAACTATAAATTAAAACTGGTATTATGTTTGTGTATAATTTATGTTGTATAACGCATGTGCGCACACACATATGTATAATAATAAAGTAATTTATTCAGTTTTGTTAATATGAATATAAAATACATGTTGAAACTGACGTATGTTGGTAATTTTTTAGATGAACTGAAAAATATTATTTAATAAAATTTGTTTAAATAAATCAAATATAAAATTATGTAATTATTTTAGATACATGGACTTGAAAATAAACGATAGGAAGAATCGAGAGGAATTTTGTAAAAAATTGTATAATTTCGATGTGGATACATTAAAGCTAAAACATAGTTTTGTAATATAATGTATGATAAATTGTTGATATAAAGAAATTATAACTTATTTACAAATTAATTTGTTATGATGTTTATGTACATAATTTATGTTATGCGATTTATATATCTTTATAGTTGAATAAAAAAAATAGTCTTACAATTTTTCATAATATGAGCATGTGCGTGTTAAAATTGACATATATTTTTATGATTCATTAGAAGAATAGATTAACTATTCATTGAAATTATTTAAATTCGAGATTTCGTAAGTAGTTTGAATACATGGATTTAAATATAAAATAATAGAAAATAATTAAAAGCGGTTTAGAAAATAATTGTAAAAGCGTTAAAATGTACGTCTTTGAAGCTAACAACAGAATTTTTCAATGTAATACAATATAAAAAAATTAGATATATGAATAATATATTAAATATGGAAATATTGCTTATGCATATTATTTATGTTAGGTGACTTATATATCTTTGTATTTAAATGAAAAACCAATTTTATCACATTTGCGTCTGATATGAATATGGTATACATATAGAAACCGTTATATCTTAGCATTTATTAAATGATTTAACAAAAATTTATTAATTGAATTTATTTAAATAATTTAAATTCAAGATCACATAATTAATTTGAAAATATCAACTTTAGTATACAATGGTAGGTGATATTGTGAAGTGTTTTGTAACTAATTGGATAAATTCAAAATGTAGGTTTTTGATGTTAAAAAAGGGTTTTAGACGTTTAAAAAGGATTTTACAATGTAATGCATGATACACATATTGATATAAATAAATAAAACTTTAAACTTGTAATTATTATTTATGAATATAATTAACGTTATGTGATTGATGTATTTATATATTTGAATGAATTTTTTCAACATTTTTGTTAATATGAATATGGTTCATATTGATCATACTATTTGACAAATCGGTGAAAAATAACATAGTGAAATTATTTAAATAGTTTTGAAGTTATGTAATTGATTACAATATATGACCTTAAATGTAAAATATTGTAAAGGAATTGAGAGGAGTCTTTAAACGATTACAGAAAATTTATAATGTAGGTATTCGGAGTACAAAAATATAATTTTGTAATGCATTTCATGATAAATTTATTGAGAGAGATGTGAAAAAAGGATTTTTTATTATTATTTACGTATTCACTTTACATTCTTTAAGTTACATAACTTAGGTATCTTTACATTAATCAATTTTTTAAATTTTGTTAATATGAATATGGTGTGCATATTGATATTTTCATAAATTAGTAAACGAATTAACGAATATTAGTTAGTTGGATTTATTTAATTAGTTTAAATTTAGATGACATAATAATTGATACATATATGGTGAAAAGTAAAATATTAGAAGAAAAGTGAGGTAAATTTTGTGAACAATTATGATAATTTTGAATGTAGGTATTTGAAGTTAAAGTAGTATTTACAATGAATTGTATGATAAATTTATTGAAATAAATTAACTACAATTTTTTATTGTTGATTTATGTGATTTATATATCTTTATAGTTGAATGAAAGATTAATATTATGGTTTAGTTGTTTAAGTGTTATACATATTTAAATTGTCGTTCTTTGGTATTTGTAAGAAATATTAAATGAATTTATTTAAATAGCTTAAATTTTGGATTATTTAATTAACCTAAATGTGCAGACTTAAATATAAAATATTAGAAAGTAGCTGATAAATTATATATAAATAATTATATAAACTTTAGAATACATGTACCAAAATGTAAAATAATAGAAGAGAATTAGTAAAATAGGTGTAAAGTAATAAATTAAAGAATTTGAAAATAAAATATCTAAAGAAAGAATTAAGGAGAAGAGAGAAAATTCTTATAATCAAGGAGAGAGCCAGAAAATCTTCTGCTTTACTATTATTTAATAAATTTTCAACATCATCTTTTTACTGGTCATTAGCATAATCATGGTTGGACCATCAACCATAATTACACTACAAGAACGACACCAGATAGCGACGTCTTTTAGCCATCGCGGGCCGTCGTGGGCCGTCGCTAGCCGACGCTAAAAGCCGTCGCTATATTGGTCGTCGCCCAATAGTATAGCGACGGCTCCGTCACATAAATAGCAACGGCTCGCGACTGCAAATGTGCCATGTAGAAATTTTTTCAATGTCTAAATGACGTCGCTAGCCGTAGCTAGCCATCGCTAACCTGAACCAATTGGCCATCGCTAGCCGTCGCTAAACTAAATCAGATAGTCGTCGCTAACCTGGGTAAATTTCTGTGCACCTGCACAGCCCATATACACTTCAACCAATCTGAACCAAACAATCGCTATACACTATATTCATCAACTATAACCATCATATATCCATCATATAACATCACTATACATTCAAACAATATAAAATCCAATCAAATCTCATTTTCAAATCCAACCAAATCTCATTTTCAAATCCAACCAAATCCATTAACCAGAATATGTACATAGTAAACCGAAATTTCTACATAATATCCCGACATATATATACATAATATCCAACCAATCCATCGACCAGAAGTCATCAAAATATATACATAATATCCTGAAATATATATACACCAAACCAACCAAAATATGTATATACCAAACTATAAGCAAACAAACATACCTACTCCTCGCCATCACTGCCATCCTCTCCAGGCATCCTCCCATGCTGTTGCAAATAAGCCGCAATCCGCTCATCCAGTTGTTGCTCAAAGAAACTCTTCCTCCAATCATTTATTTCTTTCACTGTCGCCCCCAACTGAGCAATCTCCGCCTCTTGCTGCGACCTTCTGTATGCACTCTGTATTCTCATCGCCTGTAAAATAATTCATAATTATTTATATATTAGTATATATATAATATTATTAAAATTATTTAACTATTCATATGCATAAGTAAATTTATATATTAGTACATGTCAAAATTTAACTCCGCATTTCCATAGCTATACCGTCGACTGGTCCGAGAAGGCGGGTCAATAATAGCATCCCAAATATGGTTCTCCTCCTCTAACGTAAGCTCTTCCCGACCAGTGGACTGTGCTACACGAGCCCGCTCTGCTTCGTACCTCTCCTGCGATTACAAACAATTGTTTTACACGATAAAAACCAAATTTCAAAATTTTGAAAATAAAATAAGACAAAACCATATTACCGTCCTCTAAAACTTCAGTATTAGGTGTAGGTTCAACAAGTTCTCCATGACGATCCCAGAAATAATAATCAGGCACGAAACCATATTGATACAAATGTACTTCAACTATATCCGGTTTTCAATGCTTCAAACGTTGGCACTTACTACACGGGCAACGAATTTCTGTATTGTTTCGGTTATTAGATTTAGCAAATCTAATAAATTCGTGTACACCGTTGTAGAAATGTTGCTTTATTGATTCCTTCTTTCCAGTTCTGACTTCATACATCCAAGTACGGTCGAGAAAATAATTGAACATTTTTCCTGATTTGAAAATGTACGTTACACAATTTAAATCATTAATTTTCAACCATTCTCCATTGTAAACAATTCATCGTTCCAGAAAATTCAAAATATAAACTTCACTTTATTTTTTTTATTTTTTGGTATTTTGGTTTTCACTTCGGTGGTCAGTCATCCTACTTCCCATTACAAACATAATAATGTAATTACATTTTGTAAATCATTTCAGATTAAACGGTTCAACAAAATTTCGGCAGCATTTCCCTTATGTTCCCTGTATCGTACACAAACGTATGTACACAGGGAACGTAAAGGAAGTGTTGTCGAAATTTTGTAACCGTTTAAAATGAAATAATTTATAATATGTAATTACTTTATTGTGTTTGTAACTTGTCCAATACAGGGACAAATCCGACAAATATTGTATCAGATGAATATAAATGTCCGTTCCGTTACAAAATGAACATCCATATAACGATCATATACAACACTTGCCAGACGGGGCCAAAGCCAATCTAAGAGATAAAAAAATTTCTTTAAAATTTATCAAATATTGTTGTTCTTTTCAAATTTTGACAATGTTTCAACTATTTATATTTTATTTCAAAAATTTGTGTATTTAAATTTTAGTTCACCATTCAATTAACAATTTTAGTTCAATATTCATTTCTTTATTTTTTTACGACATAGATTTTATGTGACTATTTGTTGTTGTTATATTCATTTCTTAATTTTTTTACAAAATCGATTTTAGTACAATATCAGTTGTTTTTAAAGTCATTTCCTAATATAATTTTTAAATAAATTAGATATTTGCAGAATTTTTAATGTTCTCATATTCATTTTTTAATTTTTTGTACAAACTTTATTTTTTACAATATATACAACCTTTGCATTTTGGCCGTCGCTAGCCGTCGCTAGTCATCGCTAAAATTATTAAAATGGTCGTCGCTCAATCAACAGGGTAAATATAAGAATTATCAATGAATATAATTAGAAAACAACAAATTCTAATTATCAAATAAATAATTAGAAAACAATAAAAAACTAATTATTAAATAAAAATTTGTCAATTTAAATTCACTTATTTGTAATTTATCAATTTCATAAACTATGAAATACTTTCATGTAAATTTATCAATAACCAAGTTAATCATTAATATACACTATTTTTTCACCTAAAACAACTAACCTAAAACAACTAACCATGTTAATCGCCAACACTAATTATCTACATCAACCATTTATTCAACTTGATCATGATAAACTAATTAATGTAATACTTAATTTAAGTTCATGATAATAAACTAATTAATCTATCAAATCAACATACAACACTACTAATACCTAATTTAACGACACTACTAATACCCAATTTAACAACAAATCTCAATTTTACAACAAATCATAATTGAATTAGGGTTTAAACTAAACCTAAAAACATCAAATTTACATTCAAACAAGAGATTAGGAGCATACCGACACAAATTTGAGTGATTTGGAGGCGTTGAAGGCTGGGGCGGCGGCTACGGTGACGGGGGGCGACGGATTGGGGGAAGGAGAAAGGTTTTGGAGGAGCAAGTGAAGTGAATATGCTGCTTCGGCTTGGATCTGTATATTGCGTATAGCGACGGCTAGCGACGGCCGCTTTTTTTAGCCGTCGCTAGGCTCCGTCGCTATACGAAGCCTTTCTTGCAGTGTTAGTGACGGTAACAATTGAATATTTTGATAATCCACAACAAATTACACCAACCACACAATCTTTGTATGGTATTTCAGAAAAAAGTATGTATTTTATTAATTTGAACGAGAAAAAACATGTGCATTAGTAATATAAAAAATAAAATAAACAAGAAATAACATGTGCAATAGTAAATATAACTTCACGCGTTAATAACATGTACATCTTTACAAACTAGTTTATCAAAAAACTTATTATCCTAGCTATTAACCAATAAAAGCGCACTTAATCATTAGCTTATAAACAGATATTTTTTAGCCATTAACAAAGGTTTTAGTGATGGTTGAAGGTAATAAGATTGGTGATTAAAACAATAATAATACCTTCATGTAGCACCTAGATGTATGGGATAGTAAATACTTGAGAGCAACGTCCATAATTTTTGCTACAGAAACAAATACTTACTGGCTCTAATGAACGTACAACCTATGTGGATTCCACATGACATATATTGTATTTATTTGGTAGTAAAATTTATCAAGTTTAACATTTCTGTTCTTATACCTATCGCAAAGGTATTTTTGGGTTCGAACACTTTTTGTCTTTTCTTAGCAATCCAAATCCATACATTAACATCAAAAGTGCAATTCTTACAAATTAAAAAGTCGTCTATTTCAACACTAGAGATGATCTTATAAATCCACATATAAATCCATTGAGGTTCTCACATGCAAATGTATCTCTATTATAATAGGGATACCAAAAGTTCTATTAACTCAAACGGTCGAACTCGAATGATTAAAGAATCTTTCACACCAAAATATAATAGAGATTTCAACAAATAACTTGATACAGTAGTGCGTGCATGTGGAGAGCTACTTAAAAGAATATAAACTGGATCCAGCAGCTCATGCTCACAAATTTATGCACCAAAATGACCAAACCATGACGACCAACTGTGACAATATGAACCAATAATCTACATATAACAATGAACATGTACAAGCTATTCGACTGTTAAATATGATACTATGATGTCCACAGATAATTAGTCAACAAACCTTGTAGGGATTTCAACAAATAATAATATAATAATGAAAATAATATTTTTTTTTACAACCACCAAATTATAAAGGATATCAATCATCCCAAACAATGAGTAGACGGCTTACAATTACGTAATTTGAACTGCAAAATTGCTTCCAAGTTCCAACAGTCTGATCACAAACGTAGTATTACAAGAATCCATGCAAAAAGATTGCATCTATAACCACCATGAAGTGTCCGTCGAAGAGGCACTCATGTCTGTAGTGGCTATGTTTTAGGCAGGCTCTTTCACAACGGTTACATCCCAGACCATAAATTTTCCAGTTTCCACCATTCAAATACAACTGAAACAAAATCTTTTATCATCATTCGGTTTTCTTCCATCTTACTACAAAATGAATGTTGATTGTGGTCCATGAACCCAAAATTCAACTTCGGACGATTTTCAATTTGTAGATGGCATTTCTCAAACATCATAAGGTGTGGAAATTGAGTTTGCCGCTTTCATTTATTGTTTACTTATCTTTATATATTAGTTTAACAATCGCTGTAAACTTCTTTTATGACTTAATAATGAACGAAGATGATATTTTATCAAAATTTTAAATTTATAAAAATTAACTTAATGTCAAATTAAGTTTGAATATGACTTTACTTATTAATGTTAAATTGAGAAACATTAACATCAATTGAAAATTAAAATCATCACTTTTTAATTCAATCTAGACTAAAATTACAATTTGAAAAAACTAAAAATAAATACATAGCACATGTTGGACGCCTATTACATTTCTGTTGGGAGGAAACCCGATTACATGGTGCAAAATTACATAATCATAATCTTTGTTGAGGATGCTTTAATAGTATTGTCTGACGAACGAACGAAATAGTAAATACCGTCATTTAGCAAAAATATTATGATTGTTGAACAAAACAACACTGCTGATGATAAACCATAAATCTCATCTGACTAGTTTTGTACCAATGTCTAGAGAAAATGAAATTTTATCCAGCGATCGTAGATGAAGTAAACACGGTTCTAGAAGAACTCTTAATTGAAGATATGATCATGGTCATTTTAGGTATAATATTAGGATAAACATAAACAAGGATGATTTTTGTGTCCTTGTTCTTAACGTAATAAGAAAACTTTCTAATTGATACAATATGTATTTTAGATCCTTGTTTAATCTAATTTTCATTTCTATTATCTATTATTTTACTTTTTGCAATACCAAAAATTCTACATGCCTTTTTTTAGCTTACGTTTTTTTAATGTGCGTTACACTTGTTCGTAAACATTAGTTTATTATCAAAAGTAAGAATATAATTTACATATTCATTGCTATAAAAACTTTTTTTTAACGACATTAAGAATAAGGGACTAATACTCCAATCCATTATGATAAATAAATAAAATAATGACTATAATTAAAAAGAAAGAAATACCCTACAAGAAGTGGGAAAGTAAATAAACGAGATGTCAAAGGAGACGAACATAAATGTATATCTCACTCTCCCTACATATGTATACATATGTGTATGTAAGTATGCGTGTGTGCACACACGCGCACGCGCACATTTATATGCATTTGTTGGTGCAAAAAAGATTCAGATCAAAGCGAAACTTCAGAAATATTCCATTTGTTACAAAAATTCAAATTGCTTAAAACTTTTAATCCCTCTAAAACTATATTCCAAATCGTTGGTAAATACAAATATTTTTAACGCCTCATATCCACTTGCGACTTGAAGGGATTAAAGATTTCAAAATTATTTAAATTGTAAAGATGATATCGCAAACATATCTATAAAAAGTCAATTTGATCCAAAATTTCTTTATACAACATGACGAAAGGGGATGGAAGATAGTCCTCCCCATTTCGCTACACCACATCTTCACCCCTACGGTTTTTAGTGCAGCATTATTCAAAATCAAATGAAACGTTAGAGATTTTTAACTCCACTGTACAAACATCATGTCCACACAAAAAATGAGATCATCTTGAAACTTCAAACGTGTTCAAAATGTTAAATCAATATAAACCGTTAAAACAATTTTGAATCATTGATAGTGTCATATCCGTATCTGAAATCATTTTCGGATATTAGATATCCACATTTACTTATACGTATGGATATCGGATAATTATCCTATCCGCTAACGATTGATAAATCAAGAAACATCAATTAAATATTTTAGTTTAACATAAGCTTTTTCAATCCTGTTGATTATTAAAATGCGTTTAAAATAAACAAATATGATGATAATAAATAGTTTTGTGCAGTTAATATGCATTTAGTGCATATAATATAAACTTCTAACTTAATAAAATAATAAATATCTTTTATTGTATTAGAATATACATAATTTAATCTATAATCTTGAAAAATACCGAACGGGTTATTTTCGGATGCGGATGTACTCGTATCCGCATCGGCGTCCGTTTTTCGAATATTAGATATTTATCCTTTCCGGATACGGATGTGGACGAATTTTGAACTTTTCGGATATCCATCGACAGCCTTAATTCAAATTAACTTTTTTTTTGAAGATGGGCTTGAGGCATGTATTAACATATTATAAATTTTGGTTTGAATTTGAATTATGTGGTTCAAAAAATCATAAAGTGTATACAGGATATAGTAGACACGCATGCATGCATACTGGTTGTAGGGAAATGGGCCATTAGTCAAGAACATGCCTTAGGTGTTAATACCTTAAGTATTGATTTTGACAACAATCATATAAATATTAATAAAATGTTCTAATTTTGAAAACATTTTTACAGAGAAAATGAAAACCCAGTGCAAGCAAGTGAATTATACATACGAAGATTGTTCAGAGCAAATGAAAGAGCAAAATTAACTCAAGACAAATGAAACATAAGCACTTCAATAACGGATATATTTGAAGTGTTCGGTAAGTATATTGAGTCCTAGAAATTTTGTTAAAGGTCTCATAAGAAATACACTTGATATTTCTCCTTCATTTCACTCTACTTTTAATCTCTACCATCTTCACTCTATTTTTAATCCGTATGTCGATATTCACCCATCCTCTAGTGTATTAGTGGCCTTAAAATCTATTTTGCATCAATGTGTTTGGGTATCCCATAACCCACATTAAGATCGAAAATGAACACAGAATCGTTTACTTTATGATGATGATGATAGGTCATTAATCTTTTGAATATTTCTTGGCCAATTATTCCTTATCCACAAAGAAAAAAAGGAAACATTTATTTCATCTATCTTCCTAGCATCTCTTTAATTATCAAGTCCATTTATGATGATTGCTCCTTTTTATGTATGATCATTACTACGCCGATTATAACTTGTAAGGTTTATAATTTGTAAGGTTATCACAATTGAATGATTGTGGACCACGATCATATCTTCGACCATACCTAGGATAGGCGATCATTTTCTCACCGACGACCACCAAATGTATTTTTATTTGCTTCAAGAATTGGGGCAAAGTCAACCTAACATGATTTATAATTTTTATTAGCAGCCGGCATTTTGTTTAGCGATGAACAAACTTGATATCAATGTTGAATGTTGTTGGTAATTACATGTCTATATTATTTCTGTAAACCAATGTTACAACCACAAAAGGTGTATTCAATTGCTAGACCGCTAGCACAAAACAACTGTGAGTTATACTCAATTAAAAGTTGGTACCCAATGCTCGAGGCTTGCGCTAGTTCTACGGAATGTGAAGATAGCACATAGTCTGACCTTGACATACAGAGATGTTTTCAAGTTTCGATCCTATGACGTCCAGATCACAAACATCAACCCTACCATTACGACAAGGACCACCTGTTGTGCTACTCAATTATTTATTTGAAACTGAAAAAAAACATATATTGGTCCAATTGAGCGATAGAAGAAATACTAAGAAAAAAATATTTCTTTGATGATCATATTTCATCCCAAATTTGTCCATAGAAATTGCACGATCATGACAATAAGATATTCACCAGTCAACCGTTATAAATATAGCATTCGACGGTCACAGGTTTAGAATAGGTCGAGGCGTGCGCCATGACGCAAAATGTGGCGACCGTGCTTTCTCATCCAAAGACGCAACATACATAGAAAGGCCCACCAATGTTGCAAAAGGCACATAAAGCGCACATGATGCACGACAACAAAAGGCGGCACAGTCTCAATATTACAGAATTTTTTTAGTTTTATTTTTTTACATTTTTCACAATCTGAAAACGCATACATATTAGTACCTGTGTAGTTAATGCCCCGCTATAACTCCGCTATATCTCATTGCGGATTTCTACCGCTACGATTTTTCCATGTAGCCACAAAATATAGTCTTTTCGCTTTAAGCCCCGCTATTTCCGCTATATCCCGTTATTCCCGCTATATTTCGCTATTTCCGCTATATCTTCTTTAATAAAATGAATTGAAAATTTGCGTTTATGCATTATAAAAATTATGGAACTAATTTATTTGATTTAATTTTTAATATATTTTCAGAAAGAAAATACTCTAATATTCTACTAAATTCAATTATGTTATATAACAGTTTTACGTTTATTTAAAGTAAATTTGCACATGTTTTATTTAGAATTATTTATGTATTAATTATAATTCAATTGAATGATGATTTTTCATTTAATTACCATTTATATATTTGTAAAAACATTAAGTACGAGTTTTATATGTTATTTTAGAGTCATCTGCTATATCCCCCTATATACTCGATGTATCCCCGCTATGACTTTTTGCACCTCCACCGCTTTGAATCTGCCAAGCGCATTAACTGCACAGATTAGTTCTTATCATTATTATTCTTCTTCTACATGTTCTAATGGATACCTTTTCTGCGATTCTTCTTGCTCGAAAACAAAAATATGTTGTTGACATAATCTAATCCTTTTCATTAATATTTCTCAAAGCAAGTTGTAATATCATCATATATATAATATAATACACGCACATACATATTTATGAATCGGATTCAAATTTCTTATTTATCAGTAACATGTATTATCATCTTGAATTTTAGACTGCGGTTGATTTACCGTTTTTAGCTTTGTGTTTTCGTATATAAAAATGTGCATGACGTATGTATATTGTGAAAAACGACCAATTTAGAAAACGAATTAACATACAAAATAGAAAACAACTTTCTTATTTTTCGTGTTTTAAGAAAAAAAGGGAAACACGAGAAACAATTCATCATTCCATCGTCCCTCCATCCCCTCCGTCGTCTCATTCATCTTCCTTTCACCCCTCCGTTGTCCCTCTACTCTACTCATATTTTGTAATTAATATTGAAACCCAAAACCCAAAACAAACCAAGCGGTCCCTTAGCTTTTAAAAAGGTTATTGTACTTGAAATTGTATGCTTATGATATTATGTTTAACAAAGTTTCTACGAAACGAATAAAAAAAATCTTTATTATATGCTTTTGTATAATAAATATTAATTTTATTGGACATTTTCAATTATTATGTATAATAAATTTCAAAAAAAATTCTAAACATGTGCAATAAATGAGTAGACGTGTGTTGTTCACATATGCCAATGCTCCAGGAAGGTCTTGTGCTATTTTGCATCATACATCGTGAATAATTAGAAGAACGATCGTGTCATGCTATTTTTAGCTGGAAGTGTGCATAGATATATCGTGATAAGTAGTTGTTTCTAGTTGTTTAAACTGCGATAAATTCATGTTTCTAGATTTGATTTTAAAGCAATCAAATTAGTTACCAACCCATTAACCCATGGGTCAATAGTCATCTGTTATAGGTTAAGATGCTCCTTTTCTTATTATATTAGATCGATTATACAGCGAATCTAATATAAATCACGTTTGAGGTTTTAATCGAAACACCGAGATTCCAATCGTTCCGTTTAGGTTTCAGTATGGACCGAAACGAAACCAACCCGAAATTCTGATTCAATAAAAACTATTGAACTTCAAATTTTACAACAAAAATAAGTCTCAAAAAAGAATTAATTTGAGCTTTAATGCATGAATAATCATATTTAAAATTGTACCTAAGAAAACGTATAAATTCACAAAATATGTGAATGGTGTAACTAAAAAAGTTGATAACGAAATAATGAATAAACATTTTTTAGTGTTATAAATATTTATAATTAATCAATATTGTTCTTTTATATCCTATGTTTCAATCAAATATATCAATAAGTTAAACAAATATATGTAATTATACGAAAAATAAACAACGATATCCGAAACCGAAACTAGAATTGAAATTTCCGTAATTTACGAATTACATCGAAATTCCTAAAATTACAAAAGATCGAAACCGAGACCAAAACCGAGATCTCAAACCTTGATATTAATAAAAAGAATAAGCATCTCAATCTATAGCACATTACTATTAATCCATAAGATGACTAGTTCGTAAGTAGCATAACCAAAATACCAAATATCACATATTAATCCCATGGATGAACGTATATTAACTAAAAAAGTAAAATATCGTACTCTACGATGAATTATTGTTAAATCCATGAGATTGCCCAATTGGTGAGTAGCATAATCAGCTGACTAAAGGTTACAAATTCGTTTTCCTTGGAATTTACTATCGTGTCATATAATTAAAGCTTAACCATTAAACACTACCCAATTTTTATTTAAAAATAATCTCGGATCAAATCAAACCAAATTATATCAATCTATTAAAACAAAGGTTATCAAGGTGTGAGTCAGACGCAACCTCTACAACTTTCTTATGTTAAAAACGCCTCCAGAGGCGAGGAGAATGTGCCAAAGCCGTGCCTCGTCCATAGCTTAGAGGCGCAATGAAGGCACGTCTTTGATTCATTAGGCTTTATTTCCAGGACAAACCCCAAAACCCGACCTTATTATCTAATTAACTCAAAACTCGACCCTAACCTAACCCCAAATATCAATTTGTTTCATTCAGGGTTTCTTTAAAATAAATAAAAGAAAATCGACATCTCTGCAACCGACGATCCTGGTGTCGCCTGTCCTGTCGCTGCCATCCTCTGTTGTCACTGATCTTGCCTGCTATGGATCTTAAGTTTTTTTTTTTTTGCTATGACTTTTTTTAACATGAGTGGTACCTAATTTAAGGTATAACACTTATTTTAATGTTTGGATGATGACTTAATTTTTAGTTAAAATAATTTGATTATTAGTTTAGTTGAAGTAGTTTAAAGCAAGTTTCGAATTTCGGTTCCATTCCCGTTAATAGAAACTTTTAAATTTTCGGTCCAGTTTTAGAAATTCCGGATATTTCGTTTAAATCTCTGTTCCGAATTCCATACCATTTTGAAACCTTTTGTATATCAATGTATCAATAAATAAAATAAATCCATGCAATTGTAAGAATAATTCAATAGGGTAAGAAGTTGGTTGCTCTCTCATTTAATTTCTATATTGAAATCTTGTTCCAAGGATAAAATAAACAGAGTAACGCCCAAAAGGAAAGGTCCCTGACTAAATTTTGTACTTTGTTGTAACTCTCAATTCATTTAAAAAAACCCTAAAAATCAACGATCTCAAAGAAGCCGCCTTCCTTATACTGAATTTCTCCTTCATTTCTCTCCTCCCTCTCCCATACATTCTCTCTACCTATACTGAATATTTTCCTGCACAAGCTCATACATATGCTCGATATCCCGCTTCAAGCTCGATGCTCGAACCTACAAATTCTTTTGCTCGATGTAACCCTAAAATCAACAGTACCCATAAAGTCTTGCTTGATGGTCGAATCTTTTATTTATCTTGTTGTTGAATGTCGCTAGCTATGCAGTCAGTCATTAATTAAAAAACAGATTTTTTTATGCTAATCGCTTGAAACGGATTTTGAACCAAATTATGGTTCGGTCAACGCGGGAACCGAACTGGGATGGGTGGGATTATGGCGTACCGAACGAACGAACCATGGTTTAAAGTTAATTTGGTTAATTTAAATTTAAGTTAATACATCGCTAGGTTTAAATTTTAGTCAAATATAATTAATAAAATAGTTAAATTTTTATTTTTGTTTGAACTTAAATTTTATTCCAATTAGTTAATAACTTAATATCATAGTTCAATCAAATAGTTCAATGAAATATATTCTAAAATTTAAATTTTAGTTAACGAAATAGTTAAATTAAAATTTTAGTTAATAAAATAGTCAAATAAAATATGATTTAAAATTCAAATTTTAGTCAATTCTAAATTTTATTTAAATTTAGTTAATATAATAGTTAAACAGTTAAATAAAATATAGCTTAAATTTTTAATTTTAGTTAATAAGATAGTTTAATTTTAATTAATAAAATAGTTAAAAAAAATATTTAAATGGTTAAACAGAATATGGTTTAAAATTTAAATTTTAGTTAAATTCAAATTTAATCAAATTTATTTAATAAAATAGTTAAATGAGTTGGTTAAATAAAAACCTTAAGTTTATTAAACATTTTCAAATGTAACTTGTTTTCATTTCAAGTTGATATGGATCCAAATACACATACTTCAATGGGTTATTACGTCGTAGCTAGGAATTGTAGTGTGGGTATTGGTTGCAATTATAATTTTTTGGTAGATGAAAACCCTAATAGTGTGACTTGCATGTCTTGCTTGAGGGTGACCTCGAGGGAACAAACAAAGCAAAACAACATCAAATTGGAGATTTTAAAATGCAAGTCCTTGTCCTAAATGTCTATCCGAAGTGAGAAACATTTTATTTGAAGCTATGGCTAGTAAACAATGGTGAAAGGCGGATGCTTTTAAAGCTAATGCAAACGATGAGTTCGAGAACTATGATTTGAAAGATGATGAAACCAACTAATAAAAGATTGAATATTGATGGAAGAAACATTGGAAAGAAGACAAAAGCAGCAAGAGCTAATGCAAAAGGTTAGACTGACCTATAAATGAGTAGCATGACAACAAAGCCAAATGAACATGATGAAGGTTTGGGTCCTTGGAGTCGTATAAGTTGAGACAATTAAGTATAAATAATGCATGTGATAATGAGATGAGAAATGGAACAAATCAATATATTGCTTGCTTTTTTATCAAGCCAGTATTGCATTAATGTGGCTTGTACGGATTCATTCAAGCACATGGTTGAAGCAATTAATAGATATGAACCTAAACTACAGTCTCCTAGCTATCATAAATTGAGAGTACCGTTGCTAAAGAAAAAGTTAGATTACACAAATGAATTAAAGAAATGGCATAAGTCCGAATGTGCAAAATATGGTTGCTTCATTATGTAGAATTGATGAATAGATTAAAAGGGAAGAACATTGATTAACTTTTTAGTAAAATGTTTTTTAGGAACAATGTTCATGAATTCCGTTAAAGCATTCTCTTATATCAAAACGAAAGAAGATATTTGAGTTAGTCGACAAATTTATGAAATGAATTGGTGTGAGAAATGTTGTTCAAGTAAAAATGGATGATGGCAGCAATTTTAAATTGGCGGTTGAGTTTTTACTTTTAAATATCTTCTTACAAAGTTACTTAGTTTGGTTAAAATTAATTCAATCCACACGTTCACTTTTCACTGCTCAAGTGAGTTACTTTTGACTATGTGTGTGTGTGTGTTGGACTCATTGTGTGCCTCATTGCATTAATCTTATTCTAGAAGATTTTGAAAAGAAAAAGAAAAAAACGTCCAGCACCACTGTCGCAATGGTTAGATACTCCGACTTTGATCCAGGTTCGTATCACGTATATCGTGATTTGAACCACTGGACGTATATTGACATGTAGTATGTTATATAGTATATGCTATCCAAGACTTGTAGTACAGCCATCTACTACCACATAAATATCCAAACACACCTAGAAAAGAAGTTGCGCTTTCACGATTTATTTATAACCAATGGCGTCTTGAACATGATGATGATGTTTAACATAAATAAGGAATTAATGAGACTTCGAGTTACACATTTTGTGACTAGTTTCTTATGCTTGCAAAGTTTGCATAATGCAAAAAATCACCTTCGTACTATGTTCATTTCTGAAGAGTGGGTTAGAAGCAAGTATGGAAAAAATGAAAGGGAAGAAAGCCTCTGATACGGTTTTAAATGCACACTTAGGAATAACATTTATTCTTTAGAGTGATGGACCAACTTGTTCGTATTCTTCGACTGGTTGATGGTGATGAAAAATTAGTCGAGATACATTATACATATGCGAAACAATGGATAAAGCAAAAGGAACCATTGGAAAGTCTTTCAAAAGAAATAAAGAGAAGTAGAAAGATGTTGTTGCTTGTCAACTTCATCATCCATTGCATGTGGCAGGTCATTTCTCAATCCACAATAGTGCAAAGATCCCTTCATTGAGCATGATGAAAAAGTAACATGTGGATCGAACAAATGCGATGAAAGGCTGCAATCCTAAGATAATTAAGAGATCGCAATGGATAAATTGTCTTTCCATAAGAAAGCAGATGGGCAATTTAGTATTAATTTGGCAGTCAAGTCAAGAGACTCGAAATCCCTCGATAAGCATAACTTACATGTGTAATTGTTAAAACTTATTGTTGAAGCTTCAAAGATTTCAAATTCTCAACTTTTTAGACAATTAATATCGACTGGTTTATTCAAATTTTTTGCTTAGCCAAGTGGTGGAGCTTATATGGTGATTCAACCATTAAACTCCAAAATTTGCAATAATAAGTTTGACTTGTGCATTTTGGTATGATAAAAATTAGAGTATTTTTTAGCATGTAAGAATTATTTTTGCATAATTCTTTGTAATACATCTAATTGTTCGCTATTTTTTTTAACATATTGTCATTTGTATATTGTTTTTTGAGCATACCCATTGCAAGAAGCATAATAGATTTTAGCATGAAAGACTACAAAAGCTAGTGGTCATCAAGTATAATCCAAATTTAAATTACCGCTTTAAATGAAGGGATTTAATTGATACAATTACTTTGAAAGATACGGATGCTTTGGATGATTAGTCTTATGGAAGGACACAATTTGGATGTTAAGCATGAGTTACATTGACAAAGGGGATATGGCACATGTTCGGAGTTGAAAAAAGGTCGAACATAACTAGACAACATGTCATTGCTAAGTCAAATGGAAAGAAAATGCTTCAGTTTCTAGCATGATATGGTCGTGTTGAATATGAAGAAGAAGATATTTTTTAGGAGGATTCAAAGGATGAGAATTTTGATTATGGTTCAAAAGAGAGAACCACCACTTGGAGGATTGTCCGGAGGAGGATGATGATGAGAGTTTGGATATTAGTGATTAGTAGAAATTGATCAAATTTGAAGTGTTGAACTTGAATATCTTTATAAATTTTAGCTTTTCGATGTTGTGACTTCTATGGTTTTGGTGGTGTAGACTTGAATTTGACATCGTTTTGGTTTCAAAATACCATTTGTGACTTTGTATATATTAGTTCGTGCTTTTTATTTGTAAAAAACCAGTTATAAACATGTTTTAACGCTAAATTGTTATTTTTAATAGTAATTTATAGTACAATTTTTTTATAAAAAAAACTCAAAGTTGTATAAAAGACGCATAAAAAGGCGCAAGGTGCTAAAAAACACAAGGCTCGTGCCTTGCCTTTTTTACACCTTAGTAACTACCTTGATTAACACCCTAGTAGTTAAGTCTAATTCAAGGTTCGAGATCTCGGTTTTGATCTTTTGTAATTTTAGGAATTTCAATTTAATTCGTAAATTATGGAAATTTCGATTCTAGTTTCGATTTCGGATATCGTTGTTTATTTTTTGTACAATTACACATATTTGTTTAAATTATTGAAACAAAACGTATAAATTATATTTGATTGAAAAATAAGATATAAAAGAACAATACTGATTAATTATAAATATTTATAACACTAAAAAAGTTCATTCATTATTTCGTGTCAACTTTTTTAGTTACACCATTCACATATTTTACGAATTTATATGTTTTCTAAGTTACACTTTTAAATATGATTATTCACGCATTTGAAACTCAAATTAATTATTTTTTGAGACTTCTTTTTGTTGTAAAATTTGAAGTTCAATGGTTTTTATTGAATCGGAATTTTCGAGTTGGTTTCGTTTCGGTCCCTAGCGAAACCTAAACGGAACGACCGAAATCTAGATGTTTCGGTCGAAACCTCAAACTTTGGTCTAGTTGACCGCAACCTCCTTATTTCGCTTTAGACAATTCTCTCTTTCTTTCTGCGATGTATTTTAAGTAATAAAACAAATTCATAAAATAGTAAACATTTAACATTGCCCTTTCTTCTCCAATTTGAGGCAAGTATTTACCTAATTAGCTTTTAAGATTTTCACGGTTTTAACTTTTGTTAATTGTTTGCTGAATTCAACTTGAAATTGATATGCAAAAGCTAAATTCTGTTATATAAATACCGTGCTAAATACAATATTAAAACATCATTTTTATCGTTTTTAAAGATTACATACTGAACTAGGAAATTAATTGCTATTTCAACGAGGCCGAAATCTTGTAGTCTTGATCAAATACTCGGACCTTAATAAAATCCTATGATATCATGAACACTCATTTTCCACATCTCGCTTTAACAAATCAGCGAATAGTTTTGCTCCAATTGAGCAGTGCAACGGTGGAGTGTTTTTCCAAGTAGAGCAAGTGCATTGATAATTAGTTCCATCAATTGATACCCTCGGATGCAAATATTGTCATATCCACATCCGAAATCATTTTCAAAGATATATGTATCAATAATATGGTCAAATATCATATATTTATCTTATTACAATTGAAAAATGGGGTTTTCACTTTAAAGACTTATTTGTGCAGGGTAATAAGTTTTAAAGACACTACTTCTCAATAATTAGTTTTAAGGACATTTTACAAGAAAAAGATAAGAAAAATTATCATTTTCAGTTATACAGTAATGATAATAAAAGATTTATCATTTTCTTGTATAACATAAAAGGATAAATGAATTTATCATTATGTTGTAAATTGTCCTTAAAACTAATTATTCAGAAGTGATATCCTTAAAACTTATTATCTTGTAAATAGAAGCCCTTCAACTTAATTTCCACATTGAAAAATCTATAAACATGAATAAAAAATTATTTTACATAATTTTTTTTCAACAACATTCATTATAAGTGTGCGAAAATAAATAAATATCATGGTAGTTGTTATCCCATTTTTTGGTCAAAACTGGAATATCGACAAATTGGCAAGGAATTATGAATACCAGGATTGGAGATCGGTTGGAATCAAGGCTACGATCGATATCGTCAAAATTTTGTTGAACTCCGATCGGGACGAAATTGATTGGAGATGATGATAAGGACTAGGAAAGACTATGTTTCAAATTTCAAGTTAATCGGAGTTCGTATGGAGGAAATATGATGGATTCAAGGTGGGGAATGCATGTTGTTCGAATCCATCAAAAAGGACAAAGTGGTGCTCGGTTCGAATCGATCAGATTCGAACCCACCAGGATGGATTCGAACCCAACAGGTTCGCATCGATCAAGAGGCGTTGCGCAAGGACAGTTCGAATCGATACACTTCATATCGAATGGCATGGTTTCGGCTTGGTAAAGTTCGCATCGATGGTTCTTCGAATCGATGGACTTCGACTCGATGGAGAGGCATAAAGGTGTATACTGGTTAGTTCGCGTCGATGGTGGTTCGAATCCATGGGAACTCCATGGATTCGAAGGAGAGGGATTCGAAGGAGGGGAGTCGGCTTCGTGGATTCGAAGGAGATGCATACGAGGGACATGGATTCGAAGGACGTGGATTCGAAAGAGGATGGATTCAAAGAGCATGGATTCGAAGAGGGTGGTTTCGAAGAGTGTGGGTTCGAAGCATGGGTTCGAACCATTCAGAACGCACGGATCCTTGAACTTGAAACGATCATATCTTCCAAACCGTTGATCCAAATGCAATGAAATTTTTACAGGAGCTTACATACATGTTGAAGAATGTTCTCACCAAATTTCAGCTCAATTGGATGATTTCTTGATCGATTCGAACCTTACTTCGAATCGATCCCAAGGTGGGCCCGGACCTCCAGATTTCGGGCATGTGGGCCCCCTCACGTGCCTGAAGTGGTCTTCCCGGATTTTAGGAGAAATATCAGCCTCCTACGCTTATAAATAGAGCCCCTGGTCATTCAGAAAAGGGGTCGGAGATTTGAGAGAGAGAAAGCACGCTCGGACGCTGCCAGAATCATTCCGTATCATCATTGCTGCTATTTATTTCAAGTTTTGGACTTTGTAACTGCTGTAATCATCTGTAATCATCAAGGATAATCAATAAAAGGATAAAAACTTTGGAGTGGACGTAGGCCGGAGATAGCCGAACCACTATAAAATTTGTGTCTCTGTTCTTTACTTTGGGATTACTGTTTAATATTTGCCGAGATCTGAGATTTGTGTTTGAATATTGTTGATTTGTATTCATACACTGGTGCTTTCACGGTATTCGGGGTTTGTGACCAATTTTGGCGCAAACACTTTGGTGCTTTCACTGAGAACGACTAGCACCCGCTACATCGGATTTGAAGTTTGGATTTGGAGATTTTAAAGAGTTTGGATTCAAGGACAATGACCAGGCAAAATAGTAGAAGGCAGAGGGCTGAGAGAAGCCAACAGGAAGGAAGTCAACAAGCATCCTCCGGAGCGGGGGAAGGACAGGCTTCAATCTACATAACTCGAGATGAAATGGAGGCTATGGCAAATTTTTTGCAACAGAGATTGTTAAAGAACCAACAGGAAATGATGCAGACTTTCTTCGAGCAAATAAGAGCTGCAGGGATGCAGAACTTAGGAACAGCTACAGCCGCTGTGCATGCAGGACAGGGAACTGGGGTCGTGGAACCCAATGGAGGACGAGATATGGAGCCACAAAGCAATCAACAAGGACTTAGGGGCAGACCCACAGGATCCAACACAGGAGGACCTCTGGAAGGAGTTCAACAGGCTAGAACCAACGTTGCTACTAACGAGCCACATGAAGAGTATGTGCCGGAGTTCCCTCGGGGGCAACCCCCGACAGACAACGCTGGATTGGTAGAGATGATTAGGAAAACTGTGCGAGGTGGTTTGGCCAAAGGAGACTTGGAAGGAGTGAACAGGAGTCCGTTTGCTTGGGAAATAAGGATGGCTCAGAACCCATCTAAGTTTAAGTTGCCTAGCGTGGAGATATATGATGGCAAGACAGATCCAACGGATCACTTGATGAGGTACACCAGACACATGGAGGTGCTGGGGGCATCGGAGGAAGTGATGGCCCGATGCTTCCCTTTGTATTTGACGGACTTAGCTGCGATGTGGTTTAGGCAGCTGGAAGAAGGATCTATCAGGACTTGGAGGGAATTAGTGGAAAGGTTTTTGGGGCAGTTTCGGGTTCACGTCAAGAGACCGAAGAACGTGATGACATTAACATCGGTAAAGCAAAGAATGGATGAATCGCTTAGAGCTTTTCTAACTCGATTCAGTGCGGCAGTCGCTTCGGTGGATCGGCCTGATCCATCGATGGTTTTGATGGCAGCAGTATCAGGAGTCAGGGAGAACTCGGATTTCAAGGTATCTCTGATACGAGATCCCCCACAAGATCTCGACGAATTCTTTCACGAGGCAGAAAGGTTCCTTCGGCAAGAAGATGCAAGTACGGATTTGAAGGTGAAAAAGGTTAGTGCAATCGAGGTTGGAGCAGTATCCAGCGGTGGTTCGGATAAGAACAAAGGAAAAAGGAAATTGGATAATGATTCTGGAAGTGCTAGGAGGCGATGGAAGGATCCAAAGTTTTCCACATACACAGGATTGAACGAGACGCTGGAGCGGATATACATGGATACTCGGAATCGCCTTCCCTACCGGAGGCCAGCCAGGAGAGAGCCTTCTGAACGAGAGAGGGCATCAGGGAGGCGTTGTCTCTTCTATGACCTAGACGGACATGACACCAACAGCTGCAGGCACTTGAAGGATATAATCGAGGAGCATGTAAGGAATGGACAGTTACAGCAATATATCGGAACTCGGAATGCAACGGTGGAGCAGGAACAACCACCGACAACCTCTCGCCGTGATGATGGGAGGCCCAGGGATGATGGTCGATTGATCATCCACTGATCAGGATAATGTGAAATAAGTAGCGAACTACTGGCAAGCAACCAGGTCATTTACACATGTACGGGGACGGAGATAGCCCCTAGGCATGCTCTGAATGATGATAACCTGCAACGCTATGGTTTGTGAAATCTATCTTTTGCTTTTGGATTGGACACTGCTTTTCTTTTCGGATTTTGGTTTTGGAGTTTGGATCGAGCTCGTGGTTTTGCTTTCTTTTGATTTAGATTTTTCTTTGGATGATTGTTTCCAGTTTTGGATGCTGGTTTGGTTTTCTGGTTTTCTGATTTTGGATTTGGATTTTTGGGTTTGGATTTTGATTGGATTTTCATCTGGTTTTTGATAAATGGTCGTCGGGTATGGATTATGCCTGGCAAGGGGTGAGTCACTCTGCCCGAACATGGTAGATTGACTCATTCAGGTCGCTGAGTATGGACTATGCTCAGCAAGGGTCCGGAGTGATCAGGATTCGGCCTAGGACTTAGGCCATGTATTATCAATTGTTATTTTCAGGTCGTTGAGTATGGACTATGCTCAACAAGGGTCCGAAGGGACCAGGATTCGGTTTAGGACTTAGGCCATGGCATTACACGGCGTCCAGGGACACTGGACCAAGGTCGTCAAGTGTGGATTACGCTTGGCAAAAACCCGGAGAGGTTAGCTTAACGTCCAGGGACACTGGACCAAGGTCGTCAAGTGTGGATTATGCTTGGCAAGAACCCGGAGAGGTTAGCTTAACGTCCAGGGACACTGGACCAAGATCATCAAGTGTGGATTACGCTCGACAAGAACACGATGGGGCTAGCTTAACATCCAGGGACACCGGATCACGATCGTCATGTGTAGATTGCACTTGGCAAGAGCCCGGAGAGGTCCTGGATTCGGTTATTGGCTATTGAATAAGGATGGATTGGGACTCGGTTGTCGAGTTCGAATGGATATGGAATTGGCTCAAGCTTTGGTTATTGGGTTTGGAATTGGATATCGACTCGGAGCAGTCAAGGATGATATACTCTGGCAATATGGCTATGAACTTTGGATATTGGATTCGAAACTATTCAAAACACGCCTTGTTATCACAAGGCATGTTTTGGGGGGCAAAGTGTTATCCCATTTTTTGGTCAAAACTGGAATATCGACAAATTGGCAAGGAATTATGAATACCAGGATTGGAGATCGGTTGGAATCAAGGCTACGATCGATATCGTCAAAATTTTGTTGAACTCCGATCGGGACGAAATTGATTGGAGATGATGATAAGGACTAGGAAAGGCTATGTTTCAAATTTCAAGTTAATCGGAGTTCGTATGGAGGAAATATGATGGATTCAAGGTGGGGAATGCATGTTGTTCGAATCCATCAAAAAGGACAAAGTGGTGCTCGGTTCGAATCGATCAGATTCGAACCCACCAGGATGGATTCGAACCCAACAGGTTCGCATCGATCAAGAGGCGTTGCGCAAGGACAGTTCGAATCGATACACTTCATATCGAATGGCATGGTTTCGGCTTGGTAAAGTTCGCATCGATGGTTCTTCGAATCGATGGACTTCGACTCGATGGAGAGGCATAAAGGTGTATACTGGTTAGTTCGCGTCGATGGTGGTTCGAATCCATGGGAACTCCATGGATTCGAAGGAGAGGGATTCGAAGGAGGGGAGTCGGCTTCGTGGATTCGAAGGAGATGCATACGAGGGACATGAATTCGAAGGACGTGGATTCGAAAGAGGATGGATTCAAAGAGCATGGATTCGAAGAGGGTGGTTTCGAAGAGTGTGGGTTCGAAGCATGGGTTCGAACCATTCAGAACGCACGGATCCTTGAACTTGAAACGATCATATCTTCCAAACCGTTGATCCAAATGCAATGAAATATTTACATGAGCTTACATACATGTTGAAGAATGTTCTCACCAAATTTCAGCTCAATTGGATGATTTCTTGATCGATTCGAACCTTACTTCGAATCGATCCCAAGGTGGGCCCGCACCTCCAGATTTCGGGCATGTGGGCCCCCTCACGTGCCTGAAGTGGTCTTTCCGGATTTTAGGAGAAATATCAGCCTCCTACGCTTATAAATAGAGCCCCTGGTCATTCAGAAAAGGGGTCGGAGATTTGAGAGAGAGAAAGCACGCTCGGACGCTGCCAGAATCATTCCGTATCATCATTGCTGCTATTTATTTCAAGTTTTGGACTTTGTAACTGCTGTAATCATCTGTAATCATCAAGGATAATCAATAAAAGGATAAAAACTTTGGAGTGGACGTAGGCCGGAGATAGCCGAACCACTATAAAATTTGTGTCTCTGTTCTTTACTTTGGGATTACTGTTTAATATTTGCCGAGATCTGAGATTTGTGTTTGAATATTGTTGATTTGTATTCATACACTGGTGCTTTCACGGTATTCGGAGTTTGTGACCAATTTTGACGCAAACAGTAGTAAATAGTTTTGAGCATTTAATATGCATTAAATGTCATAATTATGAAAAGCATGGCGCGGCGTTCGCGCCTTTATTTCTTGTGGCACGACGCACATGAAAAGGCACAGCGAATGGAGTAAATGGCAAATGGCAAACGGCACAAAAATGACGCACGGTGCAAAATGATGCGTCTTTTCATTGTACTATTATTTTTTATTTCTGTTTTATTTGTTTTCATTTTTTATAATGCAAACTATATAAAAATTAGTATTCATCATATCACAGAGCATTAAAAAGAAGGTACAATATAACATTTGTGACATCATTGATCCAAGATCCTTGAAGAATATTAATGATTGTAATGAATGATTAACGAGAAATATTGATGATGCATCTGATGCTGAAGATGAGCTTGTATTTGACGATCATGATTTGATTGGGGTGTTGCTGCTAGAGCAACAGGAATGGAGGAAGCTAGATATTCGAGTAGAAAAATATCTACACCGAGAGGTTTTTCAGCGCCCCTTCAGCTCCTTTACGTCTTCACGAAGAAGAAACAAATCTAAATGAGATAGATGAGAAAGATGCTGAAACTTATATATCCGATGATGCAAACATGATTTGAAAAATATGATTGCCGAATCATATTCAGATTTCTAATTTATTGGCAATATGTATAATTATATTTGATTTTGGCTTAAAAAAAAATTATGCTTGAAATTCTATGTTTATAATATTATGTTTGATGATTTTTTTCTACAAAATGCCTAGAAAAATCTTTGTTGCGTATATTTAGAAAAATATTGAACTTTTTAAATTTATTATTATATATATTAAATTTTTAAAAAATTCTAAACGTGAGCAGTAAATTAAAAAGCGTGCGTCATTTGTCCTATCGTATGCCAAGACTCCGAAGAGGCTTTACACCATTTTGCACCATGCACCATTAATAACTATGTTAAATGCATAAAATATTAATTTAATAAAACGGTAAATGTCTATCATACATTATACTAAAATACACATAATATAAACTATAATATTTAAAAAAACCGAACGGATATATTCGCACCCATATCTCTTTTTTTGAATGTCGAATATTTATGCTTTTTTGGATAAGGATGCAGACGTATTTCGAACAACCTTAAATGGTGCAATGGTTAAAAACAAAAGGTGTTTCAATTTAGAGATGTAATTATCTTGTTTTGAAATCCTTAGTAATCCATAACTTCCATAGTTGTGATTTTATAACTAGACACGATTGATAATTTTTGACATAAAATATAATTTGCGCTACTATATGCAACTAAAAAATATTTCAACTCCTCATTGTACAATTTTAAGAATTTTCCTCCAGTTTTAGTGTACCTTGCAAATTATGAATCAAAACTGAAATCGATTATCCCCTCTTCTGCTACAGTAAAGCAACTATAGCAAGAATTCCTATGGTGGAATCGTTTTCTTCCAGAGTATGAATCTGGTTATTTGATACTTTGTGCTTTTTTTAAAAATATTTATTTATTTGAATTTTAATATAGATTCTTTTCTTCTTATAATTTGTTTTTCCTTTTGTCATAAAATTTTGAGTAAATGATGTTTTTGAATGATTCTACCAGTGCTTCTTATAGTTTAAACCAACCAGTTGCCGGTTCAGATTTTTACATTTTAGCTTATTATAAGAAAGTTGAGCATGTTTATGTTTTTGGTGTGTTTTTGTTGATGTACGTATTTTCGTCTTATTTCAAATATCGATATAGTGAATCTGTGATTATGATAGAAATATTTAGATCATGACTAAATGAATTCTAGACATATAATTGTGATCAAAATATTTATTTGATCCTAGATATAATATATCTACTTTAGATGGAGAAGTTATGGTCTTCGCATTGGATCTTTTAAGCTCCGTAAGCCACGCAACAACACTTTGCTCTGCCTCAAATAACTAAGAAAGGGTATCTTCAAAAGATGAAAGTTTTTTTCCCGACAAGGGCATTAAATTGTCAGTTTGCAACATATGTAACAATATTAGTTTTCAAATACTCACTATTTGAAAATGCTTTGAAAAAATACAAATCAAAATTTTAATATACAGATATTTCAAAAGAAAATCAAGCATCTAAAAGGTCGTTTCTTCGAAATATTCCAAAAGATAAAATGTTTAAACTCTACTTAGTCAATGATATCCCAAAAGATTAAAAATTTCAAGATTTGTCTAAATCAAACTAAAAAAATAAAAAAAGCCAATGCATATATCATGAAAAGCACTATAAAAAAAATCTTAGTTATAATGCATATTTTAGTAAGATTATTATGTTGTTTCCTACAACTGTGCGATATGACTACATTAAAATAATTATGTATAGCCTACATGCATTGTTATTTACAATGTACCTCTCTAGAACACCTTGGCATGACAAACTTCAAGGGTCATTCTGAAATACTGTGCATTATTACAGAAAATATCATTTATTAAACCATCACAAACTAATGAAACAAAAGTAATTTAATTTATGTTGTATCATCTTTGTACGTTCATTTTATACTATGTTTGTTTCTAACCATTGCATCATTTAAGGTTGTTCAAAACATCAGTTTTGTTCTTTTTAACAATTTATTGCTCTTATATTTGCAACAAAATTTCTCTCTTCTATACATATTGTCTTATGATTTGAATTATATTCTTGTAAATGTATCAAATAACCATAAAGGTGTCAGCTCATTTATCCTCAAATCCAACATCAGTTTTGTTCTTTTTAACAATTCGTTGCTCTTATATTTGCAACAACCATTTCTTGAACCAAATTTCAATCCATTTTACACTGAAAAAAGACCCGACACAATCTAAACTCTCCAAATTGCAGCCTAATCATACAATTTTACTCACAAACAAACATTAGCTTGTCTAGTAATATGCAATATTGTTATCAAATATCTTAATCTTACGATTTAAATCTCGTTTCTAATCTATCTCTCCATTTATATTCGATTTACATTATGATTGAAACACATTTATAACCACAATTGAAAAAAATCATTCAGTTAATATTGTTATATTCAATATACTTAATCGAATCCACAATTCTCATTCTAATGTTTTCTAAATAAAATATTGATGGAACAGGAGACAAATCTGAGTTTTGGACGTAGACCTAAAAGTTCAAACACTAAATTCGATTTCAAAGTGTAAATACCTTAAATTATGAATCTTCTGAATTTACAATTTATCATTTAAATGTTGTTTCGATCTAAAATTTGAACTTTACGATTTGAATATCATTTTGAAAACCTTGATGCAACTTATGTATATGAGATTAACATATATTTTGACTATGTATTAAACGAAATGTCATGGCAAGCCTACAGCCATGTCAATAAAAGTAACGCACGTTGTGATACTGACGCACCCATTATTCTGATTTTCATGGTTGAATCACAATAACACACTAAGTTAAATGGAAAATATGATTTTCTCCTCTGATGTTTTTAAAGAGTCATAAATCAAACGTTCCCAGAATTTCATATTGTTACATTTCAAATAAAGGCCCAACACATCAAGAAGGGTGTCAATGAAGAGTGAAAATGATACCAAGGTCAAAAATTAAGACCATAAAAAGAATACTGAACACATGAGTTGAAACATGAGCGAGATAACTGATCTACCTACTAACACAATTCCATTTTGCTCTAAATACAAGCATGTGGAGAACTGAGTTGTGTTGTTGAAGTCCAATAAGGTGTTAAAAAGCATAGCAGACAAGGAGATTTTGTTTGCTATAAGCTAGTTGAATCATTCTAACATTAATAGCATGCATGGGCCATTCAGTGGTTCAAGGAAAGAACTGTGATTTTTGAATATTGGACACGGTAAGTGGGCAAAGTTATTAAGTAGATTGCTACGTTGGTAGTGAAAAATATGTCCAGCATTTGCCTGAATTGTTAATGGTTATTTATAGTATACATCATGCTAATGATCCGAAGTAGAGATTATTATGTAACATGTGCAATTCCATGCAATGAAAATTGTAAAGACAAGGTTTAACAATTCAGATGAGTAATTTTTTAGTAACGGGCAGAGGTATAACTGATCATATGTTGGTTATTACAAATACGAGTCAACATTAGACAACAATTATATCATATAAAATATTATTATAATCAACAAAAAGAATGATTACTTACCCTCGTATCAACAATCAAATGTAATAATCCTCATCTTCACTATCGGAATCAAACTCGTCATCTGAAAACTCAACCCCAAAATAATCATCCTCTCCCACCGCCTCCTCTTCTGAAAAACCTGACACCTTTCTATAAACAACCTCATTATTATCGCAATCATGACTCTCGTAGAAACTAGCCTTTAGAAACTCCCCACTTTCACCATCCTCGAAACTTGCATTGTCGCCCCATGTCCTACTACTCTTCAATATCTCATCCTCCTTCACATCCCCATTCTCCACCCTCCTCCATGGAACCCACAAATCCGCAGTCCTTCCCAACGCAGTCCTTCCATCCCCAACCACCACTGTCCTCAACTCAGCCTCTCTCGCCTTCCTAACCATCTCACTAAAATCAGAATCATCAGAAACCAGCACCAACCAATCTACTCCTCTGTTCATCGAATGCATCATCTGCCTCTTTAATGCTGCATCTGCGGCCTGTGGCTTATCCTCCACTGTCTTCACATACACCCCGGCTCGTCTCAACTCTGCAGCCAATCCATACCCTTTCTTTGGTGTCAGCAGCTCTCTGGCTGCCTCTACATACTTCACATTCCCAGTGATATATCTCTCCTTAAACTTCTGCCTCTTTTTCCCTTTTAAAGACCTCATCCTCCCCAGCTTCTTTTCCCTTTCTCTCTGATGCAGATTTTTGAAATGCTTCTTCAGATCGAGACTGGTCTTGCATTTCCTGCCGCAAACAGAACATAGATATGGACTTTCTGGCATGGATAACCCTTTTCTTTCGAGAATTTCTAGGTTGCGCTGCTGCTGACGCTGTTGGAGGACCCAGCCTGGGAGGTGAGAAAAGGCATGGCGGTTTGCGTAGGCGGAGATGCCATCGACGTGGCCGAAGAGGGAGGAAAAGTTGAGGAGGGCGCGGGCTGCGGGAAAGGGAGGGCCGTAGGGTGGTTTATTGTCGAGGTCCCAGAGAACGGCGACGAGAGGAGGGGAGGATGTGTAGGTGTTTGTGGATGGATTTAGGGTTAGGTCGATTTGAGAGGCGGAAGTGGTGGAGACGGCGGCGGGTGGTCGGACGTTTAGGATTGGGGCTTTCGTGAGAGGGAGGGAGAAAAGGAACGGGGGAGGCGTTATTACAGGTTTAATTGAAAACATTTGAATTTGCGATTTGAGGTGATGACTATGAGTGAGGATAAGAAAAATGCGGCATGCACAATCTACACTAATTCTACAAAGCCCGAAATCAAGGCCTAGAACGAGATCGCAGCCACTCAACAATAAAATTGCCCTCTTAATTCCTCTCTTTAAATCCATTTTCCCATCTCCGTACATGTTTTATTTTCAAATCATCGCAATTTATATATTGTTATTATAATAGTAGTACAATGTTTTTCTATTGTATTACATTTCTGTTATTTAAATAATCCTTCTGTTTAATCCACATTTAAGTCCATATGCCAAAATTATTAGAAAGATCTTAAATTTAAATTGTTTAAATAAATAATAATTTACAAATATTCATTAACTTATCTAATAAATTTTAAAAAAGATATTTCAATGGGTGTACCACATTTATATATTGACATAAACGATAAAACTAATTTTCCATTCAAGTTCATACAGTTTAAAATTGCAAACACAATTAAACTGCAATATTCTACCAATTTTCTCTTCTATCATTTTACATTTAAATACCAACATTCAATAATTTCTACAGTTACGAGTTTGAACCCGTGTTACACACACGAATATTTAAAAATCTTTTATTACAAAATCATTGGTGTAAAATCATTTTTATTGCTTGATTTCAGGAATAAGTTGGCAGATTTATGGGATTGGTAATTGGTGTTATCCCGCTTTTTGGCAAAGCCGTGATACCAAAAGATTGGCCGAAAACGAAAGACAGTTCGTCTCAGAAATTGGTCATACTTCACTTTGCTATGGATATCGATGAATTTTGTCCGAGTCCGGAACGGGCCACAATTGATAGGACATGACAAGAAAGGCCGTAGGAGTCATCATTTCAAATTTCAAGTCAATCGGAGTTCGTATGCTCAAGATATGATGGATTCAAATTGAGAAAGGTGGTCACTGTCTGTTTCGAACCCATCGCACTGGAGTACTTCGAACCCATCACCTTCGAAACCATCTCCTTCGAACCCACATAGTTCGAACCCATCCACGCGCTTGCCTTCGAAACCGTGAAGTTCGAACCCAAGCCACGTTCGAACCCATCAGCTAGTACCTGCTTCGACTCCATCGCCTTCGACTCCATCGCCTTCGATTCCATTGCCTTCGACTCCACCACAATGGCCTACCTTCGAATCCATGGCGCCGCTCAGCTTCGCATCCTTGCTTCGAACCCATGCAAGCCCTTAATTCGAACCCATCGAACAACCCAGTTCGAACCGATCGAATTCGAACCCATAGGGATTCCTTGGTTCGAATCGGTCACGTTCGAACCCAGGAATGCTCCTTAGTTCGAATCCACCGAGTCAGTTGGTTTGGATGACGTGTTTGCCGTAGTTCACGGAGTAGAAGCGGTCCATTCGGAGATAAGTTAGGATCGATTCGAAAGATACGCGTCACGTCACTGCAAACCCACGTGCACTCATGGGTTCGAAACCATGGGTTCGAAATCATGGGTTCGAACGACACAGCCAACCAAGAAAACCCCATTTCGAACCGAGCATATCTCCTTAACCACAAATCCAAATGCAACCAAATTTTCACAGTAGCTTCCATATGAGGTAAAGATTGTCCCTGCCAAGTTTCAGCTCGATTGGACCAATTCTTGATGGGTTCGAAATCACTTCGAACCGATGTCAGATCGAGACGAAACTTGGTGGGATCGGTCGCGTGGGTCCACTCACGTGCCAGAAGAAGTCTCCCGAAGTTTCAGCCAGATCTGGGCCTCCAACGCCTATAAATAGCACCCTGAAGCCTTCAGAAAGGGGGATCTTCGAACAACTTCTGCCATTGAACGCCAAGACTCTGCCGGATTCAAGTCTATCTATCATAATCACTGTTGCATTCAGATTTCGGAGCTAATATCTACTGTAATCCATTGTAATCGATTGAATCGAACAAGGCAATAAAGAGAAATCCTTCAGAGTGGACGTAGGCGCGAACGCCAAACCACTATAAATCCTGTGTTTGTGATTGTTGTTTGTGAATTACTGCGATTTGTTACTTAGAGCTGAATTCTATATTGATTATTGCTGAGTTCTGTGTTGATCATTATCAAGTTGAACACGTAAACGGGTGCTTTCGTGATATTGGGTGTTTGTGACCAATTTTGGCGCAAACATTTTTGGTACTTTCGCTGAGAAACTGAACTCAGGAGTTCTACCAGTTGATAATTGATTCAGAGAAAGTTTGGAAGTTTAAATTTGAGAAGTTATGACGAGACAATCGAGTAAAAGGCCAAGGCCAGAAAGGAGTGAACAACAAGGAAGTCAGGAGGCTTCCTCAGGAGCGAATCAACCATCGATCTACATCACTAGAGACGAGATGGAGACGATGATGAAGAAGCAGGAGGAGTTGATCCAGAGTTTGTTTCAACAGATAGGACAGCTTGGAGCGCAGAATAGGGAAACCAATGGAGTTCAGAACGAAGCAGGACCATCCGGCGTAGCGCCAGAGCTAGGGGGCACGCGTATGGAAAATGTTGACCCAATCTTGGAAAGGGAGAGAGAAGGATCTGCGCAACCCGGTAGTAGTAGAGGAGCGAACGCTCAGTCAAGGGGGCAGATCCCGGAGTTACCTCGTGAACTCGGGGGGTAGGATGAAAGTGACGAACGAAGGCTGCATCTTGGAGACACCGACAAGCTGGCAGAGATGGTTAGGCGAGCAATGAGAGGCGGTTTGGTGAACAAGGACCTAGAGGATGTCAATAGGAGTCCTTTCACTCCGGCAATCAGACGAGCTAGAAACCCACCAGATTTCAAACTACCATCGTTGGACATGTATGACGGGAGAACGGACCCCACGGTCCATCTGACAAAATATATGAGGCATATGGAAGTGCTGGGGGCATCAGAGGAAGTTATGGCCCGGTGCTTTCCACTGTACTTGGCGGATATTGCGGCGTTATGGTTCAGGCAATTAGATAGTGGGTCCATCGGAACATGGAACGATTTAACTGAGAGGTTTATGAGGCAGTTCAGGGTTCACATTACAAGACCTAAGAATGTGATGACACTGGCAACTTTGAAACAGAAGGCTGGAGAAACATTGAGAAGTTTCCTGACACGGTTCAATGCAGCGGCGGCTTCCGTGGATAGACCGGATCCATCCATGGTTATGATGGCGGCTGTGTCCGGAATAGCGGACGGAACAGAATTCAAAAATTCGCTAACTAAGGATCCACCTATGGATCTAGGAGAATTTTATCACGAGGCGGAAAAGTTTTTACGATTAGAGGATGCGAGTGCAGAAAGAGAAGAAGGAGACGGGATAGAAGTTTATGCACTCAAAGACGAAAAGCCCCCTAGAAGGGATTTAGACAAGGATAAAGGTAAAAGAAGGATTGAGAATGACAGAGACAGATCAAAGCGGCAACGGAGGGAGCCGCGATTCACCACCTACACTGAGCTGAACGAGAGCCTGGAGCGAATTTACCAGGATACCAAAGAACAGATTCTGTATCGTAGGCCAATGCGAAGGGATCCTACCTCTGACGAAAGGAAATCAGATAAGTTCTGTGTATTCCATGAATTAAATGGTCATAACACTAATGATTGTAGGCACCTGAAGGACGAGGTGGAAGGGCATATCAGGAACGGTATGCTCCTTCAATATGTAAGGAGGCGAGCTCCTGTGGCGGAACCAGAACGACCACCGTCCACATCAGCTAGAGGCGACCCCGAATCCAGGCACCGTTTGGTTATCAATTGAGTGAGATAACGATGAACAAGTTGTAAGCTTCCACTAACGCAATCAAATCATTTACACATGTGCGAGATCGCGAACGATCTCCAGACATGCTCTGGATGATCATTGAGTAGTGGGGACTTACACTTCGACATCCATGCTTTGCTTTCATATCATTTTGATTTGAACATTTAGACCCTGTTTGTTTGCTGTTTGTTTGGACATTGTTTTTGAAACTCATCCGTGTAATAGATATTTGATTCTGATAACTCTGGAATGGCTAAGCTACTTACACATGTATGGGGTCGCGAACGGTCCTTAGGCATGCTCTGAGATGGCGATGAACCGCCCTGACAAACGATCCAGGATCTCACCCGAACGTGACCCTGACATCGATAACATCAAGCCCTCCCGGGCACACAACTCGCCTCGAACGGCACCCGATCGCGAACGATCACCACTCGACTTCGAACAGTCACAACTCACCACGCCTCAAACGGCTTGATCGCGAACGGTCGCCACTTGAGGTCCAACACCCGACCGCGAACGGTCGCAAATCCGCCTCGAACGGCACACGATCGCGAACGATCACTCTCTGCCTTGAACGGCACCGACCGCGAACGGTCATGATTCACTAATCATAAAATCCGACCTCGAACGGTCACCCTTCGCCTTGAACGGCACTTGGTCGCGAACGATCATCAATTGCCGCGAACGGCATCGACCGCGAACGGTCCCATTCAATCTTTTTGCCATAAATAGCATCGACCGCGAACGGTCCTATTCTCATCATTTGCCGCGAACGGCATCGACCGCGAACGGTCCTATTCCATCCTATGCCGCGAATGGCACGGACCGCGAACGGTCCCAATTCACCTCAGACAGCATATGATCCCGAACGATCGATGCATGGATTTATACGCCCGACCGCGCACGGTCGCACTTCACCTCGAATGACTCGATCACGAACGATCGTCATTTGAAGTTAAGCGCTCGACCATGAACGGCCGCGCTTCGTCCCAAATGGCTTGATCCCGAACGATCGTCATTTGAGGCCATATGAAAACTATCAAGTTCTTTGCAGGTTGATGATCGGATACGAACATCCAACTCGAGGCATTACAAAACACACCTTCCTACTGCAAGGCATGTTTTGGGGGGCAAAATGTTATCCCGCTTTTTGGCAAAGCCGTGATACCAAAAGATTGGCCGAAAACGAAAGACAGTTCGTCTCAGAAATTGGTCATACTTCACTTTGCTATGGATATCGATGAATTTTGTCCGAGTCCGGAACGGGCCACAATTGATAGGACATGACAAGAAAGGCCGTAGGAGTCATCATTTCAAATTTCAAGTCAATCGGAGTTCGTATGCTCAAGATATGATGGATTCAAATTGAGAAAGGTGGTCATTGTCTGTTTCGAACCCATCGCACTGGAGTACTTCGAACCCATCACCTTCGAAACCATCTCCTTCGAACCCACATAGTTCGAACCCATCCACGCGCTTGCCTTCGAAACCGTGAAGTTCGAACCCAAGCCACGTTCGAACCCATCAGCTAGTACCTGCTTCGACTCCATCGCCTTCGACTCCATCGCCTTCGATTCCATTGCCTTCGACTCCACCACAATGGCCTACCTTCGAATCCATGGCGCCGCTCAGCTTCGCATCCTTGCTTCGAACCCATGCAAGCCCTTAATTCGAACCCATCGAACAACCCAGTTCGAACCGATCGAATTCGAACCCATAGGGATTCCTTGGTTCGAATCGGTCACGTTCGAACCCAGGAATGCTCCTTAGTTCGAATCCACCGAGTCAGTTGGTTTGGATGACGTGTTTGCCGTAGTTCACGGAGTAGAAGCGGTCCATTCGGAGATAAGTTAGGATCGATTCGAAAGATACGCGCCACGTCACTACAAACCCACGTGCACTCATGGGTTCGAAACCATGGGTTCGAAATCATGGGTTCGAACGACACAGCCAACCAAGAAAACCCCATTTCGAACCGAGCATATCTCCTTAACCACAAATCCAAATGCAACCAAATTTTCACAGTAGCTTCCATATGAGGTAAAGATTGTCCCTGCCAAGTTTCAGCTCGATTGGACCAATTCTTGATGGGTTCGAAATCACTTCGAACCGATGTCAGATCGAGACGAAACTTGGTGGGATCGGTCGCGTGGGTCCACTCACGTGCCAGAAGAAGTCTCCTGAAGTTTCAGCCAGATCTGGGCCTCCAACGCCTATAAATAGCACCCTGAAGCCTTCAGAAAGGGGGATCTTCGAACAACTTCTGCCATTGAACGCCAAGACTCTGCCGGATTCAAGTCTATCTATCATAATCACTGTTGCATTCAGATTTCGGAGCTAATATCTACTGTAATCCATTGTAATCGATTGAATCGAACAAGGCAATAAAGAGAAATCCTTCAGAGTGGACGTAGGCGCGAACGCCCAACCACTATAAATCCTGTGTTTGTGATTGTTGTTTGTGAATTACTGCGATTTGTTACTTAGAGCTGAATTCTATATTGATTGTTGCTGAGTTCTGTGTTGATCATTATCAAGTTGAACACGTAAACGGGTGCTTTCGTGATATTGGGTGTTTGTGACCAATTTTGGCGCAAACAATTGGAATACATGTGTATGACCGGTAGTAAGGATATCGTATGAATATATTAGTAGAAGTGGAAAATAGGCTGTATGACAAACAATTCGTTTTTTCGAGCTTAAAAACGCGCGTACAAATTTTTGGACCGAAGTCCAGACATCTTTATTTTATTTGTCGAGCAAACGTTATTTCTTCTTCTTTACTTTCTTCTGATTTTCCCTTACTTCTTTCTCTTGCATATCATCATGCAAATTATAATTCTGAGATGTCGTTGAGTAACCAGTACTGATTTGGATTTCTTGTCTTTTTTTGTTCTTTTGTTCTCACTGTATTAGGGATGGGCATAAACCGCACTGCTATACGGAAACTGCCCGCTCCAGACCACAAAAGCGGTGCGGAAACCCGTACCGAATCTTCTAACCAAAGATGATACCCCAAGCCGGACCGACCCGCGTCGATACGGTTCGGTTGCGGTTTGGACGATTGAACCAGCCATATTAAACCGAACCGAACCGAACCGAAAATTTATATTAGTAATCTTATGATAAGAATATAAGCAATTCCTATCTTATTTTAGATTCTAACGATGTACATTCTATTTTTAGCGTATGTTGTTGTTATATTAATAATAATCGCTGACATAAAGGAAGAAGTTATAGTTTGGTATAATATTTTTCATCTCATTTTTTTGTGAATAAATGCTAATTATAATCTTATTCTAGTCATTTTCCTTAATGATTATGCATTGATCAATGTTGATGTTTGGTTAATTTACCAAAAAAAATCTCGTTTGTAGGTAAACGTCAAATTGAAATATTAATACAATTAAGCAATAATCTTTCATTTCAGTATAACATTGTGTGTTTTAATCTTTAAATGTAAAAGTTTCACACGGTTGCCTTTGTAAATTGATTGTTGATGGAAGTAATTCTTTTATTTCATATTTAATATGGGTTCAAACCGGATCGGACCGAAACCGAACCGCTTAAAGGATTGAATAATGGTTTTATTTTTGATTAACCGTTTGATCTCGTGCGGAAGCGATTTGGACTCCAAACCGCACCAAACTGACCCGCGCCCACCCCTACACTGTATGGTAACAAACGCAAGTTTAACCTAATTTTTCGATGTCGATTTGAATTTTGTGCTTGATCTGGTTACTTTTTTTTCTTTTCTTATTATTTTACTGCCCTTTTGAAATCCTTGGACTATTTGCATGTAATATGTCTGATCTGAGTACAAGATTGGGAGGCGAAATCGGATATGATTTTATTATGCTTGATGCTATGTCCATTTAGCATTTTCAAACTATTTGATGTTATAAAAATATTTTATATGCATTTTTACCATTTTCTGTTGTTGTTGTCCCGTGCACAGTGTATTTTATGCCCAACACCATTTATATTTAACTGCATACGTATTCTTTTACATTTTAGTTACCTTTTGCCTTTTTAATTCACTCTTTTTTTTGGTAGGAATGTTGATAGTATTCTTGTGTTGTTTTTACTTGATGAAAACAGCTACTCTATTCGACTTGACATGACTTGTTCTTTGATTGGTGTTAAAAATAGTATATGTAAACATTGGCCGCATCTTACCCATTGTTCTATTGGTATATCCTATAGTTTGGAAAATAAGGTTATCACGGTTGATACTGATTCGGATTTGCATACCATACCATGCTTTCAAATATACAAGAAAAGTTCTTACTTTGTTTTTACAGTTAAGTCAAAGCATTTGTGCATTGGAGTTCAATTTGGGTAATAGTTTATCAATTACTTCTGATCATCAGAGCAGTTCAGTTTCTAGTGGTTATTTGAATATTAAATCTTGTGATGAGTCAAGTTCTTATTTGAAGTATATTATGAAGAAAGGATCTCAGTTAAATCTTGCGGATTTTATTGATTATTGTTTCAATGGTGTTGAAGATTTTAGAGAGTTTTTTATGGCTTATCAAATAAAAGAATGGAGTGAATTAATTTTTGTTAAGAATTGTCTGGAAAGAATATCTATTATCTGTTCGTCGTTTAAAGAAGGTTGTAAGTTCACCGTGTATGCTTCTTCAAATCCTAGACATCTTATTCGTTATTTTATTAGGACTTAAAGGTTTGAACATTCATGTGGTGATGGGTTAAGAGATGTTAAGAAAGTTCATATAACTAGTAGATCTGTAAAATCTCTAATTATCGATCAAATTAGAGATGTCCTGATGAAGAAACCGATAATGATTTCAAAAGAGAATTTAATTTCACTCCTTATTATTATGCATACACCGAAAAACAATTGGTGTAACATCCCGCTATTTTGGACCATTCAAATCGACAATAAAATCACACATGTCGGACTTGAATAATTCAAAAACAACAGACTGTTAATAAATTTTGGAGCAAATAAAATCAATCACAGAATCACCAACACAGAATATCAGAATAACTCGCAGCGGAATAAAATAAACATAGTAGTTTATGAAGCTACTAGATACATAGTCTCAATACAAAATACCAAAGTCTGAATACAGATACAACAGAAAATCCAAGTACATAAGTCCACTAATACATAGACAAAGCTGAATGAAAATAACTGAAATAGAAATAACAAATGGATAGCTAAATCTCCAACAGATCTCTAGCTCTAAAGGTGAATCCAAAGCTGTGATGCTCGGGCTGATCTGAACGTAAAGTAAAACACAAAACACTCGAGTCAGGACATACATACTTATAAAATGTAAATCAACTCAAGTGAACTGTAAATAAATGCATCAGTAACTTAAATGATGCTTGGGATCACCCATCTTTTAAGGATCAGTTAAACTATCTATTATGTAGTAATATACGTTATTATAATAATGCCTAAAGCAAAGTAAACTATTAAAATAACGTTAAGGTGTTACCCATTTTCCCTTAACACATTTTATAGTGTCAATAGTCTATACAGTACCGTAATACCTCTTGATCGGGAGGCTACCAGAGGATACTCCATAGGTACGACACAAAATAAATTCGTAGTGGCCTCGATATGGTAGATGACACGGTACAACTAGGCAATACCAAGGTAGATATACCGATTACACTTAGTGGTAATGCATAGCCGCAACTACCGCCCACCTCGAGCCACACTCCCAAATCAAAAGTGCACACCAAATCAATCACAGAGTAATAGAATGGCAATCAAAGAAGTGTGTTCGATCGGAAGAGCTACCTCACTTGGGCTGTCAATTGCTCATGTTTTAGCCATCTTATGCTAACCCACGGGAGTCAGATCCACGTATATACCTCAAATAGAACGTCATCAACCAGCTGTTTCATTTTGGAATCTCCACCACGTACACAGTTGTTAAAGTGGTTTTCGGAGTTGGCAGAGAGTATGACAACTTCCGATCCCAGTCTCTTTAACAATCAAACGTTATTATAACCCGTGGTTATTTCATTTTCTTCATATCAACATATTCATTTCAAAACCATATAAATCCAATATCATTATTCTTTAAAAATAATATTCATTTTCAAAGTTGTAACACTCCCAAAATTTATACATTCAATTATAACACATTGAAATCATAATAATTTAGAAACCATAGCACTTTAAAAATGTAACCTCTGTAATCATATCATTTCGAAAACATTACATTTTAGAAATAATAGCATTTTAAAAACATAACCTCAAGACATCATAGCGTTTTGGAAAAGTAATACTTAAGAAAATCATAGCATTTTGAAAATGTAACATTAAGGAATCATAGCATTTTTGGAATGTAATACTTGAGAAATCATAACATTCTGGAATGTAGTACTTTCCACTTTAACATTTTATATAATCAAAATATTTATATACTTAAAAATTTCAACATGGTTATTTTATCATCTCTATTTTATTATATTAATTTTTTTTTTAATATTATACAAACCATGCCTTTTAGTTACATAAATTTTGTTACTAAAATATCCAATTTAAAGCTGAAATTCCTTATGTTAATTTAAAAGTACATTATCAACCTACATTTTATTATTGTAGTAAAGAGAATGAATTAATCAATATTACATTAATTAAACCTACATGTCACATGTATGTTTTAACTTACATTTTTGTTACAATAAAGAGCATTTATCATTTTAATCAATGTTACATTTATTAAAACTTACATGTCAAATGTACGTTTAACTTATATTTTTATTAGAGTAAAGAGCATTTATCATTTTAATCATTTAAAATATACCATTAGTTGAAACTTACATTATCAAATGTACGTTTTAATTTACATTTTTATTGTAGTAAAGAGAATTTATCATTTTAATCATTATTACATTAATTAAAACATACATTATCAAATGTACGTTTTAATTTATATTTCTATTACAGTAAAAAGCATTTATCATTTTAATCAATATTACATTAATTAAAAACTTACATTATCACATGTACATTATAATTTACATTTTTATTACAGTAAAGAGCATTTATCATTTTAATCATTATTACATTAATTAAAACTTACACTATCAAATGTACGTTTTAATTCACATTTCTATTACAGTAAAGGGCAGTTATCATTTTAACCAATATTCCATTAATTAAAACTTACATTATCAAATGTACGTTTTAATTTACATTTCTAGGTTAGAATAAAATATCATGTCAAATTGGATTATTAAATTTCAGTTTACCTTCATATTATAAATTAAATTTCAAAAATTACATTCCCAACCATTTATATCTTATAAAAATTTAACACATGTAAATAAATGATAAAATTTTATAACAATCATTACATTAAAATTTTAGTTGAAATCCATATATTAAAATCCAAAATACTTAATAATTTTTAGAAAACTATTTTAAAACCAACCATGGAGTCTGTATAAAATTTTCTAACCTAGGCTCGAGTAAATACAAATATATATATCATTTCAATTCGAACTTATTAAATTTTCGGGTTTATATCATTTCAAACCCGCAATCCCAAGTCAAATAAAAATTGCTCGGACCAATCATTTCAGCCCATAACAATTTTTTCTTAATCTAAAGATTATTCGGGTATGTATTATTTCAACCCATGGTGAAGGAACTTGCAGTGTGAGAACATAATATAAAATAAACAGAACAATAAATAACATATCATGGCATATGATCATAAGAGGTATAACATAAGATGGAATAACATAATATAATCATATAAGAAATTACTAACTTGCATATACATATCAATACAATTCAAATGACATCAATTTGCAAAAATGTAAGTATGTAGTCAAGCGTGATTACTCACCTTCTTTAGCTAGAGAAAATGATTCCAAACAAACATAACAACTACGAATAGGCACGACAATCACGAACAAGCTTAAGTGGGAGGAGAATCCAAATCCAAAGCTTAGAAAAATAAATAAAATACATATGTAAATAAATAAATTTACATAGAAAAATAAAAGTAGAAAATTATATTTTGTAAAATACATGAGAGGACTAACCAAAAGGTACATAGGCTCGACCATAAGGGTTGTTTGGGTTCGGTCTAACCATGTTTGGGCTTGGCCTAGATTGCTTAAATGGTTCGGCCATGATAGCTTAGGGTTTGGTTCAGCCATAGGCTAGGGTTTGTGGCTACAAGGCTCGGCCTAGGTGTGGTTTTGGGTCAAGCCAAGGCTAGGGTTAAGCCAAGGCTTGCTGTGAGATAGTTTCACATGAGAATGAGTCAAATTAGTCTTGGTTTTTGGAGCATTTAAAAGAGATGCTTAGTGTGGATCGCGAATCGGTTTTCATATCTAATCGTCGGTAAGGTTTGCTGTTAGGTGTTCCAAAAGTTTTTCCATCTTCTTTTCATAGCTATTGCACATTTCATATGGAGCAAAACATTGGTTTAGTAGTAAAAGCTTGCAAGGGCGATACTTCTATTGTTGATTTGTTTAAACTTTTGACTCGAACTTCAAATCCATATGATTTTGGTCGCTATATGTTAAAGTTTAAAGAAATTTGTGGTGTTGCTGCAATTAACTTTTTAAATGATAAACCTTTTGAACATTGGACTGATTTGTTTTTTCAAAGCAAGAGGTATAGAGAATATTCATCTAATGTGGCTGAAAGCTTTAACTCTTAAATTGTGGATGATAGATTTATGCCTATTACATCTTGTCTAGATGGAATCCGGGTTAAAATAATGGAACAAATGGCGAAGAGGAGAGGAGAATGTCATCATTGGACTACTACTTTATGTTTGGTTATGGAGCAACAGTTGTCGCAATTAGTTAATGAAGGTTTTGGATGGGATGCATATAGATCTTCGAAAAATGTTTTTTAAGTTAGATCTACAATATCAGATCATGTTGATCTTGAAAGAAGATTGTGTACTTGTAATCAGTGGAAAGTTACCGGTTTTCCATATGCACATGCCATCAAGTGTATGAATAGGTCAAGGCAGTCAGTATATGATTATGCAGATTATTATTTTACATCTGATGCTTTTAGATTGAGTCATGCATATGCTATTAATCCAATTCCTAATGTTGTTAAGCCAATTGTTGGCGGAGATGAAGTCAAAATTAAACCGCATAAAGAAATTCGAAGTGCTGGAAGACCATCTACTAAAAGACATGGCAGCTTTTCTTATTCTCAGAGTAAGCGGAATAAATGTAGTAATTGCAATCAAGTTGGACATAACGAGAGGAATTGTCAAGCTTCAATGAAGATTTTAATTTTTTTTTACTTCTGTCATTTTATTCATTGTATTTCTTTGCTGTTTACTTATTTGATATAGCCACACCTTTTTATTTCTGATACTAGTACATGTACTGTGATGATTGATTGTTTAAATAAGAAGTTTACTTTTTTGTGGATTTTTTGTGATTTTTATTTGTTTTGCGGAGCATATTGTTTTCATTTGTATATTCTTTTAACTGTAATATTGTATTGTGAGGAAAAAAAATTGGTATGATAATATCATATGCTTTCTGTTAATTTAGCAATTCATAAGAATAATAATGTTATTTATATTTAGCTTTTTTTATTTAGTATATACTAGAAAGGTTGGAAAATTTGGTTATCAGTTATATATTAATTGTAGGATCTAGATTAACCCTAGAGGGGGGGTGAATAGGGTTATAGCAAATTTTTTCGAATTAAACACAGAAACAAACTACAGAAATAAATATGCTGAAAAGTAAATCACACACAAAATTTACCCAGCTTCGGCAACCCCTGCCTACTGCTGCATTCCCAGATTTCTATTAGAATTAAACAGTATCCCGCTTACAAACACTCTACTAGACTCGCAAACCCTTGCTCCCGCTCACAAACACTCTCATAGACTCGCACACCCTGCTCCACCCATAGAGTTTCGCAAACTCGCAAACTCTGCTCCCGCCTATAGAGTTTTGCAAACTCGCACACCCTGCTCACTGAACTAATTCTAACTAGACAATCTGACACTACCTACAACCTAGGTGGTGATTTACCAATACTTTGACTCGAAAAGAAAAACAGACTTCAAAAATAAAAGCAGGAGCAAAAATTAAAATACAACTTTGAATCCATAATTTTTGCTCAAATTAAAAATTAAAAGACCCCCTTTAATAAAACCCTAAATAAAATAACTAAAGCCTCTTTAATAAGAATAATGGCCGACCCAATTGTTTTCTTTCACCCAATCTTCTTTCTTTTGCTATGTGAAGAAAGTTGCGGCCGATCTACTATCTGAAATTAGGGCTTCGGCTCTTGCGATCCAAATTGGGACTTTTTCCAAATCAATTCTCTGGTTTGCTCGCGCTCGTTCTCTGATAATTGATTCTGGTTTGCGTTGCTCCTCTATTGATCGATTCTCGTTGCTTGGCTCGCTCGTTCTCTGATGATCGAGTTCATTGTTGATTCGGTATGTAATTTTTTTCGTTGCTGGTTTAATGATTGCTTCAATTTAACTCGATGCCTATGATGATCTTTTGGGTGTGGTATTTATATGAATTTGTGACACTTGATTTTGTTCGTATCAATTCGATACTTTCCAAATTTCTGCTTTCCTGATGCGCACGACTTTCCTGATATATTTTCAACCTTGATGCTCACGGCTTTAACTTGAGAGCGTTCGATCCTTACGGCAAAAACTTTCCCTTTTTAATTTTCTTTGACTATTTCAAAGATACGTTTTTGATTTTTTTTATTGTACACTGTCATGAATTCGAATTCTCTGGCCCTTCCATGATTTTGTCTTCACTGTGAATTTCTCTATACTTGTTGAACTTCGTTCATCTTGTAGTCTTCGTCTCTGGCCATCTTCTTTGGTCGGTTTAACATGAACTTCACTTGAGAAATTTGTATGTTTCATTTTTATTCACTGTTGCATAATTGATTCTGTTGCTCGGCTCTTGACTTTGGTTGTTGCATTTGTATCACTACATACTGGTGTGTTTGCCTTTGTTAAACTTTGGCCTTTGCTGGATCATATGTTTTTAACATATTGCTGTGTTGATCTTGTACTTGTGTACTTTACTTGAGTCTGGTCATTTGGGTTTGTTGTGCACTTGTCTTCTGTTTGGTCTGCACTTGTATATTCTCCATTTTGCATACTATATTGTATTGATCTCGACATGCTTTATGTTGCAGTCATGTGCTGTTGAGTTGTTGTTTGGACATTTGCTTGTGTGATCTTGAGTTTCTGGTTATTAGTGCACTGTCACTTGTGTATTGCCTTTGACATCCATGTTCTTCACTGTTTACATCACTGGACTTTGACTTGGTCTTTGTTGTAGTTGCTATGCCTTTGTGCATTGTGTTCATTTGAGTTGTCTACACCTTTAGTATGCTGCAGCTTGGTCTTTGTTGCATTCATGTTGATTTTTGAAATTTCACTTGAGTTTGGTCGAGACTTGTTTATTTGTGTCTGCATCTTGTGGTTGCCATTGTGTTACATTGAGCTTCACCTCTATTGGTGTTTCTGTGTTCATGACTGTTGTGTCTGCACTTAGTGTTCTGGTCATTTCATCTGTGATGTTTTGATGTTGTTTCATTTCTTCAAATCTGTAGCTTGCATCACTTGTATCACTGCATCCATTCTGTAGCATGGTCTGGAGTTGTAACTGAACATGTCCACTGCAGTTTCTTCACTGATGCATTTGGACTTGGTCTGTTGCACTTTGGTCTTGCATTTGTGATCTGATGCAGTTTTGATTTGTCGAAGCTTTGCATTTGAGTTGAGTCATGACAACAATGACTTGACCTTTGCATTCAGTTTATTGTGCCTTGTGTTGAACCCAGTTTTAAAAACTCGGGTTTGACCTTGTGCTCGTGTCGTGATTTTCAATATATTACACGTGAGTTGAACCCGGTTTTTCATATGGGTTTGACCTGTGCTCACATGTCCCTGTAGCATTATCAAGTGTATATTGATGTGCACGGCCTTGTGGCATGTGCAGTGATATACTGTGCATGTCACATTGTTCGTGTATGATGAATTCAAATGTGAATGATGACGAACAATCCAAATAACTGAGGCAAATCATATTTTCAAAAATCATATTTCATTTTATATTGCAAAAACATTTCTTTTTCAATTTTACTGCGTTAGTGAATATTTTTGCAGATTGCTCAGATGCTGGATTCAAACTGGAATGCAGTTGAAGACAAAATACGAGTGTGAGTGATATGTAGTGAGGTTATTAATGTAAATATAAAATCGTGATGTATTCAGAATTGTATATGTATAGTGAGAACATGAATTTGTACTATTCAAGATTGTAATAAATATTTGTTTGAATAAAATTTTTGTTTGAATTCAAATTCCATTCAAATTCTGTGTAATTTATTTTATTCAACAAATATTTATTTAATTTATGAAAAATAGAATAGTACGTTAACAAATACATTTAAATGAATATATATATATGTTTATTATCATCAAACAAAAAACATATAAGCGCACATTCAACATTCTCCCCCTTTTGATGATAACAAACATATATTTAAGATTTTGACTGTGTTAAATGTATTTGATCAATTATATACTCTAATTGCTCCCCCTATTTAAATGCTTCCTCTCTACATGATGCTCCCCCTACATATATGCATACAAATAGAAATATATACAAATGTGCCTAGATGCAAATGGAAAATTATTTGACCTTTGCTTGATTCTATTTGACAAAATCTTAACTTTTCTCTCCCCCTTTTGTTATCAGCAAAAGAATAATAGTGTTAGAGAAAATAGAGATAAAGTGATCAATATCAATCCAACATTGAACTCAAATTGAATATGAATATTAAACTTCAAAAAAATCAAACAAAAATCATAACTACCCTTGTTAGGCGCATATTCCACTTTTAGAAATAATGGAAATGATGTTCTAATATAAAATCATACAATTGTATCAACTTGTGGTGCATTTATATCATGAATTTGAATATCTACTAATCATGCATAACCGTTAGGACTTTTAAATGAGATTAGTAGTATTCCAATTTAATTTAAAAAATGAAATCAATCTTCTAACCATGCATGACCGTGAGGACTTTTAAGTGGGATTAGAATCAACTTGTCTATTTAATCAATTAATTTTGATATGCGTTCCATACATGCATAACCGTAAGGACTTTTAAATGAGCATGGAAGCACATAATCAAAAATCCAAGTAATTTACCCATGCATAACCGTGAGGACTTTTAAATGAGAGTGAATACTTTGGATATTTATTTATTTTTTACAAAAAAATGTGAAATGAAAAACATATGATTCCTGATTATAGTACCACATATCGACAAACTATATTTAAGATTTGATTAACCATGGTCGATAGAAATATGATAGATAAAGAAATGGTCATGGAATCTTTACCTAACAAAAAGTTTTATAACTCTTGTTTGAATTCCTAAAGAAATTTTCCAAATATACTCTCTTGAGTAATGTATGTTAAATATCAACACTTATCACCTTTTCAATCACTATTTATCTTTTTGATAATTAGTAGGGAGTCGGATTAGTCAAAATTTGTCATTTAAAATCAAATAAAAATGACTAATCTGAAAATATGGTCAAACAATTATTTTCTCGAAGGGGTTATATGAGAAAAAAATTCTGCTAAATGAAAATTATGAAAAATATGCAGATATTTTCTTTGAAAAACGATGCAGTTACTAAATGTCTCAAAATCACGTTCAACTAGTAATTTTTCTATCAACTAGATTACCAGTGTAATCTGCATCTGAGTTTCTCTTTCAATCCAAAATATCACTAACTAAAATTGATAGACCAGACCATGAAGAGTGCATCAAAAATTTCAAACTCAATTTTAACAACAATTTAAATGACATTCTTTGAATTTGAATTGAAGCCATGTAAATAATCAGAAAACCGAGAATATAGAGTTAGCCGAATCATGACCAAATGTATCCAACAAAACACAATGTTTAATCCAAACAAATATGTATGAAGTAATTCGAAGAATGGTGTTTTTTGGCATAAATGTAATTGGCTAATTATGTAGATCAAGTCAGAACCAAAAATCATCATCTCTACAACATCTCAATATTGGCTGATTTCATTCAGAATATGGTGCAGATTATCACATAATTTATTGATCAAATAAATATACCTTCACCTGTTTTACCTTTACGATAATTTTCGTGGTTGCCCATTGTGATTCTGTCACCCTTTGTACTAGGCTAAGGAACTTTGTTGCCCGTTGTGTTTCTGGAATAGCCAAAATCCAGAGAACACCGTTGTTGTTCCTTAGCCTGCCACCATACCTACATGATGAAAGATTTTTGTGACACATTTATAGGTCCATGATTGTTAGTGGCAGAAGCATTATGAATAAACAAACCCTTTGGAACCCAAACTTGTTTAGTCCTTTTATTCTTGTTCCAATAGACATGAAATTTGTTTGTAGAATTCTTAGGAACCCAAACTTGTATAAATTTTGTGTTCTTGTTCCTATGACTACAATTTTCAACACGATGTCCAATTATTTCACATCTGTCAAAGACACTCTTCCCTTTTGCATTATCCTCAACTTGTGTTTTCCCAAAGCCTAGTCCTTTTCTGTTGTTAGCAAAAATTTGATTTCCCAATAGCATGTTGAAAGATTTTTCACCTCTTGAAAAGTTATTCAAAGATTTCTCAAGATTTTGGACTTCGCTTTTTAGTGTTGTGTTTTCAATGACAAGTGAGGTGCATCTATCTATAAAATCCTTTTTCCTAGTGTCAATGATCTCCTTAAGACTCAAGTTTTCTTTTTCAAGATTCTCAAAGCTATTCTTAAGTCTTGTCAATTCTGAATCTAAAATTTTACATTTTTTACATTCTAGGTTTTGAATATTTTCAAGTTCAGTTTCTAACCTAAAATTTTCATGGGCGAGTTTCCTCCTTTCAGATTTCAGTTTTTCAATTTTAGATTCAAGAGCATCAACTTCTTTAGTAAGATCAAGACACATAAAAACAAGATCTTTATAAGAATAGTCACCTACCTCATTAGATTCTTCTGAGCTTGCTTCTGAATCCAATTTTGCCACAAGACACAAGTTAGCCTCCTCTGAGCTACTATTCGAAACTTCCTCTCCTTCTTCATCATCCCAAGTTGCTGCAAAGACCTTCTTCATCTTTTTCTTTCCTCGATTGTTTTTGAGAAGTGGGCATTTTTGTATGAAGTGTCCGGGCTTCTTGCAGTTAAAGCACGTTAATTCATTATCGGAATCGTCAGAATGTTTTGACCTATTACTACTTGTTTTCTTCTTGCGTGGCTTGAATCTTGACCATTTTCTAAGATTATTGACAGCCATTGCAAGCTCTTCAATCGGATCATCTTCTTCTTCATCGCTCTCTTCTTTGCTCTTTAAGGCAATCGTCTTCTTCTTTGGTTCGGAGTTGTTGCGTTCCTCCTTTGCTTTTAGCTCAAGCTCATATGTCATCAAGTTACCAATCAACTCCTCCATGCTTAGTTTACTCAAATCTTTCGATTCTTGGATTGCCGTGACTTTTGCCTCAAAGTTTACCGGTAAGACTCGTAGCACCTTCCTCACAAGCTCTACCTCAGTGAATACCTTCCAAGCGCTCTAGCGTTGTACACCAAAGTTGAAAAGCGTCCGAACATGTCTTTTATGCTCTCACCTTTGTCCATCACAATAGTTCTCGTATTCTTCTTTAGTTAATCTCTTATCGTTAGCATCCCACCTATCCTTAGGTTTAGGAATCTCAGTATCAACAACAGTTATAGTGGGAGATTTATAGCCAGTTTCAATAATATCCTAAACATCATAATCAACAGAACTAAGATATATACCCATCCTAACTTTCCAATAAGCATAATCATTCCCGTTAAACATGGGTGGCCTAAAAATAGATTGCCCCTCAGAAAAAGCATTATTTGATGAATTCATGACTATAGAGTTAAAGAAAAATACTGTCCTCTGATACCACTTGTAGGATCTAGATTAACCCTAGAGGGGGGTGAATAGGGTTATAGCAAATTTTCTCGAATTAAACACAGAAACAAACTACAGAAATAAATATGCTGAAAAGTAAATCACACACAAAATTTACCCAGCTTCGGCAACCCCTGCCTACTGCTGCATTCCCAGATTTCTATTAGAATTAAACAGTATCCCACTTACAAACACTCTACTAGACTCGCAAACCCTTGCTCCCGCTCACAAACACTCTCATAGACTCGCACACCCTGCTCTGCCTATAGAGTTTCGCAAACTCGCAAACTCTGCTCCCGCCTATAGAGTTTTGCAAACTCGCACACCCTGCTCACTGAACTAATTCTAACTAGACAATCTGACACTACCTACAACCTAGGTGATTATTTACCAATACTTTGACTCGAAAAGAAAAACAAACTTCAAAAATAAAAGCAGGAGAAAAAATTAAAATACAACTTTGAATCCATAATTTTTGCTCAAATTAAAAATTAAAAGACCCCCTTTAATAAAACCCTAAATAAAATAACTAAAGCCTCTTTAATAAGAATAAAGGTCGGCCCAATTGTTTTCTTTCACCCGATCTTCTTTCTTTTGCTATGTGAAGAAAGTTGCGGCCGATCTACTATCTGAAATTAGGGCTTCGGCTCTTGCGATCCAAATTGGGACTTTTTCCAAATCAATTCTCTGGTTTGATCGCGCTCGTTCTCTGATAATTGATTCTGGTTTGCGTTGCTCCTCTGTTGATCGATTCTCGTTGCTTGGCTCGCTCGTTCTCTGATGATCGAGTTCGTTGTTGATTCGGTATGTAATTTTTTTCATTGCTGGTTTAATGGTTGCTTCAATTTAACTCGATGCCTATGATGATCTTTTGGGTGTGGTATTTATATGAATTCGTGACACTTGATTTTGTTCGTATCAATTCGATACTTTCCAAATTTCTGCTTTCCTGATGCGCACGACTTTCCTGATATATTTTCAACCTTGATGCTTACGGCTTTAACTTGAGAGCGTTCGATCCTTACGGCAAAAACTTTCCCTTTTTAATTTTCTTTGACTATTTCAAAGATACGTTTTTGATTTATTTTTTTTATTTTTTTTATTGTACACTGTCATGAATTCGAATTCTCTGGCCCTTCCATGATTTCGGCTTCACTGTGAATTTCTCTATACTTGTTGAACTTCGTTCATCTTGTAGTCTTCGTCTCTGGCCATCTTCTTTGGTCGGTTTAACATGAACTTCACTTGAGCATTTTGTATGTTTCATTTTTATTCACTGTTGCATAATTGATTCTATTGCTCGGCTCTTGACTTTGGTTGTTGCATTTGTATCACTACATACTGGTGTGTTTGCCTTTGTTAAACTTTGGCCTTTGCTGGATCATATGTTTTTAACATATTGCTGTGTTGATCTTGTACTTGTGTACTTTACTTGAGTCTGGTCATTTGGGTTTGTTGTGCACTTGTCTTCTGTTTGGTCTGCACTTGTATATTCTCCATTTTGCATACTAGGTTGTATTGAGCTCGACATGCTTTATGTTGCAGTCATGTGCTGTTGAGTTGTTGTTTGGACATTTGCTTGTGAGATCTTGAGTTTCTGGTTATTAGTGCACTGTCACTTGTGTATTGCCTTTGACATCCATGTTCTTCACTGTTTACATCACTGGACTTTGACTTGGTCTTTGTTGTAGTTGCTATGCCTTTGTGCATTGTGTTCATTTGAGTTGTCTGCACCTCTAGTATGCTGCAGCTTGGTCTTTGTTGCATTCATGTTGATTTTTGAAATTTCACTTGAGTTTGGTCGAGACTTGTTTGTTTATGTCTGCATCTTGTGGTTGCCATTGTGTTACATTGAGCTTCACCTCTATTGGTGTTTCTGTGTTCATGACTGTTGTGTCTGCACTTAGTGTTCTGGTCATTTCATTTGTGATGTTTTGATGTTGTTTCATTTCTTCAAATCTGTAGCTTGCATCACTTGTATCACTGCATCCATTCTGTAGCATGGTCTGGAGTTGTAACTGAACATGTCCACTGCAGTTTCTTCAATGATGCATTTGGACTTGGTCTATTGCACTTTGGTCTTGCATTTGTGATCTGATGCAGTTTTGATTTGTCGAAGCTTTGCATTTGAGTTGAGTCATGACAACAATGATTTGACCTTTGCATTCAGTTTATTCTGCCTTGTGTTGAACCCAGTTTTAAAAACTCGGGTTTGACCTTGTGCTCGGGTCGTGATTTTCAATATATTGCACGTGAGTTGAACCCGGTTTTTCATTTGGGTTTGACCTGTGCTCACCTGTCCCTGTAGCATTATCAAGTGTATATTGATGTGCACGGCCTTGTGGCATATGCAGTGATACACTGTGCATGTCACATTGTTCGTGTATGATGAATTCAAATGTGAATGATGACGAACAACCCAAATAACTGAGGAAAATCATATTTTCAAAAATCATATTTCATTTTATATTCAAAAACATTTCTTTTTCAATTTTACTACGTTAGTGAATATTTTTGCAGACTGCTCAGATGCTGGATTCAAACTGGAATGCAGTTGAAGACAAAATACGAGTGTGAGTGATATTAGTGAGGTTATTAATGTAAATATAGAATCGTGATGTATTCAGAATTGTATATATATAGTGAGAACATGAATTTGTACTATTCAAGATTGTAATAAATATTTGTTCGAATAAAATTTCTGTTTGAATTCAAATTCCATTCAAATTCTGTGTAATTTATTTTATTCAACAAATATTTATTTAATTTATGAAAAATAGAATAGTACGTTAACAAATACATTTAAATGAATATATATATATATATATATATATGTTTATTATCATGAAACAAAAAACATATAAGCGCATATTCAACATTAATAAACTTTGTGATGCTGCTTTGGTAAAATTACAATAGATTTCAATAAAGTGCTGTTGTGAGCATTGACATTCAGGTCAAATAAATGAGTCTTCTTCTTTGTCTGTGTTGGAAGCTGATGCATTGATGTTGTTTATCTTCTGTCCTTTATCTTCTGTCTGTTTTCTTTCTTCTAATTCGATGTTTATAATTTACAGAGGTTCTTCCTTTGAATTTAATATCAAGTTACTAAGAGAAAATAGTGAGCCGTCAATTTTTGTTTACAAGATGTATTCAAAAGCACGTACGGCCAATCAAAAAAGGGCACGAAATAAATTAATTTCATGTCATAACATAGCATGGAATGAAAACTCACAGTGCTAAAATAAAGGGATAGTAAAATACATATGATTATCATCAACTTTAACTTCCTTATAAGAGAGGCAAGGAAAGACAATAAATTATTCTGTTAAATAGGACAACTAGTAGATCTGCATATACCACATGCTCAGGCCCTAAATCTTATTTATTCTACTTGGCTCTAGTTCTTCAAATTATTGATTAGCTATTATTCCTTTAACATTTGAAAGAATTAGCCATGTTGTTTTCTTATATACGTGGTATAATTCAAGTAGAAAAAATTGATTGCAAATTCAATATAGCATTTTCCAAGATTGATGTTAATTCATTATAGCATTTCAGTGCAGTTTTTTTTTGTCCGAAATCATTATGTACAGAAATATTTCAAAGCAGTTCTACAGTCAACAATTATGATATACAAGCACAACAAACATAAAACTTTCATGGCAAAATAGAGATTAATTAATTACATTTTTTCAATTAGCAATACAAGACATTTTTAGCAAAAAAGTAAACCTTTAAGAGAACATTCGTATAACAAATTACAGCTTTACAAGTAGTAACATTATTCCACTCTAATTAGAAGTTCAGTAAAATATAAGTATCAATTCAACTATAATTAGCACTTCATCTTCACTTCAGCTAATTCATATTTAACAATAATCGGTACTTCAACTGATATTGAGGTAATTTAAATTTAACTACAATTATCACTTCTTCAAATTTTCTAAGTCTTCAACTTTTCTTTTTACTTTAGTTCTTTTTCTTCACTGCCTTTTCAGCTTCTTCAGGAGTTGCATTTGTAAAGAAAGTCATGATGTTCCAACTTCTATGTGGATCATTTACTATGTTATACACCATTTCAGCTCGCATGTGGTTAATATCTTTTTTGCTATATTCGTGGGGAGGTTTGAGTCTTTGTCCAAATGTTGAATGAATTTCATGACATATAGAGCACAGTCATTCCTGTTGATTTAAAAAAGGAAAAAAAAAGAAAATAAAAATTATTTGTTAACTAGTAATCAATTTATGCTAATAATTTCATCATTTCAGATAGATTAAAAATATTTGTACATGGTAAGTGTTTAATAATTATGATCTGTTAAAAGAATTGTACTTCGACTTGAGTAACATAGACTGGATACATAAGGACTTATATGGGTATTTATGATGTAGCTTTCAAATTAATAGAGTAAAAGGGAAAAGGTATAAAAGATGTAATGCTACAACCATTTAGTATTTCTCTTAACATATAAAATTGGACTTCATATAGGAATGTATGAAGATTTTTTCAGATCAGTGGACTAAAATAGCAGTGGTGTAATATTATAATGGCAATGGTCATTTAGCAATTAGAAAAAAAAATTAAAAAAATATTATACATTTTTACTACTATTATCACCAAGTATTTTGTTAACACTATATGTATCAATAACCATACATTTCCTACTGCATAATCATAATGCAACCTGTCACTTTTTTTTGGTTTATTGAACACTGCAACATTGCAATGCTATGATCATTTAGCATTTAAATGAAAATAAACACCGTAATACATTATACATTTTTACTGCTATTACCATTTAGCACTTTTTAACATACAGTGTAACCCGTCTTCTTTTCTTCTTCTTTTTTTGATGCATTGAACATTATGGCATTGCAATTTTTGATATAATACATGTGCAGTTTACTTGAAGAAGATTAAAAACTTAATAATGCTTACGAGGAAGGTCTTGCTATGGACACTTTTTATTTAAGATTTTGTTCTCTGTCCACTTTTCTGATAATACATGTGGTTGCTTTATCGTCTTCGTACCAACTTCTTTATTTAAGATTTTGTTCTCTGTCCACTTTTCTTGTAATATTTTTTCCACGTTTTTTCTTTGTTACAAAAAGAAAAGAAAAAAATAGAGTATGTTGTAATATACATTAATAATAGGGATGAATATGCTAAATATGAAAGGGCATTATTGTAATGTGCACTGCATAAGTAGTCTATAAATATGGAGCTTGATTGTATTGTAAATATATATCTCTCAATTCAATAGAATTGTTCTCTCCCTAATTGCCTCCATTCTCTTTATTCTGCAACACGTTATCAGCACGAAGGAATGCGAATTAATTATTGACCTCAACCTATTCACCTTCAAACTTTCCAACTTCTCAGCAAGTAATTAAATATTAATTACTCTGACCGTTTCTCTTCTGACCATTCCAATTCTAAGGCTATTTATATTCAAAATCCTATTATATATATTAGTGCAGACGAATCTTTTAGAATATATCTACATACATTCTATTTCTTATTTCCTTTAAAACAGCAGGTAAAGGAATTGTTCTTGCATTTCTTTATAAACTCGTTACTTTTCCTCTCTCCAAAAAGGTATGGAACGCCATTTGGGTGATGATATATGCTTACTAGATAGTGCAACTACTCATACAATTTTGAAAAACCAGAAGTTTTTCTCTGAACTATCTAAAAATTTCTCAGCTAAAGTCTCCACTATAGCTGGATCTGCTAATATAATTGACGGGTCCGGAAGAGCCCATATAATATTACCAAATGGTACGCATATCTTTATTCAGAATGCATTATACTCAAGCAACTCTAAAAGAAATTTGCTGAGTTTCAAAGATATAAGAATGAATGGATACCATATTGAAACTATAAATGAAAACAACAAAGAATATCTTTGTGTTATTTCTAGAATTGAAAGCCAGAAGCTTATCCTAGAAAAATTTGGTACAATTTCAACTGGTTTATATTTTACAAAAATTGGCATAGTTGAATCTCACTCTATAAATATGAGCCAGAAGCTCACAAATACAAAGACATTGATTCTTTGGCATGATCGCTTGGGTCATCCTGGATCAACTATGATGCGTAAAATTGCCAAAAACTCAAACGGACATGATTTATCAAACCAATTGAATTTACCAAGTGATTACTTATGTGCCCCATGTGCACAAGGAAAATTAATCACTCGACCTTCATATAGTAAAATCACCTCTGAATCTCCAACATTTTTACAAAGAATTCAAGGTGATATATGTGGTCCAATCCACCCTGAATGTGGACCATTCAAATATTTTATGGTATTGATTGATGCATCAACTCGTTGGTCACATGTCTGTTTACTTTCTACAAGAAATTTGGCATTTGCCAAGCTACTTGCTCAAATAATAAAATTGAGAGCACACTTCCCTGATCATCAAATTAAATCGATTCGACTAGATAATGCTGGAGAATTTACTTCTCAAGTATTTGATGATTATTGTCTATCATTGGGGATTGAAATTGAACATCCAGTAGCTCATGTTCATACTCAAAATGGCCTAGCAGAATCATTAATTAAGCGCTTGCAACTTATTGCAAGACCATTGCTTATGCAATCAAAACTACCTGTTTCAGCTTGGGGGCATGCAATTTTGCATGCATCGAAATTGGTTAAAATTAGACCAACAGCTTATCATCAGCTTTCACCATCACAGCTCTTAACTGGATTTCAACCAAATATTTCACATTTACGAAAATTTGGTTGTGTTGTGCATATACCTATTAATCCACCACTTCGTACTAAAATGGGTCCTCAACGACGGTTGGGAATTTATGTGGGATTTGATTCCCCATCGATAATTCGTTACCTTGAACCTCTTACAGGTGATGTCTTCACTGCAAGATTTTCAGACTGTAAATTTGAGGAGACAATCTTCCCGCCGTTAGGGGGAGAAAAGACCGTTCCAGTAGAACGGCGTGAAATATCATGGAATAATCCATCTATGTCTTATTTGGATCCACGTACTAAACAATGCCAATATGAGGTACAAAGAATTTTGCATATTCAAAATATTGCAAATCAACTGCCGGATGCATTTAGCGACACTGCAAAAATAACTAAATCTCACATTCCAGCAGCAAATGCACCAGCAAAAATTGATGTCCCTGAAGGATCAAAAGTAAATATAGCAGCAAATGAATCTAAAGCAAGACAAAAACGTGGAAGGCCAATTGGTTCAAAAGACTTGGCGCCTAGAAAAAGAAAGTCTAATGAAAAATCATCAATTAAGGAACCTCCTGAAGAGGTTATAAATGATCAAAAAGATCACTCAAATGAAAATCCCAATTCTCCTAGAAGCGCGGAAGGAAACATTATCCCAGAAGAGATAAAAGAAGATTCCAACGATAAAATGGTACCTAATAATAATGAGATCTCAATATTTTATACGAACTACGGAGAAATATGGGATCGAAGTAAAATAATAATTGATGATGTATTCTCATTCGCAGTAGCTACTGAAATAATTGAAGGTCATGACCATAATGAGAATAATGAGAATGATGATAATGAACCAAATAGCATAAATGAATGTCGAAAAAGACACGATTGGCCAAAATGGAAAGATGCTATCCAAGTGGAACTAGATTCACTTCAAAAACATGGTGTATTTGGACCAATAGAAAAAACACCAGAAAATGTTAAACCAGTAGGTTATAAATGGGTATTCGTTAGAAAACGAAATGATAAAAATGAAGTCGTGAGGTACAAGGCACGACTTGTCGCACAAGGTTTCCTGCAGAGACCGGGTTTTGACTTTAAGGAAACTTACTCCCCTGTCATGGATGTCATAACATTCCGATATTTGATAAGCCTTGTAGTTTCTGAAAAACTCGATATAAGATTAGCGGATGTTGTGACAGCTTATCTTTATGGTGAATTAGATACCAACATTTACATGAAAATTCCAGATGGATATAAATTGCCTGAAGCAAAATCAAAGTCCATGTACTCATTAAGACTAAGACGATCACTATATGGATTGAAACAATCTGGAAGAATGTGGTATAACCGTCTTAGTAAATATTTGGTAAAAGAAGGATACGAAAACAATCTCATTTGTCCATGTGTCTTTATAATGAAATCGGTAAAGGGATTTGCTATCTTAGCAGTTTATGTTGATGACATAAATTTGATTGGAACTCCAGAAGAGATTGATGAAACAATAAATTACTTAAAGGAGGAATTTGAAATTAAAGATCTTGGCAAAACTAAGCACTGTCTCGGTCTACAGATTGAGCATAGTACTAATGGCATATTAATCCATCAATCAAACTACATTGAGAAAATTCTAAAGCGTTTTCAAATGGATAAAGCATATCCACTTAGTACGCCAATGGTTGTTAGATCTTTAGATATTAAAAAGGACCCTTACCGTCCAAAAGAAGAAGATGAGAATGTGCTTGGCCCGGAAGTGTCATATCTTAGTGCCATTGGTGCATTATTATATTTGGCCCAATGCACAAGACCAGATATTGCATTTTCAGTAAATCTTCTAGCAAGATACAGTTCAGAACCAACAAAAAGACACTGGAATGGTATAAAACATATCATGAGATATCTTCGTGGAACGACAATTTTGGGTTTATTTTACTCTAACACAGGCATTAATCCAAATCTAGTTGGCTATGCTGATGCAGGTTATCTTTCTGACCCACATAAAGCAAGATCACAAACTGGATATGTATTTAATAACAGCAATGCAGCAATTTCATGGCGATCTACAAAACAAACATTGGTAGCAACATCATCCAATCACTCTGAAATACTAGCACTACATGAAGCAAGTAAAGAATGTATTTGGCTAAGATCACTGATTGAGCATATTCGAAAAAGCTGCCAACTTCCATCAGTAACGGAAAGGTCAACCATTATTTATGAAGACAATGCAGCTTGTGTAGCTCAAATTCAAGCGGGTTACATTAAGGGTGATAGGACGAAACACATTTCTCCTAAATTTTTCTTCACACATGAGCTACAAAAGGATAACAAGATAGAAGTGAAACAAATCCGATCCCAAGAAAATCCAGCGGACTTATTCACAAAGGCGCTTCCAAAATCAACATTTCAGAAGATGGTGTACAAAATTGGTATGCGTCGGCTGCATCAACAAACTAATTGAATAATGCGTTATAATCCAGGGGGAGCGTATGAAATACGCTATAATGTACTCTTTTTCCTTCACTAATATTTTTTCCCATTGGGTTTTTATTAGTAAGGTTTTAATGAGGCATTATCTTGATCCAGAAGAATCAACCCTCATAGTAACATTATAAAATATATGTTACTTAAAGATGAAATCATGTTGTACTCTTTTCCTTGTTTATGATTTTTTCCCACTGGGTTTTTCATAACAAGGTTTTTAATGAGGCAATTACTCTTATCATCTTTACATACGCATATTCAAGGGGGAGTGTTGTAATATACATTAATAATAGGGATGAATATGCTAAATATGAAAGGGCATTATTGTAATGTGCACTGCATAAGTAGTTTATAAATATGGAGCTTGATTGTATTGTAAATATATCTCTCTCAATTCAATAGAATTGTTCTCTCCCTAATTGCCTCCATTCTCTTTATTCTGCAACAGAGTAAGTTTTTTCAATTTTTTTACAAAATATAGTCTTGCAAGTAGCTGAGCTTGTTTGTAATGTTGGTTTGACGCCGTTTTTGATCTTCTGGACCTTAAAGAATCATAATGACACCATTGCATTTGGTTGTAATTCAAGGTTAGCAATGTCCAATGATTGATGTAATGCAAGAGGAAAAATATCATCCTTTTCTCTATCCTATATAAATTTACCCGGGGATATGAGGGCTTGGATTGGCGGACTACTTTACTGTACCCACCTCGGGAGTTTACCGGCCTGTCGGGTTCTCCTGGGTTTTCAAAAAACAAAAAATATCATCTTTATATTTATACCATAGAGTACACCAATGATCAGAGTACATTTTCAGTGTCTGTTTGCAATGCATGCTGCAAATGAAAATTGAATATTAGTTTGGTTTTCCATTATATTAAATTTCAAAGCAAAATAATATTGTTTACCGTCATGATTGTGTTGAAAAATAGTTATGTTCATATGTTGGTATATTTTCAACAAACCAATCAATTATCCGCATTAGAAAAAGAATATCAGTTAAATAAATATGTATAGTAATAAAGTATTTTGAATTTTAATAACATTCTATAATAATTGTACACTATGAGATATATATACGCACATAGAGACAATGATAGATTACGCTACCATCTTTTAATAATTTCATATCCTGTAATGAAAAATTAGCATTTTTTAAGGTCTATGTTGCCTAATCAAAATATTTATAGTCATTCTACATTTTGACGCTAATATTATACATTTGGTATTAAAAAATTTATTGATACCGTTTTTACTAACAAAACTAAAAATAAAACAAAAAATTATATTAGTGTCTTGTTGTTATAATTCAAATGTCATAATGCTAGTGCTAGTTAGTATTTCCTATTGTCAAAGTTTATTGATACTGTTAGCATTTTCAAATGTCGTACCTGTCCATCTGTAAATTCTTCAAATAGCAAAGCTTCTAGCATGGAATGAACCACTGTTATCCCTCCTTTCTTACCATCATCTTTGTGCCATGCTACCGTACTATATAATTTGTAAATGTCAAATTATTATAAAATTACAACTCCAATGAAATTATTTAAGTTTTTACTGGTTATGAACTACTTACTTTGATGTGTCTTCACATGCAAAAAAGTGCTTTTATTAAATTATTCTTTTTTGTTTCTAGCATTTGGAAAATGTGGCTTTTTACTATGTTTCTTTGACGATGTTGCTTTCTTCAGGTGAGTAATTATCAACATTGACAAATTCTTCCTTCTCATCTTCATCATCCGTGTAAGTTTTTTCTTCATTTTGTTTCGTTCTCCTTTACATATTTTCCTTCATAATCTTCACCTTCTTTATTGTCTTGTTCACTGGTTTCCTCTTCATATTCTCCGCTGTCATTTTCACCCACCTCATCATTTTCTTTACTGTCTTCTCTTTCATCTTTTTTCCCTGTCTTCATTTTAAATTGTTCGGTTTCTTTATTGTGGCCATCTTCTTCTCCTCCTTCATCCTCATTCTTTGTTTTATCTTCCATTTTTCCTTCTTGTTTTTCACTGTCATCTTCACTTTTCATTCTTTTATTGTGGTACACTACCTCAAACTGATAATGAGGATCTACTTTTGCCTTTTTTTCGATTTTGGTCTTTTAATCATTGAAGGAGGTGAGATATTTTTCAATCACTGGCTTCTTCTTTCATTCTTATCGTCTTGTTTATCTTCTTGTTTGTTTTCTTCTTGATGTACTTCAAAATCCTATGTGTTCAACAGCTTGAACAATGGAGGGACAATACTTTCAAAAGCTTCCTTTAGTTTTTTTGTTCCTCTTTCTCAAATTGTTGAAGTTTTGATTTTAACAATTCAATTTCTTTCTCCACTACAGTTAATCCTTTTCCCTCTGTTTTCTTACTTCTTTTTCCTTCTGCAGATCTTTTTTCGTTTGATCCAAATTGTTTTCCAACTGTTTAATATGCTAGCTTTGTGTTTGAATTTCTTTTTCTTTTTCATTCAATTTTGATTTTTCTTCAGCATCTGTATCGTTTTGTTGTTGTTTTGTTTCTATAATTGCCAAATGCAATTTGGAAGAATCAAGCAGTAGCCTTTCTTTGACTGTTATATTTTTGAGTCCAGTTGAGACATGTATTCAATGAGCACCATAAATTTTATTAACGCTAAAATTATGTAGCGTTTTCTACTAATGATTCTGTACCAGTAACATTTAAATCTTTTTAGAATGTAAAAAATGAGAATATAAAATCATTCAAGATAACATTAACATCTTCCATAATTAACTGTAATAAACTAAGTAACAATTTCCTATAAAATTATATGCATAAATATTATAAATAAAGATGGAGAATTTTTTTTTTCTGTGTTCTAACTTTATACACTAGATATTATGTTATAATGTTATCATCATCTAGATTTTTTTATCTATTTATATATGTATGTTTGCATAATCTAGGGCACCAAAAAAAATTGCTAGCACCATACAGCATTTTTTTAATATAATTTTACCATCATCTATAATTTTTTTCTATTTATATGAAAAAAATAAGCGACAGTCAATATTAGATGTATATACCTTTTTTGCTTTCCACGTTCTTTAAATAGTCTTTTGAGACTATGTTTATCATCCCATTCAGTGACCATTTAGCAAATCTTGCTAAGTCCTTCGATCATTCCTTCCTCGGCTTCATCGTGTCCACATGTTCACATAAAAAAATACTAATATATAAAAACAAAATGTTATTTCACAATTTATTATAATATAGTAGAATGTAAAATTATATCCTTACCAATGGTATCATCGAGCAACCTGACATATTCCTTGGTTTTTTCGTGAAAAAATTTAATGCTTTAATCAAAGAATAGTGAATGCTTAAAGGCCATGAAACTTGATTCATTTTTTTCAAGTCAATTGCATATTGGAGATATCCCAACTTAACATTCTTTGATTGTCAGGAAAAAAATGCAATGAAAGGAAGAATGATGATAAATTTTGGTAAGTTATTTTCTTCTTCTTGAATTTCTTTGTCTAATTCTTTCTTTATCTTTTAAATAATAATATTTCTTGTTATATGGTCAATTATGCCAAAATTTCTTAAAACATATTCTCGGTAATTTTCAGGGTGCTTTGATTTCTCAAAACATATTCTTGGCAGGTTCAGGGTGCTTTGAAAAGAAACCTTAGGAAGTGGTAAAATGTTTTTTTCTTGCATTGTTAAACCAAAAATTAAAGAAATGTCTGCTATTGTCAGCTGCAATTTTTTTCCTCCTACAATAAAACACTCTTCTTCAACACAATAAGAGTCTATTAAATCATCTAATTTTTTTGAACATTTTCTAATGTTTTTGCTTCCTATATCACCCTCAAAGAAAGCATTAAAAAAGTTGTAGAATGGTGTTTGTTTTAAAAAATTCAACCGATTTTGGTAAAACCTTTTCTTTTTTGATCTTTTCAAGCATTTTAACCAAGGCGGATAAACTACACCTATACTGCATAGTTTCCTTATATGCTCTCTTTCTTCTATGTTTTTTTACTGTCCTCTGCTTGCAGTGATGGTTTTGTATTCTACAAAATAAAAATAAAGAAACGATATTAGCTATATTTATGCAAAATAATTTTGTAGACTTGCATAGTAAATAAATGATGATCGTACAATAAGCGCCAATTAACATCAATAAGCAATACATAAACCATGATGCTACATTGATTTAGCATTTCTTGTAACACTGGAATATGTTTAACAAAGTAGATTAAGATGATAAATAGTCTTAGCATTTTTACTAGATGCTAATTTCTTTAGCATTTTTGGAAATGATTGCAATTCATGCAATACCTAAACTTTAATGCTACAGTGATTTAACATTTATTGTAACAGTGGATTCTGTTTCCAAATTAAATTAAGATGATAAATAGTTTTAACATTTTTACTAGATGCTAATTTTTTTAGCAGAACATGAAATCATTTTAATTCACAAAAAATAGCTAAATCATAATGCTACAGTGTTTTAGCATATTTGTTTAACAGTGGATTTTGTTTCCAAATTAAATTAAGATGATAACTAGTCTTAACATTTTTTCTAAATGCTAATTTCTTTAGCATTATTGTATATGATTGTAACTAGTCTTAGCATTTTTAATGGATGCTAATTTTTATTGGAAATGCTACAATTATTTAGCATTTCCGCACCATTAGAATATGTTTACCCAATCGAATTAATATGATAATCAGTCTTAGCATTTTTACTAGATGCTAATTTGTTTAGCATAATTAGAAATGATTTTAATTCATAAAATAGCTAAATCATAATGCTACAGTGTTTTAGCATATTTTCGTAATAATGGATTTTGTTTCCAAATTAAATTAAAATAATAACTAGTCATAGTATTTTTCCTAAATGCTAATTCCTTTAGCATTATTGGATATGGTTGTAACTAGTCTTAGCATTTTTAATGGATGCTAATTTTTATTGAAATGCTACAGTTATTTAGCGCTTATGTACCATTAGAATATGTTTACCCAATCGAATTATTATGATAACCAGTCTTAGCAGTTTTACTGGATTCCTATTTATTTAGCATAATTAGAAATGATTTTAATTCATAAAATAGCTAAATCATAATGCTACAGTGTTTTAGCATATTTTTGTAACAATGGCTTTTGTTTCCAAGCTAAATTAAGATGATAACTAGTCTTAGCATTTTTCCTAAATGCTAGTTTCTTTAGCATTATTGGATATGGTTATAACCAGTCTTAGCTTTTTTAATGGATGCTAATTTTTATTGGAAATGCTACAGTTATTTAGCACTTTTATACCGTTAGAATATGTTTACCCAATCGAATTAATATGATAACTAGCCTTAGCATTTCTACTAAATCAATGAGTAAAATCTAATAAATTAGTCAAACGCAACTAATGGAAAACAAAACAGGTTTAATGTGATGAAAGATAACAACAATCACTTTGAGTGATCTGATTTGGTTACTAAAATACAATGATTTCACTAATTTGAGTTTAGATCAAATGAGTCATAACAAACTTTAATAGTAAAATAATCATTGTTACTGAAGTCAGAAAACAATGATATAACCACAGCATAAAATCACTACAGATTTCGACAAAACCATTCAGTAACACTACAGATTTCGACAACAAAGATAAAACCACAGCACTAAACATTCGCTAGACAAAAAGGATGAAAAATAATATACATTTCTTATAGAATAATTCTAAATCGACAATATATATAAAATAATTCAGTATTATATCTGTTTTTGCTTTTCTTCTCCATTTCTCTAATCTTCCTAGCCTTTGATGCTGCTAAAGATAATTTTGACGATACAATTTGGGATTTTGATTGTAGTGAACAACTAGGAGACTGATTGTTGGTCGACAGAGAAGATTTTGACCTAGTTTCCATTAGAGTGTATGAACGATTTGAATGAGTTTACCGATTTGTTGTTTTGAATGGGTTCGTCAATGTGATTTTGTTGTTTCTTTGGATTTTGGATGAAGAATTTGAAATGATTTCAGATAAAAATGACTGAAAAACCTTGATTTGGCAAACCCTAAAGATGAAAACAATGTCACGTGGTTAGTTTGGAAAGGCGGGTCCTTCAGCCCAAATAATTAAACTTGTGGTTCAGTAACAATTTTTTCTAATAAGTTTGTCCTTTTAACTAATTTCCTCTTCTTTCTACAACCTACAGCGTGCAACTTACGGGTTACACACTAGTCTATACCATTAAATTGTCACACGGTTATTCTCCTTTATTCGAACCTAATATTTTTCCTCTTTACTCCACATAAAAATTATATTATTAAAATTCCGTTTAACAACCTATATTCTCCTTAGTTTTGACTTAATTATTTTTTTCTCATTTTATCATTTAGTTTCCTCTCTTTTTCTCCCAAATTAACCTCTCATTTAGTTATGGGAATTGTTAAAGAAGAATAGTTTTGATTGAAAGCAGCAAACAAAAATGTAACCTTTAATTAAAAGGTTTTGTCAAAGGGAGTAATTCTTCTTTTATAAAACTAGTGTGTTGTAAAGGACATTGCAATTTACTCTTTATAGTAACTAATGCCATTTTTTTTATCGTTTCACTCGGTTGAAACCACCGTTCGACAGCAAAAAACTGTAAGTTTATCGCAGTGGTCTAATATAATAGACCATGCAATTTTGGTACTAAGAAGTAGAATATAGAATTTTGATGGTATTATTAGGAAAAGGTATTAGGAGGAAGAAACCGTAGTGCCTTTTGGAGCATAATAAAAATAACTAAATTGACCTTTATGTACTCAATTATTTTCCTTTTTTACGTTCCCTCTTGTAAAATTCTTTTCTTCTTTTTCTCTTCATCTCTAAACCTTAAATTCTAATCTTTTAATTAAAAATTGTTATCTTGGAGGAGAACACGTCTGATTTTTCATCTAACTTTCCATATCAACCTCCATTATCTCATTTCATCTAAAGCTCTAGCAACAGAAATGAATATAGATATTGTTGTCTTTTCTTCTATTCACGGTGCCAATAATATTATAAAGAGTTTTAAGAATCTTATGTTTTGTTCGAATTTAAATCAAAGGTAATATACTTATCTATTTTGTTAATTTCTTTATGTAAGTTAAAAAGAAATAAATATAAACGAAATGAGAAAATCGAGAAAGATGAATTGATGGGTACTTTTTTCTCAATGAAGTGGGAGAATGAAGAGGGCATTTGTTATTGCGCTCGACCAATATACACATGCAACCAGAAAATAAAATTGTATGAAAGCATGGAGAATGGGAATTGAATGAGTGCTATGTCATACGCATTTCCTTGGACCAACATGGACATATGTTTAAAACAATAAATATAACTCAATACACATGTCACACCTTCACACAAAGCAATGGCACGAAGGAATTTTCCCACAAAAATAGCATATGCACATAAATTATGGATATATCTCACACACATAGCTGATTAAATATCATATACATCATATGCAGTTGGTTCCAACAATTTGCATCCATCTTCTGCTATTCTTGTGTTGTAGACATAGTGATAACATTATGCTTTTGAAAGTAAAATTTGATAGCATATAACTAAATAGGTTTGGGCATTAGAGACTGACATGTGTATTATCGACACACACAGAGGATCCGGGTAGATAATGGCTGTGTAAATATAACATTTACCCTATTATGTTGGATGCACATTGTTGGATGGTTGCATCATTATTGCTGGGAGAATTCTCACCACCGGTCCAACCCTAGCCGAACCAAATACTGTCGACCATCCATGTCCTCTACCGAATCGGCTCCCACCGGACCAACCATCACCGAACGACTCCCTACCGAACCAACTGCAACCGAAGCTCCATCTTTCACCACCCACTACCGGACCAACCCTCACCGGATGTCTTCCCACCGAACCAAGCCCCACAGAATCAAGCACCGGACCAACCCTCACCGGATGTCTTCCCACCGAACCAAGCCCCACCGATTCAAGCACCGGACCAACCATCACCGGATGGCTCCCCACCGGACCATTCACCATCAAACCAAGCAACGCCCTCGCTACCGAACCAAGGCCTTGCCGATCCAAGATTGCCAGACCTGGTTGCCTCAGTCCAGGCCCGTCAGCTGCAATATACATCCAAGACCCCTGCCTCCAACCTCACTCTATAAATAGAGAGGCAGGGGTACAACAATGGCAGACAAGTTTGAGAGCTCAAGCACGGAAGGAACTTTCAAACAACTTTCATATACTTGTATACCAAGATTTGTACTTGTAATCTGAAAGAAAAAGGAGAATAACATATAAAGTGGACGTAGGCACGTTCTGGCCGAACCACTATAAATCTGTGTGTCTTTTACAGTTTAGTCCCTGCTTTTCATATATTTGCGTAAATCCCCCAAATCACTAGAAACAACATAAAATCAACTAATTCATACGACTTGGAGGTGTTTGCCCATTTTTTATGCAAACATTTTTGGTGCTTTCACTGAGAACCGAGCTAGAAGCCACAGCTTCTCCTACTCAACCTTCCTCCTCCTAACATCGTTCCTTGCTCTGACAACATGACTTCCAGGCAGAGGAGAGATGTTAACAAAGGAAAGAACGTCGCAACTAGCAATATCCCAGATCCAGTGGCCCCAAATCAAGAGAATCATCCCGTTTTAACAGCAGTACCAGATGAAAATCAGGCAAATCCAACAGCCCCCGCTGTGACGACCGCCCATGACTCCCGCACCAAAACAAGGAAATAATGCGCTGAAAGTGTGCCAGGCAGCCATGGACGATAGTCAAGGGTAGAATAAACATCGCAGGCTCTATCGTACAACTCACAGCGCATGGATAAAATACAATAGAGAAATATATAGTGAAGCTCCGTAACAGAAAATCATCATATAAGTATCATAGTAGTTTTATACAAACATATGAATCATCCATACATCAAAGCCTCGCTACATAACACTCAATCTGATACAACAGCGGAACACCCAGTACATATAGTAAGGAAACTAATATGCAAAGCCTCCTGCTCGTCTTCGTCATCATCAGCGTAGATTTCCAAGAACAGCACCTGTCACCTGCTACCTAGTCTGCCTATCCCAAACATGGATGAACAGCCCAAGGTAATAAGAGGAGACATAAAACCTTGAGTCAGACAAAGTCTTAGTGAGCAGTAAATTAACTACCAAACCTACCAAAAGAGCATAAGGGATAAAAGGAATAGGAACCAAACCATCCCACTCCACCTCTTTCTACAGTGATAGCCCCCAGACACACACTAAGGAGAAGCAAGCATAACATAACAAACAATTAAGGTAAGCAATAATCACTCGAGTCAAGGTCGATGTTCTCCAAATACAAACCCCCAAGGCCTAAACCAAGATCAGATAAGCACCCAGAAAACACCGCTCTTGAGACCGAATGATGATACAACCAAACATCCAAACATCCATGACTCTGGCTATCACTGTTATCCTTGCCTTGATTTCACCGTTAATTGAATGACCATCCGTCAAGGGCTAATGGTAACCCCGGTTTTAGACATAACTCCGCACGTCATCATGACCCATGCCTAAGCCGAACGCATCAGCCCAGAGTACTAGCACGTCATCGTGACCCGTGCTTGGAACGTCATCGTGACCCGTTCCAACGTACCCTTGCTTTGAGTATGCTAGAACCTTCAACAACGATGAGATCTTAGCCTCCTAGTCATCCTCCTTGACGACTCTTTCCATACTAGCTCAAGCGCCTCTCAAGCTAACCATTGTCCATCCCAACTCGGACCGCATCACCGAGTTATAACTTCGCACGTCGTCATGACCCGTGCTTGGAACGTCATCATGACCCGTCCCATCTCAACATATGCCTTGCCCCATCACATCATAGCAAAGTCCCATCTCAATATCATGCTTTGCCTTCTCGCATTATGGCAAGGTCCCACACCCTCGAATCCATCCATATGAGCTTCCACATCCGCTTCATATGCCACAGGCAGCTTTCCTTATTCAAGAGCCTTTCCACTTGGCTTTTGAATCACCATCAACCATACTTGTCCAAGTCAAGTAATCGATCAACTAATCAATCAAATCAAACATTAATCCAAGCAATCAATCATTCAACAAGATCTAAATAGACAATCAAATAATCAAACATGATCTAAATAGGCATTTATAATTACAATGGCAATTTCGTAAATAAATGAGCATAGATCTAACTTACATGAATCATGGGTCTTTAGCATAGATCTAACAAATATAAATCATGGGTTTTGTCTCTACAACTAGATGAATGAACTTGCAAAGGTAAACATCTTCATAAGTAATGGATCTACACTTGGATCTAAGGAAAAATGCATAAAATCACTATCTACAACACTCCAACAAACCACCAATCCAATATACTCCTTTGGGTCCGCGTGAGAGATAACTACCACTCACCGAATCACCCAAACATTCCAAAAGAAACCCACTTCAGATCTAGACAGCGGAGATCCAAACTTGATTCGTCGAGATCCCGCTAGAAACGATGAAATCTAGCTTCGTTGGATGAAGATCTTCAACTTTGGCCCTTGAATCTTCGATCTCGATCTTCGATCTTGGATGGATGTTAGAACCAGATTGGAATGGAGAAAAGAAGATGAAGAAATGTTGTGGTCGAGTTCCCAAAATGGCAGCACTTCGTCGCTTCAAAAACCGGTGCCAAAAAGTGAGCCAAAACCCTCTATTTATAGGCTGAGCCTTAGGTCGTACGTTTTTAGGTCGGTCGCTCTTAGGTCGTTGCCGACCTATCTCCTTGCCGACTCAACCCCCTGCCGACCTAACACAACACAGGGTCATACGACCTAACACCTATGCAACCCTCCTTAGGTCGTCTAACGACCTAACTCACACAAAGGTCTCCGTCCTACGACATAAGTATCCCACGACTCACGACCTATCGACTCAACAGTGCCGACCTAACTCCTACCCAAGCTAACTCTAAGTCGCTAACGACTCAAGTCCTGCCGACTTAACACACGGCATCCCTAACACTAAGTCGCTCACGCGACTTAACCCAAAGCCGACCCAACGACTTATCTACCACACGACTCAACTTAAGGCGCGACTCAACACAACAACACTCACGCGACCTAGCGCCCAGCCTAAGTTCCAACGACCTACGACTCAAGATCCTGTCGACTCAACTACCCATGACCTAAGCCTTATCCCCTTAAGCCGCTAACCCATGAGTCATTCAGGTTTTCCTAAGTCGCTAACACCCTTAACTCGGTCCAAACCTATAGGTCGTAACTCGGCAACTGTCTTAGGTCGTTACTTCCACTAACCCATGAGTCGGCCACACTTGAGTCGGTCACATCCTTATCTCGGCCAACACCTTAAGCCCTTAACCTCTAGGTCAGACCAACCCAATAACTTGCTATCCCCTAAGTCGGCTACCTCCATGACTCGTTCGCATGACCTAGGCTCCTACCGACTCAATCATCACATGACCTGAGACGCTAAGTCGGTCACGACTCAATCCCTAACGACCTAGGCTACCAAACGACCTAAGCACTAAGTCGTTGACTAACTTAACTCGTAAATTCGACCTAAGCACCATACGAGTTAACTTCCACATAACTTATCAACACTAACGACCTATAAATTCTACGATCTATCGACACGTAAAATACGGGTCATTACATTCTCTCCCCCTTAGGAATTTCGCCCCCGAAATTCCAAGCAATCAACAGAAATCAAAGATATTCCGCATGCCTACCATCCTTAGCAATCAACAGATCATGCATCCAATTCTAACCTAGCATGCAGAATTCTAGGACTTAGAACAAGCTACAAATTCATGAGATGTCACGACACTTTAGGGCCATACCTCGAAGAGTTCGGGATGAGCTGCCTTCATCCTCTCTTCCTCCTCCCACGTACAGTCGTTAACATCATCACTCCATTGTACCTTGAGCAACGTAATCGTCTTCCTCCTAAGTTGTTTCGTGTCGGTCTCAACAACATGAAGCGGCTTACGAGGTCTTCTAACCACTGGATCAACCTCTAAATCTTCACAGCTATCAGTAGAAACCACAGTACTTGGGTCATGCACACACTTCCGTAGATACGATACGTGAAAAACATTGTGCACACCCGCCATCTTCCTCGGTAACTCCAATCTATACGCGAGCTTTTCAATTCGCTCGATAATCTGGAATGGTCCAACAAATCTCGGAGTTAACTTTCCTTTCTTCCCGAATCTAATAACACTCTTCAATGGAGAAATCTTCACAAAAACCATATCACCTACGTCGAATTCCAAGTCCTTACGACGATTGTCGGCATAACTTTTCTGACGATCTTGGGCTGCCTTCATTCGTTGCCGAATGATCTCTATACAATCCGAAGTCTGTCGAATCATCTCTGGCCCAAGCATCGGCTTTTCTCCAGTTTCCAACCAACATGTCGGAGAGTTACACGGTCTTCCATATAATGCCTCATATGGTGCCATACCAATACTCGACTGATAACTGTTGTTATATGCAAATTCCACCAAATGAAGGTGATCTTCCCATGATCCTCCGAAGTCCAAAACACATGCTCTCAGGAGATCTTCCAAAACTCGATTGACTCTCTCAGTCTGACCATCTGTTTGGGGGTGATAAGCTGTACTCAAACACAACTCAGTTCCCAAAACTTCCTGGAAGCTCTTCCAAAATCCACTAGTGAACAATGGGTCTCGATCGCTCACTATACTCTTCGGAATACCATGGAATCGAACTACCCACTTAACATAAAGCTCGGCCAACTTCGATGCAGTCCTAGTCGATCGAAAAGGAATGAACCTTGCACTCTTGGTCAACCGATCTACTATGACCCAAATCCCTTCATTCCCTGCCCTGGTTCTAGGTAGACCATCGATAAAATCCATCGACACTTGCTCCCACTTCCATGTAGGAACCTCTAATGGCTGAAGTAATCCACTGGGCTTCTTCTGCTCAGCTTTCACCAACTGGCAGTTCATACATCTGGAAATAAAATTTCCAACATCCTTCTTCATACCTTCCCAGTAATAGGTTCTCTTCATATCCCGATACATCTTATTTCCACCTGGATGAATCGTCAACTTCGAGTGATGACTTTCCCTCAGAACTTCATCTCTCAATCCATCAATATCGGGAACAACTAATCGTCCTTGTTTCCGAAGCCAACCATCTCGATCGACCTCAAATTCTTTAACCTTCTCTGGTTCCAATCCAGATTCCAAATCTCGGATAATCCTGACAAGCTTATCGTCTCGCTTTTGGCTCTCGCCAATTCTCTCCACAAGAGTAGGTCTTATCGATAAGTTTGCCAACATCTCAGGTTCCAATTCACATCTAGGCCTGAAGCCAAATCCAGCCAAATACTCGAGACTCTTCCATTCTGAAAACATGGCTCCCAATCCTGCATGTCTTCGACTTAACGCATCTGCCACTGCGTTGCCTTTTCCCGGAGTATAGGCTATATCAAAATCATACGATGCTAAAAAATCTAGCCACCGTTGCTGCCGAAGATTCAAATCCTTTTGGGAAAACAGATACTTCAACGACTTATGATCTGTAAACAATTCGAATCGAACTCCCAATAGATAATGTCTCCACATCTTCAGAGCAAAAACAATTGCCGCTAACTCCAAATCATGAGTCGGGTAATTCCTTTCATGCGGCTTTAGTTGTCGACTTGCATACGCAACAACTCTATCCTTTTGCATTAGCACTGCTCCAAGTCCAGTACCACATGCATCGGTGTAAACCACCATCTCATCATTCCCACTTGGAATAGTCAAAACAGGAGCACTTGTCAGTCGCTTTTTCAGGATTACGAAAGCTTGCTCACACTTAGCGTCCCAACTGAACACTTGGTTCTTCTTCGTCAATCCTGTCAATGGTGCAGCTATCTTGGAAAAGTCTTTGATAAATCGTCGATAATATCCTGCTAATCCAAGAAAACTTCTCACATCAGATGCATTCTTAGGTCTAACCCAATCCTGGATCGCTGCCACCTTAGCGGGATCAACCGCTATTCCATTTCCAGAGATAACATGGCCTAAGAATCTCACTTCACTCTTCCAGAAGTGACACTTCAAAAACTTAGCCTTCAGCCGATGTTTCTGCAAGATTTCCAAAACAATACGCAAGTGCGTCTTGTGCTCTTCCTCAGTTCTGGAATAAATCAGAATATCATCCACGAACACAAGCACGATCTTATTCAACTGATCTCTGAACACTCTATTCATAAGATCCACAAAATATGCTGGTGCGTTAGTCAATCCAAACGGCATTACCAGCCACTCATAAAAACCGGATGGTGTCCTGAAAGCAGTCTTCGGCACACTATCCTTAGCCACTCTCAACTGGTGAAATCCCGTTGCCAAATCCATCTGAGAGAACACCTTAGCCTCGTGAAGCTGATCAAACAAGTCATCTATCCTCGGCAATGGATACTTGTTCTTCTTAGTCACCTTATTCAGCTCACGATAATCCACACACAACCTCAACGATCCATCCGCTTTGCTTGCGAACACAACTTGTGCACCCCATTCGGACACACTACGCCGAATGAATCCTTTCCGTAAAAGGTCATCAACTTGCACCTTCAACTCTTGCTGTTCCCTAGGCGCCATCCGCCTAAGAGGCATCACAATGGGTCTGGCTCCCTCAACTAGATCAATACGAAACTCGATCTCTCTATGTGGCGGTAACCCTTTGACTTCGTCAAAGACATCCTCAAATCCATTCACAATAGGCACCGATGACAGTCCATCCCGTGGAACAACCAGCGAATACATGAAGCTCATGAAGACGCCTTCCTCATGCTTACATCGTATCACAACCTTTCGCCCTTCCACATTCCCGACTGTCACCTCCAGCCTCTCACAATCAATCCTTGCCGCATACTTCCTAAGCCAGTCCATACCCAAAATAATTCCGAACCCCGCAAAGTTCAGAACAAAGCAATCACAAACAAACGAGCAATCATGACTCGACACAACTAGACCATGGCACATCATACACAGACATGACGAACCCCCAACTGGATTTGTCACAACCAGTGGCCTAACAACAATATCCGGTTTCAAACCTAACCGGCCTACCAAATCATCACAAACAAAAGAGTGCGACGCTCCAGTATCAAATAACACTCTAACTGGAACACCACAAATGGAAAGAATACCTTGAACCACCACACTCTTCCCCTTCTCTTCAGCAGTAGGAGCCTTTGAAGATGACGACACAACTCCCAAAGCATAAGCTTGCACAATCTGCTTATCTTTCCTCGGCTCTGGACAGTCCTTTTTGATATGTCCGAGCTTATCACAGTTGTGACACTTCAACTGCACCTTTGGATTCTTGCAATCCCGGGAGAGATGACCCTTCTGTCGGCAGTTGTAGCAGGTCACTTCGCCCTTTGGCTTCTTCTGGCCATCCTTACCCTTCTGCTGCTGCTGCTTCCTCTTCTTATTTCCACTATGGTCCTTGGTCACAGCAACAACAGAACTTTCCCTAGGAAACAAACTCTCATGCCTTAGAGCTTTCTCCACAAGCTTCTCAAACGGATCATCCAAATGATCCACTAACTGCCTTCCAAGATAAGCATCCAGACCAGTCACAAACTTTTCATTCTTCTGATAGGGAGAATCAATATACGATCTGGCATACTTAGACAAAGCTTCAAACTCAGAGACATACTCAAGAACGGACCTCCCACCTTGCTTGAGCTCTACAAACCTCTTGAAAAAAACAGACTTCTGAGCCGTAGAGATGAACTTAGCTTCAAATCTAACTTGGAATTGCTCCCAAGTAATCTCTTCTTCTGGAGTATCGATGGTAATAGAATTCCACCAATCAGCAGCTCTTCCCTGAAGCTGTCTCGATGCAAGCTTCCTCTTAGTTGCATCCTCAATTCCTAAGTCACCAAAAATCCTTCGACAAGCATCAATCCATCTCTGCACTTCAATGGTCGACTCCGTTCCAAAGAAAATCTTTCCTCCAAGAGAAGTATAATCCTTACAAAGCTTAGCAAAATCCACTGGTCTTGGAGCTTGAACTTGAACTCCCACATCCACTGATGATCCTGAAGCTGGTATCCTTCTCATGATCGAAGTCATCATCGCTTCGAACATAGTTCCATAATCAACAGCTCCTTCAGTAGCACGGCCTTCCCTTGCAGTTGGTCTCCCTCTTCGACTCATCTTTAGTATCTAGAAAAAGGAATGATTAGAACACCTTAAGAAACAACTGCATAAGGAGTTCAAATCCTTCTAAGCTACTATATTATGTATAGTAATCATCCATCAAAATACAATTACGTCTCTCATACATAGTTACGTCAGCGAGCGTTGGCTAAAATCGATTAACCAAAGCTCTGATACCAAATGTGACGACCGCCCATGACTCCCGCACCAAAACAAGGAAATAATGCGCTGAAAGTGTGCCAGGCAGCCATGGACGATAGTCAAGGGTAGAATAAACATCGCAGGCTCTATCGTACAACTCACAGCGCATGGATAAAATACAATAGAGAAATATATAGTGAAGCTCCGTAACAGAAAATCATCATATAAGTATCATAGTAGTTTTATACAAACATATGAATCATCCATACATCAAAGCCTCGCTACATAACACTCAATCTGATACAACAGCGGAACACCCAGTACATATAGTAAGGAAACTAATATGCAAAGCCTCCTGCTCGTCTTCGTCATCATCAGCATAGATTTCCAAGAACAGCACCTGTCACCTGCTACCTAGTCTGCCTATCCCAAACATGGATGAACAACCCAAGGTAATAAGAGGAGACATAAAACCTTGAGTCAGACAAAGTCTTAGTGAGCAGTAAATTAACTACCAAACCTACCAAAAGAGCATAAGGGATAAAAGGAATAGGAACCAAACCATCCCACTCCACCTCTTTCTACAGTGATAGCCCCCAGACACACACTAAGGAGAAGCAAGCATAACATAACAAACAATTAAGGTAAGCAATAATCACTCGAGTCAAGGTCGATGTTCTCCAAATACAAACCCCCAAGGCCTAAACCAAGATCAGATAAGCACCCAGAAAACACCGCTCTTGAGACCGAATGATGATACAACCAAACATCCAAACATCCATGACTCTGGCTATCACTGTTATCCTTGCCTTGATTTCACTGTTAATTGAATGACCATCCGTCAAGGGCTAATGGTAACCCCGGTTTTAGACATAACTCCGCACGTCATCATGACCCGTGCCTAAGCCGAACGCATCAGCCCAGAGTACTAGCACGTCATCGTGACCCGTGCTTGGAACGTCATCGTGACCCGTTCCAACGTACCCTTGCTTTGAGTATGCTAGAACCTTCAACAACGATGAGATCTTAGCCTCCTAGTCATCCTCCTTGACGACTCTTTCCATACTAGCTCAAGCGCCTCTCAAGCTAACCATTGTCCATCCCAACTCGGACCGCATCACCGAGTTATAACTTCGCACGTCGTCATGACCCGTGCTTGGAACGTCATCATGACCCGTCCCATCTCAACATATGCCTTGCCCCATCACATCATAGCAAAGTCCCATCTCAATATCATGCTTTGCCTTCTCGCATTATGGAAAGGTCCCACACCCTCGAATCCATCCATATGAGCTTCCACATCCGCTTCATATGCCACAGGCAGCTTTCCTTATTCAAGAGCCTTTCCACTTGGCTTTTGAATCACCATCAACCATACTTGTCCAAGTCAAGTAATCGATCAACTAATCAATCAAATCAAACATTAATCCAAGCAATCAATCATTCAACAAGATCTAAATAGACAATCAAATAATCAAACATGATCTAAATAGGCATTTATAATTACAATGGCAATTTCGTAAATAAATGAGCATAGATCTAACTTACATGAATCATGGGTCTTTAGCATAGATCTAACAAATATAAATCATGGGTTTTGTCTCTACAACTAGATGAATGAACTTGCAAAGGTAAACATCTTCATAAGTAATGGATCTACACTTGGATCTAAGGAAAAATGCATAAAATCACTATCTACAACACTCCAACAAACCACCAATCCAATATACTCCTTTGGGTCCGCGTGAGAGATAACTACCACTCACCGAATCACCCAAACATTCCAAAAGAAACCCACTTCAGATCTGGACAGCGGAGATCCAAACTTGATTCGTCGAGATCCCGCTAGAAACGATGAAATCTAGCTTCGTTGGATGAAGATCTTCAACTTTGGCCTTGAATCTTCGATCTCGATCTTCGATCTTGGATGGATGTTAGAACCAGATTGGAATGGAGAAAAGAAGATGAAGAAATGTTGTGGTCGAGTTCCCAAAATGGCAGCACTTCGTCGCTTCAAAAACCGGTGCCAAAAAGTGAGCCAAAACCCTCTATTTATAGGCTGAGCCTTAGGTCGTACGTTTTTAGGTCGGTCGCTCTTAGGTCGTTGCCGACCTATCTCCTTGCCGACTCAACCCCCTGCCGACCTAACACAACACAGGGTCATACGACCTAACACCTATGCAACCCTCCTTAGGTCGTCTAACGACCTAACTCACACAAAGGTCTCCGTCCTACGACATAAGTATCCCACGACTCACGACCTATCGACTCAACAGTGCCGACCTAACTCCTACCCAAGCTAACTCTAAGTCGCTAACGACTCAAGTCCTGCCGACTTAACACACGGCATCCCTAACACTAAGTCGCTCACGCGACTTAACCCAAAGCCGACCCAACGACTTATCTACCACACGACTCAACTTAAGGCGCGGCTCAACACAACAACACTCACGCGACCTAGCGCCCAGCCTAAGTTCCAACGACCTACGACTCAAGATCCTGTCGACTCAACTACCCATGACCTAAGCCTTATCCCCTTAAGCCGCTAACCCATGAGTCATTCAGGTTTTCCTAAGTCGCTAACACCCTTAACTCGGTCCAAACCTATAGGTCGTAACTCGGCAACTGTCTTAGGTCGTTACTTCCACTAACCCATGAGTCGGCCACACTTGAGTCGGTCACATCCTTATCTCGGCCAACACCTTAAGCCCTTAACCTCTAGGTCAGACCAACCCAATAACTTGCTATCCCCTAAGTCGGCTACCTCCATGACTCGTTCGCATGACCTAGGCTCCTACCGACTCAATCATCACATGACCTGAGACGCTAAGTCGGTCACGACTCAATCCCTAACGACCTAGGCTACCAAACAACCTAAGCACTAAGTCGTTGACTAACTTAACTCGTAAATTCGACCTAAGCACCATACGAGTTAACTTCCACACAACTTATCAACACTAACGACCTATAAATTCTACGATCTATCGACACGTAAAATACGGGTCGTTACACCCGCCGCGGAACAATCAATTACTAGGCCAGATCTAGACAAGGTTGTAGCTGAAGTAACTAACCGCTTCGCATCTCAGCAAGAAGCCTTGGTGGACCAACTCATGTCACGTCTAAGGGATGTTGAAGAATCCAACAGCAAACCCGAATCATGGGGCGAGTCCCAATCTGGAGGATCTGGAAGGTGACAAAGACCTTTCTACTTCGAAGAGGTTAACAACAGAAACAGCCATGGTAGGAGCCGAGCCCAGACTCAGCCCGAAGTCCGACCCGAGGAAACACTTGGAACTGAACCCAACGGGGGAGGTGCCAAGCAAGGGTCGGATGTAGCTGAGCCTGTCATGCTACCTAACCATGAAAACACCAGTAGACGGGGCCGAGCTGGAGTCCAGCCCGAAGTTGGACCCGAGGAAGCACTGAGAACAGAACCCAGCAGGGGAAGATCAAGGCAAGGGCCAACTATGGCTGACCCCAGCATGCCCCCAGAAGAGCAGAGGCAGCCTTTGGAGAATGTTAGGAGTGACAGACGATACCATCCCTACAAGTCGTCTGGACGGACTCAATCCCGCAGAGAAGAACCAAACTCATTTCTATCCGCTCTAAGTTCTGATGAGAGGATGGCACGATTGTTCAGAGAGTGCGTCCAACGGGAGCAAAGGGATCAGGGAATAGGCGCTAGGGTAACCAGCCCCTTCACCCGCAATATCGAAATTGCCATCACCCCCCGAGAATGGAAAATGCCAACGATGGAACCTTACAAGGGAACCTCTGACCCCATCGTACACTTACAGAGATACACCCAGCATATGCTCATGAGCGGAGCAACAGAGGGAGTGTTATGTAAATGCTTCCCACTATTCTTGGCAGATCTAGCTACCTCCGGTTCTGCCACCTACCCCAAGGGTCTATCAGCTCATGGGAAATGTTGAAAGAAAAGTTCATCAGTCAGTTCCGCATTCATGTGGAGCAACCCAAGGACGCTTATTCCTTATCTAATATCAAACAGAAACCCGGAGAGACATTGCAACAATATCTAACCCGATTCAACGCCGTGGCAACCGCAGTCCAAGATGCCGACGAGAAACTTATCCTAATGGCCCTCTGCAGTGGTGTACATCCAGATACTAAATTTTCTAGAAGACTAACCAAAGAAAAACCAGCTACGTTACCTGATTTCTTCCATGAAGCTGGAAAGTATATGAGACTTGAGGACGCTGCCACTGAGAGGCAATCAGGGCAACAGGCTAAGATGGCTACAGACAGGTTCCCCGCTGCAGCAAAGGATGTTCGAAAAAATGACTCTAGAGACAATGCTGGGGACAAAAAGGGAGAAAAGCGTTTATATCGACCAGGACCAAGATTTGACTCTTACACTCCTTTGAATGAAACGATCAAAAACATCTTCCTAGCCACTCAAGACGAATTTAGATACAAGAGCCCCCGCACAAGAAGGAATCAGATAGTGCACTCAAATCTGGGAAGTCCTGCCGCTTCCACGAATCCCACGGACATGATACCAATGAATGCCACCATCTCCGGGACTTGATTGAAGAACACATCAGAAGGAGGAGACCGGAGCGCTATGTAAAAGGCCAGAACAGGACTTCAACTCCTGCCAATGAGAATCCTGGACTACCCCCCTAGAAGCAGGCGGGAAAATCGCAACACCAACGGCTCTAGTCAAGAGAAGATAGTGGTCCACACCATATCAGGAGGACCGCACATCGTCGACAGAAGTTGGGCAGAGATGGAAAGATATGGTAAGTCACTGAGGAACGCTGAAGGCTGCGTTAATTCTGTTATGGAAGAACGCCACCCGAAATGGAAAGAGAATGACGATATCACATTCAGTAGGCGTGATCTAGAGGGAAGACAGTACCCGCACATGGATCCTATGGTCGTCTCTGCCTGGTTCGGACCAGCCAAAGTTTTTCGAATTTTAATAGACACTGGAGGCTCAGTGAATATCCTATTCAAGCATGCTTTCGACAAAATGAAGCTATCAATGAAGGATGTGTCTCCCTGCAACAAACCACTACATGGTTTCACTGGAGATGCGAAGATGCCCCTCGGGCAACTGGACCTTTTTGTTGAAATAGGAAGTCATCCTCGCTCCGCTGTGCGAAAACAAACGTTTGTGCTAATAGAAAGCCATTCGGCCTACAACGCCTTTTTGGGAAGACCAGCCTTGTCTGACTTCCAAATTGTCCTAGCCCCGTGGTGCCTGAAGATGAAATTTCCAACCGATAATGGAATAGGAGAAATAGAGGGAGATCAAGACGCTGCTCGAGACTGCTATGTAACTGAACTTCGCAATAACCGCAGAAAAGATAAAGGGAAAAATGCAGAGACTACTCTCTGCATGAAAAGCTTGGAAGCATAACAACTAAAGAAAGCCCCTCCTCTTCGATATACCAGTGATCCTTTCAACGAATTAGACTCCAGGGACAAAGAGGAGGAGGCCACCGCCGAGCCTGTAGAGGCTATGGAATCCGTATCTGTAGACAAGCACGACCCAAGTAGACTGCTGAGAGTCGGGTCTCAGTTAAAAAGAGAATTAAAGAATCAACTCATTGATTTTCTTCGCCGCAACATGGATGTATTTGCATGGACGCACGCTGACATGACGGGAATCTCCCCAGACGTAGCATGCCACATGCTGAACATAGATCCCACCAAGGTGCCAGTGAAGCAGAAAAAGAGGAGCATGGGGGCAGAACGATCAACAGCCCTCGAGGAAGAAGTAAAGAACTTACTTGCCAATGACTTCATACGTGAATCCATCTACCCAGAATGGATCGCCAACCCGGTACTGGTAAAGAAAGCTAATGGGAAGTGGCGAACATGCATCGATTTCTCCAACTTAAATAACGCTTGCCCGAAAGACTGCTTCCCACTCCCCCGAATCGACCAACTCGTGGACAACACAGCCGGACGCGAACTCTTATCCTTTATGGACGCGTACTCAGGATATAACCAGATCCCTATGCACGCCCCCGATCAAGACCACACTAGCTTCATCACTGACCGAGGATTGTACTGCTAAAGGGTAATGTTGTTTGGACTTAAAAACGCCAGAGCTACTTATCAGCGCCTCGTCAACAAGATGTTTGCAGAACTGATAGGGCGATCTATGGAAGTTTATGTGGATGACATGCTGGCAAAATCGAGGAAAGCCAACGACCATATAAACCACTTGGACGAGATGTTTCAAGTACTTCGCCAATATGAAATGAAACTAAACCCTCTAAAGTGCTCCTTCGGAGTATCATCGGGAAAGTTCTTGGGATTCATCGTTCATGCCAGGGGGATTGAAGCAAACCCCGAACAAGTTCGAGCTTTGCAAGATATCAAGATACCATCCACTCGAAGAGAGATGCAAAGCCTAAACGGGAAAGTGGCCGCCCTAAGTAGGTTCATCTCTAAAGCAACCGACAAATGCATCCCTTTCTTCGAAGCTCTAAAGAAAGACAAAGGAAAGTTCGAATGGACCGACGAATGCTCGACAGCCTTCCTTAACTTAATCGGACACCTCCAGAGACCACCGGTGCTCTCAACTCCAAATGAAGGCGAGGAACTATACCTATACCTTGCTGTATCGTCCCACGCTTTGAGCGCCGCTTTGGTGAGAGAAGACAACCGCGCGCAGCGACCCGTATACTTTGTAAGCAAGAGATTCACAGGGGCAGAAGCCAGATACCCTAAACTTGAAAAGCTAGCATACTGTTTGCTTATCACGTCACGGAAACTGTGACACTATTTCCAGTCTCATTCCATCAGAGTTTTAACCGATCAACCGCTAAGGCAAGTGCTCCATCGCCCCGACACTTCTGGACGATTACTTAAGTGGTGCATCGAACTAAGTCAATATGATATCACTTACCATCCTCGCACCGCTATCAAGGGGCAAGCCATAGCTGATTTCGTTGCCGAATTCACTACTAGCGAAGGTAAGGACCAATCTGAAATAGCAGAAGATATCAAGTGGAATCTCTTCGTAGATGGAGCGTCGAACGAACAAGGCTCGGGGGCATGTGTTGTGATAATCACCCCCAGGGGAAAGAAGCTGCACTACGCCCTAAGATTGGAATTCGCTGCCACCAACAATGACGCAGAATACGAAGCAGTGATAGCCGGATTAGAACTTGCACTGGAAATTGGAGTCAGATCTTTATGTCTCCATAGTGATTCTCAACTTATTGTAAATCAAATACTGGGAGAATTCCGGACTCGAGGAGAACGACTCACAGCGTATCTCAAGAAGACCATGCTACTGCTTAATCAATTAGATCACTATTTAATCAAACACATTCCCCGAGAAGAGAATCAAGAGGCCGATGAACTAGCAAAACAAGCTAGTATGAAGAACATCACTATTTTCGAAACATTAACCATCTCAAAACAGCTGGCACCAAGTTTCAAGCAAGTGAATCTGATAGCTGCGATCGACGAAGAAACCTGGATGACTGCTATCCGGAAATATTTACAAGATGGCACATTGCCCGACAAGCATAGCGAAGTCAAGAAAATTTTGAGGAAAGCTTCCTGCTACACATTACAGGAAGGCATCCTCTATCAACCCGGCTTCTCTAATCCGTTATTAAGGTGTATCGCTGGAAGGGAAGTCAAGGAAGTCTTATCCAACATCCATCAAGGAAGTTGCGGAGATCACACTGGAGGACAGACTCTGGCAAAGAAGATACTCCGATATGGATACTACTGGCCCACTTTAAACAAATATGCCTTGGACTTCGTCAAGAGATGCGACAGATGTCAGAAATTTGCCAAGATTCCTCGACTACCCACAAATGAGATTGCTCAAATGACCAGCCCTTGGCCCTTTGCAGTATGGGGAATTGACTTGATTGGCGAACTGCCAGCGGGCCGAGGCGGAGCCAAATATGCTATAGTGGCGGTTGACTATTTCACCAAATGGGTGGAGGCGGAACCTCTAAATAAAATATCCTCGACAAAAGTTATCAACTTCTTGATCAAAAATATTCTGTGCAGGTACGGAGTCCCACTCAAGATCATATCAGACAACGGACTTCGGTTTGACAGCGAAGAATTCGCCGATTGGTGCCAAGAGCACAGAATTCACAAAAGCTTCTCATCTGTAGCTTATCCTCAAGCGAACGGACAAGTCGAAGCTGTCAACAAGATTCTCAAAACCTTAATCAAGAAGAAACTTGAAAAGTCGAAAGGCGCTTGGGTGGACGAGCTTCCTACGGCACTTTGGGCCTATCGCACATCTTACAGAACTTCAACAGGGCATACTCCTTTCTCTTTGGCATACGGATCGGAGGCCATGCTCCCAGTTGAAACTATAGTGCCCTCTCACCGCAGGATCCACTACAACCCGGAAGAGAACGAAGAACTCCTCCTCACGTCTTTGGATCTAATTGAGGAGAGAAGAAACGATGCAGCACTCAAAGCAGCAGCTCACAAGCAAAAAGTTGCAGCACAATACAACTCCAAAGTCAAGCACCGCAGCTTACAGGAAGGAGATCTCGTCCTCAAGCGGATCTTCCCGCGCCCCGGAGCGCTAGATCCAATCTGGGACGGACCCTATGTAATTCATAAAGATCTCCACAACGGAGCTTATATTTTGTCAACAGTGGACGGAGAGGTGTTCCAGAGGGCATGAAATATCCAACACCTCCGTCGATACTTTTCTTAACTTGTACTGCCCATATGAAGTGAATTAACAAAGAGAATCAGTGGACGTAGGCATTTTCGTGCCGAACCACTTTAAAAAATCTTGTCTTTTTTTAACTTGTTCCTTTATAACTTGGCTACTTGTTAACTGTATCCTTTTCTATTGAACAAAATTCTGTGTAATGGCACCTCCATTCAAGCCACATCAGGGCACGGCCTCATCTGGACAAGGCCTAACAGGTACTATGCGATTCTATGCACTCGCCAATGAGACACTTTTGCTCCAGCATCCCTCTGCTGCGGGTTAACTCGTTGCTCGCGACTGCCCTTAAAGCCAACTGTAATGAGCCGATTATAAGCCATTACGAAGGCCGACTATAGCCGATGGCAGCTCATTACGGCGTTCGGCTCGCCGACAACTGTGAACCTACTTTAAGCCCCAACATAAGGTGTGGCCAGCCGGGGGTGGTTCACGGTTGACGATCGGCACCCACGCTAGCCAGCCATAGTAAATCGAATAATACCCACGATTACGGGCCATAATAGCTCGGGTAGTTACTGTGCGCGATCTCGGCTCCGATATGTCTTAAGTACGGCTGTGGTAAAAAAGAAAACTCCCCGCGGAGGCGTAAGATGGGTGACAAATGTCTCCAAGACCCACAGCTAGGGAAAGTGACTACAAAACCCGTTTGCCACGAACTTAAGCACATCGATGGCCTTCCGTGACTGGAAGTTTTACTTTTCCTATATTTCCATTCCGTTTAAATACTTTTCTCCTATCCTGTGTAACGGTCCCTAAAGTACAGGACACCGACTAGGAGACATTCGCTCATAAGGATCGGAGCCCGCAAATTGGATAACAAGGCACTCAGTTGTATCCATGACCAGTTACACAAGACGCTCAAAGCTACCCCCTGCAGCTAAAACATGAAGGGCGTTACTCTCTTCTCTTGTACATAAACATGTAACTATAACTTATTCATACATCACACCAACATTGCAAAACATGAAATTATATTTCAAGCAAGAGCTTAGCATCAAACACAACTAAATCACAGGCACATGCATAGTTATACTTCTTATGCAGCACATCAAAATAATAACAGCATTCAAAATATAACAGAATCAGCTTGTGTTATAAACATACACAAAGTCGTTCAATGACATAATTACAGCTCGAAAGTACATTAATGTTTTGAACTAGCATATACAGGAATGTCAAGCAAACCAAATAAAATAACCAGCTGCATAAGTGCTAACCACTACGCCTCAGAACCAGCTCTCTGAATCTACTTGGTTGCTGGATCGAAACTCCCAGCATGTTGACCAGAGGTCCCACCTGTCCAATTCAGGAGAAGAATCCATCAGATAAACAGCGAATGATCAAGTTATGAAATGCTAAAAAGGGAAAACTCACCAACACCCGCTTCTTGGTCCTCATCCCCCAATTGCACACCGGCTTCCTCCGCAGCAAGTAGCCGCATCCCCTCCTTCACCGCTACCTTCTCCTCCTTTGAGAACTGGGCAGTAACCATATCCATCCTGAATGCCGCTCCACCTTCCTTATCCGCATCAGCCTTGGCCTCCTCCAAAGCCCGGAGATATATCCTAGCCATGATCCGGGGATAGTCATCCATCCAAGATAGATTACCCTGCTTCCAGGTACGGAAGTACATATCCTGCAACATCTCATCCATCATCCCCTCATTCTCCTCAAACTCCCTCACCCGGGCCTCGGAGGACAGCAACTTAGCAACGGCAACATCCCTCTCCGATCGATATCTCAAGCGGTCAGCCTGGAGAGACCTCCTCATTTCCTCCATCTCTTCCTTTAGCCTGGACTGAGCAAGCTCTTCGGCCTCAATCCTCCCAGATAACTCCTCTACCTGCTCGTGATCCACCCTCCGAACCTCGTCCACCGTAGCAATGGCTATGTCAATCCGCTCCTTGCATGCGGCCTCCATCTTTCGCAACTCAGCCTTGCTAGCCTCCTCCATGGTTTTCTTTAGTCGTCGGGAGGCCGCCTCATGCTGAGATATCTGGATAGCCTGACCGGCAAGCTGTTTGGCCTGATCAGAAACCTGTAGCCGCAACCGGATGTTAGCACTTTTGATTTCCTCCCCAGCCCTGGCCAGTCGAGCGTGATGCTCCATTAGCCTCTTGGTTTCCTCAGCCACCCGATCGATGCTTGCCTTGGCCTCGTTCCCCATGGTCACAATCCGAGTAGTAAGCAAATCGAGGTCTAACAACTTAGCCTCATCAAGCACCCGTACCATGGGATTGCGGGGAAGAAGATGCTCACCCGTGACCTCATCAAAAGAGATATCCTAAAAACTCGGGTCCAGATCCGGGTGGCCGGCAAATGGGTTGCGATCCAAACCCGGACGGTCTATCGGAGTGACGATTGGATTTTCGGACAGATGGGGGGAAGGCATAAACCCAGTATCCTCCTCAGTAATATCATGGATAGGCTGGACTGGAGGCTGAGGGTCAGGTGAAGGTTCAAACGAAGATCGGCCCCTCTTCCTCTTTTGCATATCTTCTTCAATAACTCCAAGAAGAGGGCGATATCTAACTTCATCCCCAGGATGGCTAATTGGCGGCTTTGGTTTGGCAGAAGCTTTGAGTAGCTTATACTGTTCGAGGCGGTGCCGAATATTTGATGTCTTGGCCGCCTTACCTGCTCCTGGAATAGAAATCAAGTGTTACGAACATACAATGATCCATAATTCAAGAAATATGTTAAGCTAAAAAGAGTGAGAAGGCACATCTGTTATACAAACCCTGCGGAGTAGTGGGATACTGCAATAAGTCCTGAATCTCATTCCAGGACGGAAGCGAACCATAAAATATTCCTAAGTCCCTATCGTAAATGGAGTCTGCAGAAGTCAAAAGTTCACCTTGAATCGCTGGAGTCGCCTTAGCTGAAGAACTCTCAGAGAATGGATCGGCGCCAGCCCCAGTCTTGTCAACCCCCTTAGCCTTCTCAACCAAAGCCGATCCTTCCTCCGACTTCCCAAAAGCTTGACGGAAAGCATCATCCGTCCACTCATGAATCTCTTCCGCTTGCCCGGAGGTTAAGGCACCAACGCCACTACCGCTCTGTCCATCTCCTCCTTCACCCTCACCTCTATCTTCCTCCACATCTTCCTCTCCCGGAGCAATTGGGCAAGTGCTAGGAGAGGGACCATCAGACTTCTTAAGCTTATTACCTCCGACAACGGGAGGCTTTGTAAAAGGTTCCCTCTTGCCACTCTTCACCGTGGCCCCTTCCTTGGCTTTGGCAGCCTTCTCCTCAGCCGTATCTCTCTGCTTAACCACGGACTGGTGTGGCAGGATCAAGTTGTGCTCCAGGGGAGTAGCATTCCTGATCAGGAAAGAAGCCGACCTGTCCCGTCCCGAAATGGCCTTTATTTCCGCAGCCATCTGGACCAGGGAATCACTTTCTACGACTGCAAAACCACCTGTCGCTAGCAAGAAATAGAAGCATATCAGAAGAAGCACTGCAGTCGGAACAAGGAAACTGTAAATAAAATTCAACTTACAGCCAGAAGTGAAGAGGCGGAAGGAGACAGAATCGTCCTTGATAAAAAACCATTCTTTCTTAAACATGGTGAACTTTGAGTATAAGTCCAAGACCGGTTTGAAGGGCACGGCCGCTTCCAAACTAACATACGGAGACCCCTTCTTGTAGCCTCTCAGATTATACAAGTATCGAATTTCCCGGTTAGAAGGAGGGCGCCCGTACCTCCTCTGGAAGATAACGAATAAGCACACCAGAATAGCGTAAGAATTGGGCTGGAGCTGGAGAGGGGCCACCTTCAGATAGGTAAGGAAGCTGACTATCCATGCATTGATCGGAGGAATGGCCCCACACATACAATGGTATCTGCTGTAAGCAAAATATCCTTCAGGAGGGTCATATGGCATAACGCCCTCTCCCGGCAACAGCATGCGAGCCCTGTCAATCTCGAAGGAACGAGAGATGACATCAAACTGCTCCTCCTTGAGGGAGCTAGGAAAACAATCGGGCGGAGAATTCAAGAGCTCCTGGGGACCATACCCATCTACTAGCAATCTCGGAGCAGGCCTAGGACGTTCGGCCCGAACTGGGGGCACTATGGAGGACTCTGCTCTGTCCTTGGACTTCCGTTTATCTGATCGGGTTTCCACTTTGTGAGACATTTATCTGCAAACACAAAAGCAAAAGCACACCGTTAGAACAAGGAGTATGGAGATGTAAACCAATAGTTTCATTCGGTATTGAAAGTTCAAGTTTCATTCGGTATTGAAAGTTCAAGTTCCATTCGGTATTGAAAGTTCAAGTTCCATTCGGTATTGAAAGTTCGAGTTTCATTCGGCGTTAAAGGATGACAGTTCATTCGGTATTGAAGGTTCCAAATTCATCCGGTACTGAAAGTCTTTAAAATCATTCGGCAGAAGAGAGCTCACCTGGTCCAGCAGTTGAAATGGGCTCGGCACGATAGTTGATTCGGCTGTTCAGAGACGGATTCGGCTATTTTGTTCGATAAGGAATAACGAAGGCCTAACACCCCTATTTATAGGCAAGCACAGGATACCGGACCGACTGGTTCGGCAAATAGGGACCGAAAGAGGATAACCAAGAACAAAGCGCGACATATGCAGGCACATGCCCCCACTTTGGGGGGCAAATGTTGGGAGAATTCTCACCACCGGTCCAACCCTAGCCGAACCAAATACTGTCGACCATCCATGTCCTCTACCGAATCGGCTCCCACCGGACCAACCATCACCGAACGACTCCCTATCGAACCAACTGCAACCGAAGCTCCATCTTTCACCACCCACTACCGGACCAACCCTCACCGGATGTCTTCCCACCGAACCAAGCCCCACAGAATCAAGCACCGAACCAACCCTCACGGGATGTCTTCCCACCGAACCAAGCCCCACCGATTCAAGCACCGGACCAACCATCACCGGATGGCTCCCCACCGGACCATTCACCATCGAACCAAGCAACGCCCTCGCTACCGAACCAAGGCCTTGCCGATCCAAGATTGCCAGACCTGGTTGCCTCAGTCCAGGCCGTCAGCTGTAATATACATCCAAGACCCCTACCTCCAGCCTCACTCTATAAATAGAGAGGCGGGGGTACAACAATGGCAGACAAGTTTGAGAGCTCAAGCACGGATGGAACTTTCAAACAACTTTCATATACTTGTATACCAAGCTTTGTACTTGTAATCTGAAAGAAAAAGGAGAATAACATATAAAGTGGACGTAGGCACGTTCTGGCCGAACCACTATAAATCTGTGTCTTTTACAGTTTAGTCCCTGCTTTTCATATATTTGCGTAAATCCCCCAAATCACTAGAAACAACATAAAATTAACTAATTCATACGATTTGGAGGTGTTTGCCCATTTTTTGTGCAAACAATTATAGTGCCAAATAGGTATATATCTATAAGGATAGTGCGGATCGTGCTATATGGAATTATATTATATTAGTGCGAAAATAAACTAAGTTACTATAGCAATGTAAATAAGTAAATAAAACAAGCACACCAGGAATTTTTATACTGGTTCGAACTTCCCGTTCTACATCCAGTCCCAGACTCCTTCTGGAATTTCAACTACAACAACCCTCACTTAATCCGAAGGAATAGGTTTACACTGCCTGAGCAACCGAACAAGACTTCACCCGCCTAAGCAACCGAATAGGACTTCAACTGCCTGAGTAACCAAACATGACTTCTTTACAAATAACAAATGTATCCGACTGTAGTGTGTTCTTAAATAACACTGATAAGTCAATTAAGTACAATCTTCCTATAATCTTCTCTTTTATGATATACAGTGTGATGTGCTTTGAGAATTGTGGAAGATAAAGTGATTAATGATCAAAGTATGTAAGCAATTTGAGTGTAATTTTAAAGCTTGAGAATATATGAGAATTCAAGAATGCTAAAAGTAAATTCGGTTTCGGTTAATTGTTTGTCGAATTTTGTAATCTATATATAGTGTATAAAGAGTTGTAACCATATATGAAAAGTTATATTGAAAAGAATAGGCGCAACCATTGATTTTGAAAATGTTTCTCTTCAATGAAGAGAAGCATCTATTTATGAAAAAACTGTTAAGAAATATTCAGAAGTCTGAATAAAATAATTCAGACTTCTGAATTAAGTTGAAATGCAAACAATAAAGATATAGGCTATTTTTGGCCTAATTCAGCCGTTTGAATAATTTCATTCAGATGTCTGAATATTGTGGAATAATAATTTTGTTTCAGCATTCAGACGTCTGAATTAATGGTTTCAAACGTCTGAGTTTAGACTTTTGTGCATGTATGTGCATATGTGTGCATATATATATATATGTGTGTGTATATATATATATCGTTTCATGAGAGATTTAACAAATTTCCAATTAAAGTAAAGACTCTAAACACAATACTCAGCTTTAAACATCTGAAAAGGAATCTGCAATAAATCTCCTACAAAGATGGTTGGATACACATAATATTTTATATAGATTGTCATAATCAAAATCGAGATTCCAACAATATCATATTATTATTCTGTTATCTCTTAGGTCCTCGAGAAGAACAGATTCTATGTGATTCCTTATTTACATGCTTTAAATGAATGCTAATGATTGTTATATGCATATACTGGTTGCATGTGATGGGAAAATACTCATTAAATACTATGAATGTCCATAGACAGTCTCTTCACTACCCCAAATAATACTCAAATCAACAAATTCACATGTTTCCATCATTTTTATTTAATTGATAGAACTACATAATAATCGGTTCATAAGCCCAAGTAACATACCATTTGGCTAGTAATAGTAGGGCTAACTTGTCACATACTCGATGTGTTATCCCATGGTCAATGAGATATATTGGATATTAGCCTTTATTGAATTGAATGTGTTAGATTTCATTTTCACCGGTTTCCACCATAAATCACCCAACTCGAAAAGAGCCACTTATGATCCCTTTAATGTGATTTTAGTCATTTAAGAATCTATCTCAACGCACTCACTGTGATAATAATAATAATACCCTTATTATTATTTATCTCATCCCATTGTAATTTAATGGCAATATTTGACATATAAAGTGAGCACATATAAAACAGCTGGGATAAGCGATTATAACACATAAACTTCATAGTAATTAATGCATGTAAATGGCAACCAAAAAAATGCAATATAGCTTATGCTGTTTTCATGCTTGTAACATTGCCCCACCAATAAGGAATTTGGGATATATTCTTTTTTCTCCTTATCTCATCAAATTTTTTGTAATTTATCGCTTGAGGAATAAGCAATTTATTATTACATTTTATCAAATCCCAATTTCAAGGAAATTATTTATAAAATGTAGATATTTACTTACAAAGTTACTTTTCATATTCTCATTATTATTTGAAAGATTCATTTGGAGTTTCAAAAGCAATATTTAAATTAATACATGAATTTCCAATTTTAACTAATTATAATTATATGTTTGAGATCTAATCATTTCATCACAATTTTCATTGTGAATCCTTGTAGCAACGTAGGTGAGCAAACTTCTGCTATACACATCTCATTCACATTACTTCCCATTCAAGTTCTTTTATTTTATTTTATTTTTTCAATTAACATTCAATTATAATTATAAAAGAAAAACAACTTTTCCAAAGCATTAACTTTATATACTTACTAAAATCAATTTTTAATAACCAAATAAAATCCCTTTTGCCCCCACCATTTCCAAAGCCCATTTTATATATTTTAAAAAATATAACTTAAACATTCAAATTATTTTTAAACTTATGTATATTAACTTTTTATTTGTAAATTGAGATTAAAGCATAAATCCTTTTTGTGAAACATTTATCTATTCAACTAACTCCTTTGTTTAATTTTACCAAACTTTTCCCTCCATCTTACTGAACTATTTTAAAAGTTATTATTTATTCCTTTTTTGATTTACTTTTTCCGTATAGGCTTCCACTGAACCGTGGGCTAGGCCCATACAGTAGTAACACCAACTAACACTGCTGACGTATTGGCTACAGACTGCAGCCCAAAATAATAGCTAATTATTATTTCATAAGCAGCAGCAGGCGTAGCTAATTGTTGTGGGCTTCATCCCACAATGTCCCTAGCCTCACCACACATGCGATGATGTTATGCAAAACTCCTCCTTTGCATTTCTACCTAAGGGAGAAATAAAAACGTGAGTACCATCGGGTACTCACTTTTGATCTCTCTATTTCCCGAATTCCAAAGACTAAATAAATCCCTATGACCGTAAATGTTTTGCTAAAGTCTCAATTAAACAATAGGCTGTCAATCCATATCAAAATCAATGTTTTGTCGTAGTTAATTCATACCTCAAAATTCAATGAATTCAAAATTTTCAATCCTGCATTCAGGCACAAAATCAATGTTTTATTCCATAAATTTTCAATTTAGCATATGTATATAACTTTAGTCACCAGCATAATCACTGATCATATATTTTTGTAAATTTAACACATATAGGTAAAAATTAGAATAACATGGGATTTATATCTAATCACTTACTAAATCAATGTAAAATCCCCACTTTTATCTTCCTTAGGAAATTGCAAACTTTTTACATCAAACTATCTTCAAATTCACCTCAATTCTAGTTTAGGATTTTCAAAACTTCTATACCTAAGCTGAAATTAATGTATGTGGTAGGAATTAGGTTTTTGATCCGGCTTGGAGTACGCTACACACGTTTCTTTAATTAAGTAATAAACGCATGTTCATATATCCAAAGTCGACAGGCAAAGCGCCAAGATAGGAAATGAAATGGCCGAAAAGCTGTATCATATAGGAAATGCGCTGGTTCCAAATACAACATCCAAGGCCCAACAAATTTTATACTAAGCTGCATAGACCAAAAGACATCCCACAACCAACAAGCACATCCCCCTTTGTAGGATGCACCGTCAAAAGCTCAATACTAGAATTCCACGATATTCAAAAAGTACAACAACATCAACCACAACTATTTTCTGACTACGCAAGCAGTGTAGCACATCACATTATCATTACACAACAAACCTAAACTCCTAAACGGGGGGCATAACCTAAGACAAGTGGAAAGCATCCAATGCATCATGCTCATTCTAGCATTTCAAATTCAAATTATCCTACCTACTTCAAACTTATCGTCGAAATCTAAATTATCATGCCTAAACCAAATTATCCTGCTTAAATCTAGATCAGCGATCCACAATACTCAATCCCAGTGATGCAATTGGAAGACACGTGACTAGATCTAATGGTAACAAGTAGATATAAGGAATGACATCAACAATCCATTTGGCATCTTTACTACTATAAAAGAAAAGGATTGTAGCAGATAAATGGAACTTAATTTTTAACTAAAACAATTAGTTACTCTAAATATGTACCAAATCTCCATTGAATTCAGTGCTTGCCCTAGAAAAGAAATATAAAGATTGAGGCATGGACATAGAATTCCGAAATATCAAAATTATATGAAGTCTTCATGTCTTCAATTTTCTGCATTTTTTTATATTTTCTCTATGTTTGAACTTGTTTTAATTTGAAATAATCTATTTAGGCATTTTAACAAATAATTAAATCACAGTCCTCATAATTGTATAAGCATACCACAATAATATAACTATTAATCATGACTATTTAATAAACATTAAATTGTTAATTCCTAACCGTGTAAGAATTTAGGAAAATGGTTACTTATATATTTTGGTGTTGTGAGATCAGAAAATGTTACTAATATTTTAGCATTAGAAGGAGGGGTGAGCCCTCAACAGATTTATTTATAGATCTCTTTGTTAGGAACTGAGTTGATGACGTTTTGATGACAACAACCTTATATAGTTATTATACTTTATTTTATAAAATATATACTAACATTTCCATATAGATAGATATATATACATGTATATAGGAAGTATATGCAAGTATCATCGAAGACTGATCGGTATAAAGACTCAAGCATCAAGATGAAGACTAAAGATTCAAGATTCAAGACTCTAGAGAATCAAGATTTCAAGATCTCAAGATAAGTGTCTAGTATTTTGTTAAAACTTCATAATAGCACCCTCATCTTTTTTCCAATTTTCTTTTGGGATGGAACCCAATTTCTATCGAAACCAGTGGCTTACAAACCCACAACAAGTAGCTTACAAACCTACGACAAGTGGCTTACAAACCCACGAAAATCAAAATCATTTAAACTACTTTATATAAGTTCTCGAGTCCTATGGAGAAGCTCTGTAGGAAGGTTCTTGCAATTTCAGTTTGAATAGATTTTTCAAAATGTTTTTAAATCTGTTTTCAAAATGTTTTAGCTTTCAAAATCATGTTTTCAAAAAATATTTTCAAACTTTGTTTTAGCCTTGAAATATTCCTCTATTCTGATTTTAAAAACTTCCATTTTTAAAACATCAAAACTTATTCTGATTTTAAATATTACTTATATAATTGACGGTCTATATCAATTATATATATATATATATTTAAAATAATGTTTTATATTCATTCTCTATCTCAAAATATTGTTTAAACACTTTACTTTGCTTCAGAGAAGTTTTAACTTGTTTTAAATTCAAATGCCTTTACAAAACAACATCTCTATAATTTTGAACTAAGGGATGTCGACATAAGGGGATACCCCATGTCGACATGGCGACAGCTGGATTCAAAATTCAAATTTCAAAAGAAGTGTCCATTCGTTCGAAAACCTTTCGCCAATGGTTATGACTGTTGTGCATCTATATAAAGGCTTCCAAAATGAATTTTTTTAACAACTACTTTCTTATTTTCTTCACTCTTTCTTCTCCACCATTCCATATACATAAAACTTCATATTTTCAAGATCGTGCCATCATTCTGCCAAATTCTCAATTGGAAATCATTTAGACACTCTCTCTATTTGATTCTCCATCATTCTACTAAAGATCAAAGTGCTATTCAGAGTTATAGGATTAATTTGTATTCAAAAAGTCCATAGAGTCTATCCATTCAAAAGGATTGTTATTAAGAAGTATTAGGGTGATCTTGTGTCCCGTAAATCAAGAGAGTTTACCCCAGACTCGAAGATAGGAGGGTTCCTCAAGGCCTTAGAAATTGATGGTTGTAATTTGGATATTGGCTTATAAAAATCTGTACAAGGATATTGCCTTGGTGCAGGACTAGATGTAGGGGAATTCCGAACCAGTATAAAATCCGGTGTGCTCTTTCCTTTTACTTGCTTTACTTTACTATTTGCATTTGTTATATGTTCTGTGATCATTCTGTGTAAGAATTCTGTTTAGATTTGTGTTGAAAGTTTTAATTTAGTCGTATAGTTCATATATTCTTTAAAACACTATTCACCCCCCCTCTAGTGTTATTTCTGCCTTAAGATCCTTAATCCGCATCCCCAATAATTGGTATCAGAGCATTGGTTTTCATTGTTTTCATAATTTGAAACTTGAAAAATATAAAAATGGAATTTTTGGAAAATTGTGTTAAAACTATTTTGAATCTATGCATTTCATCAAAGTATCATAAGTCTGTATATAGTTATTTTGAAAAATCAAGTTATCTACCGAATTGGTGTGTTATGCAGGGACAAACATGTTATATGGCTTTTGACGAATCAACACCCAATGGACAAACTGTGTAAATTGAGAAAGATAAATGGATACTTGATAGTGGCTGTTCGAGGCACATGACTGGAAATCCCAAGATACTCAAGGACATTACTTATCAAGATGGTGGATTGGTCAATTTTGTTGACAACTCTAAAGGATATGTGGTTGGCGTCGGCAATGTCGGTAACTCTAAAACTTTACTTATTTCTGATGTTTTATTAGTTAGGAACTTAAAACATAATCTTCTTAGTATAAGTCAACTTTGCGATAAAGGTTTTAAAATTAAATTTGGAAAAGATAAATGTCACATTGAAGATGATAAGTCTAATATAATTTTTGAAGGTATTAGGAAGAAAAATATTTATATCCTTAGTATGAAAATTTCAAATGATAATCTATGTCTTTTGGCTAATACAAGTGACCCTTGGATTTGGCATAAAAGATTTGGCCATTTGAATTTCAAATTATTATCTAGGCTATCAAAACTTGACTTAGTTAGAGGTCTACCCAAGTTAAACTTTAAAGTAGATAGTATTTGTGATGCTTGTCAATTAGGAAAACTTAAGAAAAGTTCATTTAAATTAAAAGATGCTATTTCTACCTCTAGTCCTCTAGAATTACTCCATTTAGATTTATTTGGTCCATCTCAAGTTCAATCAATTAACCATAGTAAATATGTTTTTGTTATAGTAGATGATTATTCAAGATATACTTGGACAATCTTTTTAAAACATAAAAGTGATGCTTTTGAAATATTTAAAATTTTTCTAAAAGAATTCAAAAACAACATTCTTTCAAAATTAAAACTATTCGAAGTGATCACGGTGGTGAATTTGAAAATGAAAATTTTGAGAATTTCTGTACTCAAAAGGGAATTACTCACAACTTTTCATTTCCAAGAACTCCACAACAAAACGGAGTAGTAGAACGTAAGAATAGGACGATTCAAGAGTGTGCTCGTACAATGCTTTCTGATAGTAATTTACCTAAATATTTTTGGGCTGAAGCAGTTGCTACAGCATGTTATATATTAAATAGAATTTTAATTAGACAATTAACAAATAAAACTCCATATGAATTACTTTATAATAAGAAACCTATAATAGATTATTTTAAAGTCTTTGGGAGTAAATGTTTTATACTTTGTGATGACCCGTAATTTCTAGCAATTTAAATTTGAATAATTAATTGATTTTTTAAATATTTAAAGGTTAATTTTAACTTGAATTCAAGATATCAATATTTACTTGATAATTAAATTATCGAATTATATAGTTTAAATATTGAATCATATAATTTGAAATTGGGTAAAACGCTGAATCTGGAGTTTTAAGCCCGTTAATAATAATTTGAAGGCTTATAAAATTTATATTGATAGCACTGAAAGTAATGAAAGTGTTGAAATTGAGTTTGGAAGTGTTTTGTACAGTTTTAATAATATATCGTTTATATTGACAATTAAAAAGAGCCTTCCGAGACACAGTCTCGGAATTCGACGAAACCGGTTCCATTGGATCCGTAATAATTAGTTATTATCGGATTTCAATTTTTGTAGCAATCAGAGTTATCGTTTGACCCTGGAAACTCAAAACGCTTAGATTAATTTTAACGATTTAATTTAAAATTGATCGTTTACTTCTGTTACTCGCGCATACAATCAAACTAGCCTTCGAAACACGTTCCATTGTGTTCGAAACGTGGGTAAAACCTTATAATCATCTGTCAGCGTGTTTGATTCGGGTTTCGGGATTTCACATTATGTAACTCGAGATATTTCCAATATTTTATTGTATAATAACAAGCGTGCACAGGAAGCTTCTCCAATCTTATAACCTAAACCCGACCCCTCTCTAACCTCAAAAACCGAAACCTAATATTCTCGGAAAAACAAAAAAAAAAGAAATTCATGAAATTGGAAAATTGCGAAATGCGATTTAGGGGAAAATAAATAAATAATGAATGACGAGCGTGATTCCATTGGTGAAGACGTCAGAGGAGGAGACCGGCGCTAAAGGAGGCGACGACTTGAACGTTAGTGACGAGTGAAGGCGAGAGAGCCGAGGGGTTTCCGTAGCTTGTGGCGGCCGATGGGCGAGGTGTTGGGTGCCTTGCTTAAGCTCGATTCTATGGCAGGTCGCGACTTTTCTCGATAGGAGGAGGAGTCACGTTGAGGTGACACAGTCCTTGCGCGCGCTGCAATGATGGTGCCGTTCGAATTGTTGAGGGAAGGGGGTCGCGTGAAGCAGTAGGGTGTCGTGCTTGGTAGCTGGAGGAGACAGTAAGGTATAGCTTGATAATTTTATCCATCTCTGCATTTAGTCAGAAGAAAACAAATTTTATGAATCCATTTGCAGTAAATTACTTGTAAAGGCAATTTATATATATATATATATTTATTTATTTATGAATACGATTTTCGAATATGAGAGAATTTATAAAAATTAAATTTTGGAATCTATAAATTATTTTTATATATGTATAAGTAGTTCAAGAGGAAAATTTCTAGTTTAAAATTTAATCATTAATTTAATTAATGGAAATTTACTGCTCGCTTGTTTCAAATATTAATAAATTATATAATGTTTATACAAGGTGTAAAATCGTGAAGAGAACAAGTCAGAATTGGATGGAAATGCAAATAAAAGCAAAGGTGAGTAAATCTCACTCTGTTGGACTTCTATTTAACTTTAAATGGTTAAATTTAAATATGTGGTTGAATGATTGAATTGATTTGATATGCACTGTGAATTGATGATCTGGTGATTTTGGTTTGGATGGTTCGCGAGTTAATTGTTGCTTAACTCGAAATATTAGGAATTTTATGTGGTTATAAATTTCAGCATAAATAAGGAAATATTTCTGTTTTAAAAGTTACTAAGGGTTTGAATTAATTAATTAAGGTTAAATTAAATTACTAAGTATAAGTAAATCAGAAAAATCATTTGATGGTGTGATAAATAAACACTTGATTAATTAAGATAGTTAAGTAAGGAGTAATTAATTTATGAATGAAGTAAAATGAAAGATAGTTAATTACAGGTTGAGGGTAATCGAGATTGATTAATATTGTGGTTGAATTAAAGAAATTAATTTAGATTGGAATAAATTAAAATATAATTGGAAATAATTAATTAATGTAATTAAAGATGTAAATGAAGATCGATTAATTAAGATGAATTAATCATTAATAAGTGACTTGTGGGAAGTTAATTAGTATAAGTAATTAAGGATTAATGTAATTATATAATTAATTAATTCATGAAGTAATTAAGATTATTCAATGATCTTAGTTGAGACTAATTAATATTGTGAAGTTAATTTAAGGTAATTACTTGAATGTGATTGGAAAATAATAAATCAAGATTGATTAATTAAGATGAATAGTGAAGGGTTGACTAATTAATTGAATTTGGAATTAACTAATATTGAATGAAGGAATTTAAATGAATGTGGTTAGAATTCAATTAGAACCCTTGAATTAATTAGTATGCGATGGATGATTGAATGGTATTGGATGTTTTGAATGTGTTGGTATCATTAATATGAAATGTTGTATATTCCATTTAAATAATTTGGGATAGGATAACATGAGGTTCGAAGAGACCGGGGTCGGGTATAGGAGAAATACCCGAATCCACTTTGAATGTTTGCAGATTGATATATAAAATTTATATGCTGGATTGAAATGATTGGGAGATATTGGACTGTTTAAAATTCTAAATCTTTGGTATTTAGAAATTTAATTGTGGTCTAAGTGTTGTCTGTAATCATTTGTAGCTGGTGAATTGATATATGTTACCCGGGTTTATATAAGTTGTTTGCTTTGGTATTTCATGTTAGTTGAGTTTACTCACGCTGGTTTCCAGCCTGACCCGGGTGTTACTTTGGTGTAATTGTAACGACCCTGGATTTTGGCCCTATATATTTTAATAAATATTTAAATCAATTTAAATAAAGCGTATCCTTATTCATTTGAAACGGATGTGATTTTGAAATAATTGCCATTGTTTATATAAATGGTATTTTTAAAAGGAAATTGATTTGGAAGTTTAATAAATTTTCTCAATAATATTCATAATAAAATTTGTCTTTTATGATTAAATTAAAATATCTTACTTTGTTTATGTTTAGTAGGCATACATATGAATGATAATGTGTGAAATAGAATTAAAATATAAATGTGAAATATAAGTCAAACTTATGCATATAATTTAAATAAAATACAGATGGAGATAAATATAAAATAAGTATAAATGTAGATAAATCATATTGTACATAATTTAAATATTTATAGTTAAATACAAATAAAATAAATATAAAGAATGAGTAAACTCACGAATCTAATTTAAATATGGACAGTTAAATTATAAATATAAGAATATTAAGTATAACACATGAATATAACTAAATTAAGAACAAAGTATAGAGTAGAAAAAAATATAAAATAAAATAACATAAATAAAAATAACATAGATAAACAAGCATATAACCTAAACTGTTAATTTGAGAGCGTAAAATAAAATAACCATAACGTATAAAATAATAAAACAAATTAACTTCATATACACATGAATATATACCTGCACATGTTATGCACAAACAAAAATAATAATAATAACAAAACAACTTATCCACTTACAAGACACAGTATATAAGTAAATTTGATAACCATGTTTACTGAAACTAATAACAGGACAAATATTCATAAATATAAAAGGGGGCAGGTGTTGTCTGTAAGTACAAAAAAATTGGTCAGCAAAGCATTATAGTGTAAACTATAATATGTATAAGATATAAATAGAAATGTTAACATAAGTATGAAGACAAAATGTCTATGTCAGTAAATACTAATGAGCGTAAACCTAAATGAAAACACATAAGTACAAACTAAGCCTACAATATCTTTATACAAATATTTGTGTCAGTAAATATGGATTGTGTTAACATAAGTAAAGACATGAACATTAATTAGCCACCTTAAATCTGAAACAAAATACCTTCCAGCCGAAATTTGTTGATGCATCTCAGATTTTTGTACAAGTTAAAATTGTGTCAGCAAACATTAATATAATAAAGCAAGATATTTTGTCAAGTAAAAGCTTGTTCAAGAAGACATATTGTTCAAAGTTATAAATATGTATGCATCTGTTCTTACCATTTATTTCAGTCATAACTACAAAAAGAAAGAAAAAAAAAGTGAAACCAGAAGAAACTAAAATAAGAAAAGAGAAACAAATTCAAAGGGGCAGATTCATGAATAAACACAGGCAGTTTTTCAACTGCACTTCAAGGCGTCTAAGGGCTTGTTGTTCATCAATTATTGAAGGTGAGTAAACTTAAATTTCAAGCTTAAGTTAATTAAACCAGTAAAATAATGTCATGAGATTTATATATGTGTGTATGTGCTTTATTTTGATATGAATCTGAGACTTTATTCAAGCTGTACTTGAAATGTTGAAGATGCAGTTTCTCTGCTTTGTGTTACAGGGTTGAAACAATTAAAATTTGAATTGTTTCATTTAATTATGGTAAGTTTTAAACTTGTTATCCTCAAAAACTTGTTGCTTGAACTTCAAATATAATTGTTAAAACCCGTTTCAACATATTAATAACCTATACTTTTCTGTTTACAGTCAATGAAGAAAACATTGTTAAATTCGATTATATGAAAAGCTAATTAAAAGTTATATCTTGAATTATTACTAAAAGATATGATTTTTAAAATTTGAATGGGGATTTTTAGCTCAATATATCAAGAGCATTTTGATGTTGAGCGAAAATTGAACTTTTATCAAATTCTCGAAAATTACTCATTATAAAATGCTGAAATACATACTGAAGCTAGTACAAGGTCAGTGATCTTAGGAAAAATATTCATTAACTTTTCCATTGCGTAGAATTCTGATGCGAGAACGATATAGGGTTTTACTGCGTCTTTTTGTTCATGTCGGTAAAATATGAGATTCGACTCGTACCTATGATCGAGTGATTCGAGGCTTAGTGGGAAGATTGCTGGGGACGTTGACAAGGTGTGGTCGAGTTGGCATCGCCTCTGGTGAACCGTGCTTGGGTGGCGTGACGTTTTGGTTCAGAGTGGTCGACCGTTCTTTCATTCGAACTGCATAATTTTGAATTCGAATCTTGTTGGGTAAATCGACCTTTGCTTTCTTGTGTTGGTGTAAATTGGGATTTGCTCGAAGTCTTGGAGGATCGCCGGAGCCACGAGCGACGCCGTACACGTGCATGACACGGCGGCGTATCAGTGATTGAAGGGGGAGGGCACTGTCTCGAGTCATTCTCGAGAATTTTGGTTGGATGCTTCGGGTTTTCTTTGAGTTTGAGTGCGAAATCCTCTGATGTTTATCGTATAATTAAGTTTAAACGAAAACTTGCTGTAAATTAAAAAGGAGGGAAGAAGATGAAGTCGCATACCTGGGTGGTGACTCGGTAGATTGGGCGAGATGCTCGAAGAGTTACGCGAGTGGTATCAGGGAGATCTCGGGTTTTTGTATTTGAGCGTAAGATTTTTAAAAATTTGTTAATGTATGAATGTTTCAGCAAGTTTCACAGTAAAGTAAATACTGTTCAAGATTTAAGTAAAAGTTTAATTCAAGTTTGTTCATCATAGTTAAGGCTTATTAACAGGTTAACTCGTGATTAATTATTTTAAATTAACTAATTGCTTTTGTTTAAGCTTAACCATGCTTTTAAAATCTTGTTAATATAAGGAGTAAATTAAGTAAATTAACAAATAATGTTTCAGTTAGTGATATAATTAATATCAAATTTTAAGAAGACTTGAATGTTAATTAAGTGAATACTCAATAGTGATTGATTGGATTCAGAAGTAATTAAGAGTAATTACTTTGTAATTTTAATTAGTAGTGTATTATAAAAAAAAAGTGAAATTGTAATTAACCATTTAATTAATTAATGAACGAGTAAGAGTTAATTAATCAAGTGATTTAACTAAGAATTGAGAAATGATTAATGAAGCAATTAGCAATAAATAATCAGGGGATTAAGTTCTATTTAGATCGAAGGATAGTGATTGAGAAATAATTGCTTAAGTAATTAAAGTTAGATAACTTGAGTAAGAGAGTAATTAATTAAATAGTAATTGAGTAATTAAGCAATTAAGACATATATATATTAATTAAGAAATGATTTGTTGATTAAATAATTTGAAGCGAAATAAGTGATTAAACAGGGTTAAGAGATTAACTCTCAAGTAATTAAATTAATCACAATAAGGATTTAAGATGATTGCTTATGGATGTTGTATGTATTGTATATTTGTTTGTGATATTTATTGATGATATTCTGTGATGCTCACTGATATGCTGTAATATATCCATGGCAATTGTGTATGATTTATCTGTGATAAATGTTATATGAATTTAATCATTGAATTAAACTGTTTAAGTTAATTAGACAACTTGGCCTTTAAAATGGCGTTTGGATTTCGATGAGACCGGGATCGGGTATCCAATTGATATTCCGAAAACCACATCGATCCAAATTAAACGTTAGGTCGTGAATTCTCAAGTGAAGATCGAGATGGTGCTTTCAGAATGCAAGGGTTATCGTCGTTGACTCTGAGGGTGGTTCCAAAATGAGTGTAACGGGATAATGCCTTCGGTTTCATTCGAACCCGGAACGAACTTGTATGGATTGAATGCTTTCAACACATCGTCAGGCGGACGGTGAGCATTCTAAGAAATATGTCCTGAAAGGTAATCGCAGCCTCAAGCCTCATCAACCGGGAATGGCTAAAACATGGAAGGTGCAACAAGGTTAAGTGGGTCATGCCCAAGCAGGACGAGATATACCCCTGTCTAGATGTCCCTTTATTTCGGCTGTGTGGGCGGTTGGATATGCGCACCAACTACGGGGTTATCTTGTTCGGGACTGTTCAGTAAGGAATGGTTCCGGCCTTGTGTTGCTGGGGAGTTAGGGTGGCTCCTCGGTACAGTGATCTAGACCACGTACTGTGACGGGCGGTACCCCAGTAGCCCTGCCATTGTATGGGATCCAATTCCAATAAGCACCGTACGTTTTGATTGTGCCCAACTACGTTGGAATGTGAGATGTAAGCATTTCAGCTATTTCTGTATTTTACTTGAAAACCCTAGACACTATTATAATATCACTGGATTTCCTATATAATGTTTTGGTTAGCGTAAGGTAAAAACTTACCCGTATTTATTTGTGGGGAGTCTTACGTGATACCTTTGTTTTAAAAGGTTTTCAAAATTAAACAATTTAAACGGTTTACTCATACCAGACCCATATCTGACCCGGAGTTTATATTTTGTTTTTCATAAACTCTTGGGTACTCAAATTTTTACGAGTAGCCAAGTGATAGGTTTGGATTTTGATTCTGGAGGAGCTTGGAGCAGGAGTTTCCAGACGTATGTAGATATCTATCTAGTTCCGCTGTGTTAGTTGATGTATACTATATCTCTGATGTATATAGTGACAGATGTATGTATGATTGTCATGTGTATTGATATTGTATAACTCTGATATATGAAATCTATGTAATAGTTATGTGATATATTATATTTTGTTCTGTTCCGCTGTGAGATTCTGATGTTTTGTTTCTTTCTTTTCTATTCTTTTCTATTTCTATCCCTTTTCTTTCTTAATGATGATGCGTCTTTCTGGTAGTAGAAGGGCGGGTCGTCACAGTAATGCTCGGGTCAGACCGAGTATTATAGAATTTCAGGTAGGTACGTTCTGGAGCTCAGGAGGCGAGCTGGATGGCAACATCGTAGAGAGTATTCCGCTGTATTTATATTATTGTAAATCTGAGACATGATTATTGTAAATATTCAATGAATGTATATATGTGAAACTCTGATATATATTAAATGTAATCGACAGATATAGTATTCTTTTGTAACTGTTATTATTTATTATTATATTTTATCCGCTGCGAATGTGAGATGTTTGGTGTTTTCTGTTCTTCTTCTTCTATCTCTTTCTTCTTTTCATAAATATCTGGAATTTTCGGCTTCGAAAATTTCGGGTCGTTACATACTTAATACAAAAGATAATTTAGATAAATTTGAACCAAAAGTTGATAAAGGATTCTTTATTGGTTATTCTAATAGAAGCAAAGCATTTAGATTTTTTAATTTAAAAACTAATACTATTGAAGAGACTATGCATGTATCTTTTGATGAAAATCTTAAAGATATTTTACAAATTGATGATGAAGAAGATTTTATAAATTTAAATCAATTTAATGAAACTATTAGTGAAATAAATCAACCTAATAAGAGATTTAAAATATCAAAAGATCATCCTATAGAAAATGTTTTAGGAAATATTGAATCTGTAGTAAGAACTAGAAATCAATTAAGTAGTATGAGTAATGTAGCCTTTATATCAACGATTGAACCTAAAAATCCAAAGGAAGCATCGTCTGATGATTCATGGATTCCTGCTATGCAAGAAGAATTGAATCAATTTACCAGAAATGATGTATGGGAACTTGTTCCTAAACCTGAGGATAAAAGTATAATTGGAACTAAATGGGTTTATAAAAATAAAATGAATGAACTCGGTGAGGTCGTAAGAAATAAAGCTCGTTTAGTCGCGCAAGGTTATTGTCAAGAAGAAGGAATTGACTATGATGAAACCTTTGCCCCCATAGCAAGATTAGAAGCTATAAGAATTCTACTTGCTTTCGCTAATTATAATAATTTCAAATTATATCAAATGGATGTTAAAAGTGCTTTTCTAAATGGTTTTGTAAAAGAAGATGTTTATGTTGAACAACCACCACTTTTTGAAGATAATAAATTTCCAAACCATGTATACAAGTTAAAGAAAGCTCTATATGGTCTAAAGAAAGCTCCTAGATCCTGGTATGAAAGACTAAGATCTTATTTACTTCAATCTGGTTTTGAAATTGGTAAAGTAGATACAACACTTTTTATTAATCAAGATATTCAACTGGTTCAAATATATGTTGATGATATAATCTTTGGATCAACTAATAACATAACGAATAAAGAATTTTCAGATATAATGACCAAAGAATTTGAAATGAGTCACATGGAAGAATTAAGTTTCTTCTTAGGGCTTCAAATTAAACACTTAGAAAATGGAATCTTCACAAGTCAAGAAAAATATGCTAAAGACTTAATCAATAAATTTGGTTTAAGCACCTCTAGTGGGAAACCAACTCCAATGTCAACAAATGTAGGTTTAAGTAAAGAAGATAAATCAAAAGATATTGATCAAACTTTATATAAGGGAATGATTGGTTCGCTACTCTATATAACAGTGAGTCGTCCTGATATTATGCATAGTGTTTGTCTCTGTGCAAGATACCAATCACAACCTAAAGAAACTCACTTAAAAGCTGTTAAAAGAATTTTAAGATATGTAAAATACACTTTAGATTATGGTTTATTTTATTCTAAAAATAATACTTTTGATTTAATATCATATTGTGATGCTGATTATGCTGGTTGTAAATCAGACCGAAAGAGTACAAGTAGAACTTGTCACTTTCTAGGACATTCACTGGTTTCCTGGTTCAGCAAGAAACAAAATACTGTTTCCTTATCAACAACTGAAGCAGAGTATATATCTGCTGCACTGGCCTGTTCACAAGTCATATATATGCAACAAACTTTAAAAGATTTTGGAATTGACATAAGTAAATCACCAATATATTGTGATAATACTAGTGCAATAAATCTATCTAAAAATCCAACTCATCATGCTAGAACTAAACATATTGATATAAGACATCATTTTCTTAGAGATAATATAACTAAAGAAATAATAACTCTAGATTATATAAATACTGAAAAACAAATTGCTGATATATTAACTAAACCATTAACCGAACAGAATTTTACTAAATTTAGAAGAGAATTAGGTATTTGTTCAAAATCTGAAATATAAAATAATATAATATAATAATCAATAAAAATTCAAAATAAAAATTACTCTTTTTCTGAAGGACATGTCGACATGCCCCATCTCATGATGTCGACATACCCAACAAAAATTTGAAAATTGAATTTCCCTCCAAAGTTAGTTATTTGGTTATTTATCTATTTATTTCGTTTTCTCTCCTCTTTCTTCACTATATTCTCTGAAAATAACTTCTGAAACAATAAAATAATGGCCTCCTCTTCTACTAATGAACCCACTTCACCCACATCTCCTTATTCTGGTTCTGGTCCATTTCAACGAACTACGCACGCTCGAGTGATCAAATTGCAAGAGAAGATGAAAGATATCCTTCAATTGATGACTGAAATTCAAGTAAGTCAACTTAGGATGGCTAGAGAACAAAAAGGCAAGGGAATATTATTAGGAATGTACAAAAATTCCTTATGGATAACCGTACAAATCCTATTAATAATGAAGACTCTTCACAAGCCATGGAATCCGAGGAAGAAGAACCTATGGAAGAACCACAAGAAGACCAGAGGAAGATCAACCTTTACCTCAACCCGAAGTCCCTATGAATACGAACGAGAGCGTTATTTGCGTTGGTAAGATCCTTGTTGATACTAAAAGGTGTTCACTTATACTCATTATTTCATGCTTGTTCTATACATATTATTTGTTCATACTAATCATTCTTGAATCCTTAAGTAGTTAATAGTTTTTGATGATGACAAAGGGGGAGAAAGTTATAAAAATATATGTGCTTGGTGTAAGGGGGAGTCATAAAGTAAGGAGGAGTTGTAGTTTAAAGAAGAAATCACGGAGTAAGGGGGAGTTATGGTGAGCTATGGTATGGTAAGAATATTTTATAAATAAAGGTTGTCATCATCAAAAAGGGGGAGATTGTTAGGAACTGAGTTGATGATGTTTTGATGACAACAACCTTATATAGTTATTATACTTTACTTTATAAAATATATACTAACATTTCCATATATATATATATATATATATATATATATATATATACAGGAAGTATATGAAGGTATCATCGAAGACTGATTAGTATAAAGACTCAAGCATCAAGATGAAGATTAAAGATTCAAGATTCAAGACTCTAGAGAATCAAGATTTCAAGATCTCAAGATAAGTGTCTAGTATTTTGTTAAAACTTCATAATAGCACTCTCATCTTTCTTCCAATTTTCTTTTGGGATGGAACCCAATTTCTATCGAAACCAGTGGCTTACAAACCCACGACAAGTAGCTTACAAATCTACGACAAGTGGTTTACAAACCCACGAAAATCAAAATCATTTAAACTACTTTGTACAAGTTCTCGAGTCCTATGGAGGAGCTCTGTAGGAAGGTTCTTGCAATTTCAGTTTGAATAGATTTTTCAAAATGTTTTTAAATCTGTTTTCAAAATGTTTTAGCTTTCAAAATCATGTTTTCAAAAAATATTTTCAAACTTTGTTTTAGCCTTGAAATATTCCTCTATTCTGTTTTTAAAAACTTCTATTTTTAAAACATCAAAACTTATTCTGATTTTAAATATTACTTATATAATTGACGGTCTATATCAATTATATATATATTTAAAATAATGTTTTATATTCATTCTCTATCTCAAAATATTGTTTAAACACTTTACTTTGCTTCAGAGAAGTTTCAACTTGTTTTAAATTCAAATGCCTTTACAAAACAACATCTCTATAATTTTGAACTAAGGGATGTCGACATAAGGGGATACCCCATGTCGACATGGTGACAGTTGGATTCAAAATTCAAATTTCAAAAGAAGTGTCCATTCGTTCGAAAACCTTTCGCCAATGGTTATGACTGTTGTGCATCTATATAAAGGCTTCCAAAACGAATTTTTTTAACAACTACTTTCTTATTTTCTTCACTCTTTCTTCTCCACCATTCCATATACATAAAACTTCATATTTTCAAGATTGTGCACTCATTCTGCCAAATTCTCAATAGGAAATCATTTAGATACTCTCTCTATTTGATTCTCCATCGTTCTACTAAAGATCAAAGTGCTATTCAAAGTTATAGGATTAATTTGTATTCAAAAAGTCCATAGAGTCTATCCATTCAAAAGGATTGTTATTAAGAAGTATTAGGGTGATCTTGTATCCCGTAAATCAAGAGAGTTTACCCCAAACTCGGAGATAGGAGGGTTCCTCAAGGCCTTAGAAATTGAGGGTTGTAATTTGGATATTGGCTTATAAAAATCTGTACAAGGATATTGCCTTGGTGCAGGACTGGATGTAGAAGGATTCCGAACCAGTATAAAATCTGGTGTGTTCTTTCCTTTTACTTGCTTTACTTTACTATTTGCATTTGTTATATGTTCTGTGATCATTCTGTGTTAGAATTCAGTTTAGATTTGTGTTGAAAGTTTTAATTTAGTCATATAGTTCATATATTCATTAAAACACTATTCACCCCCCCTCTAGTGTTATTTCTGCCTTAAGATCCTTAATCCGCATCCCCAACAATTGGTATCAGAGCATTGGTTTTCATTGTTTTCATAATCTGAAACTTGAAAAATATAAAAATGGCATTTTTGGAAAATTGTGTTAAAAATGTTTTGAATCTATGCATTTCATCAAAGTATCATAATTCTGCATATATTTATTTTGAAAAATCAAATTATCTACCGAATTGGTGTGTTATGCAGGAACAGACATGTTATATGACTTTTGACGAATCAACACCCAATGGACAAACTGTGCAAATTGAGAAAGATAAATGGATACTTGATAGTGGCTGTTCGAGGCACATGACTGGAAATCCCGAGATACTCAAGGACATTACTTATCAAGATGGTGGAATAGTCAATTTTGGTGACAACTCTAAAGGATATGTGGTTGGCGTCGGCAATGTCGGTAACTCTAAAACTTTACTTATTTCTGATGTTTTATTAGTTAGGAACTTAAAACATAATCTGCTTAGTATAAGTCAACTTTGCGATAAAGGTTTTAAAATTAAATTTGAAAAAGATAAATGTCACATTGAAGATGATAAGTCTAATATAATTTTTTAAGGTATTAGAAAGAAAAATATTTATATCCTTAGTATGAAAATTTCAAATGATAATCTATGTCTTTTGGCTAATACAAGTGACCCTTGGATTTGACATAAAAGATTTGGCCATTTGAATTTCAAATTATTATCTAGGATATCAAAACTTGACTTAGTTAGAGGTCTACCCAAGTTAAACTTAAAAGTAGATAGTATTTGCGATGCTTGTCAATTAGGAAAACTTAAGAAAAATTCATTTAAATTAAAAGATGCTATATCTACCTCTAGTCATCTAGAATTACTTCATTTAGAATAATTTGGTCCATCTCAAGTTCAATCAATTAACCATAGTAAATATGTTTTTTTTATAGTAGATGATTATTCAAGATATACTTGGACAATCCTTTTAAAACATAAAAGTGATGCTTTTGAAATATTTAAAAACTTTTCTAAAAGAATTCAAAAACAACATTCTTTCAAATTAAAACTATTCGAAGTGATCACGGTGGTGAATTTGAAAATGAAAATTTTGAGAATTTCTGTACTCAAAAGGGAATTACTCACAACTTTTCATTTCCAAGAACTCCACAACAAAACGGAGTAGTAGAACGTAAGAATAGAACGATTCAAGAGTGTGTTCGTACAAAGCTTTCTGATAGTAATTTACCTAAACATTTTTGGGCTGAAGCAGTTTCTACAGCTTATTATATATTAAATAGAATTTTAGTTAGACCATTAACAAATAAAACTCCATATGAATTGCTTTATAATAAGAAACCTATAGTTGCTTATTTTAAAGTCTTTGGGAGTAAATGTTTTATACTTAATACAAAAGATAATTTAGATAAATTTGAACCAAAAGCTGATAAAGGATTCTTTATTGGTTATTCTAATAGAAGCAAAGCATTTAGAGTTTTTAATTTAAAAACTAATACTATTGAAGAAACTATGCATGTATCTTTTGATGAAAATCTTAAAGATATTGTACAAATAGATGATGAAGAAGATTTTATAAATTTAAATCAATCTAATAAAACTATTAGTGAAATAAATCAACCTAATAAGAGATTTAAAATATCAAAAGGTCATCCTATAGAAAATGTTTTAGGAAATATTGAATCTGTAGTAAGAACTAGAAATCAATTAAGTAGTATGAGTAATGTAGCCTTTATATCAACAATTGAACCTAACAATCCAAAGGAAGCATCGTCTGATGATTCATGGATTCTTGCTATGCAAGAAGAATTGAATCAATTTACCAGAAATGATGTATGGGAACTTGTTCCTAAACCTGAGGATAAAAGTATAATTGGAACTAAATGGGTTTATAAAAATAAAATGAATGAACTCGGTGAGGTCGTAAGAAATAAAGCTCATTTAGTCGTGCAAGGTTATTGTCAATAAGAAGGAATTGACTAAGATGAAACCTTTGCCCCCGTAGCAAGATTAGAAGCTATAAGAATTCTACTTGCTTTCGCTAATTATAATAATTTCAAATTATATCAAATGGATGTTAAAAGTGCTTTTCTAAATGGTTTTGTAAAATAAGATGTTTATGTTGAACAACCTCCACTTTTTGAAGATAATAAATTTCTAAACCATGAATACAAGTTAAATAAAGCTCTTTATGGTCTAAAGCAAGCTCCTAGAGTCTGGTATGAAAGACTAAGATCTTATTTACTTCAATCTGGTTTTGAAATTGGTAACGTAGATACAACCCTTTTTGTTAATCAAGATATTCAACTGGTTCAAATATATGTAGATGATATAATCTTTGGATCAACTAATAACATAATGAATAAAGAATTTTCAGATATAATGACTAAAGAATTTGAAATGAGTCACATGAGAGAATTAAGTTTCTTCTTAGGGCTTCAAATTAAACAACTAGAAAATGGAATCTTCATAAGTCAAGAAATATGCTAAAGACTTAATCAATAAATTTGGTTTAAGCACCTCTAGTGGGAAACCAACTCCAATGTCAACAAATGTAGGTTTAAGTAAAGAAGATAAATCAAAAGATATTGATCAAACTTTATATAGGGGAATGATTGGTTCGCTACTCTATATAATAGCGAATCTTCCTGATATTATGCATAGTGTTTGTCTCTGTGCAAGATACCAATCACAACCTAAAAAAACTCACTTAAAAGCTGTTAAAACAATTTTAAGATATGTAAAATACACTTTAGATTATGGTTTAATTTATTCTAAAAATAATACTTTTGATTTAATATCATATTGTGATGCTGATTATGCTGGTTGTAAATCAGACCGAAAGAGTACAAGTGGAACTTGTCACTTTCTAGGACATTCATTGGTTTCCTGGTTCGGCAAGAAACAAAATACTGTTTCCTTGTCAACAATTGAAGCAGAGTATATATCTGCTGCTCTGGCCTGTTCACAAGTCATATATATGCAACAAACTTTAATGGATTTTGGAATTAACATAAGTAAATCACCAATATATTGTGATAATACTAGTGCAATAAATCTATCTAAAAATCCAACTCATCATGCTAGAACTAAACATATTGATATAAGACATAATTTTCTTAGAGATAATATAACTAAAGAAATAATAACTCTAGATTATATAAATACTGAAAAACAAAATGCTGATATATTAACTAAACCATTAACCGAACAGAATTTTACTAAATTTAGAAGAGAATTAGGTATTTGTTCAAAATCTGAAATATAAAATAATATAATATAGTAATCAATAAAAATTCAAAATAAAAATTACATTTTTTTTTATGAACATGTCGACATGCTCCATCTCATGACGTCGACATACCCAACAAAAATTTGAAAATTGAATTTCCCTCCAAAGTCAGTTATTTGGTTATTTATCTATTTATTTCGTTTTCTCTCCTCTTTCTTCACTATATTCTCTGAAAATAACTTCTGAAACAATAAAATAATGGCCTCCGCTTCTACTAATGAACCCATTTCACCCACATCTCCTCATTCTGGTCCATTTCAACGAACTACGCACGCTCGAGTGATCAAATTGCAAGAGAATATGAAAGATATCCTTCAATTGATGACTGAAATTCAAGTAATCAACTTAGGATGGCTAGAGAACAACAAAGGCAAGGGAATATTATTAGGAATGTACAAAAATTCCTTATGGATAACCATACAAATCCTATTAATATTGAAGACTCTTCACAAGCCATGGAATCCGAGGAAGAAGAACCTATGGAAGAACCACAAGAAGACCAAGAGGAAGATCAACCTTTACCTCAACCCGAAGTCCCTATGAATACGGACGAGAGCGTTGTTTGCGTTGGTGAGATCCTTGTTGATACTAATGGAAACATAATTGAACAACGTGGAAACTTTTGTCTCCACTACCCCAATTGTTCGATTCATAAGTCTCATGTAGTTAAGGATCGCCATTAAAGCATACTTTCATTTTATTCTTTGTTTTAAATTGTTTTGTTTGTTCGTGTTTATGTATGTTCTTATATATGTTGTAATAACTAAAATATGTTCACTTATACTCATTGTTTCATGCTTGTTCTATACATATTATTTGTTCATACTAATCATTCTTGAATTCTTAAGTAGTTAATAGTTTTTGTTGATGACAAAGGGGGAGAAAGTTATAAAAATATATGTGCTTGGTGTAAGAGGGAGTCATGGAGTAAGGGGGAGTTGTAGTTTTAAGAGGAAATCACGGAGTAAGGGGGAGTTATGGTATGGTAAGAATATTTTATAAATAAAGGTTTCATCATCAAAAAGGGGGAGATTGTTAGGAACTGAGTTGATGATGTTTTGATGACAATAACCTTATATAGTTATTATACTTTACTTTATAAATATATACTAACATTTCCATATATATATATATATATATATATATGTATGTATGTATGTATATAGGAAGTATATGCAGGTATCATCGAAGACTGATCAGTATAAAGACTCAAGCATCAAGATGAAGATTAAAGATTCAAGATTCAAGACTCTAGAGAATCAAGATCTCAAGATAAGTGTCTAGTATTTTGTTAAAACTTCATAATAGCACTCTCATCTTTCTTCCAATTTTCATTTGGGATGGAACCCAATTTCTATCGAAACCAGTGGCTTACAAACCCACGACAAGTAGCTTACAAACCTACGACAAGTGGCTTACAAACCCACGAAAATCAAAATCATTTAAACTTTGTACAAGTTCTCGAGTCCTATGGAGGAGCTCTGTAGGAAGGTTCTTGCAATTTCAGTTTGAATAGATTTTGCAAAATGTTTTTAAATCTGTTTTCAAAATGTTTTAGCTTTCAAAATCATGTTTTCAAAAATATTTTCAAACTTTATTTTAGCCTTAAAATATTCCTCTATTATAATTTTAAAAACTTCTATTTTTATAACATCAAAACTTATTCTGATTTTAAATATTACTTATATAATTGACGGTCTATATCAATTATATACATATATTTAAAATAATGTTTTATATTCATTCTTTATCTCAAAATATTGTTTAAACACTTTACTTTGCTTTAGAGAAGTTTCAACTTATTTTAAATTCAATTGTCTTTACAAAACAACATCTCTATAATTTTGAACTGAGGGATGTCGACGTATGGGGATACCCCATGTCGACATGGTGACAGTTGGATTCAAAATTCAATTTTCAAAAGAAGTGTCCATTCGTTCGAAAACCTTTCGCCAATGGTTATGACTGTTGTGCATCTATATAAAGGCTTCCAAAACGAATTTTTTTAACAACTACTTTCTTATTTTCTTCACTCTTTCTTCTCCACCATTCCATATCCATAAAACTTCATATTTTCAAGATCGTGCCATCATTCTGCCAAATTCTCAATAGGAAATCATTTAGATACTCTCTCTATTTGGTTCTCCATCATTCTACTAAAGATCAAAGTGCTATTCAGAGTTATAGGATTAATTTGTATTCAAAAAGTCCATAGAGTCTGTCCATTCAAAAGGATTGTTATTAAGAAGTATTAGGGTGATCTTGTGTCCCGTAAATCAAGAGAGTTCACCCCAGACTCGGAGATAGGAGGGTTCCTCAAGGCCTTAGAAATTGAGGGTTGTAATTTGGATATTGGCTTATAAAAATCTGTACAAGGATATTGCCTTGGTGCAGGACTGGATGTAGGAGGATTCCGAACCAGTATAAAATCCGGTGTGTTCTTTCCTTTTACTTGCTTTACTTTACTATTTGCATTTGTTATATGTTCTGTGATCATTCTGTGTTAGAATTCTGTTTAGATTTGTGTTGAAAGTTTTAATTTAGTCATACAGTTCATATATTCTTTAAAACACTATTCACCCCCCCTCTAGTGTTATTTCTGCCTTAAGATCCTTAATCCGCATCCCCAACATAATCATATTAGCATATTTTAGAAACACTTGTAAGAATACTATGTATTATAATGACAAATGTAAGATTTTATAACATGTGGCTTTTTTCTTTCTTTCTTTTTTTTTCGATTTCTTTGAAATGTAAACATAAGAGAAAATTGTTTTTCCTCTTTCATTTTGTTTCAAAACCTTCTTTCTTCATCTTAAATTCTTTATCTCCATTTCTTAACTCAAATATTAATGGCTTCTAGAAAATTTGTTTAACCTAAAAACTAAAATCAGTCTGCAAATTTCACACCATGAAATCAAAATGAAGTTCAAAATCAACCTGCAAGCAAAATAAAATACTGCAAATCCAAATCTTCTGTAAATTCAAAGGAAGAATGAAGATCAACTGCAATTTCAAATCTGCAAATTAAAGTGAAACTGTGATCAACTCAGCAACTTCAAGATCCATTTCAACTTTTAAAACAACAAATTGATGGCATGCAAAGTTTTCTTCAGCAAAGCAAAATCAAAGCTTTTTCAGATTTGATGTTCAGGTGCCTGGAATAATAATATGAAACCTGCCATGCATATTGAAAAGGTGAGTAAATGTTTTTAAAAAACAGTTGTTCTGAATTCTTACTACCATGCATGTGTTAATCTATATTGATGTTATATGAAAAATTTATTTTAAATCGGAATGCATGTCGAATTAAGCATATTGAATTACCTATTAAATTTAAGGATGTTGCTGTATTTATAAAAAACAGTTCAAATCCTTCAAATATCTCAATAACTTGATTTTTAACACGAACTGGATTGTGATTTGTAAATGAATGTTGTTTGCAATCACATGATTTATAATCTAAAAATAATTATAGGATTTTAAAATGAATGGGTTACTCATAATTTTCAAATTACAGTGAAAAATCAAGTTTGGGCAAAATTTTATAATTTCAAATTCTAGTTTTGAATGTATAATTGAATTTCAATTGGAAAGTTAGGATTTTTAGAGTTTATATCATAATTTTTAACTGAGTATTTAAGATGAATTTGGGGTTTGTTTGGAATTTGGGTTTTTGTAATTTGCCGATTACCCACGTTGTAATTGGGTTTGAAAGTTGGGTCGAAGCATGCTTGTGAATCATGGAAGAGAGGAAAAATGTTCATGATTTTTTTCATAGGCCGTGGCGATGGGATTAGATCGAAGTAGGGTTTTTCTTGTGTTTTCGGCAGGGCTTGGTTTCCGTGATCATTGCGACTTAAACCAGTGACCGGAAGTGATCGCGTTTGGGAATGTTGGAGCTTGAGGCCTTGGCTTTCGATGGTGGGGTCGGCGAGGTGTAATGGTGGCGAGGTGATCGGCGTTGAGGGTTTTTGGGTGGTTGATCATTCTGCAGTTATTGAGCTTCAGGGTCGATTTTCGTTTTGATTGATATTTGATGGATCTGGGTGTGTTGTCGTGTTCGTATGGGTTAGTGAGTTTGTCGACGACAGGCATGAGGATCAACGGCGACCGACGACGTTAGTGCACGTGCACGCGTCATACTGTGTACAGAGTATTTTGAAGTTTTGGGGAAGATGAGTTGGGATCGAGTTTCGCTCGCGTTTTTCTTCCGGTTGGTCTCGAAGTAGTGGAGGTGCTGGGTTGCTTTGGGGAAGGCATGGGAATTTCTGTGTGTAGTCTCGAGTCTTGTATTGTGTGTTCAATAGTTTGTACTGTGTAATCTAGGATAGTTGCTGATTTTAAAACCTATCGATTTAAATAAAAACAAGTTCAAGTTTTATAAAAAGAAAATGAATTTACAAGTTAAAGTTTGTTGTTTTGAAAATATAGTTAATCAAACTTTTAAAAAGGGGTGTTAGTTGAATTTATTTTTAAATTTGGTTCAAATGATTTCTTTCGTAATTTAATTTAATTTAATTTAATTTTGAATGTTAATTTAAAAGTTAAAGTAATTTTTTAATAACAAAGTTTTAAAATTTATTTTGAAAATAAATAAGTTTATATTAGATAATTTAAAGTGTTTTCAGTTTGGAAATTTGTTTTAAATACTTTATTTCCAAATAAAGTTTAAGTTGTAATTATGTAAACCAAATTGAATGAATGTGTCTTTAAGTTATTAAAAATTTGATTTAATCAAATAATTTATTTATAAGATAAATCGGGTTAAATTATTTTGTTATGAACTTAAGAATACTTAATTACATATGATTTGTAATTAAGTAAAGACTAATTAAGGATAATGTTTTCTTAATTAATTGAGGATTTTTAAAGCTAGGAAGTAAATTAATTAATTAATTAATTAATTTTAGATAATTAATTAATTGTTTATATAATCACTTAGTTATAAATTAATTAAGTGTAATTACTTAATAAAGAAATCAATGGTTAATAATTGAGTGTAATTAAGAATGATAATTACTTATGGAAGTAATTTAATGGAAGTGATTATTGGTTAATCACTTGATGATATTAATTAAGGAATTGATTAGTATAATTGTAGACATTAATTAATTATGAAGTAATTAATTAATTAAAGAATTTAGAATTATTTAATAATGGAATTAATTACTTGTTAAGGTAATTAATTAAGAAAGTAATTAAGAGTTATTAATGAAGTAATTAGAAATAATTACTTATTTGAGTAATTAAGAGTTAATTTCTTAATTAATTTTAGTTAATTAATTAATGTGATTAATTAATTAATGAATGTGATTAATTTAAGATTAATTACTAGGGGTAACTAATTAAAAATGTAATTAATTAATAAGGTTATTAATTAAGGATTTATTTATTAATTTAATTGTTTAATAATTACTTAATAAAGCAATTAAAGATTAATTAATTAGATTAATTAATCAAGGGTTAACTTAATTAAATAAGAATTTAATTAATTAAGATAAGTAATTACAAATTGTTAATTACTGATTATGATTAATGAGTTGAATAATTACAAGTTAATTATTTAATTAATTTAAAGTAATTATTAATTAATAAAGATCATTAATTAATATAATTAATGATATTAATCAAAGCTGATTAGCATAAGTAATTAATTTAAGTGTGATTAATTAACTGTAATTAATTGAGGTTTAATGCAATTAATTATAGTTAACTAATGAAAGTAAATGAATGATCATTAATTATTGTAATTAATGATAGTAATTAAAGGTTAATTACCGAATATGGTTAAGGTTGATTACTTGAATGAAATTAAAGTATATTTAATCAAGGAAGATTAATTAAAGAAGATCATTAAGAGATGATTATTTTATTTATTGGAATAAATAAATGAAGAAGGATTTAGGTAATCCTATTGATTAAGAGTTAATCAATTCTGCTTTAGATGATTGATTAATATTTGTTGAATGATTGATATTGGATGATCAATATTGAGTGATTGATATTGGGTGTTTGGTTGATACTGGATGTTTTGGATATCCTTGATATGTGATATGCTTTGTGAGATGAATGTTGATATGAATTATCTATTGTGATAATGTGATTCATCTATCTGTTTATATCATCATGAATATAAGTTTACTTGTTTAAACCCTTAAGTACAACTTGGACATTAAAATGGCGTTTGGTTTTGGTGAGACCGGGATCGGGTTTCCATATTTGGATATCCGAAAACCACATCGATTCCAATTAAACGTAGGTCGTGTATCCAAGTGGAGCAAGTGAAGACTCGAGGTGTAAGTGTTAGGAACTAAGTTGATGATGTTTTGATGACAACAACCTTATATAGTTATTATACTTTACTTTATAAAATATATACTAACATTTTCATATATATATATATATATATATATATATATATATATATATATACAGGAAGTATATGAAGGTATCATCGAAGACTGATTAGTATAAAGACTCAAGCATCAAGATGAAGATTAAAGATTCAAGATTCAAGACTCTGGAGAATCAAGATTTCAAGATCTCAAGATAAGTGTCTAGTATTTTGTTAAAACTTCATAATAGCACTCTCATCTTTCTTCCAATTTTCTTTTGGGATGGAACCCAATTTCTATCGAAACCAGTGGCTTACAAACCCACGACAAGTAGCTTACAAATCTACGACAAGTGGTTTACAAACCCACGAAAATCAAAATCATTTAAACTACTTTGTACAAGTTCTCGAGTCCTGTGGAGGAGCTCTGTAGGAAGGTTCTTGCAATTTCAGTTTGAATAGATTTTTCAAAATGTTTTTAAATCTGTTTTCAAAATGTTTTAGCTTTCAAAATCATGTTTTCAAAAATGTTTTCAAACTTTTTTTTAGCCTTGAAATATTCCTCCATTCTGATTTTAAAAACTTCTATTTTAAAAACATCAAATTATTCTGATTTTAGATATTACTTATATAATTGACGGTCTATATCGATTATATATGTATATTTAAAATAATGTTTTATATTCATTCTCTATCTCAAAATATTGTTTAAACACTTTATTTTGCTTCAGAGAAGTTTCAACTTGTTTTAAATTCAAATGCTTTTACAAAACAACATCTCTACAATTTTGAACTGAGGGATGTCGACATAAGGGGATACCCCATGTCGACATAGTGACAGTTGGATTCAAAAATCAATTTTCAAAAGAAGTGTCCATTCGTTCAAAAACCTTTCGCCAATGGTTATGACTGTTGTGCATCTATATAAAGGCTTCCAAAACGAATTTTTTTAATAACTACTTTCTTATTTTCTTCACTCTTTCTTCTCCACCATTCCATATCCATAAAACTTCATATTTTAAAGATCGTGCCATCATTCTGCCAAATTCTCAATAGGAAATCATTTAGATACTCTCTCTATTTGATTCTCCATCATTCTACTAAAGATCAAAGTGCTATTCAGAGTTATAGGATTAATTTGTATTCAAAAATTCCATAGAGTCTATCCATTCAAAAGGATTGTTATTAAGAAGTATTAGGGTGATCTTGTGTCCCGTAAATCAAGAGAGTTTACCCCAGACTCGGAGATAGGAGGGTTCCTCAAGGCCTTAGAAATTGAGGGTTGTAATTTGGATATTGGCTTATAAAAATCTGTACAAGGATATTGCCTTGGTGCAGGACTGGATGTAGGAGGATTCCGAACCAGTATAATATCTGGTGTGTTCTTTCCTTTTACTTGCTTTACTTTACTATTCGCATTTGTTATATGTTCCGTGATCATTCTGTGTTAGAATTCTGTTTAGATTTGTGTTGAAAGTTTTAATTTAGTCATATAGTTCATATATTCTTTAAAACACTATTCACCCCCCTCTAGTGTTATTTCTGCCTTAAGATCCTTAATCCGCATCCCCAACAATTAGTATCAGAGCATTGGTTTTCATTGTTTTCATAATCTGAAATTTTGAAAAAAATTTAATGGCACAACACACTAGTAATGTCACTCCTGTCACTACTACGTCTGTCAACACAAGTACTAACACTAGTTCATTTGTAGAAGGTCAGTCTACTATCAGACCACCACTTTTTAATGGCAGTAATTATGCATATTGGTCATGTAGGATGAAAATTTATTTACAATCCATAAGTTTAGATACTTGGAATATGACACAAATTGAATATGTTGAACCAACTACTAATTTTGCCCAGTGGACTACTGAGCAAAAGACAGTTGCACAAAACAATTCTAAGGCTATGAATATACTATTTTGTTCACTAGATAGGAATGAGTTTAATAGAGTCTCTGTTTGTAAGTTTGCATTTGAAATCTGGAAAACTTTGCAAGTAACTCATGAAGGGACAAGCAAAGTTAAACAGACTAAAATTTCCATATTAACTAACCAGTTTCAATTGTTTAAAATGCATGAAAATGAGTCCATTTCCGACATGTATTGTCGATTTCAAGACATTGTACACTCATTGATTGCTTTAGGAAAGGGTTTCTCAAAAGAAGATCAAGTCAGAAAGATACTCAATTCACTCACTCCAGAATGGGATCAAAAGACACTTACTATTGAAGAGGCAAATGATGTTAGTCAAATGAAGATCGAAGAGTTAATCGGTAATCTAATGTCTTATGAAGTTCAACTACAAGGGAGAAAAGAATCTAAGGCAACGGAAAAGAAATCGATCGCATTCAAAGCAACAATTGGAGATTCAGTACAAGAGAGTGATGAAGAAATTGCTTTCATGACAAGAAATTTCAGGAAATTTCTGAAGCATAGAAAGATGAATAACCTTAAAAGAAATGATCAAAGAAATTCCATAAATACTTCGGAGAACAACAACAACAACAACAATAATGGTGATAGATGCTATAACTGCAATAAAACAGGGCACTACAAGATGGATTGTCCATATCCAGACAAACAGACATTTCAACCAAACAACGAGCAACCAAAGAAAAGAAAGAAGGTATATGCAGCAACTCTTGACGATTCAGATTCATCCAGTGATGACGAGAAGAAAACTAATAATTCAAATCTGTGCTTCACGGCTATTCTCGAATCAGAAGACGATCGGAGTTTGGATCTAAAAATAGGTACACATTTATTTTAATTTTATTGGATGCTTGCTTGCTTTGATTTTGTTTGCAATTTCTTGAATTTTTAAATTCAAAATCACCCTTTTAAATTTGAATTTTAAATTCAAAATAATATTATTTTAATAATATTTTAAATATTAAAATATTTTAATATTATTATATTTAATATTATTACTGGAATTAAACATAGATATAGAATATAGATTAGTTTTCTTAGGATTTTAGGAATTTATTGGATTTTAGGAATTTATTAAATTTTAGAAATAGACACCTCCATTCAAATTCAATAGACACATGTCGACATGCCATGATACCCCTTGTCGACATGCCTCTCAGAAATTTGATTTCAAAATTTGATTTCAAACTTTTGAATTTCCCTCCACCTTTTCACTTACTTCAAAATTTCTGAAAAGATACCTCTTGACCAGAGAAAATGACTTTAGAGAATCTATTTAATATACTTCTCTTATCATCTCTTTTCACTTTATTCTCATAATTCAAACCTTCTTCATTATCTTCTACTCCTCTCAAACACTCATCAATGGCTTCCTCAAGTAAGCCATCAACTATGAGGCTGCCCAAATCCATCAAAAATGATCTTTTCAATGACCCGGAGGCTATCAAAGCTTACATAAGCTATGTAAACTATGGTAAAGTCAATACGGGAAAATTTACCATTTTTGATGATTTTTCTTCTTATGAAATCGATCAACTTTTTGAAGAAAACTCCATTCTTAGCTTGATTGATAACAAGCAAAATGATTTCGTTTGTTATCCAAACCTTGTCAAAATGTTTTATGCAAACCTAAATCGTGGATTTTATAATGGAAATGAAGATCAAATTTGGAGTAGTGTTAAAGGAACACTTATTGTTTTGGATTCCGATATTTTGGGTACTATTTTGGGTTGCAAATCTACCGGTATGTACTCTCGGAATTTCAAATCAATGAAACCGATCGAGAGACTTTTCATCACATTTTTGAAAGCGATAACCACATGGATTTTAAGAATCGCTTTTTTCGCCCAAAAGCAAGAATTTTCAACCTTCTTATTCAACACACAATTATTCCTAGGTCGGGAAACTACAATAATCCTACCTCAAAAGTGTGTAAAGCTCGTTTTGCTATATTTGGAAAATATGATATTAATTGGGCACAAACTATTTTGGATGAGTTAAGACCCAAAAATTTTAATATGGGAGAAAACACTCATTATCATGGAATTTACCTTACTCGGATTTTTAATTATTTTGGTGTGGATGTTAAAAAGGAAGAGTTTGTTAGTAGGAAAGTGTTCAATCGTGGGAACATTTCTCTTATGAAAATCCCACTTATGTTTCAACCATATGAAACACTTGCCGAAAAGGAAGAGAGACTTGCTCATGAAGAGATGGACGAAGAGGAACAAGAAGAGGAAGAAGAAGGGGAAGGAATGGAAATTGAAGAAGAAGAGGAAAATGAAGAAACCTCTTTGGAAAGTATAGAGTATCCACATACACCCGCCAATCCGTCCAACAAAACCATACTCAAGAACCAAAAGATACTTGCTCAAAACCAAAAGGTTCTTAAGAGATCTATTAGCAAGAAAATGGATAAAATCTCCACCAAGATCAACAAGTTCTTTTGGAAGATAGGCAGGAAACTTGGCTTGTCTTCATCATCATCTTCGTCAAACTAATCCTAGCCATTATCTCTTTAGCTATCATTTATCTATCTTTGTATTTTCTACTTTTTTAGTTAAGATATGTAATGTTAACTAATATAAGTAATGCTATCTTATTCTTTGTTTTCCAGCTTTATATATCTCTGATAGTTATTTATTTTAAGTTTATATAGGTCCACTAGTATAAAAATAAACTTAAAAAATCAAAAATAACTCAACTTGGTCATTCTGTCTAGACCATGTCGACATGCCCCATCCCCCCACGTCGACATATAACAGTCAGAAAGTAATTACAATTTCTAACTTCAAATTCTTGTAACTACCAAGTGACAATTCATTTTGAACGGCCAATAACTCCTATAAATACCTATTTTTTTCCAGAAAAACTTCTCAACCTCCATTTCTATTCATCTCCGCTCATACTTTAACTTATTTCTTAAATTATGGCTTCTCCAATTAAGAATTTAAGTGAAAATCTTGAAGAAACTCTTACTTCTTTCAAGAATATTCTTTCTTTTATACTTATAAATCAAAGGCACTTGGAATTAAGCCAAATGCAGATGATTAAAGAGCAAGAGAAACACTTCGACGCACTTCGTTGGATGATCTCAAGCCTTAGCAAAGACGAACCCGAAGCAAATCCACCGGTCACTCTCGACAAAGATAATTGGGATGTTATCAAAACTGATCCTTTCTTTGGAGAAGATGGATGGGTGGAAGTCCCAAGGAATGTCTGATCATTATGTATGTTTGTTTGTTTGATTGATTTGATTTGATTTAGATTTGATTAGGATTTGATTGAAGTGTTTACTTAAGTTTGATTTGGATTTGGTTTGTATATAACTTCATATACTATACATGATTGGTTTGCTATGTATGATATTGATTTGATTGTCAAGTTACACTTATATATATATGCACACACACTTGATCACTTACACGTTCACTTTACACTTTTATTCTATATATATTTGATTATCTTAGAACAGGTAAATCTTTTATTCCTTTTTGTTGATGACAAAGGGGGAGAAAGTTATAAAAATATATGTGCTTGGTGTAAGGGGGAGTCATGGAGTAAGGGGGAGTTGTAGTTTTAAGAAGAAGTTACGGAGTAAGGGGGAGTTATGGAGAGTTATGGTATGGTAAGAATATTTTATAAATAAAGGTTGTCATCATCAAAAAGGGGGAGATTGTTAGGAACTGAGTTGATGATGTTTTTATGACAACAACCTTATATATTTATTATACTTTACTTTATAAAATATATACTAACATTTTCATATATATATATATGTACATACGTATATAGGAAGTATATGCAGGTATTATCGAAGACTGATCAGTATAAAGACTCAAGCATCAGGATGAAGATTAGAGATTCAAGATTCAAGACTCTAGAGAATCAAGATTTCAAGATCTCAAGATAAGTGTCTAGTATTTTGTTAAAACTTCATAATAGCACTCTCATCTTTCTTCCAATTTTCTTTTGGGATGGAACCCAATTTCTATCGAAACCAGTGGCTTACAAACCCACGACAAGTAGCTTACAAACCCACGACAAGTAGCTTACAAACCTACGACAAGTGGCTTACAAACCCACGAAAATCAAAATCATTTAAACTACTTTGTACAAGTTCTCGAGTCCTATGGAGGAGCTCTATAGGAAGGTTCTTGCAATTTCAGTTTGAATAGATTTTTCAAAATGTTTTTAAATCTATTTTCAAAATGTTTTAGCTTTCAAAATCATGTTTTCAAAAATGTTTTCATACTTTGTTTTAGCCTTGAAATATTCCTCCATTCTGATTTTAAAAACTTCTATTTTTAAAACATCAAAACTTATTTTGATTTTAGATATTACTTATATAATTGACGGTCTATATCAATTATATATATATATATTTAAAATAATGTTTTACATTCATTCTCTATCTCAAAATATTGTTTAAACACTTTATTTTGCTTCAGAGAAGTTTCAACTTGTTTTAAATTCAAATGCTTTTACAAAACAACATCTCTACAATTTTGAACTGAGGGATGTCGACATAAGGGGATACCCCATGTCGACATGGTGACAGTTGGATTCAAAATTCAATTTTCAAAAGAAGTGTCCATTCGTTCAAAAACCTTTTGCCAAAGGTTATGACTGTTCACTACACCAAAATAAGCTTTTAACAGCGTTCTAAAAACGCTGTAATAGGATATAACAGCGTTATTAAAAACGCTGTATAACGACATGCTGTCGTATATACGAAATTAATAATAGCAAAAAATAAACGCTGTTGAAAACTGTATTAGACAGCGTTCTTTTATCGCTGTATATAATTTTCTACAGCGTTTATTATTTGCTTTCAAAAACGTTAATAGTAGTTTTTTTCAGCAGCTAATAAACGCTGTTGTTAATTTTTCACAGCATTTTATTATGCTGTTGGAGCAATGTACATTATCTTTTCATAGAATTGACAGCACGGTTTAAACGCTGTTGTTTGTTTGTACTATTTTTACAACGTTGCACCATTGCAATATTTACACACAAGTATCATTAATCTAAATAGCATTTTATTATATTTCAACCGGATAATATACATAACATATACAAATCAAACTAAAAAATATCATATAAAAACATAACAATCAACTATTTCAATAAATTAAGTTGAATACAATATCCATAAACAGAGTTTACATAAATTCATAAACAACGATAATATTTATAAACTAATATCCTACAACAATGGACAAAGGCACAATATCTGCACCGACAACCAAGGAAACAAATGCAACTGCAGGTACTTTAGACTGACATATGGTAGAAGACACACATTTAGTCATCAAATTTGTCATCATGAAGTCTGTATATATCCAGATTCAAATTGCTTTGTAGATATGCATAACATACCATCAGTAATCAAGTTCACGCCCTCAGCAAGTACATCGAATACAGTGCATGATCCATCAATCGTAAATGAAAGACTTTTTATCCATTTAACCTTTAGTTCTGACACATACCACTTCAGCACTTTAAAAACAAACCTATTAAAACATCAAAAAAGAAATGATAAGCAACAATATACACTGGCAAAGAGATAAGAGTGGAATACATAAGGCAAAGTTTTTACTGTGAAGAATAAAACGTCCAACATACTTAGGTTGTAATTTTAAATGTAAACTCTTAAATCATTTGTTTATTTAAAAGGAATGGAAACTATCATCCAATTGTGCCAGTACAACAATTTTGCATGCTGCAGTCACATAATTTAAATCAAAGATGCTATATTAAAGTGGATAAAACCAAACATATTCTTCCGAAAGTACAAATACAATTATATGCTAAATTGCTAATCATGGACACGAACATGAGAATAACAAGCAAGTTAATCAACAAATATGATTAGACGATAAGCTCACTGGATTAGAGATTTAGGTCAAATAAAGGATGTATAGAAAGATAGCTTGAATAATTAAACTTACTATTGCATCCGTGGCTCCATAAACAGCCAGTGCACCACCTACACCGTATACTCCAAGTGCTGGTACTACAACCTGTTTTGTGAACTCAGCCCTACAAAGAAAAGATAATAATACAAAACATTAGAAAATGGGTAAACTCATTAGTGGTAGGTAATAGGTATACGAATAATTTACCATACAAAGGCATGTTGTAAGCCGTAATAAAGAAGAAGAGGAACAATCCAAAGCAGTCTAGATTCAAGCAAAGGAGCAACAATTGAACTAAGTGTGTTATGAAAACTAGATTTCTCATTAGCAATGATTTCTACAATTTTTTCTTCTCTTTTGGTTAAGACATAGAGCAGAATAACACCCACTATCATACAAACAACAAATACAGCATACAGTAAGTTTGCGCTTCCTCCCTGCATTATATTGTATAACCAACTGAAATCTAATTTACATATACTGTTGTAGAAATGTAAAATTTTCATAAGGAGCAAGGACAGTTAGACAGTGCACCTTCGCATCCCCTAACATGAAAAGTGTGATCAAATTGCCAATGACCTGCATAATGAACCCTATGCCAAAATGTTGTTCTTTTTATTTAGTGTTTAACGATATAACTAAACCAGTAAGACAAATAACAGATTTGTGTGCTAGCAAACAACCCGCATAATTCACCATTGAAGCTACCGATTACTGTCGGTTTTGAGTTCGAAGTTAGACTTTTAAGGGGACTGCTGTTGAAAGATGAATTTCAAAAAGAGGAAAGAACTAATTTAATTTTTCAATGGACACCAAAATTCAATAGTCCTATGCTGAAAAAAGTGATTTTTAATAACCTTGCTAAGAAAATAAACCTAGCTAATTTTTCGTAACTTGGTCAACTTAGTTAAATATTTATTAAATTTCAATAAATTCCTTTAGCAATTTACTTAATTTAGTTAAATTTTTATACAATATAGTTAATTTTTATAAACTTATTTAATTTCTATAAAACTCAGTTAAATTTTACAAACTTAGTTAATTTAGTCAGACGTGTATGGAACTTGTTTTAATTCTATAATAACGAGTAAAATTTTATTAACTTGGTTATTTTTATAAACTTTTTAAATTTTATAAAACTTAGTTTACTTATATAAAAATTAGGTATTTTTATAAAGTAGGTTGCTTTTCTGCATACGCATTAAAACCGGGTTCCTATCGCATATAACTAAACATACTTCATATAGCATACACATTAAAATAATAAAAACGTATCTTTGATTAGCAACATGTACTATAATATGGTGCAAGACATACTGATGATAACGTTGATTAATATTGCATCAAAATACCTGAGAAGACCAAATAAGTTGCCATTCTCCTTCCAGACTTTTATCGTATCCTCTATCCTCCTTTTTCCTCAGTATGAGATTCAAGAAGTTTTGAATGAAACCTTGTGCTGGTATTTGTCCTATCTCCTTCTTCAAACTTAGCTCATCTATCACCTGCTTTCATCATGATTTCAATCAAGAATTCGTATGATTCTTGTTTCATCACATAGCATTAGTATTATGGTAACTTACTTACCTCTTTTACTCCGTACCCAATAGATATTGCATCTGATAGTTTCTGCCTAAGTTCAGTCTTCTTTTGCAGCATAAATGTAGTTCCCTGCACTGCACCTTATCTTGAATCTCTAGTAGCAAATAAAACGAAGCAACAGTAAAAGCTATAATGCTTACCTTGTTACCTCTAGAAATACGAATGTTTCCAGTAGGCGACAAGTAGGTGGTATCTAACCAGCCTTTAGCTTCATCTCTAAGAAGTCTGAACGGAACGGGATATGGGACTTTGAAAGGCAAAAATTTGAAGGAGAAGGCTGCGCGATAAAACTTGAAAAGAATTCGCTTCCCGTCTTCTACCGTTGCTGCAGTCTACTACCATTTTAGAATATATGTGCACTTTGAATATGAAAAACAGAACCTTTGTATGTAAAGCACTTACCTCTACTTTGAGCTCTCCTATTGCATCCGAAAACCTCACAATGTTTAATAAGAATAAACCACCTAGTAAACTGTTATGCTTTTATTACTTTTACCAAAGTACATCATCATGCTTAATAAGAATAAGGTCAAGTTTGCACAACATTTTACACGAAATGTAGAAAAACCACCAAGCTTAATAACATTGGTTTAAAGAAAGATTGAATACAATGGTTACTCGTAAGGGTTTGTGTTACTAGGAGACTACATTCGTTCCAACTTTTCTTCACCAACTTGTGTGTAGTATTTATACCAAGTATTTTTTGGACAAAATGAAAAATCATTTAGAGTAGGAAGATTTTCCAAGGAAAACAGTAAGCATTCCTTCAAGCAAGCAAAGAAAGATGGAAGCAAGTAGTGTATTTGCAATGTAGCTAAAAGTTGATTTATTTGTACTAGTCCTTTTTTTCACCTATGATCATGGCGTAATCGCCTAATTCAGTGCTGGTTGCACTTATGAGCAAATGATGTTCTATTTTCTAATTTATGAACTAGACAACAAGAAGTTCATAGATTCTTAGCTTAATTTGGTTAATGTTGAATATATGCAATGCTAAACAATTTGACACATATGAGTGCCTAATATATTAGAGTTGATTTCCTTGTAATAATCATGGTGTATATACATTATCTAAATAGAGTCACTAATAGATGAATAAAAAACATGTTTATACACACATCTAAGCACTTAATACGACACTTATTATCAAATAGTGCACAAGCATACCTGTAAAGCTTTTCCATACTCATAACCTGGTTCATTCATTAATAAAAGTAATTTCTAACATCAAGTGAAAACTATATATGTATGTATGTATGTATGTATGTATGTATGTATGTAAAGAAAGATTATTTTAATTTAATTTTTCTACCTTTAAGCAGTATCAGGCAGATCAAGAACAGCGGCATTACTGTCCAGTCCATAGTGTTTCATTGCTATTAGATCGTGCAATTCTGATAATGGGATCAAAGCTGCAAATAAATTGGATAATAGACAGAGCATAAATTTAGAAAAAAAATAAAGTACACCTGAATAATACTCTTTCAGTGTTACTTCCCCTTCATTTGATGCTATGGGTGACTTTCATGCAAAAAATGACAATTCAGAATCAAGGTTTTTATAAAATTCATGTACTCAATTCAACTCACCTGGCAGTAAACCTCCGCTGCATTTTTTCTTGAACACTGCATTCAGGTTGGTGTCATCATATTTAGTGAAATTATGATCGCAAGCCATGTTGTTGACCATTTTGATTCTTATTTCAGTGGTAACATAGAATAACAATTTTGCTGCATTAACAGAACATTCATAACTAGTGATGTCTTATATATAAAAGCTTTGCAGTTGTGGATATACCTCAAACTTCTTTGCCAAATTATGTGATATCCATGATGACTATCTCAGTTGGAAAAGGAAAAAAAGAATTATTATCAAAAGACAAGAATTAATACTTAAAAACATTTATGATTGTAATTTTTGTTATATAATTTAATTTTCATAAAACAAAGGTAACTTAGTTAAATTTTATAAACTTGTTTAATTTTTATAAGACTTAATTAACTTGGTTACTTTTTAATGATTTTGTTATTTTTTTGTAATACTTAGTCTACTTGATTATTTTTAATCTAGTTAATTTATTTTGTAAAATTTAGTTAACTTTTGTTCGTTTTTATAAAGCTATTTAATTTATTTAACTTTTTAAAACTTAATTGGTTTTTATTAAGTTAGTTATTTCTGTTAACTTATTTAATTTTTATAAAACATATTTAATTAATTTATTTAGTTATTTTTTATAAAACTTATATAGGAGCATACATGTTGTAATTGAAGTCTGTTCATGATGTGCAGCTACATATGCTCCCAGTCTAGTTGATTTTCAAATCTCTTGGTATGCATACCTGCACTAACAGAGATAAATGTAGTGGATCAATAATCAAGGAGTAATTGAGTGGATACTTGAATAGATAGTTAATGTTGTGGTAAAGATGCCAGTTAAAGTTTTGTACTTAAATCTTATAAAATATAAACCATGAACCCTTTGAGTTTTACTGCTAGGAACTGACTGCCCAGTAGCTGTGAAATCAGTTAATTGTATTTGATGCTGAAGTTAGGCTTTTCACTTTCTAACTGGTGTGCATGATGACCATTATCCAGTATTCAGACTCTATTCGTTAGACTCTTGGAATATATGCTCAGTTTTCAGACCATTATCCAGTATTCAGACTCTATTCGTTAGACTCTTGGAATATATGCTCAGTTTTCAGACCATTATCCAGTATTCATACCATTATCCAGTATTCAGACCATTATCCAGTTTCACTTTTCTCCTATAAAAGTAATATATGCTAAAGCACCTCTTGGAATTTCTGTGTAGATCTACAGATCTACAAATTAAAATATTCAGACTCTATTCGTTATATAATCACGATCAGTAAACTTCATATTCAGTGTTAATTTCCAAAACTTAGAATGGGTTTTGATAAAAGAATACATATGATATAGCAAATAATGTTGATAAAAGAATACAAAGAATGATATAGCAAGAAGAAATTTAACAAAACCATTTTAAAGCATATTTAAACATGAGGAACTAAATGGGATGCCTTGTCGCCAAACTACCTTAACAGACAAAAACAATAGAAGAGCCAAACTATTCCATCATCCAGCATTTGAGCAGCATACCATAGTTAGCTAAGAAACAATCTACAGTAACATTACAAAACAGTAGTGGATTACAGTATATGAGTAGTAAATTAAACATATTCGAAGTTGCATTAAGGAAATAAGCACCTGGCTAATATGAACACAATAGTAAAAAATATTTAAGGAGCAAATACAAGCAAAAGCAATTGCAATCAGAATAAAGCTAATTAATGAACATCATAAATTTATAATTTGAATTTCCCAGCAATCATGGAGTAAACTATTAGTATATAGTTTAATACATTCAACCAGATAATATATTTTTCTCATAATTTTTTAGACAAACACTACAAGAAAAGATAAATTTCTAATGGGTTGTTTGTATTCCTAATAAGCATATGAACATATAAATTAAAGTAACTCGTTGAACCTTTAGTGGTAAGAATAAATGCTGCTTAGCTAACGGGCATGAAGACCAGCTTTATCTTGTCATAAAAACTTAAAAGTAAATCACTGCACCTGTAATTAATTGTCATAAGAATCGCCAGAATCGTTAAATATGAGCAATGCCAATATACTACGTATGGACATATTACGCGTCTTTTGAGACCAATCATGAAAAGCATGAGCTTGAAAAACTCGCTAAATTTAGCATTGGGTCTCTTCATCACCAACATGTTTATATGAAAATCAAATATGAACGTACGAGAATGGAATCTTCTTGACTTCCTATGTTGATCATTTTGTAGTAAGTTTTTTGGAACTATTTGTATATTTCTTAGGTATGTACGAACTAATTTTTATTTTTTATTGCAGAGCATTGAAGCTAACATAAGAATTTAAGATACAATCAAAGAACCAGTGGTTATTGCATTCCCTAATGACAACAATCCATTTAACAGTATTTGAATAATATAGTAAATGCAACATGTATTCATAAAACAAGTAACGTACAAAAAAGGTAGTAAACAAAATATGTTTTGAATGAATATAGTAGACAATTTTTTTCAAACCAACATTACTTCAACTGTAAAAAAAATACCAATTAGGGGTTTCTACATAGTTAAATTATAGTGAATTCGACAAAAATGAACAAAGTCAGGAAACTGAAGTAAAATTAAGACTTTAAGAATAATATGAACCTTACCAATTAATCATTAGGTTCTATCTATCCACTTTCACTGTGGAAACCCAAAAAATACAAAACTATTTCAAATTTACCAAAAAAATCGATCCAACAAATTTTGATTTAGGGAAATCGAAGAAACGCACACTGAAATAAAAAATCGAAATTGCCGAATGATTAAACTAATTGAAGAACGGTTGAAACCTAAATAAAATCGATGAATAGTTAAAATAAGTACCTATAGAGGGAGCAGCTAGCGGTGATGGTTCGGATCTGAAATCAGAAGAATGGTGAAGGGAGATGTCTGAACGATGAGCGGCAGTGATAAGGTGAATTTCGGTGATTGGAAGAGAGGTTTAATTCAGTTTTAGGTGGTGGAGGTGTTAACGAGATGAAAGGCTGAGAAAAGTAAATGGGCAAAGTGGAAAAATGAGGCGGTAAAGTTATATTATTTAGGTTTTCTTAGCGTTCACACGGACAAATTTTCCCTCCAAGATTTTCGTCCACAGCAGCCAAGTGAGAAACGCTGAGAATAGCTGCAGTCAAAGGTGTTTTTTCTTGTAGTGGTTGTGCATCTATATAAAGGCTTCCAAAACGAATTTTTTAATAACTACTTTCTTATTTTCTTCACTCTTTCTTCTCCACCATTCCATATCCATAAAACTTCATATTTTAAAGATCGTGCCATCATTCTGCCAAATTCTCAATAGGAAATCATTTAGATACTCTCTCTATTTGATTCTCCATCATTCTACTAAAGATCAAAGTGCTATTCAGAGTTATAGGATTAATTTGTATTCAAAAAGTCCATAGAGTCTATCCATTCAAAAGGATTGTTATTAAGAAGTATTAGGGTGATCTTGTGTCCCGTAAATCAAGAGAGTTTACCCCAGACTCAGAGATAGGAGGGTTCCTCAAGGCCTTAGAAATTGAGGGTTGTAATTTGGATATTGGCTTATAAAAATCTGTACAAGGATATTGCCTTGGTGTAGGACTGGATATAGGAGGATTCCGAACCAGTATAAAATCCGGTGTGTTCTTTCCTTTTACTTGCTTTACTTTACTATTTGCATTTGTTATATGTTCTGTGATCATTCTGTGTTAGAATTCTGTTTAGATTTGTGTTGAAAGTTTTAATTTAGTCATATAGTTCATATATTCTTTAAAACACTATTCACCCCCCCTCTAGTGTTATTTCTGCCTTAAGATCCTTAATCCGCATCCCCAACAGTAAGGACTATACGTCGGTATAACTCTGTGGGTGATTCCGTAATGAGTTTGATGGAATAGTACTTATAGATTCGAGATGGTGATTTAGAGTGCAAGGTCTATGGTCGTTGACTCTGAGGGTGATTCCAAAATGAGTGCAACGAAATAGTGCCTTTGGTTTCGTTCGAACCCGGAACGAACTTGTATGGATCGAATGCTTTCAGAACATCGTCAGGTGGACGATGAGCAGTCTAAGATCGATATGTTCTATAAAGGTAATCGCAGCCTCAAGACTCATCAACCAGGAATGGCTAAAATAGGGGAGGTGCAGCAAGGCTTCGTGGGTAGCTCCCACTGGAGAGCGAGATTTACCCCTCTCTAGAGGTCCCTTTCTATTTCGGCTTAGTGTGTGGTTGGTCGCGCCAACTATGGGGTGGTCTTGTTCGGGACTATTCAGTAAGGAATGGTTCCGGCCTTGTGTTGTAGGGGAGCGGGCGTACTCCTCGGTACGTTGATCTAGACCACGTACTATGACTGGCGGTACCCCAGTAGCCCTGCCATTGATGGAAACCCATTTTCCCTATGAGACCCTACGGTTTTGATTGTATTACCCACTTTTGTGGCTAGTAGCTGGAATTTAATAGATGTAACAATTTCAGCTATTTCTTATTTACTGGAATACCCTAGACACTATTATAATATCATTGGATTTCCTATCAAATGTTTTGGTAAGCGTAAGGTAAAAACTTTTCAATGTTTATGTGTGGGAAGTCTTACGTGATACCTTTTCTTTTTAAAGGTTTTTCTAAAGTTATGCAATTTTAAAACCATTTACTCACACCAGCACCTGTCTGACCCGAGTGTTTATTTTCTATTTTACTAAACTCTTGGGTACTCATATTATGTATGAGTAGTCAAGTTATTCAGGTTAGCTTGACGAATTATGGAGGAGATATGGAGCAGGAGGCTTCCACATATAGATATATGTTATGGTTCCGCTATGTTAGTTTGGTATCTGTATCTGTTGTATCTGTATCTGTTGTACTTGAGTTATATAGTTAGACAGATGTTTATAACTGTCTAATATCTATTGTATAAGTTGTTTACTCTGATGTAATATGATACTGTGTAATATTTTATGTGACATATTATATTTTATTCGTTCCGCTGTGAGTTCTCTGATGTTGTCCTGTTTCTTCTTTCTCTTTCTTTTCTTCTTCTACCCCTTTCTTTCTTCAAGATGATGCGATTTCCGGGAGATAGGAAGTCGGGTCGTCTCAGTTTTGCACCCTTCTGTAGCATTTTCGAAAGCACCTTTCAACTTAGTAACCTTTCGACTGCATTATACTGCAACATTTTTGGATCCTTCTATAGCATTTTCGAAAGCACCTTTTGACTTAGTAACCTTTGGACTGCATCTACAGCAGCTTTGGACCCTTTTGTAGCATTTGTGGAAGCACTTTTCAACTTAGTCACCTTTCGACTTAGTCACCTTTCAACCGCAGTTGTAAATGTAGTGAAAGCCCCTTAGTAGCAGTTTTCTTCAGCTTTGTTTACAAACTTCAAATAGGCGTAACTCTCTAACCGTAAGCCTATTTTTCTATTAAGATCAGTCTTCGGAAAGGGGAACCATCATTTGAACACAATGGAATAGCTTAAATACCTTAATTCTACACCTATAAAAAGTTATAGCTAAGTTTTATATTTTCGAAGGAGTTGATTTCTTTGCTTTCAAATATGTTTGCTTGGTTTTCTTTGCCTTCAAAGGGGATACTTTCGAAGGGGTTGTAAAATGTTTTCTTTTAACCAAGTTTTATACTTTCAAAAGGGGTACTTTAAATGGTTTCAGAGCTAAGCTTATAAAGTTAAATGCTAATATTTTAATATATTTGAAAGGTTTCGAAAGGTAGAAATTAAAGTATTATTAGGCAGGAGCCTAATTTTTTAAAGAGGTTTCGAAGGTGGTTATCCTATAAAGTCAAAAGCTAGGTTTCAAAGGTATCGAAAGGTTTTATGACCCAAACTCTATTTTTAAAGAAAAAACCCTTGACTATATTAAAGGAGTTTTTATAACGGTTTAAGAAGAATATATCTTTGATAAATTAAACCCACAGGAATAGTATCGCTATGTTATTATATTGCTTCTTCTAATATGAATATATTCACTTTATGATGGACTCATAACTGCATTTTGGGGGAAAATGGTAGGAGAACCAGTTAGGTTAACCCAGTGGTGAATATAAATTGAATAATCTTCTGAATGAGTAGAATTGCATCCAGGAGTCAGGAAGACTAGAATATAGGATGCAAAAGTATAAAGGAAAGATATTGGCAGGGGCCAATAGGTTTACAATAAGCTCATGAAAACTATATGATATTGGCAGAGGCCAATTGATTAATAGTTAGCCCATGAAAACTATGTATAAAAGAGGATGTCAAATGGACAGGTTCATAGTTAGCCCACGAAAACTATGTGTAAATGAAGATTTCAGATATACAAGTTCATAGTAAGCCCATGAAAACTATGTAATTGGACCGAGAGTCCTTAGATGTTTAATTTGTTATTAGCTAGCCCATGAAAACTGATAGGTTAATAGTAATCTTAGAAACTAGAATTGAGATAAATAGTCAGAATGAAAGGGGATGAGTAATTAAGATTTGATTTGCTTGTTTTGCATGTCATCATAATGTTTTGAAATACTATGTTTTTAACCATTGTGGATGCAGGAGCACTTATATGGTTTTATAAAGGTTTTAGGATACTAGTGAGGGAAAAACCCCTTCCGCTATGTGGCATGGTCTCACTAGATATCTATATGGTTTGAGAAGATAGACTATTATTCATACCAGGCTTTATGCCAGACTCAAATTTTTTGTTTCCTCTTAAACTCTCGGGTACTCGATTGGTTTTGAGTAGTTTGAGGTTTAGGGTTCTCAGGTTCTCTTCTTAGACGAATAAACTTCTGGTGGTGTACATGAGGCAGTTAGTTATTTAGAGTTATCATTTTCCGCTGCGTATTTGGATGTAAAGGAAGATTATTAGCCTTATAATATACTATGATCAATCAATGGGGTATCTTTATATGTCGCTCTTGGCATATGTGTAATAATTATATTTTGCCGGACGCGGTTAATGTTTTAGGATTATGTAATGAACATGAAATGTTTTGAATGGAATATGGAAATACGTTTTTGAATTGTTAAAATTATTTTCCATAGTCTTATGATCCGTGTATCAATGAATCTAGCATTGTCATATTTGGTCGTCGAAGATTAATAACTGTGGATAACTGCAACATCTGTGACCGTTAGTTTTCGACCTCCAAATAGGGGGATGTTACAAGTTGGTATCAAAGCATAGGTTTATGAAACTTTAAAGGAAATTTAAACCTAAAAGATTTTCAAACATAATCTAATGAATTTAAAAATATAATTAGGGTTTGGGTTAACTCTATAATAACGTGCTTGTATTATATATATAGTTATGTATGTATAAGTACGTTTTCCCCTCTCTCTTAGACCATTCTTCTGGATCTTACTAAGACTCTTATGTAGATTTCCGAGAAAGAAGATACGGAAGCAGGAAACGAAAGAGGAAATCTAGGTGGAATAAGCACAGAAAATGGTAATGCTCGACCTAATACCAGTAGGAACCAAGGGCGACAGGCTAATGCTAATCCAAGTGCAGAAGCCAATGCAGGTGTTGGAACCCCACAAGTGTATATGAGGATGATGTATAAGTTCTTCATCAACTAGATGCAAGTTGGAGCAGCTGCAGGGATAGCTGAAGGTAATGCTGTGAATGCTGGAGGAGCCAATCCTGTGGCCCCAGTTGACAATAACTATGCCAAGCTGAGCATAGATTATACCAGTCTAGGAGGGAAGCCTTTTCTTGGAGCAGAGGATGCTATTGAAGTTGAGAACTATATTTTGAACTGTGAAAGGGTCTTTACAGATTTAGGCGTGGATGATGGAAAGAAGAGAAGGCTAGCCTCTAGACAGCTGCAAGGGTTAGATTTTCACTAGTGAAATAGTGTGACAGTCGGAGTTCCGGAGGAAGAGCTGACATGGGCTAATTTTAGAAGAAGATTCGAGAAGAGGTTTTTGTTCGAGGTTGCCAAGTCGGAGGTTATGAGAAAGTTCATGGATCTTATACAAGGAGAGATGTTAGTGATCGAGTATGCTGCTAAGTTTGATGAGCTGTCTCGATATGGTTATGCAATGGTTAACACTGATGTTAGAAGGCATGAGAGATTCATTCAAGGTTTGAGGCTAGAGCTAGGTAGAATGACCATGACTCATATTAGATAGCCTTGTCATGTAGTGGTGAATATGGACATTCACCATTAGGAGATGCTTGCTGTGTCCATTAGGGAGAACCCAGTTGAGTCCCAAGTCCCTCAAGGAAAGAAAAGGAAATTCTTCAAGAAGAAAGGAGCCTAGAAAGAAGATGCTGCCAAGAAGGCGAAGGCTGACTTTGTGTGTTATAAGTGTGATAAGAAGTGTCATTATGTCAACGAGTGCAGACTTGGTAAAGGAAAGAAGCCTATAAAGAAGAAGAATGTGAAATGCTTCAACTGTGACCAAGTTGGACATTATACGAGCCAGCGTCTACAGCCAGTATGGACAGACAAAGTGAAGGTGTTTGCAATTGGACCACCTCTTCTTCTAGACCTACTCCGTAGAGAAAGGGAAAACTGTGATGGAAAGTTCACTTTTGATTTAGAATATACCAGTTAGGGTATTTTTGATACCGATGCATCACACTCATTTATATCACAATATTTGGTTGATAGGTTATGTATAGAACCCACATACCTTATTACTTCCTTAAGGGTTGTAAATCCAATAGGAGGGCATGCAACTCTTGGGATAAGATGTGACCGGTTAGAACTTGATATGTTAGGTCATAGGTTTGCATGTAGTTTGTATGTCTTTGATTTCGAGGTCATTTTGGGTATGAATTGATTGGGTAAATACGAGGCTAGGATATTTTTTCAGAATGGGAAAATATCATTGAGACACCCAGATAGTCATAGCCGAATCATCTTCTCAGTGGAGAATTCCAGTAAGAGTGTTTGGACTTTGTTAAGTGCCATAGAGGTTGGAGATGAACTTAGTCAGAATTGTAGTAAGAGAATTTGTAGATGTATTTGAGCCAGTCATTAGATTACCACCAAAATGAGCTGTAGATTTTCGGATAGATCTTCAACTGTGAGCTGACCCTGTAAGTAAACCACCTGGCAGAGTGAACCGAAGAGATGAAGGAATTGAAGGTGCAGCTAGTGGATCTTGAGAGAAGGAATTTTATTAAACTAAGCAGTTTGTCTTGGGGAGCGGCCGCGGTATTTGTAAAGAAACCCGATGGGTCGTTAAGGATGTGTATCGACTATTGTAAGTTAAACGAAAGGACGATCAAGAATAGGTACCTTCTGCCGAGGATAGATAATCTGTTTGATCAGTTGAGTGGAGCCAGAATATTTTTCCAATTGGATTTGGTGATGGGGTTCCATCAATTAAGAGTAGCGGAGGATAGCATTCCTTCGACGGCATTTTGGACTAGATATGGTTCGTATGAGTGGTTGGTGATGCCATTTGGATTGACAAATGCACCTGCTTTCTTCGTTAAGTTAATGAACCGGGTTTTCCAAGAGCACTTGGATAGGTTCGTATTAGTGTTCATAGATGACATTTAGTATACTCAAAAGATGAAAGAAAGCATGAGATTCATCTTAGAGTGGTTTTGGAGACGCTGAGGCAGAATGAGATGAAAGAGAATTTTTCCAAATGTTATTTTTGGAAGAAAAAGGTTAAATTTCTTGGTTATGTGGTTTCAGAGGAAGGATTGTCAGTTGATCCAGTTAAGATCAACGCAGTCAATAATTGGAAGAGACCGAAGACGATAATCGAAATTATAAGTTTTCTTGGACTTACTGGCTATTATTGGAGATTCATTAAGAATTTCTCATGGATAGCAGCACCTTTGACTAAGTTGACCAGGAAGGATGTGAAGTTTGTTTGGTCCGACAAATGCGAGGAAGGGTTCCTTAAGTTAAAGCATTTGTTAACTAATGTGCCAGTGTTAGTACTTCTCGATGGTAACCGAGGGTTGGTAGTATACACTAATGCATGTGGTACTAGATTGGGAGCAGTATTGATGCAAAGGGGCAAGTCATCACTTATGCATCTAGGCAGCTTAGACTGCACGAAGTTAGATATCCTACTCACGACTTGAAGTTGGCTGTGGTAATTTTTGCCTTGAAGATTTGGGAACATTATCTTTTGGAAGAGAGATTTGAGTTATATACTAATCATAAGTCATTAAAGTATTTATTTTCTCAAAAGGAGTTGAATATGAGGTGACAGAGATGGCTGGAGTTTTTGGCTGCTTATGATTTCGGTATAGAATATATTCCTGCAAAAGGTAATAAAGTAGCGGATGCTCTCCGTAGAAAACATCATATTATGGTGTTAGCGATGTTGGAAGAATGGAAGGATCTAGAAGCTTTAGCTAGTTATGGTGTGCAGTTGAGATCTACTGCTAGTTCTAGTCAGGGTACTACCATGTTAGCTTGTTTAGAAGTTCGACTAGTGCTGATCGAGAGGATAACTTCTAAGCAGGGAGAAGATCTAGTTTCAACCAAGGGGATTAAAAGGCTTGAGGTAGTATCGGAGATTGATGACCTAAAGGATTTCAGTCTTGACTGTGAGGATGGTTGAGAAAGAAGGGACGATTATGTGTTCGAATGTGGAGAACTTGAGAAGAGAAGTCCTTGAGGAATGTCTTAGATCCAAGTTTACGATTCATTCTAGAGGGACCAAGATGTATCAAGCTATGAACATGAGCTTATATTAGGAAGGCATGAAGAGGAATGTTAGCTTATGGGTTAGGTAATGTGTTAACTGTCAACAAGTAAATGCCAAACCTCAGAAGCCAAGTGGGTTACTTCAGCCTTGAGATATTGCAGTCTGGAAATGGGATTCTATGTCGATGGATTTTATAGATGGGTTGCTAAGGTCAAATATAGAAAAAGAAAGCATATGGGTTATTATGGACAGGTTGACTAAGAGTGCCCATTTCATTCTGGTGAAGTTAACCAGAATGACACCTGTCTTGGCAAAGTTGTTTATGAAGAACATAGTTAGAGTTCATGGAATTCCTAGTAGTATAGTAAGTGACAGAGATGTATTACTTACTAGCGTATTTTGGAGGAGTCTACAAGAGATATTAGGTATTAAGCTCAAGATGAGTATAGCTTATCATCCACAGACGGATGAACAGATTGAAAGAGTCAACAAGGTACTTAAGGATCTGTTGAGAGCTTGCGTGCTAGATTTTAGTGGATCTTAGGAAGATTACCTACATGTGATTGAGTTTTCCTATAATAGTTATCAGAATAGTATTGGAATGGTGCCATTTGAAGCTTTGTATGGAAGGCCATGCAAATCGCCAGCATGTTGGTTGGAGATCGGAGACAGATTGGAATTAGGTCCGGATTTGGTTAGATAGGCATCATAAAAGATTGAGTTAATCCAAGGACGGATGAGAGAATCTCAATACAGGTAGAAGAGTTATGCAAATAAAAGGCGTAAAGACCTAGAGTTCTTGGTGGGAGGCAGGGTTTTCATTAAGGTATCACCGATGAAGGATGTGGTACGGTTTGGAAAGTCGGGAAAGTTGGCCCCAAGGAGTGTTGGTCCATTTCAGATTATAGAAAGGATTGGAAAGCTCACATACGGAGTAGAGTTGCCGAGCAGTATGGCAGGTGTCCATAAGTATTCCATGTGTCTCATCCTCGCAAGTATGTACATGATCCAGAGGCAACTATTCCTTTGACAAGATTAGAGGACTTTGTAGTAGAGCCTGATTTGAATTTTGTAAGACAATTAGTTCGGGTTATAGCGAGAGATGAGAAAAGATTAAGGACTAAGACAGTCAAGTTGGTGAAAGTTCGGTGGAGCGACAACGAGAAAGACTGTACATAGGAGACAAAGGCAAGATTCGAGTTGCGTATCCTATTCTGCTTTGATGGTATGTTATATATTTGTTTTATATAGACTTATTAGCTAGTAGGACATATTATCTTTTGTTTGCATGGTTTTTATGCCTTTTTGTAGTCCTTGCTAAATTTCGAGGACAAAACTCTTTAAGGGGGGCCTGTAACCCCCTATTTTTTGTTTAACATTATTCCGGACATTTAATTGGATAAATTAAATAGATTAATGCGGTTGATTAAGGTGTTGAGATTTAATTTTCAATTAACTTGGCCATGGCTAAAATAATGAATGTATAAGTATGGTTTATAATTTATAAGTTAGGAAAATAAGAAGAGGGTAATATGGGAATAGCCACACCCATATACCCTTAAACCCTCCCTTATTCTCACCTGCCATTTCATAAATGACATAAAAGAGAAGCTATACCTAGCCGTTAAAACACTTTAGGAGATCAACAAACTTGGAAGATCGGAGAGAGAAAGCTAGAAGATTAAAGCTAGGACAAATCTCAAACTCCAACAACTTAATTAAGGTGAATAATAGAGGAAATCATCTCATTTTTCCTTGTTTTGGTTTGGTAATGGATAGTAACCAAATGTATTTTGTTGTGTTGATCATGTTTGGATTTAATTTTCATTGTTTGGATAAAATAATTGAAACGACCCGCCTTTCTCTCCACAGAAAGATGCATCATTTTTAAGAAAGAAAGGGATAGAAAAGAGAAAAGAAAGAGAAGAAAGAAGAAACAACATCAGAATCTAAATAGCGGAACGAATAAATTATATTAATCACATAATACATTACATAGTATTATATACATCAGAGATACACAACTTAAACAACACATACTAGACAGTTATAAACACCTGTCTAGTTATACAACTCAATATACAATAGACAAACGACTCAGAGAACACATAGCGGAAAAACTATATATCTATACGCTGAAGCCCTCTGCTCCATTGCTCCTCCAAAATTCGTCAAGCCAACCTGAATCCCTTGGCTACTCGTAAAAATTTGAGTACCCAAGAGTTTAAGAAAAACAGAATAAACTCCGGGCCAGACATGGGTCTGGTGTGAGTAAACGGTTAAGTTGCTTAACTTTTAAAAATCTTTGAAAACAAAGATATCACGTAAGACTTCCCACACATAAACATGGGTAATTTTTTACCTTTCGCTAACCAAACATTTGATAGGAAATCCAGTGATATTATAATAGGGTCTAGGGTTTTCAAATAAAATACTGAAATAGCTGGAATGCTTACATCTCACGTTCCAACATACTTGGGCACATCTAAAACATACGGCACTTATTGGAGTTTGGATTCCATACAATGGCAGGGCTACCGGGGTACCGCCCGTCACAGTACGTGTCCTAGATCAACGTACCGAGGATCACTCCCAATCTCCTGCAACACAAAGCCGGAACCATTCCTTACTGAACAGTTCCGAATAAGACAACCCCACGGTTGTAGCTAGCAACCGCCCACACAGCCGAATAAAAAGGGACTCTAGATAGGGGTTCATCTCATCCTACTTGGGCATGACCCACTTAGCCTTACTGCACCTTCCCTGTTTTAGCCATTCTCAGTTAATGAGGCTTGAGGCTACGATTACTTTTAGTGAACACATCACTTAGAATGCTCATCGTCCACCTGACGATGTTCTGAAAGCATTCAATCCATACAAGTTCGTTCCGGGTTCGAATGAAACCGAAGGCATTATCTCGTTACACTCATTTTGGAATCACCCTCAGAGTTAACTACAATAACCCTTGCACTCTGAATCTTCATCTTCACTTGAGATTCACGACCTATCGTTAATTTGGATCGATGTGGTTTTCGGATATCCAAATATGAAAACCCGACCCCGGTCTCATCGAAATCCAAAACGCCATCTTTTAGGTCCAAGTTGTTTAAGGTTAAAGAATTCAATTCTATTATCTATATATACACAGATAGATAATTAAAAATAACATAATAGATAATCTACATTATCATCACATCAGATAATTCATATTATCATCATACTTCAACCAAAGCATCTCATATCATATATCACACATATCTCATCAGAGATATCAAACAACCAAGCCATTCAATATCATTCATCCATACATAAGCAAGGATCTATAAATCACACCATTTATAATTAATTTAAAATGAATTAAATTAATTACTTCATCTTTAATTAATTTAAAATAAATTAAATTAATTGCCTTTATCACAATAAATCTTGCTTACATAAACATTAATTAAACCAATTAATTAATCATCATCTTAATTAATCAATCTTGATTAATTATCCCTTAATTACATTAAGTAATCAAGCCTTAATTAATTATACAAATTAATTATCTACGAACCATTAAGTAATTAACCTTAATTACTTCATTAACTGAAATTAATTACATTTATTCTTAATTAATTACAATTAATTAATTACTTCATAATCACTTATTATTGATTAATTAATCTTAATCAATCCTTAATTATTCTCACTAATTTAATTAATGATCTTTAATTAATCATTTCCATTAATCAGTTTTTTTGGGAACTAGGGAAACCTGTTCTATCATTACCGACCAGCGATTCCTGAACAGTAAACCTAGGGAATAGCCGGAAGGCCCGCCACAACCAACTATTCCGGGCAGCCAGACCTTTCGGTTGGCTTGGGGCAGGAGGCGCGAAAATGAACCGGATACCTAGTTCATTAATTAGTTTTAATTAATTAATTTCCATTAATCATTTCCATTAATCAGTTTTAATTAATCATAAACATAAATTAACAACCTGTAATTATTTACCTTAATTAATTAATTTCTTAATTATATCAATCATTTGATTAATTACACCAAGTAATTAATTCTTAATTATCTCCTCCAAGTAATTACCCTTTAATTACTTCCCATTAATTAATTACATTCTGTGATTATACATTAATTACTTACCTTAAGTAATTACACTTATCCATCTTAATAAGTAAATATACTTAATAAATCACCAAATGATTATCTTTAATTAATCAACCCATTTGATTAACCCAAATTAATCACACTTATGTGATTAATTACAATTGGTAATTCAACCCTTAATTACTCCTTCAAATAAATAAATTAACCTTCAATTACAGATTAATTAATTCTTAATTATCAATTAATAACTTTAATTATCAATTAATAAAATTTAATAGCAAATTAATTGATCCTTAATAAATCAATTAATCTATTCCTATTAACAATTAATTAACCCTTAATAATAGTTAAATAATCCTTAATTAATTATAGATTAATTATTTCGTAATTATCAATTAAGAAATCTTAATTATTAATTAATAAAACTTAATTACAAAATTAAATGCCTTTTTAAATACAAATTAATTAATCTCTAATTACTAATTAATCAACCTTAATTACTTAATTAATTAATCTTTAATCATTATTTAATTATCTCTAATTATCTAGTTAATTAAACTTAATTATAAATTAATTAACCTCTAATTAATTAACTATAACCGTTAATTATTAATTTAAAATTAATTAATTAAATCAATTAATAATTCTTAATTAATTCCTTAAATAAATTTTTAAATCATTATTAATTAAATTAATTAATCATATCTAATTTCCTTAATTAATTTAATTAATTTTCAGATAAATAAACTTCTTTATCTTAAGATAAACATTATCTTATAAATACCTTAATTACCACTTATATTTTTAAACCATTATAATTATAATTAACTCTTCTTAATTAAATCAATAATTAAGTTAAAAATTACCATTAACTTGATAATTTAATGTCATCAAAGCATAATAACCTTAAACATTTATCAAATAAAAAACGATTTAAACCAATTTAAATTTAGATTTTAAGACTTGTTTTTTTTTAAATTCCATTTTACTTAAGTTTTAAAAATAACTTTAACTTTATTTAACCAAAATTTAAATATACAAATTTTAAACTTCTTGATAAAATGTTAAAGAAACACTTATTTTTATAAAAACCAAATAGTATTCAAAAACAACAAGATTCATTACAAAAGTTGTTAAACTTTCTTTACTTAAATTGAAACTTGTTTTATGAAACTTTTAAAACCTTTGAAATTTCTTTTAAATCATCTTGCTTCAATTAGAACCTGAGAATCATTCAATCAATTCAAGTTCAAATCCCTTCTCTTAAAATTTAAAAAGTTTAGTTTAAATTTTAAGTTTCTAAAAAACCTGAACAGGGTTAAAACTATTCAGACAACTCGAGTACATACTCGAGTCTTCCTTTCAAAAACCCGAGACCCTCTTCGAGTAAACCAACTAAACACACAACCCAAAAATCTGGCACAACTCCTCCTCCCTGTTCACATGTACCAGTGCCAGAGTCGTCCTCCATCACCGATGAACCCATCAGCATATCGAATGTCACCGCGGCAACCACCTCTGATCACCAAAACACCCTTGCTCGCCTCAAAACAGAATCGAGCTCCCCAGTTAAAAACTGGAACCACAGCCATGTCCAAAACCACCTCGAAGTCACAACTCCGATCATCTGACAAATTGCAATTCCAGCCATACCATCTTCAAACCTTCACGAACCCACTCCCAAAATTTGATGCAACTCGATGCATCAGTGAAGTAGCAATGAGCCGATTTACAAGTTCGAACAAAACTAGGTTAAAAACTTAGTTCCTCCTATCGCCGCCACCATGGCAATCTACCACCACTTCTACCATTTTTGCCTGCTTCCCTGATCCTCCTTCTTGCTCCAGCAAGAACCACGAACTCCCCAAACACATAGATCATCAGATATTGACCAGAAACAAGATTCCAGTAAAACTCCAAATACACATTCAATACTTCTTTAAAATTTGTGATATTTGTTTTAAAAATCATAACTTTTAAAGATGATTCAAGTTAATATCTTGAATCAGTAAAATTGAATCATAGATTTTAACATGTTAAAGTAATTCCTACCGTCTAAATTTTATTCCAGAGAACTTTCAGATCTATTTGCTTAAATAAGATTTTTAAATTTAAACTAATGTTTTTACAAACATATCATGTTTAAATCTTAAAACCAAACAATGAACTGATAAGAAGATTTGAATTTTCTTCTATTCATATTCTCTGTAGTTTAAACAGAGAAGAACAATCAAAGAAAATATAGGCACAGTCATTTACATTCTTATACACAGATCATACACTTATATATACACATGCAAGCATCAATTATTTCAGAATTCTAACAAGCAACAGACAGTTATTACTTAAGATTTATAAATAGATGTTTACTCACCTCATTAATTAAATGCAGAGATTGTTCATGATGATAGAACTTGAAAACTTGTTTTGTTTTGATTCCAGAAAACTTTGCTTTGCTTGGCTTAGAAACTGAAATGCTTTGGAGGCTTAAATTGAAAACAAAATTGCTTTGAAACTGGAATGTTAGAAGACTCTGATTTACTTCAGGTTTCTTTCTTGCTTTAACCCGATTCACTTGCATGCACTTGAAGGTGTTGCAGACATGGGAAATGCAGAGCTTTAGAAACTGAATTGAAATTTGCATGCATTTGTTACATGCCTAAATTCATTTTTGGTTTCAGAAATGAATTCAGCTTCTTCGATTACAAGTTTGTAAACTTTTGATTTTTGTTTTAGAGGATATTACAAGCTTTGAAGTTTTGAGGAATAAATGACAGGTTTGTGCATAAAACAGTTTTACAGGGTTGAGTTTTGAGAAGTGTTACAGGTTTAGGAAAAATTTACAGGGTAATGGAAAATCACAAGCTTTTGCTTTCTGGTTTTTTAAATGAATTGCAGGTTTGATTTGAGCATTGGTATTAGATTTGATTTGAGGAAAATTTCAGGTTTTGGTTTGAGGATTTTCTAGTTTTGAAGAGTGAAGATTGCTTGAAAATTTTAGTTTTTGTTTGAATTTGATAAGGTGAAATGAACAAAGAAAATGGAAGGAGAAAAAAATATAGGTTTATATAAGCTAATTTAGATTTTATTAAAATTTAAAGAAAATAAAATAAATTTAACACTTGTCTCTAACTCTCGTTATTATGTTAACACATGTTACTTAAGAGGTTAAAGTTTTAACACTTGTCCTAATTTATTTTTATATTATTTATAAATTATTTTTAAAGGCTTTTTAAATTGATTTTTCTTATTTAGTTAATACATATATTAATTATAAATGCTTTCTTATTAAATTTCTAATTGACAATTACATTTATAAATTTCTAAATGCTTTTCTAATTTTAAATAAATACAATCTTTAAAATAAAATAAAATAAAAACTAATTATAATTTAAATAAAAATCATATATAATATTTTTAACTCATTTTTAAATGTTAAATTTAAAAAAAACTTATGTATTTATTCCTATTAAATACTTTTCCAAATTCCAATTAATAAATTTCCTCTAAAGAGGAAACAAATCTTATTTTTAAATAAAAACATTATCTATATATTTTAAATCCAAACTATATTATTATTATTATTTATTTTAATGATATATATTCTTTTGAATTCAATTTCAAAGTCAGTTTAAAAATCCAAATTTAAAATCAATTCAAATAAATATAGATAATCAATTTTAAATAAACACATTATTATTTATAAATAATTTATTTAAAATCAATTTAAATACACAAATATATATATATATATATATATATTTATATTTAAACACACTTATTAATTTTGAAATAATAAGTCAATTTGAAATTTATTTATATAATAACACAAACTTAAATAATAATTCTTATTTAAAATCAATCTATAACCCATAATTAAAAACATCACATTTTTAATTGTTTGGCTATTTATATTTGAAAATAACAATTTTATCAAATTTAAACAATTTATTTAAGAGATTATCACATTTTAAACTCCTTGAAATTCCGGGATATTACATTCCTCCCCCTTAAAAGAATTTCGTCCTCGAAATTTAAAACAAAGATAATCCAAAGTTTTGTTTTATTTCAACCAATTCAAACATACATACCAGCCATACATAACCAAACAAATAATTTCATCTAAACAACCAATTCAATCAAATAAACAACATTAGCTATTTGGACACAGATCCGGATAAGCTTCCTAAAATTATCTTGAGTTTCCCAGGTACAGTCAGAGGGATACTCGCTCTATTAAATCCAAACTAGCTATATTACTAAGCTACTGGGCTCATCTAGATCTAAAACTGCACAAGATATCAGACCACAGATAAGACTGATCAACAATTAAATCCTTCAGGACTACTGGTTCCAAAACCAGTGATGAACTAGACACGTACTCCCTCAGAGACACGTGAAATATTTTTAATTCCAGTCTTCCAAATTGGCAATTCAACTCTTCAGACCAAAGCACCGATCCTTACAAAAACTCAGAAGAATCCAATATACCTCGGAGCTAACCTTAAAATTTTATCAAATCTTATTGCTCCCTTCATCGAAGAAAACCTCAATAATAGCAAAGTCTCCTACTTCGAATTCCAAATTCCTCCGTCTCAAAACTCTACTTATGATCCTGGCTATTTACAGATCCTTCTTGATCAGTTCAACCTTTGCTGATGCTTCTACAAACAAACTGGATCAAACAACTCAACAAACCGATCCTCACAAGATCTTCCCAAAATCAAAACTACAAACTCCACTTCAGAATCATTCAAAGACTTCACACTCAATTCTTCTATCCGAAAAAGACAGAACAAGATCACTCACCAACTTCCCTCAGATTCTGAAAAATTCCAATAGAAACTCTCTAATCCAAAACACTGCAACTCCCAGTTGCTTCTACTCTAGAACAGCTGCCACCTTGCTTCCGCTGCACAACTCTGATCTGAAGCAGATGAAAAATGCAGTTGATGAACACATGCGCATACTAGACAGCACATCCTAGAAATAAGGTTCAATAGAAATTCCAAGAAATACAGAGCTGCTTCACCAAAAACCCATCCTAGGAGACATCCTTCTACCCAGCTGAATTACCGGTAGCTTCACGAACCAAGTCAATACAGAACTCAATCCTCAATGTGGGCAAATCTCTAACTTCCTTGAAAGGTATCCGAAAAATCTTCGACAACTCCATAATTCCTACATCCTCTAGAGATGCTTCAAACCCAAGCAAAAGATTGTCTAAGGTAATCACCCAACTATCGCAAGTCACTTTTGCGATCGACCCACCTAAATTTCCAAAAAATACCGTTCTTTCTTCTCAAATCAGAATAGCTTATCCTTGACCAACTAATCCATCGAACAAACGGGTCCACTCTGCTGCTTCAAAATTCCACCTCTAGGAAACTGCTAAGCCAAAAAGATCTTCCTGCTGGAACACATAACACTTCCGAGCTGCACCGTTAACACAGATGCCCAAGACTTCTTAATCCAAGCTACTGGATCCTCAAAACTAGATCAACCAATCCCCACAGGCCCCTGAGATGTGCAAACATCTCCTCAAGAAACTTGGGCCCCAAACCAAACACAAACATCCTGCTGAACTCAGCCACAACACCAAAGCAGACACACATCCTAAAACTTGCTTCAAAAGAAAACATCTTCGAAGACATCCATAGTCACTGCGTCTCATCACGCAGCTACTACTTTCTGAGGTTGCCAAGATACCATCACTTGCTTCTGATCAACCAACATATCCAAACTCTAAAAAATCCGCTCACACGAGCGCGATCAAACTTACACTTTAACGATGAACTCCAAGCCTTAACGGGTTTCCTTCAGAGACCAAGAAATCCTTACACCAAGCCGCAAAGCTTACTCGAGACGGCATTAGGTCTACATTCTCGACAAATACACTTCCAACATCTAACATTCAAACTCCAACCATTGGTAGTCGTGTTACACACCACTACCCTATCTACCTTTATAACTCATACTGGAAAACCCGAACAGGTAACCCAACGGTATATATATATATATATATATATATATATATATATATATATAAATTACAAGTACGCTCTCTCAAGAAAGACACCTCTACAGAGCTTAGGTATTCGCTCAGCCTATGCTCTGATACCAAGTGAAACGACCCACCTTTCTCTCCATAGAAAGACGCATCATTTTTAAGAAAGAAAGGGATAGAAAATATAAAAGAAAGAGAAGAAAGGAGAAACAACATCAAAATCTAAACAGCGGAACGAATAAATTATATTAATCACATAATACATTACATAATATTATATACATCAGAGACACACAACTTAAACAACACATACTAGACAGTTATAAACACCTGTCTAGTTATACAACTCAATATACAATAGACAAACGACTCAGAGAACACATAGCGGAAAAACTATATATCTATAACCTGAAGCCCTCTGCTCCATTGCTCCTCCAGAATTCGTCAAGCCAACCTGAATCCCTTGGCTACTCGTAAAAATTTGAGTATCCAAGAGTTTAAGAAAAACAGAATAAACTCCGGGTCAGACATGGGTCTTGTGTGAGTAAACGGTTAAGTTACTTAACTTTTAAAATCTTTGAAAACAAAGATACCACGTAAGACTTCCCACACATAAACATGGGTAAGTTTTACCTTACGCTAACCAAACATTTGATAGGAAATCCAGTGATATTATAATAGGGTCTAGGGTTTTCAAATAAAATATAGAAATAGCTGGAATGCTTACATCCCACGTTCCAACATAGTTGGGAACATCTAAAATGTACGGCACTTATTGGAGTTTGGATTCCATACAATGGCAGGGCTACCGGGGGTACCGTCCGTCACATTACGTGGCCTAGATCAACGTACCGAGGATCACTTCCAATCCCCTGCAACACAAATCCAGAACCATTCCTTACTGAACAGTTCCGAATAAGACAACCCCGCGGTTGTAGCTAGCAACCGCCCACACAGCCGAATAAAAAGGGACTCTAGACAGGGGTTCATCTCATCCTACTTGGGCATAACCCACTTAGCCTTGCTGCACCTCCCCTGTTTTACCCATTCCCGGTTGATGAGGCTTGAGGCTACGATTACTTTTAATGAACACATCACTTAGAATGCTCATCGTCCACCTGACGATATTCTGAAAGCATTCAATCCATACAAGTTCGTTCCGGGTTCGAACGAAACCGAAGGCATTATCTCGTTACACTCATTTTGGAATCACCCTCAGAGTTAACAAAAATAACCCTTGCACTCTGAATCTTCATCTTCACTTGAGATTCACGACCTATCGTTAATTTGGATCGATGTGGTTTTCAGATATCCAAATATGAAAACCCGATCCCGGTCTCATCGAAATCCAAAATGCCATCTTTTAGGTCCAAGTTGTTTAAGGTTAGATAATTCAATTCTATTATCTATATACACACAGATAGATAATTCAAAATATCATAATAGATAATCTACATTATCATCACATCAGATAATTCATATTATCATCATACTTCAACCAAAGCATCTCATATCATATATCACACATATCTCATCAGAGATATCAAACAACCAAGCCATTCAATATCGTTCATCCATACATAAGCAAGGATCTATAAATCACACCATTTATAATTAATTTAAAATGAATTAAATTAATTACTTCATCTTTAATTAATTTAAAATAAATTAAATTAATTACCTTTATCACAATAAATCTTGCTTACATAAACATTAATTAAACCAATTAATTAATCATCATCTTAAATAATCAAGCTTGATTAATTATCCCTAAATTACATTAAGTAATTAAGCCTTAATTAATTATACAAATTAATTATCTACAAACCATTAAGTAATTAACCTTAATTACTTCATTAACTGAAATTAATTACATTTATACTTAATTAATTACAATTAATTAATTACTTCATAATCACTTATTATTGATTAATTAATCTTAATCAATCCTTAATTATTCTCACTAATTTAATTAATGATCTTTAATTAATCATTTTCATTAATCAGTTTTAAATAAACATAAATAAACAACCTGTAATTATTTACCTTAATTAATTTCTTAATTATATCAATCCTTTGATTAATTACACCAAGTAATTAATTCTTAATTATCTCCTCTATGTAATTACCCTTTAATTACTTCCCATTAATGAATTACATTCTATGATTATACATTAATTACTTACCTTAACTAATTACACTTATCCATCTTATTAAGTAAATATACTTAATCAATCACAAATGATTATCTTTAATTAATCAACCCATTTGATTAACCCAAGTTAATCACACTTATGTAGTTAATTACAATTGGTAATTCAACCCTTAATTACTCCTTCAAATAAATAAATTGACCTTTAATTACAGATTAATTAATTCTAATTATCAATTAATAACTTTAATTATCAATTAATAAAATTTAATAGCAAATTAATTAATCCTTAATAAATTAATTAATCAATTCCTATTAACAATTAATTAACCCTTAATAATAGTTAAATAATCCTTAATTAATTATAGATTAACTATTTCTTAATTATCAATTAAGAAATCTTAATTATTAATTAATAAAAATTAATTAATAAAACTTAATTACAAAATTAAATACCTTTTTAAATACAAATTAATTAACCTCTAATTACTAATTAATCAACCTTAATTACTTAATTAATTAATCTTTAATCATTAATTAATTATCTCTAATTATCTAATTAATTAAACTTAATTATAAATTAATTAACCTCTAATTGATTAACTTATAACCCTTAATTATTAATTTAAAATAAATAAATTAAATCAATTAATAATTCTTAATTAATTCTTTAAATAAATTTTTAAATCATTATTAATTAAATTAATTAATCAAATCTAATTTCCTGAATTAATTTAATTAATTTCCAGATAAATAAACTTCTTTATCTTAAGATAAACATTATCTTATAAATACCTTAATTACCACTTATATTTTTAAACCATTATAATTATAATTAACTCTTCTTAATTAAATCAATAATTTAAGTTTAAAATAACCATTAGCTTGATAATTTAATGTCATCAAAGCATAATAACCTTAAACATTTATCAAATAAAAAATGATTTAAACCAATTTAAATTTAGATTTTAAAACTTGTTTTTTTAAAATTCCATTTTACTTAAGTTTTAGAAATAACTTTAACTTTATTTAACCCAAATTTAAATTTACAAATTTTAAACTTCTTGATAAAATGTTAAAGAAATACTTATTTTTATAAAAACCAAATAGTATTCAAAAACAACAAGATTCATTACAAAAGTTAAACTTTCTTTACTTAAATTGAAACTTGTTTTATGAAACTTTTAAACCTTTTGAAATTTCTTTTAAATCATCTTGCTTCAATTAGAACCGAGAATCATTCAATCAATTCAAGTTCAAATCCCTTCTCTTAAAATTTAAAAAGTTTAGTTTAAATTTTAAGTTTCTAAAAAACCCGAAACAACACAATTGTAACAGGGTTAAAACTATTCAAACAACTCGAGTACATACTCAAGTCTTCCTTCCGAAAACCCGAGACCCTCTTCGAGTAAACCAATTGAACACACAACCCATAAATCTGACACAACTCCTCCTCCCTGTGCACATGTACCAGTGCCGGAGTCGTCTTCCATCACCGACGAACCCATCAGCATATCGAACGTCACCACGGCAACCACCTCTGATCACCAAAATACCCTTGCTCGCCTCAAAACAGAATCGAGCTCCCCAGTTAAAAACTGGAACCACAGCCTGTCCAAAACCACCTCGTAGTCACAACTCCGATCATCTAACAAATTACAATTCCGGCCACACCATCTTCAAACCTTCACGGACCCACTCCCAAAATTTGATGCAACTCGATGCATCAGTGAAGTAGCATGAGCCGATTTACAAGTTCGAACAAAACTAGATTAAAAACTTAGTTCCTCCTATCGCCGCCGCCACGGCGATCTACCCCCTCTTCTACCATTTTTGCCCACTTCCTTGATCCTCCTTCTAGCTCCAGCAAGAACCACGAACTCCCCAAACACATAGATCATCAGATATTGACCAGAAACAAGATTCCAGTAAAACCCCAAATAAACATTCAATACTTCTTTAAAATTTGTGATATTTGTTTTAAAAATCATAACTTTTAAAGTTGATTCAAGTTAATATCTTGAATCAGTAAAATTGAATCATAGATTTTAACATGTTAAAGTAATTCCTACTGTCTAAATTTTATTCCAGAGAACTTTCATATCTATTTGCTTAAATAAGATTTTTAAATTTAAACTAATGTTTTTACAAACATATCTTGTTTAAATCTTAAAACCAAACAATAAACTGATAAGAAGATTTGAATTTTCCTCTATTCCTATTCTCTGTAGTTTAAACAGAGAAGAACAATCAAAGAAAATATAGGCACGGTCATTTACATTCTTATACACAGATCATACACTTATATATACACATGCAAGCATCAATTATTTTAGAATTCTAACAAGCAACAAATAATTATTACTTAAGATTTATAAATAGATGTTTACGCACCTCATTTATTAAATGTAGAGATTGTTCATGATGATAGAACTGGAAAACTTGTTTTATTTTGATTCCAGAAAACTTTGCCTTGCTTGACTTAGAAACTGAAATGCTTTGAAGGCTTAAACTGAAAACAAAATTGCTTTGAAACTAGAATGTTAGAAGACTCTGATTTACTTCAGGTTTCTTTCTTCCTTTGACCCCGATTCACTTGCATGCACTTGAAGGTGTTGCAGACATGGGAAATGCAGAGCTTTAGAAACTGAATTGAAATTTGCATGCATTTGTTACATGCCTAAATTCATTTTTGGTTTCAAAAATGAATTCAGCTTCTTCGATTACAAGTTTGTAAACTTTTGATTTTTGTTTTAGAGGAGATTACAAGCTTTGAAGTTTTGAGGAATAAATGACAGGTTTGTGTATAAAACAGTTTTACAGGGTTGAGTTTTGAGAAGTGTTATAGGTATAGGAAAAATTTACAGGGTAATGGAAAATCACAAGCTTTTGCTTTCTGATTTTTGAAATGAATTGCAGGTTTGATTCGAGCATTGGTTTTAGATTTGATTTGAGGAAAATTTCAGGTTTTGGTTTGAGGATTTTCTGGTTTTGAAGAGCGAAGATTGCATGAAAATTTTAGTTTTGGTTTGAATTTGAAAAGGTGAAATGAACAAAGAAAATGGAAGGAGAAATGAATGTAGGTTATATAAGCTAATTTAGATTTTATTAAAATTTAAAGAAAATAAAATAAATTTGACACTTGTCTCTAACTCTCATTATTATGTTAACACATGTTACTTAAGAGGTTAAAGTTTTAACACTTGTCCTAATTTATTTTTATATTATTTATAAATGATTTTTAAAGGCTTTTTAAATCAATTTTTCCTATTTAATTAAGACATATATTAATTATAAATACTTTCTTATTAAATTTTTAATTAACAATTACATTTATAAATTTCTAAATGCTTTTCTAATTTTAAATAAATACAATCTTTAAAAGAAAATAAAATAAAAACCAGTTATAATTTAAATAAAAATCATATATAATATTTTTAACTCATTTTTAAATGTTAAATTTTAAAAAAACTTATGTATTTATTCCTATTAAATACTTTTCCAAATTCCAATTAATAAATTTCCTCTAAAGAGAAAACAAATCTTATTTTTAAATAAAAACATTATATATATATATATATATTTTAAATCCAAACTATATTATTATTATTTTTTATTTTAAAGATATATGTATATTCTTTTGAATTCAATTTCAAAGTCAGTATAAAAATCCAAATTTAAAATCAATTCAAATAAATATAGATAATCAATTTTAAATAAACACATTATTATTTATAAATAATTTATTTAAAATCAATTTAAATACACAGATATATATATATTTAAACACACTTATTAATTTTGAAATAATAAGTCAATTTAAAATTTATTTATATAATAACACAAACTTAAATAATTATTCTTATTTAAAATCAATCTATAACCCATAATTAAAAACATCACGTTTTTAATTGTTGGGCTATTTATATTTGAAAATAACAATTTTATCAAATTTAAACAATTTATTTAAGAGATTATCACATTTGAAACTCCTTGAAATTCCGGGATATTACAGTAATGATTTATGGTGATTTATTGGAATTTTTATGGAATTAAAATGATGGATTTTAAAGTAAAAACCTTAGTAAACAACCTCAAAATGATTTGATTTTTGGATACATTGTGTAAAATGTAATTTTAGAGATGGATTTTTAATTTCATAATTTTTGGAGTTAACAAGAATATAAATGATTCCTAAGGTGAAAACGGCATTTATTTCGTGTTTTAATTATTAAAAATAATAAAATAATGAATTTTGTCCTTAAATTTTTATATGATGTAGAAAATGGTATTCAGTTTTTGGTGAATTTTTGGGATTTTTCCCAAGTGATTTCGATTTATTATGAATTTTCTAAGCTAAAAGACTTAATATATTAAAATATTAATATAATTAATTATTTTTAAAATAATTAAATCTGATCTATAGCATTTTTTCTGCAAAGGAAGTGTTAAAGTATGTCGTTAACCAATAGAAATTTGGTGAAAAGAATATACTTAAATTAGTAAAATAACAGTTTTCAAGTTATTTACGACTCTTTCATTCGACCTTGTCAAAAGCATTTTTTGACAGCATCATTCTACAGCAGTTCTGGACCCTTCCGTAGCATTTTTGGAAGCATCTTTCGAATTAGAACCTTTCGACTGCATCGTTCTGCAGTAGTTCTGGAATATTCTGCAGCATTTTCGGAAGCACCTTTCAACTTAGTAACATTTCGGCTCCATCAATGTGCAGCAGTTCTGAACACTTATGTAGCACCTTTCTACTTAGTAACCTTTCGACTTAGTAACCTTTCGAGTGCATCATTCTACAATAGTTTTGGACCATTATGTAGCATTTCAGAAGAACCTTTCGACTTAGTCACCTTACAACTTAGTCACCTTTCGATTTTGTCGAAAGCTACCTTTCGACGGCAGTTGTAAATGCAACGAAAGCCCTTTTGTAGCAGTTTTCTCCAGCTTTATTTGCAAACATCAAATAGGCATAACTCTATAAGTGTAAGTCCGTTTTTCTATTGTGACCACTCTACGGAAAGAGAAACCATCATTTGAACACAATGGAATGGATTAGAGGCCTTAATTATACACTTATAAAAGGTTATATGTGACGCCCCACCTCTATACCCACGCTAGACAAAGACATTACGGTGTAATGCCGTCAACTAGCGCGGAGAATAAGGGCGTTGAGGAGCGACCATCCGTGTAATTGCTTTGTGCGAGCACCGATATGTCATAATTTAAGATGCATTTCATTTCAAGAGGAAATCCTACATGCCGATACAAACTCAAAGATACTACATAGTGGCTATATATAACCTTCGGAAACAAATATAGAAATAAGCATAACACAAATCAGTCACAGAAGTTCATATCACAAAGGCGGAAACAGATATGAATACTACACATAAAAGTGTATATCAGAGTAATGGTCAACAAGATCCACAATATCATAAAAGAATAGATACAAGTGCTAGGCAAAAGAATAAGTATACATCAAGGAGTCTCTATCTCGAATGTATACATAACAAAAACTACTAATCTAAAGTAGTTAGTCAAAAATCAGGAGATGGACCTTGATAAGAAGTCAAGTAGAAGCACCTGCAATATCTCAGTCTGACCCGAGTATTATTTAAGAAGAATAAACGGAACAGTCTAGCTATAATTATCAGGTAAAATGAGATATAAGAAGAGATATGATAAAAACATATGATAACAAAAATGTCATACTACGACAAATATACATTAAATAACAATGAAAATCATACGATATCTCAAGAAATCTCGAAGCACTAAAAAAACGTCATATTCTTAATTTTATTCACTGAACCACAATTATTGACGATCATATCCATGCCAATCGAAAAAGTTGGTGAAACACAAATTCACCAATGCACAAAAATTGATAAAGCTTATCAATGCAAATCACGAAAATTGGTGAAACACAAATTCCAGAAATCGATCAATAGAAATCTAGAAATCACAAAAAGGGGAAAGAGGCCTATCACTAGAACGGGAGCATGAAAACTCACCAACACGTGTATCACAAAACAGACAGCTATTCCATGGTTGCTAACCATTAATTTTGAGCCGAGGCTCCACTAAAACGGCCTGAAGACCATGAGCCGAAGCTCCACTAAAACATCCCGAAGACCATGAGCCGAAGCTCCACTAAAACGGTCCGAAGACCATGAGCCGAAGCTCCACTAAAACGGCCCGAAGACCATGGGTCGCTACCCCACCAAGCCGAAGCTCCACTAAAAACGGGGTTTAGTCTCCCTCGCAGACAAAGAGACATCGCACATTGCTAGTCTAAATCACAAAATGATCATCATTGATCGATAAGTGTAAATTACACCAAGCTAGTAAATAAATGAGTTTAGCTTCATGTCCCATAACCACTAGCTTAACTTAATTATTAACGAACAAATTGTAGACTTCCACTCGAGGTTAAGTGTAAATTACACTAAGCTAGTAAATATATGAGTTTAGCTTCATGTCCCATAACCACTAGCTTAACTTAAATATTTACGAACAAATTGTAGATCTCCACTCAAAAATTGTCACAAGAGATTCAATCGAACAAGTCCAAGAATTAACCGACGAAGTAAACGCAAGTGTTTCATACCACTTGTTTTACTAAGCCGTTTAATTAGATGTCTCATACGAGTGAGGTAAAGGTTTGTATATACTAATAGATTGGAAAACAGTTTAAGAAACGAGCTTTGTAATAAAATAATGCTGAAATCGTTTTAATGGAAGAGTTTTGATATTTACTACTAGTATTGAAAGCATTTATATTTTTAAAATGACAAATCACAAAAATGATTGTAGAAACAATCAATCACTAAGATTCACATTCGAAGACGTGAATAAAGTCCAAAGAAATCGATTCCGAATCCATCAAAATGTATGTTCACATAAATCCCGAAGAAAATGTCATCAAAGAGAATAATAAATGATAACAACAAGTGGGAATAAACACGAATCGATTAAATTTGAAAACATAAACAAAATAGGCAAAAATAGGCATAATAGGCAATTAGGTGCAGATCAGTCGACTGGCTCACTGAGTTCAGTCGACTGAACTCAGTCCCGGAATATACGCGGGATGTTGGTCAGTCGACTGGACCCAGTGGGTCAGTCGACTGGTGCCTGTATTCCAGCCTTCCTAGCCTCTGCAGCTGGTCCCTGAAACATGCATATGCTACAGCCAGTCGACTGGTCAGTCGACTGACTGGCACTAGGGCTATTTTTCAGCCTTTCCAAATGAAGAGCAAACCCTTCCAAATTTCATCCGAACGAGCAATGGCGCTAAGGGTTTACGACAATTCAGCAACCTGGCCCTATAGACTCTTCAATGCACCACCAAAAACATGATTAAACATCAAAGTTGTGATTTTTAAAGATTTGGCTTCAAAACACCAAAATTTAAATATTCACCAATTCCATCCAAATCAAAAGCAAATGCACATGAATAAGTGTTAGGAATTTATACCTAACAATCAAAGATAATCATAGACTTAGATGTGAGATAAAAATCTCACCTTTTTACTCAAAACAATGAAGAAGAAGCTATATAGCAAGGCAAGAACAATCACTCTTCAATTCTAACCCAAGAAGCTTGAATCTAAGCTTAAAAGAAAAACATTTTCTAAGTTAGGGTTTAGGAATTTCTGAAATTAAAGAGAGAATGAGTGGGAGAAGAAGAAGAGGATGCTTACCAATAGCTTCTCTTTGGGTGTGGAGCTAAAACTTGGATTTTGCAAATGAACTAGGGCTTGGAGTTTCTATTTCCCATTCCATTCCCCCATTTTTGATAAAGCTTGAGTATTAGGAAAGGTTATGAAGTAATGAAGAGGAGAGGGGGTGGAACTAGGGTCTTAAGATAGAACATTGGGCTGAAACCCAAACTCAAACCCAAAGTGAAAAAGTAGCAAAATTCTACCAACACCAAAAGTAACGAAGTTTATACTCAAAAAGGTCGCAAACGGCATTTTGAACTCAATGGAAGTGGTCTCGAGTTCTAATTCGACCGTATGCAAAATGTAGCTTTTCGGACTATAATCCGACTGACGGTGAAATATTTAAATAAAATATTTAAATATACAATAGATAAATATGCGGGTTGTTACAGACTCCCTTCCATAAAGAAATTGCGTCCTCGCAATACTTAAGAAGAAAATAAATAGTAACAACCATAAAAGCATATCAACACAAAAGAAATTTGAAATAAGAATTTCACCTCAAAGAGCACGAGAGAGTAAGTTCGGATGTGTTCGCTCGATGAATTCTATAGATTCGCAAGAGCAATCCTTAGGATTTGAGAATCATTGAAATTTCACAAAAGGGAAATCTTCATTTCGAAGGCGCTCAACCTCTGAAGCGATGACACAAATAGGATGTTACTCATAAGTCAAATAGGTGAAACTTCAATCCCTACTATATCACCAGGCTCAAGAATAAAACCGTAATCTCGAAGGCATTTCCGCAATTGAGAAACGTGAAATACGTCATGAATAGCAGAAAATTGAGCCGGTAATAAGAGGTGATATGCCATGGAACCAATACGTTCGGTGATGGGAAATGGACCAATATATCGAGGTGCTAACTTTCCCGATTGACTGAAACGCACAGCACCCTTCATAGGTGAAACACGAACAAACACAAAATCTCCCACAGAAAATTCCAATTTCCTTCTTAGGTTATCGACATAGGATTTTTGTCTACTTTGGGCTTCTTTCATCCTATGACGAATAAGGTCGATCTTTTCTGTGGAATCACGAATAAATCATGGACCTAAAACCAGCTTCTCACCGGCCTCAAGCCAACAAGATGGAGATCAGCATGGCCTTCCATAGAATGCTTTGAAAGGTGCCATACCAATACTAGATTGGAAGCTATTATTATAGGAAAACTCAACAAGAGAAATATGATCTTCCCAACTTCCACCAAAATCAAGAACGCATGCAAGAAGAAGATTTTCAAGAGTTTGATTCACATGCTCGGTTTGTCCATCGGACTGAGGATGATAAGCGGTGCTAAAATAAAGCTTCGTTCCCAAAGCTTTTTGAATACTCTTCCAAAATCCACTAGTAAACAATGGATCATGATCGCTAACAATAGAAGTAGGAACTCCATGTAATTTAATAATTTCTTTGATAAAGAGTTTGGCCAAAAGAGGTACGATCCGATTAGACCAAACGGGAATAAAACGGGTGGATTTAGTAAGTCTATCAACTATCACCCATAGGCTATCATGACCCGAATGAGAACGGGTATGGCCGTCAATAAAACCCATGGAACTTTGATCCCACTTCCAAATTGGAATTTCCAAAGGTTGCAATAACCCACCGGGCCTTTGGTGCTTGGCCTTGACAAGTTGGCAAGTCATGCAATACTTAACAAAGTTAGCAATATCAGATTTCATTCCCTCCCAATAATAAAGTCGCTTCATATCCGCGTACATTTTACTACTACCGGGGTGAATGGTAAATTTAGAACGTTGAGAATCTTCTAAAATGTCTCTACGAAGATCACTAATATTTGGTTCGATAAGTCGACCAAATTTTCGAATGCCGCCACGAGAATCAATATCAAAGTCTTTCAAACCTTCAATATCAATTTTATCCCTACGGTTTTGGCCAAGAAGAGCCAATTTGGGATCTAGCTTTTGAGCTTCAAGGATGCGGTCTAAAAGAAAAGGATGAGCCTCAAGGCTACACAAAACGAGAGATGAACATAAATCGGATTCACGATCTCGAATCTCGTAAGAGGACAAAATCCCAAGATCATTCCATTCGGACATCATCATAGAAACAACCGCTTGTTGCTTACGACTAAGGGCATCGACAACACGATTCCCCTTTCCAAGAGTATAAAGAATATCAAGATCATAAGAAGCAAGGGACTCGAGCCAATATTGTTGACGCAAATTAAGTTCCTTATGATAAAATAAACATTTCAAAGATTTATGATCGAAGTAGAGAACGAATTTCTTCCCCAAAAATAAATGATGATGCCAAACTCTAAAATTCGACAACAATAGCCACGAGTACTAGATCATGAGTGGCATATCTTGTCTCGGTAGGCTTTAATTGTATAGAAGCATAAATGATAGAACATTCCCATTCGCAAGAGAACGACACCCAAACCAATACAACTAGCATCAATAGAAACAGTGAAATCTTGGTTCCCCTTCGGGAATCACAAGAATAAGAATACCGGAAAAGAGTTCTTTTAAATAATCTTCTTTCCCGAAAAGCTAAAACTTTCAAAATCACAATTATCTTTATGTAATAATCTTTCTAGGAAAATTTACATTTTACAAGTCAATATATCGTGTCAAATTGTCTCATCAAAGCGTTTAGGAAATTTCTATCGATAACGTTGATCAAGCGCATCGACCAGAATTCTTAAAGCACTCAATGGGCAATAAATCACAAAATCATCTTCTATATGATAAATATGTCTCTCAAAAATTTTAAGAATATTCTTTGTACGTTTTAAGAACAAAATCTAATTATACTTATAAATAAATCTTATGAAAAAGATTTGCAAAATTTTAAATTTTGTTTTCATCCAAAATCAATAAATACAAGAATGGAGTCATCGAGATACTCGTAGAATACTCGATACATAAAATGGATGAAATAAGCTGAACAAACTGAATGACATAACAAGTCATTCATAAAAATCATAACGAGTGCGGAATGCGGTAAGTGGAATGCTAATTCCCGCAACTCGTAGCCAAATGAAAATCGGTGGCAAGGTCGAACTAAAAAGACCTTAACACCACTCAAAAGATTGCTTAGGAGATAATCCTAAGACAAGCTCAAAAATACCGGAAAATTCCACAAACTACCCGAATGAGAAAAATAACTTTTCCTTATCATGTAGGTTTAAAGAATAAAATGATGCTACCAAATTGAAATAAAAAATCTTTAAGAAAAATAGAAATCTGCTTAACAGATTGAGAATGTCGAAGATGAATAGTCCACTCAGAAAATAGGATATGGGCTTCATAATGATTAAGCCAATCCTTTCACACAAATCAATTCTGAAGCCTAAGTAACACATAACATGCAAATCGGCTCAGAAGGAAAAATCATATAAAATAATCTCGACATCAAAACAAAGAAAATTGAGCGCTGCGGATCCACCAACCGGATTCGCAATTCTCAAAGAAGTCATCAAGCCCAAAATATTTAAAGAAAAAGAATCAACAAGTTCTTTTGATATAAAAATAATGAGATGGACTCATATCAACAAGAACTCAAAAAAGATAATCGCAAATAAAATGTCATCAGGGATTAAATGAGAAATACCTTGACCAAGAAAAGTGTCACTAAGAGCTTTTAGCTTTTCCTCTCTCCCACTTTGCAGTTTAGGACATGTAGATAAGTAATGACCCGAGCCTTTGCAATAGCGGCAATAAATGGGTTTCGGGCACTTAAATACATAATGGTCCGTGGAACCACAATTGTAGCATTGTTTACGACTAGAGGTAAGAGTCTTTGCTACTAAAGTTTCTTGTTCCCCTTTCTTCCTGCTTTGAAGTTTGGGGCATGCAGAAATATGATGACCTGAATTTTTGCAATAGCGACAAGACAGGGGCTTCAGACACTTAATTACATAATGGTCCTTAGAATTACAATTATAGCATCCTCCACGATTAGGAATTGGAGTCCTTTCTACCGAAGCAGTTTGCTTCACTTTCTTACTAGGATTAGGGCTTTTGAACTTAATATGCCTCTTCTTGGAAATCCCGGTATCACTATCACCTCCTTTACCAACCTCTTCATGTCGAAGAGTGATATCCACAAGCTGATCGAAAGGAACTTCAAGTTTCAGAGGTAAAACGATTTCGGGGTTCTTACCTAAGGCACAGATAAACATTTGATTCTTTACAAGATCCAAAAGTTGTTGGGCAGACATGAGTACGCCATCCAGAGAAGGACTACTGGATTGCCAGCGCTAGGACTGCCAGAACTAACCATCTCTTCTTCTTTAAGAAAGAAAGAAAGAAGAGGAAAAAGGTTATTCACAAAATGGATGTCAAACAATCATGATTGATAAAACAAGATATCATAAAGAAAATAGGATAGAACGGGTCCAAAGATTCGGATAGAATCCTAAGGCACGAATCCTAAGATGGACTTAGGGTGATGATCCTTGTTAAATTATTCTACATTGTTCCGAAGTTTGGCTCTGATACCAAGCTGTGACGCCACACCTCTATACTCACGCCAGACAAAGACATTACGGTGTAATGCCGTCAACTAGCGTGGAGAATAAGGCCGTTGAGGAGCGACCATCCGTGTAATTGCTTTGTGCGAGCACCGATATGTCAGATAGTTTAAGATGCATTTCATTTCAAGAGGAAATCAGACATGCCGATACAAACTCAAAGCTACTACACGGTGGCTATATATAACATTTGGAAACAAATATAGAAATAAGCATAACACAAATCAGTCACAGAAGTTCATATCACAAAGGCGGAAACAGATATGAATACTACACATAAAAGTGTATATCAGAGTAGTGGTCAACAAGATCCACAATATCACAAAAGAATAGATACACGTGCTAGGCAAAAGAATAAGTATACATCAAGGAGTCTCTATCTCGAATGTATACATAAAAAAACTACTAATCTAAAGTAGTTAGTCAAAAATCAGGCGATGGACCCTGATAAGAAGTCAAGTAGAAGCACCTGCAATATCTCGGTCTGACCCGAGTATTATTTAAGAAGAAAATAATAAACGGATCAGCCTAGCTATAATTATCAGGTAAAATGAGATATAAGAAGAGATATGATAAAAACATATGATAACAAAAATGTCATACTACGACAAATACACATTAAATAACAATGAAAATCATACGATATCTCAAGAAATCTCGAAGCACTAAAAAGAACGTCATATTCTTTATTTTATTCACCAAACCACAGTTATTGACGATCATATCAATGCCAATCGGAAAAGTTGGTGAAACACAAACTCACGAATGCACAAAAATTGATAAAGCTTATCAATGCAAATCACGAAAATTGGTGAAACACAAATTCTAAAAATCGATCAATAGAAATCCAGAAATCCCAAAAAGGGGAAAGAGGCCTATCATTAGAATGGGAGCATGAAAACTCACCAACACGTGTATCACAAAAGGGAAAGCTATTCCATGGTTGCTAACCATTAATTTTGAGCCGAGGCTCCACTAAAACGGCCTGAAGACCATGAGCCGAAGCTCCACTAAAACGGCCCGAAGACCATGAGCCGAAGCTCCACTAAAACGGCCCGAAGACCATGGGTCGCTACCCCACCAAGCCGAAGCTTCACTAAAAACGGGGTTTAGTCTCCCTCGCAGACAAAGAGACATCGCACATTGCTAGTCTAAATCACAAAATGATCATCATTGATCGATAAGTGTAAATTACACTAAGCTAGTAAATAAATGAGTTTAGCTTCATGTCCCATAACCACTAGCTTAACTTAATTATTTACGAACAAATTGTAGACTTCCACTCAAGGTTAAGTGTAAATTACACTAAGCTAGTAAATATATGAGTTTAGCTTCATGTCCCATAACCACTAGCTTAACTTAAATATTTACGAACAAATTGTAGATCTCCACTCGAAAATTATCACAAGAGATTTAATCGAACAAGTCCAAGAATTAACCGTCGAAGTAAACGCAAGCGTTTCATACCACTTGTTTTACTAAGCCGTTTAATTAGATATCTCATACAAGTGAGGTAAATGTTTGTATATACTAATAGATTGGAAAACAGTTTTAGAAACGAGCTTTGTAATAAAATAGTGCTGACATCGTTTTAATGGAAGAGTTTTGATATTTACTACTAGTATTGAAAACATTTATATTTTTAAAGTGACAAATCACAAAAATGATTGTAGAAACAATCAATCACTAAGATTCACATTCGAAGACGTGAATAAAGTCCAAAGAAATCGATTCCGAATCCATCAAAATGTATGTTCATATAAATCCCGAAGAAAATGTCATCAAAGAGAATAATAAATGATAATAACAAGTGGGAATAAACATGAATCGATTAAATTTGGAAACATAAACAAAATAGGTGTAACGACCCGCAAATCCGTAACCCTTGAGTCAACACTATTCTACCTAAATCAACTCAAGTTGTACCGAAATACGAACCATTTGGGTTAAAGAAGAAGAGGTAGAAGAAGAAAATAGAAAACAACAACAGAATCTAACCATCGCAGCGGAATAAAATATAATAGATAATAAATGCACTTTACTCAAACATCAAACATTTTTGTTATTATATATTACATCATCAGAGTACATCAATCACGGCTCAATCTCAATGTCATACAAATGGATACACAATGACTCCACACAGCGGAAATACATATATAAACAAGTACGAGAGTACGTATTGTCATCCAGCTCGTCTCCCGAGCTCCACAGCATCTCCTGTATCCTATAATACTCGGTCTGACCCGAGCATTACAGTTAAATAACACCCGAGTCAGTCTGGATTACCAGCGTGAGAAAATCACACCCAATTGATTATTAAAGTTTCAAAAAATCCTTTGAAAACAAAAGCATCTCGTAAGACCACGCCACAAATAAACATGTCGGGTTTTTACCTTACGATAGCTAAAACATTTTTATAGAAATCCTCTGATATTATAATAGTGTCTATAGAAAGTAAATAGAATCTAGCTGAAATGCTTGCATCTCACGTTTTTAGTTGGGCACAATCAAAACCGTACGGGTGCGTAAGGAAAATGGATTCCAACTAATGGCTAGGCACTGGGGTACCACCTGTCACAGTACCTGGTCTAGATCAACGTACCGAGGAGCCACCCTAACTCCCCTGCAACACAAGACCGGAACCATCCCTTACTGGACAGTCCCGAGCAAGATCACCCCGCGGTTGGGATCAGCAACCGTCCACTAAGCCGAAATAAAGGGACATCTAGACAGGGATGACCTCACCCTCCAGTGGGGGCTACCCACGAAGCCTTGCTGCATATCCCCTGATTTTCAGCCATTCCCATTTGATGAGGCTTGAGGCTAAGCGTTACCTTTTTAGAATATATCCCTTAGAATGCCCATCGTCCACCTGACGATGTTTCACAAGCATTCGTCCATACAAGTCCGTCCCGAGTTCGAACGAAACCGAAGGCACTATTCCTACTACATCCATTTTGGAAATATCCTCAGGATTAGTAGCGACTAGCCATTGCAATTCACTGCTCCATCTTCGAGTCCAAAATCGTTTTCTACGAAACGTACAAACCAGATCGAAGTGGTTTTCAAGAAATAAATTTCGATCCCGGTCTCTTCGAAACGATCACCGCATTGTCCAATATTGATAGTCGGTGATTTAACTATCAATTAATATTCACAAACATCCATCCAACAATAAATAATTTTTTCCTAAATTATTTATTAACCTCAAAATATCTTCACAAGATATTTTTCTATTTTCAGTCCTTTGAAAACAATTCCAAAACCATCTTTTCTTTCAGAATAAACTTTCCCAATTATTTTCTATCTCCTCTGAAATCACCAAGCACAAAACTAGATTTTAAAATAATTTAAAACACTTTACTTTGAAATATACTTTAAAACATTTATTTTAAAACTACTTCAATGATTTGTAAAAAAAATACATACTATATAAATATTTGAAAATAAGGTTACTAAATAAAATATAAACTAGATCTTCATTTTTAAAAATACAATACTAAGTCACTCTTTAACTAATTATTGCTATAATAGATTAAAAGGAAATACTTACGTTAGAATTTAAATATTTAGAAATAGTAAATTTTTCAAAACATACTTCTGAAAACAACTTTAAACTTTAATTTATATTTAAAAATTTACTTTGAAAACGTACTTGGTTATTCAGAGAGAAATTTCCAATCTCAATCACTTAGATCAATTTTCCAAATTGATTCCCAATTTATTCCAATTGAAATAAATTTCTTTACTTATCAGTTCATTTCAAAATTCACAATTTATGGACTTTATTATTATTTTCAGTTTGATTTTTAAATCCTTTAGCTGAAATATACAAATTTCAGGTTATTCCCAATTTCTTCTTTAATTCTTCTTAAATAATTTAAAATCCTAAATTTAAAATAAATGTTTTGTTCTTTTAAACAATTAACATTGAAGTTTAAGTTTCATTAACTTTCTGTTTATTTAAATTTCCCTTCCCATACCCAAGATTTATTTATTAAAATTTCAAAGTCACTTTATTTTCTTTCCAGTTCTTTCATAAATTTATTCAACTTTTCTATAATTATTTTACTTACAATTTCACTTGTTTTATTTTCATTCCCAAACTCAAATTATATATATTTGGTAATTCATTATTGCCTGATTATAACAATCAAGCCATAGCATTCAATATTTCCATATAATTCATTACAGAATATCAAATATTCAAAACAGAGAAAATTAAATAATTAAATAAAGTTGAGGGGTCCAGTTGGATCCCTCCAACCTGTATTCCCTGCATCCACAGATGTTAGCTCAATATAAAATGCCAATTCCAAATATATACTACACTACAGCACATAAATCAATTCAGCCATTTCAAACAATTATTTAAATTTAATGATTTAAATTTAAGTTAACTGAGTGAGATTAACTCACCTTTGCATTTGATTTGTAGTCTATTCCATCTTGACTTGTTTTCCATCGTTGTTTTCAGACCATGAATAACATTAGATGTTCTATTAATATTCGATCTAATTAAACAATTAATGATCATTTAGTAGATTTACTTAACTAACTTTTATATAAACTCTTATATATTTTTCCAAAGTTTAAAATAATTTCCTAGCTAACTTTTTTTTACTGTATATGTATATATTTTCTATTCTTAATCTGTATATATGATATTCTCAGTTATTATCCGTTTTAAACCTACAATTAATATATATATACATTTAAATTAATTTAAATTAATAAATAAATATAATATTAAAAATGCAGCAATACCTCACTGATGCTCTCACCAGAGTCCACACGCGACCTCGTTCATCCCTTACTTCCGCTGCCCAGAACCAAACATCGCCGCGTGCCTACCTCACTTGCCTTGACCCTTAGATGCCAACCACGCTCGAGCTCGTCGCTGCTCTCCCAATCAAACATCACCTCAACTTCGTTCCCAATCACGTCACCCTACACTAGCTCGAAACCACGAGCGACCCACGGTGAGTCGATTCGATGAGGATGTGATTACTTCCATCTAGGGCTTCGAACGAATAAGTATGGAGTTTGGACTCGACCTCAATTTTGACACGAATGCTCGGACCCTTTCTTAATTTCGCGATTTCAATCGCCCATTTATTCTTTTTTTTTTCTTCGAATGATTTTCGATTTATGTACTGGAAGAAGAAAAAGGGAAGGCCGGCGAACTAGTACAGAGGGTGTAGCGTGATTTCGTTTGCAATAGTTCGGCCATTATTGCTTTTGTGGATTCGATTTGAGAATGGGTGAAAGAAAAGAGACGACACAATTTATAAAATAAGGTATAAGCTTCCTTCAGAAGATAAGCGACATAGAAAAGACGTTAGCACACAAAATTGTTTCTGCGTAGGCTTGCCTAGAAAGGAGATGGCTGAAGTGAAAGAACGGTGGCTATTGAAAAGAAATCTCACTGCTGACTAAATATCTAATAAATTAATTAAATTAAATTTTCGATATAAGATGTCAACACGTTTATACATCATACACTCACACAACAACTCCAATCGCTACGAAATTTAAAATTCGATAATTATAAAATATTACGGATCCAATGGAACTGGTTTTGTCGAATTCCGAGAGTGTGCCTCAGAAGGCTATTTTTAAATTCAATGTAAACGTTATATTTTTAAAACTGAACAAATCAGTGTTAAATTCAATTTTACAATCTCTATTATCCTCAATATTATTAACATAAATTTTACAAGCCTTTAAATTATTTTTTATAGGCTTAAAATTCCAGATTCAATATTTTTCTCAACTTCAAATTGTTTAATTCAATAATTTAATTATCAAATAAATTGTGATATTCGTAATTCAAGTTAAAATTACCTATCGAATATTTAAAGTCAATTAAATATTCCGATTTAAAAGCTTAAAAATTCCGGGTCGTCACATTCCTCCCTCCTTAAAAGAATTTCGTCCCCGAAATTACTAGTTAAGAAGAATGGTCCAATACCCGTTTACTTACCTCCAAAACCAAACAATTCAACATCTTACTAGCTATCTTTTTATAAAAGACCCATTATCATTCTTATTAACTTCTCAACTCTCTCATAGTTCCCTAATAACTTTACTTATACAATCATTTAAATTCTAATTCAAAACTAAATTTTGAATTATCAAAATTTTCTCAAATTTTTTTTCTAACTCCTTAAATTCCCGAAAAATTTCGCCAGCGTCTCCTTTGCGCGGCTGACTCGGTACAACTACAAAATGGCTCTACGGCCTCCCAAATCCAAAAAGAAAACAAAAAGCCAAGTGGCTCAATCCAAATCCCAATCAAATTTCAGACCAAATTTAAATACATACCTTTTGTCGGGCAATTCATATTTATCTTTCTGAAATCAAAATCAATTCTCTTTTCCCTTTAGATTACCTGCATATCCTGCTTAGCACTAATATCCAATCATAACATTCCAAAATATTTTATCGACTTCCTTACTAGATGTCAATATTTATCTAAATATCAACTTAGAATATATTTGCAATATTCAATTTCCAATTAAGAATTGACCATTCCTTACTTAAGTTAACATAAGCATTTTATATGTTTCTTATCTTTATTTTCACTTTACCACTTTAGTTTATATCTATTTCTATTTAAATCGATTCTTTCATTTGCATATGAATTTAATTTATCTTTAACTCTGCATATATAAATTTTATTTGTCATTTATTACTAATTCATGTCATTACGCTAAATTGGTTTCATTTACTAACTTATTTACTTTCCAATTTAAAATTGTTTTGTCGTTAGCAAAATTTTCCAAAATCTTTCAAAAATTTTCTCACTCCCAAAATTTTTGAAAATTTTTGGCAGAGTCACCTTTGCACGGAGGAGCTTTTGCAATTTGACAAAAGAGATAAATATATATACATCGACCCACACGGTCGGAAAAACTAAAAACATTTCATATTTCCTATTTTAATTGCGTAGGCGTACCTTATTTAGCATTTTTAAGCATGTAGCTTATTATGTCTAGCAAATAGCACAACCAAATCCAGCCACACGGCTTCCAGGTACCTGTACTTACTCAATTTAAACATGTAAGTGCCAAATATATGCAGTTTAACTATTTTTCACTTAGTTGCAATGGTTAAAACATATGAATTCTAAAGGAAATTCACACCAAACATTTTCCCGTAAGCAACTTATACAATTTTCATACTAATTTTACTATTCCAATTAATTTATAACCATTTCCATTCAATTTGAATGGTTTTCAATCCATTCGTACACAACTCCATCAATTTGAATGATTTAAAACTCAATCGCTTACATTTAATTTATTCTTAAGCAAACAGAAGTCATATTTAATTCAATTGTTTTCAAAAACCAATTTATCTTACCCTTATCAACACATAGAATGTTAATTACGTCCATTTTCATCCAACGACAATTTTTTTCCTGTAATTCGACGAGATTTATGTGAATAAATAAGTTTTTATGTTTATAACCAATTTAAATGGATTTACTCAATTTACACGTAATTCTATTCCATTTTTAAAATTTACCCACAATCCATATATTCTCATTTTCATTGCATTTCAGATTTGAATCCATTCACTTGTATTTCATTTTATTAACCAAACTAGTTCATACAAAATCCATTAACAACTTAGGTTCATCTTTATTACCAATTTAAATTTTCTTTTTATTTTAATTCATCCACAACCATTTATTTAGCTCGACACACTCCTTTTGAAATTTCATTTACAATCCATTTATTTACATTTCATTCCATATTTGTTTATTCCAAACTGTTTTATTTAGCTCGGAGACAATCCAGGCTATCTCATCCAATAACTATTTCAATGTAAGCACGATATATTCAACAGTGTTTCATTCCTTATCCGCATTCATTTAAATTCATTCTATTAACTTCAAAACATTCCATTTCCTTATTGTCTCCAATTATTTCAATTCCGTAACAATTTAAATGATTTACAATTATTTATTTAAGAATTTTCTTTCCATTAAATATTATTTATAACTCACCGAATTCTATTTCGATTTAAATTTATTTTCACATGATTTAAATCCAACTCAATATTATTCAACTTAGTTGAAGTTGAATCCAATTCAACTCTCCTCCATCTATTCAGCTTAAGTCAATTTACTTCAGTTTATTCAAATTTTATACGTAAGCTCATTTTCATTTTACAGGTCAATTTTCCCTTCTATTGAACTTAATTCTATCACAATCAACTCTCATTCCAAATCTGCAATCATTTCCCATTTATTTCCACTTATTTGGATTTTTTATTTTCAATTCAAACCATTACTATTTTAATCCATTACCATTTTTATTCGATACATTTCCAATTATATTTAATTTGTTAACACTTCACATTAAATTCTAATTTAAAACTCAAGTTCTGAATCCACTATCCATTTTCAATTTACCACCAAATTTCATAAGCTCACAATTCAATTTCATTTACTTCATTAACAATCCAGGTCGAATTTTGATTTATAACTTGAGTTTTATTTTGCAGTTTCATCATAAACTCACAATTCAGCTTTATTTAACTATAATAGGTTCCATTTACACATTTCATTAACTAATTTGTTAGTTCTTCCCTATTTATAGTTCAATACTTCATTTTTAATTCCAAATACCGCTTCATTTTATTTTCTTAAGTCCAATTTAGTTTATGATTCAAGTTTAGATTTTCTTTTCTTTATCCAAAACATCAAACAATATTTATTTTGGATTTTCTATTCCACTTTCAAAATTTATAAGCCACAACTTATTACACAATTCCATCCATTATAGGCTTGAATATATTATCTTTTTATTTTAACTCAAGCCTTATGCTTATTTATATCCCAAGCATATTTTTGTTCTATGCAATTTAATTCTGATTCTCTTATAAGTTATTCTAATTTATTTACTTCAATTTCCAATCCTTATTCAATTTATTTCAATCCAGTCAAATTTTTATTTCCAAATCCAAGTTAATTTCATTTTCAACTTTTCTCTTTAAATTTAAATTCCAACCCTCAAAGCTTATATTCCATTCCTGATTTAAAAATCATCTTAATGTATAAGCTTACAACCCATCCTATCAGGATTTTTAAACTCCCGGTTTTGGTTTCAAATCATTTTGAAATTTCCAACATCTCAAATCTCATTTCTCCAAAAAATTTAAACCAATCCTGGCTTTTATTACAACAATTTCCCTTTTTGAAATTTTCAAAAATAACTAGCCTTTTGAACAAATCAGTTTTTGGCAGCAATCCGTCACTTAGAAATTCGAAAATGAACACTGATGATGCGGCCGTCATCATCCGAATTATTTCCCAATAATCCAAGTGATTCCCATGCTATTACACTTTCAAAATCCATTTAAAACAATTTCCTTCTAGAAACACCCCCAAGACAATAATGCTGTCATTTACCATCAAAACCTTTCGACAAATTCTTCAAAAATCTTCGGGATTTTAAATTTCCAAATCCTGCTTAAAGCAATTTTACCCACAATTCATTTGCATTGTTTATGCTTATTCAAGTTCCTATTTAATTATATTTCAATTTATAATCTACATCTATAATTCATATTTATAAATTTCATTTTATAATTCATATTTATGAATTTTATAATTTATAATGTATTTATTTCCTTGACTTTGGTTATATTCTCCATTTCTAGTTAAATTTTTACTTAAAAACGATAATAATTTAATATTATCATTTCTAACATCCAAGCAACCATATATTAGCTAAAATAGTTTACAAAAGCTTTTCTTTATTTCAAAATATATTTTTGGATAAAATTATTTCATTCACCCACATTTAAACCAATACCGTGTCGATTGTTCTATTCAAGTGTTTAGAAACCCCTTCGATACCGTTGTCCAGACTGTGCCGACGAAGGTTCATATGCCACTCAATAAACCAATCAACACAATATTAAAACAATTTATACTCACTAACAAATACGCGCTCATATATATTAATACGCTCAAACTCATTATAGAGTACTATAGACTCTAATTTAAATGAGTAATTCCCACCAGAGCCAAGGTTATCACCAACCTATTCTCTGATACCAACTATAACGACCCGCAAATCCGTAACCCTTGAGTCAACACTATTCAACCTAAATCAACTCAAGTTGTACCGAAATACGAACCATTCGGGTTAAAGAAGAAGAGGTAGAAGAAGAAAATAGAAAACAACAACAGAATCTAACCATTGCAGCGGAATAAATTATAATAGATAATAAATACACTTTACTCAAACATCAAACATTTTTGTTATTATATATTACATCATCAGAGTACATCAATCACGGCTCAATCTCAATGTCATACAAATGGATACACAATGACTCCACACAGCAGAAATACATATATAAACAAGTACGAGAGTACGTATCGTCATCCAGCTCGTCTCCTGAGCTCCACAGCATCTCCTGTATCCTATAATACTCGGTCTGACCTGAGCATTACAGTTAAATAACACCCGAGTCAGTCTGGATTACCAGCGTGAGAAAATCACACCCAATTGATTATTAAAGTTTCAAAAAATCCTTTGAAAACAAAAGCATCTCGTAAGACCATGCCATAAATAAACATGTCGGGTTTTTACCTTACGATAGCTAAAACATTTTTATAGAAATCTTCTGATATTATAATAGTGTCTATAGAAAGTAAATAGAATCTAGCTGAAATGCTTGCATCTCACGTTTCAGCAATAGTTGGGCACAATCAAAACCGTACGGGCGCGTAAGGAAAATGGATTCCAACTAATGGCTAGGCACTGGGGTACCACCTGCCACAGTACCTGGTCTAGATCAGCGTACCGAGGAGCCACCCTAACTCCCCTGCAACACAAAACCGGAACCATCCCTTACTGGACAGTCCCGAGCAAGATCACCCCACGGTTGGGATCAGCAACCGCCCACTAAGCCGAGATAAAGGGACATCTAGACAGGGATGACCTCAACCTCCAGTGGAGACTACCCACGAAGCCTTGCTGCATATCCCCTGATTTTCAGTCATTCCCATTTGATGAGGCTTGAGGCTAAGCGTTACCTTTTTAGAATATATCCCTTAGAATGCCCATCGTCTACCTGACGATGTTTCGCAAGCATTCATCCATACAAGTCCGTCCCGGGTTCGAATGGAACCGAAGGCACTATTCCTACTACATCCATTTTGGAAATATCCTCAGGATTAGTAGCGACTAGCCCTTGCGATTCACTGCTCCATCTTCGAGTCCAAAATCGTTTTCTACGAAACGTACAAACCGGATCGAAGTTGTTTTCGAGAAATAAATCTCGATCCCGGTCTCTTCGAAACGATCAACGCATTGTCCAATATTGATAGTCGGTGATTTAACTATCAATTAATATTCACAAACATCCATCCAACAATAAATAATTTTTTCCCAAATTATTTATTAACCTCAAAATATCTTCACAAGATATTTTTCTATTTTCAGTCCTTTGAAAACAATTCCAAAACCATCTTTTCTTTCAGAATAAACTTTCCCAATTATTTTCTATCTCCTCTGAAATCACCAAGCACAAAACTAGATTTTAAAATAATTTAAAACACTTTACTTTGAAATATACTTTAAAACATTTATTTTAAAACTACTTCAATGATTTGTAAAAAAAATACATACTATATGAATATTTGAAAATAAGGTTACTAAATAAAATATAAACTAGATCTTCATTTTTAAAAATACAATACTAAGTCATTCTTTAACTAATTATTGCTATAATAGATTAAAAGGAAATACTTACGTTAGAATTTAAATATTTAGAAATAGTAAATTTTTCAAAACATACTTCTTAAAACAACTTTAAACTTTAATTTATATTTAAAAATTTACTTTGAAAACGTACTTGGTTATTCAGAGAGAAATTTCCAATCTCAATCACTTAGATCAATTTTCCAAATTGATTCCCAATTTATTCCAATTGAAATTTCTTTACTTATCAGTTCATTTCAAAATTCACAATTTATGGACTTTATTATTATTTTCAGTTTGATTTTTAAATCCTTTAGCTGAAATATACAAATTTCAGGTTATTCCCAATTTCTTCTTTAATTCTTCTTAAATAATTTAAAATCCTAAATTTAAAATAAATGTTTTGTTCTTTTAAACAATTAACATTGAAGTTTAAGTTTCATTAACTTTCTGTTTATTTAAATTTCCCTTCCCATACCCAAGATTTATTTATTAAAATTTCAAAGTCGCTTTATTTTCTTTCCAGTTCTTTCATAAATTTATTCAACTTTTCTATAATTATTTTACTTACAATTTCACTTCTTTTATTTTCATTCCCAAACTCAAATTATATATATTTGGTAATTCATTATTGCCTGATTATAACAATCAAGTCATAGCATTCAATATTTCCACATAATTCATTACGGAATATCAAATATTCAGAACAGAGAAAATTAAATAATTGAATAAAGTTGAGGGGTCCAGTTGGATCCCTCCAACCTGTTTTTCCTACATCCACAGATGTTAGCTCAATATAAAATGCCAATTCCAAATATATACTACACTACAACACATAAATCAATTCAGCCATTTCAAACAATTATTTAAATTTAATCATTTAAATTTAAATTAACTGAGTGAGATTAACTCACCTTTGCATTTGATTTGTAGTCTATTCCATCTTGACTTGTTTTCCATCGTTGTTTTCAGACCTTGAATAACATTAGATGTTCTATTAATATTCAATCTAATTAAACAATTAATGATCATTTAGTAGATTTACTTAACTAACTTTTATATAAACTCTTACATATTTTTCCAAAGTTTAAAATAATCTCCTAGCTAACTTTTTTTTACTGTATATGTATATATTTTCTATTCTTAATCTGTATATATGATATTCTCAGTTATTATCCGTTTTAAACCTATAATTAATATATATACATTTAAATTAATTTAAATTAATAAATAAAAATAATAATAAAAACGCAGCAATACCTCACCGATGCTCTCACCAGAGTCCACACGCGACCTCGTTCATCCCTTACTGCCGCTGCCCATAACCAAACATCGCCGCGTGCCTACCTCACTTGCCTTGACCCTTAGATGCCAACCACGCTCGAGCTCGTCGCTGCTCTCCCAGTCAAACATCACCTCAACTTCGTTCCCAATCACGTCACCCTACACTAGCTCGAATCCACGAGCGACCCACGATGAGTCGATTCGATGAGGATGTGATTACTTCCATCTAGAGCTTCGAACAAATAAGCATGGAGTTTAGACTCGACCTCGATTTTGACACGAATGCTCGACCCCTTTCTTGATTTCGCGATTTCAATCGCCCATTTATTCTTTTTTTTTTCTTCGAATGATTTTCGATTTATGTACTGGATGAAGAAAAAGGGAAAGCCGGCGAACTAGTACAGAGGGTGTAGCGTGATTTCGTTTGCAATAGTTCGGCCATTATTGCTTTTGTGGATTCGATTTGAGAATGGGTGAAAGAAAAGAGACGAACACGATTTATAAAATAGGGTATAAGCTTCCTTCAGAAGATAAGCGACATAGAAAAGACGTTAGCACACAAAATTGTTTCTGCGTAGGCTTGCCCAGAAAGGAGATGGCTGAAGTGAAAGAACGGTGGCTATTGAAAAGAAATCTCATTGCTGACTAAATATCTAAATATATTAATTAAATTAAATTTTCGATATAAAGTGTCAACACGTTTATACATCGTACGCTCACACAACAACTCCAATCGCTACGAAATTTAAAATTCGATAATAATAAAATATTACGGATCCAATGGAACTGGTTTCGTCGAATTCCGAGACTGTGCCTCAGAAGGCTATTTTTAAATTCAATGTAAACGTTATATTTTTAAAACTGAACAAATCAGTGTTAAATTCAATTTTACAATCTCTATTATCCTCAATATTATTAACATAAATTTTACAAGCCTTTAAATTATTTTTAATAGGCTTAAAAGTCCAAATTCAATATTTTTCTCAACTTCAAATTGTTTAATTCAATAATTTAATTGTCAAATAAATTGTGATATTCGTAATCCAAGTTAAAATTACCTATCGAATATTTAAAGTCAATTAAATATTCCGATTTAAAAGCTTAAAAATTCCGGGTCGTCACAATAGGCAAAAATAGGCATAATAGGCAATTAGGTGCAGATCAGTCGACTGGCTCACTGAGTTCAGTCGACTGAACTCAGTCCCGAAATATACGCGGGATGTTGGTCAGTCGACTGGACCCAGTGGGTCAGTCGACTGGTGCCTATATTCCAGCCTTCCTAGCCTCTGCAGCTGGTCCCTGAAACGTGCATATGCTACAGCCAGTCGACTGGTCAGTCGACTGACTGACACTAGGGCTATTTTTCAGCCTTTCCAAATGAAGAGCAAACCCTTCCAAATTTCATCCGAACGAGCAATGGCGCTAAGGGTTTACACCAATTCAGCAACCCGGCCCTATAGACTCTTCAATGCACCACCAAAAACATGATTAAACATCAAAGTTGTGATTTTTAAAGATTTGGCTTCAAAACACCAAAAATTGAAATATTCACCAATTCCATCCAAATCAAAAGCAAATGCACATGAATAAGTGTTAGGAATTCATATCTAACAATCAAAGATAATCATAGACTTAGATGTGAGATAAAAATCTCACCTTTTTACTCAAAACAATGAAGAAGAAGCTATATAGCAAGGCAAGAACAATCACTCTTCAATTCTAACCCAAGAAGCTTGAATCTAAGCTTAAAAGAAAAACATTTTCTAAGTTAGGGTTTAGGAATTTCTGAAGTTAAAGAGAGAATGAGTTGGAGAAGAAGAAGAGGAGGCTTACCAATAGCTTCTCTTTGGGTGTGGAGCTAAAACTTGGATTTTGCAAATGAACTAGGGATTGGAGTTTCTATTTTCCATTCCATTCCCCCATTTTTGATAAAGCTTGAGTATTAGGAAAGGTTATGAAGTAATGAAGAGGAGAGGGGGTGGAACTAGGGTCTTAAGATAGAACATTGGGCTGAAACCCAAACTCAAACCCAAAGTGAAAAAATCTACTAACTCCAAACATAACGAAGTTTATACTCAAAAAGGTCGCAAACGGCATTTTGAACGCAATGGAAGTGGTCTCGAGTTCTAATTCGACCGTATGCAAAATGTAGCTTTTCGGACTATAATCCGACTAACGGTGAAATATTTAAATATACAATCGGTAAATATGCGGGTTGTTACATTATATCTAAAACAAAGTTTTATATTTTCGAAGGAGTTGATTTCTTTGCTTTTGAATATGTTTGCTTGATTTTCTTTGCCTTCAAAAGGGATACTTTCGAAGGGGTTGTAAAATTGTTTTCTTTTAATCAAGTTTTATACCGTCGATTGGGGTACTTTCAACTAGTTTCGAAACTAAGATTCTAAAGATAAATGCTAATACTTTAATATATTCGAAAGGTTTGAAAGGTAAAATTTAAAGTGTTGTAAGGCATGAGCCTAATGTTTTCAAGAGCTTTCGAAGGAGGTTATCCTATGAAGTCGAAAGCTAGGTTTCAAAAGCATCAAAAGGTTTTATAACTCAAACTCTATTTTTTAAAGGAAAAATCCACGGCTATATTAAAGGAGTTTTTATAATGGTTTAAGACTAGTCTATCTTTAATAAACTAAACCCATGGCAGTGGTATTGCTATGTTATTATATTGCTTCTTCTAATAGTAATACATGCATTTTATAATGGACTCATAACTGCATTTTGGAGAAAAAAGGTAGGAGAACTAGTTAGGTTAACCTAGTAGTGAATATAAGTTGAATAAACTCTTAAATGAGTAGAATTGCATTTAGGAAGTCTAGAAGATTAGAATATAGAATGTCAAAGTATAAAGGAAAGATATTGGTAGGGGCCAATATGTTTACAGTAAGCACATGAAAACTGTATGATATTGGCAAGGGCCAATAAGTTAATAGTTAACCATGAAAACTATGTACAAAGGAGGATGTCAGATAGACAGGTTCATAGTTAGCCCATGAAAACTGTGTAAATGAAGATGTTAGATAGAGAGGTTGATGGTAAGCCCATGAAAACTATGTAATTCGACAGGGTGACCATAAATAGTTAACCGGCTATTAGTTAGCCCATGAAAACTAATAGGTTAACAATAATCCTGAAACTATAATTGAGACAGATAGTCAGAATGAATGGTGATAGGTAATCCAGATTTGATTTTCTTGTTTTGCATGTCATCATAATGTTTTGAAATACTATATTTTTAACCATTGTGGATGTAGGAGCATAGTATATGGTTTTATAAAGATTTTATGATTCTATTGATGACATAACCTGTTCCGGTATGCGGCGTGGTCTCACTAGATATCTATTTGTTTTGAGATGATAGACTATTATTCATATCAGGCTTTATGTATGACTCAAAGTTTTTGTTTTCCCTTTAAACTCTCGGGTACTTAATCGATTTTGAGTAGTTTGATGTTTAGGGTTATCAGATTCTCTTCGTAGACGAAAGCTTCTTGGAGGCATGCAGGAGGCAATTTGTTATTTAGAGTTATCATTTTCTGCTATGTATTTGGATGTAAAGGCAGATTTATTAGCCTTATTGTATACTCTGATCAACCAAGTGGGCATCTTCATATGTCGCTCTTGACGTATGTGTAATAATTATATTTTGCTGAACGTGGTTAACGTTTTGGGATTGTGTAATGAACATGAATTTTTTTGAAAGGAATGTGGAAATATATTTTTGAATTATTAATTTTTTCCATATTCTTGTGATCTGTGTATCGATGAATCTAGCACTGCCATATTTGGTCACCGAAGGTTAATAACTATAGATGAATGCAGCATCCTTAGCTATTAGTTTTGGACATCCAAATAGGAGGATGTTACAACTCACCAACATCATTCATCAATCATGTAAACTGGATGGTTGGTTGATAACAATGGTGATCTCAATAATGAGAATGACAATACTGGCCCCATGAGCATGGGGCGAAATCTAAAAAATACAATCCAATTAAACCTCATATCAAAGCAAAAAAATTGAATAGTTCTTACTTATGCTTGAGAAGCACTGCAAACAAGCTGTACGAGAAGATAATAAGGTTAGCTTTGTTTCAAAGGGCACCTCATTAAGAAATAAGGCAAAGGATGATGAGATTAAGGTACTAAAGGCCTGAGTTAAATAGCAAGCATAACTCTGCGAATAAAACAATCAAAGTAGGAGGGGAGAGGTGAATCCTTCTCCATTCTGCAAAGATATAGTTGGGCCTGATTTCCCTAAAAACTTGAAGGCTCCCGCTATTGAAAAGTGCGATGGAATATCAAACCTAAATAATCTTCTTTGTACTTTTGAATATCACATGGATAGTCTAAAGTGGATAGATTAGCTTGACGTAAGTTGTTTCTAGTCTACTTTGCTGAAGCAGCTTCAAGATGGTTCCATGGTATGATTATAGGAAAATCTATTCATAGGCAAGTTGTCACTAGATTTTCATTGGTAGTTTAATGCTAGAAGAGAGATGTCTCCAAATCCGAGTACTCTATCCTACAACAACAGCGTTGTAATGAAAATTTATGTAATTTCATTAGCTTATTCAAATCTGAAGCTATGCAGATTGAAGTTATAAGTAAAGAATCGCTACTTATCGCTGCACATTCTAGAATAAAGAAGGGTACTGCATCTGGGATAAGGAAGCTAGAAATCTTTGCTATAGTATAAAAGCTTTCTATGAATGGGCTAGCAACTACATCTGATTTGAGGAAATTCCAAAGTTGATAGCATGCTATTTTATAAAACCACCTCAATCTAACATGATGGCAAAAAGGGGTAGAGACTTACAATAAGCCAGTAAAGAGGCAAAGAGAGTTTATTTTTCAGATCATACCCCTCTAACTCATAGCCCATCGCATATATCTGAAGTAATAAAATTGAGCCAATGTAACAGCAGGGGAATGGTAGCACTGATTTTAGAGAAGGATGGAGATCATCTGCTTCAGGGAAATGGTGAAAGTAAGGAAGAAGGGTCAAAGGTAAATGAGGAGAAGGCTGAAGCTCGAGCATTGAGATGATGGAATGTAACAGTTGACACATGTGCACGTGCACGGCTGAAGAATTTTTTTTTACAGTAGTACCAGTTGATGTTGGGCTGTATTTGCTGTTTGGGCTTGTATATGCAAAGTGTTATGATGATTCTATGATGTGTATAAATACAGTGGAAAAATTGTAACTGGGAAGTGTGAAGAAAATTCAGAAATAAAATTGTTCTTCTTTTATATCGATGTTGTTGCCATTAGTGATACTTGTCTTCCTTAATCTTTGCATATTGCTCATTATTGTGCTTATACCTATATGCTTCATTCTTGTTAAATCATATCTGCTCAGTTAAGTATTGTTCTCTGCATGTTGATGCTATCAGTTTTCATATATTTGTTCATATTTGTTTTGATTTTAACTACTCTTGAATATTCACTTGCAAAATATTGTTGATATACTTCTGATATTAGTTGTTTCATATTTTGATGCATCACTTTATTTGAATGATTAATTGATTACCGTGGTTCAATTATTCCTTAGTTCTTGTTCATTTTGGATCTCTATCTTGTAATTTGTTTCATTCTTATGCTTCTGTAAATCTGAAGCTTTGTTACATATACTTGCAAAGATTTATCATTCTTGTTGAAGTTTGGTAGCGGTTATAAATCTTAATCATCCTTTTGCAATATATTTCCTATTCTTGAATCTGCACTCAATTTGCCTTGATACATAATACCTTGTTTTGATATTCATTAAATTGGAAATCAGTATTTCCTGTTATAAAATCTTGCAAGTAATTTGTCAACTTCATTTTCATGGCTAAATTCATTGTACAAATTTTTTGTGTATTAACTTTAAGGTAAAACCTGCTGTTCTTGCATATATCAATCTCGTATTTGGTATAAATTTGTATAACTGACATTTTATCTTTCATAAATGCTGATCTTTCAATTTTCTGTAATTCAATACATAAGTTCTTGATCCCTGTTAATGCATTGTCCCATTCTTGTCCAAGTAAAGGTTCAAATTTATCATTTCTTGGTTCAATAACTCATTTCTTATACAAATTCACCTTCAGACCATCACTTCTTGCTGTGTGCATGTAATTTGGGCACAGGTTCATCTATCAGTACATACATACATACATACATACATACATACATACATACATACATATATATATATATATCAAATTGATCATTTCTTCTTCTCCTTCCCTCATAACAATTCCTCCACTACGTCAAATTCATTGATCACCTCCCGCAAATCCACCATTTCATCATGAGCAAAGATTCTGACCCACCATGTTCTTCCAATTTGGTATCAGAGCCATTAAATGGGGATGAAATAGAACCCCAAATCGATCCAAGCCTCAATAAAAACAACTCTTACACACATCCACCCTTTCTTGATCAAGAATTACTATGGCAACGACAGGGAGAGTTTAATGAACATATCACTAAATCTTTAACCCAGTTAGAGCATAGCAACCGAAAGCTGGAGCATGACATCACCACCAGATTCGAAGGATTCCACAATGTCCTTACATATCTTGCCAATGATATGCGACAATTGAAGTTCAAACCTCAAGCACCACCACCTGCACATCCCACATGCCCTCCATCCATACCTCAGTTTCATCCACCAAACCAAAACAACGAGAATCTCCCTTATATGGCATCCACCAGTACAAGAAACCATCCACCACAACCCAGAAATGCTCATTATCCTTTGAATCCATTGAATCCAAACCTTTCCGTTCCAAGAAATCCTGGTCCAAACTATCCCAATCCACCACCCAATTATACCACTATGCATTATCCAAATCCTATAACCTCTTACAAACTAGAATTTCCTACTTTTTCTAGTGATGAAGGAGTGGCTGATTTGTTGAGACAAGTCGAACAATTTTTTAGATTTCAACATACTGAGGAGCAATATTGGGTAGAGATTTGTTCTTTTTACTTAAAGAAGGAGGCGCTGCAGTGGTATCACTGGTATACAAATACAGTACTTAATCATGATCTATGGCCCGTTTTTAAGGAAGAGATTCTAGTGAGGTTTAACCCGGAGGAAATGGAGAGGCCCTATGAAACATTATCCAAACTCAAACAACATACCACAGTGAGAGCATACCTTAGCCGCTTTGAACAATTACAGGAAGTAATTGAGACCCTACCACCTAAATTTTTGCTTGATAGATTTATTGGAGGGTTGAAGGAGGAGATTCGATATGATGTTATGACTTCAAGGCCAGTTGATTTCAGAGAAGCGGTAGCACTGGGCAAAATGTTTGAATGCAAGTACACACAGACCCGAAAGAACCATAAGACTTCCACTGCTAACCAGTCCCATACTCCTATCCCTAAGCCTACACCACTCACCCTACCCCTGCCCATGTCAAAGACTCAACACAAAATCAACCTAACACCATATCTCGGGGCAGCAGCAACACTACTGTTGAAAGTATAGCAAAAAGTAGAGGGTTGACTCCTAATCAGGTTGTGGAAATGAGAAGACAAAATTTGTGCTATGGTTGCAAGGAGAAGTGGTCAAAGGATCATAAATGTAAAAGTTCTCATGTGTATGTTTTAGGAGGGTTAATGTCACTCAAGGAAGAGGAGGATGCAGAAAATAATTTTCAGGATGATTCATATGAACCTGAAGATGAGATAGTGGCAGAGGAAGCACTCTCCATCACTTTGCAAGCAATGTGTAGAATTCCAGCTTTATCTACCATTAAGGTGAAGGGAATCATCAACAGGAAAATGGTGCAAGTTCTCATTGACTCAGGATCGACACATAGTTTTATCAATACACATCTTGCCAATAAGTTAGAACTGCCTATCGATGAATCCAAGGTTTATGAAGTGACTGTGGCCAATGGTGAAAAGTTGACTGGCTCTGGTATATGTAGAAATGGAATGCTAAAATGTCAGGGGTGCAAAATGCCCATTGATTTGTTATTATTACCTTTGCAGGGTTTCCAAATTGTATTGGGTGCTCAATGGATGAAAAGTTTGGGTGATGTGACTTTAAACTTGGAGCAGTTGCAAGTTAAATTTTGATATAATAACAAGTATTATACTTGGTAAGGGCTCAGTCAAGAAGAGACGAAGATTGTTGATAAAAAGGCTATAGAGAAGGAGAATGCACATGGTCAGTTGAATATGTTACTATGCTATCAAGTTGACTTGAAGGAAGAGCAGACCACAATCCTACCCCTAGCCATCCAAGCCCTGATTAACCAATACCCTGACATTACCTCAACTGTTCCATTCCTACCCCCAAAAAGACAACATGATCACAAAATCCCTCTTCTTCCAAACACTAAACCTATTTGCCTTAAACCCTATAGACATTCATATCACATTAAAAATGAGTTGGAAAAAATTGTAAATGAATTGTTAGCCGTGGGAGTTATCAAGCATAGCAACAGCCCATTCTCTTCCCCTGTGGTGATGGTTCGAAAAAAAGATGGAACGTGAAGATTGTGTGTTGATTATAGAAACCTAAACGCTTGCATTTCCCATACCTTTGATTGATGACCTGTTTGATGAGTTACAAGGAGCTGCCTATTTTTCTAAACTAGATTTGAGATCAGGGTACCATCATCTTCGTATGTGTGAAGAAGATGTACACAAGACAGCCTTTAAGACACATGAGGGACATTATGAGTTCCTTGTGATGCCTTTTGGCCTAATTAATGCTCCATCCACCTTTCAATCCCTGATGAACCATGTGTTTAAACCCTATTTGAGAAAGTTTGTTCTGGTATTTTTTGATGACATTTTAGTCTACAACAGGGACTGGGAAGATCACCTTGATCATCTCAAGACCACCTTTCATACATTGCAACAGAATAGACTGGTGATTAAATTGACAAAATACACCTTTGCGAAACAGTCTCTGGAGTACTTGGGCCACATTATCTCATATCAAGGCCTAGTTGTTGATCCAAGCAAGGTTCAAGCAATCATGGAATGACCATTACCCAAAAATTTAAAATCACTCCGAGGATTTTTGGGGTTAACTGGCTACTATAGAAAATTTATTAAAGATTATGGAAAAATTGCAAGTCTCCTTACTGACATGCTTTAGAAAAATGCCTTCATATGGACCGATCAATCAAGAGAAGCTTTCGAAAAATTTAAGCACTGTCTCACCAGACCTCCCTATTAGCTATGCCATATTTTTCTCTACCTTTTACTCTCGAGTGTGATGCAAGTGGTCAGGGCATAGGAGCAGTATTACTTCAGAATAACCGACCCATAGCATACATGAGCAAAGCATTAAATGGAAGAAATTTGTTGCTGTCTACTTATGAAAAGGAGTTATTAGCCATTATTCTAGCTACTAAAAAATGGGCTTAATATCTTTTGGGAGGCAATTTATTATTAAAACTGATCATCAAAGTTTAAATTTTTTTTTGACTTAGAAATTGCATACAGGGTTGCAACACAAGTGGCTAATTAAATTGCACGGCTTCGACTATAAAGTAGAGTATAAATCTGGAAAAGATAATATAATTGCAGATGCATTGTCGAGGAAGGAAGCAAGCACTTGGGATGACGCAGAAACACAATCTATCTCTGTAGTACAAACCCCATGGTTGCAGGAGCTTAAGCATACTTTACACTCATCTGATTGGTATAAACGGCAGATCAAAAGAGTTCAGGATAAAGAACTCAGTAGTAGAAAGTATAAAATAGTTGATGGGTTGATTTTTTACAAGGGAAAGATTTTTGTGGATCACCACCTCCACAGTTTGCAACAATCACTGATACAAAAGCATCATTCAACACCTTTGGGTGGACATGCAGGAATTAAACCTACCTTGAAGAAGTTAAAGCAAATATTTTACTGGAAAAAAATGAGAAAAGATGTAGAGATTTTTGTGAAAGAATGTGAACAATGTCAACGAAATAAAGGGGAGAATGTTCTGCTACCTGGATTGCTGCAGCCATTACCCATTCCTGAGATGATTTGGATAGATATAGCTATGGATTTTATCACTGGCTTGCCAAGGAGTGATAAATATACTGTTATACTAGTTGTTGTTGATCGGCTAAGCAAGTATGCCCACTTCTTTCCTCTCAGCCACCCCTACACTGCTAAAGATGTTGCTACTGTGTTCTTTAATGGTGTGTTTAAGCTACATGGCTTACCCAAAACCATAGTTAGCGACAGAGACTCTATATTCATAAGTAAATTTTGGCAACAACTGTTTAAGTTGCAAGGCAGTAGCTTAAAGCTAAGCACTGCCTACCATCCTCAAAGCGATGGGCAGTCAGAAGTGATTAACAAGATATTGGAGGGGTATTTGAGGTGCTTCATCTGCCATAAACCAAATGAGTGGAGTAAGTGGATAACACTAGCTGAGTATTGGTATAATACCACTTGGAAAGTTTCAACCAACACCACTCCATTCAAAGCTGTGTATGGTATTGACCCACCCACACTTCTATCCTATGTCCAGAACACAGCTAAAGTGGAACAAGTCGAGGATATGTCGTTTACTAGAGACATAATGTTAGAATATTTGAAGGATAGTTTGAGATTGACATGTGAACGAATAAAAAAGTATGCAGATTTGAGAAGATCGGAGAGAAAGTTTGAAGTAGGTGATTGGGTGTTTCTTAAGCTTCAACCTTACAAGCAATTGACAGCCAGAAATCAGAAGACTTGCAAACTCTCACCTAAGTACTATGGGCCATATGAAGTAATTGAAAAAATTGGAGAAGTAGCTTATAAACTTCATCTTTCAGCCACTGCAAAAATCCACCCTGTCTTTCATGTCTCTCAGCTGAAGAAAAAGGTAGAAAGTTCTGTGATTGTGCAAGATGACATTCGTAGTTTTGTAGAAGAAATTGTAGAACAGCCCGAGTATATAATTGATAGAAGAATAATACCCAGAAATAATGAAGCAGTGGTTCAAATTTTGATTAATTGGAAGGAGAAATCTGTAGAAGAAGCCACCTGGGAAGATTATTGGCCTATGATAAAAAAATTCTCTACCTTAGACCTTGAGACAAGGTCTCTTCTTGAAGTGGATGGGAGATGTAACAGTAGGGGAATGGTAGCACTAATTTTAGAGAAGAATGGAGATCATCTGCTTCAGGGGAATGGTGAAAGTAAGGAAGAAGGGTCAAAGGTAAATGAGGAGAAGGCTGAAGCTCGAGCATTGGGATGATGGAATGTAACAGTTGACACATGTGCACGTGCACGGTTGAAGAAAAAATTGTTACAGTAGTACCAGTTGATGTTGGGCTGTATTTGCTGTTTGGGCTTATATAGGCAAAGTGTTATGATGATTCTATGATGTGTATAAATACAGTGGAAAAATTGTAACTGAGAAGTGTGAAGAAAATTTAGAAATAAATTTTTTCTTCTTTTATATTGATGTTGTTGCCATTAGTGATACTTGTTTTCTTTAATCTTTGCATGTTGCTCATTCCTGTGCTTATACCTATATGCTTCATTCTTGTTAAATCATATCTGCTCAGTTAAGTATTGTTCTCTGCATGTTGATGCTATCAGTTTTCATATATTTGTTCATATTTGTTTTGATTTTAACTACTCTTGAATATTCACTTGCAAAATATTGTTGATATACTTCTGATATTAGTTGTTTCAGATTTTGATGCATCACTTTATTTGAATGATTAATTAATTACTGTGGTTCAATTATTCCTTAGTTCTTGTTCATTTTGGATCTCTATCTTGTAATTTGTTTCATTCTTATGCTTCTGTAAATCTGAAGCTTTGTTACATATACTTGCAAAGATTTATCATTCTTGTTGAAGTTTGGCAGCGGTTATAAATCTTGATCATCCTTTTGCAATATATTTCCTATTCTTGAATCTGCACTCAATTTGCCTTGATACATAATACCTTGTTTTGATATTCATTAAATTGGAAATCAGTATTTCCTGTTATAAAATCTTGCAAGTAATTTGTCAACTTCATTTTCTTGGCTAAATTCATTGTACAAATTTTCTGTGTATCAACTTTAAGGTAAAACCTGCTGTTCTTGCATATATCTGACATTTTATCTTTCATAAATGTTGATCTTTCAATTTTCTGTAATTCAATACATAAGTTCTTGATCCCTATTAATGCATTGTCCCATTCTTGTCCAACTAAAGGTTCAAATTTATCATTTCTTGGTTCAATAACTCATCTCTTATACAAATTCACCTTCAGACCATCACTTCTTGCTGTGTGCATGTAATTTGTAGTTTGTGCACAGGTTCATCTATCAGAGTGTGTGTGTGTGTGTGTGTGTGTGTATATCAAATTGATCATTTCTTCTTCTCCTTCCCTTATATCAATTCCTCCACTATGTCAAATTCATTGGTCATCTCCCGCAAATCCACCATTTCATCATGAGCAAAGATTCTGACCCACCATGTTCTTCCAACCAGCGAACAACTTTCCTATTAAAGGGAAGAAAATTGAAAAAAAACAAGGGTTGTGCTTGTTGCTACTTCAATAGGGTTAATGGGTATCGCCATGTGAATATATTTTTTGAAAATTTGATCCAAAAGGCCTATATGGGCATCTTTAAATAAACAATGGTAGCAACTCCACCGTAGAATCAATCACCTAATCCCCATGTAGACAAGGTCGAGAGTACTGGTATTCTCATAAGCTTCATCTACGGTGGGCCTCATCTAACTAGAAAAAGAAAAAATAATAATGGACAGATACATCCAAGAGTCATTGGCCAAGAATAAAACTATGTACCATATCAAGCAATAGCCAATAGCAGATACCATCTTCGCAACTGCAGATTCAGCAGGGGTCCTATTTCCTCATTTGGATCTCCTTATGGTAGTAGTACGGATACCAAATTGTGCTATTAATAAAGTATTTGTTGACTCTAGAAACTTAGTCAATGTAATTTTTAATGTTGTGTACGATAGAGTGAAGCTACTAGCAAAAGTTCTGAAACATACACTTGAGCTAATTTATGGATTCAATAATACAAAAGTAGTTCCAATGGGGTTAACCAAGATCCTAGTGATGGCTAGAACTACATTGCTTTAAGACATTCTATGCAAGCTTTCTCATAATTAATTAACCATCTCCATACAATGCCTACGTGGAAAAGGTTGCGTTAATAGATATGGGAGCAGATATCTCATAGAAAGATTTTCTAATGAATTTCCATACCCCTACTTGGGTAGGGAATATTAGGGGAGAGTAGGCTTTTGCTAGGGATCTATATTCTATAACTTTAAATCATAGTAATAAAGCTATTTCAGATGATACTATTATGTCTCCTAATGTATGTGATAAGCTAGTTCAAGAAACTACACCAGTATTTAATGTCACCACTGACACTGAAATATGTCAACCTGTAACTAGTGTTAGTGTATAGTAACAAAAGAGACTATCTTCATATGAGTATAATAGTTGAAAATGCCACTACCTATGCGTGGTATTTGTAACATCCAGCCTTTTCGCACACTTTAAACCGACACACGTGCCAATTCAAACCATACGGAAGGTCGGATTGTTATGGGTAAATGAGAAAGATAGAGAAGAAATAAAACAAAACAGAATCTCACAGCGGAAGGATAAAATATAATAATCAAATATACAGTTCATGAAACTGTTTTACAAAATAATTTATTTTTCTTGTGCAATAAATATCAGAGTTACACATACCAATACAACAATGCAGCGAATTAAATGATGTAGTGCACTAGTATAAATAATAATAATACAAATCTTCGTCTTCGTCCTCCAAAGCTAAATCTTCAAATCCTGAAACGCTCGGACTGACCCGAGCGAATTTGAAAAGACAAAAAACGCTCGAGTCAGAACTAAAAGATCTTATGTAAGTTAAATTTTACAGAAATAAATATGAGTACTGTAACTTAAGAGATGCTCGGGATTTACATCTCCTAAGGATCCGTTAAACTATTTACTATGTAGTATATTGCGCTATTATAATAGTGTCTAATTGTAAAATAAACTTACTTTTAAATAGCGTTAAGGCTTTACATTTTCCACCTTAACACAGAATATATTCCCATAGTCTATACAGTACCGTAATCTCCCCCGTACTGGGCGTCGTCAGAGGGCACTCCATAGGTATGGTACAAAACCAAAATCGTATAAGGCGCGATAGGGTAGGTGACACGGCACAACTAGGCAATGCCAGGGTAGATATACCAATTACGCTTCCGAGTCGATGGTAACGCGTAGCCGCAGCTACCGCCCACCTCGAACAAACTCCCCCAAAATAAAAAATAGAAGTGGCCACTGAATCAATCCAAAGTCGAAGTATAATATCGAAGAGGAGTGTCCGATCAGAGGAATGACCTCATTAACCCGTCAATCGCTCCTGTTTTAGCCACCTTATTCCAACTCACGGGAGTCGGGTCCATGTATTTACCTTACAGGAAACGTCGCCCCAACCTACTTCATTCTGGAATCTCCACCGCGTACACGGTTAGTCAAAGTGGTTTTCGGTATCGACAGAGAGTATGTCCATATCCGATCCCGGTCTCTTTGCCAACCAATCGTTATTATAACACCGCGGTCATTTAAAAATAGTTTATACTTTAAAACCAGAATATAATCCATTTCAAAACCATAATATTACGATATCATTTCTTCTTTAAAACCCAAAAAGATTCATTTTGATATTATTTTATAAAACCCAAATCAATGATATCATTTCCCAAATATAAATCTTTTCCAAAAATTATGCCACTTTCAAAATTTATAAACCAAATATTTGAATATTAACTTTCAACATAATACTTCGAAATCCATAGTTTTTAAAACCATTACTTTCAAAACTAAATGGTTTGGATATTCAACAGTATATAAAATAAGTGGTTTAACTTAAATGTTACTTTGAAAAGAAATATTTCTCGTGGCTTTACAATACATTTCTTTATTTAAAGTTAAAACCAAAATTTAATATCGCTTCAAGTTCCAAAACCATTTCAATAAATTCATATATATACGTATATCCATTTTGAGTATAAATAGTTCAACTAAAGTTGGATTTTATTCTTTCAAATCAAATGTTCTATTAATTAGCCTTGAATATTCACATAGAATCCATAATTTATAAGACTTCAATTTCTAGTAATAAATTAAATATATTTTCCAATTCAAGTTATACTAGAATATTCATTTAATTTATTTTGGAAAAATCCAATTATAAATATCATATCTTAAAATTTCCAACTTAACATTTAAACATAGGATATAAATTATCAAACTCCATTTACTAAATTTTCTTCCATTTTAATAAAGAGATTTATACACCTTTTTATTTCAAATTTTTCAACTTCATATGTATATAAATATGGAAGAAAACATTTATTCAGTATAAAATTTAAGATTTTTATAAACCGTATTCCATCCAAACCATAGAAATCACATTAAAAATAGTTATATATAGACCGCGGTGCCTGTATATAGTTTTCTATCCTATGTTCAAGTGATACGGATATTTATCATTTCAATCCGCAATTTAAAAAAAATAAAATAAAACTGCGGTTGTATATCATTTCAAACCGCAATCCCGAATGAAATGTAAATGCATACTAACTTGCAGTTTAATGATATCCAAATAAAACATTCATTCAACAACACATCCATCATCCAATCACAACATCGATCAATATCAATCAATAACAATTATATGTATGATCATATATAACAGGTGATAACTGGAAGTTTATTCAAATTAAATTTATCAACTATTAATCTAACAGTTTATTCAGTAATAATTTATACAACTGTTAACTAGCAATTCATATGCAACAAAAATTTCCAGCAGTCAATTAATACACAATAAATCAATTAAATTAACAGTTAAATTTAATAAAATGCAATTCAACAGATATGAATGAAATAAACATGCCAAATACTCATAAATAAATTTCTATTCCTTTCTAAAATTTATTTAACAAACATAAAAGCTTCTAGTAATTGTGAGTGGGTCAAAACACTCACCTTTTGAATTTAAATCGAATGTAAATCCGATTTAAACCCAAAATTTGACGGTCTCTAAATTTATCCAAACCAGCGTCATCAGATCCGGAATTTAATTACGATCCTAACAAAAGAAATTTCGTGTGAAACGGAGTTCGTATGTGAAAGTTATCACAATTAAACGATTTGCAATTGAAATAAAAAAAAATTAAAAATAAACAAAACAAAAATAAAATACCGTGCCACATCCACCTTCCCTCGTGAAAAACGCATATGCTTCTTCTTGATTGCTAACTTTGTTCCGTAATTTTTCTTTTATTTCGATTTACTTTAATTTTCCTCCTTATTATATGAATGTATGTATTTTAAAAGGTTTGAAAGAAAAAGAAGATTTGAAAAAGAAGAATTGAAAAAAAATGATTAAAATAAGAACTGAAAACGGAAGAGAAGATCTAGATTTGAAAAGAAGAAAGTTTGAAATAGAAGTAAATTTGAAGAAGAAGAAGAAGAATATTTGAAGAGAAAGAAAAAAAATTAAAATGAGAGATAATAAGGAGCTTTGAGAAAAACAAGAAAAAAGAAGAAGAAGAAGAAGAAGAAGAAGAATAGCATGGAGGCTAGGGTTAGAGTTAGGAGAAACAAAATGTAATAGAAGAATAAGAAGTAGGTTATTTATAAGGTTAGAGTTAGGTTTAGGGACAAATAGATTTGAAAGGAGAGGCTGCTATTAATTAGAAATAAAGTGAATATGAACACTTGGTATTGAAATATAGCAAATATGAACAGTCCTTTTTTTTTTTTAAAGTAGCAGGTATTAAAAAGAGGTATTTATTAATTAGAAAGAAAATGAATATGGAGGGACAAAAATAAATGACACGTTTCGTTAGTTTGATTCTAAATTAATTAAGTGCTAGATACAGAAAAATTTGAATACATCATATATATATATTCATACTTTAACTGTGTGACAAAATTGCTAAACATACATCAAGTACGATTAATTGGTGACAATATATAGGAATAATCAACAATAAATGTGGATGCAATCACATAAGGATCTAATAGGGAAGGAGATAAAAGTAACAACGTTGATTAATTCCACTTTCCCACTTTAGCCAATCCAATTACAAAATTTAAAATTTTATAAAATTTCTCTCCTTTGATTTCTTAAACAATTTTAATAACTAACAACAAGTTCTATGTTAATTCAATCATTAATCATTTCGCCAATTACCAAATTAAATTTCAATTATTCGCAATAAATCAAATTATAAATTTTTCATTCCAATAAATAAAATAAATCTTGATTTTTTTTTTCTTCCATCCTTATTAATTCCACAACTTGTTCAATTTGAAAATCATTATCATATTTTCCAAATGTTACCTTAATTTAACACTTATGTAACGTATTATTAGATTCGTTGCAAGATTTCAATTTCAATCCCCATTTCTTAATATACTCAAATTCTGGACATTTTTATTTCCTTACCCATAAGGGTAACATTTATTGCCAATTCCATCCAAATTTAACAGGTAACCCTTAACAATGTTTTCAATCCAAAGGTTATACTTAAGTTTACGTTGTATTCTACAACTTATCATATTATGAAGAAAATTCACATTATTCCCCAATATTACCTTAATTCATATTAACTTAACATTAAATTTACTCTTCATTCTATTATTAACCTATTAGTATTAAAAGATGAAATTAACATTGGTTTTACACTCTATTACGTAGATATCCTTAAATTTTATCTAAGTTTATATTTACATAATATTCCAACATTAAATTTCATCCAATTTTTTTTTCTTCCTTTTTATTTTAATTAAATCCAATTTCCCTAAAGTTACATTCAAACAAGTAAATTTTGATTTCCAATCAATCATTATACTATAACATTCTTAACATTTTTTTCATTACACTACTAAATTTCTACCTTGATAAGTTTACGCTTCTATTGCTTTACTTTCACACTTCTGTTAAAATATAAATTAATTCTAAAGTAACGTTTATTGTTGACCCCGCCATTTTAATTACTCATATTTAGATGAACGTTATTTCAAATAAGTTCATTGACTCATTTAAATTAGGTAGTTTATAGTAGTTGTTATCCCACCCTTACAATTATTTCCTACTAACGTGCTACCAACTCCTTTAATTAAAATTTGAATTCCAAACCTTATTTAATATACTAAGTAAGATAAATAACATATATAGATTGCTACCAACTTTCCTTTTCTTGCATCTATGTGTTTATTACTTGACACACCAGTAAATATTACATATACACAAAATTCCGTTATCACTTGCCTAACAAGGTTATTATCACTTAAGATCTCACTGCATCCACATTTTCACATTTTCATTTCCTAGTTTCTTTACTTTATTCTACATAATTTATTACAAATGGGATTTTCTTTGGTTTACATCTTATTTGTATTTAACATTTCTCAATCACCAATTCATTTCACTTTAACTGCGGTAAATTGGCGGATAAATTGAATTTGATTCCCAAAATCTAAATTAACAAGAAACAAGGGTAGGTAACATACAATAGTCATTACTCCAAATTCTAGTCACCTAAATAGTCTTTTATTCCTTGCAAATAAATGTTACTATTTATTTTCATAGTACAAATCTCAATGATTATCCCATTTTAATTTGCTTAGGCCATTTATTTCACTATACATATCTACATAAATGGGTAATTTATTCAATTCATTAAGTGTCAATTCTATTAAGCCCTGTTTATATCTTTATGCATTCTTCTATAACTTTACAAAAGGGAATAACTTTTAAACTCATACACTTAATAACAAAACCGTTATAAATCCAATAAACTTCCAAATCCAAGTTTGTACACATTTTACACAACTATTATGATTTCTCACAAACGTTGAATTTATTAAATGACCATTTATTATAATTTAATTCCCTTAATTGAATCAAATGCTTATTATTATATATATTCTTTTCATTCTACCATTCCTTCCCATTTTATATTCATTAACGTATTTACACATCTCTATCTTTCAAATATAAAATAACCAAACTGATTACAAACACTGTTTCTATCAATTTTCATAAGTTTGTTCAAAACTATACTTTTGTTTACATAAAATAAATTTTATGTTTCTATTAGTTTTCTTTTCCTTTCACTACAGGCATAAATTATTACTATCTATACTAATTACATCTTTGTATTAATGAACACCATTTAAGTTAATATTTATTCTAACATTCACAAATTCAACATTTATTTGTTTCTTAAAAATTACTTTAAATCAAGTTGTGACAATTTACATTATCCACATCTATTATCATAAATTTTTATAGTTACACTAAATTGCAACCACTATACCAAATTTCTACATTTATTTTTAACCAAATTAGAAATTATATTAATTCATTTTATTAAATATCATAAATTTAACGGGTCGTTACAATCTCCCCCACTCAAAACTTTTCGTCCCCGAAAAGGAAAAAGAAGGGAGGAGGAAGATTTACAGTGCATCTTATTTCAAATATTAACTTATAAACAATATTTTACTGGATTAATTTCCTTTAATGAAATATACTTGTTTTATAATCATTATATCCTTTAATACTTGAATTATTAAAGTTGGAAAAATACTTTCACAAAATTCTAAGTCCAAAATTTACGAAATTTTTTGGCAGAGTCTCCTTTGTACGGAGGGACTCTGGAGAAAATATAATATCCAAATATACAATATATTACATATATATCCAAAATAAAATATCCCAACACGGGAAAATATATAAAATAGCGCTTTATACGTAATCCGGAAACGTACCTATTTGTCGGACACTATACTTTTTTTTTATTTTGGAACCAAAAGCAGTAGCAGTTGCTTCCATCACCTGTATTCACTTATATAGTCTAAAAGTTAAATATTTATATTACAATGAAATGTTTGGGTAGATTCAATCATTCATATCCAATCAAATGCAACAACCATAAATTTTAACAAACAGCACATGCCACCAACAGACAACCATTCAATCAAACAATCAATTTGTTGTTCGGGTTCAAATTCTGAAATTGTACGGAATGAAGAATAACTATCAATTGCATCCGTTACTCAACAGTCTTAGATGGAACAAAGATAGATTATTTGTTCATCCCATAACTCCAAAATTTCTTACCCAACCAACATACATCAACCAAACAATCCAAACCAACACCAAAATAGTTTATTTACATTTATTTCATACTTCAGTGGTTTGATTTTCTTCCCTTCATTTATGAGGGATTTCTTTGTTCTTACAAGTTTTATTTTCCAATTATCACCAAATTTATTATATTTGTATTTCCTTTTTATTACTTAAGTTTATAAAATAATTCTCATTAATAACAACAAATATTTTGAATATCTTCCTTTCTTTACTCTTTACTTGTAAGGTTTCCCTTAAATTCTTAATCTGCTAACATTCATTCTTATAAGTGGAAGTTTTTATTTATCTATTAACTATGGATTACAGTCATTTAAATTCTTCCTACTTTCCATTATATTAGAATAGGGAAGATTAAAACATACTTAAGTCAATAATCATACAATCAATTCTTATTTTGAATTTCATTTTATATACTTAGGTTCATATCATCTATTAATAATTCTTAACCCTTTTTCAGTAAAATTTCAATGATAACCTAAGTTTATACCATTAAATTCTTATTATAACAGTAATTTATTGAATACTTCATTTTTCTAAATTCCTACTTGTAAAATATTCAATTCCAGTTTCTCATTTAACACTTCAACTTTTATATTTGGGTAAGTTATTTATGTTAAGGAAATTGCAATTGAACTTATACAAGTTTAATCTCCATTCTTTTAATTAAATTTAATGTTTATCCATATTACTCTTTGTCTCATATGTATGCAAATTCCTCTTTATAGCTTTGCAATTATTCTCTTATTTCAATTAGAGGTTTCAATTCATTTATTACTTAACTTTTATTTCACTAACAAATTTTAAGCAATTAATTAACGGAAAAATTTAGAATTAAATACCGGGTTAAATTTCAATTTATTTCAAAATAATAGATAAATAAGTTCTTACAACTCAATATCTCTAATTATAGTTAGAGCAATAAAAGAAATTTTTTAGAAAAGTTCAAAATAAATCTGCAGTAAAATTTACTACAGTGGCCTTTCCCCTTCGAAACTCGAAATGAAAGTCGATGATGCGGCCGTCATCACCGAATTTATTTTCCAACGACAGAGAGGAAAGTACAGAATTTAAATTTTTTTTTTCCCAAAATCTTCTTTAAAACAATTCTTCCAAATTATACGAAATATTTATATAAGAAATTTCTTATAAACCAAATCAATAAATTTCACAAATTCTTTGAAAGCAGATTTAGAAAAAATCCCGGACTTAAGTTCTAAAATCTCCAATTTGATTTATCATAATTTCAACTTAGCTTCAGTTATTATAAATATTTTATTTCCTAACACCCAATCTATAGCAACCAAATATATATATATCTTTATAAAAATATTTTTATATATAGAAAATATAATAGGCAAAATTCTTTCATTCACCTATATTAAAACAAATATTATGTTGGTCTGTCCTATTAAGTGTTTAGAAATCCCTATTGATGACATAGCGTTCCATGCATCAACCAGAATTTATAAATACAAAGCGGAACAGATTAACACAATATAAAAATCTTTTTATTAATACTAACAAATACGCTCTCTCATATATATACACTCAGCGACTCCCATAGGATATTACTACCCTATTAACAAAGAGTCAAACCCCATAAAGCCAAGGTTTATCGCTAAACCAAAGCTCTGATACCAGATGTAACATCCAGCCTTTTCGCACACTTTAAACTGACACACGTGCCAATTCAAACCATACGGAAGGTCGGATTGTTATGGGTAAATGAGAAAGATAGAGAAGAAATAAAACAAAACAGAATCTCACAGCGGAAGGATAAAATATAATAATCAAATATACAGTTCATGAAACTGTTTTACAAAATAATTTATTTTTCTTGTGCAATAAATATCAGAGTTACACATACCAATACAACAATGCAGCGGAATTAAATGGTGTAGTGCACTAGTATAAATAATAATAATACAAATCTTCGTCTTCGTCCTCTAAAGCTAAATCTTCAAATCCTGAAACGCTCGGACTGACCCGAGCGAATTTGAAAAGACAAAAAACACTCGAGTCAGAACTAAAAGATCTTATGTAAGTTAAATTTTACAGAAATAAATATGAGTACTGTAACTTAAGAGATGCTCGGGATTTACATCTCCTAAGGATCCATTAAACTATTTACTATGTAGTATATTGCGCTATTATAATAGTGTCTAATTGTAAAATAAACTTACTTTTAAATAGCGTTAAGGCTTTACATTTTCCACCTTAACACAGAATATATTCCCATAGTCTATACAGTACCGTAATCTCCCCCGTACTGGGCGTCGTCAGAGGGCACTCCATAGGTATGGTACAAAGCCAAAATCGTATAAGGCGCGCTAGGGTAGGTGACACGGCACAACTAGGCAATGCCAAGGTAGATATACCAATTACGCTTCCGGGTCGATGGTAACGCGTAGCCGCAGCTACCGCCCACCTCGAACAAACTCCCCCAAAATCAAAAATAGAAGTGGCCACTGAATCAATCCAAAGTCGAAGTATAATATCGAAGAGGAGTGTCCGATCAGAGGAATGACCTCATTAACCCGTCAATCGCTCCTGTTTTAGCCACCTTATGCCAACTCACGGGAGTCGGGTCCACGTATTTACCTTACAGGAAACGTCGCCCCAACCTACTTCATTCTGGAATCTCCACCGCGTACACGGTTAGTCAAAGTGGTTTTCGGTATCGACAGAGAGTATGTCCATATCCGATCCCGGTCTCTTTGCCAACCAATCGTTATTATAACACCGCGGTCATTTAAAAATAGTTTATACTTTAAAACCAGAATATAATCCATTTCAAAACCATAATATTACGATATCATTTCTTCTTTAAAACCCAAAAAGATTCATTTTGATATTATTTTATAAAACCCAAATCAATGATATCATTTCCCAAATATAAATCTTTTCCAAAAATTATGCCACTTTTAAAATTTATAATTCCTTGTAACCAAATATTTGAATATTAACTTTCAACATAATACTTCGAAATCCATAGTTTTTAAAACCATTACTTTCAAAACTAAATGGTTTGGATATTCAACAGTATATAAAATAAGTGGTTTAACTTAAATGTTACTTTGAAAAGAAATATTTCTCGTGGCTTTACAATACATTTCTTTATTTAAAGTTAAAACCAAAATTTAATATCGCTTCAAGTTCCAAAACCATTTCAATAAATTCATATATATACGTATATCCATTTTGAGTATAAATATTTCAACTAAAGTTGGATTTTATTCTTTCAAATCAAATGTTCTATTAATTAGCCTTGAATATTCACATAGAATCCATAATTTATAAGACTTCAATTTCTAGTAATAAATTATATATATTTTCCAATTCAAGTTATACTAGAATATTCATTTAATTTATTTTGGGAAAATCCAATTATAAATATCATATCTTAAAATTTCCAACTTAACATTTAAACATAGGATATAAATTATCAAACTCCATTTACTAAAGTTTCTTCCATTTTAATAAAGAGATTTATACACCTTTTTATTTCAAATTTTTCAACTTCATATGTATATAAATATGGAAGAAAACATTTATTCAGTATAAAATTTAAGATTTTTATAAACCGTATTCCATCCAAACCATAGAAATCACATTAAAAATATCTATATATAGACCGCGGTGCCTGTATATAGTTTTCTATCCTATGGTCAAGTGATACGGATATTTATCATTTCAATCCGCAATTTAAAAAAAAAAAAAAACTGCGGTTGTATATCATTTCAAACCGCAATCCCGAATGAAATGTAAATGCATACTAACTTGCAGTTTAATGATATCCAAATAAAACATTCATTCAACAACACATCCATCATCCAATCACAACATCGATCAATATCAATCAATAACAATTATATATATGATCATATATAACAGGTGATAACTGGCAGTTTATTCAAATTAAATTTATCAACTATTAATCTAACAGTTTATTCAGTAATAATTTATACAACTGTTAACTAGCAATTCATATGCAACAAAAATTTCCAACAGTCAATTAATACACAATAAATCAATTAAATTAACAGTTAAATTTAATAAAATGCAATTCAACAGATATGAATGAAATAAACATGCCAAATACTCATAAATAAATTTCTATTCATTTCTAAAATTTATTTAACAAACATAAAAGCTTCTAGTAATTGTGAGTGGGTCAAAACACTCACCTTTTGAATTTAAATCGAATGTAAATCCGATTTAAACCCAAAATTTGACGGTCTCTAAATTTATCCAAACCAGCGTCATCAGATCCGGAATTTAATTATGATCCTAACAAAAGAAATTTCGTGTGAAACGGAGTTCGTATGTGAAAGTTATCACAATTAAACGATTTGCAATTGAAAAAAAAAAAAAACAAAAATAAAATACCGTGCCGCATCCACCTTCCCTCGTGAAAAACGCATATGCTTCTTCTTGATTGCTAACTTTGTTTCGTAATTTTTCTTTTATTTTGATTTACTTTAATTTTCCTCCTTATTATATGAATGTATGTATTTTAAAAGGTTTGAAAGAAAAAGAAGATTTGAAAAAGAAGAATTGAAAAAAAATGATTAAAATAAGAACTGAAAACGGAAGAGAAGATCTAGATTTGAAAAGAAGAAAGTTTGAAATAGAAGTAAATTTGAAGAAGAAGAAGAAGAATATTTGAAGAGAAAGAAAAAAAATTAAAATGAGAGATAATAAGGAGCTTTGAGAAAAACAAGAAAAAAGAAGAAGAAGAAGAAGAAGAAGAAGAATAGCATGGAGGCTAGGGTTAGAGTTAGGAGAAACAAAATGTAATAGAAGAATAAGAAGTAGGTTATTTATAAGGTTAGAGTTAGGTTTAGGGACAAATAGATTTGAAAGGAGAGGCTGCTATTAATTAGAAATAAAGTGAATATGAACACTTGGTATTGAAATATAGCAAATATGAACATTCCTTTTTTTTTTTTTAAAGTAGCAGGTATTAAAAAGAGGTATTTATTAATTAGAAAGAAAATGAATATGGAGGAACAAAAATAAATGACACGTTTCGTTAGTTTGATTCTAAATTAATTAAGTGCTAGATACAGAAAAATTTGAATACATCATATATATATATTCATACTTTAACTGTGTGACAAAATTGCTAAACATACATCAAGTACGATTAATTGGTGACAATATATAGGAATAATCAACAATAAATGTGGATGCAATCACATAAGGATCTAATAGGGAAGGAGATAAAAGTAACAACGTTGATTAATTCCACTTTCCCACTTTAGCCAATCTAATTACAAAATTTAAAATTTTATAAAATTTCTCTCCTTTGATTTCTTAAACAATTTTAATAACTAACAACAAGTTCTATGTTAATTCAATCATTAATCATTTCGCCAATTACCAAATTAAATTTCAATTATTCGCAATAAATCAAATTATAAATTTTTCATTCCAATAAATAAAATAAATCTTGATTTTTTTTTCTTCCATCCTTATTAATTCCACAACTTGTTCAATTTGAAAATCATTATCATATTTTCCAAATGTTACCTTAATTTAACACTTATGTAACGTATTATTAGATTCGTTGCAAGATTTCAATTTCAATCCCCATTTCTTAATATACTCAAATTCTGGACATTTTTATTTCCTTACCCATAAGTGTAACATTTATTGCCAATTCCATCCAAATTTAACAGGTAACCCTTAACAATGTTTTCAATCCAAAGGTTATACTTAAGTTTACGTTGTATTCTACAACTTATCATATTATGAAGAAAATTCACATTATTCCCCAATATTACCTTAATTCATATTAACTTAACATTAAATTTACTCTTCATTCTATTATTAACCTATTAGTATTAAATAGATGAAATTAACATTGGTTTTACACTCTATTACGTAGATATCCTTAAATTTTATCTAAGTTTATATTTACATAATATTCCAACATTAAATTTCATCCAATTTTTTTTTCTTCCTTTTTATTTTAATTAAATCCAATTTCCCTAAAGTTACATTCAAACAAGTAAATTTTGATTTCCAATCAATCATTATACTATAACATTCTTAACATTTTTTTCATTACACTACTAAATTTCTACCTTGATAAGTTTACGCTTCTATTGCTTTACTTTCACACTTCTGTTAAAATATAAATTAATTCTAAAGTAACGTTTATTGTTGACCCCGCCATTTTAATTACTCATATTTAGATGAACGTTATTTCAAATAAGTTCATTGACTCATTTAAATTAGGTAGTTTATAGTAGTTGTTATCCCACCCTTACAATTATTTCCTACTAACGTGCTACCAACTCCTTTAATTAAAATTTGAATTCCAAACCTTATTTAATATACTAAGTAAGATAAATAACATATATAGATTGCTACCAACTTTCCTTTTCTTGCATCTATGTGTTTATTACTTGACACACCAGTAAATATTACATATACACAAAATTCCGTTATCACTTGCCTAACAAGGTTATTATCACTTAAGATCTCACTGCATCCACATTTTCACATTTTCATTTCCTAGTTTCTTTACTTTATTCTACATAATTTATTACAAATGGGATTTTCTTTGGTTTACATCTTATTTGTATTTAACATTTCTCAATCACCAATTCATTTCACTTTAACTGCGGTAAATTGGCGGATAAATTGAATTTGATTCCCAAAATCTAAATTAACAAGAAACAAGGGTAGGTAACATACAATAGTCATTACTCCAAATTCTAGTCACCTAAATAGTCTTTTATTCCTTGCAAATAAATGTTACTATTTATTTTCATAGTACAAATCTCAATGATTATCCCATTTTAATTTGCTTAGGCCATTTATTTCACTATACATATCTACATAAATGGGTAATTTATTCAATTCATTAAGTGTCAATTCTATTAAGCCCTGTTTATATCTTTATGCATTCTTCTATAACTTTACAAAAGGGAATAACTTTTAAACTCATACACTTAATAACAAAACCGTTATAAATCCAATAAACTTCCAAATCCAAGTTTGTACACATTTTACACAACTATTATGATTTCTCACAAACGTTGAATTTATTAAATGACCATTTATTATAATTTAATTCCCTTAATTGAACCAAATGCTTATTATTATATATATTCTTTTCATTCTACCATTCCTTCCCATTTTATATTCATTAACGTATTTACACATCTCTATCTTTCAAATATAAAATAACCAAACTGATTACAAACACTGTTTCTATCAATTTTCATAAGTTTGTTCAAAACTATACTTTTGTTTACATAAAATAAATTTTATGTTTCTATTAGTTTTCTTTTCCTTTCACTACAGGCATAAATTATTAATATCTACACTAATTACATCTTTGTATTAATGAACACCATTTAAGTTAATATTTATTCTAACATTCACAAATTCAACATTTATTTGTTTCTTAAAAATTACTTTAAATCAAGTTGTGACAATTTACATTATCCACATCTATTATCATAAATTTTTATAGTTACACTAAATTGCAACCATTATACCAAATTTCTACATATATTTTTAACCAAATTAGAAATTATATTAATTCATTTTATTAAATATCATAAATTTAACGGGTCGTTACAGTATTTCAGTGATGCTGCATAAAATTCCAATAGCACAACCTCTTAAAATCCACCTAAAGTAGAAGATGAAGCCGATCCTAAATTAGGGATGGATATGAAAGAACTCAAATTAGTGGATGAGCTAGAGGATATTTAGTTAGACTCCATAGATCCATCCAAAATTACGAAGATATGCAAAACTTAAGTGCAGAAATGCATATTAAATTGGTCGATTTCTCTAAGAAGTTGGCTGATGTCTTTTTTTGACTTACTTAGACATGGTTGGGATAAATCCATCCATAACTTGCCATGCTATCAACATTGATCTAAATGAGCATGCAGTAAGGCAATATAGACACCCTTTGGACTAAGAAAGATAACGCATTGAATGAGAAGGTGAAGAAATTTAAAGAAAATGGCTCCATCAAGGAATTTTATTTTCCTAAATAGATAGCAAATCCAGTTTTAGTGAAGAAACCTAATGGGATGCGATAAACTTGCGTCAACTTTACTAACCTCACTTTCATAGATGTAAACTCAAGTTATAATCATGTTGCTATGTTTGAGCTAAACCAGGAACATACCAGCTTCATAATAGACAAACGATTATACTACTACAAGATTGTGCCACCGGGTTAAATCTACCAGCCATTTCTAAGACCTAGAAGAAACCTTCGTGATACTTAGAAAATTCAACATAAAGTTGAGTCCTCTTAAGTGACCTTAGTTATCCATTTAGGGAGGTTCCTAGTACATAGTATGTTCTAGGAGAATTGAAGTAAATCTAGAAAAGATTCATAATAACAACTGAAATGGAAGCCTCAAAAAGCCGAAAGATGTAATGAGTCTGAATGGAAAAGTTGCCACACCAAGCATGTTCATCTCGAAAGCTATAGATAAGTGCATCTCATTCTTTGATCGAATCAAAAAGGAAAGGAACTTCGAATGGACCAAGGAATGCAAAACTGTGTTTCAAGCATTAAAGGATTACTTAGTCAGTCCCTCGGTCCTTTCAAAACAGGTCCTATATGAGGATTTATTTGTATACTTAGTTGTAACCGATCAAGCTATTAGAACATTTGTAGTAAGTGAAGATTAAGAAGTGCAACATCCAGTATACTCACCAGGAAGTGCTTGTTAGGTGTAGAATAAAATTACATCATGATAGAAAAACTTGCGTATGATCTCCCGCTCACATATAGGAAACTACATTCTTACTTTCTAGCACATGTTATGAAAATATTGACAAACAAACCATTGAAGTAGGTCCTTCACAAACCAAAAACCTCGGGCCACTTATTGCAGTGCATGATCAAACCGAGCAAGTACAACACCTCATATTAACTAAGAAATAGAATTAAAGGACAATAATTAGATGATTTCATCGTGGAATGCACACAACCAACCGACCGACAAATTGAGAAAGTCAAAGAGAAATCTCAGTAGAGGCCATTGTACATGAATGGTGCATCAAATGAGCAAGGGAAGGTATTGGATATGTGCTGATAATGTACGATAAATGAAAACTTTATGGCACAGTTCAACTTGGTTTAAAAGAAACTAACAACGTAGCTGTTATATGTCTAGTATACCAAAACAGAGAATAATTGATTATAAACTCGTCGCACAAGTTTATAACTCAGATTTCCACTACACTGGAATTCTGTAGTAATTATTATAACAATATGAATGTCGTAAATAAATTACAACAACAGCGTTATACTATTTTGAATAAACAGTATAACCAGAATAATGGATAGAAATATAGAACAGTGTATATAAATATACAATCAGACTAGAATTCTAACCGGATTACGTCTGAGGCTCGTCGTAACGATTTCCTTAAGAATTTTATTTCAAAATTCTCCCAAGATACAATAGACGAATTCTGCACGAAATTGTAATGAGTATATCACTCTATGATTTGAATATTAGAACAACAGTTGTGTTTAGAAGAGAAGATATAAGTTAGATTAAAAATTCAGTGAGGAAAGTGATCAGTTTTCCTCCTTATTTATAATTGGTCTGTATCCCTTCGAACGGTCGCGACTGCACCCGTTTGTCCAAACGGTCGCGCAAGTTGCTTTTTCATCGCATGCGCGCGCTTCAGAAGTCGTGTCTCTTCAGTCCCGCGTCCGTTTTTACCCGCCTGCTGCTTCTCTTCATATTCCAGGCCCAGCACAGTTTCAGCCGAAGCCCAAAAAACTGTTAACAATGGCCCAGCAAAAGAATGGTCATTTTAGACCCGTACCTGGGCTGGGCCCGGTTCGGTCGGACGGACGGCGGCGGCGGCGCGCGCGCGTGTGGTGGTGATGCATAATCTCCCTCCTCACAACGATGCATACATTTGGGAGCCCCAGGCCCCCAACCTCCTCATGCGAAAGCTATATTTAAACCAATATAGCTCTCACAATTTGGAGATGTGGGACTTTGTATATTTCATTCAACTTATTCTTAAGGAATTCCAACAATCCCCCACATGAATGATAATATACATATCCCCCACACAAAGCGAAATATCACAGAGTACAGATGGAATAATGCTTTGTCGTGGATAAGTAGATATTTCACTTTGAACTTTCCCTAGTTAAAACTTATCGGATCAACTTGGCTAATCGGTGAATTATTTCATCTTGAACCGTTGGTCTTCATTGTGTATCCAGACAATAAGCTTTACGAAGCATTGATTCCCTTCTCATCCAATCTCTTGGTTGTGTTCATTTTGGTCCCGAACAATTTTTGGTTCTGCGAGTGTTTTTAGAGAATAAAAGCCTTTGAATATTCTCATAGAGCCGACCCAGCTCACACTAACATAGGTGATCGCAACCATTAAGAGTATCCTACATATACCCCACTTGTTATTGTCAAGATATGGTCATCATTAAAAAACATAGTTTTAACCTTTAAACACCTCTGTAGGCATGCATTTATATTTTGCACCATAGGAATGGAGTTGGACTATGTCCACGTAAATGCATTACGTCTTGAGTTATTCAGAACTGGTTTGCCTATTGATCCTAGTCCGTGGGATCTCCAGTCGCTAGGATAGGTTTCCGTATAAGATAACTCTTGATGGTTTAGGCTTTTAAGCCCATTCCCCTCGATGCACAGTCAATTTTCTCTCTTGATAAACCTTTAGTAAATGGATCCGCTAGGTTATCATTTGTCTTCATATAATCAATGGAAATAGTTCCATTAGAGAGTAACTGCCTAACTGTGTTATGGCGTCGACGAATATGTCGTGACTTTCCATTATACACAAAATTGTGCGCTCTACTTAGCGCAGCTTGGTTATCACAGTGTATACATATGGCCGGTACAGGTTTAGGCCAAAACGGAATATCTTCTAAAAAGTGACGAAGCCATTCTGCTTCTTCACCTGCTTTATCTAATGCAATGAACTCTGATTCCATAATGGATCGAGCTATGCATGTTTGTTTACTAGATTTCCATGACACTGCTGCCCCTGCTAGGGTAAAGACATAACCACTCGTTGATTTTGATTCCTCTGAATCTGCAATCCAGTTTGCATCGCTATATCCTTCTAAGACGGCAGGATATTTTCCATAATGTAAGGAAAAATTAGTGGTATTCTTTAAATATCCCAACACTCTCATTAGTGCTTTCCAGTGTTCCTTCCCTGGATTACTTGTATACCTGCTTAGTCGACTTACTGCATAAGCTATATCTGGTCTTGCGCAATTCATGAGATACATGAGACATCCTATTACACAAGAATATTCCAGTTGCATTACACTCTCATTAGTGTTTTTATGCAGTACTTCTGATGGATTAAAAGGTGTATTTACTCCTTTAATTCCAAAGTTTTGAAATTTTTCAATCACTTTTTCTACAATGTGATTGAGATAACTCAATTCCATTAGATGTTCTTATTATTTTTATTCCGAAAATAATATCTGCAACACCCAAGTCTTTCATGTCGAAATTGTTGATCAACATTTTCTTTATGGTCTCAATTACCTGAGTATTTGGACCGAATATTAGCATATCGTCCACATATAGACAAATAATCACATATGATTGTCCAAGTTGTTTATAATAAACACATTTGTCACATTCATTTATACGAAAACCATTTCTCATCATGACACTATCAAATTTTGCGTGCCATTGCTTTGGAGCTTGTTTTAGTCCGTATAATGATTTGACTAATCTACAGACTTTGTTTTCATTTCATTTGGAAATAAATCCCTCAGGTTGCTCCATGTAAATCTCCTCATCGATATTTCCATTTAAGAATGCTGTTTTTACATCCATTTGATGAATCTCTAGATTATAGATGGATGCAATTGCTATTAACATTCTTATAGAGGTTATTCGTGTTACCGGCGAATATGTATCAAAGAAGTCTACTCATTCTTTTTGACGATATCCTTTGGCTACTAATCTAGCTTTATACTTGTCGATAGAGCCATCTGCTTTCATTTTCTTCTTGAAAATCCATTTGCAGTCAATTGGTTTTATTCCTGGTGGAATATCAACAATTTCCCAAGTTTTATTACTTAGAATTGAATCAATCTCACTTTGGATTGCTTCTTTCCAACATGAAGATTCAGAAGATGACATTGCTTCCTTGTACGTTTGAGGTTTGTGCTCTAATACATATGTAAAAAAGTCCGAACCAAATGTTTTGGAAGTTCTAGCCCTTACGCTTCTTCTTGGTTCAGCATCCTCAATTTCATGATGAGTTTCATCTTCATGCGAATCGTTTGATTCTTCCCTTGTCCTTTTTGGGACATTATTTCCTTCATTCATTTTGTGCGGAAACACATCTTCAAAGAATAATGCATCTCTTGATTCCATGATTGTATTTACATGAATATCAGTTATATCAGACTTGAATACCAAAAATCTGTTGGCACTACTATTTTGGGCTGGCCCAAGATAATAACAATCAACTGTTTTTGGTCCAAGTTTGACTCTCTTGGGAGGCGGAACTGGAACTTTTGCCAAACACCCCCACACTTTGAGGTATTTAAAGCTTGGTTTGTGTCCTTTCCATATCTCATATGGAATTGTTTTCGTTTTATTGTGAGGAACTTTGTTTAATATGTGATTAGACATATTTAATGCTTCCCCCCACAAGTTCGTCGGTAGACCAGAAGTTAAAAGCATGGCAGTGATCATGTCTTTTAACATTCTGTTCTTCACCTCGGCTACACCATTTTGTTGTGGTGAATATGGTGCTGTTGTTTGATGAACTATTCCATTCTCTGCACAGAACTGTTCAAACGGTGACTCATATTCTCCACCTCGATCAGATCTCAATATCTTGATCTTTTTATTTAACTGATTTTCTACCTCAGCCTTGTATTTTATAAACGCTATTATTGCTTCATCTTTACTATTTAAAAGATATACATAGCAATATCGCGTATAATCGTCAATAAAAGTAATGAAATACTTTTTCCCACCTCTTGTAGGTAGTGATTTAAAATCACATAAATCTGTATGTACCAAACCTAATGGTTCGGTGCTTCTGTCAACAGATTTAAATGGTTGTTTGACCATTTTTGCTTCTACACATGTCTCACATTTGTAGTTCTTATCTGCTTGGAAATTTGGAATCAATCCCAAGTTTGATAATTTCTTCATTTTTCGGAAGTTTATGTGTCCTAATCTATCGTGCCATAGTAAAATTTCATGCTCAAGCAAGTAAGAAATTTCAATTTTATTAATAGCACAATCAGAATACATAGTTTTATTGCCGATAATGGCTACATTTGCCTTAAATAGGCCATCACATAAATATCCCCTTCCGATATACATTCCAGCTTTGGACAGAACCATCTTGTCTGACTCGAACACCATATTGAATCCCTTCTTTGATAGGACTGCACCAGAGATGATATTCTTGCGTATGTCTGGAACGTGGAGCACGTTATTCAACTTAACAGTTTTTCCAGAAGTAAACTTGAGGATTAATGTACCACTGCCTTCGATCATGGAAACTGCAGAATTACTCATGTAGAGTTTTTCTTCGTGATCGAATTTCTGATATGTAGAAAACATGGATTTGTCAGAACAGACATGACGAGTAGTGCCTGTATCTACCCACCATTGGTTAGGATTCTGAACCAGATTGCATTCAGATACCACCGCCGAGAAGTTGGACTCGTCTACTTCCATGTTATCTACTATATTTGCCTCTTTATCGCGTTCCTTCTTGAGTCTGCAATCTCTAGCGGCATGTCCAACTTTTCCACAAACCCAACATTCGCCATTAAATTTCTTGGTTCGTTTGTTGTCTTTTGGTTTGTTGTCTTTTGGTTTGTTGTCTTGAGCTTTCCTTTTCTTCTGGAAATTCTTCTTTTTGTTTTTGGTCTTTGACCCTTCAGCCACAAATGCCTCCTCGCTTTGTTTTGTTATTCCACGGTTATCTGCCTCAATTTTCAATCGGACTATGAGATCCTGTAATGAGATTTCCTTCTTCTTATGCTTTAGATAGTTGCGGTAATCTCTCCATGACGGCGGCAGTTTTCCCATGATGGCTTCAACCAAAAACGATTCTCCAACCACATGACCTTTCGCTTCGAGTTCATGAATGATGATTTGCAATTCATGTAGTTGAGCAGTCACCGGTTTGGAGTCAACCATCTTGTAGTCCATGAATTTGTCTACAATGAATTTCTTAAGACTGATATTTTGCGTCTTGTACTTTGTGGTAAGTGCATTCCAGAGTTCTTTTGATGTCTTTGAAGGCTGATATACTTTGTATAGCATCTTGTCAAGACAATTCAGAATATAGTTTCTGCATAAAAAATCGGAATGCTTCCACGTATTCACCTCTGCTTCCTTGCCTGGTGCAGGAATCGGTTCCTCCTCCTCGAGGTACTTTTGCAGACCAAGTGTGGTGAGATAAAACAACATTTGATTTTGCCATGTCAAGAAATCATCACCATCTCCATTGAACGGTTCAGGTCTGTTGTGAGTAGAATTCTTTGAAAATTCGACTGCTGCCATCTCTGTTTTAGTAAGAAAACAGATAAAATTCTTAAGATGTTATATGTCTAGTATACCAAAACAGAGAATAATCGATTATAAACTCGTCGCACAAGTTTATAACTCAGATTTCCACTACACTGGAATTCTGTAGTAATTATTATAACAATATGAATGTCGTAAATAAATTACAACAACAGCGTTATACTATTTTAAATAAACAGTATAACCGGAATAATGGATAGAAATATAGAACAATGTATATAAATATACAATCAGACTAGAATTCTAACCGGATTACGTCTGAGGCTCGTCGTAACGATTTCCTTAAGAATTTTATTTCAACATTCTCCCAAGATACAACAGACGAATTCTGCACGAAATTGTAATGAGTATATCACTCTGTGATTTGAATATTAGAACAGCAGTTGTGTTTAGAAGAGAAGAGATAAGTTAGATTAAAAATTCAGTGAGGAAAGTGATCAGTTTTCCTCCTTATTTATAATTGGTCTGTATCCCTTCGAACGGTCGCGACTGCACCCGTTTGTCCAAACGGTCGCGCCTGTTGCTTTTTCATCGCACCTGCCTGCTGTTCGGCCGCGTCTCCTCACATGGGCCGCACCTGTTCGTTTGCGCGCGCTTCAGAAGTCGTGTCTCTTCAGTCCCGCATCCGTTTTTACCCGCCTGCTGGTTCTCTTCATATTCCAGGCCCAGCACAGTTTCAGCCGAAGCCCAAAAAACTGTTAACAATGGTCATTTTAGACCCGTACTCGTACCCGGGTTCGGTCGGACGGACGGACGGACGGCGGCGGCGGCGCGCGTGTGTGTGTGGTGGTGATGCATAATCTCCCTCCTCACAACGTTGCATACATTTGGGAGCCCCAGGCCCCCAACCTCCTCATGGGAAAGCTATATTTAAACCAATATAGCTCTCACAATTTGAAGATGTGGGACTTTGTATATTTCATTCAACTTATTCTTAAGGAATTCCAACAGTAGCTGAGTATAAAGCGCTCATTATTGGATTGAAAATGTTGCTAGTAATGAAGGTAATACATATTAGAATTTGTAGTGAACTAGTTGTAAATCAAGTGAAGGGAAATTATAAAACTAAGGAATTGACCCTTACCAAATATGTCGAGCTATCTAAGTAACCAATAAGCTAGTTTGAGCAGATCAGCATCGAAAAGATTCCTAGAGAGGGAATTCCTCTGTAAACTTCTTAGCCAAACAAGCTAGTGAAAAAGCCACACAGGAGATGAAAGCCTTTCTAATGGGATAATTACCTGAATCTAGCATCTCCCAAAAAAAAAGTCCTAGTCCTAACGCATGTCAATGCACCGGGGGACAAACTATAATGAACCAAAATGAAAGTAACTTGACACAAGAGGACCAACATGGGAAGACATAATAAAAGCCTAAATGACTCCTATTAAGAAATTCTTATTGAATGATATGTTACCAACAGATAAGAATATAAGATAAATTGTCAGGTGTCAACCCCCATATTTTGCATTCTTTTATGGAATATTATATAAGAGAGGATATTCAACCCCGTATCTTATATGCATCACAAAAGAGGATGGGGATGGGATTTTAAGGGAAGTTCATGTGGGATACCATGAAGATCGCTCTAGTGGATTAAAACTAGCAAAAAAAAGCTAAGGCATGGCTATACTGGCCTATAGCAAACCACGATGTACAAGATTTTTTCTGCATATGTGGTCGATGCTAGAAATTTGCCACTATCCCAAAATTGCCATCGCATGGACTCGGCCTAATGACAGATCCTTGGGTGTTTGATGCATAGGGCATAAACTTGTTAGGATGGCTTGTAATGTCCAATGGGAGACCTAAATTTGTAGTTGTACCAATAAAATGTTTCGCTAAGTGGGTAGAAGCAGAACTGCTTGCAACCATTGCATCGAAGAAGATAATTATTGGGGATATCATAACCAAGTTGGGAATTCCATATAAAATAATCTTCAATAATGGAACGCGATTCAACAGCAGTGAATTCTCCAAGTTTTATGAAAGGAGTTGCATGGTCAAAGACTTCTCATCAGTAGTGCATTCTCAAGCCAATTGACAAGATAAAGAAGCCAATAAGACCATAAAAAAGCTGGTCAGGAAAAGGTTGACAAAAGCAAAAGGCAAGTGGGCAGAAGAGTTTCCCTTAGTTCTATAAGCTTATAGAACTTTAACTAGATGACACACAGGGCATACGCCGTTTTCTTTATCATATGACTATGAGGAAATGCTTTAAGTCAAGGTAGATGTACCAACCCACATGCACTTATCTTATGTTACAAAGTAGAACCAAAAACTAAAAGAAACCACACTAGACTTCATAAATGAGAGAAGAGATGAGATCGTCACCAGAGCAGCAATGTATCAATAGATGTTATTATCATTATCAATCCAGATGGTATACGACATGTCGATTTAGCCATGATCTCACATTCAAGCAATCTTGAAAGCATAATGAAAAACCAATGCCGAAAGCATATAATGCCGCCCCTCATCAATAAATAATAATAGGTAATGTCGCAGGCCAGCAACAAAGCGAGCAATACTGAATTCCATCAATGTCACATAGCACTTATAAAGTTGAATGAATGATATTGTGCCCAAGAAATTGGAAACAATGTCACATGTTAGTAAGGGAATGACAACATTGGAAAGCTCTATGCCAAAAGCCATCAATGTTATATGGCATGACATAGCATTGATGCCGCATCACATTAATACCGCACTTCACTGAAGCACTTCTTCTATGTAGCTAGAAGAATCAATGTCGCTCCTGATTAATGTCGCATATCAGCAATGTCGCTTCACCATCGATGCTGTCTCCAAGCATTGCCGCTTATTACCAATGTCATCTCTTATTAATGCAGCTTATCACCAATGCCGCCTACTGTTAATGCCGCTTGTTATCAATATCGTTTACTATCGATTCCGTATGTTATCAATGTTGTATGTTATCAATGTCGATCATTGCCAACATCGCACCATTTATTGATGTTGTACCATAGTAGTTCCACACTTCATCAACCTTTAGAGGAGGCTGCATATCCTCAATACAATATTGATATCAAATGTCATCAATGAAGGTTATCAAGGCGGGATGGATGCTAAGCATCGAATTTCACTATTGTTGTAACATCCCAAAAATTTATCAATTTAAATTAGTAATTATATTTAAACCTTTTGGAATTTAATTTGAAAATAAACTGAAAAATCTCAAACAAATTAAATAAGTGATAATCATATATGAATAAATTCCAATTTCTTTTGAGTTTAAATTTTTTGAAATAATAAATGTTTTAAAAATCATTTGAATTTAAATTATATATATATATATATATATATATAATGCATATATGAGTAGTTTGGAATGTATATATTGAAATTGAATTCAAATTGTACAAGTATATGTATGGGTATATAAATGAACATAAATGGATTTTAATTCAAGTTGGATTGGAATTTGAATTTAAATTTAAAATAAATGTTTTAGAAAAACAAGTGGCATTTAAAATGTAAAGATTGGTTAAAACAATTCTTATTTTTCCATTGCATATATATACAAATGAATAAGGGGTATATTTATTAATAAAGGGAATTTGATATAAAAATTTATTTAAAAAATTCTTTTGTCTTTGTAAATTACAAGTGTTAAACATGCATAAGAGAGATGGAGTAAAATTAACAGGTGTTTAGATCTCATGATTATTTTTAACAAGTGGCATTCAATATAATTGATTGAATAAAATAATAAAATTTAAAAATCACAAAAACTTTTCAGCTTCCATTTTCAAATTATTTAGCCTCTCAACAAATCTGAAAGAACAATAAAAAGATTGAGCATCACAAATCTCAACATCAAAGGCAACAATAAAAAGAAGAAGGAAAAACTGCCAACTTTTTCTTGAATTCAAAAGTTAAAATCTGAAGATCTTCTAAACATCAAGCTATAGTTTTTACATTCCATCTCTCAGGTAAACTTTAAACTTTATAGTTTAATGAATTTGTAGTTTCAAAGTCAAGTTTTAAAATAAAACAAATTCCAACTGCAGATTAATGAAAACAAAGCTTAAGTTTTTGGCCAGGAAACAGTGCAAGAATTCTCTGAAACAAATTAAGGCAAGTGAATTTCTTCTAAAAATTTGAATTTGAAGCTGTTAATCAATAATAAAGAAAGAAATTAAGCAATTGTATTAATCAGTTGCAGGAAACAAATCAAGTTCAAAGACTAAATTTTATTTCTGGACTTCAAGCAGCAGATGAAAGCTTTCTCTGTTGTATAAAAAATTCAAACTGTAACTTAAGCTTGAATATTGTTTGTTATTGATGAATTAAGGAAACAAATACAATAAAGAATAACCAAAGATCTGTACTTACAAGTTGCAGATCTAATTTCAAGATTAAAGTAGAAAATCCAGGCTTCATCCTTATTTTAAAAACTATTAGAAGCTTTCTGTCTTCAGGCAAAGGTGAGTAAGCCTCTGATCCATCCAATTACTTGTTGTCGTATGCATGCCTGAATGATGTTGAAGACCTTTGTATGTGAACAAATTTGTGTGCTTGTGTTTTTTTTGCCTGGGAATGTTATGTTCAGGATTTTCATTCCCGTTCCTCTAAGTCTCTGGTTTACAGAGTGAACTCATGCTAAATTCAAAATCTTTCTCTCTGTTCTCTTCTGAAATTGAAACCTAAACAAATTAAAGTGTTGTTTGAGCATTCAGTATGTTGTGGTAATGAATCAAAGCAAGCAATATGTTTTTTTTTCTGGAAACTGTGAAAACACAGCCACCATTCAAACTAGGCAAGAATTCGAATATCATGAATTTAAAATTCAGTAATGTTATTTGAATCACCCTTGAAAATAATGATTTTAGAAAGTAAAATCTAAATTTTTCATAAAGTTTTTACTGAGAAATTGGGGTTGATCAGAAAAATGAAATTTCGTCAAATTCTGATGATCTAAGCGTTTTTGGGCCTCGAGTTCGTCGTCACATTTAGCTTGAGTGTTTGATATCCCTAGAAAAATATAAGTTGAATTTATAATTCTTTAGATTGTTGATTCGAGATCGAATTATGGTTAAAAACCCATTTCTGCTCGCAATTAAAAAAAAAGGTGCCGCGTCGTCGTTGGGTGATCGGTCTTCCTGTCACTGGTGCCAATCGCGGCGTCTAACGTTGGCAAAGCCTCGGTCAAGTTTTGGTGACCGCTGATGGCCAGCGGAGGTGGGGCGAGTCCATTTTTCTGGTGATGGCCGCTGTGTTTATTTGGATCGAGATAACTCGATTTTGTTTCCGAGTTTAATCCAAGTTTCGTCGTGTTTGGGTAGCAAGAGAGGATCGAGGGTGGTCTGCTGGTGGTGATCTTGGAGGCCAGAGGTGACGGCTTCAACGGTGCACGTGCACGTGGTTATCGTTTGTTGAGAAGAAAAAGGGGGTGACTCGAAGCAAACATCGGGGGAAATCGTGTGGTAGCTCGAGTTTTAACTCGAGTGGAATGTTGGTGCGCTGGGCAAAATAAAAATTTACTTAGAAAAAAATTCAAGTTTTGGAAATTTTAAGCATACAGGCGAATCTTAGTAAAACTCGAAGTAATGGGCATTTTTTCTCGGGGACGACTCGAGACGGCCTCGGGTTGGCCATGAAAACAACTAATTCCAGTTTGAAATTTTCGACAATATAAGTTTAAACAATTTTCTGTATCCATTCTTCATAAAATAAGGATAGTTGTTAATAGAAGGTGAAGTAAATGATATTGAAATGTTTTTTTTGAAATTAATGAAGTTCAAATTTATATTTTTAAATAAAATTGTTTTACATTTAACTTAATAAAATTTGATAAGTAAATCAAATATTCAAGTGTTAACTTAAAACCAAATTTATTTATAATGATTAAATAATGATTAGACAATTAATGATTTGTAATTACTTTTTAATTAATAATTAATTAATTAAAGAATAGTTAATTAATAAAAGTAATTAAAAGTTAATTAGTTACAATTAAGAATTAATAAATTAAGGTAAGTAATTAAAGAATAATTAATTGATAAAGCCAATTAAGATTTAATTAATTCATAGTTAAGAATAAGAATCATTGATTTAAAATAATTAATAAAGATAATTATGTGGTTAATTCACTTAAATCATTCACCTTAATTGAAGATGATTGACCATTACCAAATGTTGTGCGCTGGATTGATATTCTATTTGTGATTGTGGTATTGTGTGATGCGAATTGCTTTGTGCTGAACTATGATTCGTGATTTGTTTCTATATGTATGTGAAAACCCTTTTGCCCATAAAACGGCATTTAAACTTCGATGCGACAGGGAGTCGGATTCCAGTTAGTTATCTGAAACCCACATCGAACCCTGAATGTGAATCCTTGTAATTGATACACCCATGTGTTTTAAAAATTGAGCGCTCACTATTCGGATTAGCCGGGAGAGGACCTTTGTGTCATATAACCCATTCTGAATAGTGATACGACGAAATTAATAGCATTTGAAGACGGTGGTGAAGACCGGGTGTCTTCGAAAACGATAGGATAACCTATCGAATGTCTCTACACTGAGTTGCTCCAGTATAGAGATCTCCACATGTGATGGAGAGTCCGATCGGAATTGTGGATACCCGGATTTGCACGGGCTTCTTCCTTTATTGGGTTAAGTGCCTTCGGTTCTGTTCAAACCCGGAACAGACTCATATGATTGTATGTCTGACACTACACTTTGAGATATAAAGCAGATTTCTTTCAAATACATATCTGTTGGTGGCGGAGAATTTATTCTCTTAGCTTAACACCCTTCTCTGAGACGTACGAGCTCAGAGGTTATGTAGTTGAAGGTTATCAACGATATACTCCCAATTTGGTAGTATGGCATGCTAAGTGCTGCTGTGTGTTGATGATCATTTGTGATCAAAGCATGGCTTTCGTGTAAAGCGTAGCTTTGTGGACGAGACCTCATCGGACCTCACACCCCGGAAATGGTCGAAACAGGAAAGATGCGGCAAGGTTATGAGAGTCTCACCCTTTAGGGTATGTCATTCCCTTCTGGAAAAAGGTGGTATCAATGTATGGAGCCCAGATACTTTACCTATGTGGTTGCTGCAATATCATTTACTGTGTGGTTGTTGCTTTGTGATTGAGGGCCCTCAGATAAAGGTCGCAAACGACCGAGGGGTGGCATACTCGAGTAGTACTTACCTAGTTACAGAGGTAACCCGGCCTTGTGCTGGCAGAGAGCCGGGTAGGTTCTCGGGACGTCCCTCCAGAGGCGTACCCATGTGGCATAGGAAGTTCCTTAGCCTGACCATTTATTGGAAATCCAAAGAAACAATACGAGCCCTTTACGATTGCAATTTGTATAACCTGCCACCTCAGGTGGCAGTTATAGTAGGCATAGTATAATGGTACCTATGCTGGCTAAGATTAATATTATATTTTCGAAATGTTTTCACACTATGCACTAGTAATAATATCAAAGAATTTTTCTCGTATTAAGAATATTTGACTATCATAAGGGGAAATCTCCCCCAAGTGTGCGATTGCATTGTGTGTGTGCCGGGAGGCCTTATGGCAGTTTCATTTTCCAAAAGCATGAACGGTTTTCTTTTAAAAATCTGTTTTATTTAAAGCAACTGTTTTTGTTTACTCATACCAGTCCCATGACTGACCCGAAGTTTATTGTTTCTTCCTAAACTTCGGGTGCCCATAATTTCCACACGAGCAGCATAGTTGCAGGTTTCCGTGTTTTGGTGCTAGCAGTATTTTGGAGTCTTTTTGGGTTTGGAGGCTATTGGTTTTTGGAGGCTTTTGTCTTAGAGATATTTTGAAAGCTTTTGGATCTCAAGGTGCTTAGTTTTGGATGTTCGCTATCACTCTATTTCCTTGAAGACTTTTTGGCATATGATCACTTATTGTTCTATTGTGATGTTCTATTTGGAGTTGTGATATATGTATTAAGATACTCTGATGTAGTATTGGATATTATGATGATGCTGTATCTGTGATGTAATGCATGATATTCATTTTGTTTCCTTTGTTTTATATTCATCTAATGTTGTTATAAGCTCCATCCGATTGGAGTTCGATGTTTGAATCTTCGGCAATCGAATACAAGTAAGGTATTTGATGTCAATTTTTGAACATTGAATTTCGGGTCGTGACAATTATGCAAGTGGATGCTGAAGTATAGTGCTATGCGCCATCAATATAGTTAATATAGGAGGTCAAGCATGCCACATGGACACGTGGCTGCCGTATAAATATAGACCTACGGGCATGAGAAAGGGGTGAATCATTCTTTTCTTGTCTCTTACATTTTAAACTTGGTAACCCTAAATTGATTTAGAGACTTTAGTGCCTATCGTACATTCACACATAGAACCTTGTACATTCAACAATTACATAACATATGAATAATGAGGACTTGAATTATGACTTGTTTTTGAGTTCCAATGCACTTGTAATTTTTAATCATAACTTGCTTCGAATGCCAAAAGTACTCATAATCATGATTTGTACTTGCATAAGATTGCTTTAGCTTCGAAAAGATCATGCTTATGACGTCATCATAGACTTGAACATGCCTAGCCTGATTACCCAAGCCCTTTCTTGACCAAGTGCCGCTTTTGCCAGTACTCGTTGAGGATTACAAAGGACATCCGATCCTTATTACAACCATATTCCTCTTTCCTTACACCTCTTGGGGTTGACGAAGAAATTCATTAACATTTTGATACTAGAAGGAAAGCTCGAACCTCCATCTCCATTTAACCCATAAGTGGACCTACCTTGACCTGCATACATAGAGCTCAGAGGATTTATCCCTAAAAAGCATATCCCCTTAAGGATACTTCCAAACCATCCTACTCTTGATTCTTAACACCATTTAATCACATCAACCAAGATTTTCATAGTCATGTCAATTAAACGTATTAAATCTCTGAGCAAGGGTCTTTCGAACCTCAAATGGATAGACTAACCTACCAAATCACTGATGATCCTCGACGTCATGAGGAGCAAGTATTAAGGCTCATGGCATTACAAGCTTTGGAGGATAAATGAAGACAAGTGGCTTCTTATAATCTAGAAAAGATAATATAAAAGAGAAGCATCTTCATGAGAATGAGAATGCAAATCCAGCTCAAAGCTAAAGGAACTATCTTCGAAAAGGAGATAGAAAGAGATCTTGGTCAGTTTACTATAAAGTGGAGGAGTGTACTTGATTAATCTTACAAAAAATGAAGCGCAAAACTTCTAAAAAGGAAAGTTGGTTATTGAACAACAGAAGCATTAAGCGCCAATTGAGAGGGTCATTCACCAAAAGATTATGGCTTCCTAAGGACCACTTTCTTACTACCTCTTATGAGAATGTCTACTTCTTAACAAAAGACAAGCTCAACTATTGGCCTTCATAAAAGATGCAATTGAAGAATGAAAGAAATCTTGGAGGATTATATTATCATCATTCCAATGGCCATGAGGCCAGTTAGTGTCGATGCTTAGAAGGAATAATCAACAACCTTTTAGGATAGAGGAAGCTCAAGGAATCTGTACAAAGATATTGAACAAATTAATAATAAAGAAAGATTTTCTGAGTAAAATAAGTGCGTCTACATGGTTAAGAAGTAAGACTCTCCTAAAAGAAAAGGAATAGCTTAAACCACTAAATAAGATGGTAGTATGGGGTGAAAAGCCTTTGTCCCCACCAAGATGGCCTAGTCAAAGCACCTCCTAGAGGGAAATCAGAGTAGGCCTTTGGTCCCATCTTAAAAGGCTTGACTAAAGTATCTGCAAGCCTTCTGCCCCTGCCTACGTCGCCTGGCCAGTGCGCCTTCTAGAGGGAGGATGAAGTAAGCCTTTGGTCCCTTCTACGATAGTCAGATCAAAGCACCTAAACAGCCTTTAGTACTGTCTCAAAGGCCTTACTAAAGCACCTCCTAAAGTGAGGTCAGGTAAGTCTTTGGTTTTGCTTAAGATAGCTAACCAAATGCACCAGACAACAGACCTAAATCATCACCTAAGACGGCGATAAAAGGGGTTCGATCCAAGTTGAGATCATCACTTAAGTTGGTGATAAAGAAAAAGGACTGAAACGTCCAAGGTCCAAAGGGTTGCGAAAAGGAAGGGGATTATGGTGTTTAAAACTCGAAAAGAGGAAAAAGAACTCGATAAATAATGATCGATATGTGCTCCAAAATAAGAATCAAGTAATCTCCTAGAGGACGATCTATAAAATATGATTTGTTGTGCTTCAAAGTAAAGAAAGTAGGATTCCTCTATGAAAGAAAGAAATCTCCAATTGTCTGGTGGATTTTCTGGTCTTCTATTATAACAGACAGGTTTTTTGGTCCTATATCATTATTGCCAGATGATTTTTTTGATTTCTTTTATTATGACTAAGTGGTTTTTTAGCCTTTTATTTAAAAGGATTCTATTTTTGCTGGTTAGTTTTTTTGTTTACTATTAGAAGATTTCCTAATATAAAGAAAATAATCGATGCTAAAAGTAAACTATCTTACTTCAAGAATGGGGCTTCATTAATTCGGCTTTCGATCTTTCAAATTTAGATTGGAACTCAACGCTCTTAAATAATGGAAATCTCCGTTACTAGATTGAGATGCAGACTTTACATCAGGGAAAAATTTATGGTCTTTATACCAACTGAAATGCTAAATATAGTAAGGTTCCCGGTTCTCTTAATAGGAAGATTATTTGCTTATACGGTAAAAGCTCAAAATAATGAAAGGCACGATATACATCTCAAATAATTCAACACATTCAAAAGTACATATGGTACACTTGAATACAAATTCATTTATTATCTAATATGTTGTATAAAAACTTCACAGGTACATAAATTGAACTACAAAAATGACTATTTAAAGATCTATAAGTAATTCTGTAGTAAAGTTGTAAGCTCTGTGCCATCCTACCTAGATCTTCAGTAATCGATGAAAAATCAATAACGTGGCGAATGACCACATCCAAAAGTTCTTTGAGTTTCTTTTCTTTCCTTTGAATGGTGTCTGCATCATCAACTAAGTCATTTTGAGTGCTCAGTGCATGCTTAAGAGTCTTGTTGGCTCCTTTTATGATTTGGACCATGCTCTTTAATTCTTTAATCTCCTACTCGAGAGTGTGCTTCTCACGCTCAATTTTTTCAACCCAACTTTCATAATCATCAAGGCATTGAGAAACTTTTTCATTCCATTTCTTATTAAAGAATTGCATGCATTCAAATTTGAATTGCCTACCCTACTTGGAGATTACTTCGTTACTTAGACCTAGAAGTAGGTTTAATAAAGTGGGAAATTTCTTGCTAACTAAAGATTGAGAGCTTGTCATCCTCCCAGGAGTAGGTGTAGGAAGGCTAGAATTTCCTCCGCTCACAATGAGGATTAAAAATTGGCATGATACTTCACTCTTCATTAAATCCACTTCAAGATCATTTATTCATTGATGTAATTTTTCCATTTCTATATCAATATCGATTGAAGGTCCAGACCCTAGGATCGTGTCAATCTTCCTTTCCAATTCTTGAAATTCCTTGTCCTTCTCTTCAATTTGATCCTTTAAGCTAAAGGTTATTTCTTTATAATTTCTACATGTCAATATTAATTGATAATATTTCTTGTGCTTCTGGATTTTTCGGAAACCGTAAAGCTAAAACGTCTTAAGAAGACTACCTCTTTTCAATATCGGCTACAAGTTTATCTTTGATAACGTTCAATCGAGAAAGAGCATCTTTAGGACTAGGTGCAAGCGCTAATTGGCTTTCCTATTTAGAATAAGTAAAACAAAAATTAATACATGAAATATAAACTCTTTCATTAATAATAACAAAGTTTACAAATAATAAGGAAATTCAAATCACATTACCATTCCATTTTTGAACATTTAAATAACTCTTAAAGTTTTGAAACACCGATTTTGTCCTTTTCAAATGACCCGAATGATAAAGTAAGCGAAGAATCAAAAGGAGCTTTAATCCCTTATGGGTATTAACTAGGGAGAATTGATGATAATCCCATTTTCTGGTTGGAGGGCTAGTGTGACTTACACAATAATTTGGCATGATAAGTTCAAATTTCACTAAGAAGTTTGTCCTTCTCATTTCCCAAACAATCAAAACAAAAGTAGGGGAATCGTGTATATACTTCTTCTAGATCTCTTAGAAAGCAGTGCTTTGCTAACTGAGATGTTCTAGTGGTTAAAGACTTCTCCTTAAAATCTATTTTTAACTTGGTAAACTTTCTCAAAAATTCCATAGCAATAGGACTATTGAAGAGTTCCTTAATCTATATAATATATGAAAATTAGAGAAACAAAATCTATAAAGTTTATAAGCTACTTGAATTACATATTACAATTATACAATCATTTGGGTTCATACAATATCAATCTCTTATAAAATTTAAAAATAAATCCGCACTTATTATACTTAATCTTTTGCAAAGGAAGAGTATTAGGAAAAAGAGGAACACTAGCGACCCTAGGTAAGTTCCAACAAGCCCCAAGAAGAGGATCACTTCTATGATCATCTAGATATCTTTTATGAAGGCATCTAAGCAAACCCCCATATTTTCGCCCAAGTAAGTGAAGTCCACAAATTGACCCCTAGAATAGACTTTACAGAGGAACTCCACAAAAGCGTTTCTGTCATCAATTAACATCCAAAAGATAGTCACTAATTCAGTATTCTCTATCGCAGTCCTTTTTTGGTATATATAAGCTCTTTTCAAACGAGGCACGACTTGCTTCTCCTTAAAAAGTTATAATCTTGTGGCATCACCAGATAGGCATTTGTATTTTTCAGAGAGGGCATTGTATTCTTTAACTAACTTTTCAAGTTCCATATTCAGTCGATTCTCCCTATTCCTCCTCTTTTCATAAAGAGTCTCATGATAGTATTTTTCATTTTTTCTTAACTAAAATAGTATGCTTATCATATAAGAGCTAAAAAGATAGTCTTAAACATCTAAAATAAAGAACTCCAAACCCGTGAATCAGGAACTTGAGTATGAGTTTTCTCCTTCAGCTAATGGTTGGGGACAACACTGTCTTTTGAAGTAGTATCTTTCTTTGTAGTATTTTGAGAATCAGGGAATTAATTGAAGCCTACATCATGAGCACAGGAATCTAAGTTGGGATCACCTGATCCACCTCCCTCATCTTTTGGTCCTCCAGGACCCTTTACATCACCATCATTGTTATCGTCGTCATCATCATATTCTTCTTCTCCGTTAGATTCTATTTCTTCACCGATTGGTGGATCATCAAAGGTTATCCACTTTTCAGCGTCAACCTTTTCTTCGATGGGGAACTCTTCCTGAAGATCCTTCTTGTCTTTCTTTAGTTTAGGACTAACTTTCTTTTAAATTTTTCGTTCCAATCTAGAAGGGATAGAAAATCTAAGTCTGGGCACTTTTGAATGTTATTATATGCCGCAAACAAGGCTTCTTCATAAAATTTCTTGGTTATTTTAGGAAGAGCATCACCGAGGAAAGAGATAGCTTTCTTTTTTTCATCATGATAATAATTCGAGTAGGCCAAAATGCTAGTTTTCCTTTGTAACTTGTCCTCTAAGGATTGGTTCTTATTAAATAGCTCGGCCTTTTCTTCATTGGCCCTCTCAAGGTCCGCTTTTAACATTGTTCACTTCCTTCTCAATTAGTTTGGCTCTCTCTTTATTGACCTTCTCAAGGTCTGCTTTCAATGCCTCCAACCCTTTTATAGTAATTGTTTAGCATTTTTCTCCTCATTAAGCGTGGAGACAAGTTTTTCTTTTTCAGTAACGACCTCATCTCTTGTTGATGCAATAACTATTATGTTGTGATTAAGTAAAGAGATCCGTCTTTTGAGCTTAACTACTTTGTTAGAAGGCCCTAGAGAAGCATCTTGAAGGAGAAACATATTCTTTTGTACTAGGAATGCATAACAAGTTTAAGTCGGGGCAAGATCTATAGAGCTAAAAAATTAAACAAATAAAAGGAAATACACATTGATAAAATCTGCTGACGAATAATGAAAAAATGATCCCTAAAATAAGTTGAGGTTGCGATGACACAAGATAAGTATATACGGAGATTGGATAACCAATCGAGCAAAATCATCAAAACTGGCCATAGGAGACTAGACCTGGGACTCTAAAGGAAGAGGGTCTTTTGGGGAAGGAGACAACCCAAAATCAGCATACAAATGACTAAGAGCCGTCGGAGAAGTAGGAAAAGAAATCTTGAGGAGGGGGTCCGGAAAGTGAGCAGCCACAGTAGATTCTTGAAATTTATAAGATTCCTAATTGGTAACCTCAGGGTTGAGTTAATGGTTACATGTTCCTCCTCATCCATAACAGTAGGAGTAAAATCACCCATAAGCTTAAGCCTTTTGTTTGGGGAAGTTGCAATATCCACAGGAACCTTGTCATCTGCTTCCTTTTCTAATTCTTCGATTGCTTTGGGAATAGACTCCTCAATGGAAGTAGGTTTACTCAATTGAGACGAGGAAAATCTTTATTTGTCCTCTTTCTGGGAGCAACATCTTTAACTCCTGTCTCTTTAGAAGCGACAACAAGAGTATATGAGCCTAAAAAAAGAAATTAAGCCACTAAAATAATGGCATCAAGAACCACACTGGTTGAATTAAAAACTTACCAACGGGCTTAAGATGAACTGGACAACAAATAGTGAAAGCATTACGGTTATTGATGACAAACGACCATTTCCCTTATGCGTTTCCTTCATCATTGGGGTTCCCCAAGTATTATATTGTGATCTAGAATTAGCGAGTAGTGACAAAGATTCGCTTTTCTCAAAAGTGTGAGCCTATAACCCATGCTCTTAGATGCCAGAGGCAAGGATTTGACAATCTCGCTATCAAAGGAGCTTAACTGCTTAGAAGCCGGACCTAAAGGAAACATCTTTTGTGAGAAAAATGACAAATATAACATAGGTAACAAGAAACAGAGACTTACCTACAAAAGAGAAATTTTCTCTAATCCTAGAATAGCATCCGACATAGAAAAATTGATTTTCCTATCCCTTTGTCTTATTAATGGTATCAATAATCAAGCTTTTAGGAAAGGGACGAATGTGATATAGTGGACTATTCCACTATTCACTATCTTGGTAGGGCTAGCTATGATGTGAAGAATTTCAACAACGAGAGAGGGAAGCTTGGCTTCCTTTGCAAGAACTTCCAAGCAAGTCAAGTAGGTGTATGAATTTGGAGTTAATTGAATTGGAGCAATGTTTAGGTGCTTTAGGAATCTCAAAAGAAAGTCGGGGAAAGGAAGATAGCCTGAGTGTCGTATATGTATTGGGGTGAAGGCAAAAAACCTTTATGGAGGATCGTCACTTCTGCTAGAAGGACTGGTAAGAATAACTTCTATACAGGTAATTTCAAATTTCTTGAGAATGGAATCCACTTCTTCTTGAGTGATAATATATGATGGATTAAGAAGATGATCTTCTTTCTTAGTATACGGAGAAGCTGGACCCTTATTGGTCTTCTTGATTCTTTTTTAGGCTATGTTCTTGCCTTCTATTAATTTTCCAGGTGATATTATTTCAAATTAGAAAAGTGATGATATAATGCTTATGATACAAAAGGGATCATATATCCTAAAACAAGGGATACCTAATTGATTGCTTAAATTATGGCACCCAAACGTGGGAAGTCTATAGTCCCATATAATATTTATAGCAATTCAATGACCATTGCAATGACGACCGCCCTATGCCTTTGGTACCCAATAAACCTATATGATGCGCTCTGGAGGTACCCAGCCAATGCAGGGTGGTAGCCAAGATTATAAAGAAACGGAAAAAGAATCCAAACATAGAACCTGCAGAACATCTCAAAGCGCATAGATAAAATATAATTTAACAACATAAATGTAAAACAGGTGAGACATTGATATAATCAAATGGACCGCAAATAAGAACATTTGAGTGCATCAGGTTCGCAGACTAGACACAAACCGAAATAAAAAGTTTATATATCCCAAATCTCGGAAATAAACTCTATAGCTATCTATAATAATACAAGTACTAACATAGCTCCACAGTAATGCACAACAGAATATAAGTGATAATAAGCCCCAATTATAGGTATATGAAAGTGTAGCCTCCTGCTCATACTCCGTACAGCTCAATGCACTATATAGACCTTCTATCCCAAATTTTCTCATTTAAGAGTACCCAAGATAATAAGAAGTAAAGCATAAAACCTCGAGTAAGACAGCAGTCTAGTGTGAGCGATATATCATCTCAAATACTATAAAACTCATATATAGTAAATATGGTATAGGGTATGAACAACCATACTTGACCTATCCTTGCATCTAAAGGTTTAGCACATGAACACAATATATGTCAAACTACTATCATAAAAAGAAAATATAGGGTATAGGGGTAACACAACATACCAAGTACACAACAAATATAGCATATATCACACCACCTCACATCTCTTAGTCAAGTGCTTCAGATGTACAATAATTATTTTGGATGCTCAACTCATTTCCCATGTAGATGGAAAAGGACTGGAAACATTCAGGTGTCCAATATATGGGCACAAACAGACTACCAGGGGTACACGCACCCTGGGTACACACAGACAACCCTATCCCAACAATGAGTATCACAAACACAGAGTTATCCATTATCCCTTGGCACACGTACCGATAGTAGAACCATACCACAGATGCTCAATACTTGCCCATGCAGATGGCTAGGACTGGACACACACGGACGTCCAAATGCACGGGTACACGTAGACTACCCTGGGTATGTGCAGACTACCATGTCTTACTCATGAGCATTACAATCTCATGTTCTTCTCTACGAGCCTTCATGCAGAACTCGTCCTTTTGGTCCATCACCAGATGCCATAGTCACTCGTTACGTCTAGTCGTTGAAATTGCCATACTTTGTTGACTGTTGTCCCAAAGTAATCTAGAGCCATCCCAGGGTCATCCACCCTTACCACGAGCCAACACCCAAGACTACATGCAAGCTGAGTCTTGCTTCGAAGTCCATAGCTATCTTTGTGCTCCATTCTTGTCGGTCCAACTCCTGACCGAGCCAAGCTAGGTCCGAACCAAATCTTCCCTTCCGAACCGACTTCTGTGCTCTGCCCCTCAAACATCGCCATCACCGAATGCGGTTCACTTGTTAGCCACCCACCATGTCCTCTACGTAGCCACCGACTATGTTTTACCATCAGGTCACTAACCAAGTTTCACCGCCCGATCACCGACCAATTTTCGCCACTCGATCACCAAGCCACCACCTGATCGACCAATTTTCCAAGACCGGCCACAGAACCATCCACCTGTCGACCAAGTCTCCAAGACCGGCCACCGATCCATTACCTACCGACCAAGTTTCCAAGACTGGCCATCGAACACTGTAGCACTTCCAACACTTCAAATTGCACCAACTTCATTGTTACACTTAATGCTTCAACTCTCATGAATCACCCACACAACACTATGACTCTAAATGCTCTAGAGCTAATCCATCGAAGCCTGATTTCATGGTTTCTAACTCTAAGTCGCTCTGATGAGCATTTCAACAATACACACATTTACATAAACACAACACGCACACAAATCACATCCAACATCCAAACAACCAAATACACATCAAACCCTAGCAAATCATCGTACAATTACATCCCTAATATAATCTGTCACAAATAAAGGCAACAATACTCCTAAATAACATGACTAGGGTGCTTTAAGAAAATTAAAATTAGTTTTGCTACAGGTTTGGCCTTGAAAGCAGTTTTAAAACCTTAACCTGACTTCAAAAATGAGTTTAAAATATATCAAAACCTATAGATACATATATTGTAAGGTGAGAAATGATAAATCACTCACCAAAACTCCCAAAATCCAAGTTTTGCATGCAAATTGAGGCAAATCTAAGAATCAATAGAAAAGACCAAATTTTCCCTCCCCAAAAGTGTATATTTGACGATCTCTAATGAATCCCCTTGTTTACCTAGCCCTAACCTATGATTTAGACTTGATTTGGAGGAGAAAAAAGAATGTTTTGGGTAGAGGATTCATTAATGAAGGCTTAAATCTAAGGGTGAAGGTGTAAAAATGATTTGGAGATGATGGTTCAACCATACAAGTCTCCAAACCCAAAATGGGTTAGTGGACTTGCCCTCAAACTCACTAATTACCCACTAAGGTGCTTCAGAAATAGATAATCTTCAAACAGCCATGTCTCCTAGCCAGAAAGTTCAAATCATTATTATGATCACTCTACGAAAAAGAAAACCATCATATCATTTCAATGGAAGTGGTCTCAAATGCCAATTTGACTTCTATCAAAAGTTACAATCAATACAATTTTCCAGGGTAAAATCGTCTGAAAAATTATAAATATAGGAAATGTCTCTAATAGGCATTTCTCAAAGTTGGAGAGTCATACAACCTCATATGAATGTAAAAATAATATTTTACGATCCTCCAACACATAAAATACGGGTCATTACACTCCCCCCTTAGGAATTTTGCACCCGAAATCCTTAACACAAAGAAGGTAAAATCAATCATAGCTACTCCGCATGCCTAACATCCACAAGCAACCCTATCAAACATGCACGTAGAAGTAGGTAATGACATCTATGCCTACCCTAGCATGTATGACATTAAACTACCCAATATGATATCGAAAGTGAAAGTAAACGTGAAAAACTGAAGTCTCGCCAAGTAAAGAGCTCTAGATAAGTGGTCCTCATGCTCTCCTCGGTCTCCCAAGTATAATCGCCTTCGATCTTACTCCACGGAATCTTCACCAGCTCTACCATCTTCCTCCTAAGCTGCTTCATATCATGTCCGACAATATGAAAAGGCCGACCAGGTCTGTATGCTTCTGGTTCAATCTCAATATCATCAAGCAGATTCAGTTCGACTATCATGCCTAAGCCATGCACACACTTCCGCAAGTGTGATACATGGAACACATTGTGCACGCCCACCATATTTTAAGGCAAATCAACTCTATATGTTGGATTCACAATCCTCTCAAGTATCAGAAAAGGACAAACGAGTCTCGGTGCCAACTTCCCTTTAGTACCGAATCGAACAACTTCTTTAGCGGAGAGGTCTTGATAAACACATGTCATCGATGGAGAACTCTACGATTAGCGTAGCTCTTCTATCTATCTTGACAGCTTTTGTTCATTGTCGAATGATCTTGATCTTCTCCGAATTCTCTTTAATCATATCTGGCTTATGTATCATTTTTTCGCTCGCTTCCCACCAATACAAAGGAGCGTTGCATGGTCAGCCATATAACGCCTCAAATTATGCCATACCGATGCTGGACTGATAACCATTGTTGTATGCAAAGTCTACTAAATGCAAATGATCGTCCCACGAGCCACCGAAATCGAGAATGCAGGTCGATATGACATCCTCCAAGATACGATTTACCCCCACGGTCTACCCATCTGTTTGTGGGTGATAAGCTTTACTAAGATGCAGCTTCATCTCCAATGCCGCTTGTAAACTCTTCGAAAACCCGCTAGTGAACAAAGGGTCTCGGTCGCTCACAATGCTCTTTGGCACGCCATGGAATCGCATAACATTTCACATATAACTCGGCCAATTTGGATGCCGTTCTATTTAACTTGATGGTTTTGTATCGGACACTCTTCATTAATCTATTGAATATAACCCAGATGCTATCGTACCCTCCTCTGGTCCTCAACAATCCTGTCCATCGAAACTTGTTTCCATTTCCACTTCGGAATCTCGAGCTGTTGCAACAAACAACTCGGCGTCTTCTGCTTTACCTTTACCAACTGGAAGTTCATGAACATTAAGATGAATGTACCAACATACGTGTTCATCCCTTTCTAATAAAATGTCTGCCAGTCACGATACATTTTATTGCTATCGCGATATATAGTTAATATCGAATGATGGCACTCTTGTAGCAGCTCATCACTCAACCCAACGACATCGGGAACAAACAGTCTCCCATCCTTACGGAGCCAACCATCATAGTCGATTTTGTGCTGCCTCATCTCCTCAAACTCTACCCCTTCCTCTATCCTCATCATGATCTCCACTAGTCTAGCGTCTCGCCTCTAACTAGCATAGATCCACTCAATCAAGGTAGGTCTGATAGTCAAGCTAGCCAACACTTCCAGCTTTAGCTCACATCGAGGTATAAAATCATAGCTAGTGATAAACTCCAACTGCTTCCACTCTAGGAACTTCGCTTTCAAGCTAGCATGTCTCATACTCATAGCATAGCCGGGGTGTAGGAAATGCCAAAGTCGTAAGAGGCCAGGAACTCTAACCATCGCCCCTGCCAAAGGTTAAGATCCTTTTGGGAGCACAGATACTTTAACGACTTATGGTCCATATGCAACCGGAATCTCTCCCTATGCAAATAATGCCTCCATATCTTCAAAACAAATACCAACACTGCCAACTCTAAATCATGAGTTGGATACTTCCTCTCATGCGGTTTCAGCAGTTGACTAGCATAGACGACAACCTTTCCCCTCTACATCAACCCCATATGCCACAGGCGTCTATGTAAACTGTCAGCTCCTCATTCCCACACAGAATGACCAACACCGGTGCGCTTGTCAATGTCTCCTTCAGACTTAAAAATGTGAGCTCACACCTTGCATCCCAAATAAAAGTCTGATTCTTCTTCGTCATATTAGTTAATGGCGCTGCTACCTTAGAGAAGTCTTGGATAAAACATCTATAGTATCTTACTAGTCCAAGGAAGCTTCTCATGCTTGTAGTGGTCTTAGGTCTATCCCATTCTTATATTGCTGCCACTGTGATAACCCGAATTGTTTTTGGGCATCTGTAATTAATAAATAACTGGGTTAATTGATAGAAATACTGATTTTATTTGGATTAATAAATGAAATTCTGAGAATTAGAATATATATGTATATAGATGAGTTTGAACTATTATATCTTGATAAATATTCATTTGATAATACTTGTTAATGATCTTCTTTTATAAATATTTATTTGGAAAATTCATCTTTTCAAAGCTAAAATAAATTTTTATACATATATATAGAATCAACTTTAAATAAATCTTTGGAAATTTTATATATATGTAAAGTTGGTTTGTAAATTTATAAGGTAAGATTTAATTAAAAATTAAAAAGAATACTTTTTCTTTTTTATACTTGGAAATAAATATAGTTGGTATATATGTAAAATACAAAGAATATGTGTAGATGTAAACATATGTAGATATAAAGTTAAGCAATTTATAAAATAATAAGATTTAAAACATAACTTATAAATAAATTTAACATATGGGTTTAGGCATAAAAATACCTATTAGTGACAAGTGTTACTTAAGTAAAATAGGTATTTAACAAATGTAAACAAAAGTAACAATTGGCAAAACAATTCTCATTTAAAGTTTCCAAATAAATAAATATCAGAAAAAAATAATAAAAAAAGGGGCAAAGGAGAAACAAAGTCTGAAAATCAAATACCCAAACCAGGAATAAATCCTGCAACAATTCTTCAATTTGAAATCATCAGAATGAATCAAGCTTCCAACTAAATCAAGTATCAAGCATTCAAGTATTTTCTAGATCATAACATTCATTTTCAAAAAATTAAGAGGCATTTCAGTTTTCAGAAGGCCAAACTGCTACGTTATCTTCAAACAAATTTGAGTAAACTGAACTGTTAAAAGCTCAGAGTTCATATTTAATTGATGCATGTGGGATCTGTGTAGAGTAGGTGAATATATATGTTGCATGAATGTATTTACTTGGATTTAAAATCAATATGCTCTATTGTTATTCATGACTAACAGGCTCTGTTATATTTTCTGGCTCATCAATCCACTATGAAATTCATACCTCATTATACAATCAGTATTATGTGATGATTTCTAAAGAAAACTTGTTAGTAGTAACTAAGATCGATTTTTAAAAATTATTTTAAGTTTAAATAACAAGTATAATCTTTGGAAATTAAGGTACTACAATAGAATTATTTTTAGACAGAAAAATCAAATATTAAATTTCAAGATTCGAATTCATGAACGAATACGAGTCTCGAAATCTTGATTTTTGGAAAGAATTTTATGATTTTTAAAGCTAGGAATGTTGGGAATTACCTAGTTGACCGGAGCTGGGAATTTTGGCATTTGCCGACGATGGGGGAAATTTCAGGACAAGATATTTGGATGGAAGGAGTATTGGTCGAGGGGGAATTCAGGAAAAATGGTGTTGGAATTTCTGGTTGATCGTGGAAGTGGGTCGATCAAATATTAGGGTTTAAGGAAGTTTCGTTGACCTTCGGTTTCATGTGGAATAGCGAGGCAAGGAGGGTGATGGAAGGTTGCGCGCATGGGGGAATCGATGCAGGTGGAGGAGGAGGGTCTTTTGACGAAGTTTGAAGGTTTATGATGGTGGGGATGATCGGAATTTGGAGATTTTTGGGTATCTGATCATTTACAGTAGGGGATCGATGAGTGTTATTTTTGAATGAAGCAGTTTGTCGAGGCCTGGGTGGTCGAGTCGACTTTGGATAGTGACGCCGACTTTAGGGTAGCCTGAACGATGATCGGAGTGGTTGGGTTGCGGCGTGCACGTGCACGAGTACCTGATGTATCAGTGACCATTACTGTGATGTTGATGCTCGGGGAAGAAGATGTTTATCACGGGTCGAACTCGGGGATGAATGTATGCCGGCTCGAAGGAATATTGGTTCGTGAGTGCTCAGGATTTTTGCTTGTGGAACAAGAAAATTTGAGTTTATGCTAAGATTTTAGTTTGTGTTAGTTAACCAGGTTTTGAACTTAAGGAGGACCAAGTTTATAGTTTATAGCAAAAATTTATGATCAGATTTGGAAGGTAATAAAATAATGCGGAATAGAGAAAAGGTTTAATCAAGTTTAAAGGTTTATCAAAATGAATAAGTTTGAAAAGAAAATATAAATCAAGTTCTAAACTATGTATTAGAAAATTTAAACAAAATTTTCAAGTCTAGATTGCTTTAAGATTGTTTGTTAAAAGTAATTATATATTAGGTTAATTTCTATATGGTTTGAAAGGTGATTTAGATGATGGAATTAAATAAAGTATTAATTATTTAATGCATTAAGGATGGTTTATCAATGAAATCGGTTGAGAAATTATTATTAATTAATTAAATTATTAAGGTAATTACTAATTAGTTTGAGTAATCAAATCTAAAGGATTAATTTTTAAATGTGATTGAATAATTAAGTTATTAATTAAAAGATGATAAATTTATTTAGAGTTAATCACTTAATGAAATTAATAAATGATAATTACTTAATGAAGTAATTATAGAATAATTACTTAATGTCATAAATTAAGGAGGGTAATTAAGGGACAATTACCAAATGAAATTTATTAAAGGATAATTGCTTAATGTCATTAATTAAGAAGAGTAATTAATGGGAAATTACTAAATGATAATTACTTAATGGAAGTAATTGAGGATTAATTACTTCGTGTAATTAGTTAAAGTGTGGATTAATTAAGAAACAAGTCAAGGGTTAGTTAATTAATGAGCGTGATTAATTAAAAAGATAATTAATCAATGAAGTGATTATAGGATAATTAATTTGAGTAATTAATTAAGGATAATTTACTGTGAATGGTTAAGAATAATTAGTTTGTGAAATTAATTAAGGCTATTACTTAATGTAATTAAAGTATAATTAGTCAAGAGTGATTAATTAAGATGGATGATTAATAGATGATTAATTAATTAGTTTGTAATTAATTAATGTTAAGTAATGGAAATCTAAGTGATTAAAGATTAGTAATTAATTTTAGAGATAAATTAAATTAATTTTTAAAGTGATCAATCTTGCCTATGAATGATTGAATAATGATAAGTGCCTTGGATTGATTGATATCTCTGTTATAAATTGCTTTGTGATATGATATGTTTTGGGTGGACAGTGATAGTATGGTTATGTATCATTGATGAATTGCTGTGTATAAAAGTGACATCCTGCATATTTAGTTAATTGTATCTCACTTGAGTAACTTAGGTTAAAGATGGTATCAAATTCCAAGAGATGGGGGTCGGATATCATTAAATACCCGAACCCACTTCGATTTGAAACCTTCAATGGTTCTTTATAGATTGATATGTGAAATCAATAGGTTGGAATGGAATAATATGGACCTTAAACTAAGGGATTGATTTGTGAAATAAGCATTGACTATCAAATTTTGAACTTGTAAAGCAGTATGAGTTACTCGAGTTTAAATAGTCCATGCATTGTTATTTCTTGTTAGATGAGTTTACTCACGCTGGTTTCCAGCCTGACCCGGGTGTTACTTTGATGTAATGCTCGGGTCAGACCGAGTATTACAGACTTTCAGGTAAGGACGTTCTGGAGCTCAAGAGGCGAGCTTGAGGGCAGGACCGAATGGAGTATTTTCCGCTGTGATATATTATTGTATAACTAGGACATGTTGTTTTAAACTATCCAGTGATTGGTAATTGTTGTAACTCTGATGTATAAAAATATAAGTGTACCGATACAATTCTTCTTTGTAAAACTATTATTTATGTGATATTATATTTTGATCTGCTGCGTATGAGAGGTTTCTATGATTTTTTTTACTGTTTCTTCTTCTTTCTCTTTTCTTCTTTTCCTAACTATCTGGAATTTTCTGGATCGAAAACTCTGGGTCGTTACATTTGGTATATGAGCCAGGTTAAGCGAGAACCTTGGCTCTAGTGGGATTACTCATTAAGGATACGATCAATGGTACCCTAAAATGAGTTGAGTGTAGTATATATATGAGAGCGTACTTGTTATTTTCTTATATAAGGATTTTTAATGATTTTATATAAGGTTATATTTTGATATATAAAGCAATATTTCACTCTAATAAATATTAAGGAAATTGCCTATTAAATTATTAGGATTAAATTAAGAGTAATATTATACAACCAAACTGAAATTAAATAAAGATAACTTTGAAATGGACTCAAACTGAAATTGAAATCTTGAATTGGAGAAGTTTATCAGAATAAGATGATAATGGATGGTTTTAGATATGATAATCTTAGTTATTATCAAAAATGATTGTTGTGTGTTTAATAATAAGATGTGTATTAATGAGTAAGCAAAATGAAATGTTCGAAAGAAATAAACATTTAGGTAAAGTATGACTTATAAATTGAAATTGAAAATACCTAAATTGTGAAACTTTAAATCTAGGTCCAGAAATTTGACAATTGTTTCAAAGTGTTAAAAGAAATAATAAATAAGTATTATTTGAATAAAAGAGACCTGTTGCAAACAATGGGTTGTTTGAAAAGTTTATTTTGAATTAAAAATCAAAGGTGGTCTAAAATTTAAGGATAACTGGGTGTGTAAAGGAAATAATATTATTCAAACTATTTTGAATATAATCTTATTTTAGAATAAGAAGATGTTTGCAAACTTTAAAAGAATTTGTTTTGAATTAAAACCAAGGGTGGTTTAAATTTTAAAATTCGGCTTGGTGGGCTAAGAAATAAAATATGTATATATGTGTAGATATACTTAAGTATCAAAGATGATTTGATACAAACTCTAAATGTTGAGTTTAATTTGGAATGAGATGTGATACCCAAAATGATAAGTTTTTGAACGTAATAAGTAGGAAGATTATTATGTGAAGTTTAAAATTTGAATTGGGAATTCAAATTGAGTAGGATTGAATGGATTAAGTAAATTGAATTTAACTTGGGGGAAGTTAAATAAGTTAATGGATAACTTGATTTTGAAATTTCAAGATGAAATCGGGATTTCACTTGGAAAGTTAAATGGTTAGTTTGAATTGGGAGTTTTTGTGATCTCAAAATGGATTTGAGATATGGAATTTGAATTGGATGGATGTTTTAAAATTATTTGAACGATATCATCCTGTTGTAATTAATAATCCTTAAGCTGAAATTGGATTTGTTTAAATAAATGAAGAAATGGGGTGTGGTAATATATCCACGATTAAGATAAAATGGAATTTGAATTCAGAATTAAATGGTTTAAAGATATAAGTTGATTTGACTTAAAGGATTAAATCAACATTTAAAAATTTAACTCGAATTTATATAATTCGGGATGGTTTAAATTTAAATTTTGAATTGAATTAGTCAAATTGAATTTGATTTGAATTAATTGAAATTGTGATTGTAGATGTATAAGTATAAAATTCAAATGGAAAATTTGAAATTGGATTGATTTGAAACGATTTGAAATTGAAGTGGGATCAATTTGAAATTAGTCCAAATTGATTTGAATAATTTGGAATTGTAATTAAAGTTGAATAGTTTTAAATTCAAATGGAATTTGAATTGAATTTGTGAGGAAATCAAGAATGATTCAACTTGATTTGGAAATGGAGTTTGAAATTGGGATTAATTCAAACCTGAGTTGAAATGAATTGAAATTGGAACCAGTTCAATTGAAATTTATTTGAATCGGTAGAATTTTAGATCAAAGTTGAATAAAGTTAAAATTGGAAAGAAACTGAGGATAATTCAACTTGAATTGGGGTTGAATCAATTTCAATGGAAATTGAAGTTATTTAAATTGGAGTTAAGTCAATTTAAATGGAAGTGGAAATTTAAATTGAATTGTTGGAAAAGTGAACTGTTTTGACTCTGGAATATTTTCAAAATAAATTGTTTTGGTACAAAACTATTTTTTCCAAGCTATTTATTATATACAACCTTTCTTTTTAAAGCCAAACTATCTTATATTTGTTTTACCATTATTTTTGGAACTATTTAACAATTTTTCAGCTGTTTCATAAACTAATTACTATTTTTCAACTATTTTACAAATTAATTACTATTTTACAACTATTTTGCAATTATCTAAAATTTCTATAATTATTTAACTATTTTCCAATTATTTTACAATTACTGAACTATTTTACAGCTATTTCACAAACTATAAAAAAATTTCAACTACTTATCTATTTTTTTTAACTTTTCAAGCTATTATTAAATTTAAAATGGACAGAGTTTAAACTGTTTATGGATGAATACCCAATTGAGATAAGAATATAGGTGATAATCCAAATGGGATTGAAGCAGTTGTGAATAAGTGAATGAAAATTTAAAGTGAATGTGAATAGAAAGAGAATTGATTTGGCTAATAACCAATAAAGATAAATACGTAGGGTGTACGTATGTTATTCTATTCGCATAGTGATTTGATCCAGATTCGAGCACAGAATTTCGAGATAGTATGTCGATTTGAGTTGGGATTTTTCGCTCGATTTTCGATGGCAAACCTGGATATAGATTGTTGATTGGTTCTGGATATTCTCTATTATAATTATAACTATGTAAGGAGAATGACGGTTTCTGATCAAGAAACCAGATCTGAGTCCGCACGAGGAAGTCGGGTGGACGATACTAGTTCGGAAGTGAAATTGTGTGATCGAGTGAGCGATCAGATTGGTATAGCATACGGATGATATGTGTGCATCGTACGGATTGGAATGAAATTGATATTGAAAGTTCATGGACAAGAACTGTAAAATGGTTTTTGAAGTGGGATATATATTATGTGAAATATATGATTAAATAAAATAGAGATTGGATATTTCTATGGTAGAAATTTGCTTATAGAAGTAAATAATTGGGTAAGTGACTTTATAATCAAATTTGAATATTTGATTTGGAATAAACAAAGTTATATATCTTTGTTATATAAGATAAATCTTCCCTTGTTGAACCTATAGCCAGATGAAAAGGATTTTGAAAGTATTTGAAGTAAAAAAAAGGGTTTTATACAAATTGGAAATGATCATAAGATTTTTCAAGGTTATATATATATATCTATTTATATATAAAGGATCTTGTGAGAATGATTTTGAAGGTTTTGGGAACCTTTGAATTTAGAAAGGGCTTTTGATTTTTTTGGGTAAAATCAATATTGAAATTTGGAAAGCCTAGTTTGAGAATTATCGATTTTGGGATAATCAATTTTGTGTAAAGGAGCTTTGTATGAGATCATACTAGGTGTATGATTTGAAAGATACTATATGTGTATAGTATAAAGTGCTTTGATGATGGCTCTGGGGAAAAAGGCGCTCCCTTAAAATTAACTTCTCAGGAGTACCATTGGTTGGTACTGCCTTGAGCCTCTAAGGGGGGATTCTAAAGTTGATCTTGTGAGGAATCGGGACAAAACTAGTTCCTGGGGATTATAAATAGTGTGTGCCATAGCGAAAATCGTGTGTGCCGCTGAGAGCCAACAGTCTGCGTTTGATTTTATATCGGTAGACTGCGACCTATGGTAACATAGCGAAAGTCATGTGTGCTGCTGAGAGCCAACAGTCTGCGTTTGATTTTATATCGGTAGACTGCGACCTATGTCGGAGTGGAGAAGTTTCATTTTGACAGCGAAAATCGTGTGTGCCGCTGAGAGCTAACAGTTACATGGACTTTTGCTGTGATGTCAACGTAACCCTAGAATGAAACTATGATCTATTGTGGGTTCCATGGCGTAATCGAGAGGCGCAGAGTGCCTACAGTTACATGGACTTTTGCTGCGATGGCAACGTAACCCAGGATGTAATTGCGACCATGGATGGGGGTGATGATTTCCAGAGCATTCTCACCAAAGATATTTTATCTATTTTCAAAAATTGTTTTCTATATTTTTAGTAAAATATTTTTCAAGTATTTTCACTGGATGTTGAAAAAGGGTTTATCGAGTACTTATAGATTTTCAGTCTTACGCCTGATCAACGTATGACCGAATTTCTGTAAGAACAAGGATGGACTGGTTGAGACATCCAGTTATAAAAGTATCTTTATAAAACTACTCTATAATATTTTAAAATGTTTTAAAATTGATCAAAGAATAATTTATCAGATTTTGGGCATAGAATAAATTCTGGCTTCGTTCTTTTCGAGGACGAAAAGATTCAAAGGGGGGGAGGAATGTGATAACCCGAATTTTTTTGGGCATCTGTTAATTAATAATTAACTGGGTTAATTAATAGAAATACTGATTTTATTTGGATTAATAAATGAAATTCTGAGAATTAGAATATATATGTATATAGATGAGTTTGAACTATTATATCTAGATAAATATTCATTTGATAATATTTGTTAATGATCTTCTTTTATAAACATTTATTCGGAAAATTCATCTTTTCAAATTTCTAAAATAATTTTTTATACATATATATAGAATCAACTTTAAATAAATCTTTGGAAATTATATATATATGTAAAGTTGGTTTGTAAATTTGTAAGGTAAGATTTGATTAAAAATTAAAAAATATATATATACTTTTTCTTTTTTATACTTGGAAATAAATATAGTTGGTATATATGTAAAATACAAAGAATATGTTTAGATGTAAACATATGTAGATATAAAGTTAAGAAATTTATAAAATAATAAGATTTAAAACACAACTTATAAATAAATTTAACATATGGGTTTAGGCATAAAAATACCTATTAGTGACCAGTGTTACTTAAGTAAAATAGGTATTTAACAAATGTAAACAAAAGTAACAAATGGCAAAACAATTCTCATTTAAAGTTTCCATGTAAATAAATATAAAATAATAATAATAATAATAATAATAATAATAAAAGGCAAAGGAGAAACAAAGTCTAAAAATCAAATACCCAAACCAGGAATAAATCCTGCAACAATTCTTCAATTTGAAATCATCAGAGTGAATCAAGCTTCCAACTAAATCAAGTATCAAGCATTCAAGTATTTTTCGGATCATAACATTCAGTTTCAAAAAATTAAGAGGCATTTCAGTTTTCAGAAGTCCAAACTGCTCTGTTATCTTCAAACACATGTGAGTAAACTGAACTGTTAAAAGCTCAGAGTTCATATTTAATTGATGCATGTGAGATCTGTGTAGAGTAGGTGAATATATATGTTGCATGAATGTATTTACTTGGATTTAAAATCAATATGCTCTGTTGTTATTCATGACTAACAGGCTCTGTTATATTTTCTGGCTCATCAATCCACTATAAAATTCATACCTCGTTATACAATCAGTATTATGTGATGATTTCTAAAGAAAACTTGTTAGTAGTAACTAAGATCGATTTTTAAAAATTATTTTAAGTTTAAATAACAAGTATAATCTTCGGAAATCAAGATACTACAATAGAATTATTTTAAGACAGAAAAATCAAATATTAAATTTCAAGATTTGAATTCATGAACGAATACGAGTCTCGAAATCTTGATTTTTGGAATGAATTTTATGATTTTTAAAGCTAGGAATGTTGGTAATTACCTAGTTGACCGGAGCTGGGAATTTTGGCATTTGCCGACGATGGGGGAAATTTCAGGATAAGATATTTGGATGGAAGGAGTATTGGTCGAGGGGGAATTCAGAAAAAATGGCGTTGGAATTTCTGGTTGATCGTGGAAGCGGGTCGATCAAATATTAGGGTTTAAGGAAGTTTCGTTGACCTTCGGTTTCGTGTGGAATAGCGAGGCAAGGAGAGTGATGGAAGGTTGCGCGCATGGGGAATCGATGCAGGTGGAGGAGGCGGGTCTTCTGACGAAGTTTGAAGGTTTATGATGGTGGGGATGGTCGGAATGTGGAGATTTTTGGGTATCTGATCATTTACAGTAGAGGATCGATGATTGTTATTTTCGAATGAAGCAGTTTGTCGAGGCCTGGGTGGTCGAGTTGACTTTGGATAGTGACGCCGACTTTAGGGTAGCCTGAACGATGATTGGAGTGGTTGGGTTGTTGCGTGCACGTGCACGAGTACCTGATGTATTAGTGACCATTACTGTGATGTTGAAGCGGGAAGAAGATGTTTATCACGGGTCGAACTCGGGGATGAATGTATGCCGACTCGAAGGAATATTGGTTCGTGAGTGCTCAGGATTTTTGCTTGTGGAACGGGAAAATTTGAGTTTATGCTAAGATTTTATTTTGTGTTAGTTAACCAGGTTTTGAATTTAAGTAGGATCAAGTTTATCGTTTATAACAAAAATCTATGATCAGATTTGGAAGGTAATAAAATAACGCGGAATAGAGAAAAGGTTTAATCAAGTTTAAAGGTTTATCAAAATGAATAAGTTTGAAAAGAAAATATAAATCAAGTTCTAAACTAAGTATTAGAAAATTTAAACAAAATTTTCAAGTCTAGATTGCTTTAAGATTGTTTGTTAAAAGTAATTATATAGTAGGTTAATTTCTATATGGTTTGAAAGGTGATTTAGATGATGGAATTAAATAAAGTATTAATTATTTAATGCATTAAAGATGGTTTATCTATGAAATCGGTTGAGAAATTATTATTAATTAATTAAATTATTAAGGTAATTAGTAATTAGTTTTAGCAATCAAATTTAAAGGATTAATTTTTAAATGTGATTGAATAATTAAGTTATTAATTAAAAGATGATAAATTTATTTAGAGTTAATCACTTAATGAAATTAATAAATGATAATTACTTAATGAAGTAATTATAGAATAATTACTTAATGTCATAAATTAAGGAGGGTAATTAAGGGACAATTACCAAATGAAATTTATTAAAGGATAATTGCTTAATGTCATTAATCAAGAAGAGTAATTAATGGGAAATTACTAAATGATAATTACTTAATGGAAGTAATTGAGGATTAATTACTTCGTGTAATTAGTTAAAGTGTGGATTAATTAAGAAACAAGTCAAGGGTTAGTTAATTAATGAGCGTGATTAATTAAAAAGATAATTAATCAATGAAGTGATTATAGGATAATTAATTTGAGTAATTAATTAAGATAATTTACTGAGAATGGTTAAGAGTAATTAATTTGTGAAATTAATCAAGGCTATTACTTAATGCAATTAAAGTATAATTAGTCAAGAGTGATTAATTAAGATAGATGATTAATAGATGTTTAATTAATTAGTTTGTATTAATTAATGTTAAGTAATGGAAATCTAAGTGATTAAAGATTAGTAATTAATTTTAGAGATAAATTAAATTAATTTTGAAAGTGATCAATCTTGCTTATGAATGATTGAATAATGATAAGTGCCTTGGATTGATTGATATCTCTATTATGAATTGCTTTGTGATATGATATGTTTTGGGTGGACAGTGATAGTATGGTTATCTATCGTTGATGAATTGCTGTGTATAAAAGTGACATCCTGCATATTTAGTTGAATTGTATCTCACTTGAGTAACTTAGGTTAAAGGTGGTATCAAATTCGAAGAGACCGGGCTCGGATATCAGTAAATACCCGAACCCACTTCGATTTGAAACCTTTAATGGTTCTTTATAGATTGATATGTGAAATCAATAGGTTGGAATGGAATAATATGGACCTTAAACTAAGGGATTGATTTGTGAAATAAGCATTGACTATCAAATTTTGAACTTGTAAAGCAGTATGAGTTACCCTGGTTTAAATAGTCTATGCATCAGTATTTCTAGTTAGATGAGTTTACTCACGCTGGTTTCCATCCTGACCCGGGTGTTACTTTGACGTAATGTTCGGGTCAGACCGAGTATTACCGACTTTCATGTAAGGACGTTATGGAGCTCAGGAGGCAAGCTTGAGGGCAGGATCGAATGGAGTATTTTCCGCTGTGATATATTATTGTATAACTAGGACATGTTGTTTTAAACTATCCAGTGATTGGTAATGTTGTAACTCTGATGTAAAAAAATATAAGTGTGCTGATACAATTCTTCTTTGTAAAACTGTTATTTATTTGATATTATATTTTGATCCGCTGCGTATGAGAGGTTTCTGTGATTTTTTACTGTTTCTTCTTCTTTCTCTTTTCTTCTTTTCCTAACTATCTAGAATTTTCTAGATCGAAAACTCCGTGTCGTTACAGCCACGTTCGTAGGATCCACTGCATTACTCTGCTCATAAACAACATGACCCAAGAATCACACTTTCCTCCTCCAGAAGTGAAACCTCGAAAACTTCGCCTTCAATCGATGCTTCCTTAACACCTCGAGTACAATCCTTAAATGCTCCTTGTGTTCTTCCTCCATCCTCAATAAACACAAGGATATCATCCATGAACACAAGTACAAATTTATTTAGCTGATCCCTGAAAACACAGTTCATAAGATCAACAAAGTATGCCGGTACATTAGCTAGCCCAAACGGCATAACCAACCATTCATAGAAACTAGATGGCATACGGAACGTTGTAATCAACACACTCTCCTTTGCCACTCTTAGTTGATGAAATCCCATCCCAAGGTCTAACTGAGAGAACACCCTAACAACATAGAGCTGACCGTACAAATCATGAATACATGGGAGTGGATACTTGTTCTTCTTCGTCACCTTATTCATCTTACGGTTGTCTACACACAACCTCAGAGAGCCATTCGCCTTAGTGGTGAATACTACTGGTGCGCCCTACTTAGATATGCTCCCAGGATAAACCCTCGCCTCGATAGGTCATTCAATTGCACCTCCAACTCCTTCTGCTCTCTGGGTGCCATATGCCTCAAAGGCTTAACTTCGATCTGGCATCCTTCACCAAGTGTACGTGGAACTCAATCTCTCCGTGTGGCGGTAATTCGGTCGGTCGCCTCCTTGAATATGTCCTATTGCTCTCTCACTATAGGCATAGAAACTCATCATGTGGAGTCTTTAGTGAATATAGAAAGACAATCATAACTCCATCCTCTGGCAGGCAGCCAATCGTCACCAATAGCCTCTCACACCACCACTACCCCACACTTCCACACCCAGTCCATCCTCAATATAATACCGAACCTCACGAAACCCAAAACAAAGAAATCACAAGCAAACAAACATCCATGGATCGATAAGGCTAAATCTCGACAAACCATGCACAGGCTAGTCGATCTCCAATAGGGTTTGTGACAATTAAAGTTCGGTCGACTATCTCGGGTCCCAATCCCAATCTATCTACCAATCACTAGATATAAAGAAACGTGAAGCTCCGGTGTTGAATAAAATATGTATAAGTGCATCAAAAATAGAAAGCATAGCCTCCATAATGATGCTCTTCCCCTTCTCCTTCACCGATGGGGAAATCGATGAAGCTGGAACGACATTCAAAGCATAAGTAGTCACAACCTACTTATTCCTTGGCAGATCTAGACAATCCTTCTTGATATGCCCAAGCTTGTTGCAATTGTAGCACTTCTTGCCTCCCACTTTACAATCTATAGCAAGATGGCCCTTCTCCCTACAATAATAGCACATAGGCTCTCATTTGCTCTTCCTCGGTGTGACGACCCGCCTTTAATTCCATAGAAAGACACATCATCAATAAGAAAGAAGAGGTAGAAATAGAATAGATAGAAGAAAGAACTCAACAATATCAGAATCTCACAGAGGAAACGGAACAAAATATAATATATCACATAGATATTACATAGTCATTTACATTAGAGTTACACAGATTACACAACTTTTCACATTAGACAGTTGTAAAGGTCTGTCTAATCCATTACATTCCAAAGTACAACAGACAAAGACTTCAACACTACACGGCGGAAATAGATAGATATAGCTATGTCTGGACTCCTGCTCCAAGCTTCCAATATTAGTCAAGAAAAACCTGATCACTTGGGTATTCAAAAAAATTTAAGTACCCAAGAGTTTAAGAAAAACAGAAATAAACTCCAGGTAAGACATGGGTCTGGTATGAGTAAACGGGTTAAAGTTGTTTAACTTTAAAAATCATTTGAAAACAAAGGTATCACGTAAGACTTCCCACACATAAACATGGGTAAGTTTTTACCTTACGCTTACCAAAACATTTGATAGGAAATCCCATGATATTATAATATGGTCTAGGGTTTTCAAATAAATATTCACACAGCTGAAATTGTTACATGATTAAATTCCAGCATACTAGTCACAAAGTGGGTTATACAATCAAAACCGTAAAGGCACGTAGGGATAATGAGTTTCTATCAATGGCAAGGATACTGGGGTACCGCCCGTCACAGTACGTGGTCTAGATCACCGTACCGAGGATCCATCCTAAATCCCCTGCAACACAAGGCCGGAACCATCGCTTACCCGACAGTCCCAATAAGTCAACCTCGCGGTTGTAGCTAGCAACCGCCCACACAGCCAAATAAAAAGGGACTCTAGACAGGGGAAGACCTTATCCTACTTGAGCGCGACTCAGTTAGCCTTGCTGCACCTCCCCTGTTTTAGCCATTCCCGGTTGATGAGGCTTGAGGCTACGACTACCTTTATAGAACACATCTATCTTAGAATGCTCATCGTCCTCCGGATGATGTTCTGAAAGCATTCAATCCATACAATTTCGTTCCAGGTTCGAACGAAACCGAAGGCATTATCTCGTTACACTCATTTTGAAATCACCCTCAGAGTTAACGACAATAACCCTTGCACTTTGAAATTCCATCTCGAACCTGAAAGTACTATCTCCGTTATAGTCATATTGGAATCACCCTCAGAGATTTAACAAAATATAGTTCTTACACTTCGAGTCTTCAACTTGATCTTCACTTGAATTCACGACCTAACGTTTAACTTGGATCGATGTGGTTTTTGGATAACCAAATCTGATATCCGACCCCGGTCTCATCGAAATCCAAACGTATCTTAATGGCCAAGTTGTTTATAGTTTAAACAAATTAATTCAATTCAATACTTGAATTCACACAGCATTAACACAGATAAAAATCACACATTTATCATAGATATGTCCAATAACACATCACAACATATCACAGAATATCATCCAGTAGATATCAACTAGTCCATATATTCTACACAAACAATCATCCACAAGAAAGAATGATTAACCCATATCATAATTAATTTAATTAACTTAAATTAATTACTTAAGAATTAATCACCAAATCCTTCTTAATCAAGCATTAATTAATTACAAGCCATTTAATTAATGAATCATTCCTTAATTACCTTGTTAATCAATTAATTAATCTCTAATTACAGATTAATTATCCTTTAAATATTAATTAATAAACCTTAATTATTAATTAATATCTCTCAATACAAATTAATTAATCCATAATTACTCTTATAATCAATTAATTAACCTTTAATTAACCAATTAATTATCCTTTAATTATTAATTAATAAAACATAATTATTAATTAATAAAACTTAGTTACAAATTAATTAATCCATAATTACCAGTTAATCAATCCTTAATTACCATTTGATTAATCCTTAATCACTATTTTATTAATCAATTAATTACCATATAACAAATTCCTAATTAATGTTTAATTACAGATTCATTATCCTTTAATTATTAATTAATAAAACTTAATTACAAATTAAGTACTTTTTAATTGCTAGTTAATTAATCTCTAATTACTAATTAATCAACCTTATTTACTTAATTAATTAATCTCTAATCATTAATTAATAATCTCTAATTATCTAATTAATAATTCTTAATTATAAATTAATTAACCTCTAATTAATTAACTTATAACCCTTAATTATTAAGTCTTAATAAGTTAATTAAATCAACTAATTATTCTTAATTAATTCTTTAATTAATCCTTTATCATTATTAATTAAATTAATTAATTATACTTAATTTCCTAAATTAACTTAATTAATCTCAAGACATTAAAACATTAATTATCTTAAGATAAAACATTATCTTATTAATGCCTTTATTACCATTAACATATTTACACCATTTTATCTTTATGATTAACTTTACTTAATTAAATCATTAATTAAGTTTGAAATAAAATAATCATTTAATTTGATAAATTGAAGTTAACAAATCATAACCTCCTTTAAATACTTCAATCGTTACCAAGTAATGGTTTTAAAACTAGTTTAAATTTAAATAAAAAACTTACTTTTATAAAAACCTTTAAAATTTCATTTCTAACTCAAGTTTTAAAATCACTTGAAATTTTACTTGACAAAATTTAAATTAATCAATTTCAAAACTTCTTAACCAAAAGTCAAAAAGAAACAATTATTATATATAAATTAAATTTATATACGAAGGTTTAAATTAAATTAAATTTTAAATTTCAAAACATAGATTTTAGAACACTTTTTTTTTAAATCAGCTCACACTTGCTTTGGGCCGAACCCGAAGACCGCTCGGGTCTTGCCCCGAGTAAAAACCCATCTTCTTCTTTCTTTTTTCCAAAATTTAGATTTATATTTAAGTTAAAAATAAACTGCAGGCCTAACACCCACAAACTACTCGAGTACAAACTCGAGTTACTACTCCCAAATACCCGAGTCCCCCTTCGAGCAAACCCAAACCCAAACTACTGACACGACCAACCCCTGTGCACATGCACTGACGGCAGAGCTACCTCCGACCATCAACGCACCCTCCGGCACACCGACCAACGTTGATGCAACTCATTCCGACCATCAAAACACCATCACAAGCCACGATCCAAAATCGAGCACCGCAGATGAAACGGGGACCAAAACAAACGCCAGAAAAACCCTTTGATCAAACTATTTCGACCACAAGAGTTCGAGCGACTCTGGCCACACCCTGCCGACCCTCCATGCTGCCACATCCCAAAGTTTCAAGCAACTCGAATCACCAGAGGCTCCATGGTAACCAAAATTCCGATCACCACATAATCCAGGGTTTAAAACCCATCCCGACCACTGCCTACGCCATGGTAACTTATCCACCTTCTTGACATTTTTTCCTGGACCACAAGGCCCTCCTCCAACTTCAGTGAAGTTCCCGATCACCCTAGATCCCCTGGCCACCATATTTTTCCCAAAAACCAAATTCCGGTCATCCCCGAAATGAACATTCATCCCAATGCTAAAATTTCTGATTTTTGTTTTAAAAATCCTAACTTTCAAAGTAGATTGAAGTTATATCCTTGAATTAGCAATTCAGGATGTTTGATTTTTGACATGCTTTAAAAAATCTACTGTAATATCTTGATTTCCAGAGATGTATAGATTTGTTTTCCCTAAATACCTTTATAAATCTTGAATTGCATTTATACTGACATATTTTGTTTGAATCTCAAAGTCTAACAGAGATCAGGTGAGAAGATTTTGAATTTTTGATCAAAACTTTAAGCTCTGAACTAAGAACAGAGATGTTCAATACAACAGGTATGCACACTTACATATATTCATAAACACAGAGATATCACTTATATATGCACAAGCAATGCATCATTCATCTTAAAATTTCACAAGCAAATAGATATTTATATACTTAGCTTTTTAACTTAAAGTGTTTACTCACCAGTTTTAAAAGGCAGAGGCTTGAAAACTGGGAAGCTTTGCATTGCTGTGATCTTGTTTTTAATCTGAAATGCTTTTAGTTACTGCTTTTGATTTAAACGCTGGAACTACTTGATGTTGCTTGATAAACTTGCTTGAACTTTGATTCTTCTTGGATTTTAGGTTTGCTTGTTTACAGATTTTTGAACTTTCCTGTTTTGATTTGTTTGAGTTTGAGAATTTTTACAGGGCTTTGATTCATTTCTGGTTGAAGATTTGTAGATTTGGAAAATGTTTACAGGGTTTAGCTATTGATTTTTTTTGGTTTGTAGATAGTTGATCAGGTTGAGTTTCTTTGCTTTTTGAAAATGAGAAGATAAGAAAAGAAATAGAAGAGGGGAGATGTAAGTTTATATAATGTAAATTATGGTTTATAAAAATTAAATAAAAATAAAAATAAAGGGAATGACACTTGTTCAAATTAACTACATTTGTCATTTACTATCTTTAATTAAACTGCACATGTTATCATAAGCCTTTAAAATTAATCACTTGTAATAATTTATTTTTATATTATTTTAAAATGATTTTAAAAGCTTTTGTATTAGTTTTCCTATTAAATAAGTACTTTTATTAATAAATAAATGCTTTTATAAATTTATATAAATAAAATCTTTAAAATAAAATAAGATAAAAACCAATCATATTTTAAATAAAATCATATAAAATATATTTAGTCCGTTTTAAATGTTATTGTAAAACTTTTGCATTATTTTACTATTTAATATTTACTTTCCAAATTTATATAAATAAAATTCTTTAAGGAAAAACAATATAAAAAAAATCTTATTTTAAATAAAACCTTATTCATATATTTTTATATCCAAGTTATTTATAAAATATTTTCTTTTAAAATTCAAATTTAAATCCAAATTCAAATTCAAATTGTAAAAATCCAATTTAAAATCAACTTAAATATATATATATATATATATATATATATATATATATATTAATTTAAACAAACACATTATTAAATTTGAAAATAATAAGTCTATTTAAAATCTATTTAACAACACAAATTAAATTTGTAAATAATTGTTCTATTTAAAAATCTATTTATAACTATATTTAAAAACATCACATTATATTGTTTAAAATAACAATTTTACCAATTTTAAATAATTTAATAAGTAGCTTATCACATTTTAAATTTCTTGAAATTCCGAGATATCAATTCCTCCCCCCTTAAAAGAATTTCGTCCCCGAAATTTAAAACAAAGATAATCCAAAACTTTTATTTTATTTCAACAATCCAAGCATACAAATCAACCATACACTATCAACCAAACAAACAATTTCATCCAAACAATAATTTTATTCAACACAAAATCCATTTAAACAAACAACTCTAGCTATCTAGACACAGATCCGGATAAGCCTTCCTAAAACTATCCAGAGTTTCTCAAGACAAACTCTGGAATCCTCGCTCCACAGAACCTTAACTAGCTATACCACTATGATCCAGAGCTTCCTCTTACTCCGATCCATAAATCTGAACCAAATATCAGACCACACTTAAAACCAGCTCAACTATGAGATCCATCTGAACTGCAGATCCCAACAAAGATGGATCGTTCACGTATTTCCTCAGATGAGATACGTGAAAAACATTGTGAATTCCAACCATCCAGACTGACAATTCAATCCTGTAGACCCCAACACCAAACTCTCGAGCCTTCGAAACAGACCAATACACCTTGGAGCAAGTTTTACCGTCTTTCCAAATCTTACCGCTCCTTTAATCGGGAAACTTTGACAAAGACTAAATCTTCGATCTCAAATTCCAATTGTCCTTGTCTCTTGTCAGCATATTCTTCTGGCGATCCTGCGCAGCTCTCAAACTCTTCTAGATAAGCTCCACCTTTGTAGATGCCTCTTGGATCAAATCTGGACCAAGGACAAGACGATCTCCCGACTCTACCCAATAGAATGGGAATCTACAAGGTCTTCCAAATAAAGCTTCATAGGGTGCCATCTTGATACATGCCTGATAACCATTGTTGTACGAGAATTCCACTAAATGAAGATGGACCTCCCAAAATCCACCAAAATTCAAAACACAAGCCCTCAACATATCCTCAAAAATTCTATACAGCCTTCTAGTCCGTCCGTCGATCTAGGAATGATAGGCTGTACTCTAACTCAATCTCGAACCCAAAGCTGATAGTAAAGCCTCCCAAAATTTCTTGTGAAGATAGGATCACGGTTGCTAACAATGCTGACTGGAACACCAAGCAGTCGGATAAACTCTTCCAAGAAAATCTCATCCAAATAAAATCATTTCCTACTTCCACTTCGAAACTTCCAAAGACTGCAACAATCCTACAGTCTTCTGCAGATCACCAACACCTGCTGATAGATCACACATCCATCGACGAAAGCAGCAACATCCTTCTTCATACTCGGCCGCCAGAAGACTCCCTCTTCACATCCTTATACATCTTGAAATACTTGGATGGATACTCAACCTGGAGCGATGACTCTTTGATAAAACTTCTTGCTTCAAACCCTTGAAATTCAAAACACAAATCTTTCTGTTGATCCTCAAAGTTCTTTGGCCATCAATCTCAAAACTGAAACACTGACCATTCTTGACTCAAAATCATCCTCCTCTGGCACACATAAACGTCAATGTAGACCTCAAACCTACTCTTGCCATCAGAATAGCTAGAATAGACGCACTAGTCAGCCTTGCCTTCAAATCCAAGGAAGCCTCTTCACACTCGGGGTCCACTTAAACTTTGCTCCTTTCCGAGTCACTTGGTTAAGTGTGAAGAAATCTTAGAATAGTCCTTGGTAAACTTCTTGTAGAAACTTGCCAAATCTAGAAAACTGCGGACTTTCTTCAGAATCTACAGCTGCTTCCATTCCTGAATAGTAGCTACCTTGGCTGGATCTACAGAAATACCCTCTCCAGAAACAATGCCCCTAAAATCTGACTTTCGATTTCCAAAAATGGCATTTCGAAAACTTAATCCTCAGAACATGTCTCCTCAAAGTCTCTGACACTATTCCCAAATGCCGCTTGCACTCCTCTTCAGACTTGGAGTAGACAAGAATATCATTGACGAACTCAGGAATAAACTTACTTAACACATCCCGAAAATATCGGTTCATCAAATCCACACAGAATGTCAAAGACTCATCTGACTTAGTCACAAAGACAACAGCTGAACCCTAATTGGAAAAACTAGGCCAGATCAGACCTTTCTCTAAGAAATCTCAACTCTGCTCCTCCAACTCTTTACTCTACTTTGGCTCCATCCTTCTACTGGGCTGAACAACAGGTACTGTTCCTGGCACCCAATTGATTCAAAACTCTATCTCTCGATGAGGACAAACCTTCCACTACTTTAAAAACATCCGAAAAATATCTAATTACTTCGATAGACTCTATGCCTTCTAGAGATACTTCGACTCCATGCAACAGATTACTCAAATGAACTCTGAAACCATCGCAAGTCACTTTTACGATTCTTCCCAACACAGTCTCCAAAGACACAATCCTTGCTTCACACACCAAAACAGCCTTATACTTATCCAATCAATCCATATCCAGAATAAGGTCAAACCTTTTGAAATCCAGTACCAAAGGGTCACAAAGAAAACTATGGGGAAGATAAGAAAATCTTAAGCTTCTAAAGATCTTACCTAACTCGGTTACCTCGCTTATAGGATTAGATACAAAGATAGGACGATCAACCAAATAAAGAGAAAGATGAAACTTCTCTAGAACTCATGTTGAAAATCCGAACAGATATCCAACAAATTTAGATAGGTATATAGTTATATAAAAATTACAAATACCCACTCTCAAGACAGACACGACTCCAGAGCCTAGGTATTATCTCAACCTATGCTCTGATACCAAGTGTGACAACCCGCCTTTCACTCCACAGAAAGACACATCATCAATAAGAAAGAAAGAGGTAGAAATAGAATAGATAGAAGAAAGAACTCAACAATATCAGAATCTCACGGCGAAAACGGAACAAAATATAATATATCACATAGATATTACATAGTCATTTACATCAGAGTTACTCGGATTACACAACATTTCACATTAGACATTTATAAAGGTATGTCTAATCCATTACATTCCAAAGTACAACAGACAAAGACTTCAACACTATATAGTGAAAATAGATAGATATAGCTACGTCTAGACTCTTGCTCCAAGCTTCCAATATTAGTTAAGCAAAACCTGATCACTTGGTTACTCAAAAAATTTAAGTACCCAAGAGTTTAAGAAAAATAGAAATAAACTCCGAGTTAGACATGGGTCTGGTGTGAGTAAACGGGTTACAGTTGTTTAACTTTAAAAATCATTTGAAAACAAAGGTATTACGTAAGACTTCCCCTACATAAACATGGGTAAGTTTTTACCTTACGCTAACCAAAACATTTGATAGGAAATCCAATGATATTATAATAGGGTCTAGGGTTTTCAAATAAATATTCACATAGCTGAAATTGTTACATGATTAAATTCCAGCATACTAGCCACAAAGTGGATTATACAATCAAAACCGTAAAGGCACTTAGGGATAATGAGTTTCCATGAGTGCCAGGGCACTGGGGTACCACCCATCACATTATGTGGTCTAGATCACCGTATCGAGGATCCACCCTAAATCCCCTACGACATAAGGCCGGAACCATTCCTTACTGGATAGTCCCGAATAAGTCAACCCCACGGTTGTAGCTAGCAACCGCCCACACAGCCGAATAAAAAGGGACTCTAGACAGGGGAAGACCTTATCCTACTTGAGCACGACTCACTTAGCCTTGCTACACCTCCCTGTTTTAGCCATTCCCGGTTGAAGAGGCTTGAGGCAACGATTACCTTTATAGAACACACTATCTTAGAATGCTCATCGTCCTCCTGATAATATTCTAAAAGCATTCAATCCATACAAGTTCGTTCCGGGTTCGAACGAAACCGAAGGCATTATCTCGTTACACTTATTTTGGAATCACCCTTAGAGTTAACGACAATAATCCTTGCACTTTGAAACTCCATCTCGAACCTAAAAGTACTATCTCCGTTATACTCGTATTGGAATCACCCTCAGAGTTTTAATGAAAAATAGTTCTTACACTTCGATTCTTTAACTTGATCTTCACTTGAATTCACGACCTAATGTTTAACTTGGATCGATGTGGTTTCCGGATAATCAAATCTGATATTTGATCCCGGTCTCATCGAAATCCAAAAGTATCTTAAAGGCCAAGTTGTTTCAAGTTTAAATTTTTTAATTCAATTCATTACTTGAATTCACACAGCATTAACACAGATAAATATCATACGTTTATCATAGATATGTCCTATATCAGATCACAGCATATCACAGAATATCATCCAATAGATATCAACTAATCCAGATATTCTACACAAACAATCATCCACAAGCAAGAATTATTAACCCAAATCATAATTAATTTAATTAACTTAAATTAATTACTTAAGAATTAATCACCAAATCCTGCTTAATCAATCATTAATTAATTACAAGCCATTTAATTAATGAATCATTCCTTAATTACCTTGTTAATCAATTAATTAATCTTTAATCACAGATTAATTATCCTTTAACTATTAATTAATAAACCTTAATTATTAATTTATATCTCCCAATACAAATTAATTAATCCATAATTACTCTTAAATCAATTAATTAACCTTTAATTAACCAATTAAGTATCCCTTAATTATTAATCAATAACCCTTTATTATTAATTAATAAAACTTAATTGCAAATTAACTAATCCATAATTACCCCTTAATCAATCCTTAATTAGCATTTGATTAATCCTTAATCACCATTTGGTTAATCAATTAATTACCATTTAACAAATTCTTAGTTAATCTTTAATTACAGATTAATTATGCTTTAATTATTAATCAATAAAGCCTAATTATTAATTAATAAAACTTAATTACAAATTAAGTACTTTTTAATTACTAGTAATTAAACTCTAATTACTAATTAATCAACCTTAATTACTTAATTAATTAATCTCTAATCATTAATCAATAATTTCTAATTATCTAATTAATAATTCTTAATTACAAATTAATTAACCTCTAATTAATTAACTTATAACCCTTAAAAAATAATTCTTAATAAAGTAACTAAATCAATTAATTACTTTTAATTAATTCCTTAATTAATCCTTTATCATTATTAATTAAATTAATTAATTATACTTAATTTCCTTAATTAACTTAATTAATCTCAAGACATTTAAACCTTAATTATCTAAAGATAAAACATTATCTTATTAATGCCTTTATTACCATTAATATATTTACACCATTTTATCTTTATGATTAACTTTACTTAATTAAATTATTAATTAAGTTTGAAATAAAATAATCATTTAATTTGATAAATTGAAGTTAACAAATCATAGCCTCCTTTAAATACTTAAAACATTACCAAGTAATAGTTTTAAAACTAGTTTAAATTTAAATTAAAAACTTACTTTTATAAAAACCTTTAAAATTTCATTTCTAACTCAAGTTTTAAAATCACTTTAAATTTTACTTAACAAAATTTAAATTAATCAATTTCAAAACTTCTTAACCAAATGTTAAAGAAACAATTAATATATATATAAAGTAAACTTATATAAGAAGGTTTAAATTTAATTTAATTTTAAATTTCAAAACTTAGATTTTAAAACATTTTTTTAAAATCAACTCAACACTTGCTTCGGGTCAAACTCGAAGACCGGGTCTTGGCCTGAGTAAAACCGATCTTCTTCTTTCTTTTTTCCAAAATTTAGATTTATATTTAAGTTAAAAAAAACTACAGGCCTAACACCCACAAACTACTCGAGTACAAACTCGAGTTACTACCTCCGAATACCCGAGTCCCCCTTTGAGCAAACCCACAACTGAAAACTACTGACACGACCAACCCCTGTGCACATGCACCGACGTCAGAGCCACCTCCGACCATCGACGCACCCTCCAGCACACCAACCAACGTTGATGCAACTCATTCCGACCATCAAATCACCATCACAAGCCACGATCCAAAATAGAGCAACCTAGATGAAACTGGAACCAAAACAAACTCCAGAAAAACCCTTCGATCAAAATATTCCGAACACCAGAGGTCGGGCGACTCTGGCCACACCCAGTCGACCCTCTATGCTGCCATATCCCAAAGTTTCGAGCAACTCGAATCACCAGAGGCTCCGCGGTAACCAAAATTCCGACCACCACATAATCTAGGGTTTAAAACCCATCTCAACCACCACCGACACCATGGTAACTTATCCACCTTCCTGACATTTTTGCCTGGATCACAAGGCCCTCCTCCACCCCCAATGAAGTTCCCGATCACTCTAGATCCCCTGGCCACCAAAATTTACCCAAAAACCAAATTCCGGTCGTCCCCGAAATGCACATTCATCCTAATGCTAAAAATTTTGATCTTTGTTTTAAAAATCCTAACTTTCAAAGTAGATTCAAGTCATATCCTTGAATCAACAATTCAGGATGTTTGATTTTTGACATGCTTTAAAAAATCTACTGTAATATCTTGATTTCCAGAGATGTACAGATTTGTTTTCCCTAAATACCATTTTAAATCTTGAATTGCGTTTAAACTAACATATTTTGTTTGAATCTCAAAGTCTAACAGAGATCAGGTGGGAAGATTTTGAATTTTTGATCAAAACTTTAAGTTCTGAACTAAGAACAGAGATGTTCAATACAACATGCATGCACACTTACATATATTCATAAACATAGAGAAATCACTTATATATGCATAAGCAAAGCATCATTCATCTTAAAATTTCACAAGCAATTAGACATTTATACTTAGCCTTTTAACTTAAAGTGTTTACTCATCAGTTTTAAAAAGGCAGAGGCTTGAAAACTGGGAAGCTTTGAATTGCTGTGATCTTGTTTTTAATCTGAAATGCTTTTAGTTACTTCTTTTGATTAAACGCCGGAACTACTTGATGTTGCTTGATAAACTTGCTTGAACTTTGATTCTTGTTTGATTTCAGGTTTGCTTGCTTACAGATTTTTGAACTTTCCTATTTTGATTTTTTTTAGTTTGAGAATTTTTACAAGGTTTTGATTCATTTCTGGTTAAAGATTTGAAAAATGTTTATAGGATTTAGCTATTGATTTTTTTGGGTTTGTAGATAGTTGATCAGGTTGAGTTTCTTTGTTTTTTGAAAATGAGAAGATAAGAAAAGAAATAGAAGAGGGGAGATGTAAGTTTATATAATGTAAATTATGGTTTATTAAAATTAAAGAAAAATAAAAATAAAAGGAATGACACTTGTTCAAATTGACTACATTTATCATTTACCATCTTTAATTAAACTACAAATGTTATCATAAGCCTTTAAAATTAAACACTTGTAATAATATATTTGTACGTTATTTTAAAATGATTTTAAAAGCTTTTGTATGAATTTTCCTATCAAATAAGTACTTTTATTAATAAATAAATGATTTTCTAAATTTATATAAATAAAATCTTTAAAAGAAAATAAAATAAAAACCAATCATATTCTAAATAAAATCATATAAAATATATTTAATCCTTTTTAAATGTTAATGTAAATTTTTTATATTATTTTACTATTTAATAATTACTTTCCAAATTTATATAAATAAATTTTTTTAAGGAAAAACAATATAAAACAAATCTTATTTTAAATAAAACCTTATTCATATATTTTTATATCCAAATTATTTATAAAATATTTATCTTTTAAAATTCATATTTAAATCCAAATTCAAATTCGAATTTTAAAAATCCAATTTAAAATTAACTTATATATATATATATATATTAATTTAAATAAACACATTATTAAATTTGAAAATAATAAGTGTATTTAAAGTCTATTTAACAATACAAATTAAATTTGTAAATAATTGTTCTATTTAAAAATCTATTTATAACTATATTTAAAAACAACACATTATATTGTTTAAAATAACAATTTTACCAATTTTAAATAATTTGATAAGTAGATTATCACATTTTAAATTTCTTGAAGTTCCGAGATATCACACTCCGACCATTGTTTATTCAAATCATTCCTGTTTGTGACAATTTGTCTTAATGTACCCATCTCTGCCACAGTTGAAGCACTTCCTTGCACTACCTTTTGGGTCCTTACAGTCCTCACTAATATGACCCCTATCTTTGCAATTAAAGCATCTCAGCACCCACCTACCTTTCTTTTGGTCATCTTTCTTATAGGGCTATTTTCTATCTTCGTTATCCCTCACTCTCTTGCTACTTTGACCTACTTGTAGTCTAGCTTCTTCTTGAGGAAAAACAACCAACTGTGCTTGCGTTTGAGCACTACTATCCACTATCCCCATAGCTCCTCTTTTGGCTGCTTGTATTATGCCACCATCATATGGATGAACACTGCCCGCACTTCCGGGTAATTTGCTATCCCGGTGACCCTTCCTTCCATAGGTACACACAGACAACCCTGTTCCACCAATAAGCATCACAACTACAAAGTTATCCATCTATCCCTTAGCACACATACCGAAAAGATGCTCAATACTTGCCCATGTAGATGGCTAAAGCTAGACACACGTAGACATCCAAGCACATGGATATCTGTAGACTACCCTGGACATATGCAGACTATCATGTCCTACTCATGAGCATTACAATCTCATGTTCTACTCTATGAGCCGTCATGTAGAACTCTTCCTTTTGGTCCACCACTAGATGAAATAGTCACGCGTCACGTCGAGTCGTTGTAGTTGTCGTACTTCATTGATTGTTGTCCCATAGTCATCTAGAGCCATCCCGGGGTCATCCACCCTTACCCTAAGCCAACTCCCTAGACTACCAAGAAACCAAAGTCTTGCTCCAAAGTTTATAGCTATATTCTATGCTCCACCCTTATTGGTTCAACTCCTGACCAAGCCAAGCTAGGCCCAGACCACATCTCCCCTGTCAAACCGACTTCTATGCTTAGGCCCTCAAACACCGCCATCACCAAACGTGCTTCACCTCTTGGCCACCGACTATGTCTCCCCACTCGGCCACCGACCACATTTCATAACCCGATCACCGACCACATTTCGCCACTCGGCCACCGACCACGTTTCGCCACTCTGTCACCGAGCCACCATCTACCGATCAAGTTTCCAAGACAGGCCACCAAACAATCTACTTACCGACGAAGTTTCCAAGATCAACCACCGAGCCACCACCTGTTGACCAAGTTTCCAAGACCAACCACCAAACTCTGTAGCACTTCCTGCACTCCAAATCACACTGATTTCATTGCTACACTTAATGCTTCAACTTTCATGCATCGTCTCTGCAATAATATGACTCCAAACACTCTAGAGCCAATACATCGAACCCCGATTTCATGGTTCCTAACTCTAAGCCACTCCGATGAGTGTTGTGACCATACATGCATTTACATAAACACAACACTCACACATATCACATACAATATCCCAACACACAAATACATATAGAACCATATAAAATCATCATAATATTACATCCCTAATACAGTCTATCACATACAAAGGCAACAATACTTCTAAACAACATGATTAGGGTGCTTTAAACAATTTAAAATTTGTTTGTTGTAGGTTTAGCCTTAAAAGCAGTTTTAAACCTTAATTTGACTTCAAAACTAAGTTTAAACCATATTAAAACTTATATATGTATAGTAAGGTGAGAGATGATAAATCACTCACCAAAATCCCCAAAATTCAAGTTTTACATGTAATATGAGGCAAATCTGAGAATCAATAGCATAGACCAGATTTTATATCCCTAAAATTATAGATTTGATGATCTATAATGAATCCCCTTGTTTACCTAGACCTGACCGATGATTTAGACTTGATTTGGAGTAGAACAAAGAAGGTTTTGGGTAAAGGATGCGTTAACAGAGGCTTAGATCTAAGGAGGTGTAAAAGTGATTTAGGGGTGATGTTCTATCCATATAAAGTCTCCAAACCCGAAATGGGTTAAAGGGCTTACCCCAAGCTCACTAATTACTCACTAAGCTGCTTCAAAAATCGCCAATTTTCAAACAGCCATATCTCATAGCTAGAAGTCCAAATCACTATTATGACCACTCAAGGGAAATCATCATACCTCTTCAATGGAAGTGGTCTCAGATGCTAATTTGACTCATATCAAAAGTTACACCTGATGCAATTTTCCAACGGTAAAATCATCCAAAAAAATTCTAAATATAGAAAATGTGTCAAATGGGCATTTTTCGAAATCATAGAGTCATATGACCTCATTTGAATTTAAAATATTATTATATGATCCTTTGATATGTAAAATATGGCTTGCATAGTCAACGTCAAACTTATGGAAGCCTAAACTTTTAAGTCGATTAAGAGTGTGCAAAAATGTTAGACTTGTGGTAAGAAAGTATGCCTATCGGTGTTTACAAGAAAGAAAAATTAAGAATTATCATAAGAGTAACCAAAGTGTTATATTGCATCACTATATCTATGTCAAATGCATGAATTAATAGTCAACTAACATATTAGTTATGCTATAAATTACAATGTAGCGTCGCATCCATGGTCAATGTCGACACGATAGAATAGCTGGTGCCGGTGAGTAATGTCGATATAGGCATATTATATTTTTTATGTACCCGTGAAATTACTACAATGATTTTGTCATAAAATAACAATATCGTATAATGTCTACATAAGAATGTTAGAAATGATTATTGAAGAAGGATAAAAATTACAGTAATCACTACTACAAAACAGGTCATTTGCGTCGGTTGTTCACCCCCTTGTTGCATCAGTTCTACAACCGATGCACATGCAACCGATGCACATGGAACCGATGCAATAAACTAATTTTTTTTGCACCGGTTGTAAAACCGATGCAAATAGTCATCATTTGCATCGGTTGTCAGTAAAAACCGATGCAACATAAGATCTCTGGCTTAAAACCAATCCCTTATATTGCACCGGTTGGCAGTAACAACCGATGCAACAAGATATCTTTTGCATCGGTTGTTACTGTCAACCGGTGCAACATTGGGGCGATTGGCTTTAAAAGGTCTCCTATTTTGCATCGGTTATTTCTAACAATGATGCAAAATACCCTTCTTTTGCTTCAGCTATTGGTAATCGATGCAAAAAAACACCTTCTCACATATTACCAAAATACTCGAATATATCCATATCATAACAAAACAATTATTGCATGCAATATTATAGTCATTTAAAATCAAATTGGACGGCAAATACATATTGAATAAGGTAATACCAAATAAATATATTTCAATTATAGTGTTCATAATCCATATAAAATAGTGATTCATGCATTCGTTTTAGTACTACAATTATTCTTGCATCAACGTTAAGAACCAAATTATTTGCTTTAGAAAGCATGTATGTTTCAACTTGAACTGCATACTCCATGTATTTTACACAAGGAAAATGTGTGTGCGTGTATTTTTGCTACAGCCAATAACTTGCGTAACGTCGCCTAACTTCAACCTTCGATACTTTTGCACATCCTCTCTGACCAAACAACTATATTAATCTCCTTCTCAATTCACTGCCATCGTCCCCTTGCATCCATCCAGCCTTCACCACAAATCAACCAAAAACCTCCCACACATCAAAATTGCAACCACTGTCAACATACCAAATCCCCTGCTTAATCCCCCCAAAAAAATCATCTTATTCCTCCTATAACTTCCTTTGATAGCACTCACCGAACAACCACACACTGCCATCACCTTGCTGCAATACACTTCCTCCCACCATCATACATTCCTCTACAGCTATCACACTTCTTATTACCATTCACTACAACTACCTCACATTACACACCTTCTACTTTCAATTTCCGCTGCACACAACATTTCAACCTCCATCTCACTGCCTGGAACGATCAACATCACCATCACCTCAATTCAAACCACCAGCACTTCCTCCATCCCCTTCATCCACCTTCAACCTTACATTACAATCATCTGAAACTACTGCCTCACCAACCCGAAAGCTATTTCTTTCATCCACTTTATTTCCCATCTACTTCACCACTACCATCAAATTTTCCAACAATACTGTCATCCAAACTAATCACCAAACCAAGCTCCTCCTCCATCATCTCACTTCCCCACCATAGCCTACGACACATTTTCCACCCTTCCTTACTCAAACAACCCAAAATTAGTCAAACTGCCGAATCCATTCAACCCTACCACTAAGTCAAAAACATCCACGGCCTTAACTTCTTCCTCCCCTTACTTCGTTATTCACAGCGCCACTCTGACCCTCAAACGACATCATATCAACAGCCTCAAACCATGTCCCCCAAATCCATAGACTGTTGACAAAGAAAACTGAACAGAAGTGATTACAATGACATCGAGTGAAATTACTCACCTCAATAAATTGTGTGCAATAACGAGGGAGACTACGCTTGAACCACAAAAGGGATATAACATCACCAATGCCATAACCTTATTCAATTATGGTCGACATCGGCATGCTAGCATAACATGGCTCCTCTCCTATAAATAAATAAAATAGGGTTATGTGAGAGTGTGTAATGAAAAAAAGGTTATGCGAGAGTGTATAATGTTCGAATCTACAATACGTTCCTCTACACATGATAATGTTCTGCAAATAATACCAAATTTTTTAATATTAATTTAAAGAGACATTAATTTATGTATATGCTAAAATAAATTTATATTTATTATTTTTGGAATAAAAGTGCTGTAGGTTGAATTTTGTTTTCGAAATTTAATATTTGTTACATGAATAAACTGATACCAATCACTATTTAATTAATATATGAATCGGAATCTATGAATAATCGCTGAGATCAATATTTACTTAGATAAACAGATTGTCAGCTTGGTACTGTAATACAATAGACCAATGCGTTTTAATTGGCTGAGGATTCAAGTTCAGCACACAACCTTTTAAAATGTCTAGTTCAAAAGAAGGCTAGTTCAAAAGGTGACTCGTCAAATACGCTCGCATGGCAAAAGAAGCGTTGTTTAGTGGGTCTGCCTATGTACTTTAGTAATCAATTAGATTTGGTCAAAGTCCCAAACCTCTATCATCAGAAATGGTGGAGATGATATGCGTTGGTGCACGGACTTTTCCACTTTTAATTGCAGTGTTGAGATCCTCAGGGATCCGAAGGGGTGTAACTTCATGTAATCCCTTCTTCAACCTGAAAATAACAATACATGAATTTCAATCTAACATAGTTAAGAAGTATTCAAGACCAAATGTTTGAGACCAACATACAAGTTTATCAGATGTCTCTTTAATTGAAACTTCCAATGCTTCAAATGAGGTTGGCACAACTGCTCCAGCTTCTTTTAAAGCTTGATTTTTTTCTTGTGCAGATTCCAAATCTCCACCACTTTTGGCACCCTCGGTCAAGAGCAAGAAAAATATTAGATTCAAGATTGTGAAGACCACTATAAGGGATGAGATAAGTTGAGAAATAATTTTTATTTTTTAGGGAAATTTTGGTATTCATTGACCAATGCAAACAAGTTCTAATTTCCACTTTTTTAAGTACATACAGCATGACCAAATTGCACTTCGGACTTGAAGAGGCGAGCATAAGTTCCACTGACCCATGCAAAAACTGGTTTTTGAACTTTGCCTTCTTTTAAAGCTTCCACAAGAGAGTATTCATCATGTCCACCAAGCTCTCCAAGTACAACCATCATTTTAATCTAAATTGGAGAAATTATAATGAGATTGTGAAAAAACAGATCAAGTTTTAACAAACATTATAATGCCTGAAGTTGTTTGAAACGCTAGCTGCAAAACTAGTAATTACCTGTGGTATATTGTTGAACCGTAAAATATGATCTGAAAGGGTTGATCCAGGAAAAAACATCCCCTCCAATCGTAATGCCTGCAATATTTATGTGGTTTAATTATACATCAGCGTTAAAGATGTAGTCGCACTTTAACAGTATTAATAAAGCAATACCTTTATAAATTCCATCAGTTACGCGAGCAATCGTGTTGTACATCTCATTTGACATGCCTCCCTGGAATTTTCAGCATAAAAGTTTTATATATAAAAAGGTGCAGAAGACGGGGAATAAAATAACAATTCCACGGTTCCTCTATTAATTAACTAGAGTAGCATTATAGCAATAAAACTGCAGTATACAGAGGATTATACTATAAAATTTCATAGCTCCCAGAAAATATAGCCAGTCTTCCTCTCCAGGCGCACTGAGCTACAATAATTTACAAGGAGTCCCATACTTCATTGACAAATAACGTTTGGTTTAAAATGAGTTTATGTAGAAGGAAGAGATATTTTGTCTGCTTGTAGTTTGACCCATTTTTTATCTTGTGCACACAGTTGTACATGTTATACATTGTTTTTTAACTTTGTTGGCTGCACTATCTTTTCACATGGATTAGTAGCCACATTTTTAACTATGTTATTACTAAATATTTTCAAATGGATTACTGGCTATATTTCTAAAATAGCTTAGACCTATGTTACAATATTCCTTTAGCTGCACACTTTTGAAGCTCGCGAAATTTGATATTGTTAAAAATTCTAAAAAATATGTATTTTCTTCCTATATTTTGAATTGTCTGTTCATCCATTTATATAGATAGACAATTAAAAATAAAATTAATTTTGCAGTATTTTCTTTAATTTATCGCTGAATTGCGGAGATTACATGCTCAAACAAGTCATTACATGCCTCTATCCTCGGTTCAATAAGTCATTACATTCCTTTAAAATCAAAATTCTGTATAGTAATAACAATTTATTTCAGTAAGGAGTTTATTCAATCTTACTCAAACTCTGACATCACGGTACCAACTAAAATAATACTAGTTAGCCAATATTGCAAGTAACAAGAATATGAACAATCAAATATTTAACAAAAGAATTAAATTTCATTGTAACAAATAACGAAATTCTTTTACCATTTAAACAATCAAATAAGCTTAACAAGTAAACATACCTTGATTTTGTTTATAAAATCATGTCCAATCATGCCAAGCATATAACAAGTTGTAATCACCGTGTTCACCTTAATTTCCTGAAATTGTAACCAAATTCCAAATTCAAAAAAATAGAAAAAACTGGAAAAACAGAAACTGAAATACTATATAAATTTTTTATTTTCAAAGATTTGTGCTTAACAATTTTCGACGTTACTTCGGACGTGACTATTTTCCTATTAGTATTACGACATAACGACGAGAATGGTCATTCTTTACTAACATCTAGTTTAACAATACAGATAAAGTAGAAATGATTGTACTAAAAAGTAATAAAAAGTAACAATGGTTACAAATGATGTTGGAACAAAACATCCACGGAAGGAATAATTTAAATTGCTTAACTTTAATACATACACAAAATCCAAATTCAAACTGTTAATAAAATGACAGTCATGAATCAGGTTGACAAAAAAATACCAATTTTTAATTTATCACTAATAGTCAGTTAAAAAATAACTTGTTGTCACTTAAAAAATAATCCATGGGAAATTTAATGTGGCTTACATTCATCACTCATACTCATGTACTATGCTATTTAGGCAATGCAACAATGGTGGAATTATATCGTGAACTTAACTTTGCAACTTAAACTTACTAACAGATCCACTTGTAAACAAACATAAAGGTGAATTAAGCATAATACCACATAATTTTGCATTCAATGGTTGCTTTTATGAGACAATAAGTGCACTTCGTGTCAGGACCCAATGTAGGAACAACGAAATCGCTATGACTACAACAATCCAAGTTAAATACATCAAACATATGTAACTATTTAAAAGTAACTCAACAACAATCATCAAAGTCTCGGGTTACTTACCACATAGTGTTGAACCACCTGATAATTTCCATAGGAGGAACTGAGATAGTACTTCTAGCCATTGAAAAATGTATACCACACCAACCTCACCTCCGTTCCATCCAGATCTTTCAGAAACTGCACTAAGCATTGTTTGGTATCAAGCATTTGATCATAATATGAAAAAGCATTGCCAGATATGTATTTAATGCCAACATTGGACATTTTCCTATAATTGAAGCTTTAAGATCTGTATAAACTTTCACTAAATGTGTAAACTTTCTTGGAGAGGGTGAAGTCGAATCACTTGAATTCGAGGGGGAAATCAAATCAGCAGGAAAAAATCTAAGATTTAAGGCAAAGCTGGCATTAAATTCAAATCAATTGTTGGGTTTTTTTGGAAGCAGGCGAAATACTTTTCAGGGGAAACGAAAATAAGCAGTGGTAGAAAAAAATTGGGATGAAGGGAATTAACGAAAGTGGGACGCAAATTAATGTAGTTGAATTGATTGACTTTAAAACCGATGCAACTAAAACTATTTGCATCGATGTATTTTCTTCGATTGTCGGTGACAACTGATGCAAATTTGATTTTTTATTATCTATTGCTTTTCACGTGCCAATTGCATCAGTTATTAAGATAGAACTGATGCAAATAGTTCTATTTGCGTCAGTTTTTACTTCAACCGATGCAAATGAGGTGAAGCAATATTCACTTTTTGTAGTAGTGAATATTATCAACGTCGTTTGACTCTCCATAAATCGATATCGAATCTAAGTGGCAATGCTTTTAGTTAATGCCAAAATCATGTAAGCCGCATCTATGGTTGGTGATCAACATAAAGTCTCTCATAACAATAGCTCTTTTATTTCCAAATAGGCTGTCGCACCTCTTTTTAGTTATTGACAATATAAATGTTTTACGCTATAAGTTTTCTAAGCTTCAGAATTGATTATTTGAATAATATGCAAAGAGAAAACTCAATTGATACCCGAACTTCAGAGTGATATAGACTATTTGGTTTATTAATAAAACAGTAGAGTAAAACATCAATATAGAAACAAAACAAAGTAAATTATTCAATACCGAATATCCTAGTAATGTCGTAAAGTGTTAATATTGATATAGAGCAAGGTGATATCAGGTTTTGGGTATAATAGACTATCTATTTTACCATTAAACTATAAATTCCCAGATTTTCAAATCAATATTACCCGACTTTAATTATTCAAAAATCATTTAAGCAACGTAGAAATTCTTTGCTAGTTCAATCTAAAAGCGCATCTGGTCATTAATCTAAATGATAATATGAGTACCAACATCAAAATTATGCAATTAGACCTAAGTGTCAATTCGAAATTGATAAAACCCAAACGAAACCCTAATAATGATTTTGATATAATTCACGTTCATCGATGCATGTAGAACCAAAAATCAAACCTTAATGATGGCTTGGTTGTCTGAAATATGAGATTTTTAATGATTTTGAGAATTTGAGAATTTCTTTAGCTTGAGATTGAAATGCAGGTAAAAGAGGAAGAAGTAGAAGATTTGACTATTTATGGTGGAAAAGAAGACAAGCAGCTACCATTGGACTAACTTAAATGTACGGTGGGATCTATAAAGAATACTAATAGGTAATAAAGAGCCAATGCCAGAGGTATTGACTAGAAAAATAATGCTTCCTTCATACTAGGGAGCAAATGTTACTATCATTATCAATCCTGAAGGTATACGTGTTGACATAGCCATGATCCCATATTTAAGCAATGTCGAAAGTACAAAGAAAAATCAATGCTGAAAGCATACAATCTCATCCCTCATCAATAAAGAATAATAAGCAATGTCGCAGGTCATCAACAAATTCAACAATACTGAATGCCGTCAATGTCACATACCACTTATAAAGTTGAATGAGTGATAACGTGCCAAAGAAATTGGAAACAATGCCGCATATTAGTAGGGGAATGACAACACTAGAAAGCTCTATGTTGAAAGCCATCAATGTTATAATTGCATGATATAGCATTGATGATGTATTACATTAATGCCTCATTTCATTAATGATGCAATTCTTCCATGTTGCCAGAAGAATCAATGTCGCTCCTGACTAATGTCACATCTCATTAATGACGCTTCACTATCTGTGTCGTTTCCTATCAAATACTACTCATCACCAATGCCATATCTTATTAATGCTGCTTATCATCAATGTCGTCTATTGTCAATGCCGCCTGTTATCAATGCCACTTGTTATCAATGCCGTTTGCTATCGATGCCGCCTATTATCAATCCGTATGTTATCAATGCTGATCACTGCTAATATCTCCACTTATCAATGTCCCCGCTTATTGATGTCGTTCTATAGTAATTCCGTACATCATCAACCTTCAAAAGAGGCCACATATCCTTATTACAATGTTGACATTGAATTCATTAATGAAGGCTGTCGAGGCGAGATGGATGCTAAGTGCCAAAGTTCACGATTGTGCAAGTAGATGCTAATGTATAACACCATGCCCCATCAATATGATTAATGCCAGAGGTTAAGCATGCCGCATGGACACACGACAACCATGCCGCATCCTTCAGCCCCTATAAATACAGACCTAGTGGCATGAAGAAAGTGATGAATCATTCTTTTATTGTCACTTACATTTTAAACTTTGTAACCCTAGATTGATTATAAAAATTTAGTGCCGATTTTTCTTTTGCACATAGGACCTTGTACATTCAAAATTACATAATATATGAATAAAGGGGACTTGAATTATGACTTGTTTTCGAGTTTTAAAGAACTTGTGATTTTTAATAATAACTTTCTTTGAATTCTAAAACCACTCATAATCTTCATTTCTACTTATATAAGATTGCTCTTGCTTCGACATGATCATGGTTATGGCATAATCATGGACTTGAACAAGCCAAGCCTAATTACCCAAGCCTTTTCTCAACCAAGTGTTGCTTTTGCCAACACTTATGGGGATATCTGGTCCTTCTTACAACCACATTCCTCTTTATTTACACCTTTTAGGGTTGATAAAGAATTTGTTAACAAAAGAGAATGGCTAAAAGTTACAGTTCTTGACTCAAGGAAAGAAAATTCCATAAAGGAGACCTAGTATTAAGGAAAGTAATGCCAACACCAAAGGTCCAATAGATGAAGCGCTAGGCCAAACTAGGAAGGGCCATCGGTCATTATAGAATAGTTATCTAGTGGCACATACCACCTATCATGACTAGATGGGAACTTCATGCCAAAGGCATGGAACTTTGAACATCTCATACTATGCTTTATTTGATCTATCTTTTATAAGGAGTGTAATGTTCTATTATAATAACAAAGGTTAACAAGATAATTAATTGATGTAGGAATCCCAAACCAGCATAAAATTCATGTATCCACATCTATTATTTGCGTAAACATCAAATTAGAGTTCTAAAAATACAGCATAGTTCTTCATCCAAAATACATCAATGTAGGGATATACTTACATGAGTTGGCTTCTCAGCCAAAAAATCAAACTAATCAATGCAAAATGGAACATACACGTGTTAATGTGCACATTTAAAAAAACAGGTTGCTAAAAGGTGGTGACTACGCAACCTAAGTGTGTAGAGTGAAGTTTTGAGTGCATGTTACAATACAACAAACTGAACTGAGTTGCCAACAAAAGGTAAATGACTCAATACTTCTCAAAAGACAATGATGTTATGATCTAATCCTTGTGCAGAAATAACACATGGTAATGAAAAGTAGCATGGTTACCATCATCTAAACGGATGAGCAAAAATAAATAAAGGCATCTTTGTTGAGTCCTAAAGGTAGTAGTCCTACCATTTACAAGTATCACAACGTTGGGTTATACATATAAAAAGAGAAGGTCATCTTATGAGAAAGAAGACTTCATAAAGCACAGAAAGGTAAAAGATTTTTTTATTCAACCTTTTACATTCATTAAAGGCTAAGTTATACAGACACACACATGTGACATTATACAACTAGACATAGAAATCAAAATCAGATTCGGAGTCGGGCTCCTCAACTAGAATTATTTTCTTTTCTTACGAGAAGGCTGAATAACTAGGGAGGCTTGGGGGACAAGCACATCTTTGATCCTCAACCCAGGGAGAATGACATGAGATAGTCGATGGGGTTGCATAGATAGTGCATCTCAGGATTAATTAAAACTTCTGTAATAATTATGGAGGACTATTCTGGCTTCTACACGTGCATAGCTTTAGGGTCAAATTGGCCCTCTCCTTAATGATCTACAATTCTTGCTTGATGAGTTTCGCTGGGCTTATTATTCAAAAATGATATCTCACAATTAGGAAAAAAAATCAAATAACATTCAGGGAGTGACCTAGCATAATATTTTCCATGATGCGTTTAACCTTTTATTACGAAGTTTATTGAAACTACCTGTAATTTCGAACACTTCATTTTTGAATATCGCAACTTTTTGAAATATAGTTATGTGTTATAAATGTTTTTTAATAACCTTATTAACACATTTTAATTAATGAATAATGATTAGGGACTTGTTATTGAATTTTTTTACAAAAATAAATACTTTGAAAAATATGTATAATGCGATTGAAAATTGTTTTATCGATACACATTTTTTATTTAATATAAGTTGTTCAAACTTTTTATATGTACCCTAAAATACTTAAAAATTCATTAATAAGTAATAAAAAATTTCACTAAATCACTTAGGAAATGTTGTAGAAGCTTCTAGAAGGTTTAGTGGAGATAAGGGACGAAGAAGATATTTTCTAAGGCATGGTAAGGTAGAAAGTAAGCACTGGAGGCGCATGGAGGGGTGACTCTTGGCCAAAAATAGGGGGTGAGTGGAAGCTAAGGCAATACCACTTGAAGCCTATATAAAAGCATGCATACTTCATTTGATCACTTTTACAATTTTACAAAGTTAAACTAAAGCTCTTCTTTTTTATTCTCTTTATAATTCCTAAAGGAAAATCAAAGCAAAAAAACTCTAAATCTCTTCAAACTTCTTCTATAAGCCTCCTACAACATTATAAAACCTTATATCAACTCAAATCGCAAAGAATTGAAGCATACAATCCCCCATCTCGTTGGGTCATGAGCAACTTATACGACTTTTTAGCCTAGGCAAGTGCAAAGCAAAGTGAAAGTAGGAATTATGGTGTTTGTAAGGTTAAGGTAAGAAGTGGAAGCTTGAACTTGATTGTTTCCTTATTTAAGGGTGAGTTAGCTAATCATTTAAACAAATATGAAGTGTATATATGCTTATGTTTGATTATTCATATGTGCTTGAATTTATATTGCTTGTATTTGTTGTTATTCCTTCTTTGGAAAGCAAATGGCGTATGTAAATGATGTGTACAGAGTTGAGTGGACTTGTATGATTTTATATGACTTGTTGCATAGCCTTAAAACAAAGAACATATGGTTTGGTTGAATATAGGTTGAATCGTACTTGAGTTTGAAAGTGGTTTTATAGCGATAGTCGCTATAAACGCACTTTGAAAATACCTTATGTTAGCATTTTTATGAATTTTTGCAGAGGGGTCCTTAAAGGTTTCTCATCGTAGTTGAGAATTATTATGTGTATACTAGTTACTATAAAATTATTGGGTGCTAAAATATTCGTTTCATATCAAAAATTATCAAACTTTCAAGATACCAAAACTGGCCTAGTTTATTACCTTTTATAACAGTCGGCTGCAACACTTTAAAAAGATTGTAATTGCCCTGAACCACATTTTACAAATGTTGTCTTCTTTATTTGACTTTAAATTGCTTTTAAATGATTTTAAACTTAAGTATTTCTCTTTAATACTTTTACAGGTCCTTTCTAACATATATTTAAGTATTATAAAAGTGGTTTGGATTTCTTATGAATTTTTAATAATTTATTATGAATTATTAAAGTAAGTGGTTTATTTTTAAATAAAGGAAAACATGTTATTTTTGAAGTTTTAAATATATTATATATTAGATATTTTAATTAATATTTTAACTAAATGTTTTAAATCATATTATAAGCATTTAAAAGTATATTTTAAGTGCATATAGTTTTCGAAAATTATTTAATTGTTTTATTAAAGTATATAAATATCTTATGTAATATAATATCATTTAAATTATTTTAAATACCTTAGCATTATATATAAATTATTATACATATATGTTTATCATTTTTAAAAGGGTTTTAAATTATATAATAAATGTTTTATATAAGTGGTTTAGAAGTGCTAAGTGGCGTAATCATGTTTGTTTGTTTAAACTAATGGAAAGTCATTAATACTATGCTTAACACTAAAAGCTGACAAAGTAGGCTTATTTGTTTGTGAGAGTTAAGTGTGTTGTTCAAGTAGATTTTAGAAACAATAATGTTTTAACCTACAAGCTTCACCCTTGACTATGGAATAGTAAAGTGGAAAGGTCGGAAACGTGTTAAGTGCAAAAAGCTTGAATTTGATAAGTGATCGTTTAGTCAACTATCGAACTTGACCAAACATTAACTTTGGAAGTACCTAAAAGCTTCACGGCTTCATACAATTTGAGATCTGTAGGGGAGGGGAATTTGCATGAAACATCTCTAGCTTTAAGAAATTATATATATAAGATCCCCTGGGGAGGACTTCTCTTTTTTACTTCTAAACGAACCAGAATTTAGTTTTCCAAAGTTAATTAAATTAGTTTTGAAAAATCTGAGATCAGTAAGTGTTTTACTTATTGAATACCACTTCAAAACTACAAGTCTATATTTTGGAAGCAGTTGTAAAACAGAATGTTAGAGAGTTAAACTATTCATCCTTAGGTTAAGTCCATAAGAGAGGTTGGCGTTGACATTTCAGACTAATGCTATAGAGTTGAACTTTCTATCCTAAGGTTAAATCTAAGGGAGAGGTCAGCATTACCATTTATCAGTCGACTTGTACTGGAATCCATGGAAAGGATTGGTATTCTGTTCGAGTGGTGAAGACTCATATGAGTGATTCCGAACATGATCGGTATGAAATGACATAAAATAGAGTATGGGCATGGCCTGGGGTTTAGCTTACCACGATGGGATATATCAACTCCATATCTCAGAGATGCTTATCAATGTTTCTAGCAAGGGTTGATGTATTCAATATCATATGTTCAAATGTGGACCAGTTATGTTTTCCTTATTGGTATATTCTATCTAGAGATATATGTAGTTTTTGACCCTTGTGCAGGAGGTCTACTTCAGTTTACTAGAAGCGCCTCCATGAAAAATCCATGTGCAAATGCATCTTAGCAGTTTTAGATGTACTTCTAGTATTGTTGTGTTGTGAGATGCAAGCCGCACAGCTTTTTTTGATTCAGATTTTACATCCTAAACATTATCTATTATATCACCATATTAACTTAATAAATGGTTGGTTTCTTTTGAGGGGAAAACCATTACGATGATTTATATGGTCTCAAAATTTATTGTTACATCTATTTTTGTGTCTTGAGCTTCCTCATACCAGACTTATGACTAACACGTGTTTTTTTTGTTTTTCCATAAATTCCTTGTGTACTTTTTTGAGTAGGTTGGGTAAAGCAGGTTTTACTTTGGACGCTTCAAAGTTTAGGAGACGAGCTAGAAGCATTTTTATCTATCTATTTGTATTCCTATAGCACTGCATTTATATCAGCATTATAAGGACAAGCATTTATAACTCTCGAGGCTGATGATAGTACTTAGGTTTTATGACTTCGAAACTACTCAGTATTTCAAACTAACCCTTTGTATTGTCCTTCTGTTATTATATTTTATCGTTCCGCTATAAGATTCTGATATAGCGTTCTTTCTTTTTTATCCAATTTAGATTTCTTTTTATTTACCCTAATTATTTATTTTTTCAGCACTTGGGTGCTTCACAGACGAATACAATGGATTTATTTAGCATCGACATTCGAGGGTTGAAAAGTCAGGCCGTTACATTTGGTTCATAGCGAAGGTTTAGCAAACAGCTTGGCTTTGGTTGGGTATGGCTCATTAGAGATAGGGTAAGTGACACCCTATAATGAGTTGACTGTATTACATATACAAGAGCGTATTTGTATTTTTCTATAAACCTATCCCTTTTTCAGCTTTTTTTTACGAATAACTCTTTCTTTACAATAACTCAATCCTTTTGTATCCTAAGACTTTTTTGCTATGCTCGTGTAGTAAGAACTATAAGCACTTGAGCTTCCAATGCTAGAGGAGGTAGAGGTAAAGGTGGATAGGGTAGTACTGTCACTAATATAGGAATCAAGCACCAAGGAATGCCACTCCTATCGAGGAACCGATGGTGAATGTTATGGAGAAGGTCATATAGGTATGGCCATGCTTAAGCTTTGCTTCGCTTTACCATGATTTTGAGAAGTTGGATGGTAAGAGGTTCAACGGCATAGAGACCAATATCGAGGTTCAAACTTGGCTTTCTTTGTGTGATAGGATTTTCAAGGATATAGAGTTGGATGATGCGATGAAGCATCATTTGGCATTATGACATCTGATTGATGCTTCTACGGATTGGTGGTACTCTATTACTGCAGACGTCCAAGAAAATGACATTTCTTGGGCCCAATTTAAGGAGGTGGAGATGATGTTTGTTTCGGAGGCCAAGAAGACTTTATTTTTTATGAACTTTCTTGATCTGAAGAAGGGAACTATAACATTGGTTGAGTACGAGAATAAGTTCAATGCATTATCTTGGTTCGGCTTGGATTTAATAGACACATTATTGAAGAAGAACGAGGTGTTTATTGCAAGTATGTGTCCAGAGTTTCAGAGGGACATGATGAATCATATTAAGGGGCTGTCTGTAGATCTAGTAGACATGGGTTTGAGGTTTGGTAGTTTGGCTCCAAAGCCATCTATTTTTGCACTAGTTTGGGGACAACAAGCGTAAGCTTCAACCACCGAGGGATATTTTCAGTTTAGTTTGTCATAAGTGTGAGAAGAGGGAGCACTTTTCTAGGAACTGTAGGTATGGTGGGGGAGGACGTGTGGCGAAAGTGCTAATAGTCAAGGCATCGATTTCTAAGGTACCAAAGCTAAAGCCACGGGCAGTCAAAACTTGGTTTGCATCGAGGAGTTGCTACAACTGCCATTAGCCTGGTCATATAGTTAAAGATTGTTCGATGCTTTAAAAGGGAAAATAGCCTAAAGATTTTGCACTTGCTTCGGCACCTTCTACTTCTGCATCTACAATGGGAAGTAGGTTCTTAATGGTATTCTATCTATTGATGGCATTCCTATTCATATTTTATTTGATACTGGTGCTTCTCTTAGTTTCATTTCTAGTAGCCTTATTTATAGATTGAGACTGAAGCCAGTTACGACATCTGACTCTATTTGTGTATTGAACCCTGTTGGAGCTAGCCAATCTCAATATGATCTTCTTAGGAGTTCCGATAACTTTCTTTGACCAACTCTCTCCTTGCGATACGTATGTTCTTAGTTTGATGGAATTTGATATTCTTCTTAAGACGGATTAGTTATCGCGGTATCATGCAGTCTTGAAGTGTGATAAGTGGACCATCATATTGAAGAAGGAAGGTGGAATATGACAATGTCTTATGAATGGACTAGCTCGCTTATGAATAGTTTCCTTTATTCTCTTGATGTAACGGAAAAGCAGTTGGGTTCGATCTTTGTGGTGTAGGAGTTTGCAGATGTCTTTGAAGAGGTGTCGGTTTTACCACCTCATCAGGAGATAGAGTTCTCTATTGATTTGGTTAAGGGTGCTAAACCTATCATGTTGCCTGTTCATAAACTAGAACCAAAGAAGAAGTTGGAACTATCTACCAGATCAGTAATTTGTTATAGAAGGGCTGAATCTAGTCGAGTCATTTTAATTAGGGAGCGTCCATCGTCTTTGTTATAAAGATGGACGATTCCTAAAGACTTTGTATGGATTACCATGAGCTCAACAAGCGGACCGTTAGGAATAAGTTTCCATGGCTTAGGATAGATGACTTGTTTGATCAACTTCATGGTGCTTGGGTGTTTTCTCTACTTGATCTTGCTATAATGTTTCGTCATCTTAGGGTAGCAGAGGAGAGTGTACCATGACAGCTTTCAGGCCTGATAGGTTTTATGAGTGGTTAGTTATGTCATTCGTCCTAACCAATAAACTAGCATATTTCATGGACTTAACGAATTGGGTTTTGTAGGATGTATTGACTAAGTCTGTTCTTGTATTTATTGATGATTTTCCAGTCTACTCCAAGACCAAAGAGGAGCATGCTTGTCATTTGAGGATTGTATTAGAAATACTGAGAGAGCATGTGTTAAAGGCCAAGTTCTCAAAGTGTCACTTTTGGTATTCGGAGGTTAGGTTCTCAGGTCATGTTGTCTCGACGGAGGTTATTTTTGTTGATCCCGCAATGGTTGTGGCTGTTCAGGATAGGAAAAGGCCATAAAGTGCAACTGAGATTAGATGCTTCTTAGGGTTAGTAGGTTATTGTAGAAGATTTATTTAGGATTTCTTGAAGCTCGCTTCTCGCTTAACGAATCTGACAAAGAAAGATGTCAAATTTGTTTGGACAGATAAATGCAGCAAGCAGTCATAGAGCTAAAGGAAAGGTTGACTACTTCTTCTATTCTTATTGTTCCAGATGGAGGTGAGCATTTAACTATATACATAGATGCTTGTGGAATAGGTTTAAGTGCTGTGTTGAAGCACCATGGTAGTGTTACCGCATATGTTAGTAGGTAGTTCATGCTGCATGAAGCTAGGTTTGCTACCCATGACTTAGAGTTGTTAGCGGTCTTTTTTGCATTAAAGATGTGGAGACTTCACTTGCTAGGTGTGAGGTTCGAGTTGTATACCAACCATAAATCTTTGAAGTATCTTTTCACGTAGAAAGACCTTAACATGAGGCATCAGTGGTTGTTGGAGTTTCTTATGGCTTATGATTTAGATATATTGTATACGCTGGGGAAAGCTATTATCATAGCGGATGTGCTCAGTTGGAGGTATGAAGTTATGGAAAATTTAGAGGTTCGCCCAACCTTGATTATTTGTATCGAAGGGAATTAGCTTAGACATCATTGTATTGCTAGGATAGCCAAAGCGGTAAGCAAGCAGAGGCCCTAGAGAGGTGCTCGAGATTCGAGGTAGATAACTTCGGTATAGTGAAGATTAACGGAAGGTTGTGTATCCCAGATGTTGATGGGATTAAGAAGGAGGTGCTAACAGAGAGTCATCATTCACGACTTAGAATACATCTAGGGGTTACTAAGATGTAACTAGACATGACATGGACATTCTGGTGGGATGGTATGAAAAAAGGCGTTTCTATATTTATGTGTAGTGTTCCATTTACCAACAAGTCAAAAGGCAGTCATTGGAAGATATCTGGACTGCTTCATCCACTAGAGATTCCTAAGTGGAAATGGGAGCATATATCCATGGACGTCATAGATGGGCTACCAAGGTCAAGGAAAGGTAACTAAGGCGTGTGGGTTATTATGGATCGATTTACTAAGAGTGCACACATCTTACCAGTTAAGACTACGAGGATATCATCCAGTTTGGCTAAGTTATATTTTAATGAGATCGCCAGACTACAAGATGTTCCTTGTGATATCATGAGTGATAGAGACACGATATTCACAAGCTTGTTTTTGAAAGGGCTACAAGATGCCTTGGGGACAGAACTTAGTTTGAGTACCGCTTACCGTACACATACCGATGCGAAAAGAAGAGTGTAAACTGAGTGTTGGAAGACTTGCTTCAGGCTTGTACTTTAGATTTTGGAGGTTCATGGTAAGAACACTTACCACTTGTTGATTTCTCTTACAACAACAATTACCAAACAAGTATCAGAATATCACCTTTTGAGGCATTATATGGAAGGCTGTGCAAATCTTCATCCCGTTGGGTGGAACTTGGGGATTGTCTAGTGTCTGGACTAGATATGATTCGAGTGGCATCAGATAAGGTAATGGAGATTTGAAAGTGAATCAAAAATGCATAGAATCGATAGAAGAGCTATGTGGACAAGAGGCGCAAATTCTTGGAGTTCTCGATTGGGGACTTCATGTTCGTAAATGTTTCTCCAATGAGAAGTGTAATTCGGTTCGGGAGGTCTAGGAAGTTGGCTCCCTGTTATATATGACCATTCTTGATTATAGAGAAGATTGGTACACTCGCGTACAAAGTCAAGTTACGGACTGGACTATTGATTGTGCACAATATATTTCATGTATCGCATTTGCATAAGTTTGTGCATGATCCTTCTATGATAGTGGAAGCATCATAGCAGAAGGACTTGGACGTTGAGCCATATTTAACGTTTTTGAGGCAACTTATCGAGTTGTTGATCGGAATACCAAGCAATTGAGAACTAAGATCATGAAGACGGTTAAGGTATACTGGATCAAGGATGCTCAGATTTTACTTGGAAGATGGGGGATAATTTAAGGGAGTCCTATCCGAAGTTGCTTTTAGACTACATGTTTCCTCTTATCTTAGGATCGCATATCTTTTGTAGTGTACTCAACGCTTGAGGTGGAGTCACTTAGTTTGTATTATGGTTTGTAGTTTAGTTTGTATATAGTTTTAGCAGTACTCTATATATATGTATCTTGTTTGTTTTATCATATTTGATTATCATTCTTATTTGAATTTCAAAGACAAAATATTCTGGGTGTAGAGAATGTAGCAATCCGTAATTTTGAACATTTCATCTTTGAATATCGTAACTTATTGAAATATAGTTAAGTATTATAAATGTTATTTTACAACCTTATTAAACATATTTTAATTAATAAATAATGATAAGAAACTTGTTTTTGAAATTTGTTTATAGAAATAAATACTTTGAAGAATTTATCGATATTGTGACTGAAAATCATTTTATCGATAAACAACATTTTACTCAATATAAGTTGTTCAAAAAATTTCCACATCCCTAAAATAATTAGGAAATCATTAGTAAGTAATAATTTGCACTAATTCACTTAGGATATTTTCTAGAAGCTTCTTGAAGGTTAAGTAGAGACAAGGGTGGAAGGTGATATTTTCTAAGGCATGGTGAGGTGGAAAGCAAGCACATGGAGGAACATGGGAAGGCCTTCTTGGCAAGAAATGGAAGGTGAAAGGAAGCTTAGGCAGCGCCACTTGAAGCCTATATAAAGATATGCATAACTCATTTGATCACTTTTACAATTTTATAAAGTTAAACTAAAGCTCTTCTTTTCTATTCACTTCATAATTTCCTAAAGGCAAATCAGAGCAAAACAACTCCGAATCTCTTTAAACTCATTCTATAAGCCTCTTACAACATTACAACACCTTCCGTCAACTTGAAGCTCGGATATTTCAAGCACACAAACTCCCATCTCATTGGGCCGTGAGCAATTTATAGGGCATTTTAGCCTAGGCAAGTGCAAAACAAGGTGAAGGTAGGAAGTTTGGTGTTTGCAAGGTTGAAATAAGAAGTGAAAGATTGAATTTCATTGTTTGCTTGTTTAAGGGTGATCTATCTCACCATTTGAATAAATATGAAGTGTATATATGCTTGTGTTTGATTGTTTGTATGTGCTTGAATTTATATCGCTTGTATTTGTTGAGATTCTTACTTTGGAAATCAAATGGCATATGTAAATGATGTGTATGGACTTGTATGACCTTAAATGTCTTGTTGCATAGCCTTGAAAAAAAGAACATATGGTTTGGTTGAACATAGGTTTAATCGGACTTGAGTTCGTAAGTGGTTTTATAGCAATAGTTGTTATAAATGCACTTTGAAAATGCCTTGTATTTGGAATTTTTCAAGAATTTTCTTTAAGAGATCCTTAGGGATTTCTCACTATACTTGTGAAGTATTATGTGTATACTAGTTACTGTAATAATATTGAGTGTTAAAAAGTTCGTTTGCACATCAAAACCGATCAAACTTTCAAGATACCGAAACTAGCCTAGTTCACAGCCTTTTATAACAATCAGCGTAGCACTTTAAAATCGTTGTATATGCCTCTAAACTACTTTTTGCGATATTCTGTGAATTTCGTCTTTTCTATTTGAGACTTTAAATTGCCTTTAAATGCCTTTAAGCTTAAGAATTTTTATTCAATATTCTTACAAGTCTTTTCTAACTGTATTAGATTATAATAAAAGCAGTTTAGAATTTTTGTAAATTTTTAATAATTTATTTTGAATTATTAAAGTAAGTGCTTTATTTTTAAATAAAGGAAAACATGTTACTTTTGAAGTTTTAAATAAATTACGAATTAGATTTTTTAAGTAATATTTTAAATACATTTTTTAAATCATGCTATGAGTATTTTAAAGTTTATTTTATGTATATATTGATTTTAGAAAATTAGTTAATTATTTTATTAATGTACATAAATATCTTATGTAACATACGTGACGATCATAAGTTGAAAGTTCATATTCTTCAGTCATCGATAAACAGTTTGTTGGACAATACTCGATACAATTACCACAAAATATACAGACTCCAAAATCAATACTATAATTAAACAATTGTTTCTTTTTAATCTCTCTTTTAAACCTCCAATCAACAACGGGTAGATCTATGGGACATACACGAACACATACCTCACAAGCAATACATTTATCAAATTCAAAACGAATTCGACTGCGGAAACGTTCTGATGTGATCGATTTTTCATAAGGATATTGAATAGTTACAGGTAAACGATTTGTATGGGATAGGGTAATCTTTTGAATTGTTTTAAATATCTTGGCTTTATATATAAATTATAATACATACATCTTTATCATTTTTAAATGGGTTTTAAGTTATAAAACAAATGTTTTTTATAAGTGGTTTCGGAGTGCTAAGTGGCTTAATCATGTTCGTTTGTTTAAACTTATGGAAAGTCATTAATACTATACTTAACACTAAAAGCCGAGGAAGTAGGCTTATTTACTTGTGAGATTTAGGAGTGTTTTTCAAGTAAAGTTTAGAAGCAATAATGCTCTAACCTACCAGCTTCACTTTTGATCGAGGAATAGTTAAGTGGAAAAGGTCAGAAACATGTTAAGTATACGAAACTTGAATTCCATAAGCGATTGTCAACTATCTAACGCGATCAAATCTAACTTAGGAAGTACCTAAAAGCTTTACGGCTTCATATGATTTGAGATCTCTAAGTAAGGGGTGATGGTATGAAACACCTCTAGCTTTAAGAACTAATATATATATATATATATATATATATATATATATACACGATCCCCCAGGGTGGACTTATCTTCTTACTTCTTAAAGAACCAGAATTGAGTTTACCGGAAATTCATTGAATTAGTTTTGAAGAGTCCAGGATCGAAAATTGTTTTACTTACCGAATACAACTTCAAAACTACCATATGAGTTTATGTTTTGGAAGCGGTTGTGTAGGGGTATGTTATAATTGAACTGTCTATCCTAAGGTTAACTCCAAGGGAGGGGTAAGCGTTAACATTTCAGACTAATGCTATAGAGTTCAACTGTCTATCTACGATTAAGTCCAAGGGAGAGGTCAGTGTTAGCATTTATCAGTTGACTTATGCTAGAATCCATGGAAATGTTTTGTGTTCTGTTCGAGTGATGAAGACTCATGTGAGAGATGTCGAACATGACCTTGACATCGAAAATGAAAGAAAACAGAGTAGGGGCATAGCCCAGGGTTTAGCTAACCCACGACGAGGTATATCAACTCCATATCTAGGAGATGCTTATCGATATTGCTAGCGGGAGTTGATGTATTCGAGATCATGCGTTCAGATGTGGACCAGTTATGTTTTCCTTATTAGTATATTCTATCTAGAGATATACAACGTTCGAAGGTAGTTTTTGACCCTTGTGCAGAAGGTCCGCTTCAGTTTACTGGAGGTGCCTCCATGAAAAATCCATATGTGAACGTACCTTAGCAGTTTTAGATGTACTTCAAATATTGTTATGTTTTGAGATACAAGCAGCACAACTATTTTTTGATTTATATTATACACCTTATACATTATCTATTATATCACAATATTAACTTAATAAATGGATGGTTTATTTTGAGGGGAAAAATGTACAAATGAAAGTGACTAAGGATCGTGTAATATGAAATATTAACTAAACTTTTAACTTGTGCGGAATATAAAAGTAAAAGTAATAAAGTAAATGACATTAGAGACTTTTATACTGGTTCGAACTTCTCATTCTACGTCCAATCCCGGACTCCTTCTGGATTTAATCGGTACCATCACTTAACCCAAAGGAACAGGTATTACACTGCCTGAGCAACTGAATAGGACTTCAATCGCCTAGAAAATCGGATAGGACTTCACCCACCCGAGGATATTACAACAGGACTTTAACTATAAACAACAGAAAGTATTTGACCGAGGATGCTATTGAATAGCACTGATAAGTCAATAATGTACACTCTTCCTTTAATCTTCTCTTTTGTGGTATATCGTGTAGTTTGTGAAGAAAGAAAGTAATTTTGATCATAAAATAATATTATTGAAAGATCATGTGATCAAAAATAATATAAAGCAGTTTGGAATTGAATGCTTGAGAATTCAATAAAAAGACAGAAAAGAATTATAAGTAGAATTCGTTATTGAAACAGTGAAATCAATTGCTTTATATAGATTTAATAGTTGCAATCATTCGTGAAAAGAAACTGGAGAAGTTATGACTGCCACTCTTGATTTAAGAGATGTATCTCTTCATGATGATGAGGTAACCTTTCAGAAAATTAACTGCTATATAGATTCAGCTGACTGAATAAAGTTTTGCAGCCATCTGAATCAACAATTTTTTAAAACAGCATGAAAATAGTTCATTTCAGCCCATTTTCAACCGATTGAATATTGTTAGTCAGTCGACTGAACATTCAAAACTAATATGTGCATGTACACAGATGCACTCGGCCGAATGATCTTGTTCAGTCAGCTGAATTCTGTCGATGAACAAAAGTTTCCTTAGATCAGTTGGTTATATCACTTTCTTTCTAAACTAGTGACCCTGGTTCGAGTCTTGCTCCATGCATTTTTGAAAACTTGATTTTTATTTAAAACATGATTTCACCAATGACCCAAGTTCGAGTCCCGCTTCATATATTATTATTATTATTTTGAATAATAAACTTTCATTGCTTCTATAAAATGTTTCGAATGTGTATGTATATGTGTGTATACCACTTTGAGAAGATTTTAAGATCTGTTTACTCTAGACATGACACTCTGTGACTAATAATACTTTTTTGTCACCTTCGTCTATCTCTATCGTGTATATCTCTTCTTGTATCTCCATATATATACACACACTTTTATCTTCTGTATTCGGAGTAATCCTTTGTACTATCCTTTTATTATTATATGTTATTGTTCCGCTGTAAGATTCTGATATTATGTTCTTTCTTTTTTGTTCAATTTTATTTTCGTCTTACTTTACCCTGATTATTTGGCTTTTCGACACTTGGGTGCTCGGAACACGAATATCATGGATGTATTTAGTCTCGACATTCGAGGGTCTAAAAGTTGTTGTTAAATAAGCAAGCACGGAGGACGAATCTTGAGGAGGCATCAATGCAGTAAGATTAGCTGATGCAACAAGAGAGGTTAGCCAAGAAGGTTGCATCAGAGTCTATGATTTTAAGTTTAGAAACTTCATTTCTATAAGGTTGTATATGGTTAGGAGTAATTTCCCTCATGAGCTTCTTTTTAGAGAGAAGATAGTGTGGGTCATATGTTTGTGGTGGTCGATGGATTTTCGACATTCAATGTTTTTTTGGACTGATCAACCCTTGCTTGTTTCAGAATATCACTTGGTTCGTTCTGTTTGATGATTAAGTTACCCACCAAGAACGGAGTAGAAGGAACTCGAAGCAACCAAAGTACCAATAATGAACATTATGTCATAAAGCCCAACGAGGCAAAGTGACACGAGAAAGGAAAGGATGCAGAGAAGAATCTCCGCATTTTGACTGCTGATGCATAACAACCACTGCCTATACCCCAGCTTAGGTCCCATGGTAAGTTCTACAAACCTATGGACCTTCAAAAATAGCATTAGGACGAGAGGGCAGCGCTGGTAGAGCTTATGATTAACATCCGATCGACGATGGTGATCCCACTCAGATTCTCAAGGTCAGATCCAGCTCACCATAAAAATGAAATGGAGTTGGTAGCATTTCTTCAAGCAAACCTAGATGTGTGTTTACTTGGATGCATTCCAATATGTATGGAATTTCGTAGATATGGCATGTCTTGCATTGAATATGGACCTAAGATACCCTCCTCTGAAGTAGAAAAGATGCAGCCTAGGTCCGAAGAGATCCACTGTAGTGAAAGAAGAGGTGGATAAGATGAAGGCAAACGACTTTATTCATGATGCGCTATACCCTAGGTATCAAATCCTGTATTAGTCAAGAAGTCATGAAAAGTGGTGGACTTGCATCAACTATTTAGACTTGATTAAAGCATGCCTAAAAGACTTTCCAATTACCTAAGATTGATTAACTTGTGGATGCTACAACTGGGCATGAACTGCTATCCTTTATGGATGAGAACTCCAACTACAATCAAATAGCAATGCACATTCTAGATTAGGAGCATACGACTTTCATCACTGATTTGGGGTTGTACTATTATCGAGGGATGAAATTAAATTTGAAGAATGCTAGAGCTACTTAGTTATGATTGGTAAATAAGATGTTCAAAGATCAAATCAAATGGACTATAGAGGTCTACATGGATGATAGGATTGTGAGGTCATAATGATCAATGAATCATACAGATGATCTCCTAGGGATATTTGATGTGCTTTGAAAGTATGAAATGAAGCTTAATCCATTGAAGTGTCATTTTATAGTTGTGTTGGGAAAGATTTTAGCTTTCATTGTAAACTTAAGGGGCATTGAAGCTAACCTAGAACTGATCAAAGCATTGAAAGAGGTTACTACCCCAAGGATAAGGAAGGTGATGTGGAGTTTAAACGTGATGGTTGTTGCACTAAGTCGATTCATCTCCTAAGTAATGGAAAATTTTAAACCATTCTTTGATGCCATCAAGAAGGAAAAAGGAAAGTCTTTTTGGATGAAGGAATGTCATGAATCTTTCTAGATTACCATATGGAGAGACCACCGGTTTTATCAATGCCTTTGGGAGGAGAAGATTTATTCATTTACCTAGTGCTATCTACCCACACTAAGTGCAGCCTTGGTGCGTGAGGAGTCTAGAGTCCAAACGCCCATGTATTTTATTGATAAGTGGTCCACTAGAGTGGAAAGGAATTATCCAAAGCTAGAAAAGCTGGCGTGTTATTTGTCGATTGTTTCGAAGACAGTGCAACCATACTTCCAAGCTCACCCGATCATAGTACCGACTGATCAGCAATTGAGGCAAGTACTACATCAACCCAAGACTATGGGAAGACTAATGAAATGGAATATCGACCCTAGCCAGTACGATAGAGCATACCATCCTAAGAGGGTGATACGAGGACAGGCTTTGATTGACTTCATTGTCGAGTTCACCATCTGAGATGGGGAAGTGGAAGAAGCTATGCTCCAACCATCCCAATGGAAATTGCATGTAGATGGAGCCTCCAAAAATTGTAGTTCTAGGGCGGGAGTGATTCTTGTAATCCTAAAAGGACGGTGGAAATGCTATGCTTTGAAAGTAAAATTCCCAATGACAAACAATTAAGCCGAATATGTAGTGTTGATTATGAGACTCGAGGTAGCAAGTGAACTGGATGTCAAGACATTGCATATATTTAGCGACTCTCAGTTGGTTGTCTATCAGGTTAAGATGGATTTCTTAACTAAGGGAGTGAGACTTTCACCTTACCTAATAAAGATTCTTTGACTTCTAAATGCCATCGAGCATATATGATAACGAATGTCCCATAGATGAGAATATGAAAACCGATTCATTAGATAAACTAGGTAGCTTTGGCAATGCACATCTTACGGGACTCATTCCATTAGTGTTTTTGTTGGCTCCAAGCATCGACCAGATGGATGTTCATTAGAACATATAGGAAGAGGAAAAGGAGTCATGGGTGACTCCAACAAAAGATTATTTTCTAAAAGGAGTTCTCCCGATTGAAGAAATGAACAATGAAAAATCCTATGTAAAGTACCATGATTTATTATGCAAGAATGAGTGCTATATAGGAGAGGATTCTCAACACCCTTGCTATGGTGTATCATCAAAGATGAAGCTAAGTAAATCCTTTAGGATATGCATGAAGGAAACTGTGGTGATCATATCGAGGTGCAGATGTTGGTAAAGATGGTTCTTTGCTACATATAAATTTAGACAACAATCAGCTAAGACGAAGTTGATTATACCAGTCAGTGTAATAGATGCCAAAAGTTTGTGAAGATACCGAGAGCCCTACCTATAGAGCTTATGCAAATGGTTAACCCATGGTCATTTGCAGTTTAGGTAATTGATATAATCAGTGTGCTACCGATGTCAAAGGGCGGAGCTAAGTATGCTATTGTAATTATGGATTACTTCATAAAGTGGGCTGAAGTGGAACTGCTAGCCACTATCACTACAAAGAACGTGATCAATGTTGTGGTAACGAATATCTTATGTAGATTTGGAGTTCCATAGAAGACACTACTAATTATCGAACTCAATTTGAGATTGGCAAGTTGAAAGACTTCTGTAACCAGTATCGAATTAAGAAAAGTTTTTCAGCAGTAGCACATTGCAAGAAAATGGACAGTGGAAGATGTGAACAAGATCATCAAATCCATCCTGAAGAAGCAATTGATGAAAGCCAAGGGCAACTGGGTCGATGAGTTACCACTAGCATTATGGCTTATATTATGACCCACGAGTCCACGAATGAGCAATTCTATTTCTTTGGCCTACAAAGCAAAGGCCATGATTCCAATTGAATTGAAAGTCCCTTCAGACTAAAGAACGCATTACAATCTCAATGTTAATGAGGAACTCTTGCTTGAGTTTCTTGATTGGATCAACGAAAAATGAGAAGAGCTTGAACTGTGTAGAGTTTCTCACTAGAAAAGAGTAGTAAACACTTTAATGCCAAGGTAAAAAACTATACCTTTGAGTTTGAAGATCTTGCATTGAAATGGTTTTTTTTCTAATATGAGGGTACTTGGTCCGAAATGGGCAGGTCCCCATGTAATTGAATAAAAGCATGGAGATGGAACTTTCAAGCTTTCGACTTTTAATGGGATCCCAATTCCATAGGCATGGAATTGCTAACATCATCGAACCATTTCACTTGGATTTTTTTTTGCAAATAAGACATCTTGATTGATGGGATGAGATGTAATAAGGCATAATTTGGGATATTTTTGTTTACAAATAAAGTTAGTTTTTAAAATCAGTGGAATGGTATTCTTCAAAGTCTGACATTGTGCCGTGTTATCAACGGTTAGATCAGAAATCCCTTGTTTTGAAAAACCAACTGTCTAAGTACCACCGATGAACTTCTCTGATCCATGACCGGGTTGAAGGAATATAATCATACTAGGGCCGATTAGGCAATTAACCTTACACATCTAATCTTAGACCAATGCCCGAAGATTGGACAGTTTAAGGAACGATGCCTGGAGTCATCTGATGCATCGGATGTCGAAGATAGGGGCCCGTGTAGAGTTGTATCCTTTCATAGGAATGACTATGCTTACGGGGTGGAGAGACATGCTTGGTTGAAGATAAGCAAAGATGGTCGATGAATAACCTCGATCAATGCTAGAGATAGGTGAGATTGAGGATAGATTCCCAAAGATAGGCATCCGAGACACCGATCTCCAAAGATTGGAGTCTATATATAATCAAATATATGGTAGGAAATGCCATGTTTATGGCTCAACATGATATGTTCAACTAACGATAAACGAGGCTAGTTGATGAGACATCTTTGAATATCACCCGAAGATAGGTGAAATTAAGGGTGGACGTCCAAAGATCGATGTCCAAACTTCCATCTCCCAAAGACAGGAAATGATATAAATTTAATAATTTTGTAAATGCATCCTTGTTTATAATTGAATGAAGTACTTCCTGCCAAAGAAAAACAAAGTTGTCCAAAAAATTGGTCAAAGTGATGTAAATTTATTTACAGTTGAGTGAGATGCACTCAACCGACGATAATACTGTTCAATTGAGAAATACAGTTTTGTTTAGCCAAGTAAGAAGCATTTTGGCAATGATAAATAGAATTTAGCAATGAAATAATACCATGCAATTGAAAATTTTATTTATACTTGTAGAGTTACGGTAAATAATAGCACTGCACAAACATAGGCATGTATAATGTGAATGTAATTGAATTACCAATGATTATATTATATGCAGGCTAGTGTGTAGGCCACATAAATGTAACAAAAGAAATAACAATGTAAACATGAAAAGGAGCAAACAGAAAGCAGTCTTTTACTTACATATCTTTTATACATAAGTTGGAGGGGGGTTGAGGTTTTTTTGCATAAAGATGGAATATATAGGAAATGGTGAAAAAAGAACAAAATACAAAAAAGGCAAAAAAGAAAGTGTCTTCAAAAATCGGGGCAGTCACCCACTTCCCTCTCCCTCATCTGCTGCTCTTGATAGCTAGTTTGGCATAGCACTTATTTGTGACAACCTTTGCTCCTCCTCCGCATTCCTCGGTTGTCTAGTTGATAGGATCTTTAGGTTTTCAGAGGTAGGATTGGAGGTCTTTGAGGCACCGACAACACGACCTTAGGGCAGCTTAACCTTGGGAGTAGGTGTTGATTTCTAGAATCGACCTGGGGCTTCTTTGTTCCCAGTTCCTTCTTAACCTTTATCTTACTGAAGTCTCACTTCAGCCTCTTTGCTATTGAAATATAATCAAGGTCCTTTATACTTGTGATTGTCACCTCCTCTTCTAAAGATGGATCAACGTTCTCTAGCCCTTCCATCGACCGTATCTTTTCTAAGTCTTTGTCAGGCTAGAGTTGGAAGGAGGAATTGGGATGATGAACATTGGGGTAATGGATGTACACATCATTGTGATGGCACTAGGGTGAGCTTGAGTAGCTGGCGGCAGAGGCTGCCATGATGGATGACCTATAACTTAACAAAAAGGAAGGTGTGGATTAGTGATGTCCTTGGACATGAACTAAAGTTTCTCAAAGACAGGAGAGACTAGAGATATGCCTTGGTTTGCTAGGGGTTCCCTAGGCGAGGACTTGATGAATTTTTCCTCCTCAAGAGTAGATTAGATCAATTGGATGGCCGAAGGAGTGAGATGTTGAGCATCGGCATTGGATGCAACAAGTGACAGATGTCTCGGTAGTAACGGCCTCAGAAGTTGTCACCATGGAAACTACAATGCCTGTTAAAGGCTCTTTCGAAGTTAGAGTGGAAGTTTCCACATAATTCAATGCGTTAGGACTAGCGGGAGCCTCAGCAAGCCTCTACTGCCAAGATTTCCTTGCCCTTTTCCAAGGCCACTAGATCGTCTTATTCCAAGAATATTAAATTTAAGTAGTCTTCATCGACGTCAATGCCAAATTTAGTGGCCCTATGCAAAATATCTTCCCAATCATCAACTATTCTGAATGGATAGCTATCTACAAGCCACTTTAGTTTTTCATCATGATGACGCTGGCGAAAAATTGGAGAAGATTAGTTTCCTCTCTTCCTTGGTCTGAATGGCCTTTGCTTTAAGTTCTGTGATTTCTTCTTTCGTGCCGATAAGCTCGATTTGAACTTGAGCTTTGGATTCTAACTCAACCTTCAAGTGGGCTTTAAATTTTTCTACTTAAGTTTGACATGTAACAAATTTTTCATCTTTTGCTTTGAGCCTTTCCTCAAGCTTAGCTTTTTTAGCATGTGCAGTCTTAACCTGAGTATTCATAACTATGGTCACTCGCGTACGGTCATTCAAAATTTTCCATTTTATCTTTAGATTCCTTGGTCGATTTGTTGCTTCACCCCTTTCCGTTGTGATCTCAACTAGCTCTTACTTGTAAGACTCTAATATTTTATTATGATTGACCTTCCTTGCATCAAAGGAATGGATAATTGATTAGTTAGCATGGTTGACATCGAAGAGATCTTTCACGAGCTTTTTCCATTCGAACAATAGCTTTACGACCTCCTTAACTTTTTTATGGTCTTCATTAGCTTCTTTTTGAGAAATATTCCCTGTATCAATTTAACATTGCCTCCTCAATGCAGAATTCTAGCAAAGCAACTAGTATCTTAGTAGTAATAGTTGAAGACTGACCTTTAAGGGTGGAGGAGGACCAGTGTGCCTAAAGAAGTCCTTTGCTAGCCCTATGTGATGGAAATAGTTTCGTAGGGTCAATTGTTTTGGATTGATGGGAGGTAGAAATGGAATTGGTCAGAAGTTAGATGGTGGATGTTGTTGCTTGAAAAATTAGGAGTGAGAACGTTACTTATAAGGGTTAGAGTTGTGCCTAGAGTGCTCGTGCGGCTCCCATTTCATCTTGGCAATGCTGTTTTCTTTAGCATTGCATCGCTCTTGTTCTTCACAATGGCGTTGCTTATCTTATGCATATCGGCTCTCTTAGTCTTTTTTCCTCCTTCTCTTGAAAAATATTTCTTATTAGAGCAAGAGCATTGATAGTAAGCCTCCGGAGTTGAGGAATGCTGCTGGTCCAAGCCCTTCAAAGGTTGTTAAAGCACTGCCAGCCCACTGTACCTGAATAGAACAAGGGACATGTCAGAATTAAAGCACTAAATTAAGAATAAGTGCTAAGCATTTGTCCTCGTGATCTTAGAAGTGTGTGAACTGCTGACATGTGCCTAAGTAACATATAGACCGTGCTTAAGGGATCCCAGAGATGGATTTTTGTCACCCTTGGCAGCCGTAAGAATATCCCTAGTAGGGAAGCTGAATTCACATGGGCAGGTTTGTAAGTTGTCTTTGAAGCTTATTCCCCCGAAACCTAAAGCAGCTAAAGTTTCAGGGTCGCATAAGGAGCCAAAGATAATATCGAAGGAGTAGAAAAGAGGATTTAATTCTTCGATTGGTTCAAGGCTTAGTCCTGGTGTATGCTATAAAGACTTGATGACTAATTGTTGCAATTGGGAAGGTGCTGTGATGATAGTGCCCTTGAGGGATGCCTCTCTATATGACTCGTCCCTACCGATACAATAATCTTCAACATCATTATCCTCATCTTCCTCTTCTCCTTTATCTCTTTCTTTATCTTCCTCATCTACTATATTTTCTTTTTCTCTTCTTTCTTCCCTTCCTAAATTTATCTTGCCTTCTTAACCCTCTTCATCCCCTTCATCTTCATCATCAGAATCATGGGTTGGGGCAGAAGGACCGGTGGCAACTCGAGTTCTTTTAGTGGGGAGTCTATTAGGAACAACGCTTTTACCATTATATAAAAGATGATGTTGGTGCATCTGAGCATTCGTGAGAAGGTAAGAAGTTATATAAAGCTCTAGATCGATCCCCTTCAAGAACTCCAAATTATTGGGATTGGAAATGCTGACTTCTCATTAGGAGAGATTTTTCAAGGATATAGGAAATTTCTTAGATGATTGGCTAAGAAAAACCCAAGTTTAGAGGGGATATTGAACAAAGGGACCTATGGGCGAAACCAGAAGTGGTTGAAGCCTATGAGGCAGCAAATAAAGTAATATTCGCACTTAAAATAACTGTTTTTATCAAGGAGTGCTTCAGTAACCTTACTACAAATAATAGCCTCAAATACTAGTAGAGAAAGTGAATCTTGCCTTTTCTTGAAGCTCAAAAGGCAAACAAGTTCTCCGATTGTTGAAGGACAAGCCAGTTGCTTCATGAAAAGAATCTATAGTGAGTTGAGCAGGGCAAAACCGTCATAATGAAATTGAGTAGGAGCCAGGCAAGGAAGAATTTGAGAAATTCATCGAATGGTGGCATGGCTCCAAATAAGCACATATATTTATTGCATGCCATGTAGTTTGGAGGTAGGAGATGAGCCCTTTGGTCAAGTGTCGGTAGGAGGACCTCATCCTCGTGAATCCATGCTTAAAATAGATCACTGGAGTCCCTCTATGATCAGTTTGATGGTGTTTGATCACAAGGATTATCTATGGCATAAATAATAGGCAGGTCCTCCCTTTGAGGAGCTTGACTATGAAGCCGGGTAGTTAGAAGGGCCTAGAGTTAAAGTTCTCGAGTTATAGAATGTCCCTTTAGACAAAATGGACATATAGGCTTGAGAGGTTGAAGTGCTCACCTCTGCAGGGGTAGAAGGGCTAGTGCCGAGTTTAATAAGACAAGATCATATGGTCATTTTGGATTGAAAATATTGATAGCAAACGTGGTCGGGTATGCTTTACTTTAATGAATTATTTTAATAAATACCCATAGAGAGGATATACAGAATCCAGTAGATGTCGACGTGTGTTGACCAATCAGATTCAGCAAATTAACCGAGGGCAGTGTGAAATGTCGATTTATGTAGTATATGTCACGTGTTTATATCATGGCGTATGCAAACATTGTCTAGTTAACCTACTCGTGTTGGCAAACAAACTTTATTGCACTACAGAACCATGTGTTAGATTTATCTAGTATCCTATAATATAGGATAACTTAATGTTATCTGGAGCGATATAAAGTTTTCTTTGTAGGAACGTAAGATTATATAGTTCAACTTGAAATGTTGGCATGTATTCTAATTTGATGTCAGAGTGTGTTTGATGTGACCATTTCCTGAAACCATCTCATCGAAATCGAGCTATCAATTCACATTTGACTAAAGTTCAATGAAGATTAGTCGCTCTACTTTTATATGTAAGAGTTTATGGCATATGGAAATTTAAGAACCGAGGAAGGGAAAGACTTGGAGCAAGGTTCTTGTGAATAGCTTGTAGCCAACACTAAGTTAAGAAATTTTGGAAAACTTGGATGCAAACCCAGGGTTGATGGTGTCAACCTCATGAAAATTAGGTTCTCCCCAAACCATTGTCCCAATTCAGCCATATAAAGCAGGGCATCAACCTGTGACTGACCTTGGATCAACTACAATATCCTAGCACCAGTAGTGGCAGTGACGGTAATAGCACCCACGACATCACGTTTAGGGTCGAAAACCCACTAAGATGATAAACTCGAGATATTGAAAAATGGATGACTTGATTGATCGGTAGTTCATTGACATCAGAGGTTGAGTAAAATCGACTGTGGCGATGTTGAGAATGATGGAAAAACTAATGTTGAAGGTAAAGAAATGTTGACAATGGCTAGAAATTGGAATTTCGAAGGAAACACGATATACGTGGAAATGATTTAAAGTGAAATGGAAAATTCCTAAGTATTTATATTTATAATATCATTTAGGAATCATGCCAGTACGACATGATGATGGTCTGTGCCTATGTGTTTCATTCATCAATTTTTTTAAGAAGAAGGGGAAAAATAAAAATAAAAGAGATAAAGTGATGCATTATCTAACCAAGACGTGATGAAGCTTCCAGGAAGTTAAAAACTCCAACTTTATCACGAATAAAGGAATGGTACGACCACTATTTAAGACGATGAATATACGCACTTGGAATAGTTTTGATGCTTCAAAAATGAGGGTTGGTCGATTAGTGAATCTTGCGCAAATAGGTCAATATCGCTTGTCCTAAACCAAAGCGTGCTTTGTTTTAAAGAAACATACTTTGAGGGGCAATGCTATCCAGCATTTGAACTGAGCGACTTCTTAGCGAATCTGGAATTCAAGATAAGTATGAAATGGACGAAGAACTTAAGGAATTGCTTGAGGTGGTGGAATCATGTATCATGTAATGACCGCCCTACATCGCCGACACCTAATATACATATATAATGTGCTATAGTAGCATTCGACCGATGCGGTGCGATCATCAATGAAGTAAATAAGTAATACATCATAGAACCTATCATATATCTCACAGTGCATCAAATAAAATATAATAGTAGTTAGATATAAAACATGCGAGACAATGAAAAACTGGAATCACAGCATCAGAGTATAAAGAACCATGCAGTAAGCAGCATAAGTAATAGAGTTACACACCAAATAATAACTCATAAACTATCTCAAAATAGTAAGGCACTAGCAAGCTTCATAGTGTTGTGCAGCGGAATAGCAAATGAGTAAATATAATAGTATGAGTAAATAGCCTCCTTCTTGCCATATGTCCAACTCCACATGCTCACCAGACCTGTTATCCCTAATCTACTCATTTAAAAATACCCGGAGTAATAGTAAGCAAAGCATAAAACCCTCGGTCAGACAATAGTTTGTTGTGAGCAGTAGAAATCTCAAATACTATAAAGTCAGTAGACTAGGACAAATGGTATGGAAAATCATACCTGACCTGTCCCTGCATCCATAGAGTTATCACATACTGAAAATATACGCTACTCTATGATAATCATCATGGTTGTACAATACATCGAAGTACTTAGGGCTGTCTATATATTTGCATCAATAATATCTACATCGTGTGATATCCCTAGGGTAATAAACATCAAACAAACATAACATCCACCATCTATCCTCACGTTCACTCACTCAGTGCATTTGATATATGATACTCCTATACTCCGTCTCGTCATCAAGGACTTCTCGACATCCCTAGCTGCTCGATCCGTTAGAGTACGGACAAGTTCTAATGTCAAGGAACTCTACCATATCGTTACTATGTCCTTATGTTTACGGACTACAGTATATAACCCTACCCAGGTCCTAACATCAAGGGACTCTGGGGTCAAGGAAGATCAGTTCCTAATGTCAATAGACTCTAATCATTTCATGTACCCTTATCTCAAGAGTATACCTCCTCATCTCGAGTATCAACAATCCTTTTGCACATGTCATCCATAGTAGAGCTCATCTTGGAATTGTCCCTGCAATTCCCATCTGAAGTCGTCGTGGTTGAGAACTATTCTAGACAGCCTTCGTTAGTCATAGAATATCATCATTCGTTCCCGTAGCCTTCCTCCAAAATTTCCTTTAATCTGACTTGTTGCGCCTAGTCTACATCTTGAAATATAACTATCCATCGTCGAAGCCATCACTTCTCATCACAGAACCCCCATCGTCGAGTCATGAGTTTTTGTCGTCGAAAATCATCGAAATGGTCGTCAAAAAACTCACTTTAGGGTTGGCTCGAAGTTATACCTGAGTGTTTTTTGCAATAACCCGAAGCAACACCTAAATTTTTTTGACCTGCAGTCAAACCTAGGCAAATTCAGAAATTTCCCTAAGTGCGCTTGGGGATCGTTGCCGACCCCTGACTTAGCATATTTTTGTTTCACTCTAAAAACGCCCTAACTCAGAACCAATTTTTTACCCCAATGACCCAAAGCATGTCTTGAAGTAATCCACCATCGATCTGTTCTCCCAAAATCGCCATCGATCCATTAATATCTTGAGCATATGCACTCCAAACAACTTGAAATTTGAAATGTAGCCTTATGGGTCTTCCTTTTCTCCCCATATCGATCTCACTAATTTGGGACTAAACTCATGGATCGTCACCGATACATGACCTCGAATCATCTCCACTGATCCATCACCACTGATCCATCACCATCGATCACCACTTCACGTATGAGCTCCAGCACACCTCCCGATGGATCACATGTTGATCGGGACAACCCCAATGGATCGGTACCGATCCAAGGGGACCGATCCCATACTTAGGAAAATTCATACGATTTTGGCTCCACTTTGTTCCCACTACTCTCCTAACTCCTATCCGTAGCTCGTGTCCTGATTCCATACACCATGCTATTCCACTGATCCATGCTTTGATTCCCGGCGATCCATGTTATGGATGCCCATCGACCCATGCTTCAAGCACCAATAACTCAAGTGTATTAACTCCAAACGATTTGAAACTTGGTGTGAAACTCTGAAGACTATCATTGTTGCCTTATATCGATCGTACCTCAATCCAAGCAATCTAAGCTTATGGATCATTACCAATCCATGACCATGGATCATCACTAATCCATACTTTGAATGCTTATATCTTAACCATGCTAACTCCAATGGTCTTGAAATTTGGTGTGCTACATTATGAGGCATTCCTTATTTCCCCATATCGATCGTGCATCAATTTGTCCACTTTGAATTTCTTGGTCATCGACGACCCAAGAAACGATCCTAAGTCTAAATAGCCATTCAATCGACGTTTTCAACCATTTAAACATCTAACAATCATACATATATCATATATAAGCAATAACAACATCCAAACATTCAAAGATACCAATTTTAAAGAAAACTAAATCTAAGGTTAAGGATCCATAAGCACACGTTTTTGTAAATCAAGTCCAAATTGTCAAAATTTCATATAAATATAGTCTAAAACATTTTTAGTGGTTTTTATATAATTTTTAAAACACCATTTAGAGTGTATAATGACCTAATTATCAAGTGAAAGATCTAATCACCCACCTTAATCCAAAGAAAAACCCAAATCCCAAATGAACTATAGAAGGCACAAATCCAAGGCTCCTCCAACAGGAAATCTCTAATCCCAAGTGCTAATCTCGTTAATCTCTTCTTAGTGATGTGTTTTGGCTAATTTAAGTGGGTGTAAGGGTTGCTTATTGGTCATTGCAGGTTAATGGAGGTTTCTTAATATTTTAGGAATAATGAAATGATGGGGATAGGGTCTCAGCAGCCTCCACTTGCTCCAAACCCAAAATGGGTAATGAACCTTGACACTGATGACGCTAATTACCCACTTAAGCTGTTCAAATCAAAAAAAACTTCCAACAACCATAATGCTCAAATGGTTGGTCCATTTTCTTATTATGATTACTCCAGGGAAAGGATAACCATCATTTTGATATAATGGAAGTGGTTTCTGACCCTAACTCAGCTCCTACCAAAAGTTATAGGCCATACAAGATTTATAGGATCAAAATGGTCACATAGAAATTCGGAAAAAATCATAGATATGAAAAATATCCCTAAGGGCCATTTTTCAAATTTATATAATCGTATGACCTCATATGAAAATAATATAAATATTCTATAATCCTTCGATGTGTAGAATACGGGTCATTACAAAGCATAAGGGTTTGAGCAAATTTAGAGCACATCAATATGCTTGGTACCAACCACAATCATCTTGGTATCGAGATGATCTTTAGAGGGACTCAATTCTGAGCAACTAAGTGAACTACTCTATTTCATTACAGAAAAAGACGAGTTTCATATATGACAAATCATGTCGGTACCGGCATGTTTTGGTGAAGAAAATTTAGGAACGAAACTTGAAGATATGAATAAGTATGAAGGAAAGGTGACCCACCACCAAACAAATTATGGTTGGTACCGATAATGATTTTTTATATACGGGAAGTGGTTTTTTTATAGAGTATCCTTTCTCTATTTTATTAAACAAAAGATGGAAGGATAGTATAAAGCCCTAAGGCAAAAAAAGAAAACAAAAAGGAAAACAAAACACAACCTTATAAACACATAATAGTCCACTTATCATAAAGAATAATTTCACCCACATAGATAGATCAGGCCCTCAAGTAAGCACTATTCTCTTAATCCTGTTTGCATAGAACATTAGCAGAGTACTACTATTCCTTTCCACACCATCAAATATTCTTGAGTTTCTTTCAGCCCATATCTCACTTATGCTAAATTTGAGCCTTAAGAGAAGGACCCTAGATGAGTAGCTCCTCCATGTGGCTGCAATAAAGGTATGATACCATTTTTCCATATCCATCCATTGCTGCCTATTTATATTATTCATGATTAGCAGCTTCATCCATACTTCAAAGGAGTAATATCATTGAAAGAATGAATGCAAATTAGTCTCATTTTCCCGTTTACACAGTACACAAAAAGATGCAGATAAGAAACTAGCGTGTCCGAGTTTTTCTTGAGTTAAAATAGTATTTTTGATTTTTCTTCACCTAAGTAAATTCTGTTTGGGGGTACCGACATGATTTTGGTTATGGAAAATACTTTTTCTTCCTTTATATTTTCTTGATTTATGTTCTTATCTAGTCTTTTATGATCTAGCGGCTCTGGTGGATGATTTCTCTTATAAATACGAGTGTTAGAGCAGCATGTAAAGGACTTTTTGGCTCTTGTTATTTACTCTCTTCTCCATAGATCTAACCTTGCCACAAACAACTGTCAAACCTTAAATTGCTTTTTTTTATAGAATTAAAACCCTATAATTCATTTATGTATGTGTTAAATCTCTAGAAATAAAATTAAAGTGACATAGGAAGTTATTTAAGGTCGCACCACTATGAAAATTCGTGTCTTCTTATTGTTCAATTTTGTTTTTGATTTGTCTACACTCATTTTTTGATTGATCTGGGGTGTTGTGTCACTTTTTAACGCAACAACACCCTTGACTTTGAAGAGTCATCAAGCACTAGGGGGAGTGAGGACTCCTCATCTTGAAGCTTCTTTGATAGCTCCAATGAAAAGTCATCAATAATTGCCTTTAGCTTTACTATTTTATTTTGGTAAGAAACTACTTATAAATCTTTCATCTTATCTACTGTAGTTTCTAACTTCCTCACATGCTTCTATTACTCCTCTAGCTCAACCCTTAAATTTTTGTATATTTATGTTGGTTTATTAACACCTTTAGTATTTCTCTAGTTCTCAAATGTATGTTCAAACTCACTAGGTATTGCAAATCAAGTTATGCCAACGATCAGCTTGTTCTCCTCCACCAACTCATTATTTAGCTTCTCTAACTCTTTAATCCTATCTTCATATGAGACAGAGATCCAAACAAGAGTGCAATCTGTTGTGATTCTGATAGTGGATGTTAAAGGAGCATTGGAGGTGCCGCCAACTTCAAGAGTAGTTATGCAGTCTTGGTGATATTTAGTAAGGGAAGTTAGGGAATCCTATAACCAAAGTAATGTAGATATAAGTAAATAATTAAAGGCAAGCTAATCAAATGATAAACATAATTTTTATTTATTCATTAAATGTGCTAAAAAATGGCATTTAGAATTATAACCGAGTAAAAACAAGAACTGACCACTAGCATTACTCCTACTTGTGGGTTATGAGATACCCAAAGACACTTATGCAGAATGGATCTTAAGGCTACTAATACACTGGAGATGGTGTATAGTGTATACAAATATTTAAAATTCAACTTATAATATTAAATTTTATCTACTTATATCAGTAATCAAATATAAGATAACAAATTTAACCCATTATGCATGGATAGGATGCTTCAGATGAAGGCCAACTGGTAGGCCGTACAATGGCTTGCTTATATCAGAAAGGCGAAATGGGGTATAGTGTAGTTGATGAACAACGGTACTTTTTTCAAGTGGGCAACAAAGTACAAAGGTGGTTAAAGACTGGTTACTAGGCAGCGATTCTTTTATCAAATGTATAGTGTCATTTTATGCCCTTTTCAAGACAGCGCTACAGGCCATCGCCTATTTTTGTAGGGCCAACCATGAGGTTTTTCAGTAGCCTATTGAGTCGTGATAAAATGGAGCAGGTAATGGAGTTTGCTATTGACGTACATAGGTGACCAGATGGACATACATGCTGGACCACGTGTGGTTGTGTGGTCCAGGTGCAAATTAACCGTCGAGTGATAGGGCAGGAGGTCTAGTCAATGTTGACACTCTTTCTAGCAAAGAGAATTCAACGAGCAAGGTCCAGGGTTTAAGGGAGGCGGGGCAACCATGCCTTTGCAAGTTAGGATGTTGAAAATAAAATTCTAATAGAAAGGAAAATTATGTTCCATATAGATAACATTTGCAAAGGTCTTTCCAAACTAATTAGTTTGATATATAATTTTGATATATTTGAAGCTACGGTTTACGAAGTAGAAGTGTTATAGTGTTTAAACAACAGTTGTCACTTCTATCTTCAATTGAGGCCATGAAACCTTAGCTGCCACCTCTATCTCCATTTTTCTCTCTAATTTTTGAAATTCCTTAATCACTTGCTAATTACAAAATGATTCAAAAACCAAAGTTACCAAACCCTTTCATATTATATATCGTTGTGATGCTCTTGACAAACAGAGTTGATAGGTGGTGGTCATTCTCCAAACTGGTGCTCAGTTGATGAAAAATTGGCAAACTATCCCCGATGTCGAATCTAGGGTTCCACAATTAAGGATGAAACATCGATTATTGGACAATCAAAGATACCAAAGTGCAGAGGATACATAGAAGGGTAAATCCAAATTGTCAAATTGGGTTGGAAGTTGGCTGAGATGGATAAAATCAGCCAAAGAATAGTCAAAAATTAGAGGCGGCTATAGTGCTAGCAGTTGCTCCGAGATGGTCGTGGTGGTTGGCGTGGGAGCAACTGAAGTAGGGGAGGTCAACAGCACATTAGATGAGGGCAATAACTTCTATGGCGGCAGTGAACTCAAGCCAAAGGCGGTGGTTAATAGGTAAGGATAATTTCTATTATAGGATCACGTGTCTAGTTAATTAGGAAAATGGAAGAGGAGGGGACTAGGAAAAATAAATTTACACAATCTTAATGTATCTCTATTAGGAAAATGACCTTCGAAATTTAATAATAATAATGAAAATCTTATTTGGTAAGAGATTATTTCAAATTAATCTATGATGGAAATATAATTTTTACTACATCACTTATAATTTCGACAACATGTCTCACTTATGGATTTTCGTAGTTCCCTCAAGACTTGAATAAAAAAGTTATTTGATAACTATAATTTCAAAAATGCCTTAATTTCATAGGTCTCTAGTCCTTATAATGAATTTTGATGGAGCTTTAGCTACAACTGTGCTCTTGAAGGCATTACTTAACCCAATTTGTTTTACTATCTTCTAAGCTAGAGTATTATAACCTGGATAACGAGAGCGATACAAATATTAGGTGTTGAGATAAAAGAAAATTTTATTCCTTAAACTCATATACAAGTTCTAAATTTCTAAGGACTAAACCAAATATTTTCAAATTCATTCAAAAGGTTAACGCTCCTTCCAAAATTAAGGTACAAATGTGTCCAGTCATTCATAATTAATTAAATACGGTTGAATTCCTTAAGAAAAAGAATTTATTCATACATAAAAATGTTTTTTTTGCAATTTTAACTTAGAAGGAGTAACACACTTATATCATTATTGTCCTTTAAATAATTCTGTTCTTGTGAACATTCCCAACATTTTTGACTTCAACATAACCAACATTGATTTTAACTACAACAACTACTAGAACAACCTTAGATCCTAATAGGCCAAAGATTGTAGAATTATAATTGATAACATCTTCAGTATTACATGTCGGTAAATACGGGTTGAAAGGAACAAAAGAACGTTTACCGATTTTAACACTCTATATGATAACCCAATTTATGTTATCATACAGTTCATTTATAACTAGGATGTAAACCCTAGTTAAAATTGGCTAAAAATGTCATTTTAGGGGATTTCCTTAAAAGGTTTAAAAGTTGCATTTATACCTTGAGGGTCAAAATTGGTCATCATAGCGGGAGACATAATATGGCATTAGGCAAAGTTCTAGTATATACTTTAAACGTAGATAACTTTGTAGACGTCTTACTCTTTATCGATAGCAAATTCAGTTTATTTATAAGTTTTTGTTTACATTAGTTACACACACACACATATATATTTATAATATGTTAACTATATATATATATTTGTGTGCGTGGCTAGACTCATACTATTGTTGATTTTTTCAGTTTTAGTGGTCGTTGGAGACTAGAATGCCATGCCCATGGTATGTAGAGATTGTTTGCTAGGATGTGATACTCTTGCTTGTTCCATCATGGAGGCATGATTCCTATGTTTTTATCGATTTTCTTCCTTTGAGCCGCTACGAAGACCCTGAGTGCATATAAAGATCTTTATTCGTACTATCTGACTTCCAACGGATGATTTGGTGTTTTTGCATTTTAGTTTATCACTTTACTATATTGTGTATAGTTATGAGTACATGGGGCCGCTCTTGTGTAACACCCTATATTTTGGAAGGGCCATAATATGAGAAATTAAATTAAATTAATAACATGAAGACTTTATTAATTAAAATATTAAAGCAATCTAATTGCAAGAATTTCCTAAGGGAAATTTAATTAATTAAGTGGGGTCACTTTGGAAAGTTAATTGGATGGACCAAAGATAATTAGAGCAATTTTGGTTGGCCTTGACTAATGAAAATAAACAAACTAAATTTTAATGGGAAGAATTTGGTTAAGGGGAATAAATAGAATGGCCCAAAACACTAGCCCATATTCCTAAGCCACATCTTCCACCCTACTTCATTTCATTTCATTTCATTTTCTTTTATAAAACCACCTAAGAGCTTAAGAAACATGATGGCCACTAACTCAAAAAGAACACGCTAAAAGAAATCCAAGTTTTCAACCTTAAGGAACAAAGAGAATTAACAAGGTTTTCGAAGATCAAAGATGAGCAAAATCTTTCTCTAAAACCTATCCCAACAATCTTGGTTTGGATTGGATTGCATATATTTGTTTGTGATGATGCTAAACATGTTTGAATGATTAAACATATACTTGGTTGAGTTGGAAATTTATATGAAATAAATCTATTCATGTTTTAGGACAAATATGCCTAATCACATCCAAATTCCACCAAATTTTGATATAATATGCTTAATGGTGAAATAGAGATGGGCTATTAATTTCATAATTTTTTGAGTTAATACGAATATTTTATTATTTTCTAAGTTGGAAAAAATGCTTAATTTCATATTAATTAATTATTAAAAATAATAAAATTAATTATTTTTACCTAAAAATTTTCCACGGCGCAAAATATGAAAAGAGATTTTTGGTGAATTTTTTGAATTTTTTCCATCAGTTTTCCATTTATATAAATTTTAGTGAAGGAACGCACTAATTAATTACAAGATTGTTAATTAATAAATAGTTAATTAATGGTGTGGTTATCCAATTCTAAAAAGTGATCTGAAAAGAGAACTGAAAAACATGAAATTAGCCAATAAGAAGTTGGCATCAAATGAGATTTGGTAAAAAGAAGTTGCTTAAGAGCGTAATATATTAGTTTTTAATTTAATTACAAGAGTGTCATTAAACCTTTGTTGGCCAAGAAAAATATAACTCATGGAAGGCATGAAAATATAAATAGCCCACTGAGGCAACTATTCACGAATGCTGCTATTAAAAACATGATAAGATGTGAAAGTAAATTAAATAAAAGTTGCATCATGAAGGCACTAAATAAATATCACACGAGAGATATGGAATGCTCATGAAGGCACGGGCACTTGGTACTTAAGTAAGCAACAACCCATGTTACAAGAAAGAGAAAATAGTGTGTGTGTATATAAAGACCCATACACACACAATAGAATAAACAACTCACAAAGGGCATAAATATAATAACACACAAAATCAATTGTAGAATACATCAAAGCTTGTACAACTCACATGTATAAATATTGAACACAAAACCAGTTGGACCCAATAACGATACAATGTCTATATGGCTTATGTAGTCTAATTACCTAGCATTTAGGGTTAACTAATAATAAATTTTCTATCAAATGGGCATCTGGAATAGTAATGTTTGGGCTTGGGTTGGATAAAAAAAATTCTCTATACCCCGAACTACTGATCTCACCTAATGGGTGAAGTGAGTCCAAAATGTTAGCCCAAATGTAAAGCCTAGATTTTATTTGGGCCTTGGGCTTATATTCAAATTAAGATTTGAAAATTTAAAATATACAATTTAAATGTTAAGTTTAAAATAAAAGGGAAATTTATAAATGTTATAAAATAACTTCAAATTTTCGAATTGTTCTGAGAAATTAATTTAACAATTTTTGAAACTTTCATAAATATTTAACCAATGTGATTAATAAAACAATTGCTTAATTAAAAGTTAATTGATGTAATATTTTTATGTTGATATGCATATATATATATATATATATAAAGGTTATAGCTGAATATTTATCTGAAAATCGTTTAACGTAAACTGATAAAAATTCAGGAATTATTAACATATTTTATCAAAATGTTTAACAAAAATAACAATTTATTTAATAAATAATTGATTAAATGTAAATAATTAACATATATATATATATGATGAAATATAAAAATAAAACTATAAAGGGTATAGTTAATTGTTCATCTTATATAGTTTATGATTGATAAAAATAAATTTTGTTAAATTTTATGTAAAATTTAACTAAATTAGTTCAATTAAGAACTAAAATTAATTAAATATGATGTAGCTAATAAGATACGTATAAATATTATATAAATTAACTAAATTATAATAGCTATAAATAAATAAAATTACATAATTATGTATGTATAAATATAATATAAGCGTAAATATAAGAAAGCAATTAGATTTTAAGAATAAATACATACGCATGGTATGTATACTGTGATTTCATATGTGTTAAACCTGAACAACGAGGCTATTTCATAAGAAATTCATTATTCATTAAATTAATATAGCTCAAAATATATTATAGATTGTGAATTTTTAATATAGTTTCCCTCTACTATTATATATTAATGGATTACTTGCATATGCACTAGTCGTTGAGCAAACTTAAGCTAGGGTTGTTATGTGTAGTACTATTAATATATTTCCCATATGAGGTAAGATACATGCTTGTATATGTTGAGAAAACTCAAGATGCTTGCATTATACTTAGATCGTTAAGAAATGATAAGTTAATGAATAATATCTTTTGATTTGTTGGGAAAATAAAAGGTAACGATTGAGATTAGGGTAAAGACCATTGTTAGGAATTGTATATGATACAACCGACAAAGAGTTATACATTGCTTGTAGGGCTATGATTTGTTAAACAAACTCAAGGTCAGAATTCCATGACAACGAGTCGTTATACTCACTAGACAAATCAAAAGGTTTCTATATTTCTCTTAAGCTTTTGAGAAATATAAAAGTCTAGTGGGTGCCTTATTAGAAGGATGAAATGACTGCATTTAACCATTCTAATATTGTAAGAACATATGCTATGTAAATTTAAAATAATCTACTCATATAATCTATAATATAATTAACAAAATCGTTTATCAATTATAGAAATAAACTAAATTAGGATTAAAAACAAAATATAAAATATACTTACTAGTAAATCTTTTGGCATGTTGTCGCTTAAAGACCCATGCAAGAGCCAAATTATACAACTGCTAATACATTCGCATCTTGGTCACTTAAATTTTTATTTGTCTAAGACCGTGCATTATCTTTTGTGAGTTTTAAACTCTTAAAGTATACAAGAATATGGGCAGTTGATCCACATCGAGCGTACAAAAGTTGTATGGTGAATGGTCCCATTTGTAATATACGAAACTCAATGAAATTTGTAGCATCCTAGCTTCTACACCTAGTACTACCTAAGAGTGTTACTAGGTAATACCATCAAGTAATATCGAGAATGAAGCGATATGGGGTACATATGTGAATATTCCCCTGGGCCAACACCGACACGTATTTCAAATATCAATATTACTTACCATATTCATACTCAGTACATAGCAGATATAACATAATATATATCACATATAATAAATATTAATCTGGGAACACAGAGTCAGAACAAAGTAGATATAACATAATATATATCACATAATTCAATATATAAGTCCATGGGGGTACGAAATGAAAATCTCTAACCCAAGGCATCATATATCATCCTATAAGGAATTGTATCATCCTATAAGGAACTGTATCATCCTACAATCATGAGGCTACAAAAACATATAAGGAATTGTATCATCCTATAACTTCTTCTAGCCTCCATAAGTCCATACTATGCTCCTTCATCCTCGAGTACCTGCACTAGAAGTCTCTCAGACTAACCCAAGTATTACAAAGAACACACAGATCATAATTTGTCTATTTATAATGATTTAATAATATAATGGCAAAGGAATGTCCACAATATAAAAAGAATATCATATAAGGTAGAATATAAGGAGAGATAGCATATCAAATCGTCCAAACAAAATCCAACATCACATAAATCATAAAGATAAATAATCACAACCCAAACCATAAACAATAAACAAAGGCTATAACTAAAATATCAAACCATCAAGAGTATGGGTATAATGGGAGCTGACTACATTTTCGATACACAATCTCTAGTATAGACAACTCATTAGATAGTGAATAATATACGCCAATCAACAACATACACATATAACAGAACCAGACGGGAGTCTGACAGCATACTTGCTCCTATAAACTACACACGTAATTGGCAAACACGACACACATGCCCATCCAGCATGGCACCTACAGTTATCGATTACCATTACCTCTCTCTAGTATCACGACAATGATCCACCATAGGCTCGATAATGCGTATCCTCTTCGGTCATTATTGAGGATATGTGTCCCTATGGTAACAGATTACTAGCCTTTGTGACAAAAAGGGCTACACATCGTAGACTCACATCTCCATACGTCGATGACACATGGCTATAAGAAATATGTGTCATGGATCCAGGGCATGACTACCACGATTAGGCCGCCAGGGTGGATACTGGCCAATCTGGTTCACTCTCAAAAAATAAATGGAGCTGGAAAAAATGGACAGCATAAAATATTCATATCCTACATATTTAGCTCTAAACGTGGACCGACACACGTTTATATATATATATGTATATATATATATATATCTATATATATATAGTCAACACAACTACGAAATACTAGAGCTCTAATTTTATGCCGACACATGACTCCAACTATTGGTCAACACATGATGTATTAGACTCATCACAGCGAGTATTATCTCTCTCTCTCACACACACATACATATAAGTAAGTCCCCTTTTGAGTGACATTTACTCATAGAGAATAATCAAACAAATAATATAACGATGTCCCATCCTACCGCATGTTACTCGAATAATTATCAAAAGTCCATAAACAACACTTAATCCACACTAGATATCTCTATATGTCAAATCCGATAAATAACGGGAAAAGTGTTACCACAAGTTCCATACAAGATAGTATCTCTAATCCATTTATTCAGATTCCTCATCGCAAGAAATATAAAAATATTAACCACAATAAAATGTAAAAAATATAATCTTTATGTAAAATATAATATATAAAAAGTTTACTATAACAAAATGTAATATTTTGCTAGTATTAAGAAACTTTCAATTATATATATAAGCCTTTTTACATATTTATTAATCTTTATAATCAATATTTACATTTATATATAATATATATGTATGAGTTTATAATTGTGTATATACTTATGTTTACTTGTTTATTATATTTTAATATAAATATAGTTTTTAGTTTAAATATATGTATAAAGTTCCAAATACTTTCTCTCTCTCGTGTAAGTGTCCATATTCACCTTCCTAAATTTGTTAAACATATACACATATACTCAATCACGGTTTTACATATACATAACTTTTATATATTCATTATCCACAACTCATGCACAGAGACCAATTCAAATAAGAATACTCATCGGTGCATGCACATGATCCCACACTCATCCACCTTCATGAACAAACACGTCAATAACCCAGGTATGCAAGCCAAAAAAAGTAGTGCAAGGGTGTCGGCTGGTCACCTCCACCGGTCGACCTATAGCAATCAACCGGTGGACCCAACAGGTTGACCGGTTAACGACCATTTTTCATTATTCATCTAGATCGCTCAACCTCTTATTCAGTGCATACGTATAATTCATCCTACATCTAATGATTCAGTTGTTCCTATACTTTGATTTCAGTGTGTCTAAAGTTGGGCGTTTTTGCATATAGGTGTTCATTTCAATAATTGGGTTTCACTAAATGTATAGGAAATTCATTGCTTTAGCATTGATTATAAGCACTTGCAAACATAGATGTGGGTTAGAGTTACTCACATGAATGAATAATTCACCTTTCATTTCAATGCTCCAACTCACTGCTCCATTTGCCCTTCGCTATAATCCACTTTAATATTCAATTTGATGATTATACACTTGCTTTCTTGATTGCGTATGGGCGTAGAGATGTTCAGAAGTTACGGTTGAGAGCTATGTTAATTTAATGAATTTAATCTAATTTTTATTTGAATTATTTAGGTGGTATGGTTTGGGGAAGGAGATGGATTCTCTAGAGTAATATAAGAAGAGTGTATAAGTTATATCTATAGATGGGATGGAAACGTCGAGAAATGGAAATGTATGGAATTTGGAAAAGTTTGGGTGCAGAAATCTTAGGAAACTTAGTTTAAGGTTTTGCATAGTTGGGCTTTAATTCTTTTATTTTCCATTTCCTTTCCTTCTTTACTTCTTTATTTGCTATATGAAATAAATGCAGTCAAGCCAAAATAATTTAATCACTTTGCAAAAATAATTCTTTTATAAAATTCACTTTTTAATAGATTACAACTTTATTTATTTTATAAGATATTTTTTACATTTTTTTATTTATTTAATTAATCATTTTTTGTATCATTTAATAATTAATTTAAAATCGATTTTATTAAAATTTATTGTTTTAACTCGACATTTCTTTTTAATTCCAAAATTTCTACCATAATTCTAATTATTAAATTCAATTTCCAATCAAATTCATTATTTATTATTTTTTAATTATTAATTACTCGCTTATCCTTCTCAACTATGGGTTGTTACAGTCTTCCCTTTAAGAAAATTGCGTCCTCATAACTCTTACTTAAGAAAAATCTACAACTAGCAAGATATATTTTAGCTTTCTACACAGTTAATTAATAAATAACAGATGAGGAATTGATTACAAACTCGACTCGTGTGCATCTCTAAATAACTCAGGATATGTCTATATCATCTACTCCTTGGTCTACTAGGTACAATCTAACGGATTGTTTGACCACTGCACCTTCACTAATAGGACTTTCTTACTCCTAAGCTGACAAACTTCTGAATCGACTATACGAATCGGATGTTGCACATAAGTCAAGTCAAGAGATATCTCAATTTTTGGAATGTCTTGAGGTTCAATAATTGTCTCTATGCCCCTTAAGCACTTCCTTAACTATGGCAAAGGGAAGATATTATGAATGCTAGAGAAGTTGTAAGGCAATGCTACTCAATATGTCATCTGTCTAACGCGTTCAACGATTGGGTATGGTTCTACATATCGAGGTGCTAAATTCCTCGATTTGTTGAACCTCATTACTCATTTCATTGGAGATATCTTCACATATACCCAATCTCCAACTGTAAACTCCAATTATCTCCTTCTGCGGTCTGCATAAGATTTCTATCGATCCTAGGACCGTTTTATCCTTTGTCTGATTTGCTCTATCTTCTTTGTAGCCTCCCTCATTGAACCAAGGCCCAAGACAAGCTTGTTTCCTATCTCCGTCCAACGTACCGACGATCTACACGGCCTTCCATACAAAGCTTTAAATGGTGCCACATCAATATTGGATTGGAAGCTTTTGTTATAAATAAACTTGAGAAGACGGAGATGATCTTTCCAACTTCCATCGAAATCCAAAAAATAGGCACGAAGTAAATCTTCGAGTACATGATTCAATAGTAAATTGATAATTGGCTCAAAGGTAATCTTTAAAGATATCAGGGTATTCCTAAACTATTGGAACTTTGTAGCTTGTTTAGGTGGTAAATCAGTAATACTTAGTAATATTGAAATTCGGTAATGGTAAGTAATACAGCACTGATTACTGAAGCATGCCTGTTTTCAATACTTAGTGTTCTTGATATTCGGTATTCGGTACTAAGATTTACCTCCATTTGGAACTCTATAGCTCGTTTAACAGGTAAACGGATAATTGGCTCAAAGATATCAGTGTATTCCTTAAGTACTGGAATCCGAGCAATATCGTCCTCCTCTCGAGCTTCAATGGCAAAAAAGGATCCTCTACAATTCTAATTGATACTTCCAAGGGCTTTACCAATCCCTCCTTCTGAATCTGGATGGCTTAGGGTCATGATTCTTTCAGGGCATAGAAGGTATGCTTCCTAACACTTAAGTCAATCCATTCCAAGTATAATACCAAACCCCAACTATTCAAACACATGAAAATCACAATAGAAGGGATAACTATCCAAAAGCAGTTCAACATCTTTACACAGCATCCTGAGGGTCGCATGTCCCCCAATAGGATTTTCAATCCTCAAAGATGTGACTAGGTAAACTACATCAACATTGAGTTTATCCACTAGTTCTTTTGATACGAATGAGTGTGACACACCCATATCGAACAAAACTCTTATAGATTTGTCTTTAAATAGAATCGTACCTTTAAGAACTGTAGATGTCTTCCCCTTTCCCTAAGAGGTACTCCCAGCTGTCTCCAGTGCATTCAGCTTTCTAATCTTCTTCTGTGCTATATGGCAATTGTAACTAAGATGTCTTTCCTTATTGCAAACCTTGCACTTCTTTGAAAATGGAATGGAGTGTGATTTGATATACTCCCTTGAGTAATACCCTCGCTCTCTATAGTTATAACACTTCATAATATCTTTGTCTTTATTCTTAAACTCTAACGAATCAGCTCTTAGGGTCTTCCTGTTCTGAAATTTCGGTCTTTGTTTTTTGAAAGGAAATTTGCGCTTCTATCCTACAGTTGCTTTTCCCGTTGGAGCTTCCTCTTCACTGCTACCTTTCTCCTCTTCCACAAGCCTTAGTGCATCATCTACAAGCTTCTCAAAAGTAGTTTCCAGTTAAAGAAGAAGAGTCGCATTCTTCCTTAAGCCATATACCAACTTCCTATTCTTCTTCATGGGTGTATAGATAAGTTTCGGACCATATTTTGACAAAGCTCCAAATTCAGCTACATACTCAGCCATAAACTTAGTGCACTGCTTCAAATCAATAAATTTCCAAGCCACGGCTGCTTTCTTAGCTTCTAGAAGGAATTTTCTCTCAAAACTTCCTTTGAAATCCTCCCAAGTCATTTCTAATTCATTAGTCTCAACTACAAATAGTACATACCGGTCTAGAGCTCTCTCTTGAAGTTGAGTCGATGCTATCTGGAATTTCTGATGGTCGGTAATGCCCATTCATGTAAAGATGCATTCATACATCTTCACCCAAGCTTGCACTCCTATCACTCCCTTCATGCACTCTAAGGATTTTCCTCCAAGCTTAGCGTAGTCTCCGCATAGCCCGACGAAATAAAATCAAGGAGTGGGAGAGTTTGGAGTTATGGAAGCACTTTTTTGTTGGATGCTCCTCACCAACTCCATAAGCTACTCAGTGGTCATATCAACTCCACTAGAACCAGGTTCAGAAGACTGACCTAGTTCACCTTGACCTGAGCGTGGCCTAGCCATTTCCTAGTGAAATGAAGCGAGATATTGGCTAAGAATATCCAAAGAAAATAGTATATATAACAACTATAAATAAAAAGTACACATCTTAACGATTACACCTTGTAATCATCATATTCACATAAATACTATTTTTTTTTCTACCCGTTACCCTAAGGGACAAGGTCTCCTAAATCCATCTAGGCCAATGAATCGTGTCACTTTGTGATCTGTATTGTCCAAACCTACTATGATACTAATTTATAACACCCCCACTTCCATACGCATACTATCCAAGAGTATTACCAAGTAATACCGTCGAGGAATACGGAGAATAAAGCGATATAAGACACACACATGAATATTCCCTTGGACCAATACCGATAAATATTTAAAATATCAGCATTACTTAGTATATTCGTAATCGGTCTTGGTACAAAGCAATAAATATGTGTGCCCTTAGAATCAAGAATACGCAATCACAGATAATAATTATCAATTAGAGAACACAGAGTCAGAACATAGCAGATAAAATATAATGCATATCATATAATACAATACATAAGTCCATGAGCTACAAAATGAAAGTCTCTAGCCCAATACATCACATATCATCAACTACCACATAATAGACATAATCATGAGGGTGCAAAAATATATAGGAAATGTATCATCCTAAAACTCCTAATAGCCTCCCATAAGTCTATACTACGCTCCATCAACCCCAAATACATATGCTAAAAGTCTCTCGGATTGACCCGGATATTACAAAGAGCACACGAGTCGGATTTTGTATGTTTATAATGTCAAAATAATATAATGGAAAAGGAATGTCCATGATAGAATAAGAATATCATATAAGATAGAATATAAGGAGAGATGGCCTATCAAATCATTCAAACAAAATCCAACATCACATAAATCATAAAGATAAATAATCACAATCCAAACCACAAATAATACACAGAGTCTATCTCTAAAATATCAAACCATCAAGAGTATGGATATAACATGGATTTACCACACTTTAGATACACAGTCTCTATACTAGCCAAGTCATGGGGTAGCAAATAATATATACCTATCCACAACACCCAGATATACCAGAACCAGATGGGAGTGTGACAAACACACTTGCTCTAGAAGAATACACATGTAACTGGCGAACACAGCACACGTGCCCATCCAGCTTGGCTCCTACAACCATCGTTTACCTTACCTATGTCCCTAGTATTGTGACAATGAACCGTCATGGGCTCGACAATGTGTAGCCTCTTCGATCATGACTACCGACATATGCCCCTATGGTAACTGACTACTAGCCTTTGTGCCAAATGGAGGCTATACATCACCGACTCACGGCTCTATACATTACCAACACATAGATATGAGAAATAAATGTCATAGATCTAGGGTGCGACCGACCAACGCAATTAGGCCGCTTGGGTGTATTTGGCCAATTTGGTTTACTCCTAAAAAATGAAAGGAGTCGGACAAAATGGACGACATATAATATTCATATACTATAAATTTACGTATCTCTACACATGGATCGACACGTGGTTATATATATATATATAGTCGAATATATATATATATATATATATATATATATAATCGACACACAACTATTAAATACTAGATCTCTAATCCTATGCCGACATATGGCTCCAATTATTAGTCAACACATGATCGTATTAGGCTCACCGTAACAAGTATTATCTCACACTTACACAGATATATAAGTAAATTCCCATTTGAGTGCCATTTACTCACAAAGAATAATCAAAAAAATAGCATAATGTCATCCCGTACCACTACATGTTACTCAAATAATTATTCAAAGTTCATAAACTACACTCAATCCACACTAAATATCTCTAAATCACAAGTCCAATAAATAGCAAAAAAAGTTTTACTGAAGTCTCATACCAGGTGGTATCACTTATCCATTTATTCAAATTCCTCGTCACATAGAAATAGAATATAATTAAACACAATCAAATGTAAAAATATAATCTTTACATAAAATATAATATAATAAAAGTTTACTTTAACAAAATATAATATTTTGTTAGTATTAAAATAACTTTCACTAATATATATAAACCTTCTTCACCTATTTATTAATCTTTATTATTATTATTATTTACATTCATATATATATATATATATATATATATATGAGTTTATAATTGTGTATATACTTATATTTACTTGTTTATCATATTGTAATGTAAATATAGTTTTTAGCTTAAATATACGTATAAAGTTAAAATTGCTTTCTCTTGCGTAAGTGTTCATCTTCACCTTCCCAAATCTGGCGAACATATATACATATATTCATTCACCATTATATGTATACATACACTTTCATATATTCATCATCTACAACTCATGCGCATACGTATTCATGGAGGAACAATTACAAGTGCATGCACATGATCCTACACTCATCCACCTTCAAGAACAAACACACCAAAAACCTAGGTACGCACGCCAAAAAAACAACATAGAGGCGTTGATCGATCACATCCACTGATCTACCTACAACTGTCGACCGGTGGACCCAATAGATCGACTGACCGGTGACCCTTTTTCATTATTCGAACGCTTATAATAGGCGTCTACCTCCTTCATCTTGATCGCTTGACCTTGTACTCGAAGCCCACATATAATTCATCCTACATCTAATGATTCCATAGTTCATATACTTAGATTTCAGTATCTAAGGTTGGGCATTTTTTATGTAGGTGTACATTTCAAAAATTGGGTTTCACTGAACATACAGACAGTACATTACTTTGACATTGAATATAAGCACTTGTAGACATAAATGTGAGTTAGAGTTAATCACATGAATGAAGAATTCACCTTCCACTTCAATGCTCCAACTCATTGCTCCTTTTTCCCTTCACTGTAATTCACTTTAATCTTCAATTTTTTGATTACACGCTTGCTTTCTTGTTTGCATTAGGGTGTAGACATATCAAGAAACTATGCTAGAGAGCTAATTTAATTTGTAGAATTTAATTTGATTTTCATTTGAATTAATCAGGTGTAAGGTTTAGGGAACGGTATGGGTTCTCTAAAGTAATTAATGAAGAGTGCATAAGTTATATTTATAGATGGGATGGAAGTGTCAAGAAATGGAAATATCTGGAGTTTGGAGAAGTCTGGATATAGAAATCCCAGGAAACTTAGTTTAGGGTTTTGAATTGTTGGGCTTAAATTATCGGGCTTTAATTCTTTTATTTTCCATTTTCTTTCCTTCTTTACTTCTTTTGTTTGCTATATGAAATAAATACAGTCAAGCACAATATAATTTATCACTTGCCAAAACATTTCTTTTACAAAAATCACTTTTAAAAGATTACAGCTTTATTTATTTTATAAGATAATTTTCCCTTAGTTTTATTTATTTAACTAATTATCTTATTTAAATTATTTTTTAATTAATTTAAAATCTATATTATTAAAATTTATTCTTTTAACTTAACATTTCTTTTTAATTCCAAAATTACTACTATATTTCTAATTATTAAATTCAAATTCCAAAAAATTCATTATTTATTATTATTTAATTACTAATTAATTGCTTCTTAACTATGGGTTGTTACATAATTGGTTCATTTGGAATAAGCAAGTAAAATCTTGTGCAAGACCATGTGTTCAACATGATTGAATGCAGTGAGGATCTTGTTGTGCTAGAAGTAATACAAACCAAGACTACTAGATAGATCTAGGAATTCGATCATTGAAATGCTAGCTTGATTGGATTACTTTAGTACAACTTATACGATACCCCTAAAATGTTAAGGATGTCCGAAGAATGCACTATCAAACAAGTTCGATGTAGTTTTATAGTATGGGTTTCTTTCTGAATGGTTTGACCATTGGAAAGGAAAGAAAAAGTCCAAGAGTGAATGTAATGTAGGAACAATCGGGATGAAGAGAGTGAGCTATTACCTCTCTTTCATAAAGAGACATCAAAAATATTTTTTTTTTAAAATATTAGTAAATCTTCATGTAGAATGAGAAATGTGATTTCTATTTCAAATTTACTTTCATATAGAAAATTGTTTTCTAAGAGAGTTATTTCTTTGAATTCAAGATATTTGATCTGAAACTCCCGAATGCAAGCTAGTTATGGATGAAATAAATATCCCATGATAAATGATTGAATGGAACTTCATATTTCACTTGCTGTTATTATGATGGCAAAAATAGTAGGAGCATACCATATAAAATAATAACTGTTTTCAATATTGACCAAAAATAGATATAGTTTTATTTATTAGAAATATTATGAAATTTCGTTATAATATAAATCTATAATGCTGCTATTTGTTTTCATAACAATGAGACATAAGTTATATAAAATATAAAAGTATCCAAAAAGATTTACATTTATTTTGGAATTATAGATTAAGCCATATATTAGAGAAATAATTCTTTAATAATATGATTGTGAATTGTATGATACTAGTGAATTGTATCTCAAATGATTAAGGGTAAAACACCTTTCAATGGGAGTGACAAAAGAGTTAAAGAACTCTTTGGATAGTATATGAAGTCCGAGATCCAATGATACTAAGATGGATCTACTTACTTTGTTAAATTCGATGAATCACAACCATTAATATGTATATTTGATAAAATGAAAGTAGAAAATGTAATATCCAGAGAAAATAAAATAATTCGATTTGATTGAATATGTGAGTATATTGGAAAGAATTCCCAATGTACCTAAAACGAAGATTCAATCTCATAGTCATTCCTCTGTATAATACATAACGATGAAAGGAGTAATTGAACTTTTTTGGCCAAAATATGATTGACGATGAATGATGTTGAGTTATATTCTTTCTATAAGAATATGTATCTAGGAATAAGTGAATATGTTAAACATAATTTCATCTAAAGAACTATTTATGAAATCATATAAGATGCGAATTGATAAGAAACCCAATCATAAATAGTATAAGATGCATGGTTAAGTAATTTATGCTATGAACATAAGTTCTGTAAATTCAGAAGTAATTTAGTTCTCTGTTAATATAAAGGCACATGTAATGTTTTTCAATGCTTATTTAATCATACCGAGAAACAATTATTATTTCAAGAAATAAGACATTATCTTAGCCGGGAGGGTGTATGTAAGATTCGCACATCAGGGATCTTGTATGCACAACCCTAATGGAGGTTGGTACCAACCAATAATAGAACTTAGTGGAGATACAATAGATTTAGGTACGATCCAAAGGCTATAACATGGAAATTAATTATATAAGATGAAATAAAATTAACTAAGCCTATAATGTACACAACATTAGAATGTCTAATAAAATTCTCATAAATTAAAAGAGAAACTACGAGTTTATCATCAATGTCGAAAAAAGTATTGCTAGCAATAACAATTCATTCGGTTGTCAATAAGCTATTAAGAGTGTAGATTATGCCATATGGTATGATGCTTTAAATCCGAAAAGGTTTCCTAGCACATTATCAAAATACGATTTTTAATAGTTGTACCTGAAGGGATATGATCCATTGGTAGCAGGTGTGTCTTTGAAAGGAAGACCAATTCAATTGGAATATAGTAAGAAACATTGATGAGAATAACCTCATAAATTTCAATTATCGAACTTAGCATGACAGATCCATCAATCAACGTGCTTAAGTTAATCTAGGTTGTATTCATAAATTATCGCCTAATATGAGTTCAAATTTTGGTACATCTATGTTGAAATAGAATAAATAATGATTCAGAATATACTATTTTTACATAATAAATAATTTCATGAAGTCAATGGGTGCGATAACTAAGTTTTTAAATATTGGATAAGATCCTAGAAATGATAGATCATTATTGTTTGATAAGCATTAGAATTGAGCAAATATTTTGACAGAGAAATCTGATGGTTTGATTTTTAGCAAAAATACAGTTGAAGCATGTATCCATAAGAAAGAATACCAAAAGGTACTATTATATTTCTAAAACTATTAGTAAACAACATAAAATTAATTGTTAAAAACATACCCATATCGAAGTCAATTTTTAGCTTGGTTGTTCAACCATTGATATTGGATTTGAAATAACATCTGTTATGATTGATATAAAAGGATGTTGAGATTATCCCTGATGATATACACAGAAACCGTATTAAAATGTTTAATGTGGAGCATATGAGATGGATTCTATATGCATCAGCAATATAAATTATCATATATGTTATGCTATCTACTATATCATGTTTTGCTCATGCACTTGGTGCATTAAGAAAGTATCAAATTTGAATCGAGATAATTAAATAGTAGATATCAGTGCTCTCGAGCACTTAAAAAATGTTGGAGACTTGTTTATGGAAATAACAAACTTTTTATAAGTGGAGTGCTCAGGCTCGAACTTCTGAAGCGATATCAAATGTAGTATGCCAATTAAAAATTCGACCTTAATTAAGGAGCTCTGATTTGGAAATGTTCTAAACAAGAGGTGGTGGCTGATTCAACCGAAAGGATGTACATAACCTTGAATAGAACCAAAATAAAAGTAGTATACTTATAGATACAAATTTATAACAGAGTTAGAGGTGATTCCAAATGTTGAGAATCGAATGACATTGCTTTGTGAAAACAATGACACTACAAAGATCAGGAAAGAGCCTAGGGATTATATGATATCTAGGCACATACTCTAAAATTCCCATATGATAAAGGCTGTTTATCAATGATGGAGAGATGTTGGTTGATACTGTAGATAGTAAAACAATATAGAAGATCCGTTCCCTGAAGGATTAGTTCGATAAGTTCTAAGAAAGCCAATCCATGGAATGAGATTAAGACTCCATGGTTGATAATAAGTGCAACTGGTAGACTAAGAGAGTTAGTGATATGCTCTAGGGGTAATTATGTAATTTATTACATATATCTAAATCTTTAATCAATCTTTTTTGTATAAAAGTCATAACAAAGGTGTTTATTTTCTTATATATACTTTATTGTGCTATAATTGATTAAATAATTGATTTAAAGTACATTAATAAGGAGATCCTTAAATAAAATGTAATGTGATTATAGTTGTAAATAGTTGCATTCGTGAGAAATTAATTACAAAATAAAATAATATTTTCTTTTAAAAATTCTTGATATGTATGTTTTGAGAAAAGTATCGATTCATCAATTAAAATTAGAGTATATAATGCTCTCAAATTATTGGGCGATGTATTACTTATGTCTATAGGGGCACCAAGGGGTTACATACTCGTAGTTATTGGATAATTATGGAATGAACTATCCAAGATTTTCATGTTTTTAATAATAACTAGGCAATATGGGAAATTTTAGTGTGATGTTGTTACACGGTTCCCTCAGCATAAAAATACCATGAAACTTCAATATAGCTACTCCACTTCAATTACAGTTAGATCATGTCATAGCATCCATAGAACGACTATAGTTGGGGTCTAAGTTGAAGCATTAGGAGTGAAATACTATTCAAAAGAGAATTCGTCCCCTTAAGTGCAAGAAGTTAGTATCACGGGCAACTATAGTCAACACAAAGTCAAAATCTATGGTCAAAGTAGGGCAATTAATAATAAATGTAATTTTTGAATCAAGGACTTTCTTCATGGACAGATCAAGTTGAATGCAGATAATGTTTGAGTTTTGACCAGTATCAAACTCCATATATCCTAAAGTGATAATGTTGGCAATGAGAACATGTTTAAAATATTGTCATTATTGGTACCACTTATGGTGTTGTAAAATACTATTTTCCCAAAAAGATCTATATCTGGTGAATGTAGACAAACCATCACACTACTATTCAAAATGACATATGAATGTTTATATTTGAATTGGTCAATATTAATCATTGACTAAATTAATACTTCTGAGTCCGACAACTTTATTTGTGAATTCTTTGCAAAATCACATGATTTAATTAGTTTATAAAGTGTTATAAATTAATTAATATTTAAGAAATATTAATTATTAATGCATTAGATGTTTGCGGTATTGTTAGTAAATAGGGTGGCTCTTAGAAAATTTCTTTGTGAAATTAATAATTATTTGGATTTATATACATATATAGATATACGATATTGATAAATATTTAAACAGACTTTAAATAACAATAACTAATTTATGGATTTTGTGTTTTTCTTCTCCACAAATGGACCATGCATGGCCGACCAAGAATAGAGAAAGGAATCATTTAAATTTCAGATCTAAAGTTAATATGGAATAAAAGAATGAATTTTTAAGATAGAACACAAAAGGTTTTTATTCTCTCTATAAAAAAAATCTTCCTCATTAATTCATTAATAGATTACTTCTTCCTTCACCTTTCACAGCTGCCATCTTCATGCATTATTCCCATGTCCAAAAAATTTCTACCCAAAATTACATCAAAAATAAAATAAAATCAAGTTGGTTCATTCGATTCTAGCAAGATCGGGTAGTAATTCAAGAAATATAAGACGCAATTCATAAATCAAGGCATCACAAGGCTAGATTTCTTAAAGGCTAGATTTATTAAGGTATATATTCATATCTTATTTTTAATATGTCGCCTCCTGATATGTGTATTTGTATTGCCAAATACATATTTATGTGATTGTTCAAGTATTGAAATTTGGTTTAAACTTTTGGTTTGTTTTAAATTGTAAATTATTGCAATTACAAATATATATTAGTAATTTTTGAATTTGGTCATAACTTTTTTAAGATTAGATTCAATTTATAAAAAACTAGTTTAAATAAATTAGTTAAATTTATCTATATATGTGCATTTAATACATACATACATTTATATATATTTAATATGATATTTCATGTTATGTTATAATTAATATTACTATATGCATGTTTAGATTTTAAATATTTGATGTTTGAATTTAATCCCTTGCTCTATTTATAATTCATCTATTAGTTGGTACATATGGGACAAAGGTTAAAATTGAATATGGATATCATTATGAATTCTTAGTTGCTAGAAAACTCTTAACAATAACATTGTTTAAAGGCGATTTAGTTTATAAATATTTATATGATATTTCAAATCTAAGAAATTTAGTGTGAAGCAAACTTTTTTGAACACTTCAGTAAGCCACATTTCAATATACGGGGTTATCATATATAATAACTCGAGAAAGTATGCACCGACCCCATAACACATACTTCATGTACAACAAAGGGGATTATGCCACCGAAATTCAAATTCATGTCTAGCAGTTTCACTACTGATGCCTTATCTACTTGCCTACTCTTTGGGGGTAATTCCAAACAAACTTTTTGTGGATAGTTATGGAATTTTATTTATCATGTTTTAGTTAGAAGTTTGTAAAAGAGAAAGGTGGTATATTCTTTCCGTTTTCTATTCCAATATCAAATCCTTACGTATATGTAAAGATATCCAATTTAATTATACAGATTTATTTCAAAATTATATACAGAAATAAATAGATGGTATATAATATATACGCATATATATCCAAACTATATTTACGGTAATATTGATATGTGTATACAAACCATATACATTTATATATTATAGTATATTTAAACAAGTATATATGCTTAGGAATTTATAATCTTGATATGCATATGAATTTGCGACAGGTATATGTAAGTATTATACATATATAGACAAAATACATGTAAGTATCAATATATATGTGTGTGTATAAATCCACATGTTTATGCATCTTTATGTTATCATGTTAGTGATGAATATATTAGATATATTCAAAATAATCATTAAATAAACTTAACTAATGTGATTTATTAATTATATAAAATATTTTAAAATAAAACATGATTTTACTTTGATGGATAGATTAAATCTAATGTTAGTTAATAGATTACGTAGGCCCACTAAAATCTAAATAAGGATTTTTTTTAAATTTTTTTTACCCATTCCACCTGCTGCCATAACTAAACAATATTTCTATGTTACCATTTGCATACCCAAAGGTATTAAAACAAAACTCCTAATTAATTACACATTTGTCACATTTATGATCTGTTAATTTACACCTCATAAATAACAATATGACCTTTCACATATATAAATGATATAACATAAAACACCTAACCAAATTACACATATATAAATACAGACACATACACCCACATACAGCCACACACATATATATATGTGTGTGTGTGTGTGTGTGTGTGTATAGCACTTGTAATATATTTTGAGTGTGATGTATATTTTATATTATCATGCTACGTTATGAATATATAAATATATTCAAAAACATCATATACACTTAATTAATATGATTAAGCTTATAGATGTAAAATATTTAAAATAAAATATGATTTTATTCTAACATTTATAGATGGATATTGTAACGACCCAGAATTTTCGATCTTGAAAATTCCAGATAGTCAGAGAAAAGAAGAAAGAGATAGAAGAGAAAAGAAGAACAGAAACACCAACGTCTCACATTCGCAGCCGATAAAATATAATAAAAAATAATAGCAGTTATACAAAGGAAAAATGTACTTGTCAAATTTCACTTTAATACATCAGAGTTACAACATATATACAACCATTGGACAGATACAATCAACATGTCTCAAATATATACAACAATAATACAGCGGAATCACTCTATACGTTCCTGTCATCCAACTCGTCTCCTGAGCTCCAGAACGACCTTACCTAAAAATCTGTAATACTTGGTCTGACCCAAGCATTACATCAAAGTAACACCCGGGTGAGGCTGGAATCCAACGTGAGTAAACCCATCTAACAAGGAATACAACAACATAAAAATTACATAAAACCCCGGGGTAACTCGTTTCAATTTCCAATTTCATAATTTGTTATAGACATCACTAATTTCACACATCAATTTCTAAGTACCAAAACTTAGATTAAATGGTCCAATTCACTTAAATCATTCCATTCCAGCCTATTGATTTCACATATTAATTTATAAAGAATCGAAGTGGTTTCGGGTATTTACTAATACCCGACTCCGGTCTCTTCGAATTCAATACCATTTTAACCCAAGTTAATCAAGTGAAATATAGTTCAACTTACAATACAAAATGTCACTTTTTTACATAGCAATTCATCTTCGATAGATAACCACATTATCATTGTCCATCCAAACATATCATATCACAAAACATTTCATATCAAAGATATCAATCAATTCAAGGCATTTAATCATCATTCAATCATTCATAAGCAAGATGGATCATCTCCAAAATCAATTTAATTTATCTCTGATTAAATTAAATTCTAATCTTTTGATCACTTAGATTACCTTACTTAATCATTAATTAATTACAAATCAATTAATTAATGATCTTTTAATTTTCCATCTTAACTAATCATCCTTGATTAATTATTCCCTAATTACATTAAGTAATTATCCTTAATTAATTACACAAATTAATTATCCTCAAACAATTATAGTAATTAACCTTTAATTACTCCTATTAATTAATTAACTATAGTTAATTACATTAATCCTTAATTAATTATATTAATTAATTACTCTATAAATACTTCATTGATTAATTATCCTTTTAATTAATCACATTTAATAATTAATCTTAAATAAATCTTTATTCATTAATAAACCTTGATTAATCACATTTAGTAATTAATTATCCTTAATTAATTACATCCAGTAATTACCCATCAATTACTTCACTAGGTAATTGCACTTAATTAATTACATTTAGTAATTATACTTAACAAATCATCGAGTGATTATCTTAAACTAATCACATTAATTTAATTAGTTACATTAAGCAATTAATTCTTTTAATTACTTACATTAAATAATTATACTTAAACAATTCCATAAATGATTATCCTTAATTAATTAATCTAATTAATTACTAAAATTAGTCACATTGATTAATTATTTAATAATCCCTAGTTAATGATCTTTCATTAACTATTAACAATTCTTAAATCACTTCTCTTAAGTAATTAAACTTTAATTAACCATCATTAATTACAAATAAATTAATGTCTAATTACAAATTAATTCATCTCTAATTACCTAATTAATTAAGTGCTTAACTATACTTAATTAACCTTTAAATCAAATATTAATAACCACTTATCTTATATAAAAGAAATTTACAAGAGTTTTAAAAACCAAATTATTTTTAAAAATTCAAAATCTTGTTTTCATTTTAAAAACTCTTAAAATTTGTATAAAGTTGACTCGGGTTCAACCCACAAATTGCTCGAGTTTTTACCCGAGAAACCTGCATCTTCTTTTTCTTTCAAAATCTTGTTTAAATTTTAAGTTTAGAGACTGGAACGAATACATCCTCAAATCACTCGAGAGCTTACTCGAGTCAAACCCCAAAATCCCAAGTCCTACTTCGAGCAAAAATCTTGACCACACCACTACAAAACATACCGACACCAGCTTCACACTCAACCTTGAGCCGATACAGCAAAGAGAAACTGAACCACCCCGATCAACTCACGCTCAACTATATCCCTTCGAGTTATCTCTCACATACAACGAGACACGCAAGCAACTGTTAAGAGAACGACCCATGCCAAAACCCTATCTTCCTCTACTTCTTCCAGTTGCTTCCTCTGCAATTCTGTGCATCAGGAGTGTGCACATGCACAATCGGCTCCGGCCATATTACTTCAACGACGGTGATCCGCCAAGTTGGACTTGATCCTCTCAAAACTCTCTTCCACCTGGAACCACATAAACCCATTCCGATCGAAAAAACGAAAACTAGGCGAGAGTCCGAATTTCGAAACCATCCAAAAACGCCTCGACCAGCCTCCTAGTTCCACCGATGAACCTCCAACCTTGCCTGAATTTCGCAACGACCATTCAGTCACTTATTGTAATTAATTAATGAAATGATAATTAATTAAGAGCTATTAGTTAGTGTGATTAATTAAGGATAATTAATTAAAGGACAATTAAATAATTAAAGGTTAATTATTTAATGATTAAAGGTTAATTAATAATTAAAGATTAATTAGTTATCTTTAAGGGTTAATTAATTAAAATAATTTGTAATTAATTAATGTTAATTAACCAGAATTAGTAGTTTATTCATAAGTAATTAATTTGATTAAAATTAATCAGATAATTAATTGATCTTACTAATGAATATTTGAATTATATTGATTGTTGAATTGTTTGATATCCTTGGTATGTTATGCTTTGTGCTATGAATTATTTGGTATGATCTGTGATGAATGTAATTTATTTATCTGTGATAAATTTATATTATCTATGGATCAATGTATGGAAGATAAGCGTTATAGTTTATACCGCTTATCAAATATATTGCTGTATTTGAATTTGTGCTGATTAATAATGCTGCACTGTTGTGTAAAACCCTGGACCACACTATACACACACAAATATGGATTACACGAGAAAACTGGTTAAGTCACAAATTTTTGAAATGGTTTTAAAGTTGAATTTTGAATCCAAACGGTTTTGGAAATGGAATTGGGTTAAATTTGAAAAGCTTTTGAAAAGAGTTTTAAAGGTAAAAGTTATTTTAAATAAATTAATAAAGTTTTAAAATTTAAATAATTTGATTTGAATTCAATATTTGAAATTGAAATCTATGTTTTGGAAACTATGGTTTAAAAAGGTTATACAAGTTATAATGGTGTTTATATAGGTTTTAAACCATTTTAAAAGTATTGTTTTGGGAATTTGAATATAACCCAAGTTTTATACTTGAAGAGCTTTAACTCGTGCAAATGTAATTGGATTTTTTCGAAACAAAAACTATTTGTTTTCGAATAATAATAGCTTTAATATAAAGAAAGGATTTCCAATTTACGTTGACAAGAATTCAAATTTGAAATAGGATTGTTTTGAAAACTATGAATTAATCTTTGCGAAAGATTGTTGAACTTTGTTTTGAAATTGAAGAGGATTTTAAATGGTGTATCTTTTATATAAAAGAATTGAATTGGAAATGGTTTTGAAAACTATGAATTGAGTCTTTGATTTAATAATTGGATGAGTTAATCCAATTTGGAAAGGAAATGGTTTTGAAGGCTATGAATGAATCTTTGTGAAAGATTGGTAAACTTTGTGAATTGAATCTTTTTGTTTAAAAGATTAGAAATGGTAATTTGTTTAAACCATTTGAAAGAAAAGTTTTGGGTTTTGAGCCGTGACTTAATTGAAATCCCAATATCCATATTTTTTAAATATTGTGCTCATTATTCGGTTTAGCCGGGAGAGGACCTTGTGTCATATAACCCATTCCGAATAATGATACGACGATATAGATAGCATTTGAAGACCGGTGGTGAAGACCGGGTATTTTCAAGAACGAAAGGATAACCCATCGATTTTCTCTACACTGAGTCGCGACGGCGTATAGATCTCCATATGTGATTGGGAGTCCGATCGGGATTGTTAATTCCCGGATTGCAAGGGCTTCTTCGGAAGTGCCTTCGGTTCTGTTCGAACCCGGAACAGACTTGTATGGATGTGTGTCTGACATTACACTTTGAGATGTAAAACTATTTTTCTATCAAATACATTTCTATTTGGTGGCGGAGATTTATTCTCTTAGCTTAACACCCTTTTCTGAGACGTATGAGCTCAGAGGTTATGTAGTTGATGGTTACTAGTGATACATTCCCAATTTGGTAATGTGGCATACGAAGTGCTGCTGATCATTTGTTGATCGAAGCATGTCTTTGTGAAATAGCGTAGCTTTGTGGACGTGACTTCGTCGAGCCTCGTAACCCGGTAATGGTCGAAACAAGAATCGTGGCAGCAAGGTTATTTAGGGGTAACTCCCCTTGAGGGTATGACCGTTTCCTTCTGGATAAAAAGTGATATCATGGTATGGAGCCCAGATATTTACTTATGTTGATTTTGAAAGTGGTATCATGGTATGGATCCCAAATACTTTACTGTGTGGTTGTTGGATTGGGGGCCCTCCAATAAAGGTCGGTAACGACAGGGGGAAGGAATGCTCATGTCAGTAGTTGCTTCCGAGCTGGGGTAACCCAGCCTTGTGTAGCAGAGATTCGGTTAGGTTCTCGGAGACGTCCCTCCAGAGGCGTTCCATTTTGTGTAGGAAGTTCCTTTGCCTGACCATTTATTGGAAACCCAATCATCCAATACGCGTCTTTTTACGGTTCTAGCTGTAGAACCTGCTATTTAATATGGTAGCTATAGTTGGCATACTATAATGGTACGTATGCTGGCTAAGATTAATATTATACTTTCGAAATGTTTTCTGCACTATGCACTAGTAATAATACCAAATGGCTTTTGCGTATCAAGCATTTTGACTGTCATAAGGAGAAATCTCCTCCAAGTGTGCGCTTACATTGTGTGTGTGGCGGGAGGCCTTATGGCAGTTTCATTTTCCAAAAAGCATTATGGTTTTCAATTTTTAAAATCTTTTGTTGTTGTGTTTAAAAGATAAAAGCTATTTTTGTTTGCTCATACCGGTCCCATGACCGACCTGGTGTTTATTGTTCCCTTCCTAAACTCTGGGTGCCCATAATTTTCCACACGGGCAGTCTAGAGTTGGGTTTTTCAGATAATCAAATAGTAGGTGTAGATTCGGTAGCTTTCAGTCCTTGGGAATCTTCTTCAATCTTTGGATGAATGACCTTGTTTAGTCCAACTTGATGGTGGTTCTCGCTTATTGCATTGGAGTTTTTGGAGTTTGGCATTGAAGACATTATCTTTCCGCTGCAGTTTCCTAGTTTGCTTTATCTTCTGCTGTTGTTTCTTTCCGCTGCTATTTCTTGTATCTCCGATGTATATTGATATTCAGTTGTATCTGATATTATATCAAATTTTGTATATCAATGATATTATTCATTTTCTTCTGCTGAGTTGTTATACTTATTGTGTTATAAGCTCCGGCGAGCCAGATTCAACGTTTGAATCTGTGGCATTCAAGTACAAGTGAAGTACTAGTGCTGATTTTTCAAGGTCAAGTCAGGGTCGTCACATTCGGTATCAGAGCTGAAGGTTGAAACTTTAGCTCAGGAGTATAACACATTAGGTAACTCATTAGAGATAGGGTGAAGTGTACCCTAGAATGAGTATATCCCTAAGATATTCGTCCGTATGCCTCAGTAAATTCTCTTACTATCCACCGATAGTGAGTATGAGTGCAAGAAGAGGACGAGATAGGGGACAGGGGAGTATCACCACAAATGGTCAATACCCTGCAACAGCAGAAATACCTCTCTCTATCAATCTCCTTTGATTCGTCTTTTCAATTCTTTGATGGCTTCGTGGCAACTACAGAAGGTGCTTTGTGTGATGGTGGCCATGTGAATCGGATAGATAAGTTCCTATCTCGTATTCTCTTTATCAGCTTATCGTTTCAACTTTAATGAAATTGAAACTTTATTGGAATAAATTGGTTAATTAAATATGAAATTAAATTAAATTGTATCGATAAAACGATTTCGATTAAACCAATTTTGGAATTCTATTGTGATTTCTTGTGAGTATCAAAGTCCAAAGAGGGACAAGTTATATATACTTTGGGGTGTTCCGACTTAAGTTTGGAATCCATATCTAGTGTTTGAGAGTTGTAGAAGATTAAATCCATTAGCTGTTCTCTTGGGTCTAGATATATTCTACGAATGGTTAGTTATCTCTTCGAACTAACCAGTGTCCCTGCATATTTCATAGATCTGGTAACTCGAGTATTTCGTAAAGTGTGGAATGAGTTCATTCTCGTATCTATTATTGATATTCTGATTTGGTAAGCCAAGTGCAGAATAGATATTCAGTTTGACCTGGAAAACCGTTTCTCTAACTTTCATCTATTCTTTGTTGTCTCCCTGGCAAATTTTGAGGACAAAATTTTCTTAGGGGGGAATTTGTAACGATCCCTATTTTGAGTTAAATTTAAATTGGAAATTAATATAGATTTTTGGATTAAATTATTTATTTATTTGAATTTCTCAAATTAAATAGGAATATGTGATTATTTTATATAATAAATAGATTTTAAATGGAAGTTGTACTTTGAGGTTAATATAAGAATTTTTTTTGAAAAGTTAATCAAAGTTAATTTACTCATTTTAACACTAATATTTTTAGTTATCCATTTAAGTATAATAACTTGAGAAGGAAATTTAGTAATAAATATTTTTTTGTAAAATTAATTGGATTTAATTTTAAAGGTTTAAAACATCTTTCCTAAATTTAAATAAATAAAAACTTGTTTCATCAATTTAAATAAAGTAATGGGTTTAAAACACAAAATGTATACATTTAAACATTTGTAAAATTTAGATTTTATGAATTAACAAGTGTACATTAATAGTCACATGCAAAATTACATGTGTTGATTCAATAAACAAGTGGCAAATTCACATTTCCTTTTAATTTAAAAATTATAGAAAATAAAAAGAGTAAAACTAGGGTACTCATCTCTCTTCATCTTCATTTTAAAATTTCTAAAACCTGGAAGCTAATTCAAAATCAATGCAAAGCAATCAAACAACTGATTCAACACAGATCAACTTCAACAAGCTGAATCAAAACCAACTTAAACTTGATCAAAGGAGAAAATCTTCAAACCTAAGAAATAAAGAAGCAAATCAGGAAAATCAAAGTAAACAAAGCCTGGAAACTACAAATCAAAACCAGGAAATAAAATTCAAAAACAAAAGCTAAGTTTAAAAGCAGTTCATTTAAAATCAGAAGCCTGAGCCAAATCAACTCAAAAGCAAGAAAGTGCAAGCCAAAAATTCACAACCTGAAATTCAAATCAAGATCTTCAACATGGAAGCAGCTTCAACCTGAAGCAATTGAGGATTCAAACAAAATTCAGATCAAAAGCAGATCAACAAAACATTTTTTTGGATTTTCTAGTTTCAAAACAGTTTCCAGGCTTTCCTCCGTCTTCAAATATTGGCGAGCAAACTTCATTTTTTTAAAAATCCATTTTCTTGATCTTGATACCTGTGATGACGATGCCTGGGAAAATAATGAATGAATGTGCATATATCAGCTCGTATATACATATTTATATGTGTGTATGTCTGTGCTTATGAATGTTTGCTCTGTCTCAAGTTACAGGTTTTAAAACCTGATTAAAAATTCAAATCATTTCACCTACAAACAATTTTAAACATTGATCTTTGAAAGAAAGGTGTTTATTTGTGTATAACATTATTTCTAAAAATAAAATCAAGAGAAAATATTGAGTAAATGTTTTGGAAATTATAAATAACAGTGAAATTGGAAGAACATGTGAAAATTCAAACTCAACGATTTGTAAATTCAAGTATATATTCTGAATCCTCTAAGAAAAATATGATTTTTAAAACAAAAATTTTGATTTTTAGTTTAGTATTTTGGTTGCGGTTCGTAGTTGAATGGGAATTGCATTTTTATCTTTTTTCGACGATCGCCTAACTCGAGGATGTCGTGTTTGTTTTCGAGGCTTGCTTGTCAATCGGCGAGGTGAGGAAAAATGGTGAAGGTGGTGATAGGTGGACATGGCATCGGTATTTGGTCGCAATACGGTTTAATACTCGGTTTAAGTCGAGGTTGAAGATTAGGTGACTGCGTCGTCTCTCTGTCATCGGAATTCAGGGAACTTGGGGGATGGGAGCATGGATGGTCGGAGAATGTGTGGCCGGAGTTGTAGCGTCGCCGTTGGTCGGCGTGAGTGGTGCGAGGCGATTGAAGGTGATTCATTCATTTCTGGTCTGGTTTGTAAGCTTGAAATTTTGATCTGGGTTGAATTCAAAAAATTTAGGTGATTGGAACGATTGAGGAGGAGGTTCTCGGCTTGGCGACATGGTCGGGGTTGATCGAAGGAGCTTCGATTGGTCGTGCACGTGAATGCATATCACTATGTATCAGTGGTGATTTTGTTTTTGGGGAAGAAGCAAGTGTCTCGAGTTTGAGCTCGAGATTTTGATCAAGTGGCTCGAAGAAAAGATGGGAAGGATGATACTTGAAGACAAGCTTGGGATTTTCAATAGTTTGGTTCAGGTCTGAAATTTTATATAAAACAGTTTTCAACTTTGAAACCAATCAAGTTTATTTTGAAACAATTTTGATTAAAACCAATTCGTTTGTAAATGTAAATGTTTATCTAAGTTTTGAGTTGGTTAAATGGTTTATTAAATGAAAATTTTTAATTGTTAATTTAACTTAAAGATTTTAAGATAATAAGTTAATGATGAATTTATTTCAAAGATCCTTAATAAAGATTTTAAAAGAGATTTAAAGTAATTATATTTAAGTAATTAATTAAAGTGATTCCTAATTGCTTTCAAAAGGAATTTGTTAACGTGATGGATTAAGATTAAAGGGATCTTTAATTTGAAATTTAAAAATTCTTAATTAAAGAATAATTAAGGATTAATTAATGATAAGTAATTAGAGAATGATTACTTAATGAAATTAATTAAGTTTAAGTACTTAATGTAATTAATAAAAAAATATTACTTAATCTAATTAAGGAAAAATTTCTTTGTGTAATTTCATTTAAAGGTTAATTAATTAATTAAGATGAAATAAATATAAGTAATTAAGGGTAATTAATTACTTAAAGAAAATTACTTAATGAAAGTAATTAGGGATGAATAATTGATAATTAAAGATGATTAATCAAATGATTTAAAAGATAATTACTTAGTGTAATTAATTTGAGATTTATTAATAAGAGATTAGGATAATCACTTATTGTAATTAATTAATTAAATGATATGTGACGACCTGGAATTTTAGGCAATATCAATTTAATAATCTGTATTAATTATTAAATTGATTTGATAATTTTTCTTTATAATTTTAATTTAAATTGGTAAAATTAATCTTTTTGGAGGTTAATAAATATTTAATCTGGCAATATTGATTAATATCTTTTTAACAATTTAAATTTGATAAGAATTATTTTGCAAAGCTAATAAAAATTATATTCTATCTATAGTATATATATTTGATATATATATATATATATATTGTGAACAGAAAATCTTTTCTTTTAAATAAAAGTTGTATTTTCAAATTGTAATATATATGCATGTATATGTTATAATTTAGAGTTGTTTTGACATTTAATATAATCTATTGATAATATATATATATATATATATATATATGAATATATTGTAATGTGAAGCTTTGTTTTAAAATTAATATTTTTCAAAAGTTAATTTAAGATTAGTTCAATTATTTTCAAAGTATAAGATAATTTTTTATTTTAAATGTGAAAGTTTATATAAGATTTAATCAAAATTTTATTTTGTTTTCTTTTACAAAAATGCTTAAATTTAAAATGATTATAAATATATATATATAAAGTTATAATAAACTTTCTTTCTAATTATCTCTCAAACTGAATAGGTTGTAAATATAAGTGATATGTAAATAAATTACTAGATTCACATTTACATAAATATAAATACAAATTTATATTTCACAATTTATAGGGAAACATATAATACATTTATTTGATTTAAAACATAAGTTATTTATAAAATAAATGTATACAAGGATTTCACACTTGTATATTTATTTAAATTCAAAAGCTTATTGTTATAAAAACATTTCATAAATGCATATAAATACTTCGTGAATACATATATAGTTTAAATGATTTAATTAAATGGAGTTAACACTTGTAAAACAAATATAATGCATCTTTAGCACCTGTAAACTAAATAGATTTGCATGGGCATTTGTCTAAATAAATCAACAAGTGGCATCATCATTTTTTTTAGAATTTAAAGTTTATAAATAAATGTATGTTTGGAGAAAGCCTGTTTTCATTTTCCTTGGTCAAATTCTTTCCTTTCTTCTTTTTCTTAACTAAAATCTGAGATTAAAAACTACAACTTCAACGTACAATTCAAATGGATGATCAACAACAAGTTTCAGCATTTTAAATCAAAAATTTGTAAGCATGCAAAGGGATCAATTTCATCAGTAAAGCAATCAGAGGGATTTCCAGACAAAAGTCTCAAAGCCTGGAAAATTAAAACCTGCTCTGCTTATAAAAAAAATGGTGAGTAAACCTTTTAAAAATAGTTTTAATCATATTGTAGTTGAATTCTTTATGCATGGGATGAATTTGGCTATGTTAATGAATATTTGTTTTCATGAATACTGTCATGTATGTATGTTGTAGGTAGGGAATGCCTGAGAATAGAAAACCTATATAAGTTCATCTCTGTTCATTTACAAAAGTTGATTTCTTAAGAAAATTCAAAAAACTTCCAATCTAAACTATATTAGATCTTAGCATATGAATGAAAGTTGTGAATTAATGTATGATGGTAATTTTAAAAATGGTTTCTGAAATTTTTAGTTCACAAATAATTTTTAAAATGGTAAAACATCGTAAATCACTGTTGCATGTCAAAAATCAATAAACTCAATTTAAAGTTTGGATTGTATGAATGAATTCGTGGTGGGAAATCACGAATTTTAATACTAATTTCATGATTTTTAATTCTATAATCCGTTGGGAATTTGGAGATGAATGGTTTCGGCAATTTGACGAATTGCCGAAGATCAATTCGATGTTTGAAGCCGGATTCGTGGTCGAAGCTAGCTACGGTATCATGGATGAGGGGAAAAATGTTCATGAATTTTTCCTATGGCGGTAATGATCAGATTCGATCGAATAGGGTTCTACCTTGTTTCTGGTTCGGCTTGGCTGTCGAGACGATTGCGACGTGGGAAGTGGACTGGAGTCGATAACGTGTTGAGGGAGAGTAGCGCAGTGATGTGGCGGTGCTTTGGAAGAGATTCTGGAGTTTCCGGCGGTGGCGATCATCGAAGGCGATGGGTTTAGTGGATCGTGTTGCTGCATTTTTTCGAGCTAAGGGGTCGATTATGATTCTCGAATTTTTTGTTCGATCTGGGTGCTCGGTCGAGGTCGCATGGGTTCGTATGATTGTCGTTGATGGTCGCGATGACCTACGGTGGCCGGAGCTACCGGTACACTTGCACCGTGCACGGTTTGGGTCAGGTGAGGTTTTGTTTTGGAGAAGACGAGTCGAACTCGAAGTGGAGCTCGCGTTTTTCGTGGAGACGACTCGAAGTAGAGGGAGCTGGGTTTTGTCTCAGGGTAGGCTCGTGTAGATGTGGTGTTCGACTCGAGTTTTTGGTCGTGTGTTAATTTGGTTAAGTACTGCAAACAGACATTAAGTTTTCAGATTAAACTTATTGTTGAAATAAATGAAATCAAGCTTTAAATTATAAACAAGTTTTATAAAAGAAACAAATTTACAAAGTTAAAACTTGTTGTTTTGAAATAAATGTAAATCAAACTTTTAAAAGCGTTAATTGAAGTTATTTTAAAATTTAAATTGTTTAAGATGATTTCTTTGAAAGTAATTAACATAATTAAATTTTGAATTTTAATTCAAAGAAGTGTTTTCAATTTAAAATATTAAATCAAATTTTTAAGTAAATTTTAAAGTAATGTTTTAAAAACTAAGTTTTCAAATTATATTGGAAATGAATAAATTTAAATTAGATGATTAAAGTGTTTTTTAAATTTTAAATTGATTTCTAAATGCTTTATCTTCAAATAAGCTTGTTCTTATAAATTTATAAACCAATAAAAAATAGATTTCCTTAGTTATTAAGATTTGATTAATTCAAATAATTAATTTATGAGGATAATTAAGGTTAATTTATTATTGTTATGAACTTAAGAATACTTTATTAGTATGATTTGTTTATAAGTAAAAGTTGAATTTAGGTAAAATGATTTCCTTGGTTAATTAAGAATTTTTAAATATAAGAAGTTAACTAATTATTTACTTAATTTTAAATGATTAGTTAATTGTTTGTTTAATTTTAAATAATCACTTAATTATGAATTAATTAAGTGTAATTACTTAATGAAGGAATTAATGGTGAATTTCTGGATGTAATTAAGAATGGAAATTACTTATGAAAGTAATTGAGAGAAGTGATTAAGGGTTAATCACTTGATGTTATTAATTACGGAATTAATATAACTGATTTGAAGTAATTAATTAAAGAGTAATTAATTAATTAAAGAATTAAGGATTATTTAATGATGGGATTAATTACTTGTTAAGGTAATTAATTAAGGGAGTAATCATCTAATGAAGTAATTAGAAGATAATTACTTATGTGAGTAATTAAGGGTTAATTACTTAGTTAATTTTAGTTAATTAATTAATGTGATTAATTAATTAATGAATGTGATTAATTTAAGATTAATTACCGACTGTAATTAATTAATTAATTAATAAAGTAATTAATTAAGGATTATTAATTGATGTAATTAATTAATAATTTCTTAATGAAATAATTAAAGATTTATTAATTAATATAATTAATCAAAATTAATATAATTAATCAAATTAATATAATTAATCAAAATTAATGTAATTAATTAAGAAGTTAATTAATTAAGATAAGTAATTACAAGTTGTTAATTACTGTTTACAATTAATAAGATGATTAACTACAAATTAATTATTTAATTAATTAAAGGGATTAATTAATAAGGATCATTAGTTAATGTAATTAATGATATTAATCAAGGTTGATTAATAAAAGTGATTAACTAAAGTATGATGAATTAATTGTAATTAATTGAGGATTAATGCAAATAATTATAGTTAATTAATTAATAGAAGTAAATAAAGGATCATTAATTATTGTAAATTAATGATAGTAATTAAAGGTTAATTACTGTATATGGTATAGAATAATTATTTGTATAATTAATTAAAGGTTAATTACTTGAATGTAATTAAAGAATAATTAATCAAGGAAGATCAATTAAGGAAGATCATTAAGAGATGATTAATTAATTAATTTGTAATTAATTAATGTTGAGAAAGAAGGATTAAGGTAATCCAATTGATTAAGAGTTAATCAAACCTGCTTGTGGATGATTGATTGATATTGGATGATTGATTTATATTGCATGGTTGATATTGGATGTTTGAATGATGTTGGATGATTTGAGTGTGATATCTCTGATATGTGAGATGCTGCTTTGTGAGATGAGTGGTTGATATGAATTATATATTATGATAATGTGATTCATCTATCTATTATATCATCCTGAATATAAGTTTTAATTATTTAAACCCTTAAACAACTTGGACATTAAAATGGCGTTTGGATTTCGGTGAGACCGGGATCGGGTTTCCATATTTGGATATCCGAAAACCACATCGATCCAAAATAAACGTTAGGCCGTGAATCCAAGTGGAGCTTAGTGAAAACTCGAAGTGTAAGAACTATTTCGTCAGTATAACTCTGAGGGTGATTCCGTGATGAGTTTGACGGAGATAGTACTTTCAAGTTCGAGATGATGATTCAGAGTGCAAGGGCTATGGTCGTTGACTCTGAGGGTGATTCCAAAATGAGTGCAACGAGATAGTGCCTTCGGTTTCGTTCGAACCCGGAACGAACTTGTATAGATTGAATGCTTTCAGAACGTCGTCAGGTGGACGATGAGCATTCTAAGATAGATGTGTTCTATAAAGGTAATCGCAGCCTCAAGCCCCATCAACTGGGAATGGCTAAAACATGGGAGGTGCAGCAAGGCTTGGTGGGTAGCACCCATTTCAGGGTGAGGTCATCCCTGTCTAGATGTTCCTTTTTATTTGGGCTTAGTGGGTGGTTGGTCGCGCCAACCACGGGGTGATCTTACTCGGGACTGTCAAGTAAGGGATGGTCCCGGCTTTGTGTTGCAGGGATTGGAAGTGATCCTCGATACGGTGATCTAGGCCACGTACTGTGACGGGCGGTACCACAGTAGCCCTGCCGCTGATGGAAACCCATTCTTCCTACGAGACCTTACGGTTTTGATTGTATTAACCACTTTTGTGGCTAGTAGCTGGAATTTAATCATGTAACAATTTCGGCTATTTCTTATTTACTTGAAAACCCTAGACACTATTATAATATCACTGGATTTCCTATCAAATGTTTTGGTTAGCGTAAGGTAAAAACTTTTCCATGTTTATGTGTGGGAAGTCTTACGTGATACATTTTCTTTTCAAAGGATTTTCTAAAGTTAAGCAACTTTAACCCGTTTACTCGCACCAGACCCCTGTCTGACCCGAGGGTTTATATTCTGTTTTATTAAACTCTGGGTACTCATATTATGTATGAGTAGTCGAGGGATTCAGGTTAGCTTGACAAATTTTGGAGGAGATTTAGAGCAGGAGGCTTCAGCGTGTAGATATATATGGTTCCGCTGTGTTTGTGTGATGTTTGTATCTTGTGATATCTTGAGTTGTATAGTTAGATGGATGTTTATAACTGTCTAGTATGTGTTGTACAAGTTGTATACTCTGATGTATACGATACTATGTAATATTTTATATGATATATTATATTTCATTCGTTTCGTTGTGAGTTATTTGAATTTGTTGATTTTCTACTTTCTTATTTTTTCTTCTTCTATACCTTTCTTTCTTAAATCATAATGCGTTTTTCTGGAGATAGAAAGACGGGCCGTGACATGATAATTAATTAAGGGATAATTAATTAATGTGATTAATTAAGGATAATTAATTAAAGGACAATTAAATAATTAAAGGTTAATTATTTAATGATTAAAGGTTAATTAATAATTAAAGATTAATTAATTATCTTTAAGGGTTAATTAATTAAAATAATTTGTAGTTAATTAATATTAATTAACCAAAATTGGTAGTTTATTCATAAGTAATTAATCTGATTAAAATTAATCAGATAATTAATTGATCTTACATATGAATGTTTGAATTATATTGATTGTTGAATTGTTTGATATCCTTGGTATGTTATGCTTTGTGCTATGAATTGTTTGGTATGATCTGTGATGAATGTAATTATTATCTGTGATGAATGTAATTTATTTATCTGTGATAAATTTATATTATCCGTGGATCTATGTATGGAAGATAAGCGTTATAGTTTATACCGCTTATCAAATATATTGCTGTATTTGAATTTATGTTGATTAATGATGTTGCACTATTGTGTAAAACCTCTGGACCACACTATACACACAGAAATATGGATTGCACGAGGAAATTGGTTAAGTCACAAATTTTTGAAATGGTTTTAAAGTTGAATTTTGAATCCAAACGGTTTTGGAAATGGAATTGGGTTAAATTTGAAAAGTTTTTGAAAAGAGTTTTAAAGATAAAAATTATTTTAAATAACTTAATAAAGTTTTGAAATTTAAATAATTTGATTTGAATTTGAATTCAATATTTGAAATTGAATTCTATGATTTGGAAACTATGGTTTAAAAAGGTTATACAAGTTATAAAGGTGTTTATGTTGGTTTTAAACCATTTTAAAAGTATTGTTTTCGTAATTTGAATTTAACCTAAGTTTTGTACTTGAAGAGCTTTAACTCGTGCAAATGTAATTGGATTTTTCCGAAACAAAAACTATTTGTTTTCAAATAATAATAGCTTTCATATAAAGAAAGGATTTTCAATTTATGTTGAAAAGATTTCAAATTTGAAATAGGATTGTTTTGAAAACTATGAATTAATCTTTGCGAAAGATTGTTGAACTTTTTTTTTGAAATTGAAGAGAATTTTAAATAGTGTATCTTTTATATAAAAGAATTGAATTGGAAATGGTTTTGAAAACTATGAATTGAGTCTTTGATTTAATAATTGGATGAGTTAATCCAATTTGGAAAGGAAATGGTTTTGAAGGATATGAATGAATCTTTGTGAAAGATTGGTAAACTTTGTGAATTGAATCTTTTTGCTTAAAAGATTAGAAATGGTAATTTGTTTAAACAATTTGAAAGAAAAGTTTTGGGTTTTGAGCTGTGACTTAATTAAAATCCCAATATCCATATTTTTTAAATATTGCGCTCATTATTCGGTTTAGCCGGAAGAGGACCTTGTGTCATATAACCTATTCAAAATAATGATACGACGATATGGATAGCATTTGAATACCGGTGGTGAAGACCGGGTATTTTCAAGAACGAACGGATAACCCATCAATTATCTCTACACCGAGTCACAGTGGTATAGAGTTCTCCATATGTGATGGGGAGTCCGATTGGGATTGGGAATTCTCAGATTGCAAGGGCTTCTTCGGAAGTGCCTTCGGTTCTGTTCGAACCCGGAACAGACTTTTATGGATGTGTGTCTAACATTACCCTTTGAGTTGTAAAACCAGTTTCTATCAAATACGTTTCTGTTTGGTGGTGGAGATTTATTCTCTTAGCTTAACACCCTTCTCTGAGACGTACGAGCTCAGAGGTTATGTAGTTGATAGCTACTAGTGATACACTCTCAATTTGGTAATGTGGCATACGAAGTGCTGCTGATTATTTGTTGATCGAAGCATGGCTTTATGAAAAAGCGTAGCTTTGTGGATATGACTTCGTCGAGCCTCACAACCCGGTAATGGTCGAAACAAGAATCGTGGCAACAAGGTTATTTGGGGGTAGCTTCCCCTGAGGGTATGACTATTTCCTTCTGGATTAAAAGTGATATGATGGTATGGAGCCCAGATATTTACTTATGTCGATTTTGAAAGTGGTATCATGGTATGGAGCCCAGATACTTTACTGTGTGGTTGTTGGATTGAGGGACTTTGGATAAAGGTCGGTAACGACCGAGGGATGGCATGCTCGTGTCAGTAGTTACTTCTGGGTAGGGTAACCCAGCCTTATGTAGCAGATATCTGGTTAGGTTCATGGGGACGTCCCTCTAGAGGCGTTCCATTTTGTGTGGGAAGTTCCTTTGCCTGACAATCAATCATCCAATACGCGCCTTGTACGGTTTTAGTTGTAGAACCTGCCATTTAATATGGTAGCTATAGTAGGCCTACTATAGTGGTACGTATGCTGACTAAGATTAATATTGTACTTTCAAAATGTTTTCTGCACTATGCACTAGTAATAATACCAAATGGTTTTCGCGTATCAAGCATTTTTTACTATCATAAGGAGAAATCTCCTCCAAGTGTGCGCTTGCATTGTGTGTGTGGCGGGAGGCCTTATGGCAGTTTCATTTTCCAAAAAGCATTGCGGTTTTCAACTTTTAAAATCTTTTGTTGTTGTGCTTAAAAGATAAAACTGTTTTTGTTTTCTCATACCAGTCCCATGACTAACCTGGAGTTTATTGTTCCCTTCCTAAACTCTGGGTGCCCACAATTTTCCACACGGGCAGTCTAGAGTTGGGTTTTTTAGATAATCAAATAGTTGGTGTAGATTCGGTAGCTTTCAGTCCTTGGGAACCTTCTTCAATCTTTGGATAAATGACCTTGTTAGTCCAACTTGATGGTGGTTCTCGCTTATTGGATTGGAGTTTTTAGAGTTTGGCATTGAAGACATTATCTGTCCGCTGTAGTTGCCTAGTTTGCTTTATCTTCTGTTGTTGTTTCTTTCTGCTGCGATTTTTTGTATCTCTGATGTATATTGATATTCAGTTGTATCTGATATTGTATCAAATTTTGTATATCAATATATTGTTCATTTTCTTCCGCTGCGTTGTTATACTTAATGTTTTATAAGCTCCAGCGAGCCAGATTCGACGTTTGAATCTGCGGCATTCGAGTACAAGTGAAGTGCGGGTGCCATTTTCGAACGTCGAGTCAGGGTCGTCACGCCCAAAGTTGATATCGAAGGCAGTCCTATGTTAGGAATAGTCTTAGAGGTTATTAGTCTGATCCATCATTGACTTGGGGTTCGATTAGTTGTTTCGCCCTGAGTGTAAAACTTCACAAGATGTTGGATGTAGGTGTATTTAGAGCTATAATTCGTCAACTTAAAGAAATCAACCATAGTAGGTAGCTCACAGAACCAAGTAGGGAACCTTAGGTCATATAGATTATAAATGAAGTCAATTGCATGTGATCACCATATGTTAATGTTGCAACTCATTCATCAGACTTTTATCCAATCCACTCCTACAATTTTCCATCCATTATAGGAACACTGGACAGCAGTTGATTTAGTATTATACATGAAGAAAGGAGCTAAGCACTAGAGTTCCATTATTCTTCATTATTCCTCTTACAGCTAATTATTATATTAAATGTCTTTTAAATTTTATACTGTATTTTAGAAATATTGTATGTGAACTAAGTATACATGGAAATTGTTTTTCTGCAATGTCTATTTTCAGTACTTATATTTAAATTCCTTCCCATATGAGATATGAAAGTGTATAATGTTTTAGCATTTATCATAGTCTCAATAATGCTTTAAAACTCAATAACTCAAACTTTTTGGCACAATGCGAGTTTGAAAGTCACCTTAGGTTTTGGATCAATGTGTCCGGAGTTACGGATTGTCAAGGTACTAGGGAGAACTCCCTTCAAAATGAGAACCCCTACTTCAAACATACAGATTTGACCTTGGCATTGAAATACCATGCTACACTTCTCTTGTAAGCAACTACCCTCAGTTCAGCCTCTTTTCATTTTTCATCTCCCATGTTGAAGGACTCAAGTAAGAGTTCCTCATTTATCTTCATATCATGGTGTTTTCTTCGATGGGAAGGAATCTTCATTCTATTAGAATCATGGTATCGGCTCAATAGACCAGAGCGAATGGAGTATGTCCAATCATGGACTTATGGGTCATTCAGTAAGCCCATAATGCTTGGGGTAATTCTTTAATCCAATTGCCCTTAGCTTTTGTCAATCGTTTCTTTAAGATGGATTTGATGATTTTATTCACTGCCTCCACTCGTCCATTCACTTACAGGTTTGCTAATGCATTGAAGCTCTTCTCAATCTTGCACTGGTTATAAAAGTTCTTAAACCTGGCACTCTCAAATTGCCTCTCATTGTTAGTTATAACTTTATATAGGACTCTACATATAAATACAATGTTCTACACCACAAAGTTGATCACTTTTTTCATAGTGATCATGGCTAGCACTTTAGTTTCAACGCACTTTGTGAAGCAGCCCACAGCTACAATAGCATACTTTTCTCGACCCTTCGATGTCGGTAGCACACTAATTATATTAATTACGCGAACTGCAAATGGGTATGGGCTAACCATTTTGCATAAGCTTAGTAGATGGGACTCTTGGAATCTTTACAAATATCTGGCATCTATCGCACCATCTGGTATAATTAGCAGCATCTCGATTAATCATTGGCCAGAACTATCCATAGAAAAGAACTTTCTTTGCTAAAGTCTACTCTCAGTGTGCTCACTACAGCTTCCTTCATGTACTTCAATGAGGATTTTCTCGGCCCCATCCTTAGTGACACACTGTGGAGAGGGGTTAGAGAAGCCTCTCCTTTATGACATTTCTTCTTGCACTATAAATCGTGGTACACTACAAAGGAGTTTTGTCATTCATTCTGACCATGGAGGAAACTCTCTTTAACAAATGGCTCTGATTGGAGTCATCTATAACTCCCTTTCCCTTGCTTTCTGTAACGACCCGGAAATTTCAATTCCGAAATTTCCAGATAGTTAGGAAAAGAAGAAACGAGAAAGAAAAAGAAACGGAAACAAGACATAGAATTCTCACATTCGCAGCGGATCAAAATATAATATCAAATAATATCATTTATACAAAGAAAACTATATCAGTTAATTACATTTAAATACAACAAAGTTACCACATATATACAATCACTGGACAGATAAAATCAACCTGTTCCAGATATACAACAATATCACAGCGGATTCACTCCATACGTTCCTACCATCCAGCTCGCCTCCTGAGCTCTAAAACGTCCTTACCTGAAAATCTATAATACTCGGTCTGACCCAAGCATTACATCAAAGTAACACCCGGGTCAGGCTGGAAACCAGCGTGAGTAAACCTATCTAACATGGAATACAAAAGCATTCAACTTAAATAAACCTGGGATAACTTGTATCAATTTATAACTTCACCGTTATAGACGTCACTTACATCACACATCAATTTCTAAGTACCAAAACTTAGATTAAATGGTCCAATTTACTTAAATCATTCCATTACAGCCTATTGATTCCACGTATCAATTTATAAAGTACCGAAGTGGTTTTGGGTATTTACTAATACCCAACTCCGGTCTCTTCGAATTTCGTATCATCTTAATCCAAGTTATTCAAGTGAAATACAATTCAACTTAAATACAAGATGTCACTCTTTTACATAGCAATTCATCATCGATAGATAACCACATTACCATTGTCCATCCAAAAATACCATATCAAAAAACATTTCATATCAGAGATATCAATCTATTTGAGGCATTTAATCATCATTCAATCATTCATAAGCAAGATGGATCATTTCCAAAATCAATTTAATTTATCTCTAATTAAATTAATTACTAATCCTTTAATCATATAGATTACCTTTACTTAATCATTTATTAATTACAAATCAATTAATTAATGATCTTTTAATTATCCATCTTAATTAGTCATCCTTGATTAATTATCTTCAATTACATAAAGTAATTATTCTTAACCATTACAGTAATTAATCGATCCTTAATTAATTACTTCCATTAATCTGTCTTAATCAATCATAAACAGCAATTAACCATTCTGTAATTACTTACCTTAATTAATTAACCCCTTAATTAATTATACTAATTCTTTAATTAATTACACCAAGTAATTAATTCTAATTTACTTCTCCTAAGTAATTAACCCTTAATTACTTTCCATTAAGTAATTTTCCTTATATTAACTACATCTAGTAATTTATCCATCAATTACTTCACTAAGTATTTACACTTATCAATCTCATTAGGTAATTATACTTAATCAATCACCAAGCGACTATCTTTAATTAATCATCAAATTAATTAATCACATTCATCTCATTAAATACAAGTAGGTAATTCATCCATTAATTACCCTATAAACCAATTATTTAATCTTTAATTATAGATTAATTATTCTTTAATTATTAATTAATAAACCTTAATTATCACTTAATCCCCTTCAATAAAAAGTAATCAATCCTTAATTAATTTTAAAATCAATTAATTAACCTTCACCTATTCACATTAATCACCTCCTTAATTATCTTAAGACATCTATATAATTTGAATCATTATTAAATCACTCTTGAGAAATATTTATGAATCAATTTATCATCACCCATATATTATTATTTCAAATCAACATTTAAAATTCAAAGCACATTTACTTAATGAAATTTTAATTCTTGAAAGCTAGGTTAACACTTTCACGTTGCTTAAAATTCGAAAACATCCGGGATTAGGCTCTAGCTAAACTTTTATATTTAGAAACAGGTCAAAGAACTCCAGCCTAACCAATATCCTTAAAATAACAACATACGAGACCGACCTCAATACAAACCAAAATTTCTCAATGGCAACACGAGCTAGATGTTAAAACTTCTCGAGTTTCGAATCCCTTCTTCTTCCAATTCCCACTACAACAACCAAGAAGAAAACCCACCGATACGCCGATGCACGATGCACATGCACAAGGCGTCGGAGCATCGCTGACCAATGTCAACACCATTTCCGAGTCGCCTCCAACCATTCCAACCCTTCAAGTTGCCAGAAGCCTCAAACGATCAGCAAAATCGAAATCGAGATTACTGAGTGCATCAGGAACAAAGTCCAGTCACCAAACCCCTCGCCGCACCTAGCCTCGATCATTAGAAGTCTCGACATCCTGTACAGGGACTTGCCGTCATCCCATGCTACTGTTCAACCCTCCCTTACTAATTCCGATGCACCATAGTCGGAGAAATCGACTCGAAACCAATCACGTCTCATATCACCACTAAAACCCTAGTTTGGCCTTGCCACGCCACCACGTTGGTTAGTACTCCCACCAACCAATTTTCCCTTGTTCGTTACTCAATAGTCCATATCTGGCCTCAGTCCCGATATTCCCAAACTTCGATATCGCCGAGAATCGAATTTAAACCCAATGCCGATCATCTCGAATTAACTCAAAAATCATGTAACTAAAAATCACAATTTCTATGCCTAAATTCATCGTTGGTCCATACGAATCCCATTATGAAATCAAATCATGAATTTAAAATCATTGATTTTCGACCTAAATTACTTTATTACTGTAATTTCAAATTTTTGTAATGATTTCTTAATATAAACTCTCGCTATTATTTTTAAAAAGAATGTTGTACAATTTCAATCAACTTTTATTTATAGATCAAGGTCTAACATCCATTGAGAAGATTGGAATTGAATTTTCTTAGAGTATCAAGCCTGTAACATAACAGAGACTATATGTACAGTCAATACACAGGCATTGTATACATATATTCTCAACCAAATATTCAAGTAATCACTATGTGCTATGTTTCTACTAATTTTCATCACATGCAAAAAAATTAATCACAGATTTAAAGCTGTTCTTAAAGAAAAGGTTTACTAACTGTTGAAGGACATAACTTAGAAACAGAACCATGAAAATTGGAAGCTGCTGCACTTGAAAATTGAAAACTTGTTACTGAAACTTGAACACTTAAGATCTAAGAATTCTTTTAAAAACTAAAGCTTGCACTTGTCCTTGATGTTTGATCTGGATTGGATTTCTGAGTTGATTCTTGCTTTTGTTCAGATTTTGAATTTATAAAGAAATTTCCTTTTTGATTTGTTTACTGGTTTACAGATTTTGCTTGTTGATGAGTTTTCTTTATTTTTATTTGAACTGATCCAAGAAGAAAAATGGAGTAGGAAATAATGATGATATATATCCTTGAATAAAAGAAAATAACTATAATTGAGACACTTGTTAAATTATGGAGTAAATTAATTACACTTGTATTTGCATGTAACAATAGGTTTACATTTGTAATTATAATGTATTAATGTGTTTTAATTTTTTATATATATCTTATTATAGTTGAATTTTAGTTTTATACTAATAATATCTTAAGTGTGTTTAATAATCGAACTTCTCTTTGTTCAAATTTTATTTATTAAACTTACATTTGTAATTATGCATGATATATTTATTTTAAATGTTTATAAAGCTTTTGTATTTATTTTATCAATTAACAATCACTTTCTTAATTTGTATAAAGAAAGTTTCCTTTAAGGAAAATAATATAAGACAAATCCTATTTTGAATCCAAAATAATTTAAAGTATTTATCTTTTGAATTTCAATTTAAATCCCGAATTCCAATTCTAATTCAAAATTAAAAATCAACTCATAAATATAAATACACACTTTTAAGCAAACACATCTTAAATTTGTTTTAAAAATAAAAATTTCTCTATTTGAAATGTGCTTATCTATATATATTCAATCTTTATTATTTTCAGATATTTATAATTCAACTTTTGTAAAAAAATTAAATTCATTTATATATCTAGATATCTTTATTTATCAAATTTCATTTGTTTAATCAAATGAAATCAGTACCTCAATAGTTTAAAATTAGTTAACTATTAAATTAACAGATGTTCAAAAAAATTCGGGTTATCACATCCCTCCCCCCTTTGAATCTTTTCGTCCTCGAAAAGAAACGAAGCCAGAATTTATTAGAATACTTAATACTAGTTAAATCACCTTTTGATCATTCTTAAAACACTTTAAAATCTATATTATATTACAAAACAGTTTTATAAAAATACTTTTTTATAACTCGATGTCTCAACCAGTCCATCCTTGTTCTTACAGAAGTTCGGTCATACGTTGATCTGGCGTAAGACTGAAAATCTACAAGTGCTTGGCAGACCCGTTTTCAACATCCAGTGAAAATACTTTGAAAAATAATTTTAGTGAAAATATAGAAAACATTTTTGAAAGTAGAGGAAATATCTTTGGTGAGAATGCTCTGGAAATCATCATCCCATCCATGGTCGCAGTTAACCTGATGGTTACGTTGCCATCCCGACAAAATCCATAGATAACTGTAGGCCTCCGTGCCCCTCGATTACGCTATGGAACTCGCTATAGATCGCAGCTACAACCAGGGTTAGTTGTTATCACTGCAAAATCCTATATAACTGTAGGCCTCAGCGCCCTCGAATTCCGCTGCCAAAAGAATGAAACTTCTCCACTCCACTTGACCATAGATCGCAGTCTACCGATGTTACATTGCCTTCCCGACAAAATCAAGCATAGACCGTTGACACTCACCTCCACACGATTCCCGCTATGGTCCACACAGTAGATCGCAGCGACATTGAGTTACACTGTCGTCATAGCATAACCCAAATGCCTCTGTAGGCATCAGCGCCCTCGACTTTCGCTACCCAATAATCCTCAGAAACTAGTTTGTCCAGACTCCTCACAGGATCAACTTTAGAGCCTCCCTCTCTTTGAGACTCAAGGCAGTACCAACCTATGGTACTCCTGAGAAGTTCATTTCAAGGGAGCGTCTTTTTCTCCAGAGCCATTTTCAAAACACTTTATATTATACACATATAGTATCTTCCAAATCATACACCTAGTATGAATCCATATAAATCTCTTTTCTCAAAATCGATTATCCCAAAATCGATAATTCTCAATAAGGCTTTCCAAATTCCAAAATTGATTTTTCTCCGAAAATCAAAAACCTTTCCAAATCCATAAGTTCCAAAAACCTTTTCTCAAAATCATTCTCATAAGATCCTTTACATACATATATATATATATATATATAATAGATATATATATAACTTTTAAAAATCATTGGATCACTTCAAACTTGTATAAATTCCCTTTTTATACTTCAAAAACTTTCAAAACCCTTTTCTTCTTGCAAAAGATTCAATAAGGGAAGTTTTACCTTATGTAACAAAGATATATAACTTTGTTTTTTCCAAATCAAATATTCAAATTTGATTACTCTATAAAGTCATTAACTATATTACTTACTTTCATAAGGTAAATTTATACCATGGAAATATCCAATTTCCACTTTATTTCATCATATATTTCACAAAATATACCATTCATTTCAAAAACCATTTCACATTTCTTATCCACAAATTCCCAGTATCAATTTTATTCAAATCCGTACGATGTACACATATAATCCGTACGCTATACCAATCTGATCGCTCACTTGATCACACAATTTCAATTCCGAACTAGTATCGTCTACCCGACTTTCTAGTGCGGACTCAGATCTTGTTTCTTGATCAGAAACCGTCATTCTCCTTGCATAGCCTAACTATGATAAAGAATATCCAGAACCAATCAACAATCCATATCCAGGTTCGCAGTCGAAAATCGAGTGGAAAATCCCAACTCGGATCAATTTAACTATCTCGAAATTCTGTGCTCGAATCTGGATTAAATCACTATGCGAATAGAATAATATACGTACATCCTACGTATTTATCTTTATTGATTATTAACCAAATCAATTCTCCTTTCTATTCACATTCACTTTAATTTTCATTCACTTATTCACAATTGCTTCAATCCCATTTCGATTATTACCTCTATTCTTATCTCAATTGGATATTTAATCATAAACAGTTTGAACTCTGTCTAGTTTAAATTTAGAAAATAACCTGAAAATTTTAAAATAGATAAGTATTTGAAAAATAATTATTAGTTTGTAAAATATCTGTAAAATAGTCAAGAAATTGTAAAATAGTTAGAGAAACAGATTTATATTAAAATAATTAATTTTGAAAATAGTCCAGAGTCAAAACTGTTCAATTCCCAACCTCCATTTCCAATCAATTCGATTTAAATTTCCACTTCCATTTAAATTGACTTAGTTCCAATTTAAATAACTTGAATTTCCCTTGAACTTGATTTATCCCCAATTCAAGTTGAATTATTCTCAATTTCTTTTCAAATTCAAATCAAATTCCATTTGATTTTAAACCTATTCAACTTTAATTATAATTCCAAATTATTCAAATCAATTTGGACTAATTTCAAATTGAACCCACTTCAATTTTCAAATCGTTTCAAATCAATCCAATTCAAATTTTCCGTTTGAATTTTATACTTATACATCTTCAATCACAATTTCAATTAATTCAAATCAAATTCAATTTGAACCAATTCAATTCAAATTTCAAATTTAAACCATCCCGAATTATATAAATTCGAGTTAAATTTTTAAATGTTGATTTAATCCTTTAAATCAAATCAACTTATATCTTTAAACCATTTAATTCTGAATCCAAATTCCATTTTATCTTAATAATGGATATAGTACCATACCCCATTTCTTTAAGCAAATCCAATTCATAGTTTAAAGATTATTAATAACAACAGGGTGGTATCATTCAAATTATTTTAAAACATCCATCCATTTTCAATTTCTAGATCTCAAACCCATTTCGAGATCACACAAATTCCCCATTCAAATTAACTATTTAACTTCAAAGTTACATCTCAAATTTCATCTTGAAATTTTCAATTCAGGTGGCTTGTTAAATTATTTAACTTTCCCAAAGTTAAATTCTATTTACTTAATCCAGCCAAACCTACCAGTTTGAATTCCATTTCAAATTCTAAATTTCACATTATTAATTTTCCCACTTTTAATTTCAAAAACTAATCACTTTAGTTATCACTTCTCATTCCAAAACTAAAACTCAATATTTAGAGTTTATTTCAAACTATCTTTGATATTATGTATATCCACACATATATACATATTTACTTCATGGCCCATCAAGCCAAATTTTAAAATTTAAACCACCTTTGGTTTTAATTCAAACAAATTCTTTTAAAGTTTATAAACAATTTCTTATTCTAAAATAAGATTACATTCAAAAAAGTTTGAATAATATTATTTCCTTTAAAATTTTGAAAACAATTTCAAATGTTTAATTTTAGAATTCAGAACTTCACAATTTGAATCCCACTAATTTACATCCTTTCTAATTTACAATTTATTCTCATCAAATGGTTACTTCCTTAAAACATTTTATTGTTTATTGGAAAACAATCATCCCACAATAACCATTCTATTTTCTGGTTTTGTGACGCCCCACTTCGAAACCCACATTAGCAAAGAGTATTACTAGGTAACACCGTCTGCTAATACGGAGAATAGAGCTGGATAGGAGCGGCCATCTATAGCCTTGCTTTAACTATCTATTGATTACATCAACAATTGCCACACCAAGCAGGTCGATATATCCAATGAATACTTAAAACAAAACCATAGGTGACTGGAGGATCTATCAGAATAGAATGTAACAACTCAAATGTAATATACATCATGGAAAAATAGATCATCATATACACATATACAGATACATAACAGAGTATACAAACTGGTACACGTCAAGTGGTATAGCAAACCACAATATACAAGCGAATTCAAAAGAATTCATATCAGAGTTACAACAAAAAGGGACTACATAAAAAGCTATAACAAAAAAGGAGCAAGCTGAATAGTCCATGCGGAAGTAAAATAGGCTAAGTCCAAAAGTACCTAACCTGAAACATCTCGGTCTGACCCGAGTATAAATACACGGGTCAGTATAGCTAAACAAATAAGTTAGATAAACCGAACAACAATGAACCTGCAAGGTCATAAAGTATAACAAATATCTCTAAAAGAGATAACACAATCATCCAACAAAAGATGAATCATAACAAGACAAACCTCATATCATTGGCAATACAATAAACAAAGGATATGAATATCCCAAAAACAAGCCAAAAAGGCAAATAACAAATACCAATAAAGGTAACACAAGTTCCCCAAAGTAACCGCTGTACAACGTGTGGCTCAAAAAGACCAACACCGAAGGGCGATACCTAGGGAATATACATATCAATGAAACAACATAAAATTGCACGTGCTCGGTACTGTATAAACAAGGATCCATGAGCCCAAAGGCTCCAAACCCAGTATCACTCGAGCGGTGACGAATGACCAATACAATAGGGCAACAAACCCGAAGGCACAAATCCGGAGGTACAAACCCGAAGGCAACATATCCAAAGGCAACATACCCGAAGGCAACAAACCTGAAGGAGACAGTCCGAAGACACTATCCCAAAAGGCAACAAAACATAGTGGTGAAGGTCCGGAGGCCCAGTATTGGACACCACTAACTGGCAGAATGTGTCACAACTCTCAAAAAGGAACCCGAAAAGCGTTAACGTGAGTCCCATAACCACCCGTTCTCACTAAACGGTTTACTATCCGTTAGTCAATTTCACACTCAAAGCAGTACAAAGTTTACCTCATCTCATCGGTAAACCGGACCAAAGGTCAAAATAATCAATCGAATAGGTCGGGGATTAATCGGAAAGATAAACACACGGATTCATGGTCTGTGTTTTACCTAACCATTTAATCTCCTTTCCACTTCGCTTGAAGTATGAAATTGTGTGTGTGCGGTTTAAATAGAAATTATAAATTGAAGAAATGAGTTTTTAATACAATTTAAAAGATTATTTAATAAAACCCCACGTATGAAGTCAAAAAGTAATCATCAAAGTCAAAGATGAATGGTAACAACAATCCGAACAACAAAAGCTGATAAAAAAATTGGAATTTCAATTCTAAAAGCAAATTGGCCAAAAGACTGCAGATTCAAACGTTTGAAGTATATGGTTCACACGTCTGAATCTGGAAAATTAAAAGTTTTCCAGAATCCTCTTCAAGCGTCTGGCCCATATAATTCAGACGTCTGAAAATGTCTTTTTTAAGCCTATTTCCTCTCTGGTCGCACTCGAACCAATTCAGACGTCTGGAACTTTGATTCAGACGTCTGAATACTGGGGAAAGAAAATTCCCATTATAATATTCAAACGTCTGGAATTGAGGATTGAGACGTCTGAAACCTGATGTTCAGGAATTTCCTGAACCTAATCCAAAGACGGCCAAAACAAATTGAAAGCGATCGGATGAGCGATGATTACGGGCTTACGTCAAACGACTACCCAACCTTAACGACCCACCCAAACACTCTGAACAACATAAACATCAACCATATAAGGATTTCATAGATTTGGCTTCAAAAATCATAAGTTGGCAATTTCACTGAATCAATCCAAATTGAAAGCAAATGAACATGCAAACATGTTTGGAATTCATTCCTAACAATCCAACCTAGTTGAATACATAAATGTGAGATAAAAAATCTCAACTTTAACTCAAAAACGAGGATGAGAAGCACAAATGCAAAGAAAAGACCAACCACTTTCCACTTCAACTCTACAAGCTTCAATCTAGGATCAAAACAAGTATTTCCCAAATTAGGTTTAGGAAAATTTCTGAAAATGAAGGAAGAAAGAGTTGGAGAAGATGAAGAGAGGGCTTACCAATAGCTTCTCTTGGATTATGAGCAAGAATTCGAGTTTGCAAGAGGAAAATAGGACTTGGAGTTTCTAATTCATCTTCCTTTCCCCCATTTTCAGTTGTGTTGAGCTTGAGAAATGAAAATGAGTGAATGGAGAGAAGAGAGGGGCTGAGTTAGGGTATTAAGTTAAGCCAATGGGCTGAACCCAAACCCAAAACCCAAATAGAAAAAGTAGCAAAATTCTACTTACTCCAAACATACCAAAGCTTATACTCAAAAAGATCGCAAATGCCATTTTGAACTCAATGGAAGTGGTTTCAAGTCCTAATTCGGGCGTTTGCAAAAAGTAACATTTCGGATCTAAATCCGACTAACGACGCTATATTTAAATAAAACATTTAAATATATAATCGTTAAATATGCGAGTTGTTACAGATCTCCCCTCCTAACAAAATTGCGTCCAAGCAATTCCTAGAGACAATATTTGTAACAACTACATACATACATCATCCAAAAAGAAAAGGAAATAAGCTTGAGATGAAAAGATATTCTCACCGTTACCAAGCAAAGATAGAAAACCCGGATAGGATCGCTCGATAAACTCTCTGGTTTCCCAAGTACAGTCATTGGGATTAGCGGACCATTGAACTTTAATGAGCGACACGTCCTTGTTTCGAAGGTGTCGCACCTCCATGGCAAGCACGCGAATAGGTTGCTGTACAATAGATAAGTTTGGTGAGATCTCAAGCTCTTGCAAATCAGGAGAATCGATAATAGAATTCGACTCTCGAAGACACTTTCGAAGTTGAGAGACGTGAAACACGTCGTGAATGCCAGATAAATGAGCAGGAAGTGAAACTCTATTAGCAACAGGGCCAATACATTCAGTAATAGAAAATGGTCCTATAAAGCGAGGAGCCAATTTTCCAGTCATACTAAAGCGCATAACTCCTTTCAAAGGAGAAACACGAATAAAAACAAGATCACCAATCGAGAATTCGAGAGGCTTTCTATGGTTGTCCGCATAGGATTTCGTGCGGCTCTGTGCCTCTTTCATTCTCAGGCGAATAAGATCAATCTTCTCAGAAGAATCACGAACAAAATCTGGGCCAAGAATAAGCTTCACTCCCGATTCCAACCAACAATAAGGTGATTGACATGGCCTTCCGTATTAAGCTTCGAAAGGAGCCTTTCCGATACTAGACTGAAAACTATTATTGTAGGAGAACTCTACAAGAGGTAGGTGATCCTTCCAACTACCACCGAAATCAAGAATACAAATACGGAGGAGATCTTCTAAGATGCGATTCACCCGTTCAGTCTGTCCGTCAGACTGCGGATGATAAGTTATGCTAAAATTAAGCTTTGTTCTCAAAGCTTGTTGAAGACTCTGCCAAAAATGACTCGTGAATAAAGGATCACGGTTACTCACAATAGAACTAGGAACACAATGAAGTCTCACAATTTCCTTGACATATAACTTAGCCAAATGAGAAGCAGTCCTATTAGACTTAATAGGAATAAAATGAGCAGACTTGGTGAGGCGATCAACAATAACCCAAATACTAGAATGGCCCGATCTCGAACGAGGTAGGCCGTCAATGAAATCCATAGAAATCTGATCCCACTTCCACAATGGAATCTCTAGAGGCTAAAGAAGACCCGAAGGACGCTGATGTTCGGTTTTAATACGCTGTCAGGTTATGCAATTACTCACATAACTCGCCACATCGCGCTTCATGCCTTCCCAATAATAAAGGCGACGCATATCGGCATACATCTTACTATATCCGGGATGAATAGTATACTAAGAACGGTGACAGTCATCAAGAATGTCATGCCTAAGTGCAAAATCAGAAGGCATAAAAAGACGGTTCTTCTTGCGAAGACACCCATGAGAATCAATGCTGAAATCTCGCAACGCCTCATCACAAGATTCAGACTCACAAAGCTGAATAAGTGCAACAACTCTGGATCACGCCGTTGGGCATCGGCAATACGATCCAATAAAATGGGTCGAGCTCCCAAACTAAACAGCAGAATAGGAGAAACAGGAGATGAAGCTCGATCATGAATTTCATAAAAAGATAGAGTCTCACGGATATTCCATTCGGCAAGCATCATAGAGACAATAGTCGAATGTTTGCGACTAAGCGCATCAGCAACATGATTACCCTTACCAGGGGTATACTGGATATCAAAGTCATAGGAGGCAAGAAACTCGAGCCAATGCTGTTGTCTCATATTGAATTCCTTCTGAGTGAACAAATATTTCAAAGATTTATGATCGATATAGAGAATGTAGCACCCGCCCAATAAATAGTGTCGCCAAATCTTCAAGGCGAAGACAATGGCGGCTAACTTAAGATCATGAGTGGCATAGCAAACTTCATTCGGATGCAGTTGCCTAGAAGCATAAGCAACTACCCGATCCTTCTGCATAAGAACAGCACCGAGACCACTACCACAAGCATCGGTGTAGACCACAAGATCATGATTCCCCTTGGGAACCACAAGAATAGGAGCATTAGCGAGAAGTTCCTCTAATGCTTGAAATGAAGCTTCACACTTGTCGGACCAAATATAACGAATGCCTTTTCGAGTAAGGCTGGTGAGAGGAAGCACAATAAGGGAAAAATCCTTAATGAACCGACGGTAATACCCCGCCAATCCAAGGAAACTACGAATCTCATGAACATTCTCAGGCCTCTTCCAAATCAGGATGGCTTCGATCTTTGAGGGATCGACTGAAATGCCGTCGGAAGATACAACATGGCCTAAGAACTTAACCTTATTCTCCCAAAAATGGCACTTGGAGAATTTAGCTCTAAGCTGATGGTGACAGAGAGTACACAAGACAATTCTTAATTGATTAGCATGCTCGGCTTCTGATTTAGAATAAATAAGGATGTCGTCAATGAACACAAGGACGAACTTATCGAGATATTCCTGGAATACTCGATTCAATAGATCAACAAAGAAAGCAGGAGCGTTCGTCAATCTGAACGACAAAACGAGCCACTCAAAAGAACCATAACGAGTGCGGAAAGCTGTAAGAGGTATGCTATCCTCCATGACTCCTAACTGATGAAATCCTGTGGCAAGATCGAGCTGAGAAAAGACCTTAGCACCACTCAATAGATCGAACATATCATCGATCCTCGGCAGTGGATGTCTGTTCTTGATGGTTAACTCGTTAAGCTTGCGATAGTCAATACAAAGCCTAAGAGTTCCATCGGACTTCTTCACGAATATGACCGCGGATCCCCACGGAGAAAAACTGGACTAAATCAACTGCTTGGACTCAAGCTCCAAAAGCGGCTTCTTGAGCTCCTCATTTTCCTTTGTAGACATCCTCGTGGGAGGACGACTAACTGGCTACGCGCTTGGAATGAGATCAATGCGGAACTCAATTGCCCGCTTGGATGGCAAACCCAAAACAGGCTCAAAAACATCAGAAAAGTCACAAGCAATAGGAATACGAAATATATCATCATCATCTCGAGAGTCAAGAGAATATAAAGCCATTTTGGAATTTTCCATATTCCGAAGAATAAGTGATAGCTGAGAAGGCGAATCTAGATGTCGAAGATATAAATCCTTTCAGAACAAATAGTCCTGGCATTGTATCTCACTAGCCAGTCCATACCCAAAATCATATCAAATCCCAGATAAGAAATAACGTGCAGATTCGCACGAAAAGAAAAGCCACATAAAATAATCTCATCATCATCACAAAACAAGCTAAGGGTCGCAGATCCTCCAATAGGATTCGCAATCCTCAATGAAGTAACCATACAAGAAACATCCAAAGATAAATCATCAACGAGCTTTTTCGATACAAAAGAATGTGAAGCACCCGTATCGAAAAGAACTCAAATACTATGATCATGAAATAAAATAGAACCTTCCAAAATAGATGGAGGTATACCTTTGGGCTGAGAAGAAACTTTAGAAGCCTTAGCAGCATAAAGTTTGCTAGACTTAGCACCATCAGGAACAGTAGGGCAGGTGGAAACATGATGACCTTCCTTCTTGCAATAGCGGCAGAAGAGAGGCTTAGGACAAGCTCGAACCATATGATCAGGAGAACCACAATTGAAACACTTCCGAATGGAAGGTGCTCCAGCAGACTAAGACTGAGAACTAGAAACCACAGTCTTCTTCTTCTTCGAAGGAAAAGACCTGGACTTCTAAAATGGAAACTGGTTCTTGTTGGGGTTCTTGGGAATCTCAACATCATCACCACTATAACACTCCTTCTCGATGGCTTCGAGATGAAGTGCAGAATCTACCAACTCCTCAAAAGAAAGCTTGAGCTAGAGCAATAAGGATTTCTTAAGATATTTCTTAAGACCAGAGACAATCTTCAGATTCTTCTTATAAGAAGTGCTAATGAATTCAAGACCGTACTTAGATAAAGCCTCGAATGATGCAACATACTTAGAAACAGAAGACTTCCCTTGCTTCAACTCAAGAAAGCGACGGGTCAATAAAACTTTTTCAGATTCAGGAACAAACTTGAGTTCGAATCGTCCCCGAAACCGAGTCCAAGAAAGAGCAGATTCATCAATTTCGGCTATAAGAAGCTCGTACCAATCAAGGGCACTCTCTTGCAATAAGCTAGAAATTACAAGAACTATATCATGATCAGAAAGATCCATGCGAGAGAAGATACGCTCGCACGTGCGAATCCAAACTTGGGTCTCAAGAACAGAATCGGAGCCTTTAAACGGCTTTCCTGCAAGATGAGAAAAATCACTGCACAGGCGTGCAAAGGCAGGCTTGCGAGATGGGGATACTCAAGTAGGAGCTGGAGGTTGAGTGCTCTTAAACAACTCCAAAAACTGATCGGCAGACCTATAAACACCGTCCGGATGCGAGCCACTGGATTGCCCAGCACCCGAGCGTCGTCCCCTGCCTCTTCCAACCATTCACTGAAAGTTAATATAAGAACAAGATTATTCACAAGGTAGATAATTCAATATGGGATACTACGTAATTTTAAATGCATTCTTAGACGTATTCCCACATTCTATCTACCATCAAAAGCACAGAAGAAATAGTGGCAAGATGATTCAAAGATTTGTACACTTATACACTTTGATGTACTGTAATATGTGCTTCTATTATGTGTTTATCATATTTTGTTCTGAACTCAGCTCTGATACCAAGTTGTGATGCCCCACTCCGAGACCCACATTAGCAAAGAGTATTACTAGGTAATATCGTCTGCTAATATGGAGAATAGAGCTGGATAGGAGCAACCATCTATAGCCTTGCTTTAACTATCTATTGAATACATCGACAATTGCCACACTAAGTAGGTCGACATATCCAATGAATACTTAAAACAAAACCATAGGTGGCTGGAGGATCTATCAGAACAGAATGTAACAACTCAAATGTAATATACATCACGGAACAAAAATCATCATATACACGTATACAGATACATAACAGAGTATACAAACTGATACACGTCAAGTGGTATAGCAAACCACAATATACCAGCGAATTCAAAAGAATACATATCAAAGTCACAACAAAAGGGACTACACAAAAAGCTATAACCAAAAAGGAGCAAGCTGAATAGTCCATGCGGAAGCAAAATAGGCTAAGTCCAAAAGTACCTAACCTGAAACATCTCAGTCTGACCCGAGTATAAATACACGGGTCAGTCTAGCTAAACAAATCAGTTAGATAAACCGAACAACATTGAACCTGCAAGGTCATAAAGTATAACAAATATCTCTAAAAGAGATAACACAATCATCTAACAAAAGATGAATCATAACAAGACAAGCCTCATATCATTGGCAACACAATAAACAAAGGATATGAATATCCCAAAACAAGCCAAAAAGGCAAAGAACAAATACCAATAAAGGTAACACAAGTTCCACAAAGTAACCGCTGTACAACGTGTGGCTCAAAAAGACCAACACCGAAGGGCGATACCTAGGGAATATACATATCAATGAAACAACATAAAATTGCACGTGCTCCGTACTGTATAAACAAGGATCCATGAGCCCGAAGGCTCCAAACCCAATATCACTCGAGCGGTGACGAATGACCAACTCCAAAAGCGATACAATAGGGCAACAAACCTGAAAGCACAAACTCGAAGGTACAAACCCGAAGGCAACATACCCGAAGGCAACATACCCGAAGGCAACAAAACTGAAGGAGACAGTCCGAAGACACTATCCCAAAGGCAACAAACCTGAAGGAGACAGTCCGAAGACACTATCCCAAAGGCAACAAACCATAGTGGTGAAGGTCCGGAGGCCTAGTACTGGACACCACTAACTGGCAGAATGTGTCACAACTCTCGAAAAGGAATCCGAAAAGCGTTAACGTGAGTCCCATAACCACCTGTTCTCACTAAACGGTTTACTATCCGTTAGTCAATTTCACTCTCAAAGAAGTACAAAGTTTACCTCATCTCATCGGTAAACCAGACTAAAGCTCAAAACAATCAATCGAATAGGTCGGAGATTAATCGGAAAGATAAACACACGGATTCATGGTCTGTGTTTTACCTAACCATTTACTCTCCTTTCCACTTCGCTCGAAGTGCGAAATTGTGTGTGTGCGGTTTAAATAGAAATTATAAATTGGAGAAATGAGTTTTTAATAGAATTCAAAAGATTATTTTATAAAACCCCGTGTTTGAAGTCAAAAAGTAATCATCAAAGTCAAAGATGAATGGTAACAACACTCGGAACAACCAAAGCCGATGAAAAAATTAGAATTTCAATTCTAAAAGCAAATTGGGCAAAAAACTGCAGATTCATACGTTTGAAGTATATGGTTCAGACGTCTGAATCTAGAAAATTAAAAGTTTTCCAGAATCATATTCAGACGTCTGGCCCATATAATTCAGACGTCTGAAAATGGCTTTTTAAGCCTATTTCCTCTTTGGTTGCACTCGAACCAATTCAGACGTCTGGAACTTTGATTCAGACGTCTGAATACTGGGGAAAGAAAATTCCCAGTATAATATTCAAACGTCTGGAATTGTGGATTGAGATGTCTGAAACCTGATGTTCAGCCATTTTCTGAACCTAGACCAAAGATGGCCAAAAAAAATCGAAAGCGATCGGATGAGCGATGATTACGGGCTTACGTCAAACGACTACCCAACCTTAATGACCCACCCAAACACTCCGAACAACATAAACATCAACCATATAAGGATTTCATAGATTTGGCTTCAAAAATCATAATTTGGCAATTTCACCGAATCAATCCAAATCGAAAGCAAATGAACATGCAAACATGTTAGAAATTCATTCCTAACAATCTTACCTAGTTGAATACATAGATGTGAGATAAAAAATCTCACCTTTAACTAAAAAACGAGGATGAGAAGCACAAATGTAAAGAAAAGGCTAACCACTCTCCACTTCAACTCTACAATCTTCAATCTAGGATCAAAACAAGTATTCCCAAATTAGGTTTAGGAAACTTTCTGAAAATGAAGGAAGAAAGAGTTGGAGAAGATGAAGAAAGGGCTTACCAAAAGCTTCTCTTCGATTATGGACCAAGAATTCGAGTTTGCAAGAGGAAACTAGGGCTTGGAGTTTCTAATTCTTCTTCCTTTCCCTCATTTTCAGTTGTGTTGAGCTTGAGAAATGAAATGAGTGAATAGAGAGAAGAGAGGGGCTTAGTTAGGGTATTAAGTTAAGCCAATGGGCTGAACCCAAACCCAAAACCCAAATAGAAAACGTAGCAAAATTCTACTTACTCCAAACATACCAAAGCTTATACTAAAAAAGATCGCAAATGCCATTTTGAACTCAATGGAAGTGGTTTCGAGTCCTAATTCGTCCGTTTGCAAAAAGTAACATTTCGGACCTAAATCCGACTAACGACGCTATATTTAAATAAAACATTTAAATATATAATCGTTAAATATGCGAGTTGTTACAGATCTCCCCTCCTAACAAAATTGCATCCATGCAATTCCTAGAGACAATATTTGTAACAACTACGTACATACATCATCCAAAAAGAAAAGGAAATAAGCTTGAGATGAAAAGATATTCTCGCCGTTACCAAGCAAAGATAGAAAACCCAGATAGGATCGCTCGATAAACTCTCTGGTTTCCCAAGTACAGTCATTGGGATTAGCAGACCATTGAACTTTAATGAGCGGCACGTCCTTGTTTCGAAGGTGTCGCACCTCCATGGCAAGAACGCGAATAGGTTGCTGTACAATAGATAAGTCTGGTGAGATCTCAAGCTCTTGCAAATCAGGAGAATCGATAACAGAATCCGACTCTCGAAGACACTTTCGAAGTTGAGAGACGTGAAACACGTCATGAATGCCAGATAAATGAGCAGGAAGTGAAACTCTATAAGCAATAGGGCCAATACGTTCAGTAATAGAAAATGGTCCTATAAAGCGAGGAGCCAATTTCCCAGTCGTACTGAAGCGCATAACTCCTTTCAAAGGAGAAACACGAATAAAAACAAGATCATCAATCGAGAATTCGAGAGGCTTTCTACGGTTGTCCGCGTAGGATTTGTGGCGGCTCTGTGCCTCTTCAATTCTCAGGCGAATAAAATCAATCTTCTCAGAAGAATCACGAACAGAATCTGGGCCAAGAATAAGCTTCTCTCCTGATTCCAACCAATAATAAGGTAATCAACATGGCCTTCCGTATAAAGCTTCGAAAGGAGCCATACCGATACTAGACTGAAAACTATTATTGTAGGAGAAATCTACAAGAGGTAGGTGATCCTTCCAACTACCACCAAAATCAAGAATACAAATACGGAGGAGATCTTCTAAGATACGATTCACCCGTTCAGTCTGTCCGTCAGACTGTGGATGATAAGCTGTGCTAAAATTAAGCTTTGTTCCCAAAGCTTGCTGAAGATTCTGCCAAAAATGAATCGTGAATAGAGGATCACGGTCACTCACAATAGAACTAGAAACACCGTGAATTCTCATGATTTCCTTGACATGTAACTTAGCCAAATGAGAAGCAGTCCTATTAGACTTAATAGGAATAAAATGAGCAGACTTGGTGAGGCGATCAACAATAACCCAAATACTAGAACGGCCCGATCTCGAACGAGGTAGGCCGTCAGTGAAATCCATAGAAATCTGATGCCACTTCCACAATGGAATCTCTAGAGGCTAAAGAAGACCCAGAGGACGCTGATGTTCGGCCTTAATACGTTGACATGTCATGCAATTACTCACATAACTCGCCACATCGCGCTTCGTGCCTTCCCAATAATAAAGATGACGCATAACGGCATACATCTTACTACATCTGGGATGAATAGTATATGTAGAATGGTGACAGTCATCAAGAATGTCATGCCTAAGTGCAAAATCAGAAGGCATAAAAAGACGGTTCTTCTTGCGAAGACACCCACGAAAATCAATGCTGAAATCCCGCAACGCCTCATTACAGGATTCAGACTCACAAAGCTGAATAAGATGCAACAACTCTGGATCACGCCGTTGAGCATCGGCAATACGATCCAATAAAATGGGTCTAGCTCCCAAAATAAACAGTAGAATAGGAGAAACAGGAGATGAAGCTCGGTCACAGATTTCACAAAAAGATAGAATCTCAAGAATATTCCATTCGGCAAGCATCATAGAAATAATAGCCGAATATTTGCGACTAAGTGCATCAGCAACACGATTATCCTTACCAGCGGTATACTGGATATCAAAGTCATAGGAGGCAAGAAACTCGAGCCAACGCTGTTGTCTCATATTGAGTTCCTTCTGAGTGAACAAATATTTCAAAGATTTATGATCAGTATAGAGAATGAAGCGCTCGCCCAATAAATAATGTCGCCAAATCTTCAAGGCGAAGACAATGGCGGCTAACTCAAGATCATGAGTGGCATAGCAAACTTCATTCGGATGCAGTTGCCTAGAAGCATAAGCAACTACCCGATCCTTCTGCATAAGAACAGCACCGAGACCACTACGATAAGCATCGGTGTAGATAACAAGACCATGATTCCCCTCGGGAACCACAAGAATATGAGAATTAGTGAGAAGTTCCTTTAATGCTTGAAAGGAAGCTTCACACTTGTTGGACTAAATATAACGAATGCCTTTTCGAGTAAGGCTGGTGAGAGGAAGCACAACACGGGAAAAATCCTTAAAGAACCGACGGTAATACCCCGCCAATCCAAGGAAACTACGAATCTCATGAACATTCTCAGGCCTCTTCCAACTCTTGATGGCTTCGATCTTTGAGGGATCGACTGAAATGTCATCGAAATATACAACATGGCCTAAGAACTTAACCTTATTCTCCCAAAAATGGCATTTGGAGAATTTGGCTCTAAGCTGATGGTGACGGAGAGTACTCAAGACAATTCTCAAGTGATTAGCATGCTCGACTTCAGATTTAGAATAAATAAGGAGGTCGTCAATAAACACAAGGACGAACTTATCGAGATATTCTCGGAATACTCGATTCATTAGATCAACAAAGAAAGAAGGAGCGTTTGTCAAACCGAACGGCATAACGGGCCGCTCAAAAGAACCATAACGAGTGCGGAAAGCTGTAAGAGGTATGCTATCCTCCACGACTCGTAACTGATGAAAACCTGTGGCAAGGTCGAGCTGAGAAAAGACCTTAGCACCACTCAATAGATCGAACATATCATCGATCCTTGGCAATGGATACCTGTTCTTGATGGTTAACTCGTTAAGCTTGCGATAGTCAATGCAAAGCCTAAGACTTCCATCGGACTTCTTCACGAAGACGACCGCGGATCCCCACGGAGAAAAACTGGACTGAATTAACTACTTGAACTCAAGCTCTAAAAGTTGCTCCTTGAGCTCCTTATTTTCCTTTGTAGACATCCTCGTGGGAGGACGACTAACTGGCTGCACGCCTGGAATGAGATCAATGCGGAACTCAATTGCCCGCTTGGGTGGCAAACCCAAAACAGGCTCAAAAACATCAGAAAAGTCACAAGCAATAGGAATACGAGATATATCATCATCTCGAGAGTCAAGAGAATATAAAGCCATTTTGGAATTTTCCATATTCCGAAGAACAAGTGATAGCTGAGTAGGCGAATCTGGATGTCAAAGATATAAAATCCTCTCAGAACAAATAATCCTGGCATCGTATCTCACTAGCCAGTCCATACCCAAAATCATGTCAAATCCCAGATAAGAAATTACGTGCAGATTGCCACGAAAAGAAAAGTCACATAAAATAATCTCAACATCATCACAAAAAAAGCTAAGGGTCGCGGATCCTCCAATAGGATTCGCAATCCTCAATGAAGTAACCATACAAGAAACATCCAAAGATAAATCATCGACGATCTTTTTTGATACAAAAGAATGTGAAGCACCTGTATCGAAAAGAACTCGAATACTATGATCATTACATAATATAGAACCTTCCAAAATAGATGGAGATATACCTTTGGGCTGAGAAGAACCTTCAGAAGCCTTAGCAGCATAAAGTTTGCTAGACTTAGCACCAGCAGGAACAGTGGGGCAGGTCGAAACATGATGACCTTCCTTCTCGCAATAGCGGCAGAAGAGAGGCTTAGGACAAGCTCGAATCATATGATCAGGAGAACCACAATTGAAACACTTCCGAATGGAAGGTGTTCCAGTAGACTGAGACTGAGAACTAGAACCACCAGTCTTCTTCTTCTTGGAAGGAAAAGACCTGGACTTCAGAAATGGAAACTACTTCTTGTTGGGGTTCTTGGGAACCTCAATATCATCACCACTATCACACTCCTTCTCGATGGCTTCGATATGAAGTGCAGTATCTACCAACTCCTTAAAAGAAAGCTTAAGCTGGAGTAATAAGGACTTCTTAAGATATTTCTTAAGACCAGAGACAAACTTCAGATTCTTCTTATAAGAAGTGCTAATGAATTCAAGACCATACTTAGATAAAGCCTCGAATGATGCAACATACTCAGAAACAGAAGACTTCCCTTGCTTCAACTCAAGAAAGCGATGGGTCAATAAAACTTTTCCAGATTCAGGAACGAACTTGAGTTCGAATCGTTCCCGAGTGAGTCCAAGAAAGAGCAGATTCATCAATTTCGGCTATAAGAAGCTCGTACCAATCTAGGGCACGCTCTTGCAATAAGCTAGAAGTTACAAGAACTCTATCATGATCAGAAAGATCCATGCGAGAGATACACTCACACGTGCGAACCCAAGCTTGGGTCTCAAGAACAGACTCGGAGCCTTTAAACGGCTTTCCTCCAAGATAAGAAAAATCACTGCGCAGGCGTGCAAAGGCAGACTTGCGAGGTGGAGATACCCGAGTAGGAGCTGGAGGCTGAGTGCTCTTAAACAACTCCAAAAACTGATCGACAGACATATAAACAACGTCCGGATGTGAGCCACAGGATTGCCCAGCAACCGAGCGTCATCCCCTGCCTCTTCCAACCATTCACTGAAAGTTAATGTAAGAACAAGATTATTCACAAGGTAGATGATTCAATATGGGATACTACAGAATTTTAAATGCATCCCTGGACGTATTCCCACATTCTATCTACCATCAAAGGCACAGAAGGAATAATGGCAAGATGATTCAAAGATTTGTACACTTATACACTTTGATGTACTGTAATATGTGCTTCTGTTATGTGTTTATCATATTTTGTTCTTAACTCAGCTCTGATACCAAGCTGTGATGCCCCACTCCGAGACCCACATTAACAAAGAGTATTACTAGGTAATACCGTCTGCTAATACGGAGAGTAGAGCTGGATAGGAGCGACCATCTATAGCCTTGCTTTAACTATCTATTGAATACATCGACAATTGCCACACCAAGCAGGTCGACATATCCAATGAATATTTAAAACAGAACCATAGGTGGCTGGAGGATCTATCAGAACAGAATGTAACAACTCAAATGTAATATACATCACGGAACAACAGATCATCATATACACATATACAGATACATAACAGAGTATACAAACTGATACACGTCAAGTGGTATAGCAAACCACAATATATAAGCGAATTCGAAAGAATACATATCAGAGTTATAACAAAAAGGGACTACATAAAAAGCTATAACCAAAAAGGAGCAAGCTGAATAGTCCATGCGAAAGCAAAATAGGCTAAGTCCAAAAGTACCTAACCTGAAACATCTCAGTTTGACCTGAGTATAAATACACAGGTCAGTCTAGCTAAACAAATTAGTTAGATAAACCCGACAACAATGAACCTTCAAGGTCATAAAGTATAACAAATATCTCTAAAAGAGATAACACAATCATCTAACAAAAGATGAATCATAACAAGACAAACCTCATATCATTGGCAACAAAATAAACAAAGGATATGAATATCCCAAAACAAGCCAAAAAGGCAAATAACAAATACCAATAAAGGTAACCCAAGTTCCATAAAGTAACCGCTGTACAACGTGTGGCTCAAAAAGACCAACACCGAAGGGCGATACCTAGAAAATATATATATCAATGAAACAACAGAAAATTGCACGTTCTCAATACTGTGTAAACAAGGATCCATGTGCCCGAAGGCTCCAAACCCAATATCGCTCGAGCGGTGACGAATGACCAACACCAAAAGCGATACAATAGGGCAACAAACCCGAAGGTACAAACCCGAAGGAAACATACCCAAAGACAACATACCCGAAGGCAACAAACCTGAAGGAGACAGTCCAAAGACACTATCCCAAAGGCAACAAACTGTAGTGGTGAAGGTCCGGAGGCCCAGTACTGGACACCACTAACTGACAGAATGTGTCACAACTCTCGAAAAGGAACCCAAAAAGCGTTAAGGTGAGTCCCATAACCACCCATTCTCACTAAACGGTTTACTATCCATTAGTCAATTTCACACTTAAAGCAGTACAAAGATCACCTCATCTCATCGGTAAACCGGACCAAAGGTCAAAAAATCAATCGAATAGGTCGGGGATTAATCGGAAAGATAAACACACGGATTCATGGTCTGTGTTTTACCTAACCATTTAATCTCCTTTCCACTTCGCTCGAAGTACGAAATTGTGTGTGCGTGGTTTAAATAGAAATTATAAATTGGAGAAATGAGTTTTTAATACAATTTAAAAGATTATTTTATAAAACCCCATGTATGAAGTCAAAAAGTAATCATCAAAGTCAAAGATGAATGGTAACAACAATCGGAACAACCAAAGCCGATGAAAAAATTGGAATTTCCATTCTGAAAGCAAATTGGGCAAAAGACTGCAGATTCTGATGTCTGAAGTATATGCTTCAAACGTCTGAATCTGGAAAATTAAAATTTTTCCAAAATCCTATTCAGACGTCTGGCCCATATAATTCAGACGTCTGAAAATGGCTTTTTTAAGCCTATTTCCTCTTTGGTTGCACTCGAACCAATTCAGACGTCTGGAACTTTGATTCAAACGTCTGAATACTGGGGAAAGAAAATTCCCAGCATAATATTCAGACGTCTGGAATTCAAGATTGAGACGTCTGAAATCTGATGTTCAGCCATTTCCTGAACCTAGACCAAAGATGGCCAAAACAAACCGAAAGCGATCGGATGAGCAATGATTACGGGCTTACGTCAAACGACTACCTAACCTTAACAACCCACCCAAACACTCTGAACAACATAAACATCAACCATATAAGGATTTTATAGATTTGGCTTCAAAAATCATAATTTGGCAATTTCACCGAATCAATCCAAATCGAAAGCAAATGAACATGCAAACATGTTAGGAATTCATTCCTAACAATCCAACCTAGTTGAATACATAGATGTGAGATAAAAAATCTCACCTTTAACTCAAAAACGAAGATGAGAAGCACAAATGCAATGAAAAGACCAACCACTCTCCAGTTCAACTCTACAAGCTTCAATCTAGGATCAAAACAAGTATTTCCCAGATTAGGTTTAGGAAACTTTCTGAAAATGAAGGAAGAAAGAGTTGGAGAAGATGAAGAGAGGGCTTACCAAGAGCTTCTCTTGGATTATGGAGCAAGAATTCGAGTTCGCAAGAGGAAACTAGGGCTTGGAGTTTCTAATTCTTCTTCCTTTCCCCCTTTTTCAGTTGTGTTGAGCTTGAGAAATGAAAATGAGTGAATGGAGAGAAGAGAGAGGCTGAGTTAGGGTATTAAGTTAAGCCAATGGGCTGAACCAAAACCCAAAACCCAAATAGAAAAAGTAGCAAAATTCTACTTACTCCAAACATACCAAAGCTTATACTCAAAAAGATTGCAAACGCCATTTTGAACTTAATGGAAGTGGTTTCGTGTCCTAAATCGGCCGTTTGCAAAAAGTAACATTTCAGACCTATATTTGACTAACGACGCTATATTTAAATAAAACATTTAAATATATAGTCGTTAAATATGCGGGTTGTTACAAGTTTGAAACCAATTCTAATATATCTTATTTTGAAACTCTTCCTCAACTTCAAGATTTTAATTTCAGTTTGAATCCATTTAAAAATTTATCTTTATTTAATATCAATTTGGTTGTATTTCTATTACCACTTAACTTAATTCAAATAATTTAACAACCAATTGCCTTAATATTTATTAGAAAGAAATATTGCTTTATATATCAAAATATATTCTTATATAAAATCATTTAAAATCTTTATATAAGAAAATAACAAATACGCTCTCATATATATATATATATACACACACTCAACTCATTCTAGGGTACCATTGACCCCATCCTTAATGAGTAATCCCACCAAAGCCAAGGTTCTTGCTTAACCTTATGCACTGATACCAAATGTAACGGACCGGAAATTTCGATCCTGAAATTTCCAGATAGTTAGGAAAAGAAGAAAAGAGAAAGAAAAATCAACAGAAACAAGACATAACATTCTCACATTCGCAGCGGATCAAAATATAATATCAAGCAATATCATTTATACCAAGAAAACTATATCAGTTAATTACATTTAAATACAACAGAGTTACCACATATATACAATCATTGGACAGATAAAATCAACCTGTTCCAGATATACAACAATATCACAGCGGATTCACTCCATACGTTCCTGCCATCCAGCTCACCTTCTGAGCTCTAAAACATCCTTACCTAAAAATCTGTAATACTAGGTCTGACCCGGGCATTACATCAAAGTAACACCTGGGTCAGGCTGGAAACCAGCATGAGTAAACCCATCTAACATGGAATACAAAAGCATTCAACTTCAATAAATCAGGGTAACTTGTATCAACTTACAACTTCACAAGTCGTTATAGACGTCACTTACATCACACATCAATTTCTAAGTACCAAAACTTAGATTAAATGGTCCAATTTACTTAAATCATTCCATTACAGCCTATTGATTCCACATATCAATTTATAAAGAACCGAAGTGGTTTCGGGTATTTACTAATACACGACTCCGGTCTCTTCGAATTCCGTACCATCTTAATCCAAGTTATTCAAGTGAAATACAATTCAACTGTAAATACAAGATGTCACTCTTTTATATAGCAATTCATCATCGATAGATAACCACATTATCATTGTCCATCCAAACATACCATGTCACAAAACATTTCATATCAGAGATATCAATCAATTTGAGGCATTTAATCATCATTCAATCATTCATAAGCAAGATGGATCATTTCCAAAATCAATTTAATTTATCTCTAATTAAATTAATTACTAATCCTTTAATCACTTAGATTACCTTTACTTAATCATTTATTAATTACAAATCAATTAATTAATGATCTTTTAATTATCCATCTTAATTAATCATTCTTGATTAATTATCTTCAATTACATAAAGTAATTATTCTTAACCATTACAGTAATTAATCTTTAATTACTTTCGTTAATTACATTAATTAATTACATTAATTACTTACATTAATTAATGATCCTTAATTAATTACTTCCATTAATTAGTCTTGATCAATCATAAACAGTAATTAACCATTCTGTAATTACTTACCTTAATTAATTAACCCCTTAATTAATAATATTAATCCTTTAATTAATTACACCAAGTAATTAATTCTAATTTACTTCTCCTAAGTAATTAACCCTTAATTACTTTCCATTAAGTAATTTTCCTTATATTAATTACATTCAGTAATTTATCCATCAATTACTTAACTAAGTAATTACACTTATCAATCTCATTAGGCAATTATACTTAATCAATCACTAAGCGACTATCTTTAATTAATCATCAAATTAATTAATCACATTCATCTCATTAAAAACAAGTGGGTAATTCATCCCCTAATTACCCTATAAACCATTTAATTAATCTTTAATTATAGATTAATTATTCTTTAATTATTAATTAATAAACCTTAATTATCACTTAATCCCCTTCGATACAAAGTAACCAATCCTTAATTAATTTACAATCAATAAATTAACCTTCACCTATTCACATTAATCACCTCTTTAATTATCTTAAGACATCTATTCAATTTGAATCATTATTAAATCACTCTTGAGAAATATTTATGAATCAATTTATCATCACCCTTATATAATTATTTCAAATCAACATTTAAAATTCAAAGCACGATTACTTAATGAAATTTTAATTCTGGAAAGCTAGGTTAACACTTTCACGTTGCTTAAAATTCGAAAACATCCGGCATTATGCTCTAGCTAAACTTTTATATTTAGCAACAGGTCAAAGAACTCCAGCCTAACCAATATCCTCAAAATAACAACACACGAGACCGACCTCAACACAAACCAAAATTTCCCGATGACAACGCGAGCTAGATGTTAAAACTTCTCGAGTCTCGAATCCCTTCTTCTTCCAATTCCCACTTCAACAACCAAGAAGAAAACCCACCGATACGCCAATGCACGGTGCACATGCACAAGGCGTTGGAGCATCGTCGATTAATGTCAACGCCATTTCCGAGTCACCTCCGACCTTCCCAACCCTTCAAGTTGCCTATAGCCCCAAACGATCAGCAAAATCGAAATCGAGATTACTGAGTGCATCAGGAACAAAGTGCAGTCACCAAACCCCTCGCCGCACCTAGCCTCGATCATCAGAAGTCTCGACATCCTGTCCAGGGACTTGTCGTCGTCCCACGCCACTGTTTAACACTCCCTTACTAATTTCGATGCACCATAGTCGGAGAAATCGACTCGAAACCAATCACATCTCATATCACCACTAAAACCCTAGTTTGGCCTTGCCGCGCCACCAAGTTGGTTAGTACTCCCTCCAACCAATTTTCCCTTGTTCGTTACTCAATAGTCCATCTCTGGCCTCAGTCCCAATATTCCCAAACTTCGAGATCGCCGAGAATCGAATTTAAACCCAATGCCGATCATCTCGAATTAACTCAAAAATCATGTAACTAAAAATCACAATTTCTATGCCTAAATTCATCGTTGGTCCATACGAATACCATTACGAAATCAAATCATGAATTTAAAATCATCGATTTTCGACCTAAATTACTTTATTACTGTAATTTCAAATTTTTGTAATGATTTCTTAATATAAACTCTCGATATTATTTTTAAAAAGAATTTCGTACAATTTCAATCAACTTTTATATATATATCAAGGCCTAACATCGATTGAGAAGATTGGAATTGAATTTTCTTAGAGTATTAAGCCTGTAACACAATAGAGACTCTATGTACAGTCAATACACATGCATTTATACATATATTCTCAACCAAATATTCAAGTAATCACTATGTGCTATGTTTCTACTAATTTTCATCACATGCAACAAATTTAATCACAGATTTAAAGTTGTTTTTAAAGAAAAGTCTACTCACTGTTGAAGGACAGAACTTAGAAACATAACCATGAAAATTGGAAGATGCTGCACTTGAAAATTGAAAACTTGTTGCTGAAACTTGAACACTTAAGATCTAAGAATTCTTTTAAAAACTAAAGCTTGCACTTGTCCTCGATGTTTGATCTGGATTGGATTTCTGCGTTGATTCTTGCTTTTGTTCAGATTTTGAATTTGTGAAGAAATTTCCTTTTTGATTTGTTTACTGGTTTACAGATTTTGCTTGTTGATGAGTTTTCTTTATTTTTATTTGAACTGATCCAAGAAGAAAATTGGAGTAGGAAATAATGATGATATATATCCTTGAATGAAAGAATAAATATAACTGAGACACTTGTTAAATTATGGAGTAAATTAATTACACTTGTATTTGCATGCAACAATAGGTTTACACTTGTAATTATAATGTATTAATGTGTTTTAATATTTTTTAATATATCTTATTATAGTTATATTTTTGTTTTATACTAATAATATCTTAAGTGTGTTTAATAATCAAACTTCTCTTTGTTCAAATTTTATTTTTTAAACTTACATTTGTAATTATGCATGATATATTTATTTTAAATGTTTATAAAGCTTTTGTATTTATTTTATCAATTAACAATCACTTTCTTAATATATACAAAGAAAGTTTCCTTTAAGGAAAATAATATAAGACAAATCCTATTTTGAATTTAAAATAATTTAAAGTATTTATCTTTTAAATTTCAATTTAAATCCAGAATTCCAATTCTAATTCAAAATTAAAAATCAACTCATAAATATAAATATACACTTTTAAGCTAACACATCTTAAATTTGTTTTAAAAATAAAAATTTCTCTATTTAAAATCTGCTTATCTATATATATTCAATCTTTATTATTTTCAGATATTTATAATTCAACTTTTGTTAAAATTTTAAATTCATTTATATATCCAGATATCTTTATTTATCAAATTTCATTTGTTTAATCAAATGAAATCAGTATCTTAATAGTTTAAAATTATTTAACTATCAAATTAACAGATGTTCAAAAAAATCCCGTTATCACACTTTCTCCAAGATCTAGTTGACATCCATTTGGTCGATGTTTAGAGTCAGTAAAATTTTGACTGAAACCAATACCATTAACTGCACATCTCCAAAGCTAGCTAGTTTGGCTAATGAATTTGCCTTCATGTCTTCCTCTGTGGGAATATTCATTATTGTGTAGTGTTTGATGTCATTTACAGTTCCAGTGTCAATGTCGAGTAAGGGTCCAGTCTCGCTCCCTTAGCCTGAAACTCCTTCTTTACTTGATAGACCACCAACTAAGAGTCACTATACACATGCAATGTCCTGACTCCCGATTCCTTTGGTATCTTAAATCCAGCTATCGATTCCTTATAATCCAGCATTCGTAGCGATTTTCTGGACAATTTTTATATACAAAGTTTTGTAATCGGAGTTAGTATGAAAAGTTATTAACATTTAAAAATTTGAAATCGTAAATAATAAAATAAGGAAACGAATATTGTAAGTAAAGTATGCTCCACCAGTCAACATCTCAACTTGGACAAATCAACCCCTACTGGTCGATCACTCCAAGTCAAGCAATTGACCAGTCGGTCGGTCAAAGTGTTCAGGCTAGGGTTTGTGTGACATCCCTCATTTTTAATGACATTATTTAGGCTATTTAATTAGATAAATTAAATAGAATAATGTCAATATTAGAAAGATAAGGGGATTGAGATTTGAAAAATTCAAAATAGAGGTCGAACTTAATTATTTATATAAATGGGCTTGTAAATGGTTTTTGTATGTTAATAAGGAGAGTAATTAACACAAGAGTATTTTGGGGTAATTGCACACCATAATCCCATTCCCTTATATTCTCGTTTCCTATCCATTCATGTTCATTTTTCTCAAAACACAAAACGCAAATAAAAGAAAATCAAACCGGCCATTAGTTAGGAAGAAAAAGGGGCAAATCAAATTAAAGCTAAGGATTCTAGCAAGAAGCTCAGTCAGATCTCACATTCCTTATCCTACTCAAGGTGAATAATAATCTAAACCATCTCTATTTTGTTTTTATGATCATTTAATTTTTGGTTTAAGATTAAATCCATTATGATGATTTTTGATGATGATATGCTTGGATATTGTAACATGTTTGATTCAAACAAAATTGTTTGACAATTGTTTATACACGATTTTAAGGATAAAATCATTTAAATTGAATTTCGAATGCTATAAGGAAATTATATGTTATGTAAAACATGATTCTGGAGATAGGTTTTGATTTTTATAATTTTCTAAGCCATGGAAAATTTATTATGTGTTTTCAAAGTAAAATATGAATAATTGGGTTTAGAAATTAATTTCAGTTATTATATAAAGAATGTAGGTTTGAAATTTTTATATGTTAGATAACATATGAAAGTGAATTTCTGTAATTTTTGGGGGTTTTTTCCTAAGTAATTTACAAAGGAGATTAAATTATTTTAGAAGGATTTAATTGTTTTAATTGTTTTGCTTAATGAAAGGGCTTAATTGTGAAAATTAATCTTTGTTTAGATATGAAATTATGGGGCAGATATTTTGGTAAAGAATTTGAAAAGTTTATGGCAACCAATTAAATGTTTACAAATAGGCTGGTTAGTTATTAAATAATTACTTTAAATGGTATTAACTCAGCCTTTACTTAGAAAAGTAGGTTTCGCCTCTTTCAAAAATACCTGTTGACCTTATGCCTTTGCCTCTACTAAGTCGAAATATTCCGGGTCGAAACCAATACACAAGGTATCGACAATGTTGGTACGTAGTGAATTGGAGAAAGGTGGAAATCGTGGTGTCAAAACCCACGCTTTCGATGGGGTCAAAACCTTTGTTTTACTTTCAAAAAAATACACTCGCCTGTTTTTACCAAATGCTTTCGATGGAGTTGCAACCAATGCTTTCGAAAGGGTTTTTTTTAAATATCTTTCAAATATGTTGCCGCCTTTTTGTTTAAGTAATGGTTTCGAAAGAGTTACCATGTTTTTAAACTTATGCTTCCAAAAGAGGTAGTTTCAACGTAGTCGAAACCCTTCTACCGACTCTATGCCTTTCGAAGGGATTGAAGTTATCAATGCTTTCGAAAGGTAGTTTTTTTATTAAATATATTAAGCGGCTTCCTAAAGCTTTCGAAAGGGTTCTAGGGTTTCAAGGCAATGGCTTCGAAAGGGGTTTCGATGCTATCCTTCAAATGTTTTACTTTAACCTTTTGAGCTTTCGAAAGGATGGTTCCGAGCCATCAATTTTCGCCAAACAATTTTATATGAAGATTAAAGATTTCGAAAGAGGAAATTTTGTATATATTCACTTTAAACCAAAAGATATTTTCAAAGGATAAACTCAATGGTTTTAAAAAATGTACTTTCAATGGTTTCAAAGAGGGTACTTTCAATAGTTTCAAAGCTATGCTTCTAAGAGTTAATAAGTAATACTTTAATACTTTCGAAAGGTATGGTTTGAGGGTTTTGAAAGAGATGATTTAAAGTGTTTCGAAAGGAATATGTCTACTTTTTTGAAAAGAGGATTTGAATACTTTTGAAGGAAGTTATCCATGGTTTCAAAAGTAAAGTTAAAGGTTTCGAAAGCATTAGTTTTCAAAACAAATAACCCAATCCCATTTTTAAAGAGGGAAGTTATTGGAGATACTAATAGGTTCGGGGAGAACCCATTAAATAATGAAGTTATTGGCATGGGCCAGTAGGTTCTTAGTGATCCCAAGAAAACTATTAAACCAGAAAGGGAGTTTATAAGCTTTAAAATGGTTATTAATAAACCCATGAAAACTAATAGGTTAATAATGACCCTAGAAACAATAACTGAGACAGCTAGTAAAAATGAATAGGGATGGAAAATACAGAATTGATTTATTTTGTTTGCATATCATCATAATATTTTGAATTGTTATGTTTTTTACCATTATGGATTTAGGAGCATAATATATGGTTTTATAAAGTTTTGGATAAGATACATGTGAGGGGAAAACTCATTCCGCTATGCGGCGTGGTCTCACTAGATATCTAAATGGTTCGAGATGGTAGATTATTATTCATACCAGGCTTTATGTCTGTCTCAAAGTTTATGTTTTCCCCTTAAACTCTCAGGTGCTCAGTTGATTTTGAGTAGTTTGGGAGTTGAGGTTTTCAGGTACCTCGTTAGACGAATAAGCTTCTAAAGACGTGTAGAAGGCATGATGCTGTTTAGAGTTCCTTTTTATTTTTGATTCTGCTGTGTTATTTGTATTGTAAAGGAAAAGTTGTTTAATTGCCTATATGTACTCTAATCATCCAAGATGGCATCTTCATATGTCGCTCTGGGCGTATGTAGTAATAATTATATTTTCTCTAAACATGCTCTTGTATTGGGATTATGTAATAAACTTGAAATGTTTAAAAATGGGATGTGAAAGTTGTTCAATGATTTTAATTTTTTTCCATATCCATGTGTATCTGTTATATCAATGTAGCAAACTGTTAGCGCCAAAATTGGTCACTAACGCCCAAATCCATGCAAAAGCACCAACTAATAGTCACAACTCACAGATAGAGTATATGTAGAGAGTAATAATGTGAAGAACAGTCCAAATTAAAAAGAAAGTAGTAAAAATATAGAATTTATAGTGGTTCGGCTGACTCCGGCCCACGACCACTCCAGAAATTTCTTTTTTATTGCTGTAACAATCGATTACCGTTACAAGATGGTAAAGTATCCTCAGCCTTAGAAAATAAAAAGTTAGAGAGTCGAAAGAAGATCCTTTTTCTGAACCCCCACACGCTGTATTTATAGACAAATCTTGAGTTGTTGGGCTTTCTGAATGGTATAGGCCCATCAAGGCCTTCCACCGAGCCACATACCTCCAAGGCTGAACGACCTTCCACCGAGCCACATACCTCCAAGGCTGAACGACCTTCCACCGAGCCACACCGGCCTCACCACAATGCCAAGCCATACCAGCCTCACCGCAATGCCAAGCCACACCGGCCTGACCACAATGTCGAGCTGTCTCACCGACGCCGAGCGACCCTGACCTCACCAATGCCGAGCGACCATGACCTTATCAATGCTAAGCGACCCTTACCTCACCAATGCTGTACGGCCCTGACCTCATCAATGCCGAGCTACCTCACCAACGTCGAACGAATTCCATGCCGAACGGCCCTGACCTCATCAATGCCGAGCTGCCTCACTAACGTCGAACGAATTCCATGCCGAACGGCTTCCATGCCGAGCGACTTCCATGCCGAGAGACTTCCATGCCGAGAGACTTCCATGCCGAGCGACTTCCAATGTAGAGCCGTCTCACCAACGCCGAGCGACTTCTATGCCGAACGACTTCCATGCCGAGCGACTTCCATGCCGAGCGACTTCCAATGTCGAGCCGTCTCACCAACACCGAGCGACTTCTATGCCGAACGACTTCTATGCCGCGCGACTTCTATGCCGAACGACTTCCATGCCGCACGAATTCCATGTCGAGTGACTTCCATGCCGAACGACTTCCATGCCGAGCGACTTCCATGCCGAACGACTTCCATGCCGAGCGGCTTCCATGTCGAATGACTTCCATGCCGAGCGAATTCTATGACGAACGACTTTCATGCCAAGCGACTTCCATTCCCAACGACTTCCATGCCGAATGACTTCCGAAATGTGCTGCGTTACCTATCCATCCAGTCGACTCAAAACTACCGCATCCCATCCTCGATAATTGTGTGGGATCGATTTCACCCTAAAGCGGGGGTGAATAGGGTGATACTATTAATTATAAAAATTATCGCGGAAGCTTATATAATTATTTCAACACAGATAAATCAAAATTATAGCAGCACAGATAATAGAAGAATAATAAATGCAGAAATAGAGCGACACAGAATTTACACAGCTTCGGCAAAACCCTGCCTACGTGCTGCCCCTAAGGTTTCTACTTGAAATTAAGTAGTCACACGCTTACACATGTAAACTCGCGACACCCGCTACTGACTAACCTAACTCTATGCTCAAAACTCTACCACAACTCAGCCACTGAGTTGCGAATTCTCAAACTACGCCACATAGTTTGCCCCCTAGTCACACGACTAGTAAATACAATTATTTAAAGGCAAAATACAAACTAAAAGATAATTAAAAACAAAAACCCCTAATTTTATAAACCAAAATCCTTTAATATAACCGGCCCAAAGATATCTCCCTTCTTTAATATATGCCGGCCCACTTTCTTCTTTTTCTATCTGCTCTGTAAAAATAATGTCGGCCGTTCCTTTTTCCTTTGCTTGCAAATTAGGGCTTCTAATTAGAAGCCGCCGACAATGGTTGCTCGATCGAATGATGATTTAGGTCCTTGCTTTTTCGATCGACTGTCTCTTTGAGTTGCTCACGGCTGCTTATATTTGCGACGAGTTCGAATCTGATTTCGGTATGTAATTTTCTCCTTTTGCTTTTCTGGTTTTGACTTACTTAAACTCAATGCTTTTGTAGCCGATGATGATTGGGTTTTTATATAGGGTTCGAAGCCCTTGATTTTCGTTCGTATATATTTGTTTGAATTCGTCTGTAATTCTCCTCAGCCATTCGATATTGATTGAATGTTGACGATGATTTCTGACTTTGTCAATTCATATATTTTTGGCTTGGTTAGCACGGCTTCGATTTTGACTTTGCTTGGCCACCACGGTGTCGAACTTGAACTGTTCGATTCCGTTCTTTTTGACTTCGTCTTGTGATATTGTTTATGTGATGATTTCTGACCTTCATGGTTGAACTTGCTACTGTTGGTTTCTGACTTGTTCTAATTTTTTTTCTGCTTCAACTTGTTTTTCAACATCACCTGACTTCGGCTTTGACTTCTGGTAGCACTGGCTTTGAATCAACTTGATAATTTTAGTTGTCTTCACTATACATGTATATGCTGCACCACTGTTATCCATGTTTCATATCTGAACTTGTCTGAACTTCTTGTGTTTCATTTGCACTTGGTCATTGTGTATCACTGCATGTTGTATTTGCATTGACTTCTTGTAGCATTTGAGGTTGCTATAGCATTTGAGGTTGCTGTGCTCTGTGTATTTGATAGCCTCGAGCCTGTTGATTCACTGGTCTTTGGTGTATTGAGTTGCATCAATGGTCTTTGCATTTAATCTGGACATATGTGATTTGGCTGCATCTCCATTTGTTGTACTCGAGTTATTTGATTGCATTGAGTACTAAATTGCATTCACTTGTGTACATATTGCATATTCACTTGGTTGGAGCTTTACTTTGTTTTGCATTTGTTGTTTGAGTACAGTCTTCAATGTAGTGTATTGCTTGCATTCATATCCTTGCTGTCTGGTTCAGTCTTGATTTCTTGCATATTGATGTTGATCCACTGTTTCACTGATGCATCACTTGTTGTTGTCTTTTACTTGTGTACCATCCGGAGCTTGCTGTATAAATTTTATATTCTGGCTTGAGTTGCTTTGTTGTTCCATGATTTCGGCATTGTTTGGGTTTATCATGATGTCTGTATATTCATGCTTCCAGTTGTCATTTCTAGTGTGTTCGTAAGTCTGCATTGTGCTTTAAACTTGTGAGCATGATGAACTTCTGGCTTGTGCTTTGAACTTTGGTTTGTGTTTAATTTCATTGTTGTTTTACTGTGTACATGTACACTTGGTGTTGCCATTCATCTGGTTCGGTCTTGTACTACCTGCTGTTCACTTGTAGCACTGCTTACTGGTCCAGTTTCATTGTATTGTACTTGTAGTCTTCATCCATGTACTCTGGTTGTCATGTACATGAAGCAGTGTTGCATTCCTGGTTTGAACCGTGACTTGATTCACAGTTTGAATTCAAGTGTACATCCGAATTTTTGGTCGAGGTTGTGTTGTATGTATCTTGACCCATAGTTTTGTATTGCACCTGAGTTGAATCCAGCTTAAAGCTCGGGTTTGACCTTTTGTTGGTATTCTAACATTATTTTTACTGCACTTGAGTTGACCCCAGCGTTTTGGGTTTGACCTGCGCTCACCTGTCCCAGTAATTTTATCAAGTGTATATATCGGTGTGCACAACCTTGTTTCATATACAGTGATACACTGTGTATGTCACAAGCTGTTCGTGAATGATGAATTCAAAATTAAATGATGACGAACCACCCAAATAACAGAGGCAAATATTGTTTTCAAAATCCACATTTCATTTTATACTGCAAAAATATTTTATTTTCAATTTTACCGCGTCAATGTATATTTTTGCAGATTACTCAAATGCTGGATTCACATTAGAATGAAGTTGAAGATCAGTACGAGTTGAGTGAATGAGTGACATGTAGTGAGGTGCAATGTAAATGTGAATTGTAATTTAATCAAATTTGTATTGTAATTGAAATTGTATATAGTGAGAGTTTAAAATTTGTACTATTCAAAAATTGTAATAAATATTTGTTTGAATAAAATTTCTGTTTGAATTCAAATTTTTATTTTATTCAGCAAATATTTATTTAATCTATGAAAAATAAAATAGTACATTAACAAATACATTTAAATGAATATATATATATATATATATATATATATATGTTTATTATCATCAAACAAAAATCATAGCAATCGTATATTCAACAATCTCCCCATTTTGATGATAACAAACATATATTTAAGATTTTGAACATATTAAACGTATTTGATGATTCCATTTGCTCCCTCTATTTGAATGATTCCTCTCTACACAAAACTCCCGCTTCATATATGCATACAATTAAAAATATGCAAATGAGCCTAGATGCAAATAGAAAATATTTGACCTTTGCTTGATTTTATTTGACAAAATCTTAACTTTTCTCTCCCCCTTTTGTTTTTTTGGCAAGGCCAGCCGGTTTTATAGTGGACCATCCACTTTTATTACAAACGTAATAAAGTTGAAGTACAGGAGTAAGGTAAAGGTACCTTAACTACTAGGAAAATAAAAAAGAAAATACAATATGTGACAGAGATGCCACAGTAGCTACATAAATCACTAAAACTAGGTTTCCTCCAACGAGGAAGAAATAACATCAACCACCGACAGACGGAAAGAATCACATGGTTCAAAACCACAAATACCAGCAAAGGGGCGGAAAAGGGTAGCAAGACAAGGATCATAACCCAAAACATCATAAGAGTATATGAAGGAACGATCCCAAGTTGTATCAGCAAGCATGAAAGCATTCTTACCAGCAAAATGACCATCCAAATCAAGAACTAAGGAATCACCAGACGGTTTGTAGAATAGACATCTAAGATCCAAGTGATCGTCGGATACAAATCGGAAGAAGAAATCATCCTTCGGGTTAAATCTCATGTCAGAAATTTGATCAATCCAACACCTCTCGGGCTCATCCCACACCACAAGCGGGAGATCAGACGCAGTAGCAGCACAGGGAACTTCAGAGGCCACACACGGGATATCAGGAATCAATGGGGAGGCAGGACTAGTAACAGGAAAGGAATCGGGAGGAGGGCCCAGAGAAGATGGAGGAACAGCAGGGGAGGGGGCAAGCTGAGGGGATGAAACCTTAGGCAACCAGATCCGAGACGGAGGACGAGGCAGAGGAATCTTCGGAGCGGCCGCGGTAGCTACTGAATGATGGCAGGAAATAGCAAGATGACCAAAGGAGTGACAGGTGGAGCAAATATCAGGGACCCAACCATAACGAACTCGGACGACGACAACATGCCCGACAGCCAGCTGAACTGGAATAGAATCATGCAGTGTCTTAGAGGGATATATCTCAGTAAGTGCCTTCGAAAACATCAATTTATCACGTGCTACCGTATTAGCATCAAAACATTTCAGTTTTCCAACATTACAAGCCAGCCAATTCAACCCAATCAGTGGCTGAAGAGCAGACGGAATATGCGAAAAGTAAACCCATACAGGGATAGAGAGAACCTGTTCTCGAGCATTAGCGACTGTAGCAGACCATGGAGTAATAATGAAGGGTCTACCATCAAAAAAGGCAGGCTCAGCTTCAAGGACAATCCGACGTTCTTTGGAAGATGAGAACTTGAGATAATACATCGAATCAATTAGCTTAACTTGTAAGTTGCCACAGAGTTTCCAAACCCGTCTACAAACAGAGGATGCATCACGAAGGCGGTAATTAGGTTCCAAGAAAAAGCCAACCAAATAATCAGACCAATAATCCACACCGGCCTGCATAACAATTAGAGGTGGAACCATCACTCCATTCTCCTCAACAATGTCAAAATCCATAGGTGTATAATCTCCTGCATTACGTGGCAAAGTTTTGAACAGTGAAGACCAAGACTTGGGACGAGCCAGTTGCGGGGAAGTAAGACCAGTTTGTAAAGGAGGCCTGGGAATACTAGGAGCTTTATCAGTAACATTTTGATCATTATTCACTGCGGCAATTAAACAAGCACCTGGTGTGCTTTGAGATAAATTGGAATTGACAGCAGGCTTTAATGGTGTCTCAGGACTGATCGTACAAACATTTCGCTGGTCATCCAAAACATCGTTCGTAACACTCCTATCCTCCAAACGAGCAGTAACCACAGGGGGTTGACTGCCGACATCATAGGGAAGAGGACACTCACCTGATAAAGTAATCGTTTTCGGAGCCAGACCATGGTACTCAATCGAATTCAAATGGAGTTTGTGATTCTCGACATTAGTATCAATCGCGTTTAAAGGAGAAGCTCTGCCAGATCTTGCGTCCAAGGTCGTTTCAAAGCATGTAGCGCTCACATCCACACGGCTCAAGAGAGGCCTAACAACTGCATCATTCAAGGACGGCAAAGAACTACGCAAAGGGGGAAACTTAGAGTTCGAGAGAAGTCCAGGAGACTCAATATCAGAGGACATCGCGTTGAAAACGCGACCAGATCTTGTTGACGACGGCGAGAAAGGGAACGAAACGGGGGAAGCCGAGGAGAAAGGAGCATGGGAGATGGGGATGAAGCGGAAAGAAACGTGGCATGGAAGGAATTCAGGGAGGAGAAGATGAAGTAAACAGAGAGGAAGCCGCAGTCGCAGTCGCCATTGTTTGCAACCTTCCAAAACTTTGGGGACAGGGAGACTATGTCGCCCTGACCTTCGGTTAAGCCGTTTTAAAGTGGCCGTGCACTATGTCTCATTATTGTGGCCGCTGGGAATCGAACCGGTGCCACTACAACACAATGTAGCAACATCCACTATGTCGAAACCACTGGACCACTAGAACTTGAAAAAACTTTGGGGCCAAGGAAACTATGTTTGCCCTGGCCTTCGGTTAGCCGGTTTTATAAGTGGCCGTGCACTATGTCTCATTATTGTGGCCGCTGGGATTCGAACCAGCAAAAGAGTAATAGAATTAGAAAAATGGAGATAAAGTGATAGATATAATCCAACATTAAAACTCAATTGAATATAAATATTAAATTTCAATAAAAATCAAACAAAAATCATAAATACTTTATTAGGCGCATATTCCACTTTTAGAATGATGGGAATAATGTCATCATATAAAACCATACAGTTGTGTCTATTTGTGGTATATTTATATCAGGAACTTGAATATCTACCAACCATGCATAACCGTTAGGACTTTTAAATGAGATTAGTAGTATTCCAATTTTATTTTTAAAAAATGAATTCAAGTATCTTCTAACCACGCATAACCGTGAGGACTTTTAAATGGGATTAGAATCAACTCATTTACTATTAAAAAAAATCAATTTTGATATGCGTTCCATACATGCATAACCATGAGCACTTTTAAATGAGCATGAAAAAACATAACAAATTCCAAGTAATTCACCCATGTATAACCGTGAGGACTTTTAAATGAGAGTGAATACTTTGGATTTTATTTTATTTTATTTTATTATTATTATTATTTTATTAAAAAATGAAAAATGAAAAACGAACGATTCCTGTTTAAAGTACCACATATTGACAAACTATATAGAATTTCGATGAGTGGTGGTCGTTAGAAATATGATAGAAATGGAGATGGGCATGGAATTTTTACCAACATAAAGTTTTATAACTCTTGTTTATATTTCTAAAGAAATTTACTAATTATACCATCTCCAGTCATAATATATGATAAATATCAACACTCGTCACTTTTTCAATCACTATTTATCTTTTCGATAATTATTAGGGAGTCGGATTTTTCAAAATAGTCGTTTAAAATCAAATTCAAAAATAATTATAAAATCAATTTTTCAAAATGACTGATCTGAAAACATGGTCAAAAATAATTTTCTCGAAGGGGTTATATGAGAAAAATTTATACTATTTGAAAATTATTTGAAATGAAAAATATGCAGATATTTTCTTTGAAAAACGATGCAGTTACTAAATGTCTCAACAAAAATTAAGTTCAACCAGTAATTTTTCTATCAACTAGATTACCAGTCTAATCTGCATCTGAATTTCTCTTTCACTCAAAATTATCATTAATTGAATTTGATAGATCAGACCATGAAGTGTGCAACAAAAAAAAATCAAAATCAATTTAACAGCTTTTTAAATGACATTCTCTTGAATTTGAATTGGAGTTGTGTAAATAATCAAAAACCATGAATATAGAGTCAGCCGTAAGATAACCAAATGTATTATCATCCAATAAAACACTATTATTAATCCAAACTAATATATATGAAGTAATTCAAAGACTCTACAGATTTGTATAGTGTTCTTGGCATAAGAATATAATTGGCCAACAATTTTGAATAAGTCAGAATCAAAATCATCATTATTTCATCATCACATTATTGGCTGATTTAACTCAGATTACGGTGCAGATTATCACATTTAATATATCGTTCAAATAAATATACCATTGCATGTTTTACCTTTACGATATTTTTCGTTGTTGTCCATTGTGATTCTGTCACCTTTATACTAGGCTAAGGAACTTTGCTTTGTCGCCCGTTGTGTTTCTGGAACAGCCAGAATCCGGATAACACTGTTGTTGTTTCTTAGCCTGCCACCACTCCTACACGATAAAAGATTTTTGTGACCTATTTGTTTTTATAGGTCCATGATTGTTAGTGGTAGAATATTTTGAAAAATAATTTTGTGGAGACCCAAAACTATTTATATATGTTCCTTTCGGTATCCAGATTTGTTTAACTTTGAGAGATTTTATATTTATGCCTTTTGGAACCCAAATTGGCATAGTTTTCACGTGTTTGGGTCTATACCAACAATTATTGTGATTGTGTCCAAATTTTCTACAAATTGTGCACATTGAATTTACTTGATTAATCTCATTTCTAACATTTTTAGATTGATTATATCCAAGCCCTTGTCTAACTGTATTAACATTTTGCTTCCCCAACAGCATATTCAACGATTTTTCACTTTTTGAAAATTTATCTAAAGTCGTTGACAATTGTTGGACCTGTGTTTTGAGAGATTCATTTTCGTTTAATAATTATGTGCACTTTTTAATAGAATTTTTTCTTCTTGTATTTTCACTTTCTTTCAAAATCAGAATTTCATTTTCAAGTGATTTTATATTAATTACTGATTTTTTAATTTCTTCTTCAAATAATGGACACTTATCACACTTAGGGATCCTACTTTGATAGGTTTTAACTAATTGGTCAAGTTGTTTATTTAAATCTATCAAAGTATCTTTTTGAGATTCAAGTTTGGCATGCTTCTCCCTAAGTCGTTCAAAACAGCCATTTACTTCGTGGAAATATATAAGTAATTCTGAGTGAGTGAGTTTTGATACCTCGCTTGGCTCGTCATCGGCGCTATCAGTTATATTTCCTTGAAGGCATATATCTGCTTTCTCACTCTCACTACTAGTACTTTGATTATCTTCATCACTTGTATTCCACATGGCTGCAAAAATTCTCCTTTTTTATTTCTTTTCAAAGTCGCGTCGATTTTGCGGACAATTGGGCTTGATGTGTCCGGGTTGGTTGCACTTGTGACAGATGATCTTCTGTTCTTCTGAGTAGTCTAATGCCTTGGCTATTCTGCTTTTCAATTTTTGATTTCGAGTTGGATTTCCGTATTTGTAATTCCACCTTTTGAATTTCTTTATTATCAGCTCCAATTCTGCTGCTCCATCATCATCATCACTTTATGTTGTTCCTTTAAGAGCTATTGATTTATTTCGAGTATCACCTCCTTCACGCTCTTCCTTGAATTTCATTTCTAGCTCATAAGTGGTGAGATTTCCGATGAGTTCTTCAACTTTCATCTATTTTAAATCTTTTGATTCTTGAATGGTAGTCACTTTGGGTTCAAAACTTCGTGGAAAGACTCTGAGGATTTTTCGGACTATCTCCAACTCTGTGTATGATTTTCCGAGAGCTTTTGATTTGTATACGATATTGGAAAGTCGTCCATACATCTCTTTGATATTTTCTTCCTTCGCCATTTTGAAGTTCTCATATTCGCTGCTTAGCATGGCAAGGAGAAATTCTTTGACTTGAGATGTTCCTTCGTGAGTCACTTCTAGTGTGTGCCATATTTCCTGCGCAGTTAGACAATGTGAGACACGATTAAATTCAAATTGATCCAATGAACAGATAATAGAATTCATTGCTTTAGCATTAGCATTTTATAATTTATTTTCTAGTTTTGTCCATTGATTCTTTGGTTTCTCTATTTCCTGATTATCTACAATTATAGTTGGTGCTCTATAGCCTGTCTCAACAATATTCCAAGCGTCAATGGTTTTCAGAAAAAATTTCATTCTATTTTTCCAGTAGGCGTATTCACCGTTGAATATTGGTGGTCTAACTATGGACTGACCCTCAGCAAAAACATTATTAAAAGAAGCCATTTTAAAAATTCGAATTTTTAAAACAAAAATTAGTTTTTGAAAAACGAATTGTTTAAAAACAAAAATTAGTTTTTGAAAAACGAATTTTTTAAAAACAAAAGTTGACTTCTATTCCTAGCTCTGATACCACTTGTAGGATTGATTTCATCCTAGAGGGGGGGTGAATAGGGTGATACTGTTAATTATAAAAATTATTGCGGAAGCTTATAAAATTATTTCAACATAGATAAATCAAAATTATAGCAGCATAGATAATAGCAGAATAATAAATGCAGAAATAGAACGACACAGAATTTACCCAGCTTCGGCAAAACCCTGCCTACGTGTTGCCCCCAAGGTTTCTACTAGAAATTAATTAGTCACACGCTTACATACGTAAACTCGCAACACCCGCTACTGACTAACTAACTCTACGTTCAAAACTCTGCCATAACTCAGCCATTGAGTTGCGAATTCTCAGACTACGCCACGTAGTTTGTCCCCTGGTCACACGACTAGTAAATACAATTGTTTAAAGGAAAAATACAAATTAAAAGATAATTAAAAACAAAAACCCCTAATTTTATAAACCAAAATCCTTTAATATAACCGGCCCAAAGATATCTCCCTTCTTTAATATATGTCGGCCCACTTTCTTCCTTTTCTATGAGCTCTGTAAAAATAATGCCGGCCGTTCCTTTTTCCTTTGCTTGCAAATTAGGGCTTCTAGTTAGAAGCTGCGAACAATGGTTACTCGATCGAATGATGATTTAGGTCCTTGCTTTGTCGATCGACTATCTCTTTGAGTTGCTCACGGCTGCTTCTATTTGCGTCGAGTTCGAATCTGATTTCGGTATGTAATTTTCTCCTTTTGCTTTTTTGGTTTTGACTTACTTGAACTCGATGCTTTTGTAGCCGATGATGATTGGGTTTTTATATAGGTTTCGAACCCCTTGATTATCGTTTGTATATATTTGTTTGAATTCGTCTGTAATTCTACTCGGCCATTCGATATTGATTGAATGTTGACGATGATTTCTGACTTTGTCAATTCGTATATTTTTGGCTTGGTTAACACGGCTTCGATTTTGACATTTCTTGGCCACCATGGTGTCAAATTTGAACTGTTCGATTCTGTTCTTTTTAACTTCGGCTTGTGATATTGTTTATGCGATGATTTCTAACCTTCGTGGTTGAACTTGCTACTGTTGGTTTCTGACTTGTTCTAATTTTTGTTTTCTGCTTCAACTTTTTTTTCAACATCACTTGACCTCGGCTTTGACTTCTGGTAGCACTGGCTTTGAATCGACTTGATAATTGTAGTTTTCTTCACTATACATGTATATGCTGCACCACTGTTATCCCTTTTTCATATCTGAACTTGTCTGAACTTATTGTGTTTCATTTGCACTTGGTCACTGTGTATCACTGCATGTTGTATTTTCATTAACTTCTTGTAGCATTTGAGGTTGCTATAGCATTTTAGGTTTTTGTGCACTGTGTATTTGATAGCCTCGAGCCTGTTGATTCACTGGTCTTTGCTGTATTGAGTTGCATCTCTGGTCTTTGCATTTAGTCTTGACATATGTGATTATGTTGCATCTCCATTTTTTGTACTCGAGTTATTTGATTGCATTGAGTACTGAATTGCATTCACTTGTGTACATATTGCATATTCACTTGGTTGGAGCTTTACTTTGTTTTGCACTTGTAGTCTGAGCACAGTCTTCACTATAGTGTATTGCTTGCATTCATATCCTTGTTGTCTGGTTCAGTCTCGATTTCTTGCATATTGATGTTGAGCCACTATTTCACTGATGCATCACTTATTGTTTCCTTGTACTTGTGTACCATCTGGAGCTTGCTGTATAAATTTTATATGCTGGCTTGAGTTGCTTTGTTGTTCCATGATTTCGGCATTGTTTGAGTTTATCATGATGTCTGTACATTCATGTTTCCAGTTGTCATTTCTAGCGTGTTCGTAAGCCCGGACTGTGCCGTAAATTTGTGAGCATGATGAACTTCTAGCTTGTGCTTTGAACTTGCATTTTGTACTTTGGTTTGTGTTTAATTTCATTGTTGTTTTACTGTGTACATGTACACTTGGTGTTGCCATTCATCTGGATCGGTCTTGTACTACCTGCTGTTCACTTGTAGCACTGCTTACTGGTCCAGTTTCATTGTATTGTACTTGTAGTCTTCATCCATGTACTCTGGTTGTCATGTGTATGAAGCAGTGTTGCATTCCTGGTTTGAACCATGACTTGATTCACAGTTTGAATTCAAGTGTACATCCGAATTTTTGGTCGAGGTTGTGTTGTATGTATCTTGACCCATAGTTTTTTATTGCACCTGAGTTGAATCTAGCTTAAAGCTCGGGTTTGACCTTGTGCTGATATTCTAACATTATTTTTACTGCACTTGAGTTGAACTCGGCGTTTTGGGTTTGACCTGTGCTCACCTGTCCCTGTAATTTTATCAAGTGTATATATCGCTGTGCACGGCCTTGTGGCATATACAGCGATACACTGTGTATGTCACAAGCTGTTCGTGAATGATGAATTCAAAATTATATGATGACAAACAACCCAAATAACTGAGGCAAATATTATTTTCAAAATCAACATTTTATTTTATACTGCAAAAATATTTTATTTTCAATTTTACTGCGTCAATGTATATTTTTGCAGATTACTCAGATGCCGGATTCACATTGGAATGAAGTTGAAGATCAGTACAAGTTGAGTGAATGAGTGATATGTAGTGAGGTGCAATGTAAATGTGAATTGTAATTTAATCAAATTTGTGTTGTAATTGAAATTGTATATAGTGAGAGTTTGAAATTTGTACCATTCAAAAATTGTAATAAATATTTGTTTGAATAAAATTTCTGTTTGAATTCAAATTTTTATTTTATTCAGCCAATATTTATTTAATCTATGAAAAATAAAGTAGTATATTAACAAATACATTTAAATGAATATATATATATATATATATGTGTGTGTTTATTATCATCAAACAAAAATCATAGCAATCGCATATTCAACAAATTGAGCTGGATCATAGACTCTCCGGGCTCTTACTTGATCCCATCCTATCACTCTTCGGTGAAGGGGAAACAGCGTTGAGTGAGCCAATCCTGTCGCTTTCCGACAAAGCAGTGTCACTCCCTGCACTCCGGTTCAGTGTCCCTGAACGTTAAGCGATGCCCTGACCCACCTAGATCGACATCAGCCTCTCTGGGCTCTTACTGGATCCCATCCTATAATTCTCCGGTGTAAGGAAAACGACATTGAGTGAGCCAATCCTGTTGCTTTCTGGCGAAGCAGCGTCACTCCCTGCCCTCCTTTTCAGTGTCCTTGAACATTAAGCGATGTCATGGCCTAAATCCTAAGCTGATTACAACTACTCCGGGCTCTTATCGAACCTTGGTCCAATCGCTTACCGGTGAATGGGGAACGACGTTAAGTGAGTTGATCCTGTCGCTCTCCGACGAAGCAACTCACTTCTTGCACTCCGGACCCTGTCTCTCTGGTTAGGGTCATAAAGAGATTAATTTCAAATTGACTTCCAATATTCATCCTTTAACTCTTCGGTCCAAGGTTTATTTCATGAAATTCAAGTTCATTTATTAAATTAAAATTGCAAATGTTCAACCACAAACAAAGGAAAAATCTAGATACTGCGACTCTGGGCAGAGCAGTCTATTACCAACTCAGAGCATGCCTGAGGATCTCTCCGGTTCCCACACATGTGTAAGTGGAATAGCTGTTTTATTTTGAAATCAAAACCTAACAATTTTGTGGAATCGACCAGAGTTCAAGTCTTGAACTTGGCCCATGCAATCATGATTAATCAATGACGAGTTGTGATCCCGATCCAGGATTAGTTCTGTTGGGTGCAGGCGGTAGTTGCTCAGGTCCTACGGCCGCTGTCCGATTTCTCACGTACTGTGGCAATCTACCATTTCTAACATACTCTTCCACCTCATCCTTCAAATGGCGGCATTCATCAGTAGCAAGTCCTTCAGCTCATGGAATAGGCAATACTTTCCACTTATACATTCCCATTCCGTGGGATCTCTCCTAGGTGGTTTCCGATAGGGGAGGGCCCTCGAGTTTCCATGTAAATCCGTTCCAGTTTTGCCGTCAAGTCAGCATATTGTTTGAATCTGGGTTCTCGGAATTTCTTCCGTTTGTCAGAACCATCGTATCTGTCATCGTGCTTCCGGTTTCCTTTGTCGATTCTAGTCTGTTCCTTGAAGGTTCCTTCATTTTGCACGGTGTTTATTTCTCGCCTTTCGGTGCGTGAATCTTCTAGCTGAATGAACCTTTCAGCTTCATGATAGAATTCTCCAAGGTCTTGTAGTGGATCTCTTGCCAAAGAATCCTTAAATTTTGTGCCTTGCACAACCCCTGCTACCGCCGCCATCAAAATCATCGATGGATCCGGGCGATCTACTGAAGCCACTGTTGCATTGAATCGCAATAGAAAATCTCTTATAAACTCTTCGGTCCTCTATTTCATTGAAGCTAAGGTCATCACACTCTTAGGTCACGTCACGTGGACCCTAAACTGTCTCATGAAGCATTCCACTAGCTCACCCCATGTTCTGATTGATCCATTCTCTAGCTACTTGAACCAAAGCGCAGCCAAGTCTATTAGATATAGAGAGAAGCATCGTGCCATCACTTCCTCGGATGCCCCCAACACTTCCATATACGTGATATATCTAGTAATATGCATGGTCGGGTCTGATTTTCCATCATAAGGATCCAGCGTGGGTAACTTGAACTTTGGAGGATTTTTTGCATTTATGATATTCGTAGTGAACAGACTCCGACTGACTTCCTCTAAGCCTCTGCTTGACAATCCTCCTCTCATAATCCTTCTTACTAATCCAGCCATCCGCTCGTCTCCATCTAGGGATAGTCCTCTGTTTACATCTCTACCTTGCCTCCCACGTCCTGGGGGGTACTCCGGGTAGTACTCTTCATGTTGGTCATTTACATTCACGTTGGTCCTTGCATGCTGAGCTTCATTCACCGCTCTCTCAGTATCCAATCCTAGAGGTCTTCCCCCGAGCCTTTGCTGATTTCCTTCAATCCCTCCAGTCTGGTCCTGGTGTTGACCTTCAGAAACTTCTATAGCTCTGGTTCCTTGTTCTGCAATGCCAGCAGCCGCATTTGGTCCATTCCCTTGACTTTATGGTCCAACATGTCTAACCTGTCGAAGCAGGTTCTATATGATGTCTTCCTGTCTTTTTAGCATCGTCTCCATCTCGTCCCTAGTGATATAGATGGATGCTTGACCTGCTCCAGCTCCCGAGGAGGCCTCTTGACTTCCCTCCTGATTGCTTCTTTCTGTCACTTGCTTCCTTATTGATGGCCTAGCCATTGCTTTCTAGAATCCAAGTTCCTAGCTCCAAAATCCCCGAGTACTTGCCTTCTCAGTGAAAGCACCAAAATGTTAGCGCCAAAATTGGTCACTAACTCAAATCCACGCGAAAGTACTAACTAACAGTCACAACTCATAGATAGAGTATATTAGAGAGTAATAAGGTGAAGAACAATCAAAATTAAAAAGAAAGCAGTAAAAACACAGAATTTATAGTGGTTTGGCTGACTCCGGCCTACGTCTACTCCATAAATTTCTTTATTATTGCTGTAACAATCGATTACCATTACAAGATGGTAAAGTAGCACCAGCCTTACAAAATAGAAAGTCAGAGAGCCGAAAGAAGATCCTTTTTCTAAACCCCCACACGCTGTATTTATAGAAAAATCCTGAGTTGTTGGGCTTTCTGAATGGTATAGGCCCATCAAGGCCTTCCAACGAGCCATATACCTCCAAGGTTAAATGACCTTCCACCGAGCCACACCGGCCTCACCACAGTACCAAGCCACACCAGCCTCACCACAATGCCGAACCACACTGGCCTCACCACAATGTCGACCTGTCTCACCAATGCCAAGCGACCCTGACCTTACCAATGCCGAGCGACCCTGACCTTACCAATGTCGAGCGAACCTGACCTCACCAATGCCGAGCGACCCTGACCTCATCAATGCCGACCCATCTCACCAATGCCGAGCAAATTCCATGCCGAACAACTTCCATGCCAAGCAACTACCATGCTGAGCGACTTCAATGCCAAGCGACTTCCTTGCCGAGCGACTTCCATGCCAAGCGACTTCCATGCCGAGCGACTTCCATTTCGTACGACTTCCATGCCGAGCGACTTCCATGCCGAACGACTTCCATGGCGAGCAACTTCCATGTCAAAAGACTTCCATGCCAAGAGACTTCCATGCCGAACGACTTCCATGCCGAGCAACTTCCATGCCGAACGACTTCCATGTCGAGCGACTTCAATGCCGAACGACTTCCATGCCGAGTGGCTTCCATGCCGAGCGAATTCCATGTCGAACGACTTCCATGCCATGCAACTTCCATGCCGAATGACTTTCATGCCGAACGACTTCCAAAACGTGTTGCGTTACCTATCCATCCAGTCGAGTCAAACCTACCGCATTCCATCCTCGATAACTGGGAAACCGATATAGTTAAATCATCCTGCCTACAACCTTGCCAATAGGCAGGATAACACCAACATTATTGTATTTGGTTGCCGAGAATTATTAACCACGGATGACTGAAACATCTATAACCATTAGTTTTAGGCCACCAAGTGGGTGATTTTATAGTTTGTTCTGGCTAAATGGCTCAGATTTTATATAACGATCTAATGGATGATGATGATCTAAACTCCTATAAATAGATACTTAACCTAATACTAAAACCCTAATTTCATATTAACCGTAACAGAACTCCGTTTCTCTAAAGACATAACGCTCTTTCTTCCCAAATCAATTTTCTTGAAAAACAAAAACAAAAATTAAATCCAAGAGATTAAAGAAGGAGGAAACAAATTAAATGAAGGAGTGTTTTTCACTAAGCAAAGGCGATTCTAAGCGAACTAGAAGGGGATAACATTCAAAAGGTGGTTGGGTTCATAATTAAAATGATAATTTACGTGTAATTAAGTTTGTTATACCTTATTTGATCTAGATTTGATTTAGTATAATCAGAAAATTGTTTTTCTACTGATTGTAATAGATTGGAAATTTAATAAGAGCATAACTTATTTGAATATTATCCTTGTCTAATCTAAGATAGTTTATAACATAATTGCTTGAACAAAAGTTGACTTGAGTTAAACACGTCCTTATTTTTAAATTGAATATAGATAGATATAACCATGTTGATTCCAAACCTAAGTTAATTTGGTTTATTGAAATTGAATATGAAACTGTATATGGAATTGTATATAAAATTGAATGTGAAATCGTGAAACGATTACCAATTGTAGATTTAAAAATTAGAGTTTACTATAATGAAATTTTTTAATTAACATAAAACGAATGGTAATTAAACCAAAAAAATTAAATGTTAAAACAACACTGACTTATCGACAAGCTTACAAGAGCCGGTCGACACTAAGCATTCGACAACCCCAATGACCAATGGTCGACCGATTATCGGTTTGCAGGCGCAATCCAAACCTCGAATTAAGGATCATGATATTTATTTATTTATATATAATTTATATATGGTATTAATATATTAGCATGGAAATTAGTTCCCTAGGTTAATGACTCTAGGACATTATGGGACTAGATAGATGTGTATGTTGTCTTTAAGGCCTAGACGCTATTTGTTCGGGGTGGTTGACAGTTGACTGAGGTAATTCCATCATAAATTGCACTCATATGAGGTTCTACCGTGTGTGTGCAACATTGATGGTGATGTCTAGAGAAGTGTGCAGACCAACACTAACGGGAGGTTGCTTGGTATACACGGCGACGAGGACATCTTATAGTATTGTTGATGGATGTCTGACGTTATGCAATAAGTGGCGTTATATTACCATTGAGAATGGACACATATGCAGTGGAGCATAAGACATCTTTGGTACGAGTCGGCATTACGAGCTCCACTTTAATGCGTAAATACGATATGTGTAGCCATAAATTGGGAATGTTGTCCAAAAGTTGATATAGTAGGTCACCCTATATTAGAATAGTTCTAGTATTAATTAGCCGATCCATAGTTTTTTGAGGTTTGGTTATGTAACAACCCGTATATTTGGACCATTTAAATTGACAATAATCCACACATGTCAACTTAAATAATACAAAACACGAATCATTATGGGATTATAAATACATAAATGTAAATGAGAATCAATACAACATCACAGACACAGAACAGTCATAGAATAATGCAGCAGAAAATACATCGTCATAATGGCAGTTCATGAAGCTACTACATGAAGTACAACAATGTCTTAACATAAAGTGACTAAAAGGAAATACATAATCCAATAGACTAAGACATCAATACAGAAATAGAAATAGACTGATAAAGATAAATGTTAAGCCTTCGGCATCTTCAACCAACCTTGATCAGCAACTGGATAGCTTCAGACTGACCCGAGCATATACAAAAGGGAAACACTTGAGTCAGGACTCAAAATCTTATATAGAATAATCAAGTGCAAGGAATAAAGTCCATAACTCAAAGATGAATAAAATAACATCTCTAAGGGTCCGATAAACTATCTATATATACAATAGAATACGATATGTAGATAATGTCTAATCAGTAAAGTACGATATTAAAATAGCGTTAAGGCGTTACCATAATTCCCCTTAACATATTTTATAATGCCATAGTCTATACAGCACCGTAAACCCCACCGTAAACTAGTGGTTATAAGAGGGTACCCCATAGGTATAACACAAAACAAAACGTAGTGGTTGCGAATAGGATAATCAGTATGACAAGGTACATGAGGCGATACCAACTAGGATTCTAGTAGTTGCGTGATCCGGACTGATGTTGAGCATAGCCAGCAGCTACCTCAACACCGCGAAACATCACTCCCAAATCAAGGGGTGCACCCAAATCGAATCACAAAATTAATAGATATGGCATCGAAGAAGCGTGTCCGCTAGAGGTGGCGAACCTCAATGGCCCGACGCGGCTCCTGTTTTAGTCATGTTAGGGGTCATCCAATATCGTTCTCTTTCTTCAGTCAACGCATTCACCAAATCATCCACTTCATTCTGGATCGACATTTCGCGTATAATGGTTATTAAAGTGGTTTTCGGTATCGACAGAGAGTATGTCCATTCCCGATCCCGGTCTCTTTAATAACTACGTATTTATTACCCGATGGTCGGTTAAATTAAAGATTAAACAAATCAAAGTCCAAAAGTCAAGGTGCAAATTTGACTTCCAAAATTTGACATTTCACGATTCAATTTATTTCGGATATTTAAAACTTATTTTCAAATGCAATCTTTAGTTCAAACATTTGAGTTAACAATAAAATTAAGTATTCAAGTTCAATTTAATAAGGTCTAAATGTCGCTTATTAAATTTAGTTCATAATCAATGAATTCAATTTAATGGTAAATTTAGTTTGAATCATTAAATCAATTGCTATTCATTTCACTTCATGTTTACATCCACTCTTATCATAAATTTGATTAAATCAATTTCATTAACTAAATTCTCTTTTATCAAAACTTCATTTGATTTATTTACCAATTCAATTAAATTTCTATTCAAAGAAATCCATTTCCATTTATTTGGTTCACTAATCTACACATCACAGATAAGTTATTTCCGAGTTACAAATCAACTCAATCCATATTCCGTTTACAATGTCCTAATTTGATTAATTCATTAAATTTAAAATCATTTTAAATTTAAATTATCACTAAGTTAAATCCATAAAACTTTAGTTAGTTTTGTATTCCACTTAAGTCAAATTTTCTTAATCTCAAATTAAATTTATAACAAGTTCCAAATCTATTTAATTAAAACCGAGTTTAAATCTAAATCTAAATCTAACAAATCTAATAAATTTTTAAAATTTTAAATTCTAGAACTTACTTGTTTCTAAATTTCATTTCAGTTAAATTTTCCAATTCATTTTATTCAAGTAAATAGGTTTATTAATCCGTTTCGGTTAAATCCATTAATTTATTCCAATTTAATCCATTAATTTTTTCAATTTAATCCATTAATTTATTTCATTTTAATCCATTAATTTCGTTACTTAATTTCCAAACAAATTGTTGAGTTCATTCCTTAATTTCAAATATATTTCAATTTCAAAATGATTTTTGTTGACCAATCGGGTTTCTTGTTTTTATTTATCTATCCTAGGCCAAGTTGTTTAATTGGGTATTTATCATTTCAACCCAATATCATTCAATATAAAACAAAGCATAGCAAAGGGAACTTGCAGTGTGATAACTGGGATGGTGTCAAAGTAAATAAACAAGCAATAGCAACCATACATAACAATTCAACAATTTATTAAATAATCCCGAAATAATCATATTAACTTACATTTGTTATTTATACAAATTAATATAATTGTTCCTAGAATCCACACTATCATTTCATGCAGATTAAAGATTATTACATTATGGTTTTCACTTGGTGTCGATTATCAAATTACTACATCAATCATACATTCAAGGGTTCAAAGTGAGGTTAACGCTAATTCCACGTGTCGATTTATTTAACATTTAAAGGGGGTCAAGTTCAACATATATAATCCATTTTAAATTGTTAACTATCCTATATCAAATTCAATTTCATATTAATTATCGCTTGTATTAACAACCAAATTCACATCACATAGCAAATTTAGTGTCACAACTATTTACCATAAACCAACATCAAATCACAATTTATCACGTTAAGTCTTTTTAAACAATACATGGCGTCAATTTAGAAAATTTAAATTCTATCAATACTCCATTTTAACTTGTATAGCAATTAACAGTTTTATTTCAACCATTTTTTTTACAATCAACAATTTAATATCCAAATTAATGTTAACAACAATTATCACTTGATTATCATAGCATAATAGATTGAGTCGTGAATGAAATATTCACCTTGCGTGGTTAGAGAAGATTGGACGACGAAGCGCGTAGATGGATAGATAATATAGACACCAACAGGCATGACACAGATATGAACGACTATCCAAAGCAAGACTCAACATGATGGAGATGCTAGCCTAGATTTCCGGATTAGCAGCTGCAAACCACGAAACCAGAACACGTGAGCCAATATTGATTAAACAGAAGATATTATAAACTGCCTATATAATACAGTTTATATGTATATTTTTTTCCTCGACTTCAGTTTAGGAAGGCAGCAAAGAGCTACGGCGAAGTCTCCGTGGAGAGTAGGGGTGGTCATCGGCGTTGGATAGTAGCATCGGAGGGGAGGTTCGGTCGTGCCGATGGGTTTTTTGGTGGTGAGTCTTAGGAATTTCTGAGTTGGGTCTGAATGGCAGGTTTCGGGTCTTGGGAAGCTCGCTCTGGCCATGGCAAGGTGGAGGCAAGGGTACGGCGGCGGCGACGACGTGGGCCTGGGAATGCGCAATGATGGATAGGCTTGTTGAGGCCGTGGCTTTGGGTTGGGATCTGGGTCGTTGGGCGGAGCCTGGGGCGTGGCTTCATCGGGGGGATCATCGGCGTGGACGTAGGGCAGTGGGATCGGTGTTGGGGTGAGGCGGAGGCGATGGTGAAGGGGCGAAGTAGGTCGCGGTGGTTGCAGTGTCAGACTCGGGTTGGGTTTTGAGGGGGAGCGCACGATGACGCGGCATGGGTTCAGGCGACGTGCGGTAGTCAGTGCGAAGGGGGTTGGACGTGCATGGAGGAGTTTGGCTTCGTGAGTTTCTTACTGGAAGTAAAGAAATAAAATAAAATATGAAGGAGGAAGAAGAAAGGAAGTGCAGAGCAGGAGTCTACTAACCAGTAGATTATAAAATGTAAGCAACGAATGAATAAAGGGAACGACAGCTTGCTTATATAAATAGTACAGAAATTGACAGGTCTCCACTTGAGTGCCTTGGTAACCGAAATGGCTGTTGGCTTTCCAAGACAACTGAATAGTCAAAGACTCCTAGAATTCTGAGCGTTGGAGAAAGTTGGGTACCGGTTTGTCCTGCGTAACAGACCAGTTTGTACTCCGTTAACAATTATAATTTGCAACTCCGTACTCCGATTGACACAAATAAATACACCGTTTTGATCAGCACGACGAGGCGGACACAACGGTATGAAGATATTGATGGTTTGACATTGTTTACGAAGTGATTAATCTTATTGAACCATTTGCTCGAGCGAACATTTTAACTAGCAATTAAAAGAGAAATTTGACGAAATGATATGCGCCATCATTTTCAGAATATTTTTCCTATGCAACATTGAGAAAAATATTCGAGTTCGTACGATAGAAAATTTACACATGAAATTTAAACTAATACGTAAATGCGACGAGCGAAATTTACTTCAATAATTTTCAACGAAATTTGGCGTACGCCTATGTCTATATAAAAGCATTCCAAATGTGAAGTTTGAATAGCAATGGAATTTGTTTGTGAAAATTCGAATTTCCACACTAAATAAATGATTTTTAAAATTTTAAACTGGGTCTGAATTTCAGGGTCGTTATAGGTTATTTGTTCGACCTAAGAATAAACCTTCACAAAAAGTTGGTGTAGTTGTATTTAGAGTTATAACCCTTAGGATAATGAAATATACCTTAGGAAGTAGTTCATAAACACAAGTAGAACATCCTAGGTCACATAGAGCGTTAATGAAGTCAATTGCCAATGATCACCATATATTAATGACGTAATTCACTCCCCATACTTTTCTCTGATCCATTCCTTTGCTTTTCCCCCACCATAGGAGGACAGGGGAGCAGATGATTGGCCCAGATCTAGTACATTGAAAGGCAAGCTTGACATTGGCATTTCTTATTATTTTTCATTACTCTCCATGTAATTATTAATCGTAGTTAGTATTTATCAAACTATAAGTTGTATTTCTGTAAACTCTGGATTATGACTAGGTATGTTTTGAGACTGTGTTCTTTGTGATATTTTCTAAGATGCCAATTTTCTATATTTATATTCTCCTGCCTTTCGCTGTGACATTTGAAAGTTTAGAATGTTTTACATTTTATGCTTATATTTTTAGTCTTTACAAAGTTTAAAAACCATTAGCTCATACTTCTTGACATGAAGCAAGTCCAAAATGCACTCTAGATTTTGGAACGTTGTGTCTACAGGTGTGGCTTGTCACATTTGGTATCAAAGCATGGTTTAAGATTCCTTATGAGTTAGGTGCATATTGAGAGAATGTACTTGAAAAGTTTTAGAAAAAATGTTTTCCAAAAGGTTTTCAAAAAGTTTTTCAAAATGGGTTTTTAAAAGTGTATATATGTATGGATAAAGGCTTTTCAAAGGTTTTATAAATATAATACAAAAAGCAAACGCTATGACTTATTCTTGCCAATAATATCTGTGAAAAAGTTGTTAATATTTATTAAATCACAGATAGAGAGGATGAGTGATCTCGCTGATTGTGGCTTAGGTGATATAGTTTAGATTCTGGGCATGAACGTCCCGATTTCATTCCGTTGGTATTTGCAAGTGAGAGGACAGGCTAAGCTTAAACCAAATAGGGGACCCATAGAACAGGCACCAGGTGTAGTTTCTGCCCACCCACAAGCCGTCAATTTTGCTAAGCTATGTAAGTATTTTGTGAGTATAGATGGGAAGTCGTATGAGGGGACCAAGTCGTATGTGGACTCGAAGGCATGCATCGACACTCGTGAGAGGATTTTCGGATTGATGGGTCTTGGAGATGACAGTAAGAGACAGCTTGCCGCCTGGCGTTTACAGGAAGAGGCTTTGAATTGTGGGCTGGTAGCGGGGAAATTGGTGAAGGAGGGATTACTTGAGGAGAGTTTAGAAAGCATTTTGAGATGTAGTTTCTTTACATTGTAGAGAAGGAAGTAGATTTGGAGAATCTCTTACATTTGCAGCGAGGAGCAATGTCGGTGAAGGAATATGTAAATTAGTTCAATGAGTCGGCCATGTTTGGTATGGAATTGGTAAATACCAGTTAAAAGAAAGCTCTAAAGTTTGCAAAAGGGCTAAATCAATCTCCTTAAATATCCTCATGGGTGCGACTTGTGAGGGTTTGGTGGAGATAGCCTTGTTAAATATTATTTTCAAGGAGGAAGTAAAGAGTCAATCCAAGAAATTAGGAGGAAGACACCCAGTAGAATCAGCGCAAGGGTGGAATGTGGGCCAATAGGAAGATTAAGAAGCAAGGCTCCAATGTAGGAGATGTGGTAAGAGGGGGCATTTTGTGATGGAGTGTAAGATGGATATCTCAAGGATCAAATGTTTCAATTGCAATCAATTTGGGCACATGAGGAGGGAGCGTCCAGCACTAGCAAAGATATATACTCAAATGGTTTCAGCTTACGCACTGGATGTTGTCCTCAGCTCGAGTGCACCTCCAGTAGTGGACAAAGGGAAAAAGTCATAATTGAAGGTGCATTAACTTTAGCCAATTTACCTATTTGTACCTTATTTGACACTGGGGCATCGCATTTTTTTATCTCGAGTAGACTTGTTGATGAGTTGCACTTAGACACTAGCATAGTTATAGACCTGGTAGTTGTGTCAAACCCAGTTGAAGGATCGACATATTTAACTATGTTATGTAGTGGTTTGAAATTACTTATTTTGGGGGTTGAGTTCAAGTGTGATGCTTTTGTCTTATGATTTTCTAGGTTTGGGTTAATATTGGGTATATCTAGATGATCATGTATGGGGCGATCTTAGATTGTGATAGAAAGTTTGTTCATTGGGTACTTGTAGTGGGCGTAATCTAGAGGTTTATTGCAATCTTAGAGGTTTAGTTATGTTGAGTTATTATATTTTTTAGACCCGTCACATGATGATTCATCTTTAGTGCCAATAGTTAGAGATTATCCAGATGTCTTTTCCAAGGTTATCGGTCTTCCACCCTAGAAAGAGATCGATTTCCACATTTATCTAGAGGAGAATGCCAGACCTATTGCCTTACGTTTGAGGTGCAAGGCTCCTAATGAGAGATATAAGCTAAATAAACAAGTGAACGGGCTGTTGAGGAAGGGTTTCATTTGGGGGAGCACTTTGGAGTGGAGAGCACTAGTTGTCTTTGCCACCAAGGAAGATAGTTCTTTGGGGCTTTAAGTCGATTATTGTGAGTTGAATAAGCCGATAAAGAAGAATCATTATCCATTGCCCCACGTCGACGATCTCTTTGATTAATTATTTGGAATGAAGGTGTTCTTTCAACTTAACTTGGCTACCCAATTCCATCAACTACATGTGGTCATGGATTGTATTCAGAAGACCACATTTCATACATCCGATGCACTTTATGAGTGGTTAATCATGCCTTTTGGACTGACCAATGCACCTGCCTACTTTGTTGATCTGATGAGTTGAGTTTTTAGAGGGTTGCTTAATAAGTTCATGGTGGTATTTATATTAATCTATTTGAAAATCAAGGAGGGGCACAGGTTGCATCTAAAAGAAGTTCTTAATAAACTTGATGGTCATAAGATGAAGTTTTTCGAATGCCACGTTTGGTACAAGAAGTTATGCTTTTTGGGACATATTGTCTCTGAGATTGGGATGACGGTCAATCCTAGTAAAGCTGTTATGGTATAGGATTAGCATGTGCCATAGAATGCCAAGAAAGTGAGTATTTTCCTTTGTTTGGTGGGAAACTATAGGAAGTTCATTAAGGACATTGCTAAAATCCATACCCCTCTGACCCGCCTTACCAAGAAGAATTTGGTTTTCTCATTGTACTCGAAATGCGAAGATGCTTTTATCAAGCTGAAGGAGACGTTGGTTAGTGCACCGTACTTATTACAGCATTACCTAATGGTATGAAGACATTCACAATGTATACCAACGCTTGCAGTATGGGGTTGGGCGCTTTCTTTATGCAGCAAGGGAGAGTGGTCAATTATGCTAGTCGATAGTTGAAAGTCCACAAAAGAAACTATCCTACCTATAATCACGACTTGGCAGCCATTGTCTTTGCACTTAAGTCATGAAGACACTATCTATTGGGGAGAGGTTTGAGCTATATACAGATCATAAGTGTCTATAGTATTTATTCTCCTAGAAAGATTTGAATTTAAGGCAGTAGAAGTTGATGGAGTTTTTGGCATTGTATGATTTTGAAATCTCCTATAATCCAAGCAAGGGCAATATTATAGTCAATGCATTGAGAAGAAAGCGTCTGATGTTGATTCCTATGTTCTTAGAGTGGAAGCACTTGGAATTGATTTCTACATTCGATTTCCAACCATCATCAGACAACACTCCAGGATTGTTAGCAGTATTGGATGTGTAGCTTACACTTATAGACTGCATTTGGTCAAGTCAGAAGCATGATAAGGAGGTAAGGATATTTTTTAGAAGTTATTAGAGGAGTGCAGCTAAGTCATTTGAGGTACCATACCACTGTCTCGAAGGGGTAGTTACGGAGAGATGGCAGATTATGTGTTCCTCTTATCATGGAGTTGTTTGACATGGTACTAGCCGAGTCTCATCATTCTAGGATGACCATTCATCCCGACGGAGATAAAATGTACCATGATATGAAGAGAGTCTTTTGTTGTCCAGATATGAAAAGGCATGTGGCAAAGTATGTTGCTTGATACATGACTTGCCAAAGGGTAATGGAAAAGAAAAAGAAGCCGAGAGGATTCTTGCAGCCATTAGATGTTCCGCAATGGAAGTGGGGAAGTATTTCCGTGGATTTCTTCGATGGACTACCTATGAGTATGAAGGGGAATGAGAGTATTTGGGTCATAGTCATACAACTGACCAAATGCGCTCATTTTGTTCTGGTTAAGAGTACAAGGACTACTACATCACTGGCGATACCATACCTGAGGGAGATAGTTAGATTACATGGATTTTTTTCTAGCATCATTAGTGATCGAGATCTCCTTTTCACCAGTGAGTTTTAGAGGAGTTTTAAGGAGGCTTTAGGCACCGAGTTAAATTTGAGTACCTTTTATCATCGGTAGACGGATTGACAGACGGAGAGGGTAAAGCGAGTGCTGGAGAACTAATTTCAGATGTGTATCTTGGATTTTGGAGACTCTTGGAAGGATCACTTTCCACTAATAGAATTTTCTTATAATAACAGCTGTTAGACTAGTATTGGGATGACACCATTTAAGGCGTTATATGGGAGGCATTATAGATCATTTTCTTGTTGGTGGGACACTATGGATAGGATTATTCTCGGATCAGATTTGGTGGGGGAGACATCAAAGAATGTGGACTTGATCTGTAAAAGGATGAAAACCATGTAAGATAGGAAAAGTCTTACGCTGATCGAAGATGCACGAAGTCGGAGTTCGTAGTGGGCTAGCTTAGTATACCCCATAGATAGGGATGATTGGATGCTAGGGATGGTTGCGAACATATCAATATGATATGTTTTGGATGATGGATGCTAATGGATGTATTTATTAAATTGATATTTTCACACTAAGGTAAATATGTTCTCGAGTTAGCACACACTCACACCATCTCTTTTCTTATTTTATTAAGTTATGTTCATATGGATGTTGCATATGGATTGAATGGTTGCGCATACATGTAGAATTGCTCGTACATTTACTTAAGATGTTGCATACATTTGGATACATGGCATAAGCATTTGCATTCTAGGAAGTCGACTAGATCAAAAGCTCGCCTAGTTTTTGTATTACTATAGGTTCATATGCATTCCAAGCCTACATGTACATATTGCATTAGAATTTGAACTATGGACAGTGATTGCCAATGGTTGATGGATGAGTAGATGATTGAAAATATTAATTTTCCATACGTATGAGTTGCATTTTTCTATCCTTAGAGATTTCAAGAACGAAATCCTTTTGTGGTGGGAGAATGTAACCCCCCATAAAAATTGATCGAAAATTTAATAAAAAAATCAAACTTAAATATAACAAGGGTAAAAATGCACTTTTCACAAACATCCAAAGTTGGCTTTGAAACTTGGACGGTTGTGTTCGTAACAATTTTCTGGATAATTTCATGTATAATTTTTTTAATCAGTGCTAATATGGAAAACTTATTAACGTTTAAAATTTCAGAATAAAAATGATTAAATAATTAAATAAGGAAACATATATTTTAAATAAAGAAAGCTCCATCGGTAGATACCCCAACTTGGATCGATCGACCCATGGCGGTCGACTTCTCCAAGTAAAGTGATCGATTGGTCGTAGCATTCAAGAAATGGTTTGTGTTGACCAAAAAACCCAAATTTTATATAAATCGTTCTAACAGCTGATGATGATTTGAATCGCTATATATAAAAAGCTAACCTAGAAAACCTAATTTCATGCTGATCGTAACAAAATTTTGTCTTTCTATAGACTCAACCTTTTTCTCTCCAAATCAATTTTCTTCAAAATTAAAAATTAAAATTAAATTCAAGAGATTAAAGAAGGAGGAATCAAATTAAATCAAGGAGAGTTCTACACCAAGCGAGGCGATTCCATACGAACTAAAAAATGGACAACTTTCTAGAGTTGAGTGGGTTCATAATTAATATAATGATTTACGTGTAATTAAGTTTATTATACTCTATGTGATCAAGATTTGGTTTATTTTAATTAGAAATTTTGTTTATCTAGTGATTGTAATAGATTGGAAACTTGATAAGAACGTAACTTATTTGAATATATTCCTTGTCTAATCTAAGGTAGGTTAGAGTTAAATTGGTTGAATAAAAGTTGATTTAGACTAAACACATTCTTTTGTTAAATTGAATATATAGATATATAACCCTATTGATTCTAAACCTAAGTTAATTTTTTAATGAAATTGAATATGAAATGGTATATGAAATCTAATATGAAATTATAAATTGTAGATTACAGATTAAGGTTTATTGTATCGAACAATTTGTAATTAATAGAGAATGAATGATAATTCAATAGAAATAAGTTAAAATTAAAACAATTCCAACTAGTTGACATCATGCAATTGTTATCGACCGCTCCAATGACCAACAGTCGACCAGTTATTGGTTTGTAAGCGCAGTCCGAACCTCAGCCTAAGGCTTAGGTTATAAGTTTATTTATATATAATTTATATATGGATGTTAGTATATTAGTGGGGAAATTAGTTTCCTAGGTTTACAACTCTCGAATGTTATAGGACTAGATAGATATGTACGTTCGCAATAAGGCCTAGGTTCTATTTATTTAGCATAGTTGACATTTGATAAGGTGATTCTATTGCAAATTTCACCCATAGGAGATTCTACGGTGTGCATGCAACACTGACCAAGATGACTAGAGAAGTGTATGTAATGGGAGGTTCCTTGGTATACATGGCGATGAGGACGTGATACTGTGCTGTTGATGGGTACCCAGTGCTATGCAATAAATGACGTTGCATTACCAATAAGAGTGGAAACGGATGCATTGGACCCTATGACGTCTTTGGCGTGAGTTAGCATTGCGAGCTCTACCTCAATGTGTAAATACAATACATGTAGTCGTAATTTAGGAATGTAATCCTAAGGTTTATAATTTAGGAGATCCTATGTTGGACTAGTTCCATTAGTTATTAGTTGATCCATAGTTGTTTTGAGGTTCAATTAGTTGTTCAATCCTAATTATAATCCTTCACAAGAAGTTGGTGTATCTGTATTTATAATTATAACCCTTAGGGTAACAAAACCTACCTTAGTAAGTAGTCACAAACATAAGTAGAAACCTAAGTCACATAGGGTATTAGTGAAGTCAATTGCCCGTGATTATCATATATTAATGATATAACTCAATCATCAGATTTTTGTTTGACCCATTCCTTTCCTTTTTTCCCCACACAGGAGGACAGGACAACAAGTGATTGACCCAGATTAAGTACGTGGAGAGGCGAGCTTGGCATTAGCATTCTTATTACTTTTCATTACTCTCTATATGAATATTTATCATACTTAGTATATATTAGACTATATGTTGTATTTCTGTAAACTCTGGATTATAAATACGTGTGTTTTGAAACTGTGTTTTTTGGGATATTTTTTAAGATGGCTATTTTCTGTATTTATATTTTTCACCTTCCGCTATGAGATCTGAAAGTGCAGAATGTCTTATATTTTATCCTTATATTCTTAATTTGTGTAATGTTTAAAAACCTGATAGCTCCTACTTCTTCGCACGATCCAAGTCTAAAAGTTATCCTAGACTTTGGATTAGTTTGTCTGGAGGTGTGGTTGGCTGCAATCAAGCAATTAGTCTGCTCCGAATTAGCCTCATTGCCCCTCCAATTCATAAGAAAATCCAATAACTTCCCTGGTGCGATTCCAAAGGAACATTTCAATGGGTTCAACTTCATTTTGTACCTCAATAGCACATAAAACACTTGAAAAGATCCTCTACATGGTTCATCGATAATTGTGACTTCATAAGCATATCATCTACGTACACTTCCATAGTCTTCCTGATTTTATTTTCAAACATTCTATTTACCAATCATTGGTAGATAGCTCCAGCATTCTTCAAACTTAACAGCATAGCCCAATAAAACTATAGGCTCAAATCAGTAATGAAACTCATATGCTCCTAATCTGGAATGTGCCTTGCTATTTTATTATAGTGGGAGTACGCATCCATAAAGAATAACATTTCGTGTCCGATCTTTCATCCCACAAGATGATCTATTTTTGGCCCGAGAAGCTATCTTTTGGGCATGCAATTTTCAAGTCTTAATAGTCATTGCATGCCCTCCCTTCACCTCCTTAACCAACATGGGATTTCATACCCTCTCAAGGTATAAGGCTTCGCGGATAAAGCCATTTTCCTTCAGTTTATCCACTTCTTCTTTCAATGTGGCGGATCAATCTAGACCTAAAATGCGTCTTTTCTGCCTCACAAGAGGGCATTTCAGATTCACATTTAATGAGTGGCATGCTATCTCTAGCGATATTCCACACATGTTGAAATGAGTTTGGACAAATACATCTCGATTTTCCTAACTAAAACCTGCCAACTTCTTTCTCTATTTGGCGTTAAGCTGAGATCCGAACTTAAGGACCTAAGCAGGATCGTCCATATCGATCCAGATGTTGATCATCAGTTTTTTCGGTGCTACTTGTGCATCCTCTGGCTCCTTTTAGGGATCCATAAAATTGAACAATTTTCTATGGTTCTCCAGCTAGGTCTTGGGCATTTATTGCTATGCATCCATAGTCTTGATTTAAAGAGCTTTCTTTGCACAATTTTCCTTCTCTCGTCACTTTGCCTCTTTGAGCCCAATGACATAACATTTATGACCTGCACTTTAATCCTCTTAAATGGTGCCAACTCTAATCTCTATTCGAAATTACTCATCAACCATCAAGCAACCAGTGCTATTCTAAAACCAATGAGGGCCGATTGGCCCAAAAAGGCATTGTAAGTTGAAAATTCATCAGCAATGACGAATGTTTGCAAATGCATAATCCTATGGTCTCCTTCCCTAACTCCACCGATAGAACAATGGTCCCTACCGGCTCTTTTTCCTCTCTGGTAAATCCTCGAATCTTATATTTACTTAACTTGATATCCTTTGAACTAATTTTCATCTTATCAAAGGTCTTCTTCAACAGAAGGTTAACCGAGCTTCCATTACCAATCAACACTTGGTGGACAGTGGTTGGCCTAACAATGACACTAATAACCATAAGATCAAGTGTCGATGCTTCGACCTCGTCAGACTCTTTATCACAAAAAAATATCATTACCATTACCTTATTATCTGAATGCCATGGTAATGAGAAGCTTCGTCTTCTCTACCAACTACAGCTTCATATCTTTTTGATCTCCTAGGGGCAATTACTTTATTTCTACAACAATAATGTTCTGGTTGGACACTCTAATCCATAATAATAAGCTAGATATACTCCTAAGAATCTTTGCACGCAATAAATGCATAAAAATATTACACCAAAAATTGGCACAACACCTTAATTAGAACAATAATGAGCTACATCTAGCAAATTAGCAAGAAAGAATTAAATAACGTAGATATTTTTACAATGGTTCAAAAAATTCCATGGCCTATTTCCACTTTAATCTTATTGCAAAATGATTGTCATGAATAAAGAGCTTTGCAATTTGATTTTCGGTCTATAATAGCAAAAGGATGCTCTAAATTGACAATGGTGTGCAGAGGATGGAAGATGAAGAAAAATAAGAGCCAAAAAGTTCTCTCGTGGTTATTCTAGGCTTGATATTTATACAAGAATCATCCACCAGAGTCACAAGATTGTTGAAGACTAGGTAAGGATCTATATCCATAAGAATAGGAAGGAAGATGAAGTCTTTTCGTTGCACAAATCATATCGGTACCGACATGAATCATGTCAGTTCCAACATGAATCATGTTGGTATTGAGATGATTTGCCTCATGCCAATCAGTAGCTTTTCTTTCACTCTAGTTTGTATCTTCAAGCCTTTAAGCATATGGCACTTTTGCCTCTAAATTCTACTTGGTGTCAAGATGATGTGCTTCATCTAGTACTTGTCTGTTTCTACACAGCTTTGGATTTGTTTGCCTACTCCTTCGGAGATCGGTCCTAAACTACCAATTTTTAGTTCAATCACTTAATCATAATGTGGTAGCGCCAAATGATACAAGCCAAACAACTTGGTATCGAAATGATTCATGCTGGTACTGACTTCTTTACCCTTTAGAGGTTGGTCCTCAAACTCCTAGAGGTCCTTCCCATTATCCTGAGCTTTCTCCTAAGTTCTTACACCATTTCTTTTTCATTCCGACATCCAGATTCACTTAAAAGCAGCTTAGTTTAAAAGCTGGATAATAGTAGAAATTATGGGAGCATGCTATATGACACTTATTAGTGGATGCATCAAGTTAACAAAGAATGTTATTATACATACATCGAATACTATTTATGTAATGGTGATTGTTTTTTTAGCATTGATTGAAATAATAAATAGTTTTACTTTAATATGAATATTCAGTATCTGCTATAATCATAATGTTATTTTTACAAAAATAATTATGCATTAGTTATAGAAAATACATAAGAACCTAAAATTTATAAAATTATTTTGAATTGTGGAGCCATATTTTTGAGAAATAATCTTTATCATATGATTATGAATCATCTAGTAATGGTGGATTGTATCTCAAATGATTAATGGTAAAGCACCCATTTCAATGGTAGTGATAAAAGAATCGGTAAATTCTAAGGATAGATATATAAAGATATATGTTGTCCAAGGTCTAATGATACCAAAATAGATTCACTTACTTCATTAAGTTCATCAATGAATTATCACAAATATGACATGTATATTTCATATACGAGTAGTATGTCTATGATAAGTTCGTTGAATATAAAATAGAAGTAGAAAGCAAAACATGTAAAGGAAATAGAACAATTTGATTTTTATCAAATATGTGAGTATGTTGGAAAGGAATTCCATATGTATCTAATGAATAAGATTCAGTATCAAAGTCAGTCCTCCATATAATACATAATGATGTAAGGGGAAATCAAACTTTGTTAGGAAAAATATGATTGGTGATGAGTGTAGTTGTATTAACTTCTTTCTATAAGGATTGGTACTTAAGAGTAAGTACATATACTGAAGTTAAAGGATTGGTACTTAAGAGTAAGTGCATATGCTAAATTTAATTTCATCTAAAGCATATTTTATGAGATCATATTTATATAAGATATGAATTGATTTGAAACCCCAATCTTAAATAGTTAAGATGTGTGGTGGCCTAATTTATGTTATGAAATTAAGTTTCATAAATTCAAAACTAAATCAATTATATGCAGATATAAAGGTAGTTCATAAAGTGTTTCTAAATGAAAATTCCATCGTATTAAGAAACAGTTGTTGTTTTAAGAAGCATGACCTTCATAATGAAAGAATTCCATTGGAAGTTAGTGGTAGCACAATGGACTTGAATACGATTTAAAGGCTTGAAAATACAAATTGATTACATAAGATGAAATAAAATTAACCAAGCTTAAAATAAACACAGCTCATTAGGATGTCTAGTAAGGCTCTTCGCACATTAAAGAGAAAATATGAGTTTCTCATCGATATCAAGAAAAAGAATTGTTAGCAATAACAATTTACTCAGTTGTCAATAAGCCATAAATGGACTTTCTCGTATGGCACGATGCTTTAAATCCAGAATGGATTCCAAGTATTTTATCAAAATATGATATTGCCACTCCAGCAAAAATACCCCTTAATATCAAAAAATGATATAATATGTGTTTCACAATGTAAATGTTGTTTTTGACCAAGTTGTAATAGGCTCGGCACCTTTCACACCTTTTTAGATGTTACAAAAATGTTGTAATAGAGTCAATTAAAACTTTTTTAGATATTGTAACAGAGTCAAGCTTAATAATTTTTAGATGTTGCAAAATAGATTATAGAATTTCAATATGGGAAATTAATTTGAAGGACAAAAAGTCGTATATTTTTTGCCTCAAGGACACGATCTCAATATTTTAAGCACAAGGACAAATATTCTTCTAAAAATTATTTATAAGGACAAACATTCTTCTGTAATTATTCATAAGGACAAACGTTCTTCCAAAACTGCAATCAAACTAAAAACTGATACCTAAACACTGCAACTGATAACTGCAAACCGATACCTAAAAATTGCTATCAATAACTAAAAACTGTTACCTAAAGAAAGTTGTCCTTCCGGCTAAAATACTGAAGGTCTGTTCTTGAGGCTAAAATTCTGAAATCTTTTGTCCTTCACAATAATTTCCATATATATTTATATATTTGCTTGAATCTGAGGAGTTTTAGGAAGTTGTAGACCACAATCTCTAAAACTCAGTAAATACATGTATTTATCATAAGTCTTCAATGCACAAAGTAGCAAGTTTTCTTAATACAAGAAGACAATACAAAATTACATCACCGTAGACCATTCTAGAATTATATACATATCAAAACAAGTTAAAAATATACAAAGTAAAACCCTTCTGAACTAAGAACATGGAAAATAAAATAAAATACGAAAACCATTCTCATGCAACCCCTCATCCCCGAACTCTTCATTTCAAATGCCACTTCCAACAACAACATCCTCGGTAACCAAAGAGGAAATAGATTATCTTTAGTACATGCTTATTAATTAAAATATAATTTATTTTCGTAGTTCATGCTATGAAAGCGCCGTATATGACTTGACATTGGTGTTAGTAATATTTTGACTGTAGCTATAGCTATATGTTAGATGGTGATCAACATACATTTCTGTAACATCCCAAGCTCATGACATACTTGCTTTTGAAAATAGTGTATACATCTGTAAGTGCTGATGCCATTCTTAATTTTTATTCTAGGTATAATCAATTAAAAGCACGTTAAGTTCATTTTACGCAATGTAGGAAATCAAAATGGACTCATTTTGGATATGATCCGAGTCTTGTGGTACCTATCACACTAAAGAAAGTAAACAACGCACCTACACCCTACGTGTACCCAGTTGCACCTTACTCCTTCACCGTAATCACCTCCATACACCTGTAAACAAAAGATCATGACATCCCACCTTGGCCAGCTGCAACATCCTAAATAATACCCAAACCTGATTCACATCATCTAAACCCAGTACCTCAAATCCGATATCCAAATACCCAAAACTAGATAACCAAAGAGGATGAAACCCAGCTCATCACCATCCAGATCCGCCCATTCTCCTAATTGCTCTTGTTTAAATTGCTTCACTTTATATAAATTTTACCTATGACCGTTTTCTTTGTTGCCATTGCATTCGCCTACTGCTTTATTTTTGGGTTCTAATCTTCTCCCCTACGTCTATTTATCCCATTTTAAACTTGCACCACTTTGTATTGTCCACCCTTAAAAGAATTTTACAACTAATATTTTTTTTCATCATCTTAGAAAAATCAACAAGCTATATACGCTCTACAAATTATTCAAAAGAAATAACTTTTTATTAAATCCATTTACTAAAATTCTCATTTTAAATTATTTTACTTTCTACTCAAGCTTTTTATTTAAATATAAAATAAATATTTTATTTTTTCCAAAATTTAATATTTACGTTGGTAAATCATTTCAACTTTTATATTAAATTCTTTCATAATGGTAAGACTCAAAGTTGGATTTTTCTTTGTTCCTTCTTTTGGACTTTTCTTCTTTTCTACTTACCGCCCAACTTATCTTCTCCCACAATATTAAAAATCTGACTATCATCTTGGAGTGATTACTAACACCTTCTTTTGGAAACTTATTTAATTCTTACTTTCGAATATCTACAACGTATAGATTCTTACTCCTCTTTATCTAGACTTAATGTACATCATCAATCGACAATCTTACATAGATCTACAACCGTTGGGCTATCCGAGCCCAACTAGCGAATTACATAATATCTGACTTCAAGGACCTTCAATATGCAACACTCGCGCTCTTCTTAAGTCAATACCTTTTCATACAACCTATTTCCAATTGGGTAATCAGAGTAGGTGTATATCTTCAACTTCACGAATTGTTCCAACTCATAGTCAACTTATCAATATTTTCAAAGTATGGTTACAACTACTCTATAGTCGGAATTCATAGGATTCGGCATAAATTATATTTATAATTATAGATAAAAATACAAATACATTAGCTCAATATTTCCTAATTTTTAAGATCGACTAACCTGACTCTGATATCAAATGTAATAGCGTGCAGCCCCAGTAGGCTCGAATTTTCACTAGATTGAAAACCCAAGTCCACCAAAGTACGAATCATTGATTTTTGATATCTTGCAAAAAAGTAGATTCATATCATAGCACTACTGATATAAACTCATGGTTGAATAGTAAATTATAATAAAACATATAAAAGGTTGACACTTCTGAGATCAAGTGCCATTTTTAGTGTCAAGCATTCATAATGAAATATATTCTTTCATCATTCACGCCTTGCACCAATATTGGTCCCTCTAAAGCTATCATGTGGGTTGTAATGAGGATGGGGTTAGAACAATGTTCTAATGATCGGTAAATTACACCCTTTATACATAATACTAGTTTATGCCGATTGTCTTCCATCACATGTTATGCCTTTTATTTTATTTAATTGTCTCGACTCCACGTATATGTACGATACGCCCATCTACCTGAAGTGGACTATAACTACATACATGTGTGTGTGTGTGTGTGTGTTTGTGTGTGTATTTGGACCAAGATACTATCCCCACTAGTATACGTAACCTAACACCACGTCAAGATCCATTATCAATGCAATATCACGTCCTCATCGTCGTGCCTACCAAGGTACTCCTATAGTGCCTAATAATGGTGTCACAATAGTTTATCCATATTATATATCGCCGTAGGGATTTAGTTAACTACTTCATATTATGGACTCGGCTGCACAGACTATTGAGGACTCGGCTTCTCGGACTATCCCAATCATTTGAAAGACCTCCCTTAAAGGTTACCTAGCCATGCCTCTAACAAACAAACTAGCAAACAACTATAGTGGTGCATGATTTAAATATGATCTACACTAGTAGGAGGTGTAGTCCATCATCTTTCCATCGGCTGCTAAGGACCAATGACGTTGTCGACCCATGTATAGATCCTACTCCCTATATGGTACCAAACATATTAACATAGTGTCTTGCCTTACTCACCATCCTATTTAGATTGCCTAATGTAATCAAGGTCATACCCCTTAAATGATTAAAGAAAACTTTACTTGGGTATTCCTTTACTTATATGTGAATATATAATTCCACAGGTCCTATAAAACCCGGTAAAATCAACCATAAATAAATAAATAATTTGAATAAATTTAATAAGATAGGGATACAAATGAAATTTTGTAGAAGTTAGAATTTAACCATAGAAATTATATTGTCGTGTTTGGGGTGAAATTCTCAATTTTCATATATAATATGCTGAAAACGGAGGTCAAACGAAAATATTATGGACATTTGAAGTTTTTGGGTTCAAAATAATTTAAATATTATTCAAATTCAAAATTAATTTTAAAATTTGGAATTCAAAAGTTAACGGTAGATCGACTTGGGGATTAAGGAAACTTTAAAATTAACGTTAAAATGGAATTAAAGAAGAAAACAAATATATAAAATGATGGTGTAATTCCTTTCCAAGGTAGACGGAGAGATCGGCGCCTGACCTCTATCAGTCGACCATTAGCGGTCGACCGGTGGAATAGGGACAGTCGATCGCTCCTTATCATGTGGCAGCTAGGGTTTTAAATTTTGGACGTTACAGATTTAATTATTTAAATCTGACGGTTCTAGTGCTTTCTCACCACTATAAATAAGATCCTAGATGCCTCACTTTTATTCATATAATATTTTAGAAACATTAGCAATGCTTTTTTAGTTCATCTCTTCAAAAATTCAGAAAACTTCATTAGAAATTATGTAAAAAGTTATATAGATATATCTTTGTTCATTATTTATTTTCTCAACTTCTTCTCCTTTAAACCCTTATTTTTCTGAATTTAATGTATATACAAATCCCTTGTTGTATATATATGAAGAAAAGAGATCCGATAGAGGTTATTAAAGGCATGTATAATCCAAAGGAGACGAAGTTAAGCTATATTGTAAGTGGAAATCTTAACTTTCATATTTTAATAATTGATTAGTGTAATTTGGGTTTGAATATTTCTTAGGGAGTTTTAGTTTATGAAAACATCACATTATAAACCTCTAAACACTTTCATATTTTTATATGAAATAAGAGTTGAGTAGAGCGTAAAAATTAAATTATATGTTTCTATTATAAAAATGTTCCATTATTTTGGTGTATAAACTGGGGTTAGATTTTTATTTTACATAAGTCTATTTATTGAAAATTTTGGATATGAATATTGGAATTTTGGTATTGTTGATAATATGGAATAAGACTTGTATAATTGTTTAAAGAGTTGACATATAAACTCAAGTTTTGGGTGTATACTCTGCACGCATAGAAATTACTAGGCAAGTATATATGTGTGTGTATTAGCACAATTAACATCTAATTATAACGTATATTTGCGTAGCTAAATAGATTATTAATCTGATTAAATCCCCTTAGGAAGGTAATTAATGTTAAAAAGCATAACAAGAAGCATTTCTTATAAGGTCATGATTATGGAAATGATGAGATGTGTGATAATATATGTAGAGTGTATAAAGATTATGACTAACTTATAGTGAGGTGAGGTTAGGAAAAACACACGAAAGTCTGCTCAGCTAATCTAGCTACCAGTAGTTTAACTTTGAGGCAAATGTGAGACATCACTATAATAAATAACAACGAGGACGCGAGGTTAGTCCAAAATTATGTAGGGTAAATCTGCCTAGCTAATCTAGCTACCGATACCTATGAATAACCAAACTAACATGAGACATCACCGTGGTTATGGGTCATAATACGAAGGACCGACTTTAGAAATTGAAGGTATTAAGGGTTGTGTGAGGGTCCATCTCTTTTGTATGTAGGAAGTATTAAATGGTCAGGGTTATGGATTAGGTGCGGTAAAAGATATCCTAAAAGAAGCCCTGCTTCAATAGGACGTATTAAGAGGCTAAAAGAATTCCGTGCAGTGTCAGCTAGATAGTTACTAGTGAGGAGTCCGCCTCAGAATCATAGGTCGTAAATTGTTAACAAGAAAACTTGTCAAAATCCCCAATGTTATGCATAAGATGGTTGAATTCAAGCGAAAGCCCAATCATTAAAAGGATCCATTCCTTCAAAAGCACACCTTTCGACTAGAATGACATAGTCGAAAGGGTTTAAGGTGATTATTCCATCTCTTGACTAGGTTGACTTAATGAAAGGATTAACAAAGTTGTACCTTCCTTTCGACTAGGTTGAGTTAGCTGATAGGCTTCATGGAGTTAACCTTGAGATACAAATTAGAGAACAACATTCGATTGAACCTTATCGTCTAAGTGAGTCAAAAGCAACTACCCATACTTGTTCTTCATTCCTTCCGATCATGTCGAAAGGTTACGTTCAGGACCTTTCGATCGTGTCGAAAAGGGGATACTTGCTTAGTTAGTATGACATAGGTGCTTTCGACCCTATAGTTTTGCTGCTCTTGTTGTGGAACCCTTTCGAAAGGGTCACTAATGACTCAAACGGTTGATCCCCTTCGAACGAGTTCCTCTTCATATGATTTCTAGTCAATAAGAAATTAAGATTCCTTTCGAGAACAACCCTTTCGATCAACTCTAAAGGGGTTTTCCCTTTTGGTACAGTCTTAGCCAATTATTGATTAATCACTTGGTTTTCATTGCATAAGACTGAATTAGGTATCCTAAGTCTCTTGAGATTAACATGGCCAAAACCCCATCATCACATTGGTTTTCGACATCAAATGTAGGTTTCGATGATGACGTGTTTTGATCGAAAATACCCTAGTCAGTTTTGTACATTGCATAGACAAAAGGAGATAATGATAATAGGTTAGAGTCATGTGCAATGGATCATTAGACTAGCTAATGATCTAAATGATCTTCCTCGTCTCCAATATCCTTAACGATCAAGCCATCTCCCTTTTTTATTTATAGTCCAAAATGAGTTACAAGATATTGAGTATTTTTCCTTAATTTGATTTAGGGTTTCTTAAGAATACAATTGTCACTAAGAAAGTAAAGTAAAGAAAATGAATTCAATATTTAAAAATTCGGACCCCAAAACTGAACCCCTTGGGTCTTATTTATAGATGCAGATCAGCCCCCTTCCATACCTTAGCTTTCGACTGGGTTGAAAGGACCCTTTTTTATATGTCGCTTCAAGCCTTTCGACTTCTTCGAAAGGCATTGACCCCCTTTTCTTAAAATTATAGACCTCGACTGGTTCGAAAGGATTGTGTATGCTTTCAAAAAGGTTGTGATAGGGGCAGAACCACTTCGAAAATTTTGGCATATAAGCGAAAGAGCATCATCTATTGCCTTCGAAAAGGGTTTTGTATTTATCGTTGCTTGCTTATCTATGTCGAAAGGTTGAAAATGGTGAAGGGCATTTCTGTTTTCATCTGGGTCGAAAGCCATTGCACTATATGAGTAGTTGGTCCCCTCAACTCTTTCGATTTCTTCCCAATGCCTTCGAAACAACCCCTTATGTCCTTCACGAAGCCTAAGCCTGTTTCTTCATCAACACCTAAATCGTATTATCCTTCTTTCATACTTCTGCTCTTGAGTAGATTTTATGGCTTACATTTTGCCCCCCTCCTTTGTATGAAAGAAGCTTTTATTCTTTAGGACAAAAATTTCATAACTTTCTAACTCTCCATAACTTATTTTTCCTGCAAAATTCAAAGGTAGTGGCATTTACTGCTGTTAACCCATTGTCATACTTACATACGTGTTTAGTGATAGGTTGGCATATTTATGCCTTCATATTTGGGTTATTAATCGGTTATAATTCTAATTTATCGGATATGTGATGTGTAATTAATAACTATTAACGCGCATAGTAGATATGGTTTATGAGTTTCTTATGGGAAATAGCCAATAGCAACAAATAGGGGATATGAGTTATTATTCGTAAAATTTCTCAAAAACTTTAAATGATTTTAAAGCCTTCATTCATATGTGGGCGAGCATCATTTAGATTTAATAAACATCTTGGACTTTGGCATTAAGAAGAATGGCTCGATACTTTTGGTTGTCTACGATAATTCCAATTCTTATTGCATCATACCCCCAGTTTAGGATTTGATAGTGATTAGGAAACAATGAAAATTAACCTATATTGGGGTATTAACTTGTAAAGCTTGGAAGTTAAGAATGTGATATCCAAAATCTAGATAACAATGTCCAAAAATAATCCTCCGTGTGGCATTTCTAAACCCAGCTTAAGGTTTCATGGTAAATTAAACTAGAATTAGCAGACGTTGCCTTTATATAAATTCCCTAGCCCAGATCAGGGCATATGTTAGACAAACATCTTCGCAAAAGAATTTCCAACCCAGATTAGGGCACATATTGTATAAGAAGACTTCCATAGTAGTAGTTGTTAAAATAGCTTTGCCCATATTGGGGCATGTGTTAGATAACCAGAAGTCCATAGAAATTATCTTTACAATAGAAGCCACGAATCCAGATTAGGGCTTTAAGGCAAAATCAGATAATAATCTCAAAACCCAAGCTCGAGCATAAAAATTCATAATGATCAAAAATGTTCTTATACCCAGATTTGGGCATAATGGAGATAGTGATTAATAAAGACCCAAAACCTAGATTCATGTATTAGTAGATGAAGTCCTAAAATGTATAGCTCGAAACCCAGATTCGAATATTAACTGATGAAATTCATATATATGAGAGTCCCGAAACCCGAATTCGGGTATTAATAGACGATGTTAAGAAATGAAAGTCCCGAAACCCAAATTCAGGTAATAAGAAATGGAGTTTTGTTTCACTCCTTTGCTTCTTCTTCTTTGAAATTTATGAACCCTTCAGGTTTTGAATATATAGAAATAATTTGATAAGCTGCCTCTTGAGTTTGGATGTCTTAGTCCATGATTGGATAAGCTATTCCACTTAATTAGCCTCCTCTGGGATTTGGACATCTTAGTACATTATTTGATAAGCTTCTCTTGGGCATGGATATCTCAGTTGAACGAGCCTCTCTTTGGGCTTGGACATCTTAGCCCATTGTTGAATGAGCCTCTCTTCGGGCTTGGACATCCTAGTCCATAGTGATTGAGCCTCTCTTTGGGCTTGGACATCTTAGTCCATTATGATTAAGCCTCTTCTTGGGCTTAAACATGGTAGTCCATTGTTGTCCGGTACTCTTGGTTAGCTCATTTTAGAGACTGGAACCAAGGACTTACCTGACCTCCCTCCATGAAGCACCTTGCCCTGGCCCTTTTGGAGAACGGATACAGGCTTGTTCGATGCTTTATCTTGGTCATCTTATGGCGCTGATAAAGGCTTACTCCATCCTTTCTCCAGGAGATGCCTTACCCTGGCCCTTTTGCAACGTGGAAAAGGGCTTGTTCGGTGTTTTATCCTGGTCATCTTATGGCGCGGATAAAGGCTTACTCCGTCCTCCCTCCAAAAGGTGCCATGACATGACCAAAGGCACGGCTAAGGGCTTGTCCCATGCTTTAACCTGGCCATCTCATGGCACGGCTAAAGGTTTACCCGCCCTCCCTCGTGGAGGTGCTCTGCCTGGCCATCTCGGCGCAGATAGAGGATTTTCTACCTCTTAGGTAAGCTACCATCTTAGGTAGTATCCAAATATAAGGAGCATTTCACTCCCAGGCATGTAAATTTTCTCTTTACAAAAAGTAACTCTTTATTGGTTCGTGTTCGAAAAATATGGCCTTTAATGCTCGGTATTCCATGTTTAAAGCACCATGTTGCCATTTGGGCGGCACAATTTGTAGGCTCCTGGGGGACTACTTTGCAAACGACTAATGGTCCCTCCCAGTTCGGTCCTAAGGGTCCATCTATAGGATTCTTTGTATTGGCCAATACTCTACGGAGTACTAAATCCCCCTCTTGAATTGATCGAGTTCTTACTCTTAAATTGTAATACTTTGATATCTTTCTCTGATATTTGACATTTTTTACCGTTGCTTCATCTCTAAATTCATGTATCAAGGCCAATGATTCTTTTTTAGCTCTTGATTTTTATCGAAGGTGTAGGCAATCCTTCGGCGTGAGGTTAACTAAATCTCGATTGGTAACATCGCCTCACACCCATAGGTTAAAGAGTAAGGGGTATGTCCCATTACTATCATAATAGACGTTTGGTAAGCCCATAGCACTAATGGAGGCTCTTCTACCCAATTTCCTTTTGCTTTGTTTAGTCGCTTTTTCAGAATTGTCTTTATGGTTCTATTTGCAGCCTCAACTGCTCCATTAGCTTTTGGATGTGTGACAAATGAATTTTTTTAATAATCCCAGTCTTATGGCAGAAGCGGGAGAATTCTTTGCTCTCAAATTGTGTCCCATTGTCAGAGATTATCTTTTGGTGAATTCCAAATCTGGTTATGATGTTCTTGATAGCAAATCTGAGTACCTTCCGAGAAGTAATTTTAGGAAGTGGCTCCGTTTTAAGCCATTTAGTGAAATAGTCGATGGCAACCACAACATACTTCGCCCCTCCCTTTGAAATCGGTAATGGGCCGACTTGTTCTATTCCCCATACATCAAAAGGCCATGGACTTGTAATTGGGGTTAACTGACTTGGGGGCAATCCAGGTATCTTTGAAACTTCTGACACTTTTTGCATCTTCTCACATATTCTATTGCTTGGCTTTCCATCTGTGGCCAGTAAAATCCCTGCCTCATTATTTTCTTTGCCAGCTTTGTCCCTTTTGAATGATCTCCACAAAACCCTTCATGTGCTTCAGTCGTTAATTTTATTCCATTATTCATGCTCACATATCTTAGGTAGGGAAGAGCATATCCCTTTTTATAGAGGATTCCATCCATCATCATGAAGGAATGAGCCTGCCTCGTGATTTTTCTTTCTTCTCCTTTATCAGATGGGAGTGTTCCATTAACTAAGTACTAAACAATAAGTAACATCCATCTATCATCATATGTGCTTCTTGACCTTGATTGATCCACTTTTCATTTACTAATTCTTTACCAATTTTCCCTTTCTCTCCCCCTTGGACTTTCTTGATATCCGACTAGGACAATTTATGTTTTTTTTGGGGCTCCTCTTGAGCTGGCTAGTTTTACTAATGAGTCTGCCTGTGAATTTTCTACTCTTGGAACTTGATTTATCGAAAAGTCCTCAAAAAAGCAAGCATTTGTAGTATCTTTTACATATAAGGATAGCTTAGGATCCTTTGTTTGATATACCTATTTTACTTGATTCACTGTTAGCTGAGAGTTGCTAAAGATCCGTATTCATGGAATTATCATTTATAGTGCTAAGGTTAATCCTGCTACCAATGATTCATACTCTACCACATTATCGGTAGCGGAAAATCCCAATTTCATGGCATAATGTAAGCAGTGTCCATCTAGGGTTGTGATTATATTACCTACCCCAACCCTTTGTTCATTTGATGCACCATCCATGATTAGTTTCCACACGGGCTTTTGATCTTTCTCTTTTTCCGATTAATCCCCAATAAAGCTGGTGCACTCATTTACAAAATCCGCCAATGCCTGCCCTTTTATTGCAGCTCGTGGTTGAAATTCTATGTCTATTGACTGAGTTTGATCCCCTATTTTACTAGTCTTCCTGTGACGACCCGAAATTTTCGAGCATTTAAAATCGGAATATTTAATTGATTTTAAGAATTCAATTGAGTAATTTTAACTTGAGTAACGAATATTACAATTTATTTGATAATTAAATTATTGAATTATTAAATTAAACAATTTGAAGTTGGGTAAAATGTTGAATCTTCAGTTTTAAGCCTGTTAAAATAATCTGGAGGCTTATAAAATTTATATTGATAATACCGAGGATAATAGAAGTTTTAAAATTGAATCTAACACTGATTTGTTCAGTTTTAAAAATATATCGTTTAAATTGAATTGAAAAATAGCCTTCCGAGCACAGTCTCGGAATTCGACGAAACCAGTTCCATCGGATCCATAATATTATATTATTGTCGGATTTCAATTTTCGCAGGATTCGGAGTTACCGTTTGATCGTACAACCCGTAAATGCATAAAGGATTCTAATTAAATTTAATTTACTTAGTCAAATCTTTTTATAGAAGTCTCACCCCCTAGCTTCTAACGCAAGCTCCTTTTTCTTTTACCCCTCACTTCAGATTCATTTCCACTTCCATATTTGGCTGAAGCCTCATTTTTTTTCAAATCGAAACCCTCGGCTTAAAAAAAATTTCAAAATCAAATTTAGGGCTGATTCATTCACGAATGTAAAAGAGAGGGATGCCGACCTTTTCAGTGAAGTCGCGGTGCTAGATGGCTTCAGGCATGGCGTCACGGTCAAGGCCGTAGGGAGGAAGGGGCGTTCGCGATTCAATCGCATCAAACTTCGCGAGGCACGAGGGTTTCTAATCGATTTTGGGGATTCATCATGGCTCGAGCTCGCGTGCGAAGGGAGAGGCGTACGTGGATTTTGGATCGAAGGCGTGGTAATCGTGATGGTCACGATGGAGGGTCAGAGTGTCGAGAGCTTTAGGTCATGAGTGTTGCCGAAGCAGTGGAGATGGCAGCGTGGAGGGAGGACGGCAGTGACATACTGCTAGGGTTTTGACTCGATTGGGTAAAGGCAGTGAACCACTCGAGTTCATATCGCTGTGTCGATGATTGAGGGCTCGTCATCATTCGATGTCGGAAGGGTGGTGAACGGTGCTCGCAAGCAAGGTATGGTCGAGGTGAGATATTCGTTTTTACTATTAATTTTAAATTAATAGATATGTATATATTTCTTATTCGATTTGAATATAGGAAGTTTGTGTGTAAGAGAAAAAAAGAGATAAAACAGTAATCGATTTTTGATTTAAAAAATAATAATATATACAGTGAAATTATATTACAATAAATGTATATACATAGATAAGCAGAAAAATAATTTATTACAGTAAGCATAAACCATTTTCTGTTTAGTATAAATGCTAGGAAGAATATTTTTAATTATTTTCCATTTGGATTTAATGAATATATAAGTTTACAGAACTAAATGTATGTGAACACAAGATTTAGAAAACAACAAAATGAATGCAATAAATTTAGATGATTAATTTATCAAATGGAAATTAATTATTCAAATTGTTCGAATATCAATAAAATCATCTAATATTTATTCAAGGTCAAAATCTGAAAGGAAACGGGATGGTTCGGTTGGACTACAAACAGAAGCAAAGGTGAGTTAATCTCACCCAGTTTAAATTTAAATGATTAAATTGAAATAATTGTTTGGATGGTTGAATTGATTGATGTGATATAGTATGATATTTTGGAATTGGTGTATTATATTGTGCTAATGTCTGTGGATGCAGGGAAAACAGGTTTGAGGGATCCAACTGGAACCCTCAACATTTATTTAAATTATTTAATACCCTCTGTTGTGATTTATTTGAATTCTATGATGAATTATATTGGAATATTGAATGCTATGGTTCGATTGGATATAATTGGGTATGATGAATTACCAAAAAATATATAAATTGGAATTTGGAAAGATAATAAAAGAAGTGAAATTGTAAGTAAAATAATTATAGAAATTTGAATAAACTTTTAAATGCATTGGAAAGAAATAAAGCGACTTTGAAATTCTAATAAATAACTCTTGAGTATAGAAAGGAAATTTGAATAAATAGAAAGTTAATGAATTTTAATCTTCAGGGATATTATTTAAAAGAACAAACCATTTATTTAAAATTTAAGATTTAAATTATTGAAAGGAATAAAGAAGAAATTGGAAAGGAACTGAAATCCGTATGTTTCAGTTAAAAAGGTTTAAAAACAAACAGGAAATAATAACATCAATAATAAGTCCCTAACTAATGAATTTTTGAAATGAATTGAGTAAATTAAGAAACTTATTTCAAATAAAATAAATTGGAAATCAATTTGGGGAAATTGAGTTAAGTGATTGAAGTTGGAATTTTCTCTGGATAGCCAAGTACATGTTTTTAAAAGTAAATTTTTAAATATAAATTAAATGTTTTAAAGTTGTTTTTAAAGAAAGCAAGTTTTGTAAAATTTATTATTTCTAATATTTAAAGTCTAAAGTGAGTATTTTCTTTTAATCTATTTTTATAGTAATTATTAAGAAGTAACTTAGTATTTTGTTTTTTTTTAAAAGTAGAAATCTAGTTTTATATTTTAGTAAGTAACTTTATTTTCAAGTGTTTATATAGTATGTATTTTTAGTAAGTTATTGAAGTAGTTTTAACTTAAATATTTAAAAGTAAATTCCAAAGTAAGTATTTTATTTTAATCTATTATCGTAAAAATTATTTAAAGAATGATTTGGTATTTTAAAGAAGAAAATCTAATGTATGGTTATAAGGTAACCTTATTTTAGTTAATTCTATAGTATTATTTTAAATTAAGTATCAAAGTAAATTTTCTAAATTAAATGTTAAATATATTTTACAATAAAGTGTTTTTAAATTATTTTTAAAATCTAGTTTTATGCTTGCTGATTTCAGTGGAGATAGAAAATATTTGGGAAAGTTTATTCTGGAAAGAAAGATGGTTTTGAAACTGTTTCCAAGGGTTGAAAATAGAAATATATCTTGTGAAGATATTTTTGAGATTAATAAATAATTTGAGAAATTATTTATTGTGTGATGGTTGTTTGTGAATTTGAATTGATAGTTAAATAACCGACTATCAATATTGGCTAAAATGCGTTGATCGTTTCGAAGAGACCGGGATCGAGATTTATTTCTCGAAAACCACTTCGATCCGGTTTGCACGTTTTCGTGGAAAAACGATTTTGGATTCGAAGATGGAGCAGTGAAGTGCAAGGGATAGTCACTACTAATCTTGAGGATATTTCCAAAATGGATGTAGTAGGACTAGTGCCTTCGGTTTCGTTCAAACCCGAGACGGACTTGTATGGACGAATGCTTGCGAAACATCGTCAGGTGGACGATGGGCATTCTAAGGGATATGTTCTAAAAAGGTAACGCTTAGCCTCAAGCCTCATCAAATGGGAATGACTGAAAATCAAGGGTTATGCAGCAAGGCTAGGTGGGTAGCACCCAAGCAGGGTGAGGTCATCCCTGTCTAGATGTCCTTTTTATTTCGTCTTAGTGGGTGGTTGCTGATCCCAACCGCGGGGTGATCTCACTCAGGATTATCCAGTAAGGGGTAGTCCTGGTCTTGTGTTGCAGGGGAGCGAGCGTACTCCTCGGTACGGTGATCTAGGCCACGTACTATGAGAGGTGGTACCCCAGTGCCTAGTCATTAGTTGGAAACTCATTCTCCCTACGAGCCTTGTACGAGTTTTATTTGTATTACCCACTCTGTGGCTAGTAGCTGGAATTTAATAGATGTAACAATTTTGGCTATTTTATAAGTATTTATATATAGACCCTATTATAATATCAGAGGATTTCTATAAAAAAGTGTTTTAGCTATCGTAAGGTAAAAACCCGACATGTTTATTTATGGCATGTCTTACGAGATGCTTTTGTTTTCAAAGGATTTTTGAAACTTTAATAATCAATTGGGTGTGATTTTCTCACGCTGGTAATCCAGACTGACTCGGGTGTTATTTAACTGTAATGCTCGGGTCAGACCGAGTATTATAGAATACAAGATATGATGCTGTGGAGCTCAAGAGACGAGCAAGATGACGATACGTACTCCCGTACTTGTTTATATACATATATTCCGATGTGTTGAGTTGTTGTGTATCCATTTGTATGATGTTGATGTTGAGCTGTGATTGATGTACTCTGATGATGTAATATATAAACAGAGATATTTGATGTTTGAGTAAAGATTATTTATTATCTATTATATTTTATTCCGCTGCGATGGTTAGATTCTATTGTTGTTTTCTATTTTCTTCTTCTACCACTTCTTCTTTAACCCAAATGGTTCGTATTTCTGTACAACTTGAGTTGATTGTTGTAGAATAGTGTTGACTCAAGGGGTACGGATTTGCGGGCTGTTACACTTGGTATCAGAGCCAGGTTGGTGATAACCTTGGCTTTGGTGGGGGTTACTCATTTAAATTTGAGTCCGTAGTACTCTAGAATGAGTTTGAGCGTATTAATAAATATGAGCGCGTATTTGTTAGTGAATATAAACTATTTTAATATTGTGTTGATTGGTTTATTGAGTGGCATATGAACCTTCATCGGCACAGTCTGGACAACTGTATCGAAGGGGTTTCTAAACACTTGAATAGAACAGTTTGACACGGTATTGTTTTTAAATACCCAAAATATATTTTGATATAAAGAAATGTTTTGTAAATTATTTCAGCTAATGTATGGTTGCGTAAATGTTAGGAAGAATAATATTAAATTATTATCATTGTTAAGTGAAAATTTAATTAGAAATTTAAAACATAACCAAAGTTTATGGGAATAAATTCATTATAAAATGAAATTTATAAATATGAATTACAAATGTAATTTATGAATTAAAATACAATCAAATGAGAATTTGTATAAGCATAAACTATACAAATGAATTATAGTTAAAATTTATTTAAGCAGGATTTGAAAATTTAAAATCCCAGAGACTTTGGAAGTGTTTGTCGAAGTGTTTTGAAGATAAATGATAGCATTATTGTTATGGAGATATTTTTGAATGGAAATTTGTTTTAAAGGGATTTTGAAAGTGATATAGTATTGAAATCACTTGGATTATTGGAAAATAATTCTGATGATGACGGCCGCATCATAAGTATTCATTTTCGAATTTCTAAGTGACGGATTGCTGTCAAAATTTGATTGGTTTAGAAAAGCTAGTTGTTTTTGAAAATTTTGAAGGAAATTTGTTGCGAATAAAACCAGGACTGGTTTGATTTTTGAGAAATGTGATTTGTGATGTTGGAGATTCCAAAATAATTTGAAACCAAAGGTCGGGTGTTTAAAAATCCTGATGAGATAAGTTGTAAGCTTATAAACTGAGATAATTTTTAAATCAGGAAGGAAATATAGGCTTTGAATGTCGGAAATTTAAATTTAAAAGTGAAAAGTTAAAAATGGAATTAACTTGGATTGGGGAATAAAAAATTTGACTGGATTGAAATTAATTGAATAGGTTGGAAATAATATCCAGTTGTATTCTAATTAAGTTGAAATCGAATTAAGCTATATAAATCTGAGTTAAAATAATATTGAATTGGAATAAAAATTCAATTGAATTATTGAAGTGGAATTGGATTTTTACCTGAACAATGGAAAGTAAGTTGAATAAGGATTAGATTGAAATAAATAAATTAGAATAGCTTATAAAAGAGATAAAAATCCATGGGATAAAATATAATTGGCTTATAAATAAGCATAAGGCTTGAGTTAAAAATAAAAGAAGAATATATTCAAGCCTATAATGAATGGAATTGTGTAAATAATAAGTTGTGACTTATAAAATTGAAAATGGAATACAAAATCCAAACTTGAATTATAAAATAAATTGAACTAAGAAAATTAAATGAAGTGATATTTGGAATTAAAAATCAAGTATTGAACTATAAATAGGGAAGAACTAATTTGTTAATAAATCAGTTAATGAATTGTGTAAATGGAACCTATTATAGTTAAATAAAGCTGAATTGTGAGTTAATAATGAAGTTTGGAAATAAAACTCAAGTTGTAAATCAAATTCGACTTGAATCATTAGTGAAGAAATATAATTGAAAGTGGCATTGCAATTAATTAAATGAATTGAGAATGTACTTGAATCGTGAGTTCATAAAATTGGGTGGTAAATTGAAAATGGCTAGTAGAATCAGAACTTGAGTTATTAGTTAAAATTCGACTTGAAGTGTTAACAAATTTAAAATAAAATTTGAAATATGTCGAATAAAGGAAAATGAAATTGTAGATTTAAAATGAGATTTAATTGAGAGAGAATTAAGTTGAATAGAAAGGGAAAATTTACTCGTAAGATGAAATGAGCTTAAGTATAAAAATTTGAATAAATTGAGGTAAATTGACTTAAGCTAAATAAATGGGGGATTTGAATTGAATTCAACTTAAACTAAGTTTAATGGTATTGGGTTGGATTTGAATCAAGAAAAAAAGTATAAAAATAATAATAATAAATCTAATCGAAATAAAATTCGGTGAGTATAGATAACATTTAATGGAATGGAATTCTTGAATTAAATAATTTTAAACCATTTAAATTGTTAAGGGATTGAAATAACTTGGAGTCAATAAGAAAAATAGAATGGTTTTAAATGAATCGCAAATGAATTGATCATGAATAAAATTGAAATGGTTATTGAATGAAATAACCTGGATTGTCTTCGAGCTAAATAAAATAGTTTTGGAATAAACAAATATGGAATGAAACGTAAATGAATGGTTTGTGAATGAAATTTAAATGGAATGTGTCGAGCTAAATAAATGATTGTGAATGAATTAAAATAAAAGGGAAATTTAATTGGTAATGAAGATGAACCTAAGTTGTTAATGGTTTTGTATGAACTAGTTTGGTTAATAAAATGAAATGCAAGTGAATGGATTCAAATTTAAATGCAATGAAACTGAAAATATATGAATTGTGAATAAATTTAAAAATGGAATGGAATTAAGTATAAATTGAGTTGAAATCAATTTAAATTGGTTATAAAACATAAGTGCTTATTTATTCACATAGATCTCGTCAAATTGCATAGAATAAATTGTCATTTGATGTAAATGGAAGTAATTAAAATTCTTTGAATTGTTAAGAGTAAAATAAATTGATTTTGAGGGAAATTGAATTAAATATGAGTTCAGTTTGTTTATAAATAAATTAAATGTAAGCAATTGAGTTTTAAACCATTCAAATTGATGAAGTTGTATACGAATGGATTGAAAACCATTCAAATTGAATGAAAATGGTTATAAATTAATTGAAACAGTTGAATTAGCATGAAAATTGTAAAAGTTGCTTACGGGAAAATGTTTGGTGTGAATTTCTTTTAGAATTCATGTGTTTACTGTTGCAAATAAGTGAAATGTTGTTAAACTTCATTTATATCGCACTTACATGTTTAAATTGAGTAAGTACAGGTACCTGGGAGCCATGTGGCTGGACAACTTTTGCTATTTGCTAAAAATAATTAGCCGCTTGCTTAAAATGCTAAATAAGGTACGCCGACGCAATAAAAATAGGAAATATGAACTGTTTTTGGTTTTTCCGATCGTGTGGGTCGATGTATATATATTTATATCTTTTGTCAAATTGCAAAAGCTCCTCCGTACAAGGGAGACTCTGCCAAAAAATTTCAAAAATTTTGGGAGTTAGAAAAAGTTTGAAAATTTTGGAAAATTTTGTTAACGACAAAACAATTTCAAATTGGAAATTGAAATAAGTTAGTAAATGAAACTAATTTAAAATAATGACATGAATCGGTATAAATGAAAAATAAAATTCAAAATTTAGAGTTGATGATAAATAGAATTCATATAGAAATGGGAGAATCAATTTGAATAGAAATAGATATAAACTAAAGTGGTGAAGTGAAAATAAATAAAGAAGCATATAAAATGCTTATACTAAAATTAAGTAAGGAATGGTGAATTCTCAATTGGAAATTGATATTACAAAAATAATCCAAGTTAATATTTGGATGGATAGATATTGACATTGGTGAGGAAGTCAATAAAATGTTTTGAAAGTTGTGATTGGATATTATTGCTAAGTAAAATATGCAGGTAATATAAAGGGAAAAGAGAATTGATTTTGATTTCAGAAGATAAATTTGAAATGCTCGACAAAAAGGTATGTGTTTAAAATTTCTGTGAAATTTGATTGGGATTTTGCATCGAGCCATTTGGCCTTTTGTTTTCTTTTGGAATTTGGGTGCCTGTAGAGGCCTTGTGTAGTTGTACCGAGCTACCCGCGCAAAGGAGACGCTGGCGAATTTTTTCATAAATTTAGAGAGGTAGAAATTTTTTTGAGAAAATTTTGATAATTCAAAATTGGTTTTAAAATCAAAACTTGAATGATTGGGCAAATAGGATTGTTTGCAAATTATGGGAGAGTTTGGAAAGTTAGTAAGAATGATAGTGGGTCTATGATAAAGGATATGTTTGGCAAGTTAATTAAACTGTTTGATTTTGAAAAATAGTAACGGGTATTGGACCATTCTTCCTAATTAGTAATTTCGGGGACGAAATTCTTTTAAGGGGGAAGGAATGTGACGACCCGGAATTTTCAAGCATTTAAAATTGGAATATTTAATTTATTTTAAGTATTCAATTGAGTAATTTTAACTTGAATAACGAATATTACAATTTATTTGATAATTAAATTATTGAATTATTAAATTAAACAATTTGAAGTTGGGTAAAATGTTGAATCTTCAGTTTTAAGCCTGTTAAAATAATCTAGAGGCTTATAAAATTTATATTGATAATACTGAGGATAATAGAAGTTTTAAAATTGAATCTAACACTGATTTGTTCAGTTTTAAAAATATATCGTTTAAATTGAATTGAAAAATAGCCTTCCGAGGCACAGTCTCGGAATTCGACGAAACCAGATCCATTGGATCTGTAATATTATATTATTGTCAGATTTCAATTTTCACAGGATTCGGAGTTACCGTTTGATCGTACAACCCATAAATGCATAAAGGAATCTAATTTAATTTACGTAGTCAAATCTTTTTATAGAAGTCTCACCCCTAGCTTCTAATGCAAGCTCCTTTTCTTTTACCCCTCACTTCAGATTCATTTCCACTTCCATATTTGGCCAAAGCCTCATTTTTATTCAAATCGAAACCCTCGGCTTAAAAAAAATTCAAAATCAAATTTAGGGCCGATTCGTTCACGAATGTAAAAGAGAGGGATGCCGACCTTTTCAGTGAAGTCGCAGTGCTCGATGGCTTCAGGCATGGCGTCGCGACCAAGGCCGTAGGGAGGAAGGGGCGGTCGTGATTCAATCACATCAAACTTCGCGAGGCACGAGGGTTTCTGATCGATTTTGGGGTTTCATCGTGGCTCGAGCTCGCGTGCGAGGGGAGAGGCGTACGTGGATTTTGGATCGAAGGCGTGGTAATCGTGATGGTCACGATGGAGGGTCAGAGTGTCGAGAGCTTTAGGTCACGAGTGTTGCCGAAGCAGTGGAGACAGTAGCGTGGAGGGAGGACGGCAGTGACATACTGCTAGGGTTTCGACTCGATTGGGTAAAGGTAGTGAACCACTCGAGTTCATATCGTTGTGTCGATGATTGAGGGCTCGTCATTATTCGATGTCGAAAGGGTGGTGAACGGTGCTCGCAAGTAAGGTATGGTCGAGGTGAGATATTCGTTTTTACTATTAATTTTAAATTAATAGATATGTATATATATTTCTTATTCGATTTGAATATAGGAAGTTTGTGTGTAAGAGAAAAAAAAGAGATAAAAGAGTAATCGATTTTTGATTTAAAAAAATATATATATATACATTGAAATTATATTACAATAAATGTATATACATAGAGAAGAAGAAAAATAATTTATTACAGTAAGTATAAACCATTTTCTGTTTAATATAAATGCTAGGAAGAATATTTTTTTTTATTTTCCATTTGGATTTAATGAATATATAAGTTTACAGAACTAAATGTATGTGAACACAAGATTTAGAAAACAACAAAATGAATGCAATAAATTTAGGTGATTAATTTATCAAATGGAAATTAATTATTCAAATTGTTCGAATATTAATAAAATCATCTAATATTTATTCAAGGTCAAAATCTGAAAGGAAACGGGATGGTTGGGTTGGACTACAAATAGAAGCAAAGGTGAGTTAATCTCACTCAGTTTAAATTTAAATTTAAATGATTAAATTTAAATAATTGTTTGGATGGTTGAATTGATTGATGTGATATAGTATGATATTTTGGAATTGGTGTATTATATTGTGCTAACATCTGTGGATGCAGGGAAAACAGGTTGGAGGGATCCAACTGGACCCCTCAACATTTATTTAAATTATTTAATACCCTCTGTTGTGATTTATTTGATATTCTATGATGAATTATGTTGGAATATTGAATGCTATGGTTCGATTGGATATAATTGGGTATGATGAATTACCAAAAAATATATAAATTAGAATTTGGAAAGATAATAAAAGAAGTGAAATTGTAAGTAAAATAATTATAGAAATTTGAATAAATTTTTAAATGCATTGGAAAGAAATAAAGTGACTTTAAAATTCTAATAAATAACTCCTGAGTATAGAAAGGAAATTTGAATAAATAGAAAGTTAATGAATTTTAATCTTCAGGGATATTATTTAAAAGAACAAACCATTTAATTAAAATTTAAGATTTAAATTATTGAAAGGAATAAAGAAGAAATTGGAAAGGAAGTGAAATCCGTATATTTCAGTTAAAAAGGTTTAAAAACAAACGGGAAATAATAACATTAATAATAAGTCCATAACTAATGAATTTTTGAAATGAATTGAGTAAATTAAGAAACTTATTTCAAATAAAATAAATTGGAAATCAATTTGGGGAAATTGATTTAAGTGATTGAAGTTGGAATTTTCTCTGGATAGCCAAGTACATGTTTTTAAAAGTAAATTTTTAAATAGAAATTAAATGTTTTAAAGTTGTTTTTAAAGAAAGCAAGTTTTGTAAAATTTATTATTTCTAATATTTAAAGTCTGAAGTGAGTATTTTATTTTAATCTATTTTTGTAGTAATTATTAAGAAGTAACTTAGTATTTTTTTTAGAAGTAGAAATCTAGTTTTATATTTTATTAAGTAACTTTATTTTCAAGTGTTTATATAGTATGTATTTTTAGTAAATTATTGAAGTAGTTTTAACTTAAATATTTAAAAGTAAATTCCAAAGTAAGTATTTTATTTTAATCTATTATCGTAAAAATTATTTAAAGAATGATTTGGTATTTTAAAGAACAAAAATCTAATGTATAGTTATAAGGTAACCTTATTTTAGTTAATTCTAGAGTATTATTTTAAATTAAGTATTGAAGTAAATTTTCTAAATTAAATGTTAAATATATTTTACAATAAAGTGTTTTTAAATTATTTTTAAAATCTAGTTTTATGCTTGGTGATTTCAGTGGAGATAAAAAATATTTGGGAAAGTTTATTCTGGAAAGAAAGATGGTTTTGAAACTGTTTCCAAGGGTTGAAAATAGAAATATATCTTGTGAAGATATTTTTGAGATTAATAAATAATTTGGGAAATTATTTATTGTGTGATGGTTGTTTGTGAATTTAAATTGATAGTTAAATCACCGACTATCAATATTGGCCAAAATGCGTTGATCGTTTCGAAGAGATTGGGATCGAGATTTATTTCTCGAAAACCACTTCGATCCGGTTTGTACGTTTTCGAGGAAAAACGATTTTGGATTCGAAAATGGAGCAGTGAAGTGCAAGGGCTAGTCGCTACTAATCCTGAGGATATTTCCAAAATGGATGTAGTAGGAATAGTGCCTTCGGTTCCGTTCGAACCCGGGACGGACTTGTATGGATGAATGCTTGCGAAACATCGTCAGGTGGACGATAGGCATTCTAAGGGATATATTCTAAAAAGGCAACGCTTAGCCTCAAGCCTCATCAAATGGGAATGACTGAAAATCAGGGGTTATGCAGCAAGGCTAGGTGGGTAGCACCCAAGCAGGGTGAGGTCATCCCTGTCTAGATGTCCCTTTTATTTCGGCTTAGTGGGCGGTTGCTGATCCCAACCGCGGGGTGATCTCACTCGGGATTATCCAGTAAGGGGTAGTCCCGATCTTCTGTTGCAGGGGAGCGGGCGTACTCCCCGGTACGGTGATCTAGGCCACGTACTGTGACAGGTGGTACCCCAGTGCCTAGTCATTGGTTGGAAACCCATTCTCCCTACGAGCCTTGTACGAGTTTTGTTTGTATTACCCACTCTGTGGCTAGTAGCTGTAATTTAATAGATGTAACAATTTCGGCTATTTTATAAGTATTTGTATATAGACCCTATTATAATATCAGAGGATTTCTATAAAAAAGTGTTTTAGCTATCGTAAGGTAAAAACCCGACATGTTTATTTGTGGCGTGGTCTTACGAGATGCTTTTGTTTTCAAAGGATTTTTGAAACTTTAATAATCAATTGGGTGTGATTTTCTCACGCTGGTATTCCAGACTGACTCGTGTGTTATTTAACTGTAATGCTCGGGTCAGACCGAGTATTATAGAATACAGGATATGATACTGTGGAGCTCATAAGACGAGCAAGATGACGATACGTACTCCCGTACTTGTTTATATACATATATTCCACTGTGTTGAGTTGTTGTGTATCCATTTGTATGATATTGATGTTGAGCTGTGATTGATGTAATATATAAACAGAGATATTTGATGTTTGAGTAAAGATTATTTATTATCTATTATATTTTATTACGCTGCGATGGTTAGATTCTGTTGTTGTTTTCTATTTTCTTCTTCTACCTCTTCTTCTTTAACCCAAATGGTTCGTATTTCTGTACAACTTGAGTTGATTGTTGTAGAATAGTGTTGACTCAAGGGGTATGGATTTACGGGCTGTTGCACTTCCAGAAGTTTCGGGTTTACTAAAAACATGCTTAAGTGAAAAGTTGTTCAATACCTTGATTGAGTGTGCCTGAAAGCGTGCTCTGAGTTTTGAGCTATGAGAATCAAGCAATAGGCCAATTTTTCTATAACTGGGTATCGAACCTATGCATCCTTTAATCACCTGCTTACATATTACACCGAAAGATGTGCCCCATTTTATTCTCTAATGAGCACTGAGCTGACTGCATATTTTAATACTACCATGTATAGGTACAATATTTCCCCACTCTTGGGACTTGAAAGTAAAGGTGGTTTTTCCAAATGTCTTTTTAATTCTAAGAAAGCTTTCCTACAATGCTCTCCCCATTCGAAGTTTTTCTTTTTCTTAATCACATCGAAGAATAATATACACTTATCAGTAGCTTGTGAGATAAACCTGCTTAGGGTAGCTACCTTTCCATTTAAGCACTTACTTCCTTGGTGGTTTTAGGTTCGACCATGTCCTTTATGGCTTGAATTTGGTCAGGAGTTGCTTTGATCCCTTGAGCACTTACTAAATAATCTAAGAACTTTCTAGAGTGGACTCCAAAAGAACAATTTTGCGGGTTCAATTTCATTTGATACTTCCGTAATATTTTGAACATTTCCTTTAGATCCTTAAGACGATTCTTAGGCTCTCTCGACTTTACTGGCATATCATCAACATAAACTTCCACGTTTATGCTAATTTGTTCCTTAAACATTCGATTAACCAATCTTTGATAGGTGGCCCCTGCATTCTCCCTAGTCCAAATGGCATTGCCTTGTAGCAATAAGTTCCCCATTCAGTTATGAAGCTAGTATGATCCTCATCCGGTTTGAATATCGATATCTGATTGTACCTTGAATAAGCATCCATGAGGGACAACAATTTTTGTTTGTTTGTTACATCCACCAACTGATCTATTCGTGGTAGCGGGAAGCAATCATTTAGGCATGCTTTGTTTAGATCCGTGTAATTAATGCACGTTCTCCATTTCTCGTTTGACCCATTCACCAAAACTGAGTTGGCTAACCATTTTGGATAATATATCTCCTTAATCCATTTTCAAGGAGTTGGTCAACCTCTTCCCTTAGGGTATTTGATCGTACTTTATCCAATTGTCTCTTTTTCTGCCTTTTGAGGGCTGCTCCTAGATTGATAATAAGGGAATGGTACATGACAGTCGGATCAATTCCCACTATATCGGAATGTAACTAGGCAAACACATCCTTATTAAACTGAGGAACTGTACCAAATCCTTCTTTAACTCACTACCAAGATCCTTTCCTACCTTGATTTTTTTAGAATCATCATTTGAATCAATATCGGCTTCCTTAAGATCTTCTATGGGTTTTATTCTCTTCGTTTCACCTCGACAGTCAAACTCTGTGACTATTGGGCCCTCTTCCACTGAGTTTGCATCAATTCTCTTCCTTTTGCCTCTAGTGGGAATGTACCTTTGATACATATTCTTATTAGATTTATTAATTTTAATCCTTGCTTCGAACGTTGGATGTGAAAATCCATCATCCGAAGGCTGTAAAATAGTAGAAGAATCAAAGTATGCAGAATCCTTCCTTTTATATTGATCAAGAGTGGCAAAATACATTTCTCGAGAGCTAAAATGCTCTCCTCGGACTGACCTCCAGCCTCACTTTGTTAGAAACTTTACCATGAGGTACTTCGAGGAGACAAAAGTATCAATTTCATTAAGAGCTGGCCTTCTAAAGAAGGCGTTGTTGTAGGAGGATTGATCAACTATCACAAAAATAGTTTCAAATGTTCTGCATGTTGGCGACACTCCCATTTGTATAAGCAGCTTTATTTGTCCCAATGAAGTTAAACCATTATTGTTGAATCCAAATATAGGCTCTGTGCTTGGTTCTAGCTTGTGCTCCGGAATGTTCATCTGATCGAAGGCATGTTTGATAATTACAATGACCACATTGCCCATGTCGACCAAAATATTTTAGACAATAGATAACCCATTTTGTGCAGTGATCATCAGAGGGTCATTATGAGGATGATGAACCCCATTACGTTGCTCTTGTGGAGTGATAACCAAATTAGAAATTTGAATGTTTAGGCATGGGTTTTTCATCAGGGCTCTTCTTGAATAGAGTAGATCCCTTCTTTGGCTTCTTTAATGTATCTACTTCATGTCCCCTTGCTATCCTCTACTGGATGCTGCCCACCATGGATTACATCAATCCTGTTGATTGGCGGATTTAAGCTTAAGGGGACCTCATCTTCTAACACATTCACAGTGTTGCCTGGGCGCTGCAGAGCATTCTCTATTCGTAGGGCTTTTTGCTGATCTTGAAAAAACTCTTTTAAATGACTTTTCCGAATCAGCTTTTGGATAATTTCAGCCAGAATTATGCACTCATCAGTTTTGTGACCATTAGCTTTGTGATAAGCGCAATAATCTCCTCCTTTTTACTGTCCAGGATTGTTCTTGGCTTTGAAGGAGACTGGAAAGTTGACTCTTTCCTTAGCTATAGCATACACGTAAGAAAGAAGTTTGTTTAAGGCAACTATGTTGGCAACCGATTCTTCACATATGGTCCTTTTGTGGCCACGGTCCACGCCAAATCTTCCCTCTTCCTCATAGGAATTGTTTTCTTCTTAGCATAGTAAAGCTCGTCCATCCGGATGAACTTGTCAACTTGAAAGTGAAAGACTTGTAGAACTATACAGCCATGAACAAAAAGCTGTTTCCAGAAAGGGGTATTCTCAATCAACCTAGAATGGATAGCTATGGGCTTATCACGATTGTTCATATCCTTGGCCTTTAAAGCTTTAGCATTGAACCTTCTCAAGTAGTCCCCAGAGACTCTCCCTGACTTTTTTATATTTTCCAATACTGTATAATTGATAGTAGGATCTTTGCAGATACAGAATTGGGTTGAGAACTCGTAAGAACATTGCTTCCAGGAGTGTATGGTCATTTCCTTGTATTGCCTATACCATTTGGCTATTGCTCCCTGGAGAGTAACTGGGAACAGTCGACATCTAACTGCTATAGATGCATTATACAAGTCCATCTGACTATCAAAAGCCATAAGATGATCATCGGGGTCTATGACCTCATGGTATTTCATGGATGGGAGTTTGACATGCGGTGGTATTAATGTAGCCATGATTTCGTTGGTGAAAGGGGGCACCCTCTCATTTACATTGAGGTTTTCGTCCATTGTTATTTTTCCTTTGGAATTCATAGCATCTTTAATAACCTTCTCATGGGCATCTTTCAGATAAGCTTCGACATTGCCATAGTTATCTGATTTGGGAAATATTCATTTGATGTAGAACTCTCTGTTTGTTCCATTGATTTGTTGAGAATTCTTCCCTGATGATTAGCTTTCGATTGGGGAATTTCCTTCTTCTTCGATGATGTCAGATCCACTTTGTCTTTAAGCTCATCGGAGTTAGCTTTTTGATTCCTCCAGGGAGAGACTGCCTCTTCTTCTTGAGTTTGTCTTGGAGTCTTCGAAGATTTTGGAGATAAGGCCATCTTTAGCAGCTCCTGCATCTCCTGTAGCTGTTGTTCCAAGCGTTTTATTTTTGTTGAATTTTCATCGTGTTGTGCTGGCGAGGAAGTTTGTTAAGGAATGGCACTGTCCAGGTTAAAATATGGAGCTATATTCTCGTCCAAAGTGGTGGTGTCTATTGCTCCTTCTACAATTCCACTCAAACGTTTACACCTTATTTTTCCTAGGTAAGAGAAATGAGCCACAATTAGTCTGTATATAGTGACAAGGTCAGAGGTTCAAATCCTCCTTTTAGCACCAAAAATGCTAACAAGAAAACTTGTCAACATCCCCAATGATATTCGTAAGATAGTTAAATTTAGGCAAAACCAAATCATTAAAAGGATCCATTCCTTTATAGCACACCTTTCGACTAGATTGACATTGTCGAAAGGATTTAAAGTGATTGTTCCATCTCTTGACGAGGTTGACTTAGCCAAAAGGATTAACAAAGCTGTCCCTTCCTGTTGACCAGGTTGACCTAGTCGATAGGCTTTGTGGAGTTAACCTTGGGATATGATTTAGAGAACAAAATTCAATTGAACCTTATCCTCTAAGTGAGTCAAAAGAAACTACCCATACTTATTCTTCATTCCTTCCGACCATGTCGAAAGGTTATGTTCAAAACCTTTAGATCATGTCGAAAAGGGGATACTTGCTTAGTTAGTATGAAACAGTTGCTTTCGACCCTATGGTTTCGCTACTCTTGCTGTGGAACCCCTTCGAAAGAGTCACTGATGTCTCAAAGGGTTGATCACCTTCGAACGAGTTCCTCTTCATATGATTGCTAGTCAATGAGAAATTAAGATTTCTTACGAGAACAACCCTTTTGATCAGGTCTTAGCCTATTATTGAGTACAAATCACTTGCTTTTCCTTGTATGAGATTGATTTTGGTATCCAAAGTCTCTTGAGATTAACATGGTCGAAACCCCATCATCACTTTGGTTTTTGGCATTAAATACAGGTTTCGATGATGATGTGTTTCGATCGGAAATACCCAAGTTAGTATTAAACATTGCATAGACAAAATGAGATGATGAGTATAGGTTAGAATCATGTGCAATGGATCGTTAGTCTAGCTAATGATCTTCCTCATCACTGGTATCCGTAATGATAAAGCCATCTCCCTTTTTTATTCATAATCCAAAATAAGTTACAAGATATTGAGCTTTTTTCCCTAATTTTATTTAAGGTTTCTTGAGAATACAATTATCACTAAGAAAGTAGAGTAAAGAAAACGAATTCAGGATTCTAGAATTCGGTCCCCAGAAATAGACCCCTTAGGTCTTATTTATAGATCCAGATCAGCCCCCTTCCATACCTTAGCTTTCGACTGGGTCGAAATGATCCCTTTTTGTATGTGGCTTCAAGCCTTTAGACTTGGTCAAAAGGCCATGACCCCCTTTCCTTAAAATTATAGGCCTCGACCAGTTCGAAAGGCTTGTGTATGCTTTCAAAAAGTTTGTGATAGAGGCGGAACCACTCCGAAAAGTTTAGCATGTAAACGAAAGAGCATCATCTATTGCCTTCGGAAAGTGTTCCGAAGTTGCCGTTGCTTGCTTATCCATGTAAAAAGGTTGAAAATGAGGAAGGGCATATCTATTTTCATCTGGGTTGAAAGCTTTTGCACTATATGAGTAGTTGGTGCCCTTAACTCTTTCGATACCTACCCAATGCCTTAGAAACAAACCCTTATGTTCTTCATGAAGCCTAAGCCATTCTCTTCGTCGAAACCTCAAACCTATTATCCTTCTTTCATACTTCTTCTCTTGAGTAGATTTTATAGCTAACGTAAATGACATGGACCTACCTTATGTAAGGTAGTAAATGGTCAGAGTCTGTCTAATTCCCCTTAAAAGATATTAAGCGATTTAGGTACTATCTTTTGCAATGATATGACATTATTGATGGTAGATATAGGTTATTGGTATGGTAGCAAGTTAGCCATGGGTTTATATTTGGAAGGCCTTTAAGCTTGTAGTTGGAAAGACTTTTGTTGTAGGTAAAACCGTAAGACATATTCCTATTAAAATTATACTACCCAAGCACTAATGTAGTAAGGCTTGGGATTTTTATTAACCAGATATATGTAGTTCTGACTCCCTCCTTAATACAACATAAGTTCAAAAAGGCGATGTTGAAGGTAGAGACATTAATGGTGCTTGCGGCAGTATATTATTTATTTACTTATTATTTTCAGTAGTTTTCGATGTACCATGAAATAAATATAATATTGCACTTTTGAACATTGCGGATATGCACGTTATTTTTAGATTTTGACATTATGGATATTTTATTATGGATTTGAATGATGTATTGAAATTTGAAAGAAATGGGTATTGTCATTATTATTATATTTTATCCTATTGTTGTGAGATTCTAAAGGTATAGATGAATAACTCTATATTATTCTTTTTGTCAACTAATAGCCATTTTGAGATGGTTCTAAGTTTCGATTGGTCTTTTTTGGATCGGAATTTAGGTAGTTTTTGGGCGGGTTGTTACATTGGTATCAGAGCTTGGGTTACTCGGTCAACGGGGAGGCGTACTAATCATTTATGAAAGTATTTTTCAAAAATCCTACTATAGTTATATATGTATACGTATTTTAAATGTACGCATAAATACTATGCAAATCTTTACCCCAACATATAGTCCTGTCTTAGGAAATGCAAAAGGAAAAAATTATAACTGCAAGGTTAATAAGGCAATAAATGATTAATAAATGTGAAGTTACAAGAATTTAATAAGGATATAAGTAGACCAATTAAAGAAATTATTTGGGTAATTATGGAGAGATAAAAAAAGTATAATAAATAAAATTTGAATGAATAAACAAGTGTCTTTAAAAATTATCCTTTATAATAATAAATCATTTATTAAAGACAACTAACATTTATAAAAAATAGCAAACAAACATTTAGATAGTAATTAAATATTATAAGGTAGTATAATTACCATTAGGGTAAATTATATATCCTTAATCATGCAAATGAAGGTTAGTGGGCCTAGCCCAATACATAAAAATAGATGGGAGATAGGAATCTATATGTTGTAAACAGCTGAAAGTAAGTAATGGAGCAAGATGTGAAGGAGTGGAGCGAATTCCCACAAGAAGGTATGCATCAAAAACCATAGGGAGATAATCATATTTTTATTGAGATTGAGTAGGGAAGAAGGAAAGTTCAATGGGAAGGACAATTAAAGTCGATTTTTAAATCAAAACGCATAGAAAAGATTTTGATAAAAATTTAAGAAAATTTCTAGAAATGTTTTGAATAAGCTTTCAAAGGATTTATTGAGAAGTTATTTTGAAAAGGTAAGAAAATCTGGAAACTCATAATTTAAAGATTTATTGAGTCAAAAGTTTTTGATTAAAAGGTTTTCGATAAAAAGGATTTTTCATTTTCGATATTCTAGTTTTTAATTGGTTGAGAAAAAAAGTTTTTTATTTTTTAACAATGGGATTCTTCATTTTTAAAATAAATGTAAGATAAAGCATAGGCTGGACTAGATGATTTTTCTTCTATTTGAAAGTTCTTTTTTCTAATTCTTTCTAAAAAGGGCGAATATATAGAAATAGAACTTGATTAAATTATGAAATAGAGAACAAATGGATAAGAATAACTAGGATATGAGGAACATTTATGTATAAAGAAAATATGGAGAATAATAACTGAAGTAGAAGCCAATTAGTAAGGAGAAATATAAATAGAGGTAATATTGGGAGATTTGGATAGAAATAGCAGTAGGAATTTATAAAAAACATGATCAGTGGCATAGTTAAATTGACAGGATAGTAGTTTTCTTTGTCTACTCCACTTTTCATTTTAGAGTTATAGAAGATGTTTTTGAAAAAAAATTCTCTTACTATTGGATGGAACTAAAAGATGGTAATTAATAAATGAGATGGGGTGATATTGTGAATGTTATAAGGAAAAGCATTTGTATGAGGACGAGAATTTTATATATTCATATTAGAATTTGATTTTAAAATGGTAATAAAAAAGAAATAAAATAGGAATTTGTCATGCATATGAATATATTATGGTTTGAAGTCTACTTGCCTTGTAACTAGAAATATCCTTGAAATAATAAATGACCAATGAAGGAAAATCTATTATTTTGGAACGTTATCATTGTAATGGGTTTGAAGGGGGTTAAATTTTGAAATTAATGGGGTCAATGAACTTTTCACAAGTATAGACTATAATTTCATGGAGTAGTAAATGTTGATTTCAAATTTAATATAATAAGTTAATTTATGTGATTTATTGAAATTTATTTTGTGTGATATAGAAGGTATTTGAGAAGGGAAATCATTTTCTCCTTTATGGAATTAAGCAATTTTTGATTTAGTAATTGTTGGTTTGCTAATTGAGTTTTAAATGTTTTGAATTAAAAGTCCAACTTTTAAAGAAATAAACTTTGGTTGTAGAAGATCCTTAAAAAGGAAAAGTTGGTTAGAGAAAGGAAATATTTTCAAGTTCGTTTTGGGGAACTGCGCAATTTTTGATAATTGACAAAAGGGTTTTCAAGTGTATATTTTTAAAGGCAAAGGTTTCACATAAGGTACTTTGTAATTTTAAAACTTTAGTTTTAATAATTGTGAGAACTAAACAATTTTTTTGGAGTAGATAAGGATCACTCTCTACGTAAGGCAACGTAAAGGTTTTAAGATAAGAATAAAATAGGAGTAGTATGTACAACCTGATCTGGAAATTTGAAATTTGACCCAAATATTTAATTATAGAATATTGGTAAAAATGTGAAGATATTTCAGATTTATAATAGGGTTGTAAGCTAGGTTGCCCTAGTTGACTTGGAATATAAGTTTCTATGTTTAGATTTATTTGGAGCGGTGTCCATCTAACTTCCATTGATTTTAAAATATGTATAAAAGTGTGGTGTTTGATGTAATAAGGAATATACCAAAGAGAGAAGAGATGTGTAAGATATGGATATTCTTTTCTATAGTTTACATTGTCTGCTTCAATAAAAGAAAAATAATAATTCCTTATAATTTCAAATAAAGCAAAAATTTAACGTTGGTTAATTTCTGGAAAATTGATTTGGTAATCCATTTTAGAAGCATAGCTTTGACAAATTAAAATATAGAAAGTAATGTTTCAGTTTAGAAATTAACATGTAGACACATGTGTGACTATGCTTGACGTATAAAAATAGATATAAATAGCGTAATTTATAATGGTATTCGTATTAGTTTTGACTAGGATTTATGGATGTTGATTACATATTTAATGGGCAATAAATTTGTAATTAATAGATAATAAAAGGAATTAAATATGGTTTGATTAAGGAATTTAATATGGTGGAAAAATTGGATCAGAATAATGGATTTTGAAACTAGTAACAAGTTCAAAGAAATTTAAATGAGGATTGAATAGAGATGGTCCAACTTCGATATTAATGATCAAATATTGCAGATATATTAATTGAAGTAATGGATGGACCACATTTATTAGAAACCAAGAAGGAGAATTTAGAAAGATGGAGAACTAGGTGGAATAATATACTAAGAGCATTTATCTTAATTTAGTAAGGAGTATTATCGCCCTAACATCATTAGCACCAGTTATTAATAAATGACAACTTCTGGCAAAATTTTATTTTGGAGTTTTTGATTGTTATCACTAGTTGTCTTCCATAGGTTATTAGAAAAGTGTATAATATAGTAGAATATATATTCTTATTTTATCATTGAGTTGATTTTATGGACTAGATTAGATTACCGGATAAACATGTATATGGAGGAACAACGTAAATAAGGAAATTTCCTAAGGACGCTTAGCTAGTGATAAACTATAGGTAAGACTGCAAGTTAATGAGGAAACTAGGTTAGTAACTGGAAATAAAAAACAAAAAAAAAAGATATGATCCAAAAAAAATTAGGATTTTGGGGAAGGTAAATTTTTCTTACTAAGAGACACCATTCAAGGATGACCATTCGCCCGGAGGAGATAAGATGGATGTGGATATGAAGAGAACTTTCTACTAGACGGGGATGATGAAGAAGGTCGTAGAATTTGCCACTAGGTGTTTGACGTGCCAAAAGGAAAAAGATGATATAATTGATTAGGCAATGAATGAAGGCTGCACGAGATTGCCAGAAATCCTATACGGACAAGCATTGAAAAGAGATAGAACTAGAAGTAGGGGATGTGATGTTTGCCAAAGTTTTCTTTCTTAGGCAGGTCGTGAGATTTGGAAAGTCAAGAAAGTTGGCACGAAAAATTTGTTGGGTATTCGCAATTTTAGAAAGAATAGGAATACTTGCTATCGTGTTGACTGTGGAGCATCAGATAATTGGTATGAGTCCATGATATTTTTCGATTCACATTTAAGGAAATGCCTTCAGGGCAAAACTAGTGTGTTTGTCAGGACCCGATTCTTCGTCTTTCGAAAATTCAACATCGATACTCACTTTATCGACTGCCGAGCAATCGAACGACGGAAAACCGAACACTGAGGGTTTAAGAAAAAGAAAAAGACAGAAGAAGAGATAAGAAGATAGAAAATAGAGGGAAAAGAGAAATAGAAAATAGAACGGAATAGAACACAACACAACAATATCAGAATCTCACAATTCGCAGCGGAACAACATATAATAATAAATGAATAATCTTTAAACAAAGAACTATATCAGTTATTACATTTTATACATTACATTTCATTACATCATATCATCAGAGTGTACAACAACAAACAACAACAAACAGTGCAGCGGAAAAAGAAATACTATACGGTAGTAATACGCCATGCCATCCAGCTTGCCTCCAGCAACTCCAGAATATCCTGATAAACCTAACTCTTGACTGCCCGTGTGGAAATTGGTGGGCACCCAGAGTTTAGGAAGGAAAACAATAAACTCCGAGTCAGTCATGTGACTGGTGTGAGAACTCAAAACAGTTTATTTATCTTTAAAATCAAAATAGAGGAATATTTTGAAAGTCAATTCGCAATGCTTTTAAAAATGAGACTACCATAAGGCCTCCCGCACACACACACATGCAAACGCAGAATCGGAGGAGATTTCTCCTTATGATAGTCAAAGATGCTTGATACGCATTTAAAAGAACATTTGGTATTATTACTAGTGCATAGTGTAGAGAAAAATTCGTTCCGAAAGTAGAATATAAATCTTAGCCAGCATAGACATTTCGAACTATGCCTACTATAGCTACCATCCAAACAGTGGTGACCACCATAAGTGAATGACAGGTTCTACAACTAATACCGTACAAGTTTCGTATTGGGAATTGGATTTCCAACGAATGATCAGGCCAAGGAACTTCCCATTGCCACATGAGAATGCCTCTGGATGGACATCCCCGAGAACCAAACCGGATCTCTACCAACACAAGGCCGGGTTACCCCTAACTGAGTAACAACTGACCGAATATGCCATCCCCCGGTCCTTTGGGACCTTTCAACCGAGTGCTCGTAATCAATTCACACAATCATAACAAAGTGTTTTCAACATGAGTAAGTATCTGGGCTCCTTACCATGATACCACCCTTTTCCAAAAGGAAATGCACACATCCTAAAGGGCGCTACCCCTCATAACCTTGCTGCTTCTTTCCTGTTTTGACCATTCACGGGGTGTGAGGCTCGACGAAGTCACGTCCACAAAAACATACTTTATACAAAAGCCATGCTTTGGGTCAACAAATGATCATAGAAATGATCACCAGGATAGACGATCAAATAAACGATCCTATCACAAATAATCAACACAATGATCATTTCACAGCAACACTCAGTATGTCACATTACCAAATTGGGAGTATATCGATGATAACATTCAACTACATAACCTCTGAGCTCGTACGTCTCAGAGAAGGGTGTTAAGCTAAAAGAATAAATTCTCCGCCACCAACAGAAATATATTTGGAATAAATCTGCTTTATATCTCAATTTGTAATGTCAGACATACAATCCATACAAGTCTGTTCCGGGATCGAACAAAACCGAAGGCACTTCTCACGAAGCCCTTGCAATCCGAATGTTCACTAATCACGTTCGGATTTCCCATCACTTAGGGAATCTCTATACCAGGAGCTACTCAGTACAGAGACAATCGATAGGTCATCCTATCGCTTTCGCAAATACTCGGTCTTCAACACCGGTCATCAATTGCAATTCATAACGACGTATCACATATTCGGAATGGGTTATACGACCCCATGGTCCTTTCCCGGTTAACCCGAATAGTGAGCGCTTATTCAAAAATAAGTGTGTCATTCAAATTCAAACAAATCACATCAAACACCTATTCAAAGGGAAATATTGATAGTCGGTTATTGAACTATCAATGAATATGCACACATCACCAGATTCCAAATAATTTTCCAAATTATTTATTTTCCAAAATATCTTTACAAGATATAAAATTTCACACTTCAAAAATAAATCAATATTTATTTTTAAAAAACTTCCCTTTTTATTCATAAATTCTATAGTGAATTTTCATTCTAAAATATTCATGAATATATGACTTCAATTATTCATTTCAATTTATCTTCAAAAAGATAAATTCTCAAAGTATTCACTTTTTATTGGAAAACATTTCCATACTTATTTAATAAGTAATTCACAAATCTTTTATTTTCAACACTTGGAAAATATTCAATATACTTAAATCAAAATTTAGTATATATCTCATTCTTTAAGGAAATCATTCTCTTAAACATATTTATTTGGGCCAAAACGAATGTTGCGTAAAACATCGTTACGACAACCCAAAATCACTAGTATAGGGATTCGAAATTAAAATAGATATATAAATCCCAATACTATACAAAACATTTCCTTTCGGAAATCATTTACTATAACAACAGTGTTATAGTCCACCATTTCCTTCTATTTCTCGAAAACGTCTATTTCAACAATAAATGTTGAAATCTATGGTTTCGAATCTCAACACATTTTAAAACATCGTTAGATCGTTTTAATTCTATTTAAAACATCAAATCTAAACATTTTCTTTAACATATTATTCACTATTCAAAAACGTGAATATACTACGTTAACCAATTTCATCCTTTTATACATTTCATTTTGAAGGATTATTCACAGTCAAAAATGTGAATATAGCTTCATAAATAAGTTTCAACAATCTACTTATCAAAATAAGTCGTTTGCGAATTTATAAAACAACGTTTATAAATTCTATTTCTATTTGTTTTATAACTACTTCCTTTTTATACATCTCCTTTATTAACCTATTCGATTTATAACTCAATTATGAACCAAAAGTTCACATTATAAGTTGAATGCTTATAAAACGATTATTTTACAAAATCGTTCTTTTAACTCCCCAAATTATAAATCTTATAACTTATAAGATTGTTTATTTATCCAAAATTCGTTCTTTCAATAACTTTATAAATTTTGTAAACCTACTGTTTATAAAATTCCATTTATAACTTCACTGTTTAAAATTCTATAAATTCCATTCAATTATGAAATTCATTTTCACTTCATTCAAACACTTATAAAAACTCGTTTTATAATGTCCATATTTCAATTTATAAATATCCATTTATAAATCTCTTAATATAAATCAATTTATATTATTCTTTTAAAACGTCTTTAAACTCCTTTAAAAACTTCATCATTCTCTTGATTTATAAAATAATTAAATTTTATAAATCCTATATTTAAATTTTTATAAATAAATTCAGAAATCCTGATTTAAACTATTTTATATAAAGTCAACCCCATATTTTCAAAAATTAACTTTAACCATATTTCTTAAAAATCATAATTTTTATAACATTAAAATTATAACGTTATTTATTTAAAATGGATCAATTCCAAAATTATTTTATAAAATGTATACTTTTCAAAAATCACTTTAAAAATCATTTTAAAGTTTCAAAATTTGGTCCCATGATGCTACATACCAAATAGTCAATCACGACAACAACGACATCATATATCGATATGATAGTCCATCAAATATCAAAATATCTGAAATCAAAAATAAATACTGTTGAGGAATCCAGTTGGATCCCTCCAACCTGTTTTTCTGCATCCACAAACATTAGCACAATACCAATTCCGCTCCAGTACGGAATTATCACGGTATATGGGATTTAAAATATTATCCGCTTAATAGACGGCGCAATAGGGTCTCATCCGCTAAACAAATGTGGGGAATCAATAACTCCAATATATACATATGCCAATATATATATATTGCTATTATATATAATACCAATTTCACTGTTTATGAAATATTCACGGTATATGTTTTTAATAAATAACATCCGCTTACTAACGGCGCATAATGTCTATTTTAACAATAAATAGATAATAATCATCATTCAAACATGCATTCAAATATTTTAAATCTAACTATTTAAAATAAAAATCGAAACTGATTCGATTGAGTGAGAAGTTCTCACCTTGATTTCAATTTCGTTTTAGCGATTTATTTCGAATAAAATTAAACGGACGTTTAATTTTACACGAAATTTTCACTAACTTCAAACGACTCCAATCCAACTCCATCGCGTAGTGCTCGTCCATACGATTCCAACGCAACTGGTTTCGCGCGTTTTCGACCTCGTATGAAAAAGTTATGTATTTTACAAGTTTCTACGAATTTTTATATAAACAATTACAACATAATTTTTAAATTTTTAAACCTAAGAGAATCTGGGCCCTTGGATCTAAACCCCCCTGCATCAGAACCGTGCGCACCCCCTCCTTCTCCCTCTCGTTCACGCGACATGCCCAGGTCCTTCAAAACCCACGGCCGAACCCATAATATGAATTTAGGGTTAAATTTTTCACCAACCACACACCACTTCGACATGATCAAGAACCATCATTTCGTGCGCCTAGCTCCCCCCACCACCGCCGAAGGTCCGGCCACACTCGGTCGTGTCTTTCTGCCTAGAAACGCGTGCGACTTCCAGGCATTCACGCTCGATTTTTGGAAAATCGAAGCCACTTCAACACGAATCCACCGTTGGATCTGTAGTTCTTGATGTGCTCTACGATTCTCTAGTTGAGGGTTTGTTGGATAGAATGATGGATTCGAAGAAAACGAGGGGGGAAGATGGAACAATTTCGGCCATACATGAAGCTACTGGCGGCTGAGCAAATAGATTAGGGTTAGGTTTCTTTTTTTTTATTTTTGAGAATTATGAGCTATTTATAGAGAAAAAACGAACACTATTCATCCGGAAATTCCGAACTCCGATTCACGCGCCGTAACCAGCGTTTCTAGGGTTTACCCCGCGTTCCGAACACAATGGAATAGGTTTCGGAAGCTAATTCGGACATCTGTGCGAGTTATGGCTACAAACGTTCGATTTAAATTAAACCGATTTAAACGATTTTCTAGGCGTTTTAATTTGTACAGGCCAAACGGTAAATCCAATTGACATGAAATTTGAAACCTTACAATAATATCACATTACGGATCCGATGAAACTAGTTTCGTCGAAATCCGAGACTGTTTGAAAAATGGCTATTTTAACTCGCCAAATTAAAATTAAAAATAATTCGATACGTTTCAAGCTGCCACGATCAAACGATAACTCCGATTGACACGAAAATTGAAATCCGGTAATAACTAACTATTACGGATCCAATGGAACTGGTTTCGTTCAATTCTGAGACTGTTCAAAAATTGGCTATTTTCACTAGTCGATTTAAATATTAAAATATTCAATTTTCACAATTTAACTTTTAATTCGATTTTAAAAGTTCTAAAATATCATTCTAACTCTCATATGATAAAATAAAATTTTACAAATCATTTTCAATCATATTTAACTCGATTTCCAATTATTTTCATAATTTAACATATTAAATTATTGATTTAATTATCCAATTAAATCCAATTATTCAAAATAAAATTTATTCGACTTATAAATTTACTTATTAATATTTAAAATTAATTAAATATTCAAATTTTAATGACTAAAAATTCTGGGTCGTTACAGTGTTAGAGCTTGATATATTAAGGGATATTAAGATGGAGTCAACAGCATCCCGTGCCACCATAAGAATTGTGGAGCACAGAACTAGGAAGTTCCGCAATAAAGAAATTATACTTGTTCGAGTATAATGAGGGGAAAATTCAGCAAAGAGCATGAGGACTCTTCATCCTAAGCTTTTCACCGGCAAACTTTCCTCTCCAAAATTAGGTTTTGGTTACATTGTAGTTGCTAGATAGAATGGTAGTAGATGGCTGCTACACTTTTCTATCACTTTTGCACTCATATAGAACACTTTTCGCATGTTAGGGTGTTTGCATACATACTTATATGTCATGATCGTACACTCACTCTAGGATTGAGATCACTTCTAATATGTCTGCAAACAAAATCACATTGCATTTTTGGGTTGAGTATATGGTTATGTAGATAACCTAGTTATATAACATGGATATTTATTATGTGTTACGATGTTCACCCCTTGGGAAGATTTCAGGGACGAAATCCTTTTAGGGAGGAAGAATGTAACACCCCGTAAAATCAACCATAAATAAATTAACAAGTTGAATAAATTAATTAAATAAGATAAAGATAAAATGGAAATTTTGAAAAAGTTGAAATTTGACCATGAAAGTTATGTCGTTGCAATATGGCGAAATTTTGATCAATTTCCGTATATAATATCTTAAAAATGGAGCTCTTTGAAAATGTTATGGACAGTTGAAGTTTTTGGGTTCAAAATAATTTATAAACAGAATTCGAATTCAAATGAAAAATTAATTTTAAAATTTTCAACTCGAAAGTTAACAATAGATGGACTTGGGAATTAAGGAAACATTAAAATTAACGTTAATGTTAAAGTGTTATTAAGGAAAATAATAATTATATAAAACAACGCATAATTCCTTCCCAAAATAGATGGAGAGGTCGACCCTCTGACCTCTACTGATCGAACTCTAGTAGCGATCGGCTGTAGCATAAGGGCGGCCGACCGCTCCTTATCAGGTAGTGGCTAGGATTTTTAATTTTGAACGTTCCATATTTAATTATTTAAATCCGACGGTTCTGTGCTTTCACACCATTATATATAAGACCCTAGACCGCTCATTTTTGTTCACATTATATTCTGGGAACATTAGCGAAACTTAATGTGCACATAAAAATGTATATTTTTACTCACACGCTTAATTTCATTTTAGTAAAATAAATGTCATAATTGGGTGTTTTTACATGTTTAAAATCAAATTTCAAAAAAGCTTTCATCATTCATGCATCTACATGGGGGCAAAGCGGTAATTTTCGTGTGTGAATTAATTTGAAAAACATTACTTGCACATTTCAATTTGTTTTGTAGGAATTTGGATTCAAGTTGGAAGTGGCTTCAGAGAAATATGCACATATAAGAGTTGGAAGCTAAAGAAATGAAGAAATAAAAGAATTCATGTAATCATGGAGGACCCCACCTACCCACTAACTAATGGATTATAATTAAAAGCTAATGCACATATTAGCGGGGATTAAAGGCACATGCACATTTAATGGAGGATTAATTTCATTTTAATGATAATTTGGAGGTCACACTACGTCAAGGGCATTTTAGGGAGTTTCGTAAAAATGGATTAGGATGTTATTCATTATAAATAACTCTCTTATGTTCATGTAATGGAGTTGGATGATCGCATCATATTTTGCAAGTCTTAGCCATGAAATTAATGAGAAATAAAATAGCTTTTTAAGCCTCTTCTTCTTCTTTGTTCCTTATATGCTTGTATTTTATTTTATGCTCATTTGTATTTACACGCTCTCTTTCCTTTTATGTTTGTTGATTAGATTTCCATTTATGCACTTAGTTTAGTTTTATTTTTATATAAGTAGTTAGTTCTTTTTATTTTAATTAGCTTGCACTTTCCTTTTTTGTTCTATGTTACAATCTACATGTGTTGACATGGTAATAAAAATGAGAAGTTAAACCCCTTCAATTCAGAAGTAATGAAACTCTCTCAGTTTATGTAGATTCAACATATTTTACTATTTATGATCTCTTTTTAGTGCTTAATGAAGAGTTGGATTATGATGTAAGTTCAATAGGAAATTTTATAGCTTACGTTATGTTCCTGATCACAAATGGATTATGCTTAATCCAACATAAACACAAATTGATCATCATCTTACTAATTGATTTTGATAATGAAACTAAAGTAAAATCAAAATTTGATCATCTATGTTACTAAACAAAATAGTAAATAGATCATGCTTAAAATAGTTTTGCCTTTTGACTTCATGTTCATTTTTATTAGAATTAATAAGTGTTTTTAGTGTTGTATTAAAGTTTGATGGTTTAAGTTATGTTAATTAATAACACAAATAGACCATATTTATGATGAATACATCACTAATTCTAATTAGATTAAAATTAGAGATCATAAGTTAATTTTACATTGATTTTGGTGAGAGTATGAGAGTGGATTTGCCTTTAAATTGTCTCTTAATCTTATATTTTTATTCACTTTTTTTGTTAACTTTTACATTTTTTTTAGCTTAAAACGGTTTCAAACTCTTTGGGCTAATTTCATTGAGTAATTTTAAAATTAATCAATTTCCCTACGGATCGACCTGTACACGCATACGTACTGCAATTGTACGTCGTACGCTTGCGGTATTTTAACGATAATATTTTTAATGGCGATTTTCTTATCGATATAAAATTTCGCCGTTATCGATAATTTTTTAGCGCCGTTGCCAGAGGTTTGCAATTTGTTTTTAATTCTATTTTTCGAATTATTTTTGTTTGATTTTATTATGTGATCATTTTGTGTGTTGATTTGCATATTAAAAAAAGAATTTTTTTTCTTAGTGTTGTGTGACATTTTTATTTTCATCTTGTTTGTGTGCATCTTTTGTTTTTGGTGTCATTTGGTTTTATTTTAATTATTGTTAGTTTCATATTTTAAAAAAGAAAAACAACAAAAGAAAATTTGCATTTTCTTTCATCCTTTTACTGCATTTCATATAACATCTCTGTCCATTGTTTTGCATTTGCATTTCACCTAGCATTTCACAACTTCAATTTTAACTAAAAAAAAGAAGTTTGTTTTATGCATTTCTGTTGCCGTTCACTGTTACTTGCCATAGAAATTTACAAACAAAAGTTGCATTGATAACAAAATTGTTTTACAAATGTTCTTTGTTACATAAACTGCTGCTACCGTATCTCTGTTACAAAATCATTTTACAAAAGATACATCATCAAGTTCAACTTTCTGCTTCTGCTCCATACATCTCACTGTTATATGCCTAGAATACCAAAACAGAAATTAATCAATTATAAACTCGTCTCACAAGTTTATCAATCAGATTTCCACTACTTCGAAAGTCTGTATTTGCTAAATTAAGCAATATGTCGTAATTAAATTAAAACCACAATCTAACAACTATAGTAGTAATAACTATAGCGATAGATTAAACGTTATACTATTTAAAGGAATAGTACAACGTAGAAACAAAAATGATATATATATATATATATATATATATATATCAATTATAAACCTAACCGGTTTGAAGAATGAAATTCTGTCTGAGGCTTGTCGAAACAATTTCCTTAAAACTTTATTTAAAGTCTCCCAAGGTACAACAGACGTAATCTGCACGAGATTGTACTGAATATGTCAACTCTTTGATATATTGTATAGAGCAGTAGAAAAGAAGAAACAGAAGCAATTAGAATTGGAACGGAATGAGAATGTGATCAGGATTCTCTCTTATTTATAATTTCGTCCGCATCCCTTCAAACAGCCGTGTCCGCTTGACAGGTCGCACCCGTTGCCTTTTAACCGCTGCTATTCGTTAAGGGTCGCACCCGCCTGCATCTCGCATCTGTTCGACTGCACCTCTTCAGTCGGGTCGCACCCGCTTCTGTTCGCCTACGCTTATTCAGTCAGGTCGCACCCGCTCGCGTCTAACAGTTCGCACCCGCTTCCGTCTGTTCGTCAGAAACACGCGCCCGCTTCCCCTCAATCAATCTGCGTCCGCTTTATGAATAGGTTTGCACTTGTTCATATAGCCTGCAACTGTCAGAAAGCCCAATCCAGTTATGTAGTAAAAATAGGATCATATTAGATCAAATCCGAGCCCGCGCCCGACCCGGCCCGACCGGGCCCGACCCTCCCGGTTCTGTCGGACGGCGGCGGCGAGCACGCGCGCGTGTGGTGGAGATGCATGATCTCCCTCCTTACAATGAAGCTTACATTTGGGTGCCCCTAGGCCTCATCCCCTTCATTGCAATGCTATTAATATATTGGAATAGCTTTGCAATTTTGGCGATGTGGGACTTATGTATGTTTCATTCAATAGGAATTTTAACAATCCCCCACATGAATGTTAATATACATATCCCCCACACAAAGAGAAATATCACAGAGTACATATGAAATCATGCTTTATCGTGGAAAATAGATATTTCACTTTGAACTTTCCCTAGTTAAAACTTATCGGATCTACTTGACTAATCCGTGAATTATTTCATCTTGAACCGTCGGCTTTTATTGTATATCCAGACAATAAGCTCTACGAAACATTGATTCCCTTCTCATCCAATCTCTTGCTTGTGTTTACTTTGGCCCTGAATAATCTTTTGGTTTTGCAAGTGTTTATAGAAAATATAAGCCTTTAATATTCTCATAGAGCCGACCCAGCTCACACTAACATAGGTGATCGCAACCATTAGGAGTATTCTATGTATACCCCACTTGTTATTTCCAAGATATGGCCATCATTAAAAAACATAGTTTTAACCTTTAAATACTTCTGTAGGTATGCATTTATATTGTGCATCATAGGAATGGAGTTGGACTATGTCCACGCAAATGCATTACGTCTTGAGTTACTCAGAACTGGTTTGCCTATTGATTCTAGTTCGTGGGATCTTCAGTCGCTAGGATAGGTTTCCGTATAAGATAACTCTTGATGGTTTAGGCTTTTAAACCCATTCCCCTCAATGCGCAGTCAATTTTCTCTCTTGACAAACCTTTAGTAAATGGATCTGCTAGGTTATCATTTGTTCTCACATAATCTATGGAAATAGTTCCATTTGAGAGTAACTGCCTAACTGTGTTATGGCGTCGACGAATATGTCCTGACTTTCCATTATACACAAAGTTCTACGCTCTACTTTGCGCAGCTTGGTTATCACAGTGTATGCATATGGCCAGTACAGGTTTAAGCCAAAACGGAATATCTTCTAAAAAGTGATGAAGCCATTCTGCTTCTTCGCCTGCTTTATCTAAAGCGATGAACTGTGATTCCATAGTGGATCGAACTATGCATGTTTGTTTAGTAGATTTCCATGACACTGCTGCCCCTGCTAAGGTAACGACATAACCACTTGTTGATTTTGATTCCTCTGAATCAGCAATCCAGTTTGCATCACTATATCCTTCTAAGACGGCAGGATATTTTTCATAATGTAAGAAATAATTTGTGGTATTTTTTAAATATCTAAGCACTCTCATTAGTGCTTTCCAGTGTTCCTTTCCTGGATGTCTTGTATACATGCTTAGTCGACTTACTGCATAAGCTATATCTGGTCTTGTGCAATTCATGAGATACATGTGACATCCTATTACACGAGAGTATTCCAGTTGCATTACACTCCCATTAGTGTTTTTGTGCAGTACTTCTGATGGATTAAAAGGTATTCTTACTCCTTTAATTCCAAAATTTTAAAAAATTTCAATCACTTTGTCTACATAGTGTGACTGAGATAATTCAATTCCATTAGGTGTTCTTATTATTTTGATTCCCAAAATAACATCTACAACTCCTAAGTCTTTCATATCGAAATTGCTAATTGATATCTTCTTTATGGTCTCTATTACCTGAGTATTTGGACCAAATATTAACATATCGTCTACATATAAAAAAATCATCACATATGATTGTCCAATTTGTTTATAATAAACACACTTAACGCATTCATTTATACGAAAACCATTTCTCATCATGACACTATCAAATTTTACATGCCACTTGTTTTAGTCCGTATAATGATTTTACTAATCTACAGACTTTGTTTTCATTTCTTTTGGAAACAAAACCCTCAGCTTGCTCCATGTAGATCTCCTCATCGAGATCTCCATTTAAGAATGTTGTCTTTACATCCATTTTATAAATTTCTAGCTTATAGATCGATGCAATTGATATCAGCATTGTTATAGAGGTTATTCGTGTTATCGACGAATATGTATCAAAGAAGTCTACTCCTTCTTTTTGACGATATCCTTTGGCTACTAATCTGGCTTTATACTTGTCGATAGAGCCATCTGCTTTCATTTTCTTCTTGAAAATCCATTTACAGCCAATAGGTTTTATTCCAGGTGGAATATCGGAAATTTTCTAAGTTTTATTACTTAGAATTGAATCAATCACACTTTGGATTGCTTCCTTCCAACATGAAAATTCAGAAGATGACATTGATTCCTTGTACGTTTGAGGTTCGTGTTCTAACTCATATGTGAAAAAATCCGAACCAAATGTCTTGGAACTCCTATCCTTTACGCTTCTTCTTGGTTCAACTTCTTCAATCTCATGATGAGTTTCATCTTCATGTGAATTGCTTGATTCTTCTCTTGTCCTTTTAGGGACATTATTCCCTTCATTCATTTTGTGTGGAAACATGTCTTCAAAGAATGAGGCATCTCTAGATTCCATGATTGTATTTACATGAATATCAACTATATCAGACTTGAATACCAAAAATCTGTAGGCACTACTATTTTGGGCTGATCCTAAGTAGGAACAATCTACTGTTTTTGCCCAAGTTTGACTTTCTTGGGAGGCGGAACTAGAACTTTTGCCAAGCAACCTCACACTTTGAGGTATTTAAAACTTGGTTTGCGTCCTTTCCATAACTCATATGGAATTGTTCCTGTTTTATTGTGAGGGACTTTGTTTAATACGTGATTAGACATATTTAAGCCTTCCCCCCACAAGTTCGTCAGTATACCAGAGGTTAAAAGCATGGCATTAATCATGTCTTTTAACGTTCTGTTTTTCCTCTTGGCTACACCATTTTGTTGTGGTGAATATAGAGCTGTTGTTTGATGAATTATACCATTTTCGGCATAGAACTGCTCAAATGGTGATTCATATTCTCCACCTCGATCAGATCTCAATATCTTGATCTTTTTATTTAACTGATTTTCTACCTCAACTTTGTACTTCATAAACGATGTAATTGCTTCATCCTTACTATTTAAAAGATATACATAGAAATATCGTGTATAGTTATCAATAAAAGTGATAAAGCACTTTTTCCTACCTCTTGTATGTAATAATTTAAAATCACATAAATCTGTATGAACCAAACCTAGTGGTTCAGTGCTTCTTTCAACAGATTGAAATAGTTTCTTAACCAATTTTGCTTCTACACATGTCTCACATTTGTAGTTCTTATCTACTTGGAATTTCGGAATTAATCCCAAGTTTGATAATATTTTCATTTTACGGAAATTTATGTGTCCCAATCTATCATGCCATAGTAAAATTTCATGCTCAAGCAAGTAAGAAACTTCAATTTTATTAATAGCACAATCAGAATACATAGTTTTATTGCCAATAACGGCTACTTTTGCCTTAAATAGGTCATCACATAAATAACCACTTCCGATATACATTCCAGCTTTGGACAGAACCATCTTGTCTGACTTGAACACTATTCTGAATCCTTTCTTTGATAGTACTGCACTAGAGATGAGATTCTTGCGTATGTCTGGAATATGGAGCACGTCATTCAACTTAACAGTTTTTCCAGAAGTAAACTTGAGGATTACTGTGCCACTGCCTTCGATCATGGATACTGCAGAATTACCCATATAGAGTTTTTCTTCGTGATCGAATTTCTGGTATGTAGAAAACATGGATTTGTCAGAGCAGACATGACGAGTAGCACCTGTGTCTACCCACAATTGGTTGGGATTCTGAACCAAATTGTATTCAAATACAACTGTCGAGAAGTTGGACTCGTCTATTTTCATATTGCCTACTATATTTGCCTCTTTGTTGCGGTCTTTTTTGAGTCTGCAATCTCTAGCGGCATGTCCAAACTTTCCACAAACCCAACACTCACCATTAAATTTTTTGGTTCGTTTGTTGTCTTTTGGTTTGTTATCTGAAGCTTTCCTTTTCTTCTGGAAATTCTTCTTTTTGTTTTTAGTCTTTGAACCTTCATCCACAAATGCCTCCTTTCTTTGTTTTGTAACTCCACGATTATCTGCCTCAATTTTCAGTCGGACTGTGAGATCCTGTAAAGAGATTTCCCTCTTCTTATGCTTTAGATAATTGCGGTAATCTCTCCATGACGGCGACAGTTTTTCCGTGATGGATTCAACCAAAAATGATTCTCCAACCTTATGACCTTCTGATTCGAGTTCATGAATAATGATTTGCAGTTCATGCAGTTAAGCAGTTACCGGTTTGGAGTCAATCATCTTGTAGTCCATGAATTTTTCTATAATGAATTTCTTAAGACTGATATGATGCGTATTATACTTTGTGGCAAGTGCATTCCAGAGTGCCTTTGCTATCTTTAGAGGCTGATATACTTTGTATAGCACCTTGTCGAGACAATTCAGAATATAGTTTCTGCATAGAAAATTGAAATGCTTCCACATATCAACGTCTGATTCCTTGCCTGGTGCAGGAATCTGTTCCTCCTCCTCGAGATACCGTTGCAGACCGAGTGTGGTGAGATAAAATAACATCTGATTCTGCCATATTAGAAAATCGTCACCATCTCCTTTAAAAGGATCGGGCCAGTTGTGTGTAGTACTCGTTGTTGATAATTCAACTGTTGCCATCTCTGTTTTAGCAAAAAACAGAAAAGTCTTAAGATGTTATCTTTCTAGTATACCAAAACAGAGAATAATCAATTACAAACTCGTCTCACAAGTTTATCAATCAGATTTCCACTACTCCGAAAGTCTATATTTGCTAAATTAAGCAATATGTAATAATTAAATTAAAACCACAATTTAACAACTATAGTAATAATAACTATAGTGATAGATCAAACGTTATACTATTTAAAGAAATAGTACAACGTAGAAACAAAAATGATATATATATATAAATAAATATATAAATCGATTATAAACCTAACCCGTTTGAAGAAGGAAATTCTGTCTGAGGCTTGTCGAAACAATTTCCTTAAGACTTTATTTAAAGTCTCCCAAGATACAATAGACGTAATCTGCGCGAGATTGTAATGAGTATGTCAATTCTGTGATATATTGTATAGAGCGGTAGAAAAGAATAAGCAGAAGAAATTAGAATTGAAATGAAATGAGAATGCGATCAGGATTCTCTTCTATTTATAATTTCGTCCGCAATCCTTCAAACAGTCGCGTCCGCTTGACGGGTCGCACCCGTTGCCTTTTGACCGCTACTATTCGTTAACGGGTCGCACCCGCCTGCTCCTCGCATCTGTTCGGCCGCACATCCTCACATTTGCCTTAAATAGGCCATTACATAAATAACCACTTCCGGTATACATTCCAGCTTTGGACAGAACCATCTTGTCTGACTCAAACACCATTCTAAATCCTTTCTTTGATAGTACTGCACTAGAGATGAGATTCTTGTGTATGTCTGAAACGTGGAGCACGTCATTCAACTTAACAGTTTTTTCAGAAGTAAACTTAAGGATTACTGTGTCACTGCCTTCGATCATGGATACTGCAGAATTACCCATATAGAGTATTTCTCCGTGATCAAATTTCTGGTATGTAGAAAACATGGATTTGTCATAGCAGACATGATGAGTAGCACCTGTGTCTACCCACCATTGGTTAGGATTCTGAACCAAATTGCATTCAGATACAACTTCTGAGAAGTTGGACTCGTCTATTTCCATGTTGTCTACTATATTTGCCTCTTTGTTGCAGTCCTTTTTGAGTCTCTAATCTCTAGCGGCATGTCCAACTTTTCCACAAACCCAACACTCACCATTAAACTTTTTGGTTCGTTTGTTATCTTTTGGTTTGTTATCTGAAGCTTTCCTTTTCTTCGGGAAATTCTTCTTTTTGTTTTTGGTCTTTGAACCTTCAGCCACAAATGCCTCATTGCTTTGTTTTGTAACTCCACGGTTATCTGCCTCAATTTTCATTCGGACTATGAGATCCTGTAAAGAGATTTCATTCTCCTTATGCTTTAGATGATTGCGGTAATCTCTACATAACGGCGACAGTTTTTCCGTGATGGTTTCAACCAAAAAAGATTCTCCAACCTTATGACCTTCTGATTCGAGTTCATGAATAATGATTTGCGGTTCATGCAGTTAAGTAGTTACCAGTTTGGAGTCAATCATCTTGTAGATCATGAATTTGTCTACAATGAATTTCTTAAAACTGATATTCTGCGTCTTATACTTTGTGGCAAGTGCATTCCAGAGTGCTTTTGCTGTCTTTAGAGGCTGATATACTTTGTATAGCACTTTGTCGAGACAATTCAGAATATAGTTTCTGCATAGAAAATCGGAATGCTTCCACATATCAACATCTGATTCCTTGCCTGGTGCAGGAATCTGTTCCTCCTCCTCAAGATACCGTTGCAGACCGAATGTGGTGAGATAAAATAACATCTGATTCTCCCATGTTAGAAAATCGTCACCATCTCCTTTGAAAGGACCGGGCATGTTGTGTGTAGTAGTCTTTGTTGATAATTCAACTGTTGCCATCTCTGTTTTAGCAAAAAACAGAAAAGTCTTAAGATGTTATCTTTCTAGTATACCAAAACAGAGAATAATCAATTATAAACTCGTCTCGCAAGTTTATCAATCAGATTTCCACTACTCCGGAAGTCTGTATTTGCTAAATTAAGCAATATGTAGTAATTAAATTACAACCACAATCTAACAACTATAGTAATAATAACTATAGCGATAGATCAAACGTTATACTATTTAAAGAAGAAGTACAACGTAGAAACAAAAATGATATATATATAAATAAATATATAAATTAATTATAAACCTAACCGGTTTGAAGAAGGAAATTCAGTCCGAGGCTTGTCGAAACAATTTCCTTAAGACTTTATTTAAAGTCTCCCAAGATACAACAGACATAATCTGCGTGAGATTGTAATGAGTATGTCAACTCTGTGATATATTGTATAGAGCAGTAGAAAAGAATAAGCAGAAGAAATTAGAATTGGAATGAAATGAGAATTTGATCAGGATTCTCTTCTATTTATAATTTCGTCCGCATTCCTTCAAACAGTCGCGTCCGTTTGACGGGTCGTACCCGTTGCCTTTTGACCGCTACTGTTCGTTAACGGGTCACACACGCCTGCTCCTCGCATCTGTTCGGCCGCACCTCTTCAGTTGGGCCGCACCCGCTTCTGTTCGCCTGCGCTTATTCAGTCAGGTCGCACCCGCTCTCCCTCCTCACTATGAAGCATACATTTGGGTGCCCCTGCTCCTCGCATCTGTTCGGCCACACCTCTTCAGTCGGGCCGCACCCGCTTCTGTTCTCCCACGCTTATTCAGTCAGGTCGCACCCTCTCTCCCTCACTACGAAGCATACATTTGGATGCCCCTGCTCCTCGCATCTGTTCGGCCACACCACTTCAGTCAGGCCGCATCCGCTTCTGTTCGTTATTAATATATCGGAATAGCTTTGCAATTTTGGCAATGTGGGACTTATGTATGTTTCGTTCAATAGGAATTTCAACACTCACTACTGCTCTAATCCACAACATCACCATTTATGTTCCATCTTAAAGCCACTCTCCTTTTAACTACCACTGTCACTTCATGCATTCAAAACCACACTACATATCAAACCATACAAACTTCCCCACTGCCCCAACCAAATTCCTGCTACTAACTTCCTCCCACCTGCACATCAACTACATCAACCACCAAGCAAACCAAACTCCTCCAACACCTCTGCTCCTTCCTTCACTGCCTCCTCCCACTGCCATCCACTTCTGCCTAACATTTCTCCACACAAACTTCACTCCTTTCATCTACATTTCTATCAAACTACAACCATCCCATCCCTTCCCTGCAGCTGTGCATCTCTGTGCACACAACCCACCTGAACAACCAAACTCACCTCTGTCCACCATACATACAATTGAAATATCATACAAACATTTACCTCCGTCACTTGTTTGCTGACTAAACCATACATACCTCTGTCCATAACTTTCAATTGTTTTCTAGCTAAACTTTCACTTGTTGCTAGCTAAACCATACATACCTCTGTCCAGATATATACATCACCATTCCATAAACAAACAGCCTTCATCAACATTGCTGCCACCAACCAAAATACCATCACTTCTGCCACTGTCAAACCACCCTGCTGCCATCCACTATCAACAATCCTCAAATCCACTGTCAACACTACTTCTCAAACCATCCATAAACCACCCTTCTCTGACTACAACAACCCCATCATCCATAAACCACATAACCACTGCCCACAACTGCACCATCCCCATTAATATTTACCCACCAAAAAACATTCCAACATACCATACCATACCATACCAGAAAACCACCTGAACGACTGCATACTGTCAATCAATACTTGCCTTCGACCACCATCACCTGAACTACCATCATCACACACTGTCAATCTGCCTGTACACTTCTGACCAGACAACACAGCAGTAAGCCTACCACACTTCATCATAAAATTACTGCCTTTTTGTGCATCAACCTATCACACATCCAGCTGCCTCAAGCATCACTGCCTCCAATCACCTTCCACTACTGCCAACAACTTCATTTCTAACCTCTTCCTCCATCATCACCAAATCTCAGTCACCGCATCCTCTGTGGATTTATCATTTTCTGATCCTTCTCTATGTATTCCTGTGCACATCCTCCTCTGCAAACTGCCCCTCATCTACAAACTACATTTCCTTTGCATCAACAACAACATTTCATTCAACTCCATACATCCCACTACTGCTTCTCCTCTTCAACCACTTCACATACCATCAACCATCCATAAATCACTGCACATCAACTAGATAGCCAGACTTCTGCCATAATCACTAAATTGACCACAAACCATCACCTGTACAACCGAAAACCCAAACTTGCACTTCATCGACTGAAATATCCACCTGCCTTCAACCGTGACCTCAATTTCCACATTGCAGCTTCATCCCCACCTCGTAAAATCAACGTAGCGCCGAACGCAGCTAATCGTGTTCACCCTCCGACCATTTATCCAATAAACCCTCAGCAACCGCAACTCACTTCCTTACCAAATCCTCGACATCAAATAACCCCTCAAATCCACTACTGCGATGGAGACCTGAAAGCAATTTCCTCAAATTTCGCAACTATCCACGACCTAATACCACTCCGAACTCACGAATCGAATTGCTAATATATTTTTTCCCCTTTGCCTGTCTTCCACGTTTTCAAATTTGTTTATCTTTGTTTGAATTTGACTTTTTTTTACAGAGAGAACGGGGAGAGTAATTTATTTGTTTAATTGGGTTTGCTTGTGAGCTTATTGGCTGAGCTTGTATATTTTTTTTCCAAGTGTAACTCCATTTTAATTTTTCTTTTAAAAAAAAAGAAAAAAAGTTATTTTGGTTTCATTGTTTTAGTTTATGGTGGTTTAGTGAATTTGTTTTAGATTCATTTGTTTTAGTTGTTAATAAAAAAGAAAGTTGTTTTATTTTAATTTGTTACATTTCTTCCTTGATATATATACACTCACAAACACACACACACATATATATGTATATATAAAATCTTGTTCGAGTTTTTAGGTTGCAAGAGCAGAAAATCAACAGGAATGGATTATCTTGCTAAAATACTGCTCTGCTTAGCTTGCTTATATAAAAATATCCCTATTTGAAAAATAAAAAAGTAAATTTCTAATAATTCTGCACACTTTGGTATCATGCCCTTATCTATTGTTATTATTTTCTTTGCATTGCTGTTTGCTTGCATTTTTTGAAAACAAAAAAAAAAATTCTCTTCGTAGTTACATCGTTAATTGACATTTAATTTTTGTTTTGCATTCATTTCATCTTATTTTCTTTTTTAAAAGAAATACCCAAATCCACATAAGGTGGGGGATTTCATTACCCCTTCCTTGGTCCACAAATCGCATATCATCATAGAATTTGTTTATAATAACGGTTATAATTTGGACTTAAGTGAGTCGCGAGCTCACTGAGAGCTTAATTGTATCTTGATAAGTTGTCTTCTTTCGAAAATTTATTTTCTTGGTGTCTAGGCTACGACAGAGCAATAATCATACACAAATATTTCGATGATTCATAAATATTGTAGTGATTGTTTCTCTGAAGGTACTTAAACCTCCGGCTGTATTGCTACGGTGATTTGTGGTGCACTGAAAACTCTTGTCCGTTACCTGGTTAAGAACTATCATGTTAGATTAAGACAAAGTGTGATTATACTATTTTGGGTCAGGAGCTACTAAATGTAGAAAATTTGTAATCAAGTCTTTGCATTCATTTAGTTGCATTAGTTCATGCATATTTAAAAAAATAACAAAATCCAAAACCAAAAAAATATATACATTTTACTTGACTTAGTTTTTAAATCTTTTCCTTTATAAAAAAATCATTTTATTTAAGTTAGTTTTTTTTTTAAAAAATAAAATTCCAAAAAATAACCTTTTCAAAAACTAAAAAAAAGCAAAAAACATAAATAAGAAGGGAAAAAAATTTGAAAATCGAAAATCCAAAAAAATACAAAACAAAAATCAAACCTCCCTTTTGAGAAATAAATTCTCGTTGGTAAATATTTGTCCTTTCTAAAACATATAAAAAAAATAATTTTTCACTTCATTTTTCAAACTTTATTTCATCTCTTAACTCGATTCTCACTTCTTTCTCTCCTTGCCTTTCTCTTGTGCATGAATACTTGGACTCGTGACAGAGCAACAAATCATTGGACTCGTGACATAACAACTAATCATTTAACTCGAATAAACGATCCTCCTACAATGGCAAATGAAAATGCACCTCGAACTCTCATGGATAGAACCTTTCCCGATAGTGTTTCTATTCCTTCTTGTATCATATTACCCGCCCTAATGAGTAACGATTTCGAAATTCATTCAAATCACATCAACAAGCTTCCAAAATTTGGCAACTTTGAACATGATGACCCATACATCTTCTTAAAAAAATTTGAACAACTTTGTGCGATCATTAAACTCCAACAATTATGTGATGACGGAAACTTCGGTTAGTTCCATTTGCCCTTACCGATTAAGCTGAAAAATGGTTGTATTAGCTTGCCTTCAGATTCGATTCGAACTAGGGAATAATTTGTAAAAGTTTTATTAAAGAAATTTTACCCCTTAGAAAAAACAACAAAAATTCGAATGAAATCGTAAGTTTTTATCAATTTTGGGGAGAATCCTTTGAAAAATATTTTGAACGATTTAAAGAGCTTTTAATAAAATGTCCACACCATAATTGTGACGCCCCACCTCTATACTCACGCTAGCCAAGGACACTACGAGGTAATGCTATCAACTAGCACAAAGAATAAGGCTGTTGAGAAGCGACCATCCATGTAATTGCTTTGTGCGAGTTTCGATATGTTAGATAGTATAATATGCATTTCATTTCAAGGGGAAATCCGACATATCAAATACAAACTCAAAGCTACTACACAGTGGCTATGTGATCTTCGAAAACAAATATAGAAATAAGCAGAACACAAATCAGTCACAGATATCCATATCACAAAGGCAGAAACATATACGAATATATCACATAAAAGTATACATCAAAGTAGTGGTCATACAAGAACCACTACATCACAAAAGAATAGATACAAGTGCTAGATAAAAGAATATGTATACATAAGGAGTCTCTATCTCGAATGTATAATGACAAAAACTACTAAACTAAGTTGTTAGACAAAAGTCAGATGATGGTCCCAGATAAGGAGTCAAGCAGAAGCACTTGTAACATCTCAGTCTGACCCGAGTATTATTTAATAAGAAAATAATAAACGGATCAGTCTAGCTATAAATATCAGATAAAAAAATGAGATATAATAAGAGATATGGAAAAAATGTATGATAACAATAATGCCATACTGTGAAAAGTAAACATTTAACAACAACAAAAATCATACAATATCTCAAGAATCTCAGAGGTAAAATAGAATGTCATATTCTTTATTTTATTCACCAAAACAGAAATATTAACAAATATGTCAATACCAATCGCAAAATTGGTGAAACACAAATTCTAGAAATCATCAAATAGAAATCCTGAAATCACAAAAAGGAGGAGAAGGCCTATCACAAACAGGAGCATGAAAACTCTCCAATACGTGCATACAAACGGGACGCTATCCCATGGTCGCTAACCATAGAGCCGGTGCAACGACGTAATACTATAACGATACGTCCGAGGAACCTGAAACTCGAATAATTCGAAACAACGACGTAATACAATAACGGTACGTCCGATGAGCCGAACTTCATAAAAGAACATGGGTCGCTAGCCCATAAAAATGAGTCTGAAGCTCAATGAAACGAGGCGTAGTCCCCCATATGGACAAAGAGACATCGCATATCGTTAGTATAAATCACAAAATGATCATCATTGTTCAATAAGTGTAAATTACACTAAGCTAGTAAATAAGTGAGTTATGCTTCATGTCCCATAACTACGGGCTTAACTTAATTATTTACGAACAAATTATAGACTTCCACTCAAAAATAAGTGTAAATTAAACTAAGCTAGTAAATATACGAGTTTAGTTTCATGTCCCATAACCACTAGCTTAACTTAAATATTTACAAACCAATTATAGATTCCCACTCGAAAATTGTCACAAGAGTTTCAATCGAACGAGTCTAGGAATTAACCGACAAAGTAAACGCAAGCGTTTCATATCACTTGTTTTGCTAAGTCGTTTAATTGGATTTTTCGAACGAATGAAGAAATGGTTTGTATGTACTAATAGATTGGAAAACGATTTTTATAAACGAGCTTTGTATAAAAATTAGAGTTGAAATCATCTTTATGAAAGAGTTCGAATATTTACTACTAATATAGAAACCTTTGTATTTCAAAGTGGAAAATCACAAAAATGATTGTAAAAACAATCAATCATCAAAATTTACATATAAAGACGTGAATCTAATCTATAGAAATGATACCGAATCCATCAAAGATGGATATTTCCAAAAATCCCGAAAAAGAAGCTATCAAAGTCAATAAAAGTGATAACAACTAATCGGATAAACAAGAATCGATTTAAAAGTTGGAAATTCACACAAAAAGGCAAAATTAGCTGAGAGAAGAAGATTCAGTCGACTGAACCAGGGTGGTCTGTCAACTGAAGTATGCCTGGAAACTTTCGGTTTTCAGGTTCAATCGACTGGACCCGTGTGGCCAGTCGGCTGATACTGGCACAGGAACTTTCTGTTTCCAGGTTCAGTCGACTGAACCAGGATGGTCAGTCGACTGATACTGGCTTAGGAAATATCCTGGGTTCTGGTTCAGTCGGTTGACCGCCTAATTCAGTCAACTGAACTAGTATTTCCAGTATTCTCAGCCTATTCCCAAAAAGGGCAAAATCCAAACCGGGAGCGATCGGACGAGCAATGACAACTAGGGATTTGTGCCATGTGACAACCCAGCCTTATAGGCTCTTCAACACACCACAAAAAACATGTTCAAACATTAAAGCTAGGATTTTTAAAGATTTGACTTCAAAACACCAAAAATTGGAATATTCATAAAATCAATTCAATCCAAAGCAAATGGACAAGGAATAGATGTTAGGAATCACTACCTAACAACTATCAAAGATATAGACATAGATGTGAGTTCGAAAACTCACCTTTAAACCCAAAAACAATGAAGGAGAAGCTTTTAAAATAAGGCAAGATCAATTTCTCTTCACTAGACCTCTAAAATCTTCAATATATTAACAAAGGTGAAGTTTTTCCTAAGTTAGATTATAGGAATTTCTGAAAATTGAAGAGGGATTGAGATGGAGAAGATGAACAGGATGCTTACCTAAGCTTCTCTTGGATTTCTAGAGCTTGAATTGGAATTTTCTAAGAATCTAGGGCTTAGGAAATTTAGTTTCCAATCTTTTCCCCCATTTTTCTAAAGCTTGAGTGTTAGAAAATATTATGAAGGAATGAAGAGGAGTGTAGTGGAGTTGGGTTAATATTTACGGTTAATGGGTTGAAACCCAAACCCAAAGCCCTAAATGAAAACATCAAAATTCTACTCAACTCCAAACATATCGATGTTTATACTCAAAAAGATCGCAAACGCCATTTTGAACTCAACGGAAGTGGTCTCGATTCCCAATTCTGCTATTTGCAAGAAGTAGCATTTCGAAATTTACTCCGACTAACGATGCTATATTTAAATAAAATATTTAAATATATAATCGTAAAATATGTGGGTTGTTATAGACTCCCCTCCTTAAAGAAATTGCGTCCTCGCAATTCTTAAGAGGAAAATAAAGAGTAACAACCATAAAAGCATATCAATACAAAAGAAAAATTGAAATGAGAAGTTTACCATAAAGAGCACGAGAGAGTAAGTCTGTATGTGCTCGCTCAATGAATTCTCTGAATTCTCAAGAGCCATCCTTGGGATTTGAGGCCAGTTGAACTTTCACAAGAGGGACACCTTTATTTTGAAGACGTTTAATCTTCGAAGCAATGATACGAATAGAATGTTGCTCATAAGTCAAATCTGGTGAAACTTCAATTTCTTCAATAACACCGGGCTCAAGAATAAAATTGAAATTCCTAAGGCATTTCTGTAGTTGAGAGTCGTGGAAAACGTCATGAATAGCAGAAAATTGAGCCTGTAATAAAAGACGATAAGGCACGGAACCAATACGTTCGGTGATGGAAAATGGACCAATATATCGAGGCGCTAATTTTTCCGATCGACTGAAATGCACAACACCCTTCGTAGGTGAAACACAAATAAATACAAAATCTCCCACAGAAAATTCTAATTTTCTTCTTCGATTATCGGCATAGGATTTTTGTCTACTTTAAGCTTCTTTCATCCTATGACGAATAAGGTCAATCTTTTCTGTGGCATCACGAATAAAATCTGGACCTAAAACCAGCTTCTCGCCGGCCTCAAGCCAACAAGAAGGAGATCGGCATGGCCTTCCATAGAGTGCCTCGAAAAGAGCCATACCAAAACTAGATTGGAAGCTATTATTTTAGGAAAAATCAACAAGAGAAATATGATCTTCCCAACTTCCACCAAAATCAAGAACATATGCACGAAGAAAATCTTCAAGAGTTTGATTCACATGCTCGGTTTATCCATCAGACAGAAGGTGATAAGTCGAGCTAAAATTAAGCTTCGTTCCTAAAGCTTTTTGAAGACTCTTCCAAAATCCACTAGTAAACAATGGATCACGATCGCTAACAATAGAAGTAGGAACTCCATACAATTTAACAATTTTTCTAACATAGAGTTTGGCCAAAAGAAGTACGGTCCAATTAGACCGAACGGGAATAAAATGAGCGGATTTTGTAATTCTATCGACAATCACCCATAAACTATCATGGACCGAATGAGAACGAGGAAGTCCATCAATAAAGTCCATGGAGACTTGATCTCACTTCCAAATTGGAATGTCCAAAGGTTGCAATAACCTACCGGGCCTTTGATGCTCGGCCTTTATGAGTTGGCAAGTCATGCAACACTTAATGAAGTTAGCAATATCAGATTTCATTTCATCCCAATAATAAAGTCGCTTCATATCCGCGTACATTTTACTACTATCGGGATGAATGGTTAATTTAGAACGATTAGAATCTTCTAAAATGTCTTTACGAACACTAATGTTTGGCACGATAAGTCTACCAATTTTTCGAATGCCGCCATGAGCATCAATATCAAAGTCTTTCAAACCTTCAATATAAATTTAATCTCGACAACTTTGGCTAAGAAGAACCAATTCGGGATTATTCTTTTGAGCTTCAAGAATGTAGTCTAAAAGAGAAGGATGAGCCTCAAGGCTACATATAATAAGAGATGAACATGAATCGGATTCACGATCTTGAGTCTCACAAGTGGATAAAGTCTCGAGATTATTCCATTCGGATATCATCATTGAAATAACCGCTTGTTTCTTACGACTAAGGGCATCGGCAACACGATTTCCCTTTTCGAGAGTATAAAGAATATCAAGATTATAAGATGCAAGAAACTCGAGCCAACGTTGTTGACGCAAATTAAGTTCTTTTTGAGAAAATAAATACTTCAAAGATTTATGATTGGTATAAAGAACAAATTTCTCTCCCAAAAGATAATGACGTCAATTCTAAGGGCGAAAACAATAGCTGCGAGCTCTAAATCATAAGTAGCATATCTTGTCTTGGCAAGCTTTAATTGTATAGAAGCATAAGTGATAGCACATTCCCTTAGCATGAGAACGACACCCAAACCAACACGACTAGCATTGGTATAAACAATAAATTCTTGGTTCCCTTCTGGAACCACAAGAATAGGAGTATCGAAAAAGAGTTCTTTTAATTGATCCTCTTTCCCCAAAAAGCTAAGACTTTCAAAATTACAATCAACTTTTTGTAATAATATTTCTAGAAAATTTTACTTATTCCAAGTCAATTTACTGTGTCAGATTGTCTCATCATAGCGTTTTAGGAGATTCCTATCGATAACGTTGATCAGGCGCATCGACCAGAATTCTTAAAGCACTTAATGGGCAATACAACACAAATTCATCTTCTATATGATAAAAATATCTCTTAAAACTTTACGAATATTCTTTGCACGTTTTAAGAACAAAATCTGATTATACTTAAATATCTTATGAAAAAGATATGCAAATTTTAAATTGTTGTTTTCGTCCAATATCAATGAATAAAAAGATGGACTTATTGAAATATTCGCAACGCTCGATTCTTAAGATGGATGAAATAAGCTGGACAACTCGAATAACATCATGAGTCACTCATAAGAATCATAACGAGTGCGGAATGCGGTAAGTGGAATGCTATCCTCCGCAACTCGTAGCTGATGAAAACTGGTGGCAAGGTCGAGTTGAAAAGACCTTAGCACCACTCAAAAGATTGCTTAGGTGATAATCCTAAGACAAGCTCAAAGGTACTGGGAAATTCACGAACTAATTGAATGAGGAAAATAACATCTTCCTTAACAAGTAGGTCTAGAGAATAAAATGATGCCACCAAATTGGAATCGAAATCATTTAGAAGAATAGAAATCTGCTTAACAGATTGAAAATGTCGAAGATGGATAGTCCACTCGGGACACAGGATAGGGGCTTCATAATTATTAAGCCAATCCTTCTCCGAAAATCAATTCCGAAGCCTAAGTAACGCATAACAAGCGAATCAGCCCGAAAAGAATAATCACATAAAATAATCTCAACATCTTTTCAAAGTAAACTGAGTGTTGCGGATCCATCAAACGGACTCGCAATTCTCAATGTAGTCATCAAGCCTAAAATGTTTAAAAGAAAAGAATCAACAAGTTCTTTTGATATAAAAATAATGAGATGAACCCATATCAAGAAGAAATCGAATAGGATAATCACAAAACAAATGTCATCAAGGACTGAATGAGAAATACCTTGACCAAGAGAAGTGTTATTAGGCGCTTGCGCAACTTTTAACCTTCCCTCCTTCTTGCTTGGAAGTTTAGGACATGAAGATAAAAGATGACCCAAACTTTTGCAATAATGACAATAAAGGGGTTTCAGACACTCATTTGCATAGTGGTCCGTAGAACCACAATTGTAGCATTGTCCACGACTAGAGGTAGGAGTCTTTGCTACCGAAGTTTCTTGTTTCCCTTTCTTATTGGGATTGGGGCCTTTGAATTTAATAGGCCTCTTCATTTTATTATTGAAGTTCTGTTTGGCACCCACAACTTCAACATCACTTTCATTATCGGCCTCTTCAAGTCGAAGAGTGATATCTACAAGGTGATCGAAAGGAATTTCTAGTTTCAGATGTAAAAACTTTATGGGATTCTTACTCAAAGCACGGATAAAACTTTGATTCTTTACAAGATCCAAAATTTGATGGGCAGACATGAATACGCCATCCAGAGAAGGACTACTGGATTAACCAGCGCTAGGACTGCCAAATCTAACCATCTCTTCTTCTCAAAAAAAGAAAGAAAGAAGAAAGAAAAAGGTTGTTCTCAAAATGAATATCAAACAATCATGGTTGATAAAACAAGACATCATAAAGAAAATAGGATAGAGAGGGTCCTAAGACTCGGATAAATCCTAAGGCATGATTCCCAAAAAGGACTTAGGGCAATGATCCTTGCTAGATTATTCTATATTGTTCCGAAGGTTGGCTCCGATATCAAGCTGTGATGCCCCACCTCTATACTCATGCTAGCAAAGGACACTACGAGGTAATGCCGTCAACTAGCACGAAGAATAAGGCTGGTAAGGAGCGACCATCCATGTAATTGCTTTGTGCGAGTACCGATATGTCAGATAGTATAACATGCATTTCATTTCAAGAGGAAATCCGACATATCAAATACAAACTCAAAGCTACTACATAGTGGCTATGTGATCTTCGAAAACTAATGTAGAAATAAGAATAACAAAAATCAGTCACAGATATCCATATCACAAAGGCGGAAACATATATAAATATATCACATAAAAGTGTACGTCAAAGTAGTGGTCATACAAGAACCACTACATCACAAAAGAAAAGGTACAAGTGCTAGACAAAAGAATATATATACATCCAAGAGTCTCTATCTCGAATGTATAATGACAAAAATTACTAAACTAAGTAGTTAGACAAAAGTCAGATAATGGTCCTAGAAAAGGAGTCAAGCAGAAGCACCTGTAACATCTTGGTCTGACCCGAGTAATATTTAATAAGAAAATAATAAACGGATCAGTCTAGCTATATATATCAGATAAAAAATGAGATATAATAAGAGATATGATAAAAACGTATGATAACAATAATGTCATACTGTGAAAAGTAAACATTTAACAACAACAAAAATCATACAATATCTCAAGAATTTCAGAGGTCAAAAAGAATGTCATGTTCTTTATTTTATTCACCAAACCACAAATATTAACAAATATGTCAATACCAATCGCAAAATTGGTGAAACACAAATTCTAGAAATCATCAAATAGAAATCCAGAAATCACAAAAAGGGGGAGAAGGCCTATCACAAACGGGAGCATGAAAACTCACCAACACGTGCATCACAAACAGGACGCTATCCCATGGTCGCTAACCATAGAGCCGGTGCATTGATGTTATACGATAACGGTACGTCCGAGGAACCTGAAATTCGAATAATTCGGAACAATGTAATACAATAACGGTATGTCCGATGAGCCGAACTCCATAAAAGAACATGGGCCACTAGCCAATAAAAATGAATCGAATGCAGCGACCCTGACTCGACCTTCAAAAATCGGCACTGAATACGACACTAGTATTCAAATGCCGCATATCCAAACGTCGAATCTGGTTCGCCGGAGCTTATAACACATCAAGTATGACGACACAGCGAAAGAAAAGAAATGAATATTATATACAACCAATGATACAATATCCAGAATGATACAACTATGATATCAAAATGATACAAGGAATATCAGAGACAATAAACAACAGCGGAAAAATGAATAGCAAAAGAGATAACTCCAGTATCGAACTGCAACTCCAATCCAATGCTCCAAAGCCAAAACTCCAAACCACGAGCTCGAACCACCATCAAGTTGCACAAAGCTGAGTATTAATGTTTAATTACTTAATTAAATAACCCTTAATTATTCAATTAATTAAGTCTTAATCACTAATTAATTAACTATTAATTATAAATTAATTAATGTTTAATTACTTAATTGAATAATTCTGCTGTGCTAGTATTGTATCTGTTTCCTATGATGTACTTGAGTTGTAATTGCTAGACAGGTGTTTATAACTGTCTAGTTTGTATTGTATTAGCTGTACAACTCTGATGTATAGATACTATGTAATATTTTATGTGATATAATATAATTTATTCGTTCCGCTGTGAGATTCTGATGTTGTTTGTTTCTTGCTTTTCTCTTTTCTATCCCTTTCTTTCTTCTTAATGATGCGTCTTTCCATGGAATGAAAGGTGGGTCGTTATCTCAGAGGTTATGTAGTTGATGGTTACTAGTGATACATTCCTAATTTGGTAATGTGGCATACGAAGTGCTGCTGATCATTTTTTGATCAAAGCATGGCTTTTGTAAAAAGCGTAGCTTTGAGGACGAGACTTCGTCGAACTTCACAACCCGGAATGGTCAAAATAGGAAGAATGCAGCAAGGTTATTTGGGGGTAGCGCCCCCCTGAGGGTATGTTCATTTCCTTCTGGATAAAGGTGGTAACATGGTATGGAGCCCAGATACTTAACCTATGTGGTTGCTGCAAATTTATTACTTTGTGGTTGTTGGTGAATCCCGGGATAAAGGTTGGTTACGACTGGGGGATGACATACTCGTGTCAGTAGTTACCTAGTTACAGAGGTATCCCGGCCTTGTGTTGGCAGAGATCCGGTTAGGTTCTCTGGGCGTCCCTCCAGAGGCATACCCATGTGGCAATGGGAAGTTCCTTGGCCTGACCATTTGTTGGAAAACCCAAAGAAACGATACGAGCCATGTATGGTTTTAGTTGTATAACCTGCCATGGAATGTGGCGGTAACCTGCTATTGAACATGGTAGCTATAGTAGGCATAAGTGCTAAATGCCTATGCTGGCTAAGATTAATATTATATTTTCGAAAGGTTTTCCTCACTATGCACTAGTAATAATATCAAAGAAATTTTGTCGTATCAAGCATGTTTGACTATCATAAGGAGAAATCTCCTCCAATTCTGCGTTTGCATTGTGTGTGTGGCGGGGCGCCTTATGCTAGTTTCATTTTCCAAAAAGCATTGCAGATTTATTTTAAAATCTTTTGTTTGTTTTTAAAGATAAAACTTTTTTTGTTTGCTCATACCAGTCCCATGACTGACCCGGAGTTTATTGTTCCCTTCCTAAACTCTGGGTGCCCACTATTTTCCACACGAGCAGTCTAGAGTGGGTTTTTCAGATAGTAGATAGTAGATATCGATTCAGTAGCTTTCAGCTTTCTCTTTGGAATTCTTTGGAGTCTTCGGATTCATGGACTGGACTTTCTCAGCTTGGTGAATGTGATGGTGGTTCGAGCTATCTATGGAGATTGCCGATATTGGTGTTTCTTCTAGAGTTTTAAGTTCTGTTTGTTTCCGCTGCCAGTTCATTGGGTTTTCCGCTGTAGCATTGTTATCTTGTATCTCTGATATTGATTCATATTGTATCATTGTTGTATCGAATGTTGTATATCAATGATATTCATTTCTTTTCTTTCGTTGTGTTGTTATACTTGATGTGTTATAAGCTCCGGCACAACTTGAATTTCAACGTTTGAATCTGCGGCATTTAAAGTACAATGGAGTACGGATGTCGATTTTCGAACGCTGAAATTTGGATGGTGACATTTTGGTATCAACACAATATTAAACTATAAACCTGGCTCTGATACCAAATGTGACGATCCGAATTTCTCACCACAGTAAATCGCATCATCTTGAAGAAAGAAAAGGGATAGAAAGAGAAAAGAAAGAGAAGAAAGAAGAAACAACATCAAAATCTCAACAGCGGAACGAATAAATTAAATTAATAACATAAGTATTACATAATATACAACACCAATCAGAGTTACACAGCATATACATCACATACTAGATAGCTATAAACACCTATCTAGTTATTACAACTCAATACAACTCAACAAAGAGATACCAACACAGAGAATACACAGCGGAAACTATATATCTAATGCTGAAGCCTCCTGCTCCATTGCTCCTTCAAAATTCGTCAAATCTAACCTGAATCCCTTGGCTACTCGTAAAAATTTAAGTACCCAAGATTTTAAGAATACAGAAGATAAATCCGGGTCAGACATGGGTCTGGTGTGAGTAACAGGTTAAGGTTGCTTAACTTTGAAAAAAAAAACTTTGAAAAGAAAAGGTATCACGTAAGACTTCCCACCCATAAATATTTAAAAGTTTTTACCTTACGCTAACCAAAACATTTTATAGGAAATCCGGTGATATTATAATAGGGTCTAGGGTTTTCAAGTAAAATATAGAAATAGCTGGAATGCTTACATCTCACGTTCCAACATAGTTGGATTTAAAATGAAATTTAAGGTAAATTTGAAAACAAATTGTTTTTAAATGCTTTGATTATGTAAGAAATGTTTTCTTAAATTAAATTAGAATTTAATGATTTGGATTAATTAAATTATTAAGTTAATTTAAATGGGTAAATAATTATTTAATTAATTAATGATATGGATGATTAATTAAGTAATTAGGAGTTTTTAAATTGATTAATTAAGACTTAAGATTAATTAATTAAGGTTAATTAATCAAGTAATTAAGGATTAATTAAGTTGTAGTTAACACTTAATTAATTAAATAATTAGAGATTAATTAATCTTTAATCATTAATTAAAATCTAGTTACTTAATTCAAAGGTTTTGAATTAATTAATTTAAAACCTTAAGATTCAAAAGTCCATTTCCTTCTGGATTATAAGTGGTATCATGGTATGGAGCCCAGATACTTACTTTGTGGTTGCTACAAACTTATTGCTTTGTGGTTGTTGGTTGTGAAGCGCTTCGGATAAAGGTTGGTAACGACCGGGAGGTGGCATACTCGTGTCAGTTGTTGCCTAGTTACAAAGGTAACCCGACCTTGTGTAGCAGAGATCCGGTTAGGTTCCGGGGACGTCCCTCCAGAGGCGTTCCATTTTCTTTATATGGGAAGTTCCTTTGCCCGACCATTTGTTGGAAATCCAATCATCCAATATGAGCTCTTTACGGTTTTAGTTGTATAACCTGCCATCTACTTATGGTGGCGCCCCACTGTTTGGATGGTAGCTATAGTAGGCATAGTACGATATGTCTATGCTGGCTAAGATTAATATTATACTTTCGAAATGTTTTCCACTATGCACTTATTGTAATAATATCAAAGGATTTCGCGTATCAAGCATCTTTGACTATCATAAGAAGAAATCTCCTCCAAGTCTGCGTTTGCATTGTGTGTGTGGTGGGAGGTCTTATGGTTGTTTCATTTTCCAAAAAGCATTGCCGATTTATTTTAAAATCTTTTGTTGTTTTTAAAGATAAACTGTTTTCATTTGCTCACACCAGTCCCATGACTGACCCGGAGTATATTGTTCCCTTCCTAAACTCTGGGTGCCCACTATTTTCCGCACGAGCAGTCTAGAGTTGGGTTTTTCAGATAGTAGATATCGATTCAGTAGCTTTCAGCTTTCTCTTTTGTATTCTTTGGAGAACTTTGGATATTGAAGTATTTGGTTAGGACGACCGACCTTGCTTAGCTTGGTGCAACGTGATGATGGTTCGAGCTTGTGGTTTGGAGTTTTTAGCTTTGGAGCATTGGATTGGAGTTATCTCTTGGCTATCTGTTTTCCGCTGCTGTTTATTGACTCTGTTATTCTTGTATCATTTTGATATCATTGTTGTATATCATTGGATATTGTATTCATTGGAGTTGTATATGATATTCATCTCTTTTTCTTCCGCTGTGTTATTTGTTTAATTGTGTTATAAGCTCCGGCAAACCAAATTCGACGTTTGAATCTGCGGCATTTGAATACGAGTGTCGTATTCGGTGTCGATTTTCGAAGATCGAGTCAGGGTCCGTTAGAATTGGACGAATCAAAGGAGATTGATAGAGAAAAGATTTTTTCCGCTATTGCAGGGTATTGACCATTTATAGTGCTACTCCCCTGTCTTGCACTCATACTTACTATCAGTGAATAGTAAGAGAATTTATTGAGGCATTCGAATGGACATCTTAGGGATATACTCATTCTAGGGTATACTTCACCCTATCTCTAATGAGTTACCTAATGTGTTATACTTCTGAGCTAAAGTTTCAACCTTCAGCTCTGATACCAAATTATAACGACCCTGACTCAACTTTCGAAAATCGGCACCTAATACAACACTCGTATTCAACGCCGTAGATCCAAACGTCGAATCTGGTTCGCCGGAGCTTATAACACATTAAGTCTAACAACACAGTGGAAGAAAAGAAATGAATATCATTGATATGCAACATTTGATACAACAATGATACAATATGAATCATATCAGAGATACAAGATAACAATGCTATATCATATTGTTATTCCGCTATAGCATTGTTATCTTGTATCTCTGATATTGATTCATATTGTATCATTGTTGTATATCAATGATATTCATTTCTTTTCTTCCGTTGTGTTGTTATACTTAATGTGTTATAAGCTCCGGTGAACCAGATTCGACGTTTGGATCCGCGGCATTGAATACGAGTGTTGTATTCGGTGCCGATTTTGGTAGGTCGAGTCAGGGTCGTTATAATTTTAATGGATAATTGATCAGTTAATTAAAGGTTAATTAATTGATTATAAAAGTATTTAAGGATTGATTACTTTGTATTGAAGGAAATTAATTAATAATTAAGGTTTATCAATTGAGAATTAAAGAGATAATTAATTAATTAATAATTAAGAGATAATAATTCTAACGGACCCTGACTCGACCTTCGAAAATCGGCACCGAATACGACACTCGTATTCAAATGCCGCAGATTCAAACGTCGAACCTGGTTCCATTAGAATTGGTATCAGAGCAAACAAAACAGTTTATCTTTAAAAACAACAAAAGATTTTAAAATAAATCCGCTATGCTTTTTGGAAAATGAAACTACCATAAGACCTCCCACCACAGACACTATGCACTTATAGTAATAATATCAAAGGATTTCGCCTATCAAACATTTTTGACTATCATAAGAAGAAATGTCCTCCAAGTCTACGTTTTCATTGTGTGTTGGCTACTCATAAAAATTTGAGTACCCGAGAGTTTAAGAAAAATAGAAATAAACTCCGGGTCAGACATGGGTCTGGTTTTGGCTTGACGAATATTGGAGAGCATGGAGCAGGAGTCCAAACGTAGCTATATCTATATTTCCGCTGTGCTGAGTTGTGTTGTAGTTTTGTCCGTTGTATTTGGAATGTAATGGATTAGACAGAACCTTATAACTGTCTAATGTGAAAGGTTGTTGTATCTGTGTAACTCTGATGTAAATGACTATGTAATTTCTATTTGATATATTATATTTTTTTCCGTTCCGCTGTAAGATTCTGATATTGTTGAGTTCCTTCTTCTTTCTATTCTATTTCTACCTCTTTCTTTCTTATCGATGATGCATCTTTCCGTGGAATGAAGGGCGGGCCGTCATATTAAACTTATTAACAAATACTTATTTTAAAATTTTCATCTTAAACTTAAGTATCATACTTATTATATTTTATCTACTAACTTATAAATATTTATTAGCAATGTATAATTTAATCTCAAACCATTTTTCTTTAATTTGTATAAGTATAAGTAATACATAAGAAAGTATTAAATAATTGTTTTTAAAATTTAAAACATAATAAGTATAATTTGAGGATATATATATATATATATATATATATATATATATGTGAATATAAAGCAATTTATAAAATGATAGGGTTAAAAAATATTTGAAGAAAGGATTTAAACATAAAAAAAACACAATAGCTCAAAATTTGAATTGGATTTGATAAAAGGATTTTCTAAACATTTTTCTTTTAAAAGTTACATGTGATAAAATCAAATTTTTATATAGATACAATAATTAATACAGAAATACAAATTTTTTTAAAAAAATATACAATTTGAATTAACATTTGTAAACTTGAAAATTCATACATTAACAAGTGTAGGCAAGAGGAGATAGGTAATGAACAAGTGTTCATTTAATTTACAAGTAATTTAACAAGTAATTTAACAAGGGGGGAAGAATGTGATATCCCGGAATTTTGGAAATATAAATTTAATAATCTATCTAAGATTTTATTTTAAAACACAAGCATATATTATCAATTATATGCTAACAACCATAGCGACCAATTCATCCAATCAAACAAATCTAACTATCCAGGAAAAATTCTGGATAGAATTTCCTCGTGTTTCCCAAGTATAAATACCGGGATACTCGCTTTACAGAATCCAAATAATTAATACTACTAAGCTACAGAGCTCCTATACAACTAGATCTACAAAACTAAACTGGATATCAGACCACAGACAAGTCTGACACAACAATCACATCCTCCTGAATTGCTGGTTCCACAACCAGAGATAGATCATGCACGTACTCCGTCAGAGATACGTGAAACACATTGAATCCCAGTTATCCAAACTGGCAATTCAACCTTGACAATCAAACACTAATCCTCACAAGAACACAGAAAAGATCCAAAACACCTCGGAGCTGACTTACCCAGTCTTACCCAATCTTATAGCTCCTTAGATCGGAGAAAACTTACCCAAAGTCAAATCTCCGACTCCAGAATCCAAATTCCTTCGTCTCTTATCCACAAAACTCTTCTAACGATCCTAGGCTGCCTTCATCTCTCCCGATTAGCTCAACCTTCGCTGATGTCTCTAGAAACGAACTGGACCAAAACAACCCAACAGAATGATCTCCTCAGAATCAATCCAAAACCAAGAACACCAACTCTACTCTACAAACATCAGAAGTGGCAAGGCTACTGGGGTACCGCCCGTCACAGTACGTGGCCTAGATCACCGTACCGAGGATCACTCCCAATCCTCTGCAAGAAACCCGACCCTCCAAATTGCAGAGATCAACCAAAAATCGCAATATGTGCCGTACGTTTTAGTTGTGCCCAACTATGTTGGAAGGTGAGATGTAAGCATTCCAACTATTTCTGTATTTTACTTGAAAACCCTAGACCCTATTATAATATCACTGGATTTTCTATCAAATGTTTTGGTTAGCGTAAGGTAAAAACTTTTCAATGTTTATGTGTGGGAAGTCTTACGTAATACTTTTCTTTCCAAAAGGTTTTTCAAAGTTAAGCAACCTTAACCTGTTACTCACACCAGACTCATGTCTGACCCGGCGTTTATTTCTGTTTTTCTTAAACTCTTGGATACTCAAATTTTCACGAGTAGCCAAAGGATTCAGGTAAGCTTTGACGAATTATGGATGAGCAATGGAGCAGGAGGCTTCAGCGTGTAGATATATAGTGTTCCGCTGTGTTTGGTATCTCTGTGTTTTCTCTAAGTTGTATTGAGTTATATAACTAGACAGGTGTTTATAACTGTCTAGTATGTGATGTAAAGTCTGTGTAACTCTGATAGTTGTTGTATACTATGTAATATTTTATGTTATTAATATCATTTATTCGTTCCGCTGTTTAGATTATGATGTGTTGTTTCTTCTTTCTTCTCTTTCTTTCTCTTTTCTATCCCTTTCTTTCTTATTAATGATGCGTCATTCTATGGAGATGAATGGCGGGTCCTTATAGTGGTATCAGAGCTCCTACTCAACTAGATCCACAAAACTAGACAGCATATCAGACTATAGACAAGTCTGACTCAACAACCAAACCTCCCTAAACTGCTGACACCAAATATAATTAATTTAAAATGAATTAAATTAATTACTTCTTTCTCTAATTAATTTAAAGTGAATTAAATTAATTACATCATCTTTAATTAATTTAAATTAAATTAAATTAATTAATTCATCATTTTAAATCTTGCTTACTTAACCCTTAATTGATTACAAATCAATTAATTAAACATTCTCTATTTAATCACTTTAATTAATCCCTTGATTAATTATACAAAGTAATTCAATCCAAATTACTTTCAATATTAAACCATCTTCTATTAACTACATCCAGTAATTATCATTTAATTGCTCCACTGAGTAATTTCAATCTATTAATTACGTTAAGTAATTATTATCAAATCATCAAGTGATTAAAATTAATTAAACTTAATTAATTAATCTAAACTAATCACATTAAACTCAATTAATTACATTAAGTAATTATTTATCCAAGCATCCAGTGTTTAACTTAATTAAACTTAATTAATTAACTTAAACAAATTACATTTAAACTTAATTAATTACATTAAGTAATTAATTCCTTAATTACTTTCATTAAGTAATTAAACTTGAAACAATTTCTCAAATGATTATCTTAAATTAATTAATCTAATTAATTATTAAAAATTAATCATATTAATTAATTGTTAATAATTCTTAGTTAATGACCTTTATTAACAATTAAAAATTCTTTAATTACTTTTCTTAATTTACTTCTTAATTAATTTCTAATTATAAATTAATCTAATTATTAATTTATAAATTAAATAAATAAGTCATTCCTTAATTATCTTATTCATTTAATCATTTTAATACCTTAATAATCTCTAAGATAATCCATTTCTTTATTAATGACTTCATTAATATTAAAGTGTATTTAGAACATTACATTTTAAATTTAAATTCAAATTTCATCTTGAATTTAAGATTCAAAATGATTATTTATTTAAAAATTAACCAAATTTAAATTCAATTTATAACCCTTTAAATAAATGTAATAACATTTATTACTTACATATGAAACTTATATAAGAAAAGCCTTTAAACTAATTTACTTAATTTTATTTAAAAATTAAGCTTTTAAATACATTACTATTTTACTTGCAAATTCAAGTTAACAAATCATTTAAATTCCATTTAAAAACGTTTTATAAAAACTTTATCAAAAATCAAGTTTAAATATTTGTTTGAAAACAAACTTACTTTTAAAAAGCTATTTTAATTTAAACTTGTTTTAAAAACATTCAGAATTTAAAAACTTATTCAAATACCCAGATCTGAATTCAAGAAACTTGAATTCACTATTTATTTAAAACATTTGATTTTAAACTTTGATTTAAACTTGTTTTAAACCTTGATTTAAAACACTTTATTAAAATCCAAATTTCATTTTAAAACCTTAAGATTCAAAAGTTATTTTGAAAACTGAACTTAACCTTTGAATTTAAACCACTGTTTAAATTATGTTTTCAGATTTTAAAATAAAATTCAAAATCTAAAATGTTAATTAATCTCGACTTTCTCACCACAGAAAATCACATCATCTTGAAGAAAGAAAGGGATAGAAAAGAGAAAAGAAAGAGAAGAGAGAAGAAACAACATCAGAATCTCAACAACGGAACGAATAAATTATATTAATAACATAAATATTACATAGTTTACAACCATTATCAGAGTTACACAAATTACACATCACATACTAGACAGTTATAAACATCTGCCTAGTTATACAACTCAATACAATGCGAGGAAACTACTCAGAGAAACCAACACAGCAGAATACTATATATCTACACGCTGAAGCCTCCTGCTCCATTGCTCCTCCACAATTCGTCAAATCTAACCTGAATGCCTTGGCTACTCGTAAAAATTTGAGTATCCAAGAGTTTAAGAAAACAGAAGATAAACTCCGGGTCAGACATGGGTCTGGTGTGAGTGACAGGTTAAGGTTGCTTAACTTTCAAAAAACCTTTGAAACAAAAGGTATCACGTAAGACTTCCCACACATAAACATGGAAAAGTTTTTACCTTACGCTAACCAAAATATTTGATAGGAAATCCAGTGATATTATAATAGGTCTAGGGTTTTCAAGTAAAATACAGAAATAGCTGGAATGCTTACATCTCACGTTCCAACATAGTTGGGCACAACTAATACGTACGTCACTTATTGGAGATTGGATTCCATACAATGGCAGGGCTACTGGGGTACCGCCCGTCACAGTACGTGGCCTAGATCAACGTACCAAGGATTACTCCAAATCCACTGCAACACAAAGCCGGAACCATCCCTTACTGGACTGTCCCGAACAAGACAACCCCGACAGTTGGAGCTTAAAACTGTCCACACAGTCGAAATAAAAGGGACCTCTAGACAGGGGAAAATCTCGTCCTACTTGGGCATGACCCACTTAGCCTTGCTGCACCTCTCCTGTTTTAGCCATTCCCGGTTGATGGGGCTTGAGGCTACGATTACCTTTATAGAACACATCACTTAGAATGCTCATCGTCCACCTGACGATGTTTTGAAAGCATTCAATCCATACAAGTTCGCTCCGGGTTCGAACGAAACCGAAGTCATTATCTCGTTACACTCATTTTGCAATCACCCTTAGAGTCAACGACGATAACCCTTGCACTCTGAACCTTCATTCAATCACCCGAAGGCATTATCTCGTTACACTCATTTTGCAATCACCCTCAGCGTAAGGTAAATAACCCTTGCATTCTAAACTCCATCTCGATCCTCACCTGAAATGTCACGACCTAACGTTTAACTTAGATCGATGTGGTTTTCGAAAATCAATTTGATTCCCGATCCCGGTCTCATCGAAATCCAAACATGTCTTAAAGGCCAAGTTGCTTAAAGATTTAAACAATCCAATTCAGTTTTAACATAGCATCCATACGGTATTATTTAAAGATAATAACCAATATCTATCACAGATATAGAATATCTCATCACAGAGTATCTCAACTATCATTCAACAGATATCAACCATATTCAGATATTCAATTCAAATAATCATCCATAAGCAAGCACTACTTTAATTCATATTATAATTAATTTAATTAATTTAAATTAAATTAATTACTTAAGAATTTATCACTTAATCTTACTTAACCAAGCATTAATTAATTAATCACCTCTTAATTATCTCCATTATTAATTAATTAATCCTTAATTATTTAATAATCTTTTATTTAATTATCAATTAATTACTATAATTTTTCATTAATTAAAACTTGATTTAAAATTAATCATTCCTTAATTGGTTATTAATTAACCCTTAATTTATAATTAATTAACCTTAATTAATTCTTAATTAATCACAAATTAATTTATCTTAATTACTTAATTAATTATTCATTAATTAATCTTAATTATTTAATTAATTAAATCTTAACCATTTATTAATTTACTATTAATTATAAATTAATTAATGTTTAATTACCTATTAATTAACTCTTAATCAATTAATTAATTAACTTCTTAATCACTAATTTATTAATCACTTAATTAATCAGCTATTAATCACTTATGAATTAATCTTAAATTAATTAATAAATTAATTAATAATCTATTAATTTTTATTTAAATTAATCCTTAATTATCCATTAAATAATCCATAAGTAATTAATTAAATCTTAACAAATTAATTAACTTAAATTGATTAATTAATTCCAACCTTAAGTACTAATTAATTAAAGTAAACTTTAAATTTCAAAATTTAATTAATTTTTAAAACCAAACAATTTCATTCATCACTAAAACTATTACATATTTAAACATTTTCAATTTGTTAAAACTAATTACCTTTATAAAGAGTTAGATTTAAAAGATGTAAAATCATTTCAAAACTTCAACTAATAAAATGTGAATTACTTTTGAAATAAAATATTTGACATTTTATAAAGTAGTGAGAATATAAATTTTTAAGTTTAAACCTAAAACAAATTTGAAATTTAAAACAAGTTTTAAAACTTCGACTTCATTTATTTTGTTTTGAACTCGACAAAACTCAAGCTTAACACAACCCTAAACTCCATCTCTCCCCTACCCTTCTTCATTTTTCACACTAGAACTCAACAAACACACGAGCTACAGCAAACTCACCCGAGCACACGCGCGAGCCACGAGACCAAAAACGCGAACACGGCTTCGAGTCCAAACCCACACGCATTCGAACCGAACTCACTGACACAGCCCATCCCCCATGCACATGCACGATGCTCCGACGCCGCCGCCACCGCTGCCGACATCACGCGCAAACCCCAAATCAGCCTACGACCCAATTCCAAACCCCAAAACCCACTTACACAAGCTCGAACGAAAAATGGATTGGTCAAACCCAAACCCAAACTGCAGTCACCAGGGAAAAACCCTGCGTCCACGGCAAGCCGACCACCGTACGTTCCCAAACTCTGGCCATACACTCGCATGACCCTAACACACCTCCACCCCAAGCCTATCGTAACTCGATCATCTCCATGCTTCACAAAATCGAACTCCTCAAGCTCAAAAAAACACAGAGCAAAAACCCTAAAAATCAAAATTCTCAATTCTCCGTTGCATGATAATGTCAACCATTATTTTTCTAGTGTTAATCAACCATTAACACAACTACACTCCAAATTTCAAAGCTTCAGATCAATCCAATAACACGAATTTGCTAAAAACCCCAATTTCGGTTATTGCCAAAATTCGTCTTCAATTTCAAGTTAAAAATTTTGATTTCTATCTTAAAATTCATATTATACATAGTAGATTTAGTATATGAACTTGATTCATCAAAATTCAAACATGATTTACATGATATAAATATTTGTTTTTACTGTATTATCTTAATTTCTGCAGATTTTTAACTGTTTTCATTTGCATATTATTTTTAACACTTAATTAATGTTGAATCAAACTTCTATATTGAATATTCCAACCTAACAATGTTTTATTTCATATAAATTTGAGTTTTTGTTTAAACTTTTCTCAGAATCTTGAAGATACAGAGTACAACTGTTGCATTTAAACATGCACAGTTAAATTTAAACCTGTAAACAAATATTTCACAAAATAGATAACATGCAAGCATCTCCATAACTAACATTCACATGCAACATATTATTTTACTTAAATTTTTGATTTAAAATTTACTCACCTGATTTGTTGCTAAGATTTAAGCTTCTGGAAAAAAATGTACTGCAGATTTCCTTTTTCTTGAAATTTGCTTGATGATGCTTCAAATCTTGAATCAATTAGTGATAAAAACTTGAGATTTGTTTCAGAAATTTGCTGATTGCTGGAACCTAGATTGCAGCTTCGAAAGTGATTTGAAATGCAGATTTTTATCTCAGGAATTTCTTTGCAGGTTTAGATTTTGTAAAGGAGTTTGAGTTTGACTAATTTTTTGGTTGAATTGAAGTGAAGATTTTCAGATTTTTGTAAACGAGGAATGTAGAAATTTCTTGCTTAAGAAAAATGAGAAAGTTTATTTTAAAGCATAAGAAATGGTTTTTATATTTATAAAAAATTGTTTTAAAAAATTTAAAGAAAATAAACTTAAATTATGACACTTGTGACTATATCTAGCTAATTCTCTAACACATGTTATTTAGTATGATTTAAATGTTAACAAGTGTTAATTCCATGCAAAAAGAATTTAAAAAATGTTTTCTTAATTGATTTTTCTTATTTTAAATTCATTTTTAATTTCTATAAAATCAATTTTCCTTAAAGAATAAATATAAAACAAAAGTTATATCTTACATAAAATCATGAGAATATTCCTCAAAACTCAAAGTAAAATTTAGAATAAAAATTAACATATTTTAAATCTTTTAATTTATCAATTCAAATTCAATTTAAGTTTTTAAATTCAATTCAAAATCAAATCTGATAAGAGTACAATTTTAACACATTCATTACCCTTATGTATATATTAGTTTTAATTAGAATAAATGTATATTTACAATTTATTTATTGCTGTTGAATAAAATAACAAATCTATCAATTTAAATTAATTTATTATAAAGATTATCATATTTAAATTGGGTCTAAAATTCCGGGATATCACAAACAAGATCCTATATGTTTTCTACTATGCTAGTATGACTCTGAACGATGCTCAACTTAACTACACAACCACTGAAAAAGAGCTTCTAGCGGTAGTTTTTACATTTGAAAAGTTTAGGCCATATTTGATAGGCTCACGCGTTACTGTTTACACTGACCATTTGGCTCTAAGGTACCTTTTCGCCAAAAGGACGTTGAATCTCGCTTAATTCATTGGACTCTTTTACTACAAGAATTTGACCTTATGATCAAAGACAAAAAAGGATCTGAAAATGTCATCGCCGATCATCTGTCATGTCTTCTAAACGCATCATCATCTTTATCGATCAACGGGAACTTTCCTAATGAACAACTCCTTTATATTTCCATCGATCCTTGGTATGCTGACATAGTAAATTATTTAGTCACTAAGGAAATTCCTTCATCTTGGACGAAACAAGATAAATATAAATTTCTTTCCCAAATCAAGTACTTCAATTGGGATGATCCATACTTGTTTAAGTATTGCTCCAATGAAATCATTCGACGTTGCATCCTGAAGTGCTAAATCAGAAGTGTTCTTTCATCTTGTCATGACCAAGCTTGTCGCGGTCACTTCGATCCGAAGAAAACCGCTGAAAAGGTGCTTCAGTGTGGTTTTTACTGGACTATGCTTTTTAAAGATGCATTTGAGTTGTGTAAAACTTGCGATTGCTGTCAAATTTTAGGAAGAATCTCTTGATGAAATATGATGTCTTTGAACCCCGTTCTTACGTTCGAAATCTTTGATATTTGGAGTATTGATTTTGTGGGACTATTTCCCAATCCTTTGGAAATCTCCAGATACTCCTTGCTATTGATTATGTCTCCAATTGGGTTGAAGCCATTCCTTGTAAAACAAATGACTATAAAGTTGTTGTGAAATTCATAAAAGAAAACATCTTTTTGATGTTTGGAATACCTCGCATAATAATAAGCGACAATGGAAGCCATTTTTGCAATCGTTCATTTGAAACTCTAATGAAAAAATATTCGATAACCCAAAAGTTATTCACTCCTTATCATCCTCAAACTTGTGGTCAAGTTCAAGTTTCAAATCGCCAAATCAAAAAAAATCTTGGAGAAAACTGTAAATAAAAATCGAAAAGATCGGTCACAAAAATTAACAGATATGCTTTAGGCTTGTAGAACTGCATATAAAACTAATCTTGGGATGTCTTTTTTCAGACTTGTATATGGTAAAGCATGCGATTTGCCTGTTGAACTTGAACTTAAAGCGTTATGGGAAATTAAGAACACATACTTCGATCTTGAAAAAGCCGATGAAAACATAAAATTGCAAATCAACGAATTATAGGAGATTAAGAACGACGCATATGAAAACGAGAAAATTTACAGAGAAAGAACAAACGTTTTTTATGACAAGTCTATCTTAGGAAAAATGTTTTCACCAAACTAAAAAGTTCTTTTGTATGACTCTAGACTTCACTTATTTCCTGGAAAATTAAAATCAAGATGGACCGGATCATTTATGTTACGACTTGTTTTTCCACATGGTGCCATAGAAATACAAAATCCCAGGAACAGAACAATTTTCAAAGACAATGATCATCGTTTAAAGCCTTACATGGAATTGTTGAGTGATGGAGAGGAGAAGCTCGTGATTCTTTATGAGCCATACTACGTCTAGTAAGAAATGTTAACCCTCTTTTGTAAATATGTATATATTTTCCATGTTACACTCATTATATCATGCATTGACTATGGGGACACATTTGAAATTAAGTATGGGCGTGTCTCATGTTCATTTTTTATTTTTCATGGTTTTTTTTGCGTTTTCTTTCCAAAACTCATGACTTAAAAAAAATCCCAAAACAAATTTTCTTTTTAACATATTGATTTATTTTTGAAGAAACACTATAGGATAAATATATGTTTTGCTTATTGAATTGAAACTTCTGAAAATTTGTTTGTCTTAACAAAAATAAAAATAAAGTCAGATTACAAGTAACTATGGTTTAACTAGTATATAGGAAGGCACATGGGTGTTAATTATGAAGTATATCCTAATTGTAATCTTTGTTGAAAAGAGTGGTTGATTTAAAGTAAAGGCGATAACATTTTCAATCCTCTAAGTTAAACGGTGCTAAGATGATTATGCGTAACTCTCTCTCTCTCTCTTTAAAAAAAAAGAAAAGGATATATATAACATAAAAAATTGGTTTTTCTGAAAATAAGAAACATAGAGTTATGTGTTCACATGCAAGTGTGTACACTCGTCATGCTCTATACCCTTCTCACGTAAGCCCGAAAGGCAGTTCATGGTCGGTATATCTGGCCTCAGTTTATCTAAGTTAGGTGTATGTAAATAAATTTTTTAATAAAAATAACCACCTAGAGTCATGTGTTCATAAGTAGTGTGTACAATCGCCATGCTCTGTACCCTTCTCACGTAAGCCCAAAAGGCAGTGCATGATCGATATATCTGGCCTCGGTTTATCTGAGTTAGGTGTGTAAAAATAACAATGTTAATACTTTTCAAAAATATAGAGAGCATGCAATTGAAATCCAAGCACTATTTTCACTTTGTTGATTCGACTAGTTATTCAAAAGAAATACAAATACAACTTTGAAAAACTTTGATAATCAACTAAGGATCCATTTCATAGTTGCATTATATTGTCAACTGAAACAACTAGCCAAACTAGAGTCTAATTGTGATGATAACTAAATTTTTGTTGGAAGTTTTGACCATAAAAAGGACTTATATTTCTTGATAATAACCAGAACTTATATTTAAGTCATAAAAGTCAATTTAAAAGTAAAATTTTCTTTTGTAAATATTTTCAAAAACTTGCATTCATATCTTTGTAAATAAATCTTGCATTTAGGAATTTTTCATGCTGCATTTGGATGTTATGGGTAGTATCCGCTAAAAACCCTCATGAAACAACACTCGTCCTACTAAGGACAACTCGAGGTTTAACGGCTTGTTTCATATGCTTAATGCAACCGTGCTCCCTATGAAGGTGGATTTATCTTAGTTTTTCTTTATTCGAGAACGAATAAAAAGATAAGTGTTAGGATATTTGATGTGCATGTAAAATTGTATATTTTCACTCACACATTTAATCTCATTTAGTAAAATAAATGTCATAATTAGGTATTTTTACATGTTTAAAACTAAATTTTAAAAAAGCTTTCAAGTCATCATTCATGCATCTACATGGTGGTAAAACGGTAATTTTCGTGTATGAATTAATTTGAAGAAAAAAATTACTTGCACATTTTAATTTATTTTGTAGGAATTTGGATTCAACTTGGAAGTGGCTTTATGGAAATATGCATACACAAGTGTTGGAAGCCAAAGAAATGAAGAATTAAAAGAATCCATGTAATCATGAAGGACCCCACCTACCCACTAACAAATGGATCGTAATTAAAAGTTAATGCACATGTTAGTGAGGATTAAAGGCACATGCACATATAATAGAGCATTAATTTCATACTAATGTTAACTTGAAGGCCACACTATCTTAAGGGCATTTTAAGGAGTTCCCTAAAAATTGATTAGGGTTTTAGTCATGTATAAATAACCCCATTATGTTCATGTAATGAAGTTGGATGATCTTATCATATTGTGCAAGTTATGGCCATAAAATTACTAAGAAATAAAATGCTTCCTAAGCCTCTTCTTCTTTTTTGTTCTTTACATGCTTTTATTTTATTTTATACATATTTTGTTTACATGCTCTCTTTCCATTTATATTAGTAGATTAGATTTCATTTATGCACTTAGTTTAGTTTTATTTTTATGTAAGTAGTTAGTTCTTTTTATTTTAATTTGCTTGCACTTTCCTTTTTTGTTCTATGTTGCAATGTACATGTGTTGAAATGATAACAAAAATGAGAAGCTAAACCCCTTCAATTTAGGGGTAATGAAGCTATTTCAAATTATGTTGGTTCAACATATTTTATTATTTACGATCTCTTTTTAATTCTTAATGAAAAGTTCGATTATGATGTAAGTTCATTGGGGAATTTGTTAGTTTATGTTGTGTTTCTATTCACAAATGGGCTATGCTTAATCCAACAAAAACACAATTTACATCATCATCCTACTAATTGATTTTGATAATGAAATTATAGTAGAACCAAAATTTGATGATCTATGTTACTAAACAAAATAGTAAATAGATCATGCTTAAAATAGCTTTTGCTTTGACTTCATGTTCATATTATTTACAATTAATAAGTGTTTCTAGTGTTGTATTAAAGTTTGACGGTTTAATTTGTATTAATTAATAACATAAATAGACCATACTTATGATAAATACATCACTAATTCTATTTGGATGAAAATGAGAGATCGTAGATGGGTAAGAGAGTGGATTCGCCTCTAAATTGTCTCTTAATCTCGTATTTTTATTCATTATTGTTGTATTTAGCTTTTACATTTTTTAGCTTAAAACAATTTCAAACTCTTTGAGCTAATTTGATTGAGCAATTTTAAAATTAGTCCATTTCCGTACGGATCAACCCGTACTCGCATACGTACTACAATTGTACGTCATGTGCATGCGGTATTTTAACGATAATATTTTTAACGGAGATTTTCTGATCAATAGAAAATTAAACATGCCACACCCCTTAGTATACCCATAAAGACACACTAAAAGGTTTGGTGCATTGTTGGTATAACTAAAACTAGCAGAGGCTAAGATTCACAAGACAAAAGTAGATAAAAACGGCGGAAACAATTAAAATAATAACTTATTTGGAACAAAACTTCATAATTACTTTAAAAACCAAATAAGTCACTAAATACGAAATACATCATACGTCAAAATACACATACATGTCTTGCGAAATTAAAAACCATAGTCTCAATAAAACCAGAGTACAAAACATCCCTGAAATAGTGCTAGTACAACAAAAGAACTGAAAACTGAAAATGAAGAAAAGGAATAGATGCTAGAATCTCTGCCAAAGGAGTCTCCAAGAATCTGCAGTCTACTGCTCTTGCTCCCGATTGCCTATGGGGGAAAAAAGGGAAAATAGTGGAGTGAGTTAGACTAAAAGTCTAGAGAATGATAATAATTACTAGCATATTTAAGCAAAGTAAGGATAATAGAGTTTGCAATAATTTTAGTTATAAAAGGAAATAAAGGAAATAATAAGAAAGATAGAGGTGGAAATAAATACGATTCAACTATTGTTAAATTAATACGATCGGATAACTTTGATTGTTTGCACTTCTCTTAGATAACGACTTTGATTAGGCTGAATTCCCAATCCTATTTTAATTAGGCTGAAATCCTAATTCTATCCATTGATTAGCCTGATACTCCATAGAATCTATTGTGGACTAGACGTTATAGCTCCCTACATAGTAGATAATGGTGTCTATGAAAGACACACACTAAGCGCTTGGAACTCATTGTTAATACCATAGGTATTGATTTTGATGACAACAACCACATAAATATTACTGCTAACGTATCTTCGAGTTATGCAGTCATATCAGATATATTATAGAGACATTTACAGAGATTAACAAGAATACAGTGGAAGCAGATGAATTATAGAAGAAGGTTAATCAGAGAAATTGAAGAACAAAACCCAATTAGAGAAGAATGCTAAAGGATAAAGGTGTTTGAAGTGATGAGGAGTTGGTTGAACCTTAGAATATCTTGTTAAAGATCTCATGGCAATTATACTTGAAGATCATCAACCATTGACCTCAACCGAATCACAAAAATCCATAAATATAAGATAATTTAAAATGCTGAAAATTCGCAACACTTATTAGTGTTGCTGTTCCCTTTGCAATACACCCTTGTCGACAAGGGAGGTAGAGGGTTGTCGACATGCTAGCCGTTTTTCATAATTTAAACTTTTTAATGAAGAGACATTTCCCTCCACCTCTTCACCAAAAGACACGTCTCTTCAAACACTATATAAAAACATCTGAAAACGAATTTTAACATCAAGAATTCTTATTTTCTCTTATTCCTTATTCTCCAAACGTTTGCAAAAGAAATCCATTGCATACTCTTTCATTCTCCTTGCAAATCAATACCATTTCACTCCAATTCTTCACTGATTTGCAAACCATACAATATCAGAGGGTTGTACTTTAATTCACCCCCATTCTTTCTCTAATTTCATCCTATTCCTCAAAATATTCAAAGATATATTATCATTGGAGGTCTATAGGATCATTGTACAGAATCTGTATTAAAGATACGACTACTTTACATAGTTTGTTGTTAGTGATAAGGAGAAGGTGTTCTTGTAGCCTGTGAAATTAAGAGGGTGTGTCTTGTAGCCTATGAAACCAAGATTGTAAAGGTGTTCTTGCCACCCGTGGAAAGCAAGCGATTATAGTGGAATTCTACACGATAGAGTGCAGGACTGGATGTAAGATTGGTTAATCCGAACCACAATAAAAATCCTGGTGTTATTTACATTACTACATTTTACTTTATTACTTACTTATTCTCTAATTACTTCTTTTTATTTACAATTTGAGTAAATACAGTTTTATATTCATAAGTAAGTAGTTTATACACATTTCACCACTTCTAGTGTCTGAATAGCCATAAGATCCAACATTGTGTCGTAGCCACCCCAGTTTCCAACATTTGGTATCAAAGCATTGGTTTTTAAAAATTCATAACTTGGTTTTTGAAAAGTATAAATGGCTAATGAAACTAGTAACACATTTTTTAACACTTTTGTAGAAGCGAAATCTACCACTAGACCCCCTCTATTTGATTGCAGTAGTTATGCATATTGGGCTTGTAGGATGAAATGTTATTTGCAGTCTAATGGTTTGGATATTTGGAACATTATCCAAATAGAATACATAGAGCCTCAAACATAATATTCAAAATGGACACTAGACCATAAGACACAAGCACTTAATAACTCTAAGGCCATGAACATTTTATTTTTCTCCTTAGATAGAAATGAATTTAATCGAGTGTTTATTTATAATTCTGCATATGAAATTTGGAGAACTCTGCAAGTCACACATGAGGGCACCAATAAAGTAAAACAAACAAAGATATCTATGCTAACTAACCAGTTTCAACTCTTTCAAATGAAACCAAATGAGTCTATTTATGATATGTATTCTAGATTTCAAGATATGATACATGCCTTAATATCATTAGGAAAGAAAATTATTGAAGAAGACCAAGTCAGAAAGATCTTGAATTCACTTCCTAGTGAATGGGATCAGAAGACTCTGGCAATTGAAGAAGCCAATGATATTAGTACTATGAAAATAGAAGATTTAATTGGTAACCTAATGTCTTATGAAGTAAAGTTGCAGATTAGAAAAGAGAATCGGGCAAATGATAAGAAATCACTAGCACTCAATGCTATGATCGATAAAAATGAACCAGATGATGATGCTATTGATGATGACATCGAGTTTATGACTAAGAAGTTCAAGAAATTCTTGAAGTATTGGATGACAAACAAACTTCGAAAAACTAACAACAATAATTCTAGAAATGGAAATTTTATTAAGTGTTTCGAATGTGATAAACCCTGTCATTTGAAAAGAGACTGTCCCAAATTGAAGAAATCAAAGTCAAACACTCTCAATAAGGAGAGGAAATAGGCATTCAATACAAAATGGGATGATTCAGATACATCAACAAGTGGTAGAGATTCAGAAACAGAAAATGCCAACATATGCTTCATGGCAAAGGATGACCAGGTATGAAATTTTAATAAAGAAATTACTAATGTTTTGAATGATATGTATCAGAGATATAAAGTAATTAGGAAAGAGTACAACAATAGTTTGGCAGAGATAGATATATTAAAAATATTTATTGAAAGGTCGACTAAAGAAAAACAATGTCTAAAAGATGAAATTGAAAGACTTAATGGGTATAATGATGAAAAGGATTTGACACTTGGAAGTTTTGAAAAAACTAGAAAGTGAAAATGAATCCTTAAAATCAGAAAATCTTTCAATGAAGTCACAGATCACTGATCTGAATGACAAAATAACATCTCTGGACAATGTTTTTTTAACCGTAATAAGGATTTTGACAAAATGAAAATTGATATTGATAAATTTAAAAAAGGGAAGGATAATCTAGAAAAATTATTATCTGGATCTAAACACACTAGAAATAAACATGAACTTGGATACACCCCTAAGGCTAAATCAAAGAAAAATAGTATTCAAAATACTAAGTTTGTTAAGACTACCAAGTTCAAACCAAAACCTAGGAAATTAAAGTTAAAACCTCCAAATAGATTCATTTTTATGGGTTCCAAAAAGGTTGGATGGTATTGAAAAAGAAAAATATATTGATAATTTTATCAATACGGTTCATTCATCTAATGATTATATTTTGAAAGGACATTCAAACTCTTCTTGGGTTTGGCATCTCAAAACTTAACCCCATGGACCCTGGAATAAAAAGGGTACTGGTGTGCATATTTTATAATTTTTCAGGTACCAAACAATGTATATCAGATAGTAGATGCTCAAAGCATATGACAAGAAATCTATTGAACATTGGATAAATATGATAAGGATTTGTTATTGGCATCGGCAAAGTCAGTAACTCTAAAACTCATCTTAATATCAGATAAGTTTATTTCATGTTTTGAATTGATTTGGTTTCCCATCATGTGTTTTATTTATAAGCATTTATCTCTATATACAAACTCTACATATTGTCTAGCAGTGATTTAAGTGATTCTTTTTTCGCCCTTTTTGTTGATGACAAAGGGGGAGAAAAGGTATAAATATACTAGGCAAAATGATAGGGGGGGTGCATAGAGTTAGGAGGAGTCAAATAATAAGTATTATATTTTATCTCTCAAATATTTATATGGTTGTCATTATCGAAAGGGGGGAGATTGTTTATACCCTAGGTATTGATTTTGATGACAACAACCACATAAATATTACTATTAACGTATCTTCAAGTTATGCAGTCATATCAGATATATTATGGAGACATTTACAGAGATTAACAAGAATACAGTGGAAGCAGATGAATTATAAAAGAAGGTTAATCAGAGCAATTGAAGAACAAAACCCAATTAGAGAAGAATGCTGAAGGATAAAGGTGCTTGAAGTGATGAAGAGTTGGTTGAACCTTAGAATATCTTGTTAAAGAGCTCATGGCAATTATACTTGAAGATCATCAACCATCAACCTCAATCGAATCACAAAAATCCATAAATACAAGGTAATTTGAAATTCAAAATGGTATAAATATATTAGGAAAAAAGATAGGGGGAGTGCATAGAGTTAGGGGGAGTCAAATAATGAGTATTATATTTTATCTCTCAAATATTTATATGGTTGTCATTATCAAAAAGAGGGAGATTATTAATACCTTAGGTATTGATTTTGATGACAACAGCCACATAAATATTACCACTAACATATCTTCGAGTTATGCAGTCATATTAGATATATTACGGAGACATTTAAAGAGATTAACAAGAATACAGTGGAAGCAGATGAATTATAGAAGAACGTTAATCAAAGATTGAAGAACAAAACCCAATTAGAGAAGAATGCTGAATGATAAAGGTGTTTGAAGTGATGAGGAGTTGGTTGAACCTTAGTATATCTTGTTAAAGATCTCATGGCAATTATACTTGAAGAAACCGAATCACAAAAATCTATAAATATAAGGTAATTTGAAATGCTGAAAATTCTCAACACTTATTAATGTTGCTGTTCATTTTGCAACACACCCTTGTCGACCAGGGGGTAGGGGTTTGTCGACATGCTAGCCGTTTTTCAGAATTTCAAATTTTAAATGAAGAGACATTTCCCTCCACCTCTTCACCAAAAGACACGTCTCTTCAAACACTATATAAAGGCATTTGAAAACGAATTGTAACATCAAGAGTTCTTATTTTCTCTTACTCCTCCTTCAAACATTTACAAAAGAAATCCATTGCATACTTTTTCAATCTCCTTGCAAATCAATACTGTTTCACTCCAAATCTTCACTACTTTGCAAACCACACAATATCAGAGAGTTGTACTTTAATTCACACCATTCTCTCTCTAATTTCATCCTATTCCTTAAAGAATTCAAAGATATTTTGCCATTGGAGGTCTATAGAATCATTGTACCGAACCTGCAAGAATCTGTATTAAAGATACGACTACTTGACATAGTTTGTTGTTAATGATAAGGAGAAGGTGTTCTTGTAGCCTGTGAAATCTAGAGGGTTGTCTTGTAGCCCATGAAACCAAGATTGTAAAGGTGTTCTTGCCACGTGTGGAAAGCAAGCGATTATAGTGGAATTCTGCACGATAGAGTGCAGGACTGGATGTAGGATTGGTTAGTCCGAACCAGTATAAAAATCCGGGTGTAATTTACATTACTGCATTTTACTTTATTACTTACTTATTCTATACTTACTTCTTTCTGTTTGCAATTTGAGTAAATACAGTCTTATATTAATAAGTAAGTAGTTTATACACATTTCACCACTTCAAGTGTCTGAATAGCCTTAAGATCCAACATTGTGTTGTAGCCACCCCAGTTTCCAACACTCATAACGATTACTGAGAACCAAATTGAAGTCGCATGCGTAACCACCACCATGCTCATGTTACCTGTTGTTTCACCTATTGGGTCTTCTTATTACGTCAATCCAGCATAAGCGTTCCCTTCGTCTCACTTCAAGCTAATGTGAGACCACCGTGTGTCCATAGAAAATTAGGAAAATGCTATTGGTATGGCTCGTCATCCAAACAATATCTAGTTGCGCCCCTTATCCAAATACCCATGATTTGAACTTCTATTTACTGACCATTTATTTACCACTACTCCACCATAAGCGTGCCCTCATCTCACTTCAGGCTAACGTGAGACATCGTGTCCATAGAAATAATAGGGATTAATGTTGGTATAGGTCCTATTTTCATCTTGCTTATTAACTTAGATAAATTATTTAAATAAGTCTTTACTATTATTCTTGCTATCTTTGCTTATTAATTTATCCTAAGTCTCAAAATAAGCCTCATTTTTTTCTGTTTCTCATTATAACCTATGTTATAATCATGTTTATCACTTAACTCAAGGTCTAAGTGTAAAAATAAGCTTCTTTCATCATTTACTCTTTTTAGTTATAATTATAAGTTATAACTAGGCTAATCTCTTTAATTTATTTCAAGTCAAATAGTTAGGCTTAATTTTCATCCAATTCCATTTTAATTACAGTCTTCATGGTTTACGTCTTATTTTCCGTAATTTCAGCATCTTATAATTTAATCCATATTCGCGTTTAATTTATTCTAACCCATTCGCGAAGAAAAGGGAGAAATAGAAGAAAATTGACAATTACAGAAGAAAATCCAAAGCATAGAAAAAGATGTCAATAAAGCATAAATAACAGTAAATAAACTTAAATACTGTAAATAAAATGGAAAAGCTATAACTAACAGTAATGAACTAGAATTAACTGAAAAGAATAGCTAAAAAGAAATAGACAGAAAATAAATCTAAAACTGTAAATAACTGCTAAAAAGGTTATTCCAAGATCGTAGTAAAACTACAACTATTGGAAACCCTATTATTCTAAATTGCTTAAAAACCTAAAATAATTACAATCACTCACCTGTAGTCCTTAGTTCTTCCTTTGATATTCCCGGATCCACTTGGGTTGTTAAACATTTTAATTTAAAATGATTTTCTCCTTAAATTTAGAGATTGAATAGGATGCAACCACGTCATAGGCTGAATAAGAGTCATCGGATGGAAGCACGGAAGGACCAGATGGAGCAAAAGAATGCAAATGAGTTGTTAAAATCGCATCTACCACGAAGAATTAATTCTTCGTTCAAAACAAGAGGCGGGTCGACCTAGGGGACGACCATCCTTCTAACTAGGTTGGTCGGCCGATCGACCTAGACAAGGGGTTGGTCGACCTTCCTATATTATTACTATTATTATTATTATTATTACTATTATTATTTTCCTTTGATTCTTGTTTAATTTGTAACTTGTTCATATTAGCTCGGTCTGACGTTCTATATATGAAAATTAACCAGAAAATTACCATGGACACAATGGTGCAACTCCTGTGGCTCAATTCTTATGATTTCACAAAGTTATTTTATTATTTACTTAATTAATGAATTAATTATTATGGGTTAAATTTTGGGTTATTATATTCTCCCCTCGTTAAGGGATTTCGTCCCTGAAATCTCTAAGGATAAAAGAATGAACTAAGTGTTTTCATCCAAATTCCACAACCAACAACTCAATCATCACCCATTTATCCATTGTCCTTAAGTTTTTCTAACGCAATTTATGATACTTATGCAATTAGTGTAGTGTCAATGTCCCTAACTAATGCAAAAGATTAGGCGGTCCACTGATTCATTTGACCTTCTTTTATGCAATCATGTCCGTGCCATATATCAAAATAAATGCAAAAATTCCTAACGATAACTGATAATTCTATACGCGTGCTACAATCATCATCCAAATGCTACAATCATGTGATAATCATCCATTTATAACAACCATAAAATAAAATAAAAATGCAAATGCGCACACATCCATATGCATATGCTATAGTGTCCAAGTTAGGATGATCCTTAAAGGATAATAGTGCCTAGTGTAAGTATATGCATCCATTAGCATCCACTAGCGAAAACTTGAAATCACTAGCATACATCATACTTAAGATGTTCTAATAACATGTTTACATCAAATCCTACCATTCATAGGTTAAATCCTAAGTTCTACCCTCCTAAAGGATAACAAAGGAAAGAACCTATTCAAAACTAAAGATGGAAAAAGAAATTTCGAAGTTTACTATCAAAGAGATGTGGATATGAGATACGAACTTTCTCCTAATCAAACTAATCTTCTCCGAAGTTTCCTTAACTATGTCGGAACCAAGGCAATCCCTCTGTAGGCTGTATCCAACACGAAGGTGACTTGCACGGTCATCCATAAAGAGCTTTTAAAGGTGCCACTTCTAATGCTAGCTTGGAAACTATTATCATATGAGAATCTCACTAAAGGAAGATGATTCTCCCAAGTTTCTCCAAAATCAGAAATACACAACCTCAACTATGTGTGCCTTACAATCTTGCTAATTTCACGTTACTGTTCTTCTTTAGTCTGTACACATGAATCAACACTCCTAGATTCTCATTAGTGTCCTACACACTTTACGGAGACTTCCATTATTACTTCTGAAAGTAATCACTGTTGTCTCCTTTATAGCCTTACACCTTTTTCCGTCATATCTAGGAAATGGCCCCTATCTACTCCACACTTATAAGTTTGGATTGGTATTTATCATTTCAAAAACTAAGGTTTCTAAATTTTTAAAATATCAAATCCCAAAGTCTTTGCTATTAAAAGTGTTATTTTTAAGTTTTTATTAAATTCAAAAATACTTGGTTGCGTAACATTTTATCTGTCTAGAGTTGCATCCTTATAGCAGTTTGAATTTACCTTATTTCCTAACCCTAGAGGGGAAAACCTCTAAATTCTAAGTCTGAAACCTATTTCTCTTTTCTTTTAAAGACTTTTGCACCTTTCTATAAAAATTGGGATCTTTAAATTTTACTTTTATTAAGTTTTTCATTTTTAAAAAATTATTTACTTTTTCACCAAACCATTTTCTTTTTAAAATATCTTTAAAAAAATGTGTTTTCAAAACATTTTTTTATTACACCTAATTGTCGCATACCTTAATGTATTGGAACTACTTTCTCTTATGAGAAATTATTAATGTTAAAACCTTCTGTTAATCCTTTAAAAGAGGATTTCATGTTTATGTGAAATTACAAGGAACTTATTTTATACGTATTCCTTATAACTTGCATAAATCATTTTTATTATTTTCATAGAAAATTATACCATTTTCCTTTTCATCCCAAGATTAAAGTGTGTTTAACTTATGTTTTCCTACGATAGACATTTTCTAATATCTAACTTACAAACTTTTTTTTCTATAGAAAGACTCATCTTCAAAAATTTTTAATATATATCCATAACTAGAAAACTTTTTCTTATACTTATTTAAATAATAAGTGTATTCACAAATTACTTTATTTCTATTCTTAGAAATTATCTTTTTTTATTTGGGTTAAAACAGATGTTGCGTAAAACACAGTTACTACAACCCAAAAATAATAGTGTATGGATTTAAATAAATACTAATAAATCTCATATACTATGTAAAAACATTTCTCTTGGGAGTCACTTACTATAACAATAGTGTTATAGTATATACTCCCTTTTCTTTTCACGAAAACATCTATTACAACATAAAATGTTGTAACCTATGTTTTCGATACTTAATAAACTCTAGGTCTTTATATTTTAAAATCTTTCGATTTTCCTACAAAGAAACTAGCAAGTTATAATTCTTCAAAAAGAATCTCACTTTTATTGGGCTAGACCTAAAATGGGTTTTCGTTCTTACTACCTTTGGAGTACTCTACCTAAACTAAAGTCTTTTATTCATATTCCTCTTATATGCTTATATTTATTCTGCGGCATTACCGATAAATTCATTTATATGAAACAATCATAACATCTGCAATTATCTACACATGGGTTTTCTTCTTTTCTTGTCAACTTCAACTATTGTACATTTCCAATCTTTGCCTACCACTCTTTGGATTTCCATAATCTGAACCTATGTGCACAAAACCATTTCTCAAACTCCTGCCATGTGTAGACCTTCTCTCTGCCCTAAGAAACTCACCTCTTTACACTGCATTGATACTTCAAGAATTTTTCTTTCAACAGATGAAGAACCTCCTCTAGATGAACAACATGCTCCTCCATACTCTTGGAAAACACCCAAATGCCGTCCACGAATACCACCATGAACTTTTTTAGGACATCTCTAAAAACACAGCTCATCAAATCTACAAAATAGGCTGAGGGATTGGTTAGCCCAAAAGGCATAACCCACCAATCAAAGAATCCATCGAGTGTCCTAAATGCGGTCTTATCAATGCTGTCATCAACGACCCTAAGCAGATGAAATCTAGTAGCTAAATCAAACTAAGAGAATACCAAAGAGCAAACTAACTAGTTAAAAAGATCATCTATCGTAGGAAGTGGATAACGGTTCTTCTTCGTGAGCCTATTTAATTCTCTATAGTCTACACAAAGTCGAAGGGAACCATCCGCCTTAGCAGCAAAGACGGTTGGTGCTCCTTGCTCCGATATGCTCCTTCTAATAAAGCCTTCTCTAATAGCTTATGAATCTGCTTACTCAATACCCTCCTCTCCCTAGGTGTCATGTTCCTTACAGGTAATGCTACCGGCTTAGCATTATTAGTCAAATAAATCCTGAAGTCAATCTTTCTCTTAGGGAGTCGTCCCCTATCCTCCTCAAAGATGTCCAGAAGATCCTTGGTGATAGGAACCAAATCTAACCCTATTGATGATGAATCGAGGGAATAAAGGAAGCTTAACATGACCGACCCTGGCGAGTCGCAAGAAACCTTGAGAGTCCTACCGCTGCATATTTCTAGTCCAGCGACTCTCCTTTCGCAGTCTAATATAACTCCATAAGTGGATATCCTATCCATTGCCAAAATCATCCCACAGCCCATAAATCCCAAGACATAGGTGTCACAGTCAAACTCTATACCTAGGATAAATAATTTCAAACCCCTATAACCATAGACAAGTTTGCCGATCGGCCTATAAGGTTTGAAACAACAATGGGTCTACTACTAAAGAGATGTCTAAGTGCAAACAATCTAGTAGAGAACTAGAGATAGAAGAGTGTGGCACTCCAAAATTGAATAGAGTACAAATGGGAAAATCAAAAATAGAAATCAAACTTTCAATGGAAAATTTCCTACCTCTATCCGAAATGTTGTTGGAAGGTGTTGCTTTTGACGCCTGAATCTACGCTGCTGGTGCACTCGCTCCCTGTCCCGTCCTTCAAGGATAATTCGTACTCAGGTGACCGGGCCATCCGCAAGTCTAACACTTTCCCTTCATCTTTTCTTTCTTGCATTTTCTTGCACAATTACCAATCATCCCACAACTATAGCACTTCGCTCCCTTTTCGATTTGCTTCTGAGGGCCTTCCTCTTTCCTCTTATCCTTATCTTTCTTGTCCTTCTACCACTGCTTCTTAGAACTTGTAGGAACCTCCTTAAGTTCTCCCTTCAGCTGCCAAAATGTAGGTTGAATTCGTTGTCGGTCCTCCAAACCTAACCGCTTAAACCTTTGCCCAATATCCTCCAACCTAGCTTGTGTCTTCTCGAAATCCTCCATGCCAGAAACATTTCGCCCCCTATGCGAGCGAAGTCCTTGCATAGCATAGAAAAATCGAATGGTGTATGTGGATTAAAAGGATTTCCACCTATCGGTGTTGTATTAGGCACTTTGCCTTGCCCCTCCGGTACCATAGCTCTACGGAACCAGTCGACCATGCTATGCAAAGAAAAGGAAACTTAGGCTAGAAAGAGTCGAAAGAAGGTTGAACTGGACTTTGAAGGGATTTTTATAAAAACTCTTTTATATTTGAAAACTATTTATAAGGGTTTCTTTTCTAAAAATACTTTTTAAAACAAGTTGTTTTGGAAAATACTTTATTTTTATAACAAATTTTTTAGGAATCCTATAATCTTAGGCTCTGATAATAAATGAAATACCCCACACCACTTAGTATACCCAAAAGCGCACACTAAAATGTGTGGTGTGTTGTATGTATATCTAAAGCTAGCAGAGACTAAGATTCACAAGACAAAAATAGATAAAAACAGTGGAAACAATTAAAGTAATAACTTATTTAGAACCAAACTTCATAATTACTTTAAAAACCAAATAGGTCACCAAATACCAAATACATCATATATCAAAATACCCATACCTGTCTTGCAAAATCAATAACCATAGTCTCAGTAAAATCAGAGTACAAAACATCCCCCAAATAGTGCCAATACAACAAAAGAACTAAAAACTGGAAATTAAGAAAAGGAATACATGCTAGAATCTCTACCAAAGGAGTCTCTGAGAATCTATAGTCAACCACCCTTGCCCCTGATTTCCTATGAGGGGAAAGGGGAAAAAGGGAAAATAGAGGAGTGGGTCCGACTATAAGTATGGTGAATGATAGTAATTACTAGCATATTTAAGCAAAGTAAAATTAATAGACTTTGCAATAGTTCTAGTTATGAAAGGAAATAAAGGAAATAGAAAGAAAGATAGAGCTGGAAATAAATACGATCAACTAGTGCTAAATTAATACGATTGGATAACTTTGATTGTTTGCACTAGTCTTAGGTAGCGGCTTTGATTAGGCTGAATTCCTAATCCTATTATAATTAGGCTGAAATCCTAATTCTAACCTTTGATCGGCCTGCTACTCCATAGAATATATTATGGACTAGATGCCAAAGCTCCTTACACAGTAGACATTGGTATCTACAAAAGACACACACTAAGCGCTTGGAACTCATAACGATTACTGAGTATTGAATGGAAGTCACACGCGTAACCGCCACCATACTCATGTTACCTGTTGTTCCACCTATTAGGTCTTCTTATTACCTCAACTCCAGCATAAGTGTGCCCCTCGTCTCACTTCAAGCTAATGTGAGACCACCGTGTGTCCATAGAAAATTGGAAAAATGATATTGGTACTGGCTCGTCATCCAAACAATATCTAGTTGCGCCCCTTGTCCAATCCCCATGATTTGAACTTATATTTATTGACCGTTTATCTACCACTACTCCAGCATAAGCGTGCCCTCATCTCACTTCAGGCTAATGTGAGACACCATGCTCATAGAAATAATAGGGATTGCTGTTGGTACAGGTCTTATTTTCATTTTTTCTTATCAACTTAGATAAATTATTTAAATAAGCCTTTACTACTATTATTGCTATCTTTGATTATTAATTTATCCTAAGTCTTAAAATAAGCCTCATTTTTTTCTGTTTCTCATTATAACCTATGTTATAATCATGTTAATTACTTAACTCAAGGTCTAAGTGTAAAAATAAGCTTCTTTCATCATTTACTCTTTTTAGTTATAATTATAAGATATATCTAGGCCAATCTCCTTAATTTAGTCCAAGTCCATAATTAGGCTTGGTTATAATTATTATGGGTTAAATTTTGGGTTGTTACAAAAAATTTCACCGTTATCAACAACACTCTATCAGTTCAACTCTTCCAAGATTCAAAAAACTTGTATAGCAAGATCAACCATGGAATCATAATTTATTGCCTTAGTCACAGCCACAGAAGAAGCAGATTGGCTTCTAGGTTTTTTAGAAGGTACTGTGAATTGGGAAAAATCTGTACCTCCAATAAGCATACATTGCGACAACCGGTCAGCTATTGGAAGGGCCAATAGTAAGCCTTACAATGACAAGTCTAAATATATTCGTCGTAGACATAAAACTGCTAGACAACTTCTCTTCAATGGGTGATCACAATTGATATGTAAGTTATCTAGAGAGAAGGTTAATATCTTATCGATGGGAATAGTGTTAAGGCCCATAAACTTAAACGTTTGTTTAAAAGGAAACACCACCTAGCTGAGTAGAGATCCGGATATCTAGGTTCAAATGGACAACTAAATTTAGATAATCAAGGTAGCACTGTAAATATTCAAACCATTCCTATGATAAATCAGTGCACTACTCATCGGAGAGTATGATAAGTTTTGAAGCTTTTAATGATGTCTATATTTGGTAAGATAAAAATCCAAGTGTTAAGAATCACCTACGTGAGTGCGAAGGTGCCTCTTCAAGGAGAATTGGAAGACCAAATCTCTAAGCACTCATGAGATCAAGCCGGTGTTCATGAAAAAAAACGAACAAGAATAGAGAACCAAGGAAGATAAGAAACATTTATCATGTGTTATCTTTTTAGACTTACACAAAAATGCTTATAGTTCAAAAACGATCTAAGTCCACTAATTCGCCAGTAAGTAAAAAATATAAAACACTAGGAAAATTCAAAGCCCGTGTGATACTTTAACCCGATAAAAGGTTTTGTAAAATTAAGAACAAGTGAGCGACTACTCGTTCATGTGGGAATTGTTGGAAATGGATAAATAATATATTAGGAAATGTGAGGCATTGAATGCCATGGGAAATACATTGTGTATTTATATACTAAGATATGGACACTATTATAGTTACTATGAGACAAAATGAGACATGAAAGCGTAGCCATCTTAGTGGGTGGTGCAACGCACCACCCCGCATGCGTGCGCTCATGCCCATGCCCGAACCCGAACCCGAACCCACGGCTTAGCACGAGTGAATGGGAATTTGAGGCTTATTAGAGGCACTTAGTACTTTGTAGTTGGCTTGGCTGTTCAGACCGGATAATATATTATTTCTGTCCATTCAAGCTCAAACGGTAATAAAATGGTCGCACCGTTCGGTAAAGGGTCGCAACCTTTCCAAACGTCATAACTGTTCAAAGTGAATAACCACCTTCCCATGCCTATTTATGGACGCGGCAGAACAGAATTCATCATCCATTTATTACATTCTTCTCCTTCTCCCTTGAAACTCTGTTCTTAAATATTTCTCCTGCATTCATCGATTCCTTGCAATTTGCAGCGCAACATTACACAGTTTTGCCGATTTTATCTTGGGGAACAGTTGCTCTTCATCCTTCTACACCATAGAGGGAGCAATATGGTTTCAAGGACACAATTTTCACTGAACTCGGACAATCTAATCGGTATTATATTTGTTGTATAATCTATTTGCTGCACAATTCCATTCATAACAGTTTTTGCAATATAGTTGTAACAGTTTTGTAGTTGTAATAATTTTGCAATGTAACCGTAATAGTTTTTGCAGCATAGTTGTAACAGTTCTGCAGTTATAATAGTTCTGTTGTTGTAACAGTTTTGCAACATAATCATAACAGTTTCGTAACACTTGTAACATTCTGATGACAAGACTAAATCTATTAGGATACGTAGGAGCAACATCGTAGAGAGGCGGAGGGAAGGAAATCATGCCATCAAAGAACCGAGACTTGGGTCAATTATGATTCCAAATCCTGACAAGGTAAGTTATATTCCTTTAATATTTGAAGCTTTTATTTTTATTTGTTGAATTAGGTCCTTACAATCATGAACTAGAAGCATTGCTCTAAATTGAATAGGAAGTTGAATGCCTTTAAAAATTCATGTGTTTCGTTCATACCGGATACGCTGATTCATGGAAGTAATATAAATATTCACCAAATGATTGAGAATATGAGGACCTTTATGTCTGTTTGATAGGGCCTCGAAAATTTGAATGATGTCTTAGAATTACCACACCCGGAACAAAGTTTGTCCATAATTATTTCTAAATGTTTCGACTAGGGGCGATTGAAAAACTTTTGGTCCCTGCCTTCATTCTGAGAAGAACATAAGCCACAGAATTGATCGATGCATTTGTTCCACTTGATAACCTTGTCCTTAGTGTTCGGTTTATTAAGTCTAGCGAGTAATAAACATAGTTACATTTTTGGGGCATAATTACTATCCTAAATTACATTAGTCCAGTTGTATTCTGCATATGTGCATCTAATTTGATTCTAGGTAGAATTTAAGCCGAACTGACTATTTTGTTATGCAACCAAAACTAGAAGTCCTTTTCCATTTGTTTATGAATTTTTATAGCATTGATTGCTTGACAAATATAGGTAGGCGAATAGTTAGAGTTTCCATTTCATTCATTTCCAAAGATGTGGGTGCAGGCTTTTTTGTTGGGGCCACTTATCACAGTGATATAATTCCAAACTAGTTTATCAACTAGGGATATACCAAAGAGCCATGGGTCAAACCACATGTACGTACCTTCACCACTGTTAATTATTTTTATCAATAAGGCCCTAGCACTATTTTCTAGCTTTTAAAAGGGTCTTCCAAGTAAAAGAAGCATTGCCATCAACACAAACTATCTATAAATTTCTTTTTTTGCAGTATTTATTGCGCTTCCATCTTACCCAGAGACTATCCCGCTAAATGTATCTCTGAATTAATTTAGCAACCAAAGCCTTAGCAACATCATTTAGCCTTCTTATAAAAAGACCCAAGGTCGATCCTGTGTTATAGGAGGCCCAAGGCGATATTATATAAGAGGCCTATTACATAAAAAATAAAGTAAAGAACAATAAAGATCAAAAGATTCATTAAAACAAAATAATTCAATGAGATTATATAGATAATTTACAATAATTCTTTTACATAATATTCAACATTCTTACATTTTGACCAGGGCTGGTCTAGGCAAAAGGCCACTAAGATCATTGCCTAGGGCCTCAAATATTAAAGGGCCTCTGACTTTTTATTTTGCCCTTATTCTCAGCTTCTCATTATGAAGACGTAAATGAGTACATCCATAATAAAGAGACCACTAAAGAATTTATACCGGTTTATATTAACATTAACGACCGGATCAATTGGAAAGATATGGATTAATAATTGAGAGATTTAGTTGTTTAAAAAGGCCCTATAAGTGAGAACAATATTGATATCCCAAAGATAAATCAAATAGACATTTCTCTTTTGTACAATTTTAGGCAATTATCAAATAGAAAGAAGTATGATATGAAATGGTTAATATACTCAAAAACTTTACATAAAGTGTTTTTTTTTTGTTGCAAGTTATTTAAAAAGATGGAATGACGACACATTTAGCAAATGATGGTGTGAAGGATTAGAAAAATATCAGTAAGAAGCTAAAAACGCATGAAGTTAGTGTTGACCACATCGTTGCTATGGAGAAATCGATTGAATTGGAAACTAGATTTCAGATGGATGTAACAATTGACAAAAGCATTCAAGAACAAATAAAGAAGGATAAAGAACATTGAAGACAAGTGCTAATGAAAATAATAGCCATCGTCACAAATCTTGCTCAAAATAATTTGGTATTTCGAGGAGGAAATGAAAAGATTTATCAAGAGAACAATGGTATATTTCTAAGCATGATAGAAATGATTGCCAAATTTGATCCAATAATGCAAGAACATATTCGTAGAATTCAAAGTAAAGAAATCCATTATCATTATCTAAGTCACAAAATTCAAAATGAATTGATATTTCTTATTGCTAATGAGATTAGAAAAAAAAAATATTGAAAAAAAATCAAAGAATCAAAATATTTTCTATTATACTTGATTGTACTCCCGATGCAAGTTATAAGGAATAGATGACTTTAGCCTTACGACGTGTGGATATTTCAAAGAATATTGCAAAAGGTGGAAGAGTTATTTGTAGGATTTTTAGTGGTTGATGAGACATCCGGTAAGCGGCTTTTTGATGAACTTGTTAATAATTTGAATGATCTTGATCATGATATCGATAATGCGATAAGACAAGGATACGATAAGGGTTCATACATGAAAGGAAAAAATAAGGTGTAAAAAATAAAGTGCTATAAGTAAATCCTAAAGCATTTTATACCCCATGCGGTTGTCATAACCTTAACCTTACACTTTGTGATATGTTTAAATGTTGCTTTAAAGCCATTTCTTTTTTTGGAGTAGTGCAACGCATATACACTTTATTTTCATATTCTACTAAAGAATGGAAAGTATTCAAAGACAATGTACTTGGTCTTACATTAAAGCCATTATCACAGACACATTGGGAAAGTCATGTTGAAAGTGTAAAAACAATTTGGACTCAAGCTCCAAAAATTAAAAATGCTTTGGTTCAATTAGTAAGTCTTAATGATGATCTAATGTGCAAAAGTGAGGCAGAATCCTTGGCAAAGTATGAGCTTGAGAATTTTGAGTTCTTACTTCGTATGGTTATACGGTATAATTTATTAAATAATGTTAATAAAGTAAGCAAAGAGTTTCAAGTAGAAGACATGCACGTGAATATTACCATGGATCATCTAAAAGGGCTAATTTGTTTTTTAAAACATTCGGAGAAAGTGGGTTTGAATCTTCATTGGTTGATGCCGAAATTATGGCAAATGAAATGGAAATTGAACCTTCATTTTATGAAAAACGCATAATATGTAGAAAGAAACAATTTGATGAAAGTAATAGTGAAGAGACGATTCTATCTCCAAAAGAATCATTTAGAGTCAATTACTTTTAAACATTGTGGATCAAGGTTATCATCACTTGAAAGTAGATCTGAACAAATTAAGAAATTTGATGACATACTTGGGTTCTTGTATGATTTAGAGAGATTGAGAATTTTTTCATGTGATAGTTTGAAGTCTTCATGTCTCTACCTTGAGAATGTCATAAAGCATGAGGCTAACTCCGATATTGATGGGGCGGAGTTATTTGTGGAGTTGCAAATCTTAAGAAGGATTTTACCGAAAGATGTAAAAAAAGCGATTGATGGGTGCAATTATATTAAAAGAATGGGTTTTCTTTATGTAAATGAATGGGTTGCTTATAGAATATTATTAACTATTCTAGTTACCATCGCTAAAGCAGAAAGAAGCTTTTCAAAATTAAAGCTGATTAAATCTTTTCTCCAAATGAGTATATCACAAGAAAGATGAATGGATTCACAACAATATCTATTGAGAAAAATTTATTGGAATCACTTGATTTAAATGATTTGCTTAGTGCCTTTGTAAGTCAAAATGTACGAAGATTAAATATTATGTAAAATATTTATTGTAACTTATCTATATAATCTCATTGAATCATTTTGTTTTAATGAATCTTTTCATCTTTATTGTTCTTTACTTTATTTTTCATGTAATAGGCCTTTGATATAATATCGCTTTGGGCCTCCTATAACTCAGGACCGACCCTGATTTTGACTTATAAAAGTACTAAGCAAATCATTTAAATCAAGTGATTCGGTAATTTTTCTCGATAGATATTGTTGCTAATCCATTCAATCTTTCTTGCGACATACTGGTTCAGAGAAAAGATTTAATTAGCTTTAATTTTGAAAAGCTTCTTTCCGCCATAGCAACGGTAACTGGAATAGTCAATAATATTCTATGAGCAACCCATGCATTTACATAAAGACAATTCATCCTTTTAATATAATTTAACACATCAATTGCTTTTTTGACATCTTCTGATAAAATCCTTATTAAGAATTGCAACTCTGCAAATAAGTCCGCCTCATCAGTATCGGAATTAGCCTCATGCTTTAAAACATTCTCAAGTTGGAGACATGAAAACTTCAAAGTATCACATAAAATATTTTCAATCTCTCTAAATCATACAAGAACCCAAATATGTCATCAAATTTCTTAATTTGTTCAAATCTACTTTCAAGTGATGATAAACCATGATCCACAATGTTTAAAAAGTAATTGACTCTAAATGATTCTTTTGGAGATAGAATTGCCTCTTCACTATTACTTTCATCAAATTGCTTCATCCTATATATTATGTGTTTTTCATAAATTTGGTTCAATTCTCATTTCATTTGCCATAATTTTGGCATCAACCAATAAAGGTTCAAACCCATTTCTCTAAATGTTTTAAAAAAACAAGTTAGCCCTTTTAAATGATCCATGGTAATATTCATGTGCATGTCTTCTACTTGCCACTCTTTGCTTGCTTTATTAACACTATTTGGTAAATTATATCGCATAACTATACTAAGTAAGAACTCAAAATTCTCAAGCTCATAGTTAGCCCAGAATTCAGCCCCGATTTTGCTCATTGGATAATCATTAAGACTTGCTAATTGAACCAAAGCATTTTTAATTTTTGGAGCTTAATTCCAAATTGTTTTTACACTTTCAACGTGACTTCCCCAATGTATTGTGATAATGGCTTTAATTTAAGACCAACAACATTACATTTGAACACTTTCCATCTTTTAGTAGAGGATGAAAATAAAGCGTATATGCGTTCCACGACTAAAAAAAGAAACGGCTTTAGAGAAAAAGTTAACCATATCATAAAGTGTAAGATTAAGGCTATGACAACCATATGGGGTATAAAATGCTTAAGGATTTACTTGTAGCGCTCTATTTTGTACACCTTTATTTTTTCCTTTCATGTTTGAACCATTATCATATCCTTGTCCTCTCGCATTATCGATATCAAGATCAAGATTATTCAAATTATCAACAAGTTCATCAAAATGCCCCCAATCGGATGTGCGTCAACCACTAAAAACCTAAAAAGAACTCTTCCATCTTTGCAATATTCTTTGAAATATCCACACACTGTAAGACTAAAGTCATTTGTTTCTCATGACTAGCATTTGGAGTACAATCAAGTATAATAGAAAAATATTTTGATTCTTTGATTTTTACAATAATTGTTTTTCTAATCTCACTAGCAATTAAAAGTATCAATTCATTTTAAATTTTGCGACTAAGATAATGATAATGAATTTCTTTACATTGAATTCTACGAATATGTTCTTGCATTATTGGGTCAAATTTGGCAATCATTTTTATCATGCTTAGAAATATACCGTTGTTCTCTTGATAATCTTTTTATTTCCTCCTCGAAATGCCAAATTATTTTGAGCAAGAGTTGTGACAATGGATATTATTCTGATTAGCACTTGTCTTTAATGTTCTTTATCCTTCTTTATTTGTTCTTGAATGCTTTTGTCAATTGTTACATCCATCTTTAATTTGTTTCCAATTCAATCCATTTCTCCATGGCAACGATGTGGTCAACACTAACTTCATACATTTTTAGCTTCTCACTGATATTTTTCCAATCTTTCACACCATTATTTGCTAATTGTTTCGTCATTCCATCTTTTTTAAATAACTTGCAACAAAAACAAAACAATTTATCTAAAGTTTTGGAGTATATTAACCATTTGCTATCATACTTCTTTCCATTTGATAATTGTCGAAAAGTGTACAATAGAGAAATATCTATTTAATTTATCTTTGGGATGACCAATATTGTTCTCCCTTATAGGGCCTTTTTGAACAATTAAATCTTTGAATGATTGATTCACGTCTTTCCAATTTATCGGGTCCCTAATGTCAATATAAACCAGTACAAATTCTTTAGCGATCTCTTTATTTTGGATGTTCTCATTTACGTCTTCATTAATATCTTCGCTTTCTTCCTCATCTATTAAAGGAATATTTTCAACTTCGTCTTCATTAGTGTCTCCCTCAACAACAAATTCATCTTGTTTCTTGCTAAAAAACTAATCGAGTGATCCATATGCTTTTTACTATCATTTTCAACTTTAAGTTTTCTTTTCCATTTAGAAGCCCTCGATTCAAATTTTCTACCCGATAGAATAATCATTCAAAGTCCTGTAAATATAGTGAATAATTAAAATAAGTTGACAAAAGTGGTAGAATTTTACATCACTTTCTCTAATCCAACTTGTATCACAAACTATGTGAGAAAACTATACATTCTTATACTGTCAAGGATAAGCATTCCATAATATGATCATAAAAATGACGATATTTAATAAGTGATGAGATGACTATAGAATGAATATTTTATTTCGTTCCTTTTAATAATCATGGATCCCAAATGTCTACAGAAATTGTATACCAACTCCACTAATTAAATAGTGGTTCCAACTCCAAATAGTGTATTCTTTTCTATAACTGTAACAGAATTGAATATATGGGATGAGGCAATAATTTCAAAAACTGTAATTTCCAGAACATGAATTTCTAGAATAAGTATATTCCAAACTTCCAAAACAATAATGTCAATAAACAAGCAAACAATTAATTTCCAGAATTCAAAACCAACAAGCTTGAAGTAATAATCGAAAATTTGGAAATTACCTTTCCAAAAAAAAAGCAACAGCTCCAAACCCAAAACCAACAATCAAAGTCACCGCCATCCATTGCCTTTGAGTTGCAGTTGTCACTATCTGCTGCCTTGGAGTTGCAGTCGCTTGGAAGAACCATGACCTAAATCTCAAATTTGTTGCCTGTAGATGTAGAAAGCGTAACAACTAAGAAGCTGAGAATAGAGCCAAAAAAATCAGAGGCCCTTTAATACTTAAGGCCCTAGGCAATGGTGTTAGTGGCCTTATGCCAAGACCGGCCATGCCTAGACCACCTTCACTTTTCGTTTCACAGACATCATACCAGCCCATATTATGTGCCTTTAATTTCCAGACCAAATTAGCAGATGCTAAATTTATTTTGTGACTTATATTGGCTAGAAATTGAGTGAATTGCATCCAGAAATGTGCCATTGGGTGAATCACGGTCTTAACTAGTTCAACCATGCCACTGATATTGAGTTGTTTACTGCTCCTAAGGTTGAATTTATTATTTGTTTTGTCTAAAGTGCCCAGAGTCTTTTGCCTTAAGTTTGTAATTTGAGAAAGGATTCCTCGATAAAGAATTAGAAAAATACTTATATCGACTTTTAAGACATCAAAAATTAGCTGCTTATTTTTGGCCTCTTTGCTGAAGAAAAGACTGGGTTTATTTTCAGTTAATGACAGTCCAGAACTGCATTGCATTTCTTGAAAAAAAAATGTATAATTTTTGCATTGTTTTTAGTGGCTTTGGTCATTATTAAAATATCGTCTGTATATAGTAAATGTGTAATTATGGGTTCAACTTAGTAGATAGGAGCGATACTACCTTTCAAATATTCCAAATCAAGCTTCATTATGAGGTATTCTAAAGCTATGGAGAATAAGTATGGTGAGATGGGATCTCCTTACCTTGATACCCTCGAACTTTCAAAAAAAAACCAGAGGGAAACCATCAACTAGAGTAGAAAATGATGGAGTGGATATACATTCATAAGTAAGATTAGCAAAGATAATAAGAAAGCCCACAGATATCAGCATGTTATGAATAAACTCTCTGTTTATTCTATTGTAGGCTTTATGCAAATCAATTTTCAAGCATAAATTGTTATAATTTTTCCTATTGAAACATCTAGCCATTTCATAAGCCAATAAGGAATTCTATGATATTATTCTCCTTGGGATAAAAGCATTTTCACTGTATGAAATAAACCATTTATATATACTTTCATTTTATTGCGTATAAGATTGGCAAGAATTTTGTAAGTGACATTACAAAGGGAAATCGGTCTATAATCTGACACTTTGATAGCATAGTTTTTTGGTATTAAACAAATAAAAGTATGTTTTATTTCCCATATGATTTTACCTGACTGAAGGACTCCATGCATAGCTTCCATATACCTGTTTTAATTTGCTCCAGTGGATTTTGTAAATTTTTAAATTCATACCATCAGTCCTGGGTTGCCGTTATCGTTTATTTGAAATACTATCTTTTTGATTTTCTTTAATTTATATGGTTACAAAGATTTGTCTTTACACTCCCTAGTAGAATATTCTTACAGGTGATGCCTAGAAATTGATATGTAACATGGGATGATGTGAATAGAGCTTAGAAGTAGTTATTTGCCTCTTGTGTCAACTTTTTTTGATGATGATATCCAAGTGCCATTAGGATTGAGAATATATTTCCTCCTACTGTTAGGGTTTGGAATTAAATTTACATTTTACTGAAAAAAGAATTTGGTAGGCATATTCCCTTTAGTCGTATAGTTTAGCTTTGTTCTTTAACTGTTTTCAATAAAAACTTTTCGCATAACATTGGATATGTTATCATGCTTTTTGGTCAAAGCCAAGATATCAACAAAAGAATGGATACCAGGATTGATGATCAATTTGAAACAAGGCTATGATCAATATCTTCAAAATTGGACCAAGCTCCAATCAAGGTGGGTTCTATTGGGAATGATAAAGGCTACACTTAGAATTTCAAGTCAATCGGGGTTCATATGTTCGAGTTATGGATGGATCAATATTCATGAAAAACTGGCTCGTATCGATCACTATGGATACGGATTTGAACTAACACATCCACTTCACATTTGGTTTGGATCGATTGATATTCGTATTGACACATCCTATATCGATACAATTCGTATCGATCAGGCAGCTCCAGGAAGGATATAAGTTAATGGATGTGGATTGTTGTTTCCGTATCAATACTTTCATATTGATCAAGATGGGCACGGCTATTACTTCAGATTGATATATTCATATCGATACAAGCATATCAATTAAATGGATATGGAAGGCAAATAGGGAACTCGATGATGTGCAGCTCAACATTATACTTAGGATGGAAACAAAGCAACGGTTGTAGAGGTTTGGAAGTGTATTTCGTATCGATCACTTATCGGTCGATACAAAGGTCACATACGGAGGGAGCTACGTTGGATGGATACAAAAGTATCGAGTAGAACATCTCAAACCCAAAAGGAAGCCATTGCACTAAGAACCATGTTTCATATCGATCATTTTCGTATCGATCGATATGAAAGAAGTGGTCAAGATGGAGCGTAAAGCATGGATCACAACGCAAGACTTGGGGTTATCTGATGGATTATGGATACGAGATGATGGATACGAAATCATCAGCCTACACTTACAAACTCAAACTTGGATCGATCACATCCACAATCTACACGTTGGAACTTCACGAAATTTGGAGAGCAAGGACTTTGCATTGTCATCTTTTATCATGATCGATATCAGCCGATTCTAACATGGGGATTGTCGATATGAAGGACTTATTGATCAATCCCAAAGCATGGAGGTGGGCCTCACTGACCTGTATACGGGCCTACATGGACCAAGAGACTTCTCTGCCTAATTTTCAGCAAGATCTTTGCAGATCTCCACCTATAAATAGAGAGAGCATGGCTCAAGAAAACGGATCTTCTTCTCTTTGCTCTCCTTTGTCTTCAAGCTTGGCTAAACTCTGCCACTTTAGCTATTAAATAGCACTTTATTGTAACTGTAATCACGACATAAAAGGAATAAAAGGATCAATTCAAAGTGGACGCAGGCCAGAGATAGCCGAACCACTATAAATCTGGTGTCGTTTCTTACTTTATTTCATTTTACATTTATTTCTTCATTTTTTTCTCTCTATATTATCTAGATCTATGATTGGATATAGAGGATTTATGTGTAAACACTGATGCTTTCATTATATTCGAGATTTGTAACCATTTTTGGAATAAACACTTTGGTGCTTTCACTGAGAATTCTAGCACCCGCTATTTTGGAAAAGGATTGGATCTGAAGCTATGATTAGGAAATCAACTAGAAGGACATTATCATCAAGGAGCCATCATGAGGGAAGTCAAGAGGCTTACTCTAGAGCTGGAGCAGATCAGGCATCCATCTACATCGAAGGGATGAGATGCAGACTATGATGGATCTCATGTAGGAACGGTTGCTTAAAAGGCATGGGGAGATGATGTATAATCTTCTCAAGCAGTTTGGACAAGCAGGAGCAGTAGGAGCTACCGGAGCACAGATCCACGGAGCTGGATCAGAAGGACTCAATAGACAATCAGATGGAAGGGTCCAACAGGGGAAGCCCCTAATCAGCAAACAACTACCAATTTGGATAGATCTAGACTCGGGCGCACACCTCCGTATAATGCTGGACCTACCATAAAGACAACACAACAATAAGAGTACATGCCAGATTTCCCTCACGGACTTAGGGGGCAAGCTGAAGGAAATCAGGGACTGCTCTTGAATGATGATGAAAGATTGACGGAGATTATCAGACAAACCATTCATGGAGGATTGATGAATAAGGACCAAGAGGACGTGAATAGAAGCTTGTTCACCCCCAGCATCATAAACGCAAGGAACCTGCCAAACTTCAAGCTACCCACGTTGGATATGTACGACGGAAAGTCGGATCCAACCACACATATGATGATATACATCCGACACATGGAAGTACTGGGGCCATCCAATGAGGTAATGGCAAGATGTTTTTCATTATGTCTAACTGACTTGGCTACACTTTGGTTCAACCGACTGGATAATGCATCGATAACGACATGGGCCGAGCTTGTTGAACGGTTCATAAGGCAATTCAGGGTCCACATCACAAGACCCAAAATGTTATGACATTGCAGCACTAAAGCAGAGGACCGGAGAGTACTTGAGGGATTTTCTGACCAGATTTAATGCAGTAGCGGCAACGGTGGATCGTCCAGATCCATCCATGGTATTGAAGGTGGCTGTAACAGGAGTGGCTGACAACATAGAATCAAGGATTCATTAGCACGGGATCCACCACAGAACCTCGGGGAATTTTTACTATGAGGCGGACAAGTTCTTGCAGCAAGAAGATGCACGGGTCGACAAGTAAGATGTCAATGTTACTTAAGATGAAGGAACGTCTGGAGGAGGGTCCAAGGCAAACAATGGAAAGAGAAAAGCTTTTGATAGCTCTGATGTACCTAGAAAACATAAGAGGGAACCAAGATTCTCCCCCTACACTGAACTAACTCAAACTCCCAAACGAATATACTTGGAAATTCGAGGGCAGGTTCCCTACTGCAAGTTGATGAGGTGAGAGCCTAATGATAGCGAAAGGAGATCGGGAAGATATTGTATGTTCCATGAGTTAAATGGGCACAATACAAATGACTATAGGCATCTGAAAGATGTAATTGAAGTTCGTGTTAGGAATGGCCAGCAATCACAGTACGTAACAGCCCAGAGAGAAAAGGCAGAAAAGGCACAACCCTCGCCTGCATCATCAAAAACAGGAATAACCCTGGATTGGGATCATGCGTAGTCATCAGTTGAACGTGATGATAAGGGGAAGGTTCAGGACTTGAACCTTGATCACATAACAGGTTTTCTCATTGTGCTTCTCCAATAAAACAGCTAAGTCACCTACACATGTATGGAATTACAAACAATCCCTAGACATGCTCTAAGATGATAATAAACCATCATTCCCCGAAAGGCGCACACACTACACTGTTTGGACATTTGTTTTCTTTATTTTCCGTGGACATTCTGAACTCTATTTATTTATTTGATTAAATTATTTGGTTGTGAACCCACTCGAACATGGAATTTTATAATGATAATCCCAAAATCTCATCCTGAGAGGAGAGATAAAATAATGTAAGTGAGCCCCCTCGTTAGAAACAACGAGTGGATTGGACCTATCTAAAGCCATGAATGACACTCAATCTTGAACGACCACATTCCGCTTTGAACAAGCATTCGATCTTGAACGATCACTATCCACCATGAATGGTACTCGATCTCGAACGATCACCCTCTACTTTAAATAGCATTTGATCACGAACGATCATCATCTGCTTTGAATAATCCTCGATCTCGAACGATCATTTTACATCTTGAACGACATCCAATGTCAAATGATCATATTGTGCTTCGAACAACATTTGATTTTTAACGATTATGTCACGCCTTGAATGGTGTGCGATCTTGAACGATCTCACCTCATCTTGAATGACCCTCGACCACGCATGCTCCTCGCCCCTCGTGGACGACTATCGATCGCAAACGACCACCGCTTATCTTATAATAAAAACTATAGCTTGAACGGCCTTATTTTTAACTAATGGTCTTGAACGACCATGAATGATGATCTTGAGAATAATTGATTGAATTACAGGTCATAGATTTACAACTATTCAAAACACACCTTCCTACCGCAAGACATGTTTTGGGGGCAAATGTTATCCTGCTTTTTGGTCAAAGACAAGATATCAAAAAAAGGATGGATATCGGGATTGGAGATCGATCGGAAACAAGGCTATGATTGATACCACCAAAATTGGACCGAGCTCCAATCAAGGTGGAATCGATCGTGAATGATAAAAAATGCTTGGTAAGGCTACACTTCGAATTTCAGGTCAATCAGAGTTCATATGCTCGAGTTATGGATGGATCAATATTCATAAAAGACCGGCTCGTATCGATACTCTTGTATCAATCACTATGTATATGAATTTGAACTAAAACATGCATTTTACATTTGGTGGGATCAATCGATATTCGTATCGATACATCTCGTATCGATACATCTCGTATCGATACAATTCGTATCGATCAGGCAACTCTAGGAAGGAAACAAGTTGATGGATGTGGATTGTTGTTTTCATATCGATACTTTCGTATCGATCAAGATGGATATGGCTGTTTACTTCGGATCAATACATTCGTATCGATACAGGCATATCGATTAGATGGAAATGGAAGGCAAATAGGGAACTAGATGATGTGCAACCCAATATTATATTCAAGATGGATATGAAGTAATGGTTAAGGAGGTTTGGAAGTGTATTTCGTATTGATCACTTCTTGATCGATACGAAGGACACATACAGAGTGAGCTACGCTAGATGGATATGAAAGTATCGAGCAGAACATCTCAAACCTGGAAGGATGCGATTGCATTAAGAACCGTATTTCGTATCAATCATGTTCGTATCGATCGATACAAAAGAAGCAGTTAAGATGGAGTATAAAGCATGGTTCACAGCGCAAGACTCGGGGTTATTTGATGGATACGAGATAATGGATACAAAATCATCCGCCTACACTTGCAAAATCAAAATTGGATCGATCATATCTCACAATCTACACGTTGGAACTTCATATAATTTGGATACGGGCCCACATGGACCAAGAGACTTCTCTGCCTAATTTTCAGCATGATCTTTGCAGATCTCCACCTATAAATAGAGAGTGCATGGCTCAAGAAAAAGGGATCTTCTTCTCTCTGCTCTCCTTTGTCTTCAAGCTTGGCTAAACTCTACCATTTTAGATATTTAATAGCACTGCATAATCATAGTATAAAAGAAATAAAAGGATCAATTAAAAGAGGACGTAGGCCGGAGGTAGCGAACCACTATAAATTTGGTGTCATTTCTTACTTTCTTTCATTTTATATTTACTATTTCTTCATTTTTACTCTTTACATTATCTGAATCTATGATCTGTGACTAGATATTGAGGGTTTGTGTGAAAATAGTGGTGCTTTCATTACATTCGGGGTTTGTGACCATTTTTGGTGCAAACAGGATAGATGCTCAGTTTTTTTGCATATTTTTCTGTCAAACTTGAATCTACTGGGTTATGAACTATTTGATCATATAAATCATTAGTATCTTTTTTAGCTGTCCAAAAATGGTGTGTATGTTTTCTTTGTTTTTTGGCCAATTTCTAAGAGCAATTTTAGCAGCTTTTAGCTTACTGATAAGAATGTGTAGTGGATTGCCTTGAACAATTAAGTCCAAGGCATCATGAAAAGCATCATGATAGTCAGATTGAAGATGCCAAGAGTTATTATATCTGAATGGTACTATGGAATTTATAGTAGTTTGAACATTGAGTTTGACTGTGATTGTGGAGTTGTCACGTAAGGAATGATTCCCAAAATTGATTCCAAATTGGGTAAATTTGTTTAACCAAGTAGCATTAACAAAGATTCTATCTTATTATGAATAGAAATTAGTGCCCCCACTCCAAGTAAAATAATTACCAGGGAATTTAGGTTCAATGAGTTTATAATTGATAGTATAGTTAATGAAGTTATTTTTACCTAACGAATTGAGGAAACCATTGTTTATCCTATCTTGGGATGATGAAATTGCACTAAAATCACCTACAACTTGCCAAGGAAGGTTGAAATTGGATGACTGTTCTGTTAAATACTTCCGTAATTCAACAAGAGCTCTTTAGTATTGAATGCATAAACTATAGTACACAATATACCGATACCACCCGCATTACGCAAAATACATGAAATGTATTTGATCATTAGAGTGTAATATGATGTTCGACCATTGGGTGGAGTCCCACATGATAAGAATTCTACATTTTGGACAGCTATTGATATTATGAGCATATTTTCATCTATTATCAACTTTAGCCACAAAGTTTTCAATATTTTCCTTAGACAATTTATTTTCTAATAGGCCTAGGAAGGATAATTTATTAGTTTCAATAACTACAAAATTTCCAGCTGTTTAGAAAGGGCATTCATAACCCTAATGTTCCACATAAAGAACTCCATCTATAAGATTAAATCTGAATTGCTATATATTTCTAGGGAAGTAACAACCCTGGATGTATTAGCTTTTTTAGATTTTTTGTTTTTACCTTTAGCTAATTAAATAGATAGTTCCAGGCATGGTTCTCTATAACATCTTGTGGAAAGGTGGCTTTGAATTCAAATTGTGCTTCCTTTGATCTAATTTTCCTCGATGATTTCCATCTGATAGCATACTCTGTTGAGATGGGTGTTCCTAAATGGAAGAATTGTGGGAAGAGTCCAAGCTGCATTTTGAAATGTTATTAGTTGCCAAGTTAGTAGTGTCTATCTCATGTTCATGATAGTTGATATTCATTTCTGCATCTTCTATTAAATTCTGGTTATTATCCTTTATTATTGCTGTAATAATAAGGGTGAACTGAGTATTATTTGTAATTGTATCTCCATCGAAAGCTACTTGACTAGACTGTATATTATGAGAGACAGTTTAAGTTGAGTTATGCTGTTAAAAATTTGTGATTATCTCTAAGTGACAAGAATTATGCAAAAAGGTTTCATTATTACTATGTAAAATATTAGCTATTGCGTTAACTTCGCTATCATTTAGATTATGTGTGTTCACTTCTACTTATATGGCAAGATTATCATTGTTATTATTTTGATTGATGTGTTTGGGTACCTATGCCTTGGTAACTTGACATATTTTTTCATTATGACCAAAACTATGACAGTTTGCACATTTTAGTAGTTTCCACTCGTACTTCACTTCTTGTATAATTATATGATCACTTTCAATTAGAATAAGAATTTGGTTTGGGTAGTGAAATGAGCTTGAGATTTCAACTGGAACTCTAACGTAAGCAATTTTAGTAACACCTTCTGTAAATTTGTACAATTTAATAGTACCAATAAACAGAGGTTATACGGCTTATACCCTCTTTTGACCAGTAATCAAGGAAGAGTTAGGTAGTCGAATCTAAATTAGGATCAAATGGAGCAATTCTTTGTTTAGTTGCATACCCAAGGTTCACCTTTTTTTCACTATCAGATTTTTGTTGTGAAAATAAGGACCACCTTTAAGTACACGATTACAGTCTTCTTTTTTGTTAAATTCAATAACATAAAAACCATTTTCTTTGGAATAAATAGTGAACGCATCACAAGGTTTCCAAACCCTATGTATATAATCCTTGAAATAAGGGTAGTGAGGTTTAGGGCCTACCACGTACACAACTATCGCGTTGTCCCATTATTTTCTAGCATCCTGAACTACCTCCTATGTCATTTTGACACATTTGAGGGCTTTGAAATCACTTGGGTGATGGAATTTTAACCAAGTGAAGATCGGGTTATTGTTGTTTTTCACCACATCATTCCATGCGCTACTTGAGGTGGAAGCAAATTCCAAGCCTTTGAGATGGAAGAAGGTCGACTAGTCATCGGGTTACAATATGGCTTACGGTTTGAATAGGTCTGGTCTAGAGATGGATGATGAAAGGGACAATGGGATCTGGTAGGAGATGCATGGGAGGGAGGGGGACGTTTTGAAAAGGCTGAAGGTGGAACAAATCTAGGTTGACGTTTCCATTTTTACCTACAACGGGGGTAAAACTGTCTAAGTCTATGGTGATAGTGCTAGAACAGGATAGGACGTCTGGATTATGGAGATAGGTGAGGCATCAGAAAGTTGATGATCAGCTGGCGGGTCAGGGATCGGAGGCTGACGGTTGGAGGGAGGATTGGCAGACATGATTAGGGTTTTAGTTCGGTCAAAATGTTTTTCAGTACAAATTACTAATTTATTAATGCATATACATACATATATACATACATGCGCACGCGCACGAATGCGCGCGCGCACACACACGTAGACACACGCACACATACAAATATATGTATATATATTATAATTTAACCGTTATTATTATCACAACTAAAATTCTTTAATTCATACTTAGGGATTATGCATTTTAATGAATCAGAATTACATCTCCCACAAAAGGAAAGGTTAACACTATAAACCTCTATATCATATCCAAAAAGGGAATTTGTGCTATATTTGGAATTACAAAGAATCATATTTTATAATTATTGAAATACGGTAAATATCACTATTTTATACATCTCTTTCTTTTAAGATTATTCCTTGTTATTTCAAATACACTTTTATTTATGAATCTTAATTTGATAATCTATAGAAATTTATATTGCAATACCCAACATTCCACCGAATTAAAATACCACTCAAATTCCAATAATTTATTGTGATAACTTCTAGTTTACATATAGCTGTATAAACCATTTAACCAACATATTTGGAATTACTACATAATTTATCAAATTCAGGGACTACTACTACCTAATACTTTCTAGATTCACACATATGCAAAATTAAATTTAAATTACCAATCATAGAATATGTAGGTAGGGTTTTAGATTTTATTATACACATATAATCAACTCAAAATAAATAAATTCAAGCATGCAAGGAACAAATTTACACTGAAATAAATCCAATATTATATGAAAGTATATAATTTTCTCACTTGCCTTTTTAGCTTTCCATATCTCTAGATCAAATCCTTATTATTCCAGTTTGACTTCCCTTATTCTCCTTATTTGAATATCGTAAGCATACATATATCTATTAAAAATCTAGATCCAAGAAGATATTTGGATTTAATTTAGATTCGAATCTAGCTTTATAATTTACCTTGGCTTTGACGATTTGATTCCACCATATTCTTCTTTTCAATTATTCTCTGCTATTCTCTACTTGTGTATACGTATATAAACTATAATTCTATTGAGAATTAAGAATTTTTTAAGAAGAAAAAATGGCAGAGCTTCGTCGTCGCTTCAAAAAATATGAGAAGAAAAGTGAGGGGTTAGGCCTATATTTATAAGGGTTTAAACCAACGTCAACCGTTAGATTAAATTAGTTTAAATCGGAACATTTTGACCACATCAAAATTCATAGTCGACGACTCAACCGGTAGACCGCTAGCGGCACTACAAGAAAACTGATTTTTTGTAGCGTCCAAAAACCGCCACTACGTATTTTTAGTGGCGTTCCGATAATCGTTACGAAAAACATGCCACTAAAAATCCTCGAGTATTAGTTGCACTTTTTTAAACGCCACCAAATTTGTTTATTTGATAGCGTTTTTATAACGCCATAGAATTCCTTTTTTTGTAGCGCCTATTTACCGCCACCGAAAAGGTTTTCTCCTCCATGATACTTTTTTATGGCGTTATCCAAATTTTTTGTAGCGCCTGTTTAACGCTACCGAAAGGGTTTTCTCCTCCACGTTACCTTTTCATGGCGTTATATACATTTTTTGTAGCGCTTAATAAACGCCAGCATAAGTGTACTAGAGTTTTTAATCACTCTTTTGTAGCGACATTTTAACGCTACCAAAATAAATAATATCCAGTAGCGTTTGTTTCCCTCCACCTGCTACTCCAGATTTACCCCTGATCTAGCATCCAATTATATAATAACAGAATATGCAAGCACATACACTTTTGAACACAATATATTAAACAACTACAAAATACGTATAACATAGACATTCATACATCCACATACATAGGTGTCGACAAAAAGCTACCCGTACACATACACAACCACACTACCATAAGTGTTATGACCAAACTACCATAAGTGTCATAACCGTACATATACATTTGAAATAAACGTATGAAATAACCAAAGTACCGAGCAAAACCTGAACCACCATAAAAACCTGAACTACCTGTCATTGCTGATGTCTTCAAAACCTGAACTACCTGTCAACAAAGAACAGAACAAAAGAGTGAGAAAACAAAACCTGAACTTAAAATTGCATCACTAACGTTCCACCACAATCCATACATAACTCCTCGCCATCAATTATTTTTCCTCCCCTGAACCTGAACCACCAATCACTATCATTCAATCACAATTCGAATATAACACCCCTACTTATGTACTTTTATCATTTTACCAAAAATCTGTCTGCACTTTAGCTGCTAGCATTCCTATTGTATATGTAAAAAAAAAATATACCTTTCATTTTGACTTAATAATGATTTTTTCCATTGGCCAAGCTATGGGAACGCCAAAGCAATCATCCATGCACGTCAGACCCGATGTTGGTCTCCATATCTCTGCATCTGGAACTATCACCAGTTCAATCCAAACTTTTACAGCATTACGTCCCAATGGACGACAATGGACCATCGTTATCGGATCAGTTGATGCAATACTTCCTTCAGCCACTACGTCTGCTCCACCCAAATCGATCAACTGGCATTTGGCATCCTTTTGCATGGTTGCAATCGGCTGAAAGGAAAGAGATTATTATGCACAATGTATACATGCACATTAAATAAACTTTCATACACAATTAACTTCTTCAAATTTGAAAATTAATACTTACATTTTGCGATTTATTCATGACCATATGTGCGGATTTCATGGGAGAATTCACAACATTTTCAGTATCATCACAACTCTCATCTAGTTTTTCTTGATCAGCTTCTACTTTTGATCTTGGCCATGCTACTTTCCTACCAACTGCATCTCCAATGCACGACATATCAGATGTGGGTCGCCACAAATAAGCATCTTTATTTACTACTTTGTCCACCCAAATCACAACAGCAGACGGACCGAGTGGAATACCATTAACAGTATATTTTGGATCAGTGGCGTGGATTCTTCCTTCGGCAACTACACCTTCACCCTCAGTCCAACCGTAAATCTTGCAAGTGTCTTCGATGATGCTGGTACTCGAAAAATGAGAAGTGAAATTCAAGACTTTAGTATGCTATACAAAAACAACGAATATGTGTTAAATTTTTATTCAGATGGGGGGTGTGGTCGCTGCATTTTAGACATCAATAAGCTCGCAGCATATTACACTAATATACTTAACGTGAAAAAATTACCCTACTGGCTGCACTACAGTTCAACCGTGTTCGCAGCGGGACCTTGATGCAAACTAATGGCCAAGCAACTACCTTATTCTTAGCGTCTGCTAAGACTGCCATTTCAGGTGTAGGCCTCCATAAATAAGTATCTGCTTTATCCACTGAAACTGTAACAACGCTCCCAGCATTTGGTCCAAGACGAATGCCATTGGCAACGTCATCTGGGTCCATGGACAACAGCCTCCCATGGGCAACAACTCCAGAGGTTCCATCCCAATTCAACAGCAAACATACTTCGTCGTCGCTCTACAATTAATCAACCGAAAATTAAATCAATTACTAGATTAAAAAATTAAAATATAAATTTCATTTATTGAGTAATATAAATATTATTTTTACCGAATCAGGTGAGTTCCTTCTCGAACTTTCTTTACCCTGCAGCGAAGCACGAATACAAATTAATATTCTTCAAATATAAATTAATTTCCAAAAATTTACCTTCTGGTCCATCAGAGTCTGTATCATTCCCTTCAATTCTGCTATTTCCTCTCGACACCGAGACACTTGTTTATCTTTGGACTGGGCCAAAGCTAGCTTGGTTAAAGTGCAACCCCTACCCAATGCCCTTAACCGTCCTGGTTTATCTTGTCCCAGTACATGTACAAGAGCATCTTTTTCAATATCAGTCCGTGTCGAGCCGGATTGGGATAGGCTACCATATTTTTTGATGTTCTCCTATATAAATAAATACACATAGATAATGTACAATGGTAAAAATATCATAGTTTCAAAAAAAATATACCAATAAAATTAAAAACAATTTTACAATAGTATTCGTAGCTTCCATGTTCACTGGTTCACCATTTTTTTTAATGTGAGATCTACTCCACACATCAGCTCTACTTATGGATGATGGATCTACACTTTCTTTTTTCTAAAAATAGAATAACATTAAATTAATAAACTGACAGGTATAAAATAACGTTAAATAATGGTATAGTTAATTAACTTACCATGTCTTCGGTCTTTCTAGCCATTCCCCTACAACCGGTTGTATGCGGAATTTGTGTGTACCTAAGGGCAGAATATTTCTCACTTTTTTGCTGAAAATATTGAAAGATGCTAGAATTTAACAACCAAAATCATAAAAAGAAAAACTATCTAATATTTATAATGCAGGGTAAATATGTATGGTGAGGATTGCAATTTATTTGAAAATCAATTCATCATGGTCATATACTTATTTGGTATTATTAATACTGGATAACTCAGTGACATATACAGCATTCCATATCTACTAATAATATTTATAGATTGAACTAACTTGCAAAGTGTTTTTTTTACTTCATTTAAAATGTTCCTGTGCTTGTCATAACACATTTGTATTTTGTACTGTCATAGGTTCCTGCAGCTAATACCTAAACAGGAACCCTCAGCATCCACCAACACTTGGACTTCACTTCTAAAGAAATTTATTGGTTGCTAACTATGTAGATGGATTTGCAGAAACATGCCAGACGAGTTCAGTAGGAATGATTTACCTTAAACTCCAGACTTGTTTTCACCTTCACAAACTTCCTCCAATCGGTTATGCTTTTTATGTTCGTAGGTTTCAGCTTAAGTCTTTCCTCATCGTTCTCCTCTTTTTGCAAATTTCGAACCAATTTTCTTTTTGACGATCTCCAAAGTACTCCCATTTGTTGAAATGTAGCTTTTCTTTGCCATTCCTCTTCCAATTTAAATCTAATCTGCAACAATACATCAAAACATGATATTAGTAAAATTTATTTAATTTAAATACGACAGATTTAATTAAATCTGAAAGGTTTTCTGAAGTTATTAGAGGGCAATTTCAATTTATAATTGGCAAGAACTATTTTTCAATTTATCCAGAAGTTATTAGATGGCAATTTCAATTTATAATTGGCAAGACCATGCAATATTAGAAGTCATTTTCAAAACATATTAGAGTCAGAATGTTAAATAATAGATGTCTGAACCATGCAATATTAGAAGTCATTTTCAAAACATATTAGAGTCAGAATGTTAAATAATAGATGTCTGCTTCATACCAGAACCGACTTCCACAAAACTTCTTTTAAGCCATCACTAATATTCCTCCAATCATCAATGGTGTATGGAACCTGCTCCCGCACAAGCGGTCCAAGAAAAGAGGATAAATATACCGACCCTTGCCCTACTGGTATACCTAGATCATTGAACTCAACTTCAATTCGATCCTGACTGCATGACGGGAGTCTTTTTGCTTTTGCTGGACCTCTACCGCCTCTTTTCTGAGATGTACTTCCGATTTCAGCTTCACTTTGTTTCCCAATTTCCAGCTCGGCATCAGCAGTTTGTTCAGGACGGGTTTCATTTTCTGAGCGGAGTCCTTCATTTGGGTCAGAGGGGATATCATCTAGTGGTTGTTCGTAGTGTTCTTCTATTTCATTTATACTAGCTGGAACTTTACATTTTCGCTTTGACTATTTGTTCTTAGCTTTGACTGATCGTTCTTCAGCCTTTCTCTGCAAGCGGGTACGTACAGATGTTGTAGACATATTTTTCTGCAAGTGACAGAAAACACAGTATAAACCAATAAGCACATGTAAACAATAAGCAGCGATAAATATTAACAAACAACACTTAAATATCATCAACATGTAGCTGAAAAGAGATGTGGCAGTTTGCAAACCAACAAGCAGGCCTAAAAGCCTTGAGATGATGAACAGATTTGTAATTTTATGAGAAAATGTACATGTAATGCAAACAGAATTAATAAGAACACTACTCATTATCAAGCAATATATGAAAACAGAATTGATAAGAACATATAATGCTTTGTCTATGGAAGTATACAAAGATCAAAACACAAAGAACAAAAATTGAATGGTACATGCATTTGCAATGGATTAGAAAATTAAATGGTGCAAACTAACAGCCATTCGCAACATTAAAAAAAACAAAGCATTAGTGCAGCAAATGAACAACAATCACTAAAGAAAATCAATACAAGTTCAATGAAATTTCCAAATAGCTTGGATTTAATATATAAGTTCAACCATCACTAAAGCAAATGAACAGCTATGCTCAAGTAGAACATATAATCTACTCAATTATGCCCTCGCAATCCTCTCTAACATAGCAAACATCTTCATCATCCGCTTCAGTTATTTCATCTTCCACCACTTGAATATCTTCCTCGATGCAATCGTGCTCCTCTATATCATTAAAACTTCTTGATGGTGCTTTCATTACAACGTACCAATTAGAAACATCGTTCTCTCTTGAATAAAATACTTGTTTTGCTTGAGATGCAAGTATGTATGGGTCTCGTGAAAATGATGCTTGATGTAAATTAACAAGAGTGAACCCATCATTATCAACTTTTACTCCATTTCCTTTATACATCCAACGACACTTGAAAACTGGAATATAAAACAAATGATAATCTAATAAAATTATATCTGCCAATATTCCATAATAAGTGACCACATCAACCACTTGGGACATATCTTTAGCACTTGCTCTACACATAGTAGTTGCATCAAAAGTCACCCCACAATTCTGAGTTTCTCTCCCTAAATCTTTTACATGAAAACGTTGCTCGTTGATGATATATCCTTTGAAAGACATGGCATCATCCTTCGGACCATAAGCAATCCGTTTTAACATGTCATTATGATCCTTGGAGGTAATAGGTATCTATAACAAATTTCATTTAGCATGTAAATTTATATAGTAATATTGATAGTTGAATGAGAATATATTTGAAATCTAACTAACCTTCCTTTTAATCCAATCGACAAAACTTTTTGTATGTGTTTCCCAAAGTAAGGTCGCATTTTTTGTCATGCGTTGGTCTGAATTTTCTAATTCCTCCAAATGCAAACTAGTATTGAACAATTGATTATAAGTTATATATATCATTGCGAACACATCAAAATATTTAAAACAATATAACATAAACTTACTCTATAAACGGTTCCACCATGGCCATATTCATTAACACAGCTAAATGAGCACTTTCTTTCTCATTAACTGGCAATTTAATTGTCTTCGATACTGAAATTGGACGTCCCTCTAATATTCTACTACTTTCATAATCTTCATTTCGAGCTCCTTTCTTCTCTATATGTCCTTATTTCTTCAAAATTCATTGAAAAACAACATGCATTCTGTTGCAAGATACGATTCTGCAATACATCCCTCTGGTCGTGCATAGTTTCTGACATAATCTTTGAGTGTCTTCATATATCTTTCGAATGGGTACATCCATCGAAAATGAACAGGTCCACACATTTGTGCTTCTTTTCCAAGATGAATGGATAAATGTATCATTATATCAAAGAAAGATGGTGGAAAAAAAATTTCAAGCTCATATAAAACGTCAATAATTTCAACATTGATTTGTTCTACCTTCTCTCTATCAAGAACACGTTGACATAATTTGTTGAAAAAAGAACATAAGCGAATTATCGCTTTTCTTGCCTTCTTTTCCATGAACCCTCTCGATGCTACTGGCAATAAATGTTGCATTAATACATGGTAATCATGTGACTTCAATCCACTAATTTTGCAATCCGACAACGAAATTCGATTTTTTAAATTTGAACAGTAGCCATCCGGTCCTTTGAAATCATACAGTCTTTTGCAAAATATTTTTCTCTCGGATTTTGACAATATATATGGAGCCGGCGAAAGATATGTTTTATTCCCACGAGGTTGTGTATGAAGCTCACTTCGAATTCCCCAATCCTCTAAATCCTTTCTACAGTTGGTTCCATCTTTGGATTTATTTCCATGCAACATTGTGCCCAATAGGCTTTCACCAATGTTCTTCTCCACATGCATCACATCTAAATTGTGACGTAATGGAAGTTCCTATGAAAACCAAAAAAATAATGCATTATTGGGTTTTTCTTGTATTAAAACAATGAAAAATAAATAAATTAACCACTAACCTCCCAATAAGGCAAACCAAAGAAAATTGATCGTTTTTTCCACCTTGATAGCTCTACTTCTGTAGAACTGTTAGTATCATCATATTCATCTTCTTTATCATAGACATGCTTTCTCTTCTTACTTTTCTCTTCTATTCCTTTTCCAAAATCATTTGGATAATCCTTCAATAATGCATATATGTTTCTCCCAGAAAGCATTCTAGGAGCATCATCTGTCTCTATGGTATTATCAAACAATGCCTTTTGTTTCCTCCGTGAATCTGAAGGAGGTAGAAATCTTCTATGACCCATGTAGGCGAACTTTCGACTATGTTTCAACCAACGAGAATGGGTATTGACACCACATAATGGGCAAGCTTTTTGCCCTTTCACACGACATCCAGCAAGATTTCCATAAGCCGGAAAATCATTAATCGTCCATAACAAAATTGCATTCAGTTTAAATAAAGTTTTACTAAATGCATCATAAGCAGTAACTCCATTAGACCACAAGTGATGCAAGTCTTCCACCAAAGGCGCCAAATATACATCAATATCATTCACGGGTTGCTTCGGGCCTGGAATAAGTAAAGTTAACATAATATTTTCTTTCTTCATACACAACATAGGCGAGAGATTGTATGTCACAAGCATTACCGGCCAGCAACTATATTTCGAACTCAACATGGAAATTGGATTGAATCCATCTGTAGCAAGACCAAGCCTAAGATTGCGTGGATCAGATGAAAAAGATTTATACTTTTCATCCACCATTTTCCATGTCATAGAATCCACGGGATGACGCATTTTTCCACCGTTACTTTTATTATTAAAATGCCATCTTAATTCTTCAGCCATCTTTTGAGATCTATACATTCGTCTAAACCTCGGAATGATTGGGAAATATCTCAATACTTTAACTGGAACATCTTGTATAACCTCTTCAATATCTTGATTTTTCTTCCATCTCGAGGAACCACATTTTGGACAACTTTCTAAATTTTTGTATTCTTTTCTAAAAAGGCAACAATCATTCTCCCAAGCATGTATCTTTTCAAAACCCATGTCGAATGCTTTAAGAAATTTCTTGACTTCATATAAGGTTTTGGGTAGCACGTTATCCTTCGGCAGAAATAGATGTTGCACAGCTAAAAGCTTATCAAAACCACTATTGGACAAGCCAGTCTCGCATTTAAAATTATACAAGACGGTGATGGCAGATAATTTTGTGTGATCTGTGCAATCAGGACATAATGGAGTTTCTGCATCTTCCAAGTTCTTGACTAACTCATCCTCTTTTCTTCGAGAGTCAACATCGTCTTTATCATCAAAAAAATATTGATTCAAAAAATCTTCATCTTCATAGTGAATCATCTTGAATAGTTCATATACGTCAAACGTATTTGTTTTATTCTCTACATTTATCTCTTCACCATGGTTAAACCATACACCGTCAATGTATTTAGGATCCATTCCTTTTATAATTAAATGTTCAACGATGATTTGGTCATCATGACGACTAAGATTACGACAATCCTTGCAAGGGCATAAATTTTTTTCTACACTTCTTACATTCCTCTTTGCAGCATGCACGAAATTCATTGCTCCTTGTCGGTATTCTATACTAGTTCTATGAAAAAGGTAAAAAAAAAAGGTGAGCTTTAGTATTAGATTATATGTTCTAATTCTCAAAATACATATTAAGTTAATCATGGTTTTATCACCTGTTTAAAAAAACCCAGCCTTTTTTCCATTATCGACATTTGAAGGCAAATAAGTTTCCAATCTTTGACGTATAAATTGGTTATCTGTTGTAATCAAAAAAATAACTAGACGTTGAAGTACAAATACTTGTAGCACTACAGCATATAACCATGGTGGTTTAGTAGACAAAGGCAAAGAATACTTTTCCAAAAATATAAATTTTACACTTATATTTTGCATTTAACCTCAGATTTACATGTATTTATAATTAATCCATGCATGAATTCAAAGCCTAAGTCTAGCAACTTATAGAATTACTGCATATAAATTCAAAGCCTCAGAATGTACAAAACAGTTTCCTCTTACCAAACCAACAGTCAACTTCACTGCCTCCTCTTCACTGCCTCACATCCACACAACTGACATATTTCCAGTGCCTGCCACTCCACAAAAGACTATTTATGCTCCAACATTTACCACTCTCAACCATCGAGCCAGCCAATACCCAATCGTAAACAAACCCGCGACCTCCATCAATGCTACTTGAACCCACCAAATTCGCGAAACACGCAACCTCAACCCCCTCTCAGCAAGCAACCATTGATTCACTGAACCACTTCAACAGAACATTCATATACTCAAAGAAATCAAAGTAGATATCCCAACAGATCATTGCAATTAGGGTTAAATCAACCATTTCAGTAATAGTTTAGGAAAAAATACGAAAATAAGATGCATTCAAATTCATATAAAATCCAAATAGAATCACAAAGTCGATTTAAAAGATTCATACCTAAATATACCTAATCGATTTAAAAGATTCATACCTAAATATACCTAGATCTGCTGGCTGCCGCGACTCGATGTTGAGTAAGGGGGAAACAACGGAGTTGACGATGATACTTGAGTGCGATGAAAATTTAACATGATTAAAAGGGGAAATTTTTTTCTAAAGAAGAAAGCAAATTAGGGACGAGAATTTTGTTAAGCACGAGAGTAAAATGATAGGTTACGTTTATTTAGTTCGCGTGGACTCTTTTTTTTAGAAGCGGGAAACGTGAATTATTTTTTGCCACGTTTATATTATTTGGTAATCTATTTTTTGTTGCATTTACAATAAAACGCCACCGATTTTTGCAACTATAAATGGTTTTTCTTGTAGTGAGGTCAACCGACCCAAGTCGGTAGTCGACTTTTCATTAATTTTTTGTTAATTACCCATTGCTGTAAATGTTCATTTATTTCATTCCTTATAAGCACAGACGAGATAATTTCTTTCTAGATTAAGCTTACCTAAATCATAAGCAACCATTAACATTAATTAATGCTGATTTATTTCATTAATTACATTTTTTCTTAATTGCACGTATAATTATTTCCAATTCAAAAACTTCAAACGTCAATAACTTCTTCGTTTGAAGTCTGATCGGATAACTTTATATATGAGAATTGATCAGAAAATCTCCATGAACCTAACGATGCAAATTTCATAGCAAAATTATGATGTTTGTAAAAATTCTATTCTTCGACGTTACTATTTATTAATTAATTTCTTTTTAGTTAATTGTCGTTAAAATTACGGAGTGTTACACTTGGTCTCTCTTTTCCAATTCAATGTCCAACACTTGAATTTGAATCCTCTTTCTCTCCTCATCATGGTCGAACATATATGGCGTTATATAGGCCTTAAAACTTGTCCTAACCTAATAGGAAATTAAACATATTCAAATCAAATTTAAATGCATATCGATATCGAATATTGATTAGTACATATATAAATTTATACACATACCCATTTAACTACTAATAACACCTAGAAAATATTAAAGGCACCAAATACGTAAAACAAATAAATAATATTTCATGAACATTAATTAATATACAATATTTACAAATCATTTAAATCAAGTGATAGTTTGGACAATCTACCAATGCGGTTGTATGACTCACATGTGTAAATTCAGTCAGCGATTAATACCGAACAATCAAATATTTAATCTTCATACATCGCTCTAGTTAGTGTAATGACAGTTTGGCCGAATTTATCACTTATACATTTATATTGGTAAAATATTATTTTGTGATTTTAAGTGGTGCTTGTTAGATTATTTACACCAATTCTCTTTGTCAAAACTATCTCTTTAGGACTTATGGAATTTTGTTCTTGTCAAAATGCTAATGTCATCCACATTCAACTTGTCATATCCAAGCACAAATTTCTCGGTTCAATAATAATAGTTATTATTAACTGTATTACTTTGGCTAGAAACTTCGATTTTGAGTTGACTATATTGATCATGATACTATCTCGTATAATCGAGAAGATGAATTCTCTATTGAATAATGTTTTGCCTTTAATGTTTCAACCTAGATCCAACTATAATCGTTCAATGGATGTCATGTCACGATTTAACTATAATAAAAGTAGAGTGTCCATATTGAAGTTCAAAAGTATTCTCAAGTCAAGAGAACTATGTAATAACGTCACTTTGAGATTCTTTGTTTGACCTTAGTATATTGACCAATAGAAAAATCTCGAATGAATCATTACATAGTTATCCAATAACTGTCAGTATGTAATCCATTGGTGTCCTCATTAGCCATGAGTAATGTGGTGCCTAACATTTGGAGAACGTTACATACTCTAGTCTCAATGGATATATTGATATCCTGTCTCGAAACATCTTGACTAAAAATATTTAATATAATATGTTATTTTTAATGTGATAAATTTCTCATGATTACAATATATTGTAATTACTATCAAATAACATATCAATCAATGATTTTCAATTTAATATACTTAAATTGGATAATTAATTAACTTATCATTATATGATAAACATATAGTAGAAAGAAAACACCTCTTATTTTGAATGAGAATTTATTATAAAGTTAATGATTTTCAATGTACTATAGAATTTCCCCTAGGGCATACTCCTAAATCTATCAATCTTCCACTTGCTCTTGGGGCCAATTATGGAATCACAATCTCATCCATTCATATAGGTTGCTTAGAATCAGCCGAGTTAAACCCTTCGTGAATGGATTTGCTATGTTTTTTTTAGTTATCTACTCTGTCAATTAATTCTTCTAACCTAATAAACTACCTTTGTCATGTGGAACTTTTTGGATGCTTCTTGACTTTTAGTAGCTCTAGGTTCTTTCATGGTCAATATCACGAAGTTGTTATTGTAAACAGTGATATGAGATTCTTAACATTTAGAATCATCCCTAGCTAAATTATAAATTTATGCATACACACACAGCACTATCATGGCACTATTTAAAGCGATATACTTGATCTTTTGGTTGAAACTTCCACAACCTCTTGTTTGGAACATTTCAAACTTAAAGTCTCTTAACTAAGATTGATCATGGACTTAGATTTGACTTATGATACTCGATATAACTATGAGATTCGAGTCTGAATGCTCGTGCATAAGAAGTTCGTTGTTTCTATAAATAATTCTTTAGTTTTTTGTAAATACACGAGAATACTCTAAACTACCATTTAGTGATCATAAGCCATATTTGATATTCACTTTATGTACCAAATGCATAAAAAGGTGATATTTTAGGCAATATAATATGTGTGATAACTCCAATGTTTTTAATGCATAAGGAATATTCCTTGCATGTTCTATATTAAACATTTTAATACTGTGTGTATTTTTTGGGACAATCCCAACATCCCTTTAATTTAATTATGAAAAATATCAATTACAAATCCAATGTTAAGTATTAAACAACCAAATTACAACGATTTTAACTTGTGTGCATCATTAGTAATCATAAGTTTATACTTTACTTATAGTTATAGAAAATTTATAGTACTTTGTAGTTCTTTCTTATAGACACATGCTTCCTTTATAATTTGATCGAAATTCAAACTATTTGATATTTCTATCAGAATAATTGTTCAACTCTGATGCTTATTAAATGGTATATTCATATCAGTTCTTGGATCGTATCCAAAACCTACAAATCTACTATCACCCCCACTGACTTCGAGACACTTTGTTTATTATGTGCAAATATTCTATTCTAAATCATTATTTTGATTTATATGTACCAAAATATAAAATTATATTGGAGATAACTTTACAAGTAAAATATGAATTTACTTGAGCAGACTGAACGATGAATTTTTTAAGTTAGTTTCAACATTTAAAAATTATGTTGCTATTCTTAAACGATGCTTATTATATTCCAACTATCGAAGACACATTTGCAGCCAATGGATCGTATCTCTTTTACGACAACTATCAAAATCATATTTTAATAATGTACTTATGATCCATTATAGATTTACGCATCATGCTATATATCAGAGTCAATACTCTTAATGGCTTATTAACAACTTAGGAAGTTCATTTCCAAACATTGATATGAAACTCATAATTTCTCGTTAATGTGCAAGAATACTTATTAGACATTCTAATATGTTGTGTCTGATTAGGTTTGGTTAATTTCATTTCTCTCTCATAATCAGTTATATCTTTGGATCGTATCCAAATTCATTTTACTACCAATAATATCTATAAGAAATTCCTTTTCCAAGAATTCGGTATTTCTTGAAACGACAGTTGTTTCTTAGTGCAACAAAATAGGTATGCATAAATATTTTATTAACTACCCTACATATATAAAACTGATTTGGTTTTAATTTTAAGAAACTTATGTTTAACATAAATTGGTTAATCAATATTGATAGGTCCTAACTCCTTTGAGGTGGTCCGTAGAAAATCCCTCATGAATAAGTATTACATGCAGTTTTAATTCACACAACCTGTCAACTCCTTGATTTAGGATATGTAGTTGTTTCTTATAAACTCTTATCTTATATCATCTCGTAGAAATTATTCTTTAGATGAAAATAATTTAAACCTTTATGCTCTTACTCTTAAGTGCATGACCTTACAAAAAGAAGTTAACCCAACTTCACTCGTCATCATCATTCTTTGTCTAACAAATTCTGATTACTCCTTATCAATACATCATTACGTATCATAGGAAGGAGTGGCTTTTGAGACTGGATCTTTATTCATTTTTAGGTACATTTGGAACCCTTTTCCAATATACTCGCACATTCGATCAAATCGAATCGTTATATTTCCTTCTGCATGTTACATTACTTACTTCCGTCTAATATTCTACAAGCTTATCATAAACATACTACATGTGCATCAAATACACATGTTCTTGTCTACGATAATTCATTAATGAATTTAATGATGTGGAATCATTTTGGTATGATTGGCTTATGATTGCATATAGTCTCATGGATCAATCCAAAGACTTCATCAACTCTTACATCGCTCCCACTGAATGGGTACTTTGCCTTTAATCATTTGAGATACTATTCACCAATAACATATGATTCATGATCATATTTCTAAAGCATTATTTCTCCAAACAGTGGCTTAGTATTCTAAAATAATTGCAAAAATCTTATATACTTCTATATTTTCAATACATTAGTTTTGCTATGAAAACAAGTACCACTATTATAATTTTATCTTATAATGATATTCATATTAAAATGGAATTGTCTTTTTTAGTCAGTACTGAAAAATAATTACTATTTAACAAATAATAATTTTTATGTTTATGAAAACAATTTTTCATAACTTAATGCATCTGCTAAGAAGTGTTATATGACATGCTCCTACTATTTCCACCATTACTATAATAGCATACAAAATACGAAGCTCCATTCAACCATTTATTGCATAATTTTATTTAATTTGCTATAACCAGTCAAAGTCAAGAGTTTTAGATTAAATAACTTAAACTCAAAGAAATAACCATTAGTAGGAAAAAATTTCTGTATGAAAATACATTTGGAATAGAAATCATAGTTGTCATTCCACATCAAGTATCTTTTAGTATATTGCACAACTCATGTTTATGATCTCTTCATGAAGTAGAAGTGGTTGTTCACTCTCTTCATCCCAACAGTGCCTTAAATTACATCCACTTTCATACATTCGCTTTCATTTCCAAATGTATGAACCATTTAAAACTAAACCCTTAATGCAATACCATAATGAAATCTTTACTAAATACATTTGGTCTTCCTTATCATTTTAGGAAATCAAATAAGTTGAACTTTATGTAAATTGATGAAACTAATATTTTAATGATTAAATTCTTTCCATTTTGTAAATTCTAGTCTACTTTTACATCTAACACAACAGGATCCTTATTGTAGTCAATCATATTGTACACATGATCTCACATTATAGTTTACTTGCCCATTTTGAATGAAACAATTTCATCGTGGTTTCGTAGATTACGAATGATGACCGTTCATCATATAATATTTATGTATGATCGACTAGGGATATGTATCCATATTCTTGTATTATTTTTAGAATTCAAAACTCAAATAAGACAATACATAGTCTCGGGAAAACAAATGCCTAAGTGACCAAGGTACGATGTTTCATAGTTGTATAATTAGGTGCTTGCACGGATCTTGAAGTGAAAAACATGATAAAGGATATATATATATATATTTCTATGTTAGTGTTAATACAATTCATTTTTATATTTTAACCAATAAACATTTTATGAATTATATTAATTTCACAAATTTATTGGAGTATATTAGTTCAGTTAATACATAGCATATGTTCTTATATTATTAATAGGTAAAATATATTTATTTTATTTTACTAATAAGTTTCCACTATATATTTTATATTTCTCAAAAACCTAATAGAAATATACTAGTATTTTGACTCCTTTAGTGAGCATTAGGACTCGCATGCCTTGGAATTCTGAACTTGAGGAAGCTCAATAAATCATAGGCCCGCATGCAACAAATAACATCTTATCGTTGTATCATATGAAACTCCTAACATATGGTCTTTGTCCTAATATCATCTTGACCGTTAGGAAAGCTCAACAAATCAAGAGAGATTATTCAACTACCATTCACGATGGGCCAAGTATAATGCACATACTTTAAAGAAAGCTCAACAAATACGTACATGTATCATACCTTGTCTAGTCAATATATTAATAGTAACTTCTCTAGCTCGAAGAATGCTCAACAACAAAAAATTATGCAAGTAATCGATTAATATATAAATGATAAAGGATGACATTTATATTAGAGATCCATAATCTTTAATATATGTGTTCGAGTGATATTTATTTAGAGAATAATGTTTTTCTCATAAGTTGTTATCGGGATTTAATTATCAAACACATTTGAAATCATGGTATATGTATTATACGTACGTATTTATTCCTTAAACCTAATTTGGATTCGTTATAGTTTCATTTTATTTAATTAAATTTTATTTAATTTAATTTTGATTTTATCAATTAAATTATATTTAATTAATTATATAATTAACACTTTAATTAATTTAATTTATATTCATTCTAAACATTTTAAAATAGAATATAGTATATAACATTTATAGTAATTTTATATACACATATATCGTTATACGTATATAATTTATTAATTAAAATTTTATTTTGAAATGTCCGCTTCACTCCCTCAGCCTTCCCAATTAATAATTAGTTTAACTAATTAACATAGTTTTAATTAAAATATAATTAATTTTGAAAATTTAGTATTATCTATCTTAAACAATTTAATGTAAATATACATATATTATTATATATTTTAATTTAATTAATTAACTTATGATAATTTATTTAAGTAATTGATCCATTACTTAAAATAAAATTTGAGAATAATATATTATTTTTCCAAAATAATTTTTGAAAATAATTATAACATTTTTTGCAAAAATAAGGTTATTAAACATTTAAGACAAGCATGTCGAAATGCAAGGTGTTAAAGGGAAAGCAGTAAAAAACTCATCAAGGGATGACGTCTTTCAAAACATTTTAAGAAGATGTCAAACTTTAACAATCCTAGAGGGATATTCGAAAATATGAAGATTAGGAGATATCGTATCTTAGGAAAACTTCTAGGGATGTAGCACTTCAAGCATTACTAAGAGATGTCCAAGTCCTCAACAACTTAGGGGTTGTCAAATACATGGAAAAGAGGAGGTATCATGTCAGCCTTAAGTGATATCGAGTGACAACAGATGCCAAAAAGATATGATGTGGAGCATATCAAACCTAAAGAGAGCTTCCGTATTGATAAAGAAGTCGAACATCTAGATATCGGGCCTTTACAGTTATAACCGTTGTAAAGCATACACAAACAGCAAGGGATATCGAACGCCCACTGTTGTCAATGATGTCATAAATCAATGTGAAGAAAGGTATCGAACTTCATCAATACAAGAAAGGATACCGTCCATCAATAATAAAAAAGGATGTCGAATATTAACAATGTCATATTCCATCAACTCAATAAGCAATATCGAGTCATAACAATGCATATAGGGTACTGTAAATCAGCAACATGGCAAGAGTATCATACATCATAAACATGAAGGAAGATGTCATATTTCATCAGTATGAAAGAGGTTGCCGTGTATATTGAGGGATGTCGAGTGTATACACTGATGCAAAGTGCCAAATGCCAACAACGTTATACGGATGCCATAAATTAGCTATATTCAACGGAATATTGTAAACCATGAATTCTCAATAGGATGCCGAAAGCTATCGGAGCGGATGGTGGTGTCGAAGGTCAAGGGTGTCGAGAGCTACGTGGCAGCCATGTCGCCTGTTACAATCCTTATAATTACGGACTCCATGGCTACTTGGTGAGGGGCGAATCAATTTCCTTTCTCTCTTTTTAAAAATCGAAGTGTTGTAAATTAAATTGAATTGGGGCAAAATCAGGAATTGATTTGTAACTCTTGAAACTTATGAACAAGGACTTGCATCGATTAGTTTGCATAGTCTATTACTTCGATCATGCAAATTTGATTATTATTTAACATGGACATGCATATGACTAATTTTTGGGCTTCACTTTTGGGCCCCACTCTAAAACAAGGCCACTTGAGCCCTTCACCAAATTAACATTTATTTTGCATAATAACCATCTTGCCTATCTTCACATGAACAATGGATTATGGCTTGCACATTGCCTATTTTTCCCATCAACTAATGGTTAATGAACATTGCATCATTGTGCAACTTGCCAACCTTACCCCTGGACATATGATGTGCACTCTTGGGAAATTTCGTAATCCATTCAAGAGTCCATTGGCAACATGGATCCATTTAAAATAACATCATCTTGTGCTAAATCTTGGATGATAAGTCAATCTTTGGTTTAATAACACCTTGAAAAACACACTAAATGACTTCATTTTATATAATATCAAGGGTGTTAAACTAGTTTATTGGTTCAACATGGCATCATGGATGTTAAACCAATTTCTGGGTTAACAAAAGTGATAAAGTTTCATTTATATTTTAAACTTAAATTTAAAATTTAAAATTTTATTCATATTTTCAAAATAGATTTTGAAAATTAGCTCAAGGCCAAAGTTATTTCAGGCCCTTTATATTAGAGATAATCTTTGAGCTTACATCATCATTCTGACCAAGCTAGTGGCCAGGTAGGGCAGAGTACTTGATTAACCAAACCCAACCTTAGATGTTGCCTTTCTAGACAACCTATTGAATGGCTAGGCTTTAATAAAAAAAGCCTTAATACTGCTAATTTAGACCGCATGGGCTATTGGGCTTCGATACCATTGAAGGAACAAGGTTGGGTCTCAACTGGAAAAATATAGGAATTTTAAAGTCTTTTCCATCTTTAGGTCTTTGTTGGGGCTATGAAGTCTAAGTGATTTTTGACCCAGTCTAAAATATTTTAAATGAAATCATTATTTTATTTGTTTAAAAGAAAGTATTAAATCTATTTGAGTTATAATTTATAAGAATATCAATTTGCTTATATGCGTACAATTTACGTACAACATATAAAAAATATACATGGTTAATATGACCGTTTATAAGTGGTAGGAATTACACCATAACGGACATGTTTGTCCCTTTTCATACGAATTGGATGTCTAAAAAATTTATATGAAATTATACACACAAACACATATACATATTATTTTTTATTTTTTATTTTTTAGATAAAACAAACTATTTTAACCAAGTCAGTGTTATAAAATTTAAAACCTTTTAAAATGTCTCATAATTTACTTAATAAAAAGGTTTAAATACAAATTTGGATCTATAATTCAAGATTATATATATATATATATATATATATTAACATCCAAAATAAAATTTCAATACATTAAATAGTGTGTGATTTACGAAAATAATTAATTTAATTGTTTAGTGTGTGTGTGTGTCTATATATTTAATATTACTAAATCATTCATCAATTAAAAATCATACATATATATATAGTAAAATGCTTTTTGACTAAATTTTTTTTATAACAAAACGTAAGTTTCATTAGATAAAAATACTAATTTATAAATGTATATATTAACAAATATACATACACACACTTACATGTTATTTCAAAACAATGTATACAAATTTATATTTATAAATAAAATAATATATATATATATATATATATATATATAAAGTATTATTTTTATTTTGCTATCTAAAGTAATTGGTTTTAAAATTTAGTTTATAAATGTTTCAAATATATATACATACTCGTTTGTAAATGAATATATATATTTAAAACCAAGTTTTAGCGATTTAAATCCACTTTTAACATTTAACGAAAAAAATTATTTATAATTTTCGTACATATTTATATGTATATAAAAAAATCAATTTTTTATTATGTATGAAACATTTAAACTATATAGATCGATATATGTATATGTATTGTATAACTTCGAATTTACATACATACATACATACGTATATATAGGACAACATATGTGTATATAAATTCGTTAATGATGATGTAGATTTACATAAACATGATGATATGGAGTTGTAATTAATAGAAGATTACCTTATAGGTGTAACCTTAAATTTGCACCTTGATGAGATGATATTCTTAGATTTGATCCCGACCCTAGCTCCTAGCTTTATAACGGTCTGGAAAACCACCTTCAGTTTAACTTGATATTGATTGGATGAAAGTATATTCAACCTAGAGGTTATGGAAAGGTTATGGCATGTGGAAAAGAGAATTGGAAGACCAAAAAGTATAATATACAGTGAGGGATAGTGTCATTTATATAGAGAGTGAATGAGATATTTTCTCCTTTGTTTACTAAGTCTCTCGTTATCAGTTCAACATCTAGCATTTGAATTTGAATCCTCTTTCTCCCCACATCATTGCAAACCATATATAGGGATATATAGGCCATAAAACCCGCCAAAACCCATTAAGCAATTAAACATATTTAAATTAAATATAAATGCATATCAATATCGAATATCAATTAGTACATATATAACTTTTATATTCATACCCATTTAACTACTAATAACTCCCAAAAATACTAATGGCACCAATATATCAAATAAATAAATAAATAATATTTCATAGATATTAATTAATTTACTGTAATTATAAGTTATTTAAAGCATGTCGTATTTCAGAGAATCTACCAATGTGGATGTGTGAATCACGGGTGTAAATTCAATCAGCGATTAATGCTGAATAAGTCAAATATTTTTGTTCATACCTCACCTAAGTTGGTGGTGTGAAGTTTGGCCAAGTTTATCGCTTATACATTTATATCGGTAAAATCCTAATTTATAATTTTAAGCAGTGCTCATTAGTATTGATTATTTACACCAATTCTCTTCGTCAAAACTATATCACTTAAGGGCTCATGGAATTTGGTTTTGGTCGAAATTATAATATTGTCCACATTCAACTTGTTTAATCCAAACGCAGTCCTTGGTTTAATAATAACAATTATTATTGACCATACTGAATTAGCCAGAGACTTTGACTTTGAGTTGAATATAGTTGACCGTGGTACTAACCTCACATAATTGAGAAGATGAATTCTCTATTGAAAAATGTTTCACTTCCAATGTTTCAACTTAGGCCTAACTATAGTCGTTCGATCAATGTCGTGCCACAATTTAACTTAATCAACGTGGAGTGTCCACAATGAAGTTCAAAAGTATTCTCAAGTCGAGAGAACTGTGTAATGTTGTCACTTCGAGATTTTTTGTTTGACCTTAGTTATATTAACCAACAGAAAAATATCGAGTGAGTCATTCCATTGTTATCCAGTAACTATCCGCATGCAACCGCTTGATGCCCTCAGCAACCTGAGTAATGCATTGCCCAACATTTGAAGAACTCTACATATTCTAGTCTCAATGGATGCATTGATATTCTACCTCGAAATATCTTAACTAGGAATATTTAAAATAATATGTTATTTTTAATATGTTAAATTTCTCATGATTATAACACATTTTAATTATGGTCACATAACATATCATTTAATGATTTTCTATTTAATATAATTAAATTAGATAATTAATTCACATATCATGATATGACAAGCATATAATAGAAAGAAAAACACCACTTATTTTAAACGAGATTTTATTACAGATTCAATAATTTACAATATATTATGGAACTGTCCTTAGAGAGTACCCTTAACTCTATCAGTTAGTGGGAGTGATAACGTAATTTGCATGTTTCGAACATGGTCCAAAAGTGAACACAATAGCGTCGTCCGATTAGCATCAGAGTAGAACCGGTATTTTGACATAAATATTAAATTTAGATTTTAAGTCAAAGTGCAAATGAAGTGTTTGTCTATAAGAAAGAATATAAAGGTACTAAAATATTCCTAAAACTATAATTAAATGCCATACTATTGGTTGTTAACGATATACATGTGTTAAAACTAGTTTTAGCTTGGTTGTTTAATTCTTGATATAGGATTTGAAAATAATGTCCTTTATAACTAGTATAAAAGAATGTTGAGAATATGTAACATCGCCCATTTTGAGGTCCGAAACTAAGTGCTACGGATGCTACAGTCATCCATATTTGTTAATTTTCGGTGACAAGATGCGGCTATGTTAGTCATTTGGATAATACCAGAAACACACGAATATGGAAATTCAGAACAATTTTTTAAATAAATTTTCTCATCTCATTTCACAATAAGATTTCAATTCCACTATGTAATCCTAATTCGCAAACCACATTCAAAGAAAATATAGTTATTACAATATATATTCCAGGAGCGTTATATGAAGATACCCTCATGGATGATTAGAGTCAAATATCTTGCATTTAATACAACTTTCCATTACAATACAGAGGCGAAATCTAAACATAGCGAAAAATAGATATATAGCTCTTACTAGATAGATTGACTTTTGCACATCCCCGGAATCATATTCATCTAAAGAAACCTGAAAATCCTTACTCTCAATCTACTTAAATGAGCACTTGAGAGTTTGTAGGGAAAGACAAAAACTTTAGGTCAGACAAAAAGTCTGGTGTGAATAATAACCTACCATCTCGGACCAACTAAATATCTAGTAAGATCAAGCCGCTAAGCAGAATGGGGTTTCCCCTCGCTAGTATTTTAACCATAATACAACAACCATATACTGTCCACCAGCATCTACAATCGTTAGAATAACAAAATATGATGATATTCAAAACTGCAATATGCCCTGGATTTCCCACCCTAATTTATCCGACTATCTATCTCAATTTAGAGTTTTTAGGGTTACTATTAACCTATTAGTTTTTATGGGCTAACTAATAACTTGTTCCAACCATACGGACTATCTATCCGATTTCATAGTTTTCATGGAAGCACTAAGAACCTTTTAGCTTCTACCAATTACTTTATCCGATCATAGTTTTCATGGGATCACTATGAACTTATTGGATTCTCCAATAACATCTTTCAAATCATAGTTTTCATGGGCTAATTATGAACTTGTTAATCTCTATCAATAACATATTCCAGACATAGTTTTCGTAGGATCACTAAAAATCTATTGGCCTCTAGTGTAACGACCCGGGATTTTGACAGTATATTTTAATAAATATTTAATCTAATTTAAATGAAATACAAGCTTTTCAAATTGTATAAACTGATAGAATCTTGATCATTTATCAATTATATATGCTTTGTAAAGAAAAATTTGATTTGAAAATCTAAAATAAATTCTGCATTATTCAATAAAACAAAAGGTTGTATATTATCAATATTTAATATAATACATATAAAAGGGTAATCTAAATAATAAAGTTTAAAATAAGAAATCCTATCAATATCAAATATAAAATATAAGATATACATAGAAATATAAAATATATAAATACAAGTATATAAACATAAGTACACTATAATATTAATATAAGTATAAAATGAACAAGTAAATGAAGTACTGGATAATATAAGTTTAAAATAGAAGTAAATATATGAAATAAATGGATAGTGTGGTAACATATGAAACCAGACAAATTTATTCACATAATATACAAAATCTTTGACAAATAATAACATATGTTGTTGTACAATATATTGTGCAATGCAAGGAGAAGACAAAACTTTGTACATATTCAACTTTATCTTTGTACACATATACAAAATATGTTTGGCCGAAATAATAAACAAATATCTTTGTACAAACATAATTATGTATCAACCAACATTAATTAGATGTAAACAAATATGAAGACATGCATTTAAGAGTAGCACAACATATTGTCATTTCAGTTTTACAGATAAAATCTTCCAGCCGAAATCTTAAAATCATTTCACATTTGCAGTAATTTAATACAAATCTGACCAAAACAAGTAGGACTTGTACCAGTTATAACCTACTGACTAAGCTGTTCTATTTATATTTCATTCTAGTTTAATTCATTCATTTCAGACATAGTAAACTTAGAAGTAAACTGAGATAAGAAAGAAAAAAATAAACAATATCTATACTTTGCATACTAAAAAAAATTCAACAACAAAACAACGGAGAAACTTTTCTGGAAATTCAACTGCAGCCTTTCAACAAATTGCTTTCTGTTTAACAAATATTTTTGGTGAGTAAACATATAAATTTTAAAGTTTAAATTGGTAATTGGTTCTTGAATATCTTGTGTTGCCATATGTCATAGTATTTGGTTCTGGAATGCTTTCTGTAAGATTTAAACATGTGATGATCATCAGTATTCATAAGCTTTGAGCAAAGAAGTGGAGGAATACCAATATTCTTCATTTAAACCAAAATTAATCTTGGAAATTGAAGCTAATTATGTTTGTTTATCTTACATCAAGGGTCTGGAAACTTGTTTGAGGTTTAACAGTATTTTATATATACTGTTTATTAAAGTTACAGGTAAAAGAAAATAAAAGCCAAAATTCGAATGTTTCAATTTGTGAATTGGATCACATATCTTGAATTAACAAACAAAGTTAGGATTTTTAGTATGAAAATGATGATACGTCTTTCTGGGTTAGAAAGGCGGGTCGTCACAGTTGGTATCAGAGCGAGAGGTTCGAGCGAGTACCTAGGCTCTTGTGTTATATTTATCTTGAGAGTGCGTATTTTTATTTTCATATAATTATATATATATATCTAAATTTGTTGAGTTACCTGTTCAGGTGACCGACATGAGTTCCGGAAGAAGAGGTAGAGTTAGGGCCAGTACTTCAACAGATGATGGACGGAGTCAAAATGCTAGTGAGGCTGTAAATCCAGTACCGCCTCAAGTTAGTTTCGTAGCTTTATGCAAAGATTTCAAAAATCTCGGAGGCCAACCATTCAAAGGTTCAGAGTCAATAATTGAAGTTCAAGCCTAGCTACGCTCTTGTGAGCGCATTTTCAAGAGCATGAAATTGTCTGATGAGCGTAAGAGGCAAATGGCATCGTGGCAATTGCAGGGTGGTGCAGTAGCATGGTGGGATGCAACAATTGCAAATATTTCTGAGGATGAAATTTCATGGGACAGATTTAAGGAGTTGTTTGAAGAGAAGTTTATGCCAACGGCAAGGAGAACCCAATTATATCAGGATTTTCTGTATTTGAAGCAGAGTAGTATGTATATTTCGGAGTATGAAACCAGATTCAACGAACTCTCTTGTTATGGACCAGGACTCATCGATACTCCTCTTAAAAAGAATAAGAAATTTGTGCAAGGATTGAGGCCTGAATTCCGTGGAAAATTGACGGTGCTTCTGAAAGGATCTTTTGTTGATTTTATTGATATGGCATTGAGATATGATAGTTTGATGGGTAAGAAATCTGTGGCTCCAGTTGCAGCTTCAGGTGGGAATTTCACTAATTCGAATAAGCGGAAGTTCGATCCCAAATGGAGAAAGCCGAACAAGAAGAAACCTAGGAATAACAATGAACCTCGCAAATGCTACATTTGTCAACAGGAAGGACATTTGGCAAATAAATGTCCTAGAAAAGGATTCCAGCAACAACAATAGCAACCGCATCAGAGTGGCCCAGGATCAGCTATGGTACAGAGATCGTTGTGCTTTAATTGTCATCAGCCAGGACACATGATCAAGAATTGTCCACTTCTGCAGAGGGCACCTCAGAATAAAGTTTTTGCTTTGGAAGCAGGACCATCTTCTTCTTCGATGGGCAAAGGAGTATTAGAAGGTACTTTACTTTTAGATGGAAAATATATTAAAGTTTTGTTTGATTCGGGTGCTTCCTTGAGTTTTATTTCTCTGGACTCTGTTGAAAAGTTCTCTCTTACCCCTAGTTCTGTAGACAGTCCTATCTTGGTATCTAATCCTATAGGAGGGGTGACCAAATTAGACACTATCTGTAAGGACTTGAAGATCTCTTATCTATCTCACAGTTTTTCTTCTGACCCGTATGTGTTGAATTTTAAGGGATTTGATCTTATTTTGGGAATGGATTGGCTGGATAAGTATAAAGGCGTTTTGAATTGTGATGAGAGAACAGTTTCGTTGGAAACTGATCTGGGTAGAATTGCCAGAGTGTCGTGTGACAATTCTGGAATTCACTTGAGCAGTCTTTTGCATGGAATTGAGACTTCTGAAAGGAAGATTGAAGATATCGATGTGGTTCAAGATTTTGCTGATGTATTTGAAGAAGTTAAGTGTCTACCACCACATCGAGAAATATAGTTCCGTATTGATTTGATTCCAGGAGCTGTGCCGGTAATTCATCCCAGTAGGAGAATGGCTCCTAGGGAAAGAGAAGAGTTGATTAAGCAGACTCAGGATCTTTTAGAGAAGGGGTTGATTAGACCCAGTTTTTCTTGTTAGGGTTCGGCGGCAGTGTTTGTGACCAAATCGGATGGATCATTGAGGTTCTGTGTGGATTATAGAGAATTGAACAAAGTGACTATCCATAACAAATATCCTCTTCCTCGCATCGATGATCTTTTTGACCAATTGAATGGTGCTTCTATCTTTTCTCAATTGGATCTAGCTTCAGGTTTCCATCAGTTGAGGGTAGCTGAAGACAGTATTCCCTTGACTGCATTTAGGGGACCGAATTGTTTCTATGAGTGGTTGGTTATGCCTTTCGGGTTAACCAACGCTCCTGCCTACTTCGTTGACCTCATGAACCGAGTCTTTAGGGGTGTGTTGAATAAGTTTGTGCTGGTATTCATTGATGATATCTTGGTCTACTCCAAATCCGAAGAAGAGCACAAGGAGCATTTAAGGATTGTATTGGAGACTCTGAGGAAGCATGTGTTGAAGGAGAAATTTTCGAAGTGCCATTTCTGGAAATTGGAAGTTAAATTTTTAGGGCACATTGTTTCTGGTGAAGGCATTTCTGTAGACCCAGCGAAAGTTGAAACTATTCTGGAGTGGAAACAGCAGGAGACACCGACGGAAGTTCGCAGTTTTCTAGGATTGGCTGGCTACTACAGGAAATTTATCAGGGATCATTCCAAGATTTCTTCACTTCTGACTAAGCTGACTAGAAAAGGAGCGAAATTCAAATTGACACCCCGGTGCGAAGAAGCTTTTCAAGAATTGAAGACAAGGCTAACTAGTGCACCAGTACTTTCTATTCCAGATGGGAAGAGCAAATTCGAGGTTGTAGGATCGATTTCACCCTAGAGGGGGGTGAATAGGGTGATGGTATTAATTATAAAAATTAATTGCGGAACCTTATAAAATTATTTCAACACAGATCACAGATTAATAGCAGCACAGAAAAATAGCAGAATAATAAAATGCAGAAATAGAACGACACAGAATTTACCCAGCTTCGGCAAAACCCTGCCTACGTGCTGCCCCCAAGGTTTCTACTAGAAATTAGATAGTCATACGCTTACACACGTAAACTCACGACACCCGCTATCGACTAAACCTAACTCTATGCTCAAAATTCTGCCACAACTCAGCCACTGAGTTGCGAATTCTCAAACTATGCCACGTAGTTTGTCCCCTAGTCACACGACTAGAAATTTAAACGGTTTAAAAATGAATTACAAATTAAAAACAATTTAAAATTAAAATAACCCTAATTTTTAAAATAGAAGCCCTTTATGAAAGCTCTTAAGAAAAAAAAACAGCCGGCCCCTTTTGTAATTTGACCCGATCCTTTTTGTTATTTGCTCCAATTCCTTTTGATATAATGGCGGCTTCTTTTTTATTCGATTACAATTAGGGCTTTCGTTCTCGATCCAAATTAGGGCTTTCGAAAAGCCGACTTTATGTTGATCGATTCGGTGATTATTCATGTTTAGCCTTGATCGATCGTTCTCCTTGTTGCTCACTTCGGCTGCTTTGTTGATCGAGTTCTTTCCTTGATTCCGGCATGTAATTTTTCCTTTTTGCTTTCTGATTGAATGCTTGAACTCGATGGATGAAATTGCCGATGATGATTTGTTTATATATGGGTTCGATCTCCTTGAATTGCGTTCTTCTGATTTATTCAATATCATGCTTTCGGCCATTCGATTTTTGTTGAACGTTGATGATTTGATTGACTTAATCAAATTCGTATATTTGATGCTTGGCTCTCACGGCTTTGAATCTGAACTATTCGTTTCTTTACAATCACATCTCTGACTTGTTCAACATTGACTTTGGCACGAACTTGATACTGATACTGTGAATTCATGTTTCTGGTTGCTTCGGTAGTACTTTCGACCTTATTTGATTTTTCCTGTTGTTACATGACTCCGGCCATTGATTTATTGAGTTGTAGTTTGCACTGTGCATTCATGTGCTTGCTGTGTTGCCATATTGATGGTTTTCTTCTTTGGTTGTATATTTGGTCGTCTGCACTTTGATATTGTGTAGCCTGTAGTGTTGTTTTATTGAGTCTGAGCTTTGAGATCTTGTTCACTTGTTTGAGTCTGGTATCTTTATTCACTTGTTTCACATGTGTCCATTTGCATTGTATTTGTGCCTTTGAGTCTTTTCCCTTTGCTGGTTCATCTGATTCAGTGTTGTAGAATTGATTTATTTGTTGCACTATATGTTCCAGTGCCCCCATGCCTTGTGTACATTTCTTGTTCATGCTGTACATATGCTTGTTGAGTTTGTGGTCATCCTTCTTTGCTTGGATTGTGTACATTTGTGCACTTGTTTGCTCATGAACATATGATGGCATTTGGTCTAGACTTGAGTTCTTATTAGATTGTATCTTAACCCTTTGTTGTTTTGTTGATGTGCATGTGTGTTGGTTTGGTAGTTGTGCATGTCACTGTTGCATTACTGACTTTAGATTTGGTTTTGATCTGTTGGAGTTGCAGTTTTGTTTTGCTGCTCTTGTTGTCATTGATGCATCCTTTATTGTTACTTTGAGACTTTATACATCATTTTGAAAAACTGGATGCTTTGTCCTGCACTTGTATTCATGTTGCAGTGACATTTGTTCAGGTTTGAGCTTCTGTTTCACTAGTATTAGTGATGTTGCAATTGGTTTGGGCCTGATTTTGTTTTAGCATACTTGGTGGTCATTTTGTACTTCTGGTCTTTGTTTGGTTCTTGATCATTTCATGTTGAGTTTTGAAATTTCACTTGAGTTGAATCCAGTTTTAAAACTCGGGTTTGACCATGTGGTAATGTCAAGACTTTATTTATATTGCACCTGAGTTGAACCCGTCTTTTTATTTTGGGTTTGACCTTGTGCTCACCTGTCCCTGTAAAATTATAAAGTGTATATCGGTGTGCACGGCCTTGTGGCATGTACAGTGATACACTGTGCATGTCACATTGTTCGTGTGTGATGAATTCAAATATAAATCGTGACGAACAACCCAAATAGCCGAGGAAAATATTATTTTCAAAAATTCATATTTTATTTTATATTGAAAAAATATTTCTTTTTCAATTTTACTGCGTCAGTGAATATTTTTGCAGATTGCTCAGATGCTGGATTCTAACTGGAATGAAGTTGAAGATAAAATACGAATTGAGTGAATGCGTGATGTGTAGTGAGGCTAAATGTAAATATGAAATTGTGATGTATTTGTAATCAAAATTGTATATGTATAGTGAGAGCTTGAATTTGCACTATTCAAAATTGTAATAAATATTTGTTTGAATAAAATTTCTGTTTGAATTCAAATTCTGTGTTATTTATTTTTATTCAGCAAATATTTATTTAATCTATGAAAAATAAAATAGTACATTAACAAATACATTTAAACGAATGTATATATGTTTATTATCATCAAACAAAAATCATATAAGCGCATATTCAACAATCTCCCCCTTTTGATGATAACAAACATATATTTAAGATTTTGAATATGTTAAATGTATTTGATCATTTATATGCTTTAATTTTCTCCCCCTATTTAAATGCTTCCTCTCTACATAAAGATCCCCTTACATATATGCATAAAAATATGCAAATGAGCCTGGATGCAAATGGAAATTATTTGACCTTTGCTTGATTTTATTTGACAAAATCTTAACTTTTCTCTCCTCCTTTTATTATCAGCAAAATAATAATAGTGTTAGAGAAAATAGAGATAAGGTGATCAATATTAATTCAACATTAAAACTCAATTGAATATAAATATTAAATTTCAATAAAAAATCAAACAAAAATCATAAATATTTTGTTAGGCGCATATTCCACTTTTATAATGATGGGAATGATGTCATCATATAAAACCATACAGTTGTGTCTATTTGTGGTATATTTATATCAGGAATTTGAATATCTACTAACCATGCATAACTGTTAGGACTTTTAAATGAGACTAGTAGCATTCCAATTTTATTTTTAAAAAATGAAATCAAGTATCTTCTAACCACGCATAACCGTGAAGGCTTTTAAATGGGATTAGAATCAACTTGTTTATTTAAAAATCAACTTTTGATATGTGTTCCATACATGCATAACCGTGAGGACTTTTAAATGAGCATGGAGGCACATAACAAATTCCAAGTAATTCACCCATGCATAACCGTGAGGACTTTTAAATGAGAGTGAATACATTGGTATTTATTTATTATTACTATATATATTTTTTAAGAACAAAAATGTAAAATGAAAAACGAACGATTCCTGCTTAAAGTACCACATATCGACAAACTATATAGAATTTTGATGAGTGATGGTTGTTAGAAATATGATAGAGATAGAGATGGTCATGGAATTTTTACCAACAAAAAGTTTTATAACTCTTGTTTAAATTTCTAAAGAAATTTACTAATTATACCATCTCGAGTCATAATATATGATCAATATTAGCACTCATCACTCTTTCAATCACTATTCATCTTTTTGATAATCACAGGGAGTCAGATTAGTCAAAATAGTCATTTAAAATCAAATTCAAAAATAATTATAAAATCAATTTTTCAAAAATGACTAATCTGAAAACATGGTCAAAAATAATTTTCTCGAAGGGGTTTTATAAGAAAAATTTCTGCTATTTGAAATTATTTGAAATGAAAAATATGCAGATATTTTCTTTGAAAAATGATGCAGTTACTAAATGTCTCAACAAAAATCACGTTTCACTAGTAATTTTTCTATCAACTAGATTACCAGTGTAATCTGCATCTGAATTTCTCTTTCACTCAAAATTATCTTCAATTGAATTTGATAGACCAAAACATGAAGTGTGCACCAAAAATTTCAAACTCAATTTTAACAGCAATTTAAATGACATTCTTTTGAATTTGAATTGAAGCCGTGTTAATAATCAAAAAAACCGTCAATATAGAGTTAGCCATATTATAACCAAATGTATTATCATCCAACAAAACACTATTTTTAATCCGAACATATATATATGAAGTAATTCAAAGAATCTAGAGATTTTTATAGTGTTTTTGGCATAAGAATATAATTAGCCAACTATTTTGAATAAGTCAGAATCAAAATCATCATTTTTTTCATCATCACATTATTGGCTGATTTAATTCAGAATATGGTGCAGATTATCACATTTAATATATCGTAAATATACTTTTACCTGTTTTACCTTAACGATATTTTTTGTTATTGTCCATTGTGATTCTGTCACCTTTATACTAGGCTAAGGAACTTTGCTTTGTCGCCCGTTGTGTTTCTGGAACAGCCAAAATCCAGAGAACACTATTGTTGTTCCTTAGCCTGCCACCACACCTACACGGGAAAAGATTTATGTGACCTATTTGTTTTTATAGGTCCATGGTTGTTAGTGGTAGAATATTTAGAAAAATAATTTTGTGGAGACCCAAAACTATTTTTAATTGTTCCCTTCGGCACCCAAATTTGTTTAACTTTGAGAGATTTTATATTTGTGCCTTTTGGAACCCAAATTGGTATAGTTTTCACATGTTTGGGTCTATACCAACAATTGTTGTGATTGTGTCCATATTTTCTACAAATTGTGCACATAGAATTAACTCGATTAATATTTCTTTTAACAATTTTCGATTTATTATATCCAAGTCCTTGTCTAACCGTATTAACAGTTTGCTTTCCTAATAGCATATTCAACGATTTTTCACTTTTTGAAAGTTTATCTAAAGTCGTTGACAATTGTTGGACTTGTGTTTTGAGAGATTCATTTTCGTTTAACAATTGTGTGCACTTTTTAATAGAATTCTCTCTCCTAGTATTTTCACCCTCTTTTAAAATCAGAACTTCATTTTCAAGTGATTTTATATTGATTTCTGATTTTTTAATTTCCTCTTCGAATATTGGACACTTATCACACTTAGGGATCCTTCTTTGATAGTTTTCAACTAATTGGTCAAGTTGTTCATTTAATTCTATCAAAATGTCTTTTTGTGATTCAAGTTTGGCATATTTTTCCCTAAGTCGTTCAAAACAGCCATTCACTTCGTGGAAATAAATAAGTAATTCAGAGTGAGTAAGTTTTGATACATCGCTTGGCTCGTCATCGTCGCTATTAGTTATATTTCCTTGAAGGCACATATCTGCTTTCTCACTCTCACTGATAGTACTTTGATTATCTTCATCACTTGTATTCCACGTGGCTGCAAAATTTCTCCTTTTTGATTTCTTTTCAAAGTCGTGTCGGGTTTGCGGACAATTGGGCTTGATATGTCCGGGTTGGTTGCACTTGTGACAGATGATTTTCTGTTCGTCTGAGTTGTCTAGTGCTTTGACTATTCTGCTTTTCACTTTTTGAATTCGAGCTGAATTTCCGTATTTGTAATTCCACCATTTGAATTTCTTTATTAATAGCTCCAATTCTGCTGCTGCATCATCATCATCACTTTCGGTTGTTCCTTTGAGCGCTATTGATTTCTTTCGAGTGTCACTTCCTTCACGCTCTTCCTTGAACTTTATTTCTAGCTCATAAGTGGTGAGATTACCGATGAGTTCTTCAACTTTCATCTGTTTTAAATCTTTTGATTCTTGAATGGCAGTCACTTTTGATTCAAATCTTCGTGGAAGGACTCTGAGGATTTTTCGGACTATTTCCAATTCCGTGTATGATTTTCCGACAGCTTTTGATTTATATACGATATTGGAAAGTCGTCCATGCATCTCTTTGACATTTTCTTCCTTCGCCATTATGAAGTTCTCGTATTCGCTACTTAGCATGGCAAGGCGAGATTCTTTGACTTGAGATGTTCCTTCATGAGTCACTTCTAGAGCGTGCCATATTTCCTGCGCAGTTAGACAATGTGAGACACGATTAAATTCATATTGACCCAATGAACTGATAATAGAATTCATAGCTTTAGCATTAGTATTTTGTAATTTATTTTCTAGTTCTGCCCATTGTTCTTTTGGTTTCTCTATTTTCTGATTATCTACAGTTATAGTTGGTATTCCATAACCTGTCTCAACAATATTCCATGCGTCAATGGTTTTCAGAAAAATTTCCATCCTATTTTTCCAGTAAGCATATTCACCATTGAACATTGGTGGTCTAACTATGGATTGACCCTCAGCAAAAGTAGTATTAAAAGAAGCCATTTTAAAAATCCCACTTTTTAATAAAAATTGGTTTTTGTAAAATCAAATTTTTAAAACAAAAACGGCTTTTGTTCCTAGCTCTGATACCACTTGTAGGATCGATTTCACCCTAGAGGGGGGGTGAATAGGGTGATGGTATTAATTATAAAATTTAATTGCGGAAGCTTATAAAATTATTTCAACACAGATCACAGATTAATAGCAGCACAGAAAAATAGCAGAATAATAAAATGCAGAAATAGAACGACACAGAATTTACCCAGCTTCGGCAAAACCCTGCTACGTGCTGCCCCCAAGGTTTCTACTAAAAATTAGATAGTCAGACGCTTACACACGTAAACTCGTGACACCCGCTATCGACTAAACCTAACTCTACGCTCAAAACCCTGCCACAACTCAGCCACTGAGTTGCGAATTCTCAAACTACGCCACGTAGTTTGTCCCTTAGTCACACGATTAGAAATTTAAACTGTTTAAAAATGAATTACAAATTAAAAACAATTTAAAATTAAAATAACCCTAATTTTTAAAATAAAATCCCTTTATGAAAGCTCTTAAGAAAAAAACAGCCGGGCCCTTTTGTAATTCGACCCGATCCTTTTTGTTATTTGCTCCGGTTCCTTTTGATATAATGGCAGCTTCTTTTTATTCGATTACGATTAGGGCTTTCGTCCTTTATCCAAATTAGGGCTTTCGAAAAGCCGACTTTATGTTGATCGATTTGGTGATTATTCGTGTTTAGCCTTGATCGATCGTTCTCCTTGTTGCTCACTTCGGCTGCTTCGTTGATCAAGTTCTTTCCTTGATTCCGGTATGTAATTTTTCCTTTTTGCTTTCTGATTGAATGCTTGAACTCGATGGATGAAATTGCCGATGATGATTTGTTTGTATATGAGTTCGATCTCCTTGAATTGCGTTCGTCTGATTTGTTCAAAATCATGCTTTCGGCCATTCGATTTTTGTTGAAGGTTGATGATTTGATTGACTTAATCAAATTCGTATATTTGATGCTTGGCTCTCACGGCTTTGAATCTGAACTGTTCATTTCTTTACAATCACATCTCTGACTTGTTCAACATTGACTTTGGCACAAACTTGATACTGATACTGTGAATTCATGTTTCTGCTTGCTTCGGTAGCACTTTCGACCTTATTTGATTTTTCCTGTTGTTACATGACTCCGGCCATTGATTTATTGAGTTGTAGCTTGCACTGTGCATTCATGTGCTTGCTGTGTTGCCATATTGATGGTTTTCTTCTTTGGTTGTATATTTGGTCGTCTGCACTTTGATATTGTGTAGCCTGTAGTGTTGTTTTATTGAGTCTGAGCTTTGAGATCTTGTTCACTTGTTTGAGTCTGGTATCTTGATTCACTTGTTTAACATGTGTCCATTTTCATTGTATTTGTGTCTTTGAGTCTTTGCCCTTTGCCGGTTCATCTGATTCAGTGTTGTAGAATTGATTTATTTGTTGCACTATATGTTCCAGTGCCCCCATGCCTTGTGTACATGTCTTGTTCATGCTGTACATATGCTTGTTGAGTTTGTGGTCATCCTTCTTTGCATGGATTGTGTACATTTGTGCACTTGTTTTCTCATGAACATATGATGGCATTTGGTCTAGACTTGAGTTCTTGTTTTATTGTATCTTGACCCTTTGTTGTTTGGTTGATGTGCATGTGTGTTGGTTTGGTAGTTGTGCATGTCACTGTTCCATTACTGACTTCAGATTTGGTTTTGATCTGTTAGAGTTGCAGTTTTGTTTTGCTGCTCTTGTTGTCATTGATGCATCCTTTATTGTTACTTTGAGACTTTATACATCATTTTGAAAAACTGGATGCTTTGTCCTGCACTTGTATTCATGTTGCAGTAACATTTGTTCTGGTTTGAGCTTCTGTTTCACTAGTATTAGTGATGTTGCAACTGGTTTGGGACTGATTTTGTTTTAGCATACTTGGTGGTCATTTTGTACTTCTGGTCTTTATTTGGTTCTTGATCATTTCATGTTGAGTTTTGAAATTTCACTTGAGTTGAATCCAGTTTTAAAACTCGGGTTTGACCTTGTGCTGATGTCGAGACTTTATTTATATTGCACCTGAGTTGATCCCGTCATTTTATTTTGGGTTTAACCTTGTGCTCACTTGTCCCTGTAACATTATCAAGTGTATATCGGTGTGCACGTCCTTGTGGCATGTACAGTGATACACTGTGCATGTCACATTGTTCGTGTGTGATGAATTCAAATATAAATCATGACGAACAACCCAAATAACTGAGGCAAATATTATTTTCAAAAATTCATATTTTATTTTATATTGCAAAAATATTTCTTTTTCAATTTTACTGCGTTAGTGAATATTTTTGCAGATTGCTCAGATGCTGGATTTTAACTGGAATGAAGTTGAAGATAAAATACGAATTGAGTGAATGAGTGATGTGTAGTGAGGTTAAATGTAAATATGAAATTGTGTGTATTTGTAATCAAAATTGTATATGTATAGTCAGAGCTTGAATTTGTACTATTCAAAATTATAATAAATATTTGTTTGAATAAAATTTCTGTTTGAATTCAAATTATGTGTTATTTATTTTTATTCAGCAAATATTTATTTAATCTATGAAAAATAAAATAGTACATTAACAAATACATTTAAACGAATGTATATATGTTTATTATCATCAAACAAAAATCATATAAGCGCATATTCAACAGAGGTTTACACTGATGCTTGTATGGTGGGTTTGGGAGCAGTTCTGATGCAGAACGGAAGGGTTATCGCGTATGCTAGCAGGCAATTGAAGCCTCACGAGAAGAACTACGCTACGCACGATCTTGAATTGGTAGCCATTGTTTTTTCTTTGAAAATTTGGAGACATTATCTTTTGGGAGAGAAATTCTAATTGTTCACGGATCACAAACCGTTGAAATATCTCTTCTCTCAAAAAGATCTTAATCTGAGACAGCAGCGGTAGGTTGAATTTCTTGCATCCTATGATTTGGATATTTTGTACGCTCCGGGGAAAACGAATGTCATAGCTGATGCTCTCAGCAGGAACGCGGTTCTATCTCTTCTGGAAGTGGTTCCATCTCTTATTGAAAGGATCTCAAGCAAGCAAGAATTTGATAAGATGTTGAGGAGGATCATCAAAAGAGTCAGGAAGGGTCAGTGTCCCAGTTTTGAAATCGATGGTCAAGGAACATTAAGGATCAAAGGGAGAATCTGTGTTCCGAATGATAAGGATTTGAAGCAGGAAGTCCTGTCTGAGGGTCATCGTTCCAAATTGAATATTCATCCTGGAATTTCGAAGATGTACAAGGACATGAGGAGAGTTTTCTGGTGGCCGAATATGAAGAAGGATGTTGCTAGATTTGTGAATAGTTGTGCCATCTGCCAACAAGTTAAAGGTGATCGACAGAAATCTGCCGAATTATTGCAGCCTTTGGAAATTCCGAATTGGAAATGGGAGATGATCTCGATGGATTTTATCGATGGTTTGCCTAGAACCAGGAAAGGGAATGATGGTATATGGGTTATTATAGATCGGTTAACTAAGAGTGCCCATTTTATACCAGTTAAGGCAACCCGTACTGCAGTTTCTCTGGCGGAAATTTTCTTAAAGGAGATGGTTAGATTGCATGGTGTTCCGGTCAGTATAGTGAGTGACCGTGATCCTATTTTCACCAGCAAATTCTGGGAAGCTCTGCAATCAGCAAAGGGAACAAATTTGAGATTGAGTACAGCCTATCATCCTCAAACGGACGGACGACAGATGGAGAGGCTTAATCGAATTCTTGAGGATATGCTACGGGCTTGTGTTTTAGATTTTGGAGGATCGTGGGAAGACCATCTTCATCTAGTAGAATTCTCTTATAATAATAGTTATCAAGCAAGTATTAAGATGGCTCCTTATGAAGCTTTATACGGAAGACCGTATAGATCCCCATCTTGTTGGATAGAATCGAAGGATCGTCTTCTGCTCGGACCCAATCTTATTCATGAAGCTTCTGCGAAGGTTGAGTTTATCAAGAAAAGAATGAAAGCCGCTCAAGATCGTCAGAAGAAATATGCCGATAGAAGACGAAGACTATTGGAATTTGAGATCAGAGACTTGGTTTTTGTCAAAGTTTCCCCAATTAAAGGTGCTATAAGATTCGGAAAGATGGGAAAACTTGCTCCGAGATACATTGGGCCATCTCGAGTATTGGAAAGAATTGGAGCTATAGCTTACAGGATTGAATTGCCAGAGTGAATGTCTGGGATTCATAATGTGTTTCATGTATCGCATTTGAGGAAATTTGTTCATGATCCATCACTGGTTGTAGAACCTGTAATTCAAGACGATTTGGAAGTAGAACCCAATTTGACTGTAGTCAAAAATCCAGTTCGGATTGTGGATCGAGACGAGAAGCAACTCAGGAACAAAGTGGTGTAAGTCATCAAGGTGCAGTGGAGTGAGGATCCCAGAGATTGTACCTGGGAAACTCTCGATAGTTTAAGGAATGCTTATCTGGATTTATGTTCAGATAACTAGTGATGTTTGTTAGAGTAGACTGTTTGATTGTTGTTATTGTATGGATGATATGTATGTTTGGATCGTTAATATAAAACCTTTTGAATTAACTGTTGTTTTAAAATTTCGGGACGAAATTTTTTAAGGGGGGAGGAATGTAACGACCCGGGATTTTGACAGTATATTTTAATAAATATTTAATCTAATTTAAATGAAATACAAGCTTTTAAAATTGTATAAACTGATAGAATCTTGATCATTTATCAGTTATATATGCTTTGTAAAGAAAATTTTGATTTGAAAATCTAAAATAAATTCTGTATTATTCAATAAAACCAAAAGTTGTATATTATCAATATTTAATATAATACATATAAAATGGTAATCTAAATAATAATGTTTAAAATAAGAAATCCTATCAATATCAAATATAAAATATAAGATATACATAGAATATAAAATATATAAATACAAGTATATAAACATAAGAACAATATAATATTAATACAAGTATAAAATGAACAAGTAAATGACGTATTGGATAATATAAGTTTAAAATAGAAGTAAATATATGAAATAAATGGATAGTGTGGTAACATATGAAACCAGACAAATTTATTCACATAACATACAAAATATTTGACAAATAATAACATATGTTGTTGTACAATATATTGTGCAATGCAAGGAGAAGACAAAACTTTGTACATATTCAACTTTATCTTTGTACACATATACAAAATATGTTTGGCCGAAATAAGAAATAAATATCTTTGTACAAACATAAGTATGTATCAGCCAACATTAATTAGATGTAAACAAATATGAAGACATGCATTTAAGAGTAGCACAACATATTGTCATTTCAGTTTTACAGATAAAATCTTCCAGCCGAAATCTTAAAATCATTTCACATTTGCAGTAATTTAATACAAATCTGACCAAAACAAGTAGGACTTGTACCAGTTATAACCTACCGACTAAGCTGTTCTATTTATATTTCATTCTAGTTTAATTCATTCATTTCAGACATAGTAAACTTAGAAGTAAACTGAGATAAGAAAGAAAAAAATAAACAATATCTATACTTTGCAAACTCAATAAAACTCAACAACAAAACAAGGGAGAAACTTATCTAGAAGTTCAACTACAGCCTTTCAACAAATTGCTTTCTGTTTAAAAATATTTTTGGTGAGTAAACATATAAATTTTAAAGTTTAAATTGGTAATTGGTTCTTGAATATCTTGTGTTGCCATATGTCATAGTATTTGGTTCTGGAATGCTTTCTGTAAGATTTAAACATGTGATAATCATCAGTATTCATAAGCTTTGAGCAAAGAAGTGGAGGAATACCAATATTCTTCATTTAAACCAAAATTAATCTTGGAAATTGAAGCTAATTATGTTTGTTTATCTTACATCAAGGGTCTGGAAACTTGTTTGAGGTTTAACAGTATTTTATATATACTTTTTATTAAAGTTACAGGTAAAAAGAAAATAAAAGCCAAAATTCGAATGTTTCAATTTGTGAATTGGATCACATATCTTGAATTAACATGCAAAGTTAGGATTTTAGTATGAAAATGATGATACGTCTTTCTGGGGTTAGAAAGGCGGGTCGTCACATCTAGCAACAACATTTTTCAATACATAGTTTTCATGAGCTAACTAAAAACCTGCCTAACTCAATAATCTTCTGTATTTTGTTCTACCTGACCTTCTAGATGCAATTCTACTCACATAGGGGTTAAGTAATTTATATTCACAGTTATCCTACCCATAATATACCAAAATGCAGTTATGGGCGATAAATGAAGTGAATGTGAAAACATAGCATACATAATAACCGACTAAGTAAACACTGTAGGATCAATTTTACCCTAGAGGGGGGTGAATAGGGCTGTCAATGGATGCCCGAAAAATCTGAAATCCGTCCGCATCCGCATCCGAAAAGCGGAAAGTATCCGATATTCGAAAAAAGGATGCGGATGCGGATATGAAGACATCCACATCCGAAAATTATCCTTTTGGTTTTTATCAAGATTATAGTTCAAATTATGTGTATTTTAGTGCAATGAAAGATATTCATTTACAATTTGTTAAGTTGGTAGTTTATATTATATGTAATTAATGCTTATTAACTACTCGAAACCTATTACTATCATCGTATTTTTTAATTTTTAGCACTTTTACAATCAATGGGATTGAAAAATATTTATGTTAAACTAAAATGTTCTTTTATAATTCTTGATTTATCGATCTTAGCGGATAAGATAATTATGTGATATCCATTCGTATCCGCGGATGCGGATATCCGATATCCGAGATTTTCGGATGCGGATGCGGATGCTGATATGACACTATTCGCATTTGAAAACATTCGTTGACAGACCTAGGGGTGAATAGAGTGACACTAATAATTACAAAAATTAATGCAAAAGTATATAAAATAATCGCAGCACTGATCATAGTAGAATAATAGCAGCATAGATAATAGCAGAATACAAAAAGCATAAAATAGAAACATAGATTTACCCAGCTTCGGCAAAATCCTGCCTATGTGTTGCCACCAAGATTTCTACTAGAAATTAAGTAGTCAGACGCTTACACACGTAAACTCGCAACACCTGCTATCGACTAACCTAACTCTAGCTCAATACCCTACCACAACTCAGCCACTGAGTTGCGAATTCACGAACTATACCACCGTAGTTCGTCCCCTAGTCACACGACTAGAAAATTACAAAAGTTTAAAAGGAAAATACAAGGTAAAAAACAATTTAAAACAATAAACACTAATTTAAAATTATTGAATCCCAAATATAAAGGAACCGGCCCTATTAGATATGTATGATAAAAATCCCCTTTTCTCTTTTTATTTCAACGGCCCATTCCTTCTTCTTTGTGAAAAATGGCCGCCTTCACTTTTATACTCGTTCGTCGAAATTTATAAACTAGGGATTTTGTAAATTAGAAGCCGCCAACTTTAGTTGATCAATCAAATGATATTTTCATGTTGCTACTTTGTCGATTTGTACACAGCTGCTTCAATCAAGTCAAGTTCAATTGTTGCGTGAATTGGTACGTTCGTTCCTTTTTCGATTAATACTATACTCGACGTTGATTCGAGTTGAATGATTATTTTTTGTTGTTATTGCTTGAACTTGAATGCCTTTGAAAATACCGATGATGTCACGGGTTTTATATGATTGAAAACCCTAAATTTTCGACCGACTATAATGTTTGAATTTGTATGATATTTTTAAGCTGGCAATTCGATTATTCTTGAATGATTGTGATTTCTTTAGACTATTTCAATTTCGTATATTTTGTTACTTGATTCTCACGGTTTCGATTTTGAACTTGCTTGATTCCTTGGTCATCATGACTTTGATTCTCTGTTGACTTTTGTTATTTGATTTTGAAAAGTGCTTGACTCTCTAACTAGTTTGCTCACGACTTCATTTGTGTTCTGCTATTACGTTTTTTTAGAAAATGCCGACTTGAGATCGACTGTATTTATTCCTGTAGTGTTACGGTCTGATATGCTAGCTCGAGTTACTTGATCATCGTTACTTATGCATTCGAACCCTGTTAACCGAGTTATCCTTTGCATTATATATTTTCAGGTTTACTTGATCATGTTGCCTATGAAACTGTTTGTATTATTGCTTCATTGAGTCTGTTTCATTGGGTTGTATCACCATATATGTATGATTCTTGATGTTGTACTTCAATATGTTGATGATTTGGAATTTTCTTGCATCCTCAAGTGTGCATTGTATATTTCCATTTGCAGTTTATTCTGGTCATTGCATTGCTTTGACTCATTTCTAGTTTGCATTGTGTTGTATACATGTTACTTTGAGCCAGTACATATAAACTCTTTTTATTCATACAATATATGTCAATGGTCTTTGTGCAGCCTTCTTTGGCTAGACATGCATTGATTTTAAAAAACTGCCTTCATGTGTCTGCATGTCATGACCATGCATTGAACTTCATGTTGTCTGCATTTGCATGTATACTTAACTTGCTCCTTTGGCTGTTGAGTTGTATGCATTCCTGAAGTCTTGATACATTTTAGTCTTCATGTACATTGATCATAGTCACTTGCTTCGGGGCAGTTTGCATACAGTCTTTGTTGTACATGATTGCATGTTTGGGTTGAGTTGCATCTTTGAATCTGGTCTTGGCCTTGCTTTCTTTGTAGTTTGGTTGCTCTAACCAGTTCATTGAACATGTTATATTGATGTTGAGCTGGTCTCATTTACTGGTGCAATTTGAGTTGCCTTGCTTATTAATCTGGTTGAAATTTGTGCTTTGCTTGCCTTGAGTAAATGTGCACTTGACCTTCTTGTTCGAGTCATGTAAACTTGTTGTATACTTGCATATTTGTTCATGTATGTATATATTCATGTTATACTGCTCTCACTTCGAGTTGCTTTAAGTCTGGTCATTGTCACTCCTTCTGAGTTGCGGTCTGAAGTAATTTGGTTGCCATTGAATTTTGATGTTGTTGCCATTCAGTCGTGCTTTCACTGACCGGTTTATTGCATTAACCATGCTTGAACCTAATCTTGTTTCATCGGTGCATCCCTTATTGTCATTGTCTTGAGTCTTTTGTAGTTCCATTGGTTGTTGCAATTTTACTATGTAGACTGCATTTATGAAGTTTGCTCATGCATACTTGAGTTTGTATTTATTATTGATTTGAAACTTGTGATCATTTGAATTTGTACATTTGGATTCCACTTGTGTTGAATCCAGCTTATAGCTCAAGTTTGACCTTGTGCTAGTATTGCGATTTTATTTCTATTTCACTTGAGTTGAACCCGGCTTTTGATTGGGTTTGACCTTCTCCTCACCTCCCCTGCAACTTTATCAAGTGTATATCGGTGTGCACGGCCTTGTGGCATGTACAGTGATTCATTGTGCATGCCACAACCTGTTCATGTTTGATGAATTCAAAATTGAATGATGATGAACAACCCAAATGACTAAGGCAAATAATATTTTCAAAAATCGCATTTTATTTTACACGGTAAAAAATGTTTCTTTTTCAATCTTACTGCGTCGGTATTTTCTTTACAGATAATTCAGATGCTGGATTTAATCTGGAATAGAGTTGAAGATAAAAACAAGTGAATAAGTGATATGTAGTGAGATGCAAATGTAAATTGAAAACTGTGATCTAGTCAAATTTGTATTGTAATTGAAATTGTGTATACATAGCGAGAACTCAAATTTTTACTATTCAAAATTGTAATAAATATTTGTTTGAATAAAATATCTGTTTGAATATAAATTCACTGTTATTTATTTTAACCAGCAAATATTTATTTAGTAATGTGAAAATAAAATAGTACAATAAACAAATGCATTTAAATGAATATATATATATATATGTTTATTATCATCAAACAAAAATCATATACTAGCATATTCAACAATCTCCCCCTTTTGACGGTAACAAACATATACTTAAGATTTTGAATTTATTGAATGTATTTGATCATTCAATTTGCTCCCCCTATTTGAATGCTCCCTCTCTACACAAAGCTCCCCCATTATACATGCATGAAAATAAATAAAAGTGAATAAATGAACCTAGATGCATATAGAAAATAGAAAATAAAATATTTGACCTTTATTTACCAAAATCTCAACTTTTCTCTACCCTTTGGTTATCAGCAAAAGTGTAACAGTGTTAGAAAAATAGAGATAATGTGGTAGACATTAATACAACATTAATGCCCAATCGAGTATAAATATTAAATTTCAATAAAAAATCAAACAAAAATCATAAATACTCTGTTATGCGCATATTCCACTTTTAGAATGATAGAGATGATGCAAAGCTATATAGTTGTTTCTATTTGTGGTATATTTATATCAAGAATTTGAATATCTACTAACCATGCATAACCGTTAGGACTTTTAAATGAGATTAGTAGTATTTCCATTTAAAAAAAATGAATTCACGTATCTTCTAACCATACATAACCACAAGGACTTTCAAATGGGATTAGAATCAACTTGTCTATTTAATTAATCAATTTTGATATGCGTTCCACATAAGGATAACCATGAGGACTTTTAAATGAGAGTGAATACTTTGGATGTTTTTATTGCTAAAAATATAATAAAATGAAAAACTAATGATTTCCCATTTAAAATACCACATATTGACAAATTATGTTGAATTTTGATGAGTGATAGTCGATAGAAATATGGTAGAAATAGAGATGGTCATGGAATTTTTACCAACAAAAAGTTTTTATAACTCTTATTTAAATTGCTAAAGAAATTTACTAAGTATACCGTCTCAAGTTATAATATATGATCAATATCAACGCTCATCACTTTTTTAATCACTGTTTATCTTTCCGATAATCAGTAGGGAGTCAGATTAGTTAGTGTAGTCATTTAAAAATCAAATCCAAAATAATTATCAAATTTTCTAAAAATGACTAATCTGAAACTAGGTCATCAAAAACGATTTTTTGGAAGGGGTTTTATAAAATTAAAATGTCTGCTAATTGAAAATTATTTGAGACAAAAAAAATGCAGATATTTTCTTTTAAAATGATGCAGCTATTGAATGTCTCAACATAAATCACTTTCCACTAGTAATTTTTTCATCAACTAGTGTTATCTGCATCCGAATTTCCTTTTGACTCAAGATTATTATTAGTTGGAAGTTATAGACCAGACCGTGAAGTGTGCGACAAAATATATCAAATTCATTATTTAAAGCTTTTAAATGAAATTGAATTGAAGTCGTATGAATAAACAAACGATGACCATAGTGTTTGATTTAGAAACAAATATATCCACGTGAATCATGAGTAATCATCAATCAAATCTATATGAACTAATTCAAAGTCTCTAGAAGTACTTATTGTATTCTCGGCATAAAAATATAATTGGCCAACAATTTTGAAAAAAAATCAAAATCATAACTAACTAATTTAATTCAGATTATGGTGCAGATTATCACATTTAATATATCGTTCAAGATAGATGTACCTTACCTATTTTATCTTTGCCGATAATATTGCTATGTTTCCCATAGTGATTCTGCCACCTTTATACTAGGCTAAGGAACTTTGATTTGTCTCCCATTGTGCTCCTGGAACATCCAGAATCCAGATAACACTGTTGTTGTTCCTTAGCCTGCCACCGCATCTACATGAGAAAAGATTTTTGTGACATATTTGTTTTATAGGTCCATTGATAGTTAGTGGCAAACAATTTTGAAAAATATGTTTGAGTAGACCTAAAGCTATTTAAATTCGTTTCTTTCGGCACCCAAATTTGTTTAACTTTAAGAGATTTTATATTTGTGCCTTTTGGAACCCAAATTGGAATGGTTTTTACGTGTTTGGATCTATACCAACAAATACTCTGATTGTGTCCAGATTTTCCATATATTGTGCACTTTGAACTGGCTTGATTAATTTCATTTCTATCACGTTCTGATTGATTATACCCAAGACCATATCTAACCGTATTAATATTTTGTTTCCCAAATAGCATATTCAATGATCTTTCACTTTTTGAATATTTTCCTAAAGTCGCAGACAGTTGTTGGACTTGCATTTTGAGAGATTCATTTTCATTTAATAATTCTGTGCACTTTTTAATAGAATTTTCTCTTATAGTATTTTCACTTTCTTTCAAAATCAGAATTTCATTTTCAAGTTATTTAAATTTAATTTTTGATTTTTTAATTTCTTCTTCGAATGTTGGGCACTTACCACACTTAGGGCTCTTGCTTTGATAGTTTTTAACTATTTGATCAAGCTGTTTAATTAAATCTATCAAAGTATCTCTTTGTGATTCAATTTTAGCACATTTGTCCCTTAGTCTTTAGAAAGAGCCATTTACTTCGTGAAAATATATAAGTAATTCTGAGTGAGTAAGTTTTGATACCTCACTTGGCTCGTCGTCGTCATCACTATCAGTTATATCATCTTGAAGGCACATATCTGCTTTTTCGTTCTCACTGCCAGTGCTTTTATCATTTTCATCTGTATCATCTCTAGCGGCTGCAAAACTTCTCCTTCTCTATTTCTTTCCATAGCTAAATCGATTTTGAGGACAATTTGGTTGGATGTGACCAGGTTTATTGCACTTGTGGAAAATGATCTCTTGCTTGTCTGAGTTTTCTAGTGCTTTGGCTGTTCTGCTTTTTAATTGTTGATTTAGAGCTGGATTTCCGTATTTTTGATTCCACCTTTTGAATTTCTTTATTAATAGCTCTAGCTCAGCGGCTCCGTCGTCGTCGTCATCTCTTTTTGTTGTTCCTTTAAGAGCTATCGATTTCTTTTGAGTATCACCTCCTTCACGCTCTTCCTTGAATTTCATTTCTGGCTCATAAGTGGTGAGATTTCCGATGAGTTCTTCAACTTTAATTTGTTTCAAATCTTTTGATTCTTGAATGGCAGTGACTTTGGCTTCAAAATTCCATGGAAGGACTCTGAGGATTTTTCGAACTATTTCCAACTTTGTGTATGATTTTCCAAGAGCTTTTGATTTGTATACGATATTGGAAAATCGTCCGTACATCTCTTTGACATTTTCTTCCCTGGCCATTATGAAATTCTCGCATTCGCTATTTAGCATGGCAAGGCGAGATTCTTTTACTTGAGATGTTCCTTCGTGAGTTACTTCGAGTGTGTGCCATATTTCCTTCGCAGTTAGACAATGTGAGACACGATTAAATTCAATTTGATCCAATGAACAAATAATAGAATTTATAGCTTTAGAATTAGCATTCTGTAGTCTATTTTCTAGATTTGTCCATTGATCCATTGATTTATCTATTTCTTGATTATCTATAACTATAGTTGGTGCTCTATAACCTGTCTCAACAATATTCCAAGCATCAATGGTTTTCAGAAAAATTTTCATTTTTATTTTTCCAGTAAGCATATTCACGACTAAACATTGGTGGTCTAACTAGTGGACTGACCCTCATCAAAAACATTATTAAAAGAAGCCATTTTAAAAATTCAAAATTTTAAAACAAAAATTGGTTTTAGAAAAATAAAAATTTTAAAACAACAATTGACTTCTATTCCTAGCTCTAATACCACTTGTAGGATCGATTTCACCCTGAAGGGTGAATAGGGTGATACTAATAATTATAAAAAAAATATTGCGAATGTATATAAAATAATCACAGCACTAATCACAGCAGAATAATAGCAGCACAGATAATAGTAGAATATAAAAAGCAGAAAATAGAATACATAAATTTATCTAGCTTCGGCAAAACCCTGCCTACGTGTTGCCCCCAAGGTTTCGACTTCAAATTAAGTAGTCAGACGCTTACACACGTAAACTCATGACACTCGCTATCGGCTAACGTAACTCTATGCTCAAAACTCTGCCACAACTCAGCCACTGATATGCGAATTTTCGAACTACACCACCGGAGTTCGTCCTTAGTCACACGACTAGAAAATTACAAAAGTTTAAAAGCAAAATACAAAGTAGAAAACAATTTAAAACAATAAATCCTAATTTAAAATTATTAATGCCCAGATATAAAGGAACCGACCCAATTAAATATGTGGGATAAAAAAAATCCCCTTTTTTTCTTTTTATTTCAATGGCCCGTTCCTTCTTCTTCGTGAAAAATGGCTACCTTCTCTTTTATACTCGTTCATCCAAATTTATAAACTAGGGCTTTTGTAAATTAGAACCCGCGGACTTCAGTTGATCGATCAGATGATGTTCTCACGTTGCTGCTTTATCGATTTGTACATGGTTGCTTCAATCAAGTCGAGTTCAATTGTTGTATGAATTAGTACGTTCGTTCCATTTTCGATTTATACTATACTCGACTTTGATACGAGTTGAATGATTTTTTTTGTTGCTTGAAATCATATGCCTTTGAAAATGCCAATAATGTTATGGGTTTTATATGGTTGAAAACCTTGAATTTTGGATCGAATATAAGGTTTGAATTCGTCTGATATTTTTAAGCTGACCAATCAATTATTCTTGAGTGATTGTGATTTCTTTAGACTGGTTCCATTTCGTATATTTTGTTACTTGATTCTCACAGCTTCGATTTTGAACTTGCTCGATTCCTTGGTCATCACGGCTTTGATTCTCTGTTGACTTTGGTTACTTGATTTTGAAAAGTGCTTGACTCTCTGACTCGTTCATTCACGGCTTCATTTGCATTCTGTTGTTACATATTTTTGTTAGAAATTGCTGACTTGAGATCGACTGTATTATGCCTATATTCTTGCAGTCTGATATCCTAGCTCGAGTTATTTGATCACAGTTACTTGTCATTTCAACCATGTTAACTGATTTATCCTTTGCCTTGTGTATTTTTTGGTTTACCTGATCCTGTTGCCTATGAAACTGTTTGTATTGTTGCTTCACTGAGTCTGTTACATCAGGTTGCACAACTTGCATATCCATATAAACTTGCTGTATCACCATATATGTATGATTCATGATGTTGTACTTCAATGTGTTGATGATTTTGGAATTTGTCTTGCATCATCCAGTGTGCATTATATGTTTCCATTTGAAATTTATTCTGGTCATTGCATTGCTTTGACTCATTTCTAGTTTGCATTGTGTTGTGTACATGTTACTTCGAGCCAGTACATATAAACTCTTTTTATTCATACCATATATGTCAATGGTTTTTGTGCAGCCTTCTCTGGCTTGATGTGCATTGATTTGAAAAAACTGCCTTCATGTGTCTGCATGTCGTGACCCTGCATTGAACTTTATGTTGTCTGCATTTGCTTGTATACTTCACTTGCTTCTCTGGCAGTTGACTTGTATGCATGTCTGAAGTCTTGATACATTTTAATCTTCATGTACATTGATCATAGTCACTTGCTTCGGGGCAGTTTGCATACAGTCTTTGTTGTACATGATTTCATGTTTGGTTTGAGTTGCATCTTTGAATCTGGTCTTGGCCTTGCTTTCTTTGTACTCTGGTTGCTTTGACTAGTTCGTTGAACATGTTATGTTGATGTTGAGCTGGCCTCATTCACTAGTATAGTTTGAGTTGCCTTGCTTATTAATCTAGTTGAAATTTGTTCTTTGCTTGCCTTGAGTTGATGTGCACTTGACCTTCTTGCTTCGAGTCATGTAAACTTATTGTATACTTGCATATTTGTTCATGAATGTATATATTCATGTTATACTACTCTGGTTTTGAGTTGCTTTGAGTCTGGTCATTGTCGGTCGTTTTGAGTTGCAGTCTAAAGTAATTTGGTTGCCACTGAATTTTGATGTTGTTTCCATTTACATGTGCTTGCACTGACCAGTTTATTGCTTTCACCATGCTTGTACTTGATCTTGCTTCACTGGTGCATCCCTTGTTGTCACTATCTTGAGTCTTATGTAATTCCATTGGTTGTTGCAGTTTGACTGTGTAGACTACACTTATGAAGCTTGCTCGTGTATACTTGAGTTTGTATTGATTATTGATTTGAAGCTTGTGATAATTTGAATTTATACATTTGGATACCACCTGTGTTGAATCTAGCTTATATCTTGGGTTTGACCTTATGCTCGTATTGTGACCTTATTTCTATTTCACTTGAGTTGAACCCGACTTTTGATTTGTGTTGACCTTGTGCTCACCCGCCCCTACAATTTTATCAAGTGTACATTGGTGTGCACAGGCTTGTGAAGCATACAGTGATTCACTGTGCATGTCATAAGCTGTTCATGTTTGATGAATTCAAAATTAAATGATGACGAACAACCCAAATAACCGAGGCAAATAATATTTTCAAAAATCACATTTTATTTCAAACTGCAAAAAATATTTCTTTTTCAATTTACTGCTTAAGGTGTTTTCTTTGCAAATAATTCAGATGCTGGATTCAATCTGGAATAAAGTTGAAGATAAAAACGAGTGAATGAGTGATATGTAGTGAGATGCGAATGTAAATTGAAATTTTTGATGCAGTCAAATTTGTATTGTAATTGAAATTGTGTATATACAGTGAGAGCTCAAATTTATACTATTCAAAATTGTAATAAATATCCATTTGAATAAAATATCTGTTTGAATATAAATTCGGTGTTATTTATTTTGTCCAGCAAATATTTATTTGGTTATGTAGAAATAAAATAGTACAATTCCAAATACATTTAAATTATTATATATATATGTTTATTATCATGAAACAAAAATCATATATTAACATATTGAAGTGGATTTTTTTTTTTAGTCAACATCTATGTCTTCCTGCTCCAGCGACATTTGCGTTCCATCCCGTTGACCTTTTCTTCTCCCTTCCGTTTCGCCTCTCTCCTCACTCCATGCCTGACTCTACTTCGCTTCCCCCCTCTTTATCGCTACGCGCTTCCCCCTCTTCTACCAGATCTGGCCGCGTGTTCAAAGTCCAGTCGTCCCTCACCGATAGCCTCATGCCTCCAAACCTGTCCATTGCTGATTTCCCTCCTCTCCCTTCATCTGGTCCGGCTTTAGTTGCGAATTCTTCGCCAGTCAGTCCATCGGTTCTAGGTGTTGTGAATAAGGCTGCGTCCACTTTGCTGTCGTTACCTCCCCTTGCTTGCGGTGGAAGATCTGGGTCTGATGTGAATGTGAATAGTCAGGCAGGTTTCGTTGGTTCAGGTACTAATGGTTGTGTTACCCCTGTCGACTGTGATTTTACAGTTCGTGAGCCTCGTCCTAATAACGGTGACAATGTAAGTAACCACGGCCCAATTTGTGATGTGGAGAAGCTGATAGTGAATGTTGTGAATGATGATGGGGGTAATGTTAGTTTGCCTGAGTGTTTTCTGGGGAGAGAATCGGCTGGCAATCAATGTTCTGGTCAGTGCACACTTGGTGCTTGTGATAATGCCCCAACGAAATCTGTTCCAATTCCCAGTTTGGCTGGCACTGATGTTTCTTTTCCAGCTGCCTCTATTGGCTCCCGTCCCGTTCTGGAGCGCCCTGGTCCAACTCCGCCTTCGATGCCGAACTCCAAAACTTGGTCTTCCCTATTCTCGTCCTTGCCTCGGAATGCGGGTAACTACATTCCGATTGATTTTGAAATGGTCGAAGTAAATGGAGTAATGATCCCTCCCCCTTCTGTTTTGCAAGCCGGTGTGGATTTTTGGGCTGATCATTTAGTAGGTTTCTTTCTTGAATCTACTTACCGAATAAAAAATGTGACTTTAGCTCTTCGGAGGGCATGGAAGCTTCGTGGTAATTTGGATGTGAAGCTGATTGACTCCATGTACTATCTTAAGTTTTCCTCTCTTGAGGATCGTCGGATTGCTCTTGACGCTGAGCCCTCATTCTTTGATGGTAGGCCTTTCATTGTTACTCCTTGGACCCCAACTGTGGCAAGTGCACGTGAACAAGTTCTTACTATCCCCGTGTGGGTATTTTTCTCTCAGATTCCCTCTGCTCTTCAACCGCTTATTGGTCTGAATTGGCTAGCCTGTAACGTTGGAAAATTAAAATGTTTTGACTCAAACACAGTGGCTCGTGATAAGTTGATGTATGCTAAGGCTCTTATTGAAATATCCCCTTTCAAGCCTCTCCCATCCTCTATTTCTGTCCAACTAGCTGTTGGTCATGTTGAGGTAGTTCGTGTTCGCTACGGTTGGGTTCCGGAAATCTGTTCATCATGTCACTCCTTTGGCCACCTGGCTACTGCCTGCTTGCATTCGGAAGCCGTCGCGGATGCTCCGAAGATCCCTTTGCCTCGCCCCCCTCGTAGGATTTGGGTCCCCAAGGCTACATCCCCTGGTTCTCTGATTTCCCCTTCATCGGCTGTTCCATCTGCTGACTTGCCTCCGTCGCCGATGGTTAGGCCTGATTCTGTGGTTGTTGTTCCTGATCCTGGTTCGTCGCCGTTGCCTGTCGCTTGGGATGAGCCCGAGGGGTGTTGGATTGATCCCATCTCTGATATGAGATTTAACCCGGTCAATGGATCTTTCTTCCGGTTTGTTTCTGATGATCAGCAGGACCTTCGTTGCCTTCGCTACAAACCTTCAGGTGATTCCTTAGTTCTTGATTTGGATGGGTTATATGCAAGTTCGAATTCTGCGATGCTAGCTGATATTACCTGGGATCGTTCTTTTATCTACTCCTCTGATGCTATGGGTTATGATCCGCGTCTTGCTCTTCTTTTCCGACCTTTTGCTGGTTTTTGTGGATCCATTCCTCTAGTCGCTTCTCTGGTGGATGGATCTGATGTGATATCTTCCTCTTCGGAGGAGTGCTAGTTTTTTTTTCTTCTTCCTAGTTTTAGTTACGGTGACATATTTGTCTCGTACCTGTGCTGTATTTTCTGTATTATCTCTTAGTAGTTAAGGTGCTTTACCTTACTCCTGTACTTCAACTTTATTACTTACGTAATAAATAGTGGACGGTCCACTATAAAACCGGCTTGCTTTGCAAAAAAAAAAAATCATATATTAACATATTCAAGAAACCCGAAACATAAACATCCGTAATTAAAGTTCTTGTATATATTTTCTTAATGATGTGTGGTTAATACCCTTAACACTTTAATTTAAACAAGGAAATCATCTCTTTGTATTTTCAAAGTATAATATCATTTGTAAAACCCTTTTTATATTGCCATATACATGATTGAAAATGATATAAGAACTGTCACTTTTAAAACATTTTAATTTGATCAACGTATACATCATCTCTTATCGACGTTGCTACTTAAGGCTCCCTCTCTATTTAAAAGCCTTTGAATTGAAACATGCGGCATTATGCACCTCGTCATCAATGATGATGTTGAGCTTTAAGGACATAAGTTATCTGCCTACTTTCTTGCTTGTATTGGCATCATCGACTTCAGCGACATGATAAAGCAGCAACTTGATAAGGCGGTAACTCGATAATGCGACCTCATGATAATGCGGCATCATAAAGCATGTCGACATTATCCAATGCTCGACGACTCCTCTCCTCTATGTTTCAAAACTTGCGGCGTGGTATATGAATGCCGCCGCCTTTTTAACCTTGACGAGCTTGAAACTACTTCGCACTGTTGAAATAATGCAATGTGCTTATCCCTCGACGATGTCGAAGATTAAGGCGCAACAATGTCATAAAGGGGAGTGGCATCATCGTAAATATCAGTAAAACTGCATTTTCACTTAACAAAGTATGCTCTTTTTACCAAATCTTCTCTATTTGTCAAAACATGGTTGGGCATTACAATTTTTTTGATTTATTTTTAGTATTTTTGCCACTCTTATATTTCCACAGTTCACAAATATGTTAGCAAATTAATTTCACTAAATTAATTAATTAATTAACCATTTAAATAACATTCTTGCATTTTAAATTCATGTCTCTTCCAAAATAAGGGGAAAAATCCAAGAAAATCATATAAATTTCAAAATGATGATTTTTCATTATATAAAAATCTTGGTTCGAACATCAATATTTAGTTACTTAACTAAATTTAAAACCTGAGTTAACCTATCTTTCTTCATATAAAATTCATAATATATTCCCCGTGCATTAAAAATTATGAAAATTAAAATCCATCACCAAAATAAGGTTATACACAACATATTCAAAAATCGTGATATTTGGATATCATTTATTGTAGTTTTACCCTTAAAACCTAATTAATCAACCTTGTAAAATACTTATAACTTTAACACTTAAATTAAAACATGGCACACATCAACCATTGCATATCATCCACATTCATACATTCGGTTTTAAACCTAAACCGAATTAAATCAGTCAATACAAAACTAAATGAGATGGCATAGATCATTGTTCGCCTTGGTTTGATAATGGATTGAGATTTGAATACTACTTAATCTTCCTAGCTTTCCTTCTTGAATCTCTACTCGAATTCTGACTTATGTTGTGATTAATGGTCGGCCTAGCTTAAGCTCTTTGATTGTTTTAATTTATGAAAACTTGAATAGAATGGAATAAGGGTTTAGGGGTTATAAGATCTATCTATTCCTATTTTACCCTTTTCCTATTCAAATATGTGTTTAAGTTATAAAAACGAGCTTATAGATTTATTTGGTTAAGGCATGGCCTTACTATTTTCAAATCTTAATTCCCTCATCTCTCTAATCATCACGTTATTCTATTTAATTTATCTAATTAACTCTCTTAAATAATATTAATTAAAATTAGAGGTGTCATAGAATATCCCAGATGTTAGATATAGACGCCATATTAAAATGTTTAATGTGGAGTATATATGATGGATTCCTTATGCATTGCAATGGTATGTTGTCTACTACATCATATTTTGCTTATGTAATTGGTACATTAAGTGAAAGTCAAATCTTAATTAAGATTAGTGAATGATAGTTATGAGTATTCTCGAGTATTTGTGAAATACTAGAGAATTGTTTATACAAACAATGAATTCCTTGTGAAGGAGTTTTCAGACTCGAACTTCTTAAGTGATACCAAATATAGTATGTCAATCCTATATTCATGTTCAACCTTAGTTAAGGAGCTTTAAGTTGTACATGTTACAAAATGAATGGTCATGGCCAACTCAACCAAAAGACTAAGTACATCGTCCTGAATAGCACCGCGATAAAAGCAGTATATATAAATGCGTAAATTTATAACTAACCAAGGGGTGATTCCAAAAGTTAAGAATACCATAATTGTTTATGATAACAATGTCACGATATAGATATCAAAAGAACCTAAGGCCTACATGAAGTCAAGAAACATAATCTGAAATTTACACAATAAAAGTAGTTTATAAACGACGAAGAGGTGTTGATTGGCAGAGTAGATAACAAAAACAATATAGCATATCCATTTACGAAGGGACTAACTCGATCAGTTCTGAGTAAGTCGTCGAAGGAATGAGTTTAAGAATCTATAATTGGTCCTAAACGTAAGTGGGTGATTAACGAAGTTAGTGGTATAGGCAATTATGTAAGTTGTTACGTATATCCAGCTTTGTAATCATCTTGTTTAGTGTTTGTTTTCTTTTATATCCTTTGTTATATTATGAAACAAATAATTAAGTTATCAATCTAAAGCGTATAATAAAGAAAATATTAAACAAAATGTTAGTCATTGTAGTTTCAAATAATTGCAATCACGAGTAATTAATCACTATATAAAATAACATTTTATTTTAAATATTCCTAGTAAAAATGGTTCGAGAAAGGATATCGGTACATCTGTTGATACCAAAGTACATAACGCTCTCCCAATATTGGGCAGCGTGTTACTCATGACTACTAAAGGCACAAAGGATTTTGTGTACTTATAGTTCTTAGATAACTATAAAATGACTTGTCAAGAGTTTCATGTTAATCGATAAAGACTAGGTCAAACAGGAAATATTAGTGTGATAATGTTACATGGTTCTCTTGACTTGAGAATATTATGAAACTTCACTTAGATACTCCACTTGATTGTAGTCAAATTGGGGCATGATGATCATTAAGCAACTATAGTTTGGTCTAAGTTAAAGCATTGGAAGTGTAGCACTATTCAATAAAGAATTCGGCTCCTCAGTTGTATGATGTTAATATCAAGGTCAATTATAGTCAACTCAAAGTCAAAATCCCTGACAAGTGTAAAATGGTTAATAATAAATATTATTATTGAACTAAGGACTTTGTTTTTGGACCGATCAAGTTGAATGTGGACTGGAATTTTGATCGGTGCTAAAGTCTGTACATCTAAAAGTGATATAGTGTCGAGGAAAAGAATATATCCAAATTATTGTCATTGTTGATCATGCTGCTCAAAATTCTAGCAAGTATAGGTAGCAAGATGGTTTGATATAGCCTGGCCTAATCCAAGCAACCTAGCACATCATAGCTGGCCACCTTATGCCAGCCTAAACTCTGTCTGGCCTAAGCCAAACCATACTCAGCAACCCTTTAGATCTATTATCGGTTAGCTTAACTTAAAATGGCTTTAACAACCAACTCATCAGACAAGGTCCAACTGAACCGTGACCCATCTTTGGTCCAGCTTCATTACAGCCAGTCTTTTATCAATCCCAAGTAGTTGGTTCAGTCAACCCATATTCAACCCAGCACAACCCTAGTGGCTTGGTCCTTAGCAATATTCGGCTTTCTTATATAAGAGACCGTCCAACACAGCCCAGAAGAAGCTACTTGCCCGCCTTGCCACATGGACATGCAAAAGAAAACAAAAATTCATGCAGCCAGTCGTACTAAGTGATGTAGCAGATATGGAAAAAGCATGCTTATACATGTAGCACACCATTAACATTAAATGCTCATTAAATGCCTAACACGTACCTGGTACAGGGTGACAATTAGCATACTTTCAGCCACACATTACGTACTACCTTTATAGCCGTCATCCATCAAGTCCATGCAAACAGATCGATGACCAAACACATTTAACGTCTTTTTTCTACGCAATTTCATCCATTCATCATCCATTTTAACTACTATAAATACCCCATGGTATACATAATCAAAGGGGCTGGATTTTCATTTCTGATTACTCTCTCACATCTTAGATTTCACCCCTCACAGTAAAATAACACCCTAAGCTCTTAAGATTAGCAACATTTTAGCTTTAAGTATATAATTCTTATTATTTTCTTATAATTTCTTCTAATTTGAAGAGAAACATAGTAAAAGATCTTCATAGTAGACATAGGAAAGCTTGGTCGAACCACTTTAAATGTTTGTGGCATTAACTTTAAATTTTTTTTCTCATCGTTTTGCATATTTAAGTCTAGTGATTAGTAAGTAACCTCTGCTTTCACAAACGTGTTCCTCTAATTCCAAGGTTAGATAATTTATTATATTTTGGCGCTATAAGCAGGGCCTCCCCAAAAAGATCTCATATTTCTTCACTTTTTTTCTTCTGCACACTATTTTCACGTTTCACCATGTCAAATCCTAATAGTCAAAGTGAACTCATTAACTCTAATGATCATGAAACTAATGATAACACCATTGCTAGTGTTGCAAGCCCCATCCTTGGGCTCAGCAATGACATGTGGAAAAGTGTGATTCACAACTTGAATAATGTGAAAACTCTAGCCCACGAAGTAAGTGAGCTAAGAACGAGGCTGGATGCTCAAACAATTGTGAACTTTGTTCCACTACCACCTTCATCAGTTGAGTTAACTCCTTTCTAACCTATTCTCCCTCATGCCTATGACCTCATGAACACCACCAAGACCTGGGTAGAGTGATGCCTTAAACCTCTGTTGTGGAAGTTCATGCCTATCCGAGAAGATATGATGTACATATGCCAAGTCACGCTATTAACATTGACTCGAAGATAGCCATGCATGGAGAGCCATGGCATCATATCTCTCCTTTAGCACAATGAAGATCGGCTTTTGAATACCTTTAGGTGAAAAATAGAGCTTGATAATTGAGGTTTGAGCGTCTTAGCAAGGGTGTCTATGCCATCGGCAGAGAGCCAAGGGCCCTATTGGTGCACTCTCGATCCCATAAAGGTGCCGCCAGGCTTAGATCAAAAGTGGGACGGGCTGGTCAATCACGGTAAACCTTTGTGTAGAGGTGGGGTCTCCTACTCTAGCTTGCCATAATTACCATCACTCTTTATCACCTCACCGTCACCGATCTCCCACTCCATAAAGACTTCGACTAAATCCACGGCTAATCGTTGGTTGGACCATCCCACAGCAGGTCGACGTTGCCCTTCGGGAGGAAATGAATATCTTTCTCTAGCAAATCAATAGGATGCATGCCCGTAATGTCGAGGGTGAATTTTTGTCTGTTGACAAGAATGGTAATCCATTTTTTGAGAAAATCCTAAACACTTACATCCATATGTGGTATGCATTGTCGCCAATTGATAAGTACGATGGAGTGTCGACCCATCAGATCACATCACTACATTTAACTCCATCACCCGTGTCAGCCAGCTTTTTGTCCCAGCAAAGTGCCTACTTTTCCCTTCCATTATAATATCAATGACCTCCTGCTAGTTCTTACACTTGCAACTAGAAAACATCCGTTCCAGGGACCAGCTATGTGTAGACTTCAAGACCAGATTCTTCACTTCAAAGAACCATGTTATAATAGCTAACAAGACTAGGTAACACCAGACAAAGGCTGATTTAAAGTCTTCAATCGTATGTGAATCGCATCAACAAAGAATCCACCCGGGATAGGGGTGTTGACAAGAATAGTCTGGTCATGGCCCTCGGTTTGAGGGTCAAGTAAAAATCAAGAATGTGGAAGGAGCTCCAAAAGACCCAATTACATCCCTAACCGACTTCTTTTAATAAGCGAATGTCATTATAAGGATGGAGGATGCAGATATCTCTGACAGCAATAATAAAACCCGACGTACTACTCAATTCAGTTCTCTTGATAATAATGACCATTGACCTAATGGCCGACAGAACAACACCAAGGGGTTGTAAAGATAGACACCCAATATATGTCAAGGTATGTGCACTATTCTACTTTGAATAAAGACATGGATACAGTATATCTCACAACTTAGGATTGGGTGCAACTTCAAAGAACAAACACCACCAGAGGTGGAAGAATGGAGGAGCTTTGTGATAATGGAAAATATTGCCAGTTCCATCAGATTCATGGTTGTTGACTGGTTTTTTAACCCAGCGGAATTCAAAAAGAGTTATAACATTCAAATAAAATGCGAATGACTCAAAACATGGCTAGAAGATCTAGAAGAACATAACAAATCAACCCTGGGAATTTGGGAAGAACATAAGACAAGTGTTTTGATTGGCACCAATCCGATCTAATTAGATCGATACTGATCCAAATTACCGAATCATAAGTACTCCAACCACCTTGCACTATGTCCCTACATCACTTCAAATCTTATCAACCAAATTTGATACCATTCCAAGCATCTAAGTTGAAGGAGTCAAGACTTGTTCTATGCAGGTTCCAGTTTGATCTAACCTACTAGCGATTCATCGTCAAAGCAAGTCAACAAGTCATGAAACTACAATTGAAGCCTCGCTGGCAGATAAGGAAGCTTGTGGGATGAAAGTTGCAGAAGAATTACTCAACTATTTAGATTGGTTCCGATTCGATCCAATTGGCTCGGCATCGATCCAAACAGTTAGCTTGGTTTTTTTCCAAAAATTCATGTACTGCTTCATAGTGATGATTAGAAGCCTCTTGTGCTCTGGTTTCGATCCAAATGCTCTTGAAATTCTATAAATACCATCCTACCATCAACAGAAAGGAGGTTGATGCTCTGGTCACCAAAGCAACTTTGTGTCGTAGATTCTTCGACCTTCTTCTCCCTCATAATGGTTGCCATAAGACAATTGAAATCCATCCTTTTGTCTAAATCAATGGTGGTCTGATCTCTCTTCATTCAACTGTTAGAATTGTAATCAATTTGTACTTGTGATCAATAGTCAATCCAATAACAAAAGTTACAAAGTGGACATAGGCTTCGTTAACAGTCGAACCACTATAAAAATCTCTTATTCGTTTACTTTTTCTATGATTTACTATTGTTTTTTCTATTTTATTTTCCTTGATAAACAAGGTTGGTGCTTTCATACTCGATCATGATCCATTTTTTGGGTTAACATTTTGGAGCTTTCATTGAGAATCCAACTCAGGGATTAGATCTAGCTATCTACTTTGAATCAGATAGGTTTAGAAGTTAGACCATCAATTGTTGTTTGGAAGAATTGCTGTTGAGAACCAATGGCACCAGGAAGAAAGAAAATGACTTTCGAAAGATCCATAGGAGCTACCATTGTTGGAAATGAAACAAACCCCCGGCAAATTGAAGTTAGCATTCCCAAGAATCCGCAGCTAGAAGTTAATTCCGTTAATCAGATTCCAGGATCCTCTATTAAGCATGAAATTGTCACTAGAGATAAATTAAATAAAATGGTTGATGAAATCAATCAGAAGATGGAAAATAGCCAAAGAGATCTAATGGACAAACTGAATGCCCTATTGACCTTGCAGATTCATGTTGCTCCGAGAACTATAACGGAGCCTGCGACTACCATGGAACAAGAAAACTCTTCCATTTTTGGCCTAAAAAGAAGGATCGGGAAGCAGCCATAGGAAGGAGTAATAGATGGAACCGTGGAATCAATGTAGAAGGAAATATAAGCATTCTGCTAATCGTGAGGCAACCGGCTACGAATTTAAATCTAGGGGCAAAGACCCCACGGGAAGATATAGTCATGGACCTCTCTCATTCAGAAGATGTTGAGCAGCTTGATGACGGCAAGTTAGAAGGAAATACCAATGCTTTCGATAACACTAGGGAGGTCAATCAGGCCAATCGCAATTTGACGGAACCCGAAGTGAGTGGCTCCTCCAATGACAGGAGAGCCTAGGCATTAGCCCACTCATTGAGATCGTTTGCAAAGCCAGACACTCGGTGTAGTTACTAGCAGCCGACCCCAGATTACTGGACATCTTAGGCATATATTGCAGACATGGTCAAGCGGCTGATGGATGAGAGTAAGGATACAAGGGATGATGAATGAGGATCTGCTTCAAGTCATACTCCTTTCACTGATGATATTTTGAATGAGCAGTATCCCGAGAAGTTCACTATGCCAACTATTCCATCTTATGATGGAACGAGAGACCCGAAATCCCACTTATATAAGTACAATTGGTATATGGATGGAGCGAATGCTTTAGACGCCATTCGATGCAGATATTTCCCAATTTTTCTAGAGGGAATTGCTTCCATGTGGTTCACCAGGCTTCCGCCAACATTCATCTCCACTTTCAATCAACTAGCAACAAGGTTCCTTGATCAATTCAGACTTCATACAGTGCAATCTAAAGATGTGTTGTCCTTTTCTAGTTTGGTCCAGGGACAGAACGAATCTCTAAAGTCTTTCATGAATCGCTTCAATAATGCAGTAACTAAAGTAAGCAATCCAAATGAAGATATGGTTTTCATGGCTATGGTCCGCGCTATCCATCTTGACATTGAGTTCGAAAAGTGGATCAAAATGAAACAACCCACTACTAGGAAGGACTTCAACTAAAAGGTGAGCTAATACTTGAGATTGGAAGAGACACAAGAACTAGAAAGGAATCTGCTAACTTACAACCTGCCAACATTGGACAGAGTGGTTTAGCGGTGAACCAAGATATAAATACCTTTGGGACCACTGGATGAAATGCTTGAATAGATGTTATTCAGAAAAGGCAAAATCAAAATTCCAACAAATGAAAGAGAAGTAGACAAGAAGATGGCCAATGGTTTTATCCGTAATGCGACCTACCCTAAATGGGTATCTAACCTGGTTTTGGTCAAGAAGTCCAACAGGAAATGGCAAACCTATATCGACTATTCGAATTTAAACAAAGCCTGCTCGAAAAATAGCTTTTCTCTGCCTAGAATTGACCAGCTTGTGGATAGGATGGCTGGACATGAACTGCTATCATTTATGGATGCATATTCGAGGTACAACCAAATCATGATGCACGAACCGGACTAAGAAAATACCGGTTTCATTACCGACCTGTGATTATATTGCTAAAAAGCAATGTCATTTTGTTTAATGAATGCTGTGGCAACATACCAAAGGTTAGTAAATGCCATGTCCAAGTGTCAGATCAAAAAACCCATGGAAGTCTATATCGATGACAAGTTAGTTAAATCACGAATAGCTACCAATCACTTAAATAATCTCGCCGAAATGTTTGAAATACATCAAAAATATGGGATGAAGCTCAGTACACTCAAATGTCACTTCGTGGTAGCCTTTGGAAAGTTCTTGGAATTCATAGTGAGTGCTAGAAGCATCGAAGCAAACCTAGAGCAAATTACAGCCCTATGAGAAGTCAAAGCCCCAAAGAACAAGAAAGAGTTACAAAGCCTGAATGGGAAATTCTCAACGCTAAGTCGGTTCATCTCAAAAGCCACTAACAAATGTATACCATTCTTTAATGCAGTAAATAAAGGAAAGATGAATTCGAATGGAATAAGGATTGCCAAACCATGTTTGAAGAGTTGCTTACATATGGAAACCCTGCCAATCCTATCAAAGCTAGTAAACGGAGAGGACTTGTTCATCTACTTAGTCATCTCACCTCACGCATTAGGTGCTGCTCTTATACATTAAGAACCTAGGATCCAGTGACCCGTATACTACATCAGTAAATGGTTCACTAGAGCCGAGAAGAACTATCCAAAACAGGAATACCTAGCATATTACCTCCTGGTTGCATCCAGAAAATTACGATCATACTTTCAAGTGCACTCGATCAAAGTCTTGACAGATCAACCTTTGAAGCAGGTACTGTACCACTCTGAGACCTTTGGACGACTTATCAAATGGAACATCGAGTTAAGCTAATAAGAAATTACATATTGTCCCTGAAGTGCGATCAATGGGCATTATTTGGAAGATTTCATTGCTGAGTTTACCGTAAGAGATAATAAAGAAGAAATTAATTCGAGGATGGAAACACTTTGGAAGTTGTTGTTTGATGGTGCTTCTAACAATTCCTGCCTCGAAGCAAGGGTGGTGCTTGAAACCCCCAAAGGATGATTCGTACGCTACCCCTACGCTTGGAATTCCCTGCAACAAATAATGAAGTGTAGCGCGACGTCTTGATAGTAGGACTAAAAGTCATGAAGGAACTCTGGATAAAAGCCATTCACATCTATAGCGACTCTCAACTAGTCATTTGCCAAGTGAAAGGCGAATATCAAGTTCGTGGGGATAACCTTGCCCCTATACCTATCTAAAGTACAGGAGCTGTTGAACGACATCGAGCATTACACCATGGGTGAATAGAACACGAAGGCCGATTATCTAGCCAAACTGGCTAATACCAGGGAAGCACGGTCATTGGGACTAGTCATGGTTGAAACTCTGACTACTCCAAGCATAAGTGAGATAGAAATGGATTGGATATTTAAAGCAGCTGAAGAACCAAAAACATGGATGTCGTCCATTAAGGACTACTTGCTCATAGGAGCTCTCCCCTCATATAGGAATCAGTGAAAGAAGCTTCTCTTAAAGGCACCCCGGTTCATAATGTAGGATGGGATATTCTACCGATGGGGATTTTCTACCCCCTTGCTCAGATGTATGACCGATAACGAAGTTTAAAGGATCCTGAGAGAAGTTCACAAAAGCGACTGCAGAGACCATACCGGGAGACAAGCCCTTGCAAAGAAAATCCTCTGACACGGGTATTTCTGGCCAACAGTGAACCGTGATGCAGTAGATTATGCCAGACGGTGCGACTGATGCCAAAGATTCAATAAGATCAAAAGAACTCCCTCAACAGAGCTAAGGTAGATGGTTGGCACATAGCCGTTCGGAATATGGGGAATCAATCTAATTGGCGATCATCCATAGCTAAATGCGGGGCTAAATATGTTATAGTTGTCCTTGGCTATTTTACAAATTGGCCGAAGCGGAACTGCTGGCGACTATTATCACAAGGAAAGTTATTAATTCATTACTAAAAATACTATTTGTAGGTTTGGGGGGCCACTGAAAATCGTCATGGATAAGGGGATACAATTCGAAAGCGTCGAGTTCAAAGACTTTTGAAAACGCTTCCGAATCAAGAAAAGCTTTTCCACTGTCATTCATCCATAGGAAAACGTGCAAGTGAAAGTAGTGAATAAAATCATCAAATCCACTATCAAAAAGGGGCTAACTAAAGCTAAAGGAAATTGGGTTGAAGAACTTCCACTCGCACTATGGGCTAATAGGATGACGCATAAATTTGCAACTGGGCACTCTCATTTCGTCTTAGTGCAGGTTCAAAAGCAATGATCCCAATCGAACTAGAAATCCCCTCACATCGAAGAAAAAACTTTAATCAAAGGCGAAACGAGTAGCTCCTGCTCAAGTCGCTCGACATGGTCGATCAAAAGAGAGAAAAGCCGAGCAAAGAACCATCGCCCACCATAAAAGGGTTACATGGTACTTTAACTCCAGAGTTTATGACCGAACCTTCAAAGTGGGTGAAATCGTCCTCAAATGGGTTTATCCTATACCGGGAACATTTTAACCAAACTAGGAAGGGCCGTATGTGATCGTTCAAAATCTAGGGGATGGAACATTCAAACTCACAACCGTTGACAGAATCCAAATTCCCCGAGCATTAAACAACGAATTGCTGTGTCGTTACTTTATCTAAAACCATCTTATATATCTCTTACTTTTCAGCAAATAAGCCTTCTCGGAATGTCGAGGGCAATGTAAATAGGCTAAACTTGCCTAACATTCCTTAATAAAATTGCTTTGCCTTTTGAACCAATAAAACCGTGTTCATAATAGTAACCTGCTGAGTCGTCGGGGTCAAATCGACTCAAAACCATCCAATTGCTACTTGAGATAGTGGAACCGCGCTCAAGTACACTCCACTTACCCACGGGGTCGACGGAAGCAAATCGACTCAAACCATTGGATAGGCGGAACTCGGTCCCTGCCTTCTAAGAACTAGTGTTGGTCCAGTGACGTCGGGAAGGCCCAAATCAAAGCCGTGCATCACATCTTAGAATATGGAACCACATCTAGGAAAGCACAACCTTAAAAGCCGCGCACTCCCATAAGACACACATTACTTCTTAAGCTGTAGAATCACACTCTTGAAACATAAACTCCTCACGTTGCCCGAAGATTGGTAGCATCGAGAAGTTCCAAACCATTCTGTATCGACGGGTCATATCGATCCCAAAAGCTATGCACTACCATAAGCCACATATTACTTTTTGAGCCATAAAATCATGCTCTCGAAGCATAAACTCCTCATGTTGCCCGAAGATTGGTAATGTCGAGAAGTTCCAAACCATTCCAGATCGATGGGTCATATCGATCAAAAAAACCACGCATCCCATAAGCCATACACACTCTCAAAAGCTATGCATTTCATAAGCCATGCACACTCTTATGCACCGATATTTCAGCCGCAATACTGGGAAACTCGTCCATTATAGGAATAACAAGAATCAAACCACTCCCACTATAGGAAGTAACGAGTATGAATAAAATAATGTCAAATAACTACGAGTCGACAGAGAATTTTGATTGTTGACTGATAATATATCTGAAATAAAGCTATGCAAATCACAAGTTTTCGAAAATAGGAACGCAAAATAGGTCCGATTATAGACATCCAAAAAGTCACTCGGATTAACCGGTCATTTGTCATGTGTTTGAAGTAAGCAGCTCCATAAACTGGAGGCACAAACTGATACTCAAAAAAAATACTCGAAAAAAACCAAGTACATCATAGTTTTGCTACTCCAAACAAAGAATTTTGGCGGTACTTACAGGACTAGATAAAGTAGCAGTAAATAAAATAGACATAAGAGCATCAAACACAAATAAGTAGACAGAAAAAGTTACAATCGAAATGTCAACATTGTACTGCTTAGAGCATTTTCTATACAAAGTCAAAACGTGAGGGCCGTACCCACACGATATCGGCCAACAAGAAGGAAAATGCAAAGTTTCTTTATGACAACATTAAAAAGAATAACAAGCACAGACTCTACACATGTACAAAAGGTAATCAAAAACAAAACAATAAGAGGAGGATGGGTCAAATCAGGATGTCTACTCGTCGCTGCCTCGGTCTCCTTTCCCACCTTTAATCTATAGTTTCTCGGGCCTATCCTTGCCCGGGGCACCCTCATCCTCCAAGGCGTGGCCACTGGTGGAACCTCCTTTCCCCTTTTGCTTGCGAGGTCGGTGAGAGCTCTTAGATGACTCCCTCTATGCTTCAACCTTGTCCTTTTCCACTGCAATCATTTGTTTCAGTCTTTGCCTGCTTCGTTTCCGCTCTCTCTAGTTGGCTACCTTGGTCTGCCTGCTCTTGTGCACCAGTAGCTGCCAAGCTCTCCTCTTGAGAAATAGAGGGGTCATCCAAACCAAGCAGAGTTTCAATTTTCTTAGAATGCAGACTAGGCTGTGAGCCTGAAGTAGAGATAACAATTGATGCAGTTAAAATAGAAAAAGATACCGCAGCTCGACGAACTTCGGAGCTCGCTTGAGCATTCACACAAACAAAACATATAGACAGGTCAGCATGGCAAAGCCATTCGCGGGAATCTTAAATGGGACTAGCCCTATATTTTGAAGAGTCTCCATTAAAAATGATTAAACGGGGCACCACACCGTACATGCACATGTAGCGATGGCAGGCAACATATCTAGAAGGCGGCTAATGAGCGAATTGACTTCTTAACGGCACAAGTACATCGTCCTCCAGAATACCGTATTGTGAGCAAATGCTTCGCAACGCCTTGTGTGTAAGAATCGAGGAGGATTTCTCCAAGGGTCCAATAGAACCCTGAAGTTGGGGGAGTGCAATCAATGATGGGGAAACTAGAATTAGGCAGCTATATTGTCCTAAAGTTATAGGGGTAGCAGGTCTAGCCGGGATCAACGACTACTCCGCTTCGGAAGTAGGTGAATTCCCTTCGGTTGACTTGCAATGGGAAGATTTACGCATCATTCTATATATAAAAAATCTTGTGTTCAAAACGATAAGGTGTGCATGATTTCTAAACTATAAACCCTTAACATGGATGATACATGGAATTCGAAAGTTGATCGACGTTTATCAGTCACCGACCAGACTCCAAGCATTAACCATAAGTGTATGCAATGTGTAATCTATGAGAGAATGGGTGCGACGTCCTGAACGATGTGAGTGGATCATTCTGTGTAAATGTCATGTTCACATTGGAAAAAGTAATCCTCATTGGTTGTTTATGTCTTTTCTACTATGCTTACCCGTTACCGTTCGATAATCGATAATGGATCCGTTGTCCAATGCAACACGTAAATCTCTTTCCGTTCCAGGTACATCGACTATGCAATGAAAAGTCCAGTACAAATCAAGTAACTGTGTATTAATGGTTCTAGATCAGGAAGGAAATTACCAGTATAAGTCGATTTTAGTTTCCTAGAAGATGATAACAACCTAAGCTGCATTCAAGACGCTATCCTAAGTTATTATCACCTCCTAGAAAAACCAAGATCAATCCGCATTCTGCGCGATGTCATGCCAGAATCGACCATGAAACTTAGTACAAGCTAATTTTGATTTTGAGAATGATGATAGCAAAGTGTCACGATAAACGGAGCAAAATTGTGGCATTGCTTCGCGAAGAACATCAGACTCGATTTACCACCTTCTTCCCCAAAATCACAATTAAGTCGGATCTTCCACTACGACCATCGCTAATATAACCTAACCAATCAATAACATAGTATTGCGTTGAAACTCACTTCACCAACCTTCACCTTCGAAATTGAGAAGAGTAATGATAAGGTTTTCGATCCTAGATGGCATGAATCACAATACTTCAGATTGGCAATGAGTGGATCAGAGATAGCTTGGGGCACACGAAATCACTATAAAGGAATGGTGGTAGGAGCTTCTAAAGGCAGTGGTTAGCAGCACTAGAAGGGAAGTTCATCGGCAGCGGCATTCTGGTGGTGTCACAAAACAGATCGTTGGAGTAGGGTTGCAACTAGATCGGTTCGGCTCAAAAATGAAGAGTGAGGAAATGGGAGATCCAATTCCACTTACATATTAAAAAAAGAAGAGAACGTTGAAAAATTTTCAAGTACTTGGATTGATGCCGATCCGACCCAATTAGATCGGAACCGATCCAATATATTTACCCCGAATGACATCAAACCTCTCCTGTTTGCCTAATTTGATGTTTGTATTCATCTTGGAAGTTATCGAGTCAAGATCATCCAATAATTACGACTACAGAGTATTTTTACTAAGGATTGAATAGTTAGCATGTGTATCATAGGAAACTACTCGACGACACTAAATACGACCAATAAAGCTCTGCAACGTGAAAACCAGAAGACGAATAATTCCAGAGCACGCCTTGTTTCCAACGAAAACAAGCTTAGGGGGGTTAAATGTTAACCGAGTTTTTTAACCTAGCAGAATTCAAAAGGAGTTAGAACATATAAAATTAATGCGAATGACTCGAAATTTTGCCGAAAGACCTAAAAGAACATAAAAAATCATCCCTGCGAATTTAGGAAGAAAATAAGACAAGTGTTTGGATCGGCACCAGTCCGATCTAATTCGATAGGTATTGATCCAAATTACTGACTTGTCACTACTCCAACCCACTTGAAGTATGTCTCTACATCACTTCTAAGCTTATCTACCAAATTTGATAAAATTCCAAGCATCTGAGTTAAAGGAGTCAGGATTTGTCCTATGCAGATTCCAGTTCGATCGAACCTACTAGTGATTCATCGTCAAAGCAAGTCAACAAGTCATGAAACTGCAAGGAAAGCCTCTCTAATGGATAAGGAAGCTTATGGAATGAAAGTTACGCAAGAGTCACTTAGCTATTTGGATCAGTACCAATCCAAACAGTTAGCTCGGTTTATTTCCAAAATTCATGTGCTACCTCATAGTGATGATTAGAAACCTCTGGTGCTCTGGTTCGATCTAAATGCTCTCGAAATATCATAAATACCATCCTAACTTCAACAGAAAGAAGGCCGTCTGCTCTGATCACCAAAGAAACTCTGTTACAAAAATTCTTCAACTTCTCCCTCATAATGGCTGTAGTAGGACAATTAAGATCCTTCCTTTTGTCCCATCAATGGTGGTTTGATCTCTCTTAATTCAACTGTTAGAATTGTAACCAATTTGTACTTGTGATCGACAGTCGATCTAATAAAAAAAGTTAAAAAATGGACGTAGGCTTCGTTAATAGCCGAACCACTATAAAAATTTATTGTTCATTTACTTTTTCTACGATTTACTATTGCTTTTTCATTTTATTTTTCTTGATAAACAAGGCTGGTGCTTTCACACTCAATCCAGGATGATGATCCATTTTTTGGGTTAACAAAGACCACTCGACTAAATGAGTCTGGGTTCTCAAAGACAAAACAGAGAGACTATTTGAAGAAGGGATGCTTTTGGAGTTTGTATGGCATCAAGTGGAACAAATGACAGCTCAAAACTACCAGTTAGCACTACCTTGCAACCCAACAACAATGCCACGATCGTAATCGACTTCTTAACCATAAGCAGAGACCAGCATTTGGCTAGAAGAAGCTGAGGAGCATAGTTTCAATATTAGAGAAAAGTGGGTTCAAATGGCCAGATCTACTCTTTAAAGCGTCGAGCGTCTAAGCACATAGGACGGAAACAGATCAGCCCATCGTGTTCATTACCGATGAGAGGGAAGCTGTCTCTTACCCTCACTATGATCGTATAATCATCACTCTTGCAATAACAGACTCAAATGTTCTTGAACCTTCATGGATGGAGTCAGCTCGGTCAATGTCATGATTAGGCTTGCATTCGAGACTCTTAAGCTTCATACCTCTAACCTTACACTCATGCCTTACTAACTTATAGCTTTGGAGGTATGGACATTGTCCCTATAGGTCCGCCTCACTCATGACAACATTCGAGAACCCCTTACAGCAAATATTCAGTTAAACTTTGTAGTAGTTGATTGCCTGTTTGCATGCGATCTTTTGATAGGATGACCGATACTTGTGGAATTGGATGTCATCGTCTCCTACAACCAACTCGTCATGAAATTCCCTATTTAGGGAAGGATCGTGAGATCTAAGGAAACTATCAAAAGGCTATGGAGTGTTCTGGGACCTCCCTTAAACATGCAAAGATGGGTGTTCTCATGCTTCAACAAGAATATGCAACATTGAGAATCACTCATGAGGACCATTAAGCCAGGCTATGCTCTGGTTCAAGCCAAGATCACCCCAACTCTTAGGCATCAACATCAATAGCTCCTCCCACCAGTAATATCACATCGGATTATGTTAAGACAACAAGAAATGTGTCACTCGAGAGTACCCTCGAGCCCAGCACCAATCAGGGTCATGTCAGGGTCGTCCTTGCCCTTGAATATACAAATACTGATTGTGTGCCACCCAAGAGTGCCCTCAAGCCTAATAATGCTTAGGGTCATGCTGGGACCACCCTGAGCCACGATGTTGCATCAATTGGGGGCATGTCACTCAAGAGTACTCTTGAGCCCAACAACACTCAGGGTAGTGTTAGGACCGCCTGCCAGAATTAAGACTTGATGGCAAGAATCCCATCTGATTAGCGACTCTCGAAGGAACAAAAGAGCTCATCACAACATGCAATGAGCAAGTAGTACTCCAACAAAAATCATATTCATCGCATATAGCAACGCTAACCCTCTCAATGCTGGCAGACTCATGTATGAGAGTTGTGCACGACATCAGTACCCTGACTCGAGCATGGATGTCTATCCTAATCGAGGATGTCATAGAGCTAATGATTTGTGCATTGGACTAATGTGATTAGTAAATAAACCCAGGTCCCGATGACAACCCACTCAAGCTTCACGTTAGGGATTCAAATATTGAGGGTGGGCTAGAATCTCAATTGGAATCGATATCATATACCATGCTAACCCTAGAAAAGTTTTTCAAATAGGCACATAACTCAGGCCGAAAGTTAGAGATGAACTAGTCAAATTCCTAGAGCAAAGTAAAAACATGTTCACATGGAGGGATGCTGACATAAACGACATTAGTCCTAGGATCATTTTCCATGCATACAACATTGATCCCAAAGCCACCCCAATCAATCAAAATCATCAACCACTCAACCCAGAAAGGTATCGAGCTCTTAAAGAAGTAGTAGAGAAGCTTTTAGCCAACAACTTCATTCGAGAGGTAGGATGTCCAGTCTAGGCAGTTAACCCAGTGTTAGCCAGAAAGCCAAATGGGCTTGGAGAATCTGTATTCACTTCTCTGACCTCAACAAAGCATGTCCCAAAGATAGCTTTCCATTGCCTCGCATCGACCAACTAGTGGATGTGACTAGTGGACATGAACTCCTCACTTTCATGGATTTCTATTCTAGGTATAATTAGATTGCCATGCACGGTCAGGATGAAGAGCACACCTTCTTTATCATAAATGCCCGCCTGCATTGTTATCATATCATGCCATTTGGGCTATGAAATGCGAGCACCACCTATTACTGTCTTGCAACAATGTGTTCTCTAAACAGCTTAGTTAATCTATGAAAGCGTACGTAGATGACATGATGGTAAAGTCTAAAAAAGTCAGGGGGAATGCACAGAACCTAGCCGTTATTTTTTACACATTACGCTAGTACAACATGAAGTTGAACCCAAAGAAGTGCTCCTTTTCCATATGGTCTAGTAGATTCCTTGGTTATTTGTAAGCACCAAAGTTACCGAGGTTAACCCCAATATGATCCAAGTCATTTAAGACATGTAGGTCCCTAGAACAATGAAGCAAGTACAAAGCTTGAATGGGATGGTCAAAACATTAAGTCAGTTCATGTCGAAGGCAACCGACCTGTATCTCGCTTACTTCTACCTCATCAAGAAGGGGAAGTTTTTTACTTCGAATAATGAATGCATTAAGGCATTTGAGAAACTAATGTAGCATTTGGCCACTCCTTCGGTACTATCGAAGCCCATCGATAGGGAGAATTTGTACCTGTATTTGGAAATGACCGACCATACAATCAAAGCTAACTTAATTAAATACTTAACAAGTGAGGAACTTTCTACCAATTAAGAGGAAGTCGAAAAGATTCGCCGTCGGGCTCCCCACTACATGATCGTAGATGGGAATCTCTACAAACAAGGGTAGCCCATTCCACTTTAACGGTGCTTGCCCGAAGATGAAACCAGCCAGAGCCTAGAATAGCTGCATAAAGGGTTTTATAAGGATCATGTCAAGGGAATAGCCTAGCAAAAAGGTTGTCCAATAGGCTATTTTTAGTCTAATATGATTAATTATTCTATGGACTATGTCAGAAAATGTGATTGATGCCAATGTGTTCATCCAGATCTTTAGAGCCTCTCCTACCTTCATTATCCCCATGACTTTCCCATGGTTGTTCGACATGTTGGAATTGATTTGGTAGGAAAGATGCCTAATGTCAAAGGAGGGTACAATCATGCCATAGTTTCTATCGACTGCTTCACCAAATGGGTCGAGGTCAAGCCTCTTATTGGGATCGTCGCATAAAAGATCTTAAACTTCGTCATCATAATATTTGTCTGTCGGTTGGCATGCCAAAGAAGATTATCACTGACAACGACACTCATTCAAGGCTAGTCTCTTTGAGGACTCTACATAAAGAATGGAAACGAGAAAAGCTTCTTTTCCATTGCCCATCATCAAGCCAATGGACAAGTTAAGGCTATCAATAAAAGCACTAAATCAACACTCAAGAAATGCCTTGTAAAAGCTGAAAGGGAACTGGGCCGAAGAACCGTCACTCGTTCTTTGGTCCAAACGCACTTCCAACCACACTTCAACTAGCCATACTCCCTTCCCACTATCCTATAGGCATGAATCCATGCTACCATTGAGGTATACATCACCTCAACTTGATGCCTTACCTACGATCCTAAGAAAAATGATGAGCTACTCAAGCTCAGGCTCGATACAGTTGAAGAACGAAGAGCCGATGCCAAACTCTACATCGAAGCCTGTAGAAGTAATATGGCCATCCACTATAACTCAAGAATAAAGCTCTAAGAATTCATTGTCACTGATTTCTATGCCAGATGTTCGCAAATACAAAGAACCCAACTGAAGAGGAGTTTGGCTCGAACTGGAAGAGGCCATATATAAGCCATGTCTTAACAAATGGTGCTCACCGCCTCTCTCGCTTAGATGGAACCCACGTTACCTACACTTGGAACACCATGCACTTCCGATCCTATAATGTATAAAAGTTGTCCATGATTATAAGGCTATAAACTACACCTTTTGTAAGGAATACATCAAAGACTTTAGAGCCAATATTATTCAACATTGTTGCCAAGGTAATCAAATGAGGATGAGTTATTATTTGCTCATTACCTTGTTTTGGGACTATTGACCTCTGCCTACATGGACCTTATGAGCCGTTCAATGCTCCCCTCCTTGCCGGTCGGCCATCCAGTAAAGGTGAATTAACATGCATTCACTTCTTTTCTCGAGGATTGCCAAACTAGTAGCATGCCACCAACAGAAACTTCGAACCCATGCTCTGGTTCATGCAGGGAACATCCACCATTTCTATAGGCGATCCAATGAGGATGAGTTATCATGCACTCATTACCTTGTTTGAGTACCATCGACCTTCAAGGCAAAGGAATTCCAAGCCTCCGCTCCCTTCCTTGTCAACTGATTATCCATGAGGGTGAATTGCCATGCATTCACTTCCTTGTTTAGGGAATGGTAGGCTATCCAGTAGATTGAATAACCATTCATTCACTTTCTTGCTTAGGTATTGCACACCAGCCCAATGAGTTTGGGTGAGACATCTCTCTCCTTTGTGTTAGGGTGCATTGATGAGCCAAGAGAGACCATACGATCTCGTATCTCTTGACCATGATCCCTTTGGCGGGATGATACTAAGGGTGAGCTCTTGTTGGTTTGGTTTATCCGATAAAGAAAATTGCTAAACCGAATTAAAATCAATAAAAACAAAAACCAAACCAAACCAACCAAATAAAGTTCAGTTCGTTTGGTTGGTTATCCGATTTAGCTAAACTAATAATGATCACTTTTTATGTTTGGAACATTCACTGTAATTTGAAATAAAACCTAAATATATTATTGAAGTATTATTTGGCATTCTTATGCTTTCTAGCAGTAACTTTGACACATATATGATTATTGTGGTTAAAAATGGCAATCAACGTCCATTTGTATGAAAGCAGCAATATCCAATCCAACATAGAGGTATGAAGAGAAATAAATGAAGAAAAAAAATTAAAACAATCAGAAAGAAAATAAATGGGGATACAGATTTATAGTGATTCGGCTAACTTCGGCCTATATCCACTTCAAAGATTTTCCTTTTATTAGTTTATAATGCTGATAACAGTTACAAATCCATGAAATTCAGGAATAAAAATGGAAAAATATAGCATAGGTAGAAGATAAAGAGAAGTAGAAAGAAGCAGATCTTTTTTCTGATGTCATGCCTGCTATATTTAAGGGGAAGACATGCGTGGATCAGGTTGAAATTTTGACAGAAGGTTTGGGCGACCAAGATGAGGCCCCCCAAAAATTTCCAAGCCCATTAGGTCCCACAATAGGGTCAGTGCCAATCCTTATTAGTGTGTCCAAATGGGGTGCAATCCTTTTAGCTAGTTTCCCATGGTGTTAGCAACTTGCCCTCCAAATTTCTAGCTGTTTTGACTTACGATTTATGAGATATCGCATTTTCCATGAAGTGATGTTGCATGTACCCTGACTTCAGTCGTTCCATCTAGAGGGATAGATACTAATCGCTCCAACCTCTTCCAAATGCATACGATCCCTAGAGGGGCTTCTCCATGTTGTATTATGCTTATCCTCCAAGTTTCACATCAACTGGATTTGTAGAACACCGGTTATTGATCATTCTTTGTTGCAATATGGTGCTAAGGTTTATTACAGCTGATCCCTACGGAGGGATAGGTATCGATCCTGTCAACTTGCTCCAAATGCTATACAATCCCTATGGGGTGTTCTACATGTTCTAATTAGATTGTCCTCCAAGTTTCATGTCAATGATATGTGTAGATGTCGAGATATTGATCGGATGTGTAGATATTGAGATATTGATCGATCTTTGTTATGAAGTTGGGTTTAGATGATTCCTAAAAGGGATAGGTACTGATCCCTATTGAGGGATAGATGCTGATCTCTTTAACATCTCCAAATATCATGAGATCCCTAGGGTAGACTCCCAAGGGTCCCCTCTTCTTGTTTTCAAAGATTCACTTCAATCCTCCTTGTGGTTGTTGAGTTATGGAGCGATCATCGTTGAGTTGTGCTACCGAGCTGAATATGATCTATCTCTCTTCTTTTACCCATAACTCTAGCATACTAACTCCGATTGACTTGAAATCTGAAATGTAGCATCATAAGGCCTTCCATATCACTGCATACCAATTTCACCTTGACTACGACAAAAATTAGGGATCTGATCCAAATTCGCTTGGCCATCATCCATAGTCTCGTTTATAGTCGATCTCCGAGCTTGGTAACCGATTCTCCGAGCTTCTCGCCTTAATGATCATGATGTCCATTGGGTTAAATCTGCCCAGCGATAGCAAGGCGTGTTAACACTTTTCCCCCCAAAATAGGCCTAGCGATAGCAAGGCGTATTTTGAGTTGCCATAAATCCAAAATCTGAAGTCCATAATCCATCGATGACCATATTATCCAATCCGTTGCTAATCAAAATCCATGATCTCTATGGATCGTCGGTGAAATTCATGACCATTCCGAGTCAATATCCCAATCCAAATTCACGATCCCTCCGGATTTTTTTATCCAAATACTTGAATTTACCAGGTTGTTAGCCAAATTCCAAAATGCTCTAGGCCCATATCCAAATCCATAGTTTTTCGAAGTTGATAAACAAATCCATAACCTCTCTGTGTTGTTATTCTAATCCAAATCGTCAATCTTACCAGATCCTTGCCAAGGACAATCTATACTCGACAATCTAAGCAGACCGATCCATCCCATTCGGATGACGCGACCTACCCCTTGCCAGGCATAGTCCATACCTGATGACATTGATCTCTCCAGATCCTTGTCGTGCACAACCCGTACTCGACTTCTTGAGTAGGTCGATCCATCGCATTCTAGTGAAGTGACCTTCCCTTTACCAGGCATAATCCATACCTGATGACCTTTATCTCTTTGGATCCTTACCGAGCACAATCCATACTCGACGAACTGAGTAGGTCGATCCATCACATTCAAGCGAAGTGACCTATCCCTTGCCAGGCATTGTCCATACTCGACAACCTGTGTTATCCATTACATTGATCCAAATTTAAGCATTTCTAAGTCCATAAAATAAGAGTCCATACAACCAATAAACTAGAGTTCAAATAAAACTAGAAAAAAAAGAATTCAAAGCAAACAAGAAGAAAAAATTCACAAACACTAGCATTACAGGTTATCATCATCTTAGAGCAAGCTTAGGGACCGTCCTCAATTCCGTACATGTGTAAGTAACTTAGCTGTCCTACTATGGAGTTTGCTACTTATTTCATGCCATCCCGATCAATTAATGACAAGTTGATGATGATGCCTTGATCTAGTGCCATTTTCATTCGAGATGGATGGTGATTGCTCCTGTTCCATCACCACAGCCCAAGTCCTTATGTATTGCTGTAACTAACCATCCAGCACATTTTCCTCAATGATATCATTCAAATGCCTATAGTCGTTTGTATTGTGCCTATTCAACTCATGAAATAGGCAGCGCTTTCTTGATGTCCATTCACATTCGATGGGTTCCCTTCTTGTCGGCCTTCGCTACGGAAGGTGTGTCCTCGAGTATCCAGATATACCCATTGTAGGTTTTCATTCAATTCCAAGTAAGAAGAGAATTTCGGTTCTCCCTTCCATTACTTCGATCCATCGAAGCTATTGTCCATATTCTATTTATCCTTGTCCTTTCCTGAGCTTTCGTTGGGCGGTTCTCCACCCGTACCGTATTAACTTCCATTGCTTCTTTAACAGATTTCACATCTTATTGTCATAGAAGCCTTTCTTTTTTATGGTAGAATACCTCGAGATCCATCGATGGATTCTGTATCTTAAAATCTGAATTATCTACAACTCCCGATGCCACTGCCTTCAAAACCATTGGTGGATCTAGTCGATCCATCGAAACAACTACCACACTGAACTTAGTTTATAAATTCTTGAGTTCTTCTCCTACCCATTGCTTTACTGACGTCAATATCATCACATTCTTGGGTCTCATAGTGTGAACCTGAAACTGCTTCATAAATCTTTAGACCGTTTCTGTCCATGTGCTAATAAGACCGCTTTCCAACTGTCTGAACCATAGTGTAGCTACATCTGTTAAGTAAAGGGGGAAGCATCGTGCCAGAACTTCTTCAATGCACCCAGTACTTCCATGTGCCATATATACCTCATCACATGCATTGTTTGATCCAACTTTCCATCATAAGCTTCCAGTGTTGGTAGTTTGAATTCTGGTGGATTCCTATCATTCTTAATATTAAGAGTGAATGGACTTCTATTTACATCCTCCAGATCCATGTTCACTAATCATCCACGCATAGCTCACATGATCATCTCTACACACCTGTCATTGTCTTCTAGTGGTAGTCTCCTATCATCACATCCAAGCTGCCCCTAAGTCTATAAGGGAATTCTGGAACGTATTCCTCTAGATGAGCATCCAAGTTCCAATTCACATAAAACTCCATGGGATTGATCGTAGGTCCTATAACCCACTCGATTTGTCGGAGTAGATTCTGCATCATCTCCTTCTATCTTTTCAGCATCCTCTCATGCATTGCATCCATTATCCTTTCCACCATATCACTGGTGATGTATATGGACGCTTGATTAGATCCAGCTCTTGAGGAAGCCGGCTGACTCCCTCCATGGTGACTCCTTTCTGGTAGCACTCTCCTTGTTGATTTCTTAGCCATTGCTTCCTATATCTAAGTATCCCAGCTTCAAAATCTAGCTCCTAGCTTCCAAATCCATGGGTGCAAGTTTTCTCGGTGATAGCACTAAATTATTGGGGTCAAAAATGGCCACCTACATCCAGTTGTGTGAAAGCACCAATATCTAATCCAAATACAGAAATATAAAGAGAAATAAATGACGAACAAAATTAAAACAATCAGAAAGCAAATAAATGAAGACCCATAATTATATTGGTTTGGCTAATTCTGACCTACGTCCACTCCAAAGATTTTTCATTTATTATTCCATAATGCTGATTATAGTTACAAATCCACGAAATTCAAGAATAAAACAAGCACAGTGTAGTCTAGGTAGAAGATAAGAGAAGCGGAAAGAAGAAGATCTTTTTTCTGATGTCATGCCTGCTATATTTATACGGAAGATATGCATGGGTTGGGCTGAAATTTTGACAAAAGGTTTATGAGACCAAGACGAGACACCTAAAAATTTCCAGGCCCATTGGGTCCCACAGTAGGGATTGGTACCGATCCCTATTAGTGTGTCCAAATGGGATATGATCACTTCATGTGGTTCTCCATGGTGTTAGCAACTTGCTCTCCAAATTTTGTACCGTTTCGATTGACGGTTTGTAAGATATCGCATTTTCCATGAAATGGTATTGCATGTACCCAGACTTTTGTCGATCCCTCTAGAGGGATCGGTACTGATCCCTCCAACCTCTTCCAAATGCCATGCAATCCCTAAGTATCCTTCTCTATGTTGTATTATGCTTGGCCTTCAAGTTTCATGCCAATTGGGTTGTCGAACTCGAGTTATTAATCAATCTTTGTTGCAATATGGTGCTAAGGCTGAGTATAGCCAATCCCTACGAAGGGATAGGTACTGATCCCTCCAATTTGCTAAAAATGTTATGTGATCCCTATAGGGTGTTGCATATGTTCTAATTAGCTTGTCCTGCAAGTTTCATGTCAATTGGAGGTGTCGATGTTGAGATATTGATCGATCTTTGTTATGAAGTTGGGTTTACCCGATCCCTAAGAGGGATAGGTACCGATCCCTATTGAGGGATAGATGATGATCCCTCCAACTACTCCAAATGTCATGTGATCCCTAGGGTAGACTCCTTAGGACACCCTTGTCTTATTTACAAAGTTTCACTCCAATCTGCCTTGTGGTTGTTGAGTTCTGGAGCGATCATCGTTGAGTTGTGCTGATGAGCTAAATATGATTCGATCCCTCTTCTTTTGCCCATAACTTTAGCATGCGAACTCCGATCGACTTGAAATTTAAAATGTAGCCTCACAAGGCCTTTCCTTATGACTTCATAAAAATTTCACATCGATTGGGACAAAAATTAGGGATCTGGTCCGAATCCTCTTGACCATCATCCATAGTCTCATTTATAGCCAATCTTCGAGCTTGGTAACCGTTTCTTTGGGCTTCTCACCTTAATGGTCATGATGAAAATTGGGTTAAATCCACCTGTGTATGGCCTTTTCAAAAGGCGGTTAACACTTTTTCCCCTAAAACACGCCTTGCAATAGCAAGGCATATTTTGAATTGCCATAAGTCCAAAATCCGAAGTCCATTTCCATTAATAGCCATATTATCCAATCCATTGCCAATCCAATTCCATGGTCTCTCCAGTTCATCGGTGAAATCCATGACCATTTTGAGTCAATATCCAATTCCAAATCTGTGATCCCTCCGGATCGTTATATCCAAATCCTCGATATAGGTTGTTAGCCAAATCATAAACTTCTCCGGGCCCATATCCATATCTATAGCAGTTCGAAGCTGATATGCAAATCCATAACCTCTTTGGGTTGTTATCGTAATCCAAATCCTTGATCTTATTGGGTCCTTGTCAAGCATAATCTGGACTCAACGACCTTAGCAGGCCAATCCATCACGTTCGAGCAGAGCAACCTACCCCTGGCCAGGCGTAGTCCATACCTGACGACCTTGATCTATCCGGATCCTTACCAAAAACAATCCATACTCGACGGCTTGAGTAAGCCAATCCATCGCATTTTAGCGAAGCGACCTTCCCTTTGTCAGGCATAATCCATACCCAATGACTTTGATCTCTCAGGATCCTTGTCAAGCACAATCTATACTTGGTCAAACCATCACGTTCGAGCGAAGCAACCAACCGCTTACCAGGCATAATCCATACCTGATGATCTTTGTTATCCGTTACATTGATCCAAATTTTAGCATTCCTAGGTCAATAAAATAAGAGTCCGTACAACAATAAGCCAGAATTCAAATAAAACTAGAAAAACAAGAGTGTGAAGCAAACAAGAATAAAAAAGTTTCAAAAACCCTAACATTACGGGTTATCATCATCTCAGAGCATGCCTAGGACCGTCCACGATCTCGTACATGTGCAAATGACTTAGCCATCCTACTGTGTAGTTTGCTACTTATTCTGTGCCATCTCGATTAATTGATGACGAGTTGATGATGATGCCTTGATCCAGTGTCATTTTCATTCAAGGTGGATGGTAGCTACTCTTGTTCCACAGACGCAGCCCGAGTCCTTATGTATTATTGTGATTGACCATTCCTTACATGTTACTCAATGATATCCTTTCAATGCCTGCATTCATTTGTATTGTGCCCATCCAGCTCATGGAATAGGCAGCGCTTTCACGATGCTTGCTCGCATTTGGTGGGTTCCCTCCTTGCCGGTCTTCGGTATGAAAGGCCTTCTTGAGTATCGAGATATATCCGTTCTAAGGTTTCATTCAATTCCTAGTAAGAAGAGAATTTGGGTTCCACCTCTATCTCTTCGATCCATCGAAGCTATTGTCCATGTTCGATTTACCATTGTCCTATCCTGAGCTTTCACCAGGCGGTTCTCCACCTCGTGCCGTATTAAATTTTGTTGCCTCTTTATCAGCTTTCGCTTCTTCTTTTCATAAAAACCTTTCTGCTTCTTAGTAGAATTCCTTGAGATTCATTGGTGGATCTCGTATCAGTGATATCTTAAAATCTGAATTATCTGCAATTCCTGACACTGCCGCCATCAAAACCATCGATGGATCTGGTCGATGCACCGAAACAACTGCCGCATTGAACCTGATTGATTAATCATTGAGTGATTCTCCTGCCTATTGCTTTACTGATGTCAATGTCATCACATTCTTGGGTCTCGTAATGTGAACCCAAAACTACTTCATAAATCTTTCAACCAATTCTATCCATGTGCTAATAGAACCTCTTTCCAACTGTCTAAACCATAGCGTGGCTACATACGTTAAGTGAATGGGGGAAGCATTGTGCCAGGACTTCTTCCAGTACTTCCATATGTCGTATATACCTCATCATATGTATAATTGAATCTGATTTTCCATTTTAAGCTTCTAGTGTTGGTAGTTTGAATTCTAGTGGATTCCTAGCATTCCTGATACTAGGAGTGAATGGACTTCTATTTACATCCTCCAGATTCGTGTTCACTAATCCTTTATGCATAGTTCACCTGATCATCTCTACAAACCTGTCATTATCTTCTAGTGGTAGTCTCATATCATCACGTATAAGCTGCCCCCCAAGTCTACAAGGGAATTTTGGAACATATTCCTCCAAAAGAGCGTCCAAGTTCCAGTTCGCACCAAGCTCCATGGGATTGATCGTAGGTCCTCTAACATTGCGATCAACCAGACCAGGGGGAATGCCCTCTAGTCTTTGGGGATCGATGTGGATCCCTCTAAGATGGCCAAGGACTGGCCCCGGCTGTTCTGTTCCATTCCTTTGTCCATTGGCTCCATTTCCATGCTCCCAGTTCTGATTTACAATGATTCATGCAGCCTCAACTCCTTGATCCATAGCTTCGGTAGTTCCTATCATTCCAATTGTTTGGTTCTTCATTCAACCAGCTTCTATGGCTCCAACCTTCCCAATTTGTCTGTAGATTTTGCATCATCTCCTTTTGTCTTTTCAGCATCCTCTCTTCCATAGCATCCATCATTGTTTCCATCTCATCCCTGGTGATGTATATGGATTTTTGATTAGCTCCAGCTCCCAAGGAAGCCACCTGACTCCTTCCATGGTGAGTCTATGCTGGTAGTGCTCTCCTTGTCGATTGCCTAGCCATTGCTTCCTATATCCAAGTACCCAAGCTTCAAATCTAAGCTCCTAGCTTCCAAATCCATGGGTGCAAGTCTTCTTAGTGAAAGCACCAAAATGTTAGGGTCAAAAATGGCCACCAACATCCAGTTGTATGAAAGCACCAATATCCAATCTAAACAAAGAAATATAAAAAAATCTACGTCCACTCTAAAGATTAATAGCGGTACGGCTAATGCCAACCTACGTACACTCTAATGATTTTCCTTTTATTAGTTTATAATGTTGATCACAGTTAGAAATCCATGAAATTCAAGAATAAAACTGGTAGAGTATAGCCTAGGTAGAAGATAAAGAGAAGCGGAAAGAAGATCTTATTTATGATGCCATGCCTGCTGTACATATAAGGGAAGACGTGCATGGATCGGGTTGAAATTTTGGTAAAAGGTTCGAAAGACTAAGACGATGCCACCCAAAAAATTTAAGGCCCCATTGGGGCCCATAATTGGGATTAATATCGATCCCTACTAGTGTGTCCAAATGGAGTGCGATCTATTTGGGTTGTTCCACATGGTGTTAGCAACTTCCCCTTTAAATTTCGTACCATTTCGAATTTACGGTTTGTGAGATATCGCATTTTCTGTGAAGTGGTGTTGTATGTACCCTGACTTCTGCCGATCCCTTTAGAAGGATAGATGTCGATCCCTCTATAGGGGTAGGTACCAATCCCTCCAGCCTCTTCCAAATTCCATGTGATTCCTATGAGAGCATTTACATGTTATATTTTGCTTAGCCTCCAAGTTTCATGCCAATTGGACTAGTAGAGTTCGAATTATTGATCAATCTTTGTTGCAATATGGTGCTAAGGCAAATTAAAGCCGATCCCAATGGAGGGATAGGTACCGATCCCTCCAACTTGGTCCAAATGCTATGCGATCCTTATGGGATGTTCCATATGTTCTATTTATCTTTTTTTTCCAAGTTTCATGTCAATTGGATGTGTAGATGTTGAGACATTGATCGATCTTTTTTATGAAGTTGGGTTTAGCCGATCCCTAAGAGGGATAGGTACCGATACCTATTGATGAATAGATGTTGATCCCTCCGATTTCTCCAAATGTCATGTGATCCCAAGGGTAGAATCCATAGGGTCCCTTCGTCTTATTTTCAAAGTTTTACTTCAATCTTCCTTGTGGTTGTTGAGTTATGGAGTGATCATCATTGAGTTGTGTTGTTGAGCTGAATATGATCTGATCCCTCTTTTTTTGCCCATAACTCTAGCATATGAACTCCGATCGACTTGAAATTTGAAATGAAGCCTCATGAGGCCTTCCTTATCACTACATACCAATTACACTTTTACTGGGACAAAAATTAGAGTTTCGATCCGAATCTGCTTGACCATCGTCCGTAGTCTCGTTTATAGCCGATCTCCGAGCTTGGTAACTGTATCTCCGTGCTTCTCGTCTTAATGATCATGATGGTCGTTGGGTTAAATCCGCCTATGTACTTTCTTTACAAAAGGCAAGTTAACATATTTCCCCTTAAAACATGCCTTGTGGTAGCAAAGCATGTTTTGAATTGCCATAAATCCAAAATCCGAAGTCCATTATCCATCGATAGCCAAATTGTCCAATCCATTGCCAATCCAAATCCATGAGCTCTCTGGATACTCAGTGAAATTCATGACCATTCCAAGTCAATATCTCATTCTGAATCCATGATCCCTTTGGATCATTTAATCCAAATCCTCGACGTGGTTGGGTCGTTACCAAATCCCAAACTGCTTCGTGCCCATATCCAAAACCATAGTTGTCCGAAGCGGATATACAAATCCATAACCTCTATGGTTGTTATCCTAATCCGAATACTTGATCTTACTAGATCCTTGCCAAGCACAATCTGTATTTGACGACTAGGGCAAGCTGATTTATCATGTTCGAGCGCTACCCCGTTTTGGCATAGTTCATATATGACGACCTTGATCTCTCTCGATCTTTGCTGAGCACAATCCATACTTGATGACTTGAATAGGTCGATCCATTGCTTTCTAGTGAAGAAACCTACCCCTTGCCAGGCATAATCCATACCTGATGATCTTGAACTCTCCCGATCATTACCGAGCACAATCTATACTCGACGACTTTAGTAGGTCGATCCATCGCGTTCATACGAAGCAACCTACCCCTTGCCACGCATAATCCATACCCGACGACCAGTGTTATCCATCTCATTGATCCAAATTTAAGCGTTCCTAAGTCCATAAAATAAGTGTCTGCACAACCAATAAACCGGAGTTCAAATAAAACTAGAAAAACAAGAGTTTGAAGCAAACAAGAAGATTTTTTTTTTCACAAACCCTAACGTTACGGGGCATCATCATCTCAAAGCATGCCTAGAAACCACCCTCGATCTTGTACATGTGTAAGTGATTTAGTAATCCTACTGTGGAGTTTGCTACTTATTCCCTGTCATCCCGATCAATTGATGACAAGTTGATAATGATGCCTTGATCCGGTGCCATTTTCATTTGAGGTGGATGGTGACTGCTCCTATTCCACCACCACAGCCTGAGTCCTTACGTGTTATTGTAGTCGACAATTCCTCATGTGTTCCTTAATGATATCTTTCAAATGCCTGCAGTCATTTGTATTTTTCCAATCTAGCTCAAGGAATAGGCAGCGCTTTCCTGATGTCCTTTGGCATTCAGTGGGTTCTCTCCTTGCCAGCCTTCGATGCAGAAGGCATCCTCAAGTATTCAGATATATCCATTCTAGGATTTCATTTCATTCGAGGAAGAAGACAAATTGGGTTCTCCACTTTGTCGCTTCAATACATCGAAGCTATTATCTATGTTCTGTTTACCCTTGTCCTTTCTTGAGCTTTCACCGTGCGATTCTCCACCTCGTACCATATTAACTTCCATTGCCTCTTTATCAGCTTTCATATCTTATTTTCGTAGAAACCTTTCTACTTTATGGTAGAATTCCCTGAAATCCATCGGTGGATCCCAAATAGTGATATCTTAAAATCTAAATTATTTGCAATTCCTTATGCTGCCGTTATCAAGACCATCGATGAATCTGGTTGATCCACTGAAACAACCGTCGCATTGAACCTGGTTAAGAAATTCTTAAGTGATTCTCCTACTTATTGCTTTACCGACATCAATGTCATCATAGTCTTGGGTCTTGCAATGTGAACCTGAAACTGCATCATAAATCTTTCGACCAATTTTGTCCATGTGCTAACAGAACTGCTTTCCAATTATGTGAACCATAGCGCAGCTACATCCGTTAAGTAAAGGGGGAAGCAATGTGCCAGGACTTCTTCCGATTCCCCTAGTACTTCCATGTGTCGTATATACCACATCATATGCATAGTTGGATCCGACTTTCCATCGTAAGCTTCCAGTGTTGGTGTTTGAATATTGGTGGATTCCTAGCATTCTTGATATTAGGAACGAATGTACTTCTGTTTACATCCTCCAGATCCCTGTTCACTAATCCTCCATGCATAGCTCACCTAATCATCTCGGCAAACCTACCATTGTCTTTCAGTGGTAGTCTCCTATCATCACATTCAAGCTGCCCTCTAGTCTATAAGGGTATTCTGGAATGTATTCCCCTGGACGAGCATCCAAGTTCCAATTCGCACTAAGCTCCATGGGATTAATCGCAGGTCCTCTAATATCGCGATCAATGAGACCCGGGGGAATGCCCCCTAGTCTTTGGGGATCGGTATTGATCCCTCTAAGATGGCCGAGGATTACTCCCAGCTGCTCTGTTGCATTCCTTTGTCCATTGGATCCATTTCCATGCTCCCGGTTCCGATTTCCAATGATTCCTGCAGCCTCAACTCCTTGATCCACTACTCCGTAAGCTCCTATCGTTCCAACTCTTTGGTTTTGCATTTCAGCATCTCTTATGGCTCCAACCCGCTAAATTTGTTGGAGTAGATTATGCATCATCTCCTCCTGTCTTTTGAGCATCCTCTACTGCAATGCATCCATCACCATTTCCATCTTATCCCTGGTGATGTATATGGATGCTTGATTTGCTCCAGCTCCTGAGGAAGCCTCCCAACTCCGTCCATGGTGACTTCTTTCTGGTAGCGCTATCCTTGTTGATTGCCTAGCCATTACTTCCTATACCTAAGTATTTAGGCATCAAAATCTAAGCTCCTAGCTTCTAAATCTACGGGTGAAAGTCTTCTCGGTGAAAGCACCAAAATGTTAGGGTCAAAAATGACTACCAAAATCCAATTGTATGAAAGCACCAATATCTAATCCAAGAATAGAAATACGAAGTGAAATAAATGAAGAACAAAATTAAAACAATCAGAAAGCAAATAAATAGGGATATAGATTCATAGTGGTTCAGCTAACTCCGACCTACGTCCACTTCAAAGATTACAATTACAAATCCACGAAATTCAAGAATAAAACTAGCAGAGTATAGCCTAGGTAGAAGATAAAGAGAAGCAGAAAGAATAAGATCCCTTTTTTAATGTCATGCCTACTGTATTTATAGGGAAATACATGCATGGATCGGGCTAAAATTTTGATAGAAGGTTCAGGAGACCGAGACGAGGCCACCTGAAAATTTCCAAGCCCATTGGGGCCCACAATAAGGATCGTTACCGATCCTTATTATTGTGTCTAAATGGGGTGCGATCCCTTTGGGTGGTTCCCCATGGTGTAAGCAACTTGCCCTCCAAATTTTGCACCGTTTTGATTTTCGGTTTGTGGGATATCGCATTTTCCTTGAAGTGGTGTTGCATGTACCTTGACTTCTGCCAACCTCTGTAGAGGGATAGGTATTGTTCCCTCCAACCTTTTCCAAATTCCATGCAATCCTTAGAAGAGCTTCTCTATGTTTTTTATGCTTAGCCTCCAAGTTTCATGCCAATTGGATTAGTAGAACCCGAGTTATTGATCAATCTTTGTTGCAATATGGTGCTAAGGTTGATTATAGCCGATCCCTATGGAGGGATAGATACCGATCCATCCAACTTGCTCCAAATGCTATGCGATCCCTATGGGATATCCATATGTTTTGATTATCTTGTCTTCCAAGTTTCGTGTCAATTGGATATGTAGATAATGAGATATTGATCGATCTTTATTATGAAGTTGGGTTTAGTCGATCCCTAAGAGGGATAGATACCGATCCCTCCAACTTCTCGAAACGTTATGTGAACCCTAGGGTAGACTCCGTAGGATCCCTTCAGCTTATTTCCAAATTTTCACTCCAATCCACCATGTGGTTGTTGAGTTATGGAGCGATCATCGTTAAGTTGTGCTGTTGAGCTATATATGATCTGTTCTTTCTTCTTTTGCCTACAACTCTACCGTACGAACTCTGATCGACTTTAAATTTGAAATGTAGCCTCATGAGGCCTTCCTTATCACATCATACCAATTACACCATGATTGGGACAAAAATTAGGGATCCGATCTGAATCTGCTTGACCATCTCCATAGTCTCGTTTATAGCCGATCTCCGAGCTTGGTAACCGTTTCTCCAGGCTTCTCGCCTTAATGATCATGGTGTCCGTTGGGTTAAATATGCTTATATACTGCCTTTCCAAAGGGTGGGTTAACAATAATAAATATAATTTATTTAGATCACTAAACTAATATAAAAAATCGTTATAATATTTCTAATTTTGAAAATATAATAAAAGCTTGGTTAATTTGGTTAAACTAATAACCAAACTAAATTTCTTTCGGGATGATCATAAATCAATCTAGTTTCAAAACCAAACCAAACCAACCGAAATTACTTGGTTTGGTTTATTCATTTGGTTTAACCAAAGATTGTTCACCCTTAGATGGGGCACCGTTATCGAGAATGGCACCATTAATCCTAGTGGCGCCAAAATCTGACATCCGTGATGTAATGACCCGAAATTTTATCACTTTGATGCGTGAATATTTAAGTCAATTTAAGTAAACAATTAATGGTTTTAATAGTTAACTAAACCTCCTTTAGATAATAACCAGTGATGGTGAAATGATTTTCAAAATGTGGTTACAAAAATAAATAGTTCAAAGAAAAATAGAAAACGCGACCGTAATTTTTTTTCAAAATTTTCACTTTTTCACCATCAAAAGGTTGTTTAGAATGTTGTGAACACCTTAATACACTTAACCACATATTTAAAAAATATATGCACTTAAATAAGTGTGTTAAAAGTGTAAATATATGTTTACTTAGGTTAAGACATTCGATGTGACAATTTTCAAGATTTAAATTAAAAGAAAATGAAGATTATGAAATGTCACATATCATTTCACATCCTAAGTACAAATGAATGCTTTTATTAGGTGGACAAAGGAGTGCACCTTTGGAGTTGTATGTAGAAGAGAGGAGGATGAGGTTGGATGGATGATGTGGCATTAAATTAGTGGAGGACATGGTGTAAAAGGGGTATGAGGGTAATTTTATACTTCCATTTTGTATAAAACTAATTCAAAATTTCTCTCTTTCCTTTACCATTTTGTTTTCTACTTTTAAAACGTTTTTCATCTTCTTCTTTAAAGTTTTCAAAGTTCTCTAATGGCTTCCTTTGTTTAAAATTCAAAAACCATGTCTTTTTCAATTTTTAAAACCTTTAAAATCATTTAAAGTCTTCCTTTTCCTTCCTACCCCTCTTTCTTCAAAAATCAAGCCGCACTACCCTTAATAAACCGAGGCTAAACCCAAATACCCATAGGTCGAGCCTATTTTTCAAATCCAAGGCCAAAAGTCAAATCTTTTGCGAAAGGAATTCAAGATCTAAGGCTAATTTAGGTTCAAGTGAAGATTTAGTGTATTTTCGTGAACTTTTGATGAGTAAAAAACTTGTTTTATTTTAAGTTCTAACTTTTATTTATGATGTTAAATATGTTATTTAGTATGGTTGTTTGATGGATTTTAGTGATGGTTTGGTTTGGTATGCATGTGCTTATGCGTATTGTCGAATTTAGACTTGAAAAATTAAGTCTAATGTAGTGATTTGTTAAATATTTATGATCTTGTTTATGTTTGTTGTGATGGCTTGTAAATGTATGATGTGGTTCATTTATGTGTTGGATATGCTAAGGGAAGTTAGCATTTATGCTTGCATAAGTGACTCAGAGGTCCCTTAGTTTTTAAATCATGTTGTTCTTTGAATTTTATTAAAAAAGATTTTAAATTTTTAAACTTCATTTAAAGTTTCAAAGTTTCATAATATGATTTTAAAAGTAAGTCGAAAGAAAAGGTTTGAAGAGTATTGACTTATAAAACTAGTTTTAAAAAGTTATGGCGTCTATAGCGATAGTCATTATGGATGTAATATGAAAAAATCAATGTTTTATAAATTTAAAAGTGTTTAACCTTAAATATTTTTGGAAACTCTTTCCAAATCATTAACTAAGCATAAAAGAAAATTATCATCTAATTAAGTCCAAGTTTAATTATTATTAAATTAGTTAGATAATTATTGGTTAATTAGCAGTTAAGAAAAAGTAATTAGTACTTAAGTATTAATTAAGTTAATTATAATTACTTTAATTAAAAATGTTTAATTAATTATTAATTAGTTAAAGTTTTAATTAAGCATTAATTTTATTTAATCAAGTTTGATAATTTTAATTAATTATTATTTATTGTTATTATTTAAATTAATTATTATTTAAGTAGGGTTCAATTATTAATTAATTACTAATAAGTAGGGTTTAATTAATTAATCAAGATTTAATTAAGTTTAATTAAGATTTAATTTAGATATTATGATTTAATTATTAATTAAATTTAGATTTAATTATTATTAAATAAAGGTACATTGTAAACACATCAGTTCTATTTTAAGGCAGGTTCTTGGATAAGTAATTTGATTTAAACAAGGGATCATTTGTAGGTGCTATTAAGTAGCCAAATAACTATGAATAAGTTATACTAAATTTTGACATCTGTCTATAAAGAATAAATCTTTGTCCTGTTGTAACTTAAATTGAACAGATTATTTGGGCATATGTCTAAATCCTCGTTCTGTTGTAACTTAAATTGAATAGATTATTTAGACATCTGTCTTACAGAATAAATCTTCTTCTGCTATAACTTAAATTGAATAGATTATTTTTATTTAGAAATTTGTTTAGCAGAATATATCCTCGTTCTGCTATTATATTGGTTTGGACATTGTATTGGTTGCCAGTTATTAATATGGGAATTAATTATTATTGGATAAGTGATGGATTAGCTAGTGATTTCAAGTTAATTTTATTTACATATATAGTGGCTAATGTAAAAACTATTATATAACTTGGAATTCAAATTTTAATAAAATGGTAACTTGATTTAGTACCATTGTGGCCACTAACCCTCTTTTCAAATTTGTAAAGTTATGGTTTTAAATTAACTTCGATTCTATATTAATTGAGGTTAAGTGCTTATTAAATGATTTTACAAGCTATTTAATTATTTTAATGAAGGTATTTATAAATAATATTTTGTTTAAAAAGGGTCTTACTAAATAAAAGGATTTATTTCGAACAGATTCATAATGATATTTTGCGAATGATATTTTATAAAGGAAGATTTATAAAAGAATTTTATAAATAGAAAGGGATTTAATAAGTCATTTTAGAGATTTGTAAAGAAGTTTATAAATTAATCCTAGAGATTTATAAAGTTTTTTTATAAATTGATTTTGGACATTTGTACAAGGTATCTGAAATTATGAAATGGGCTTATAAAAAGCGAATTTTATGAAGGAATGAGATTTGCTTGACTGTTTATCCTTCTTAATTATGGTGATATGGAAACATTTTTTCCATACTTAACACCAAAGGATAGTATTTGGGTTTATAGTAAGAAATATTTTAAATATTATTTGTTTGGCCCATTTGAATACGATTTTAGCAAAGAGGAAATCTTCCTCAAGTTTTGTAATATACTTATATCGTGAGATAAGTATTAGTTATTTTCAAAGTATTGAAAATATAATGGCTTGGAATATACTTATACTAGTGAGTATATAAATGTTTTCTAAGTAATGAAAGGAGTACAAGGGATTTAGGAAAATATCTTTTGTAAAGGTATTTCGAGTCAAAAAAATTGAAGAGTGATTTGGTTAGAGGAAGCTTAATTTATAGAGGATTAGTGGGTCCCACTGGAAATTAAATCTATGCTTGATTGTTTGTTTATTTGATAGCTAAATAACCAACTATCAAAATCTCGGCCAAATATAACTTTGGGAATATCTAGGAGAAACACGTGAGTTATATGGCACAGTCATCTTTGATGATGTTGGATTGTGTGTATAAATCTAATTCTGTTCTCCTAGGAAAATGATAAGGAAATCCATTCACTCAAATGATTAGTAGGTGATCACCGCTCTTTATGCATTTGTTTGATCATTTCCAAAAGAACCGGGATTGATTTTACTGAAAACTATCGAATGTTGTCTCAAAGAGACCGAGAATGGATACGTATAAATTATTCGAAAACCACTCCGATCTAACTCTAATGTTCAAATTAGAAACATCTTGAAGATGATGGAATCAAAGACGAAGCTCTTTGAAGTGTAAGGGCTACTTGCTACCAATCCTGAGGGTGATTCCAAACTGGATGTAGTGGAAGTAGTGCCTTTGGTTTGTACATAGCCTAAACAACTTGTATGGATGAATGCTGGCACTTCATTGTTTCCTGAAGGATAGTGCTAGCATTTCAAGTGGGATTGTTATTCAAAAGGTAAAATGTAGCCTCAAGCCTCATCAACCGGTAATGAATAAAATCAAGGGAGATGTAGCAGGGTTAAGTGGGTCAGACAAATTAGGGTATGTCAGTAGCCTTCTAGATACAGATATACATATATATATAATTGGTTGTGCATAAGAGCTCTCGAGAAAAGATTGTAAACCAATCGGGGTAATGACATATTCGATACTATCCAGTAAGAGGTAAGTCGGTCTTGTGTATGTAACAACTCGTAAAATTTTGATAATTAAAAACTATTAAATTCAATAAGATTTTAGAATTCAAATACTGTGAGGAAAAAAATTGATTTATTAATGAGAAAATGATTATATATAAATTTAATTTTTATTGTTTGCATGTCATTGATAACTATATAAGCAAGTTAATTTATAACTCTTATATGCAAACAACAATTCTATATATCTATTTTAAGTTACTGTAAAAAAAAAAGACTTCAATTGTTTTAAATATCTTATGTAAACAACAGTTCTGTAAATGTATTTAAGTTACTGTAAAAAGAATCCATTTGTTTTAATTATCTTATGTGTAAACAATAATTCTCTAAATGTATTTAAGTTACTGTAAAAAGATTTCAATTGTTTTAATTATCTATCCATTAATTATGTTCTGTTTTAAATTTTAATGTTAAAATTTATTGTCGTTAATTTAACTTGAATCTTTCAATAAAAGGGAAAGATAATTTAGTGAAATAAATAATGTTTAATGAAAGAAATGTATGTTTGTTAGGATCCGCTTTAAAGTGTAATTTTGAAATTAATTACAATTATGTCGGTTATGAATATTTCAATATTAAAGAGGTTAAAAAAATACATTAAATGTAATTAATGGATTTAACGAAAGAAATGTACGTTATTGTTAAAACAAAAAGGACGTTCTAATGAAAACAAAATGAATGTTATTGTTTTTTAAGTAAGTGTAATTTTATAAAAAGAGAAAAATTGAATATTGAAGCAACATTTTACAGTCGTTAAATAGTAGTCTTTGGCAGTATAAATATAATTTTAATGCTAATCGTAAAAGTTAGAATAAATTAAATATTTTTTGTTTATGATTATGCGTTGAGAAAAACGCCGACTTTGATTTAAATTTGGAACCATGGTTCATCTTTTATTTTATGTAGCGGTGGTCTCCGTTACCTTGGTTGGTGTGTTCAAATTTTATTTATTATATGTTAATAAAACTTTTAAATAGGCGTAAACTTGAGTTGATTTGGGGTTAACGAAATTAATTGAATTGAAATACATTTCCATATTGGATTAATGTGGCATTATATTCATTTTGAAGTATGAAAGATGACGTTCATCGCAAATTCATATTCATGCATGTTTCATATTCTATTGTTTTTCTAGCTGCTATCTCATTCGTATTTTTCTGCCTTGTTCACTTTCATATTTCAACTATTCAAAAAACAGAAAAATACAAAACCTCTCTCTTCATTTTATAAAACTTTTATTTATTCTCTGTATATTCATTTTCCATTCTTATTATTAGTTATACATTCTCTCACCTACTTTTATTCAGCCTAATTTTTATATACCTCTTGTATTTGCATCTAAGCATTTATTTTTACACGTTACAACTTTTAGTATTCATTCTTTTTCATAACTTCTGCCTGCACTAATTCATCCATTAACAATTCATATTTAATGCAGTGCTTCATTCATGCTAGCCTGTTCATGCTCATGTTTATATTTGTTAAAAAATAACCATATTATTTCTTTCAAAAGCTTACTGTATTTTTGTATTTATGTCATGTTATGTGTTATGTTAGTGTATGACATGTCAGAATTTGAAATATTCACTTATGTTGTTTACGATATGCGACACATGTGATATGTTAGTTATGCATGTGTGTATATCAAATTGTTAATTATGCATGTATGTTGGTCAATGACATGGTATGATATGTATGTTATTATTGTTCTCACACTTCAAGTTCCCTAATAGTTAGCAAAATCACTTTGAATTGAAATGATGTATACCCGATATAAAACCACTTTGGGTTTAAATAAATTGATTTAGAAATAAAATTGGAATATTGTAAGTTTAAATTTATGTTTGAACTTGAAATTATGAAATTGAAATTTAATTGATTTAATGAATGTTTTAATTGGATTTTAGATTTAGACTTGTTTGATTATAACCTAATAGCTTAAAGAGAAAATTTGAAATCTGAAGTTGGATTTAATATTGAATCGATTGGAAATGAACATAAATCGGTATTTGAACTAAATCGATTTATAATGTGAAAGATGATGTTTATTTAAAACCTAAGCATTTCGCTTATTGGATTATTTGTGAATTTCACTTGAGTTGACTTACTTACATAAGAATGTTAGTCCTGACTCGAATGTTTTTGTTTTACTTTACGCTTGGGTCAGACCAAGTATTTCAGTTTAGCGAAGACACTTTTTTCTGAAGACGAAGACGGAGTCGAGGACCATATCTACTACTATTATTGCAATTGTTTATTCTGCTTGAAAAAAAAAATGTAAATTCTGATTTAGTTGAAAATAGTTTCATGAATTGTTTATGTATTTATTTTGCGTATTATATTTCATCCTTCCGCTGCGAGATCTACATTTTGTTCTTTTGAATCCTATTTCATTTGAACAATCCCATTAATAATCTGCCTTTTGAAAAGTTTGAGTTAGACATGTGTGGTTTATTGTCGTTATCCGAAAAGGCGGGTCGTTATAGTTGGTATCAGAGCTTTGGTTTAGACATACCTTAGCATGTTGGGGTCAACTCATTTGAGATATGGTAGTGATATCCTAGAATAAGTTTGTTTGAGTGTATATATATGAGAGCGTGTATTTGTTAGTGTTATAAAAATGGTTTTATATAAGTTTTGAAATAGAATAATTTTCCTAATATTATATGCTATATATAAGGAATAAAATTTTATAACTATTATAGTTATTTGTAATGTGTTTGTTTTATTAAATGGTAATATTTAATTAATATGATTTATTATGGATTGATTGTATTTTGTCAGTTTATAAGCATTGGCTGTTATTGTTGATCGAATTTAGGAATTAAACACTAGTTTAATAATGGTGTATTAAAAGAAACAAAGTGAATAATTAGGATATATGTTTATGAAATTGAAATGTTTTGTTGTGAATTTTGTTGTTTGTTGATTAGTAGTTTCAACTGTTGAAATAAAAAGGAATATCTAGATATTTTATATAGTTGAAAACTTTTGAATTAATATATGAGTTGAAACTTAGTAGTTGTGTTAAATTATGCTATTGAAATCGATAATCTTAATTTGAAAGCAAGAGAAATAAGGTTTAATTTGTTATATCTATATTTAGTAAATGGATAGAATTGTTGTATTCCTTCTTGGCATGTAATGTAATAATATAAAAGTGTGAACTTTAAGCCTTGGCATGTTTAAATTGAAATTGTGATTAAGGAAATGTGTCAATGAGTTTTTAATTGAAAAAAAAGTGATTGTGAACTTAATTAAAATTTATGAAATGTGTCATGAATAAATTTGAAAAGTAAAAATTGAACACCAATGAGATAAATAAATATGAACTAAAAGTGAAATCATTATAAATAAAGTCATGACTTGTAAACTTTTTATGAAATAAATGGATGTTGCACTAAATGGTTATAACTAAAATTGTGATTACCCTAAAGTCGATTAGTGTCTTATAAAGAAGATAAGCTTTTATAAATTAGTTATAAACTAAAGGAAATTTATTATGAAATGATTCGTAAATAAATGTAATATTAAATGAGAAATATTACATGTGCAATTGAATGTAATATAACGTTAAAGAGAAATATAAGCAATGTATGAATATATTAACGTTTTGTGTGAATTAGAGAAATTCTACGAAACCAATATTAAAGTATGAAGTGATATTTGTGTCAATTAATGAGATTTATAATAAATTTAAATTAAAAATAAAATTGCAACGAAACAAGTTGGAATAGATATGTAAGTTGTACGTATATTTTTTTATTTGCATAATTATTTTGATTCAGATTTAAGTACACAAGTTTGAGGTGAATTTCACCATTTCGTATTAGGATTTTCATTTGATCCTTGATGGCGAATATTTGACATGGATTTTGGTTCGATTCTAGAATTCTCTATCATAGTATATGGATATGCGACGAGAATGATGGTTTCTAGTCAAGAAACCATATCGAAGTCCGCATTAGGGAAGTTGAATTGATAATACTAGTTTGAAAGCAAACTTATGCAATCGAGTGAGCGATCGAATGTAATTTTGCGAAATGATGACATATATACATCTTATGTTGTAATGTTATTAACATGCTTTGACGTTGAAATTGAAAGTTGTTGCGTTGGATATGTTTGTAATTTAAATTGGAATTTTTCTTTTATGCAAAACTAATATTAGTTCAAAACCATTTTACAAAACTATTTTCCTTTATTTTTCTTAAACAAACTATTTTATTCTATTTTACATACAAACTATTTTACAAACTATTTTATTTACAAAACTATCTTACAAACTATTCTGTTTACAAAACTATTTTACAAACTATTTTATTCTATTTTACATACAAATTATTTTACAAACTATTATTTAAAAAACTATCTTACAAACTATTCTATTTACAAAACTATTTTACAAACTATTTTATCTATACACTATTTTACAAAACTATTTTATATACAAAATTATTTCACAAAATGATTTTTATACAAAACTATTCTAAATTCAAAACCTTTTATAAAGCAAAGATGTTCAATCTCATATGGCTTTTCATGCAACGCAATTATTTTAGGAATCTTTTGATTCTTATATAAAATGGATTTATGTAAGTATAAGGTGATTTCGAAAAACGCTGATTTTGGAAAGTACTCTATCTGAAAATGAAATCTTATATAATGGAATTTATATAAGTACAATATTTGAAGTTATGATATTGAAAGGTTACTATGGACAGTATGATATATTTTGAAGTAAATGATATGGAAAGTACCTTCCATTGAACCCCTTTGGTGGGTCATTTATCGGACCCCTTTGGTGGGCCATTTATCGGACCCCTTTGGTGGGCCATTTATCGGATCCCTTTGGGAGGTCATTTATTATATTCATCTGATATTTTTTTATAGCGTAATTCAAGAGGTGGGATGCCTATAGCTGCAAGTGATTCTGCTGGGATAGCAGCATAACCATTGCGTATCTGCGATCTATCAACCATGGCGTAATTCGAGGGGCAGGATACCTACAGTTACAAGCGATTCCGCCGGGATAGCTGCGTAACCATTGCATAACTATGATCCATGGAGGAATGTACTTTCCATATCAGTTTTTAATGTTTTAAGTATTTTCACTGGATGTTGAAACAGGTCTACTTAGTACTTGAAGAATTCTAGCCTTGCGCCTGATCAACGCATAACCAGAGTCTACAAGAACGAGGATAAACTTGTTAAAACGTCGAGTTATAAAAGTGTTTTGATAAAGTATTATATAAATGATATTTTGGTCATTTTTTCCTTTTCTAAATGCTTTTAAATGTCTAAAATATTGTTTATTTATGTACAACTTGGTTTAGTAGTAATTATCAATGTTGTAAATATTGTGACGGGTAATTAATTCAATAAAACATATTTAAATTTAATGATTATTGATTTATTAGAGATGTTTGAAAAGCATTTTGAGATTTAAAACTAATAAATTTATAAATAATGGATTTAAGGTTTTCAATAACTCCTTTTTAAATAAAAGTAACGATGTAAATAATTATTTTCAAATAGTTTACATATATTTATAAAGATGTTACTTAAGATTTTTTTTCAACGGTATGTGTAAATAAAGTAAGAAATTTTATATATGAATTTTTGTGAAGTATTAAAGTCCTAAAGATGATTTATTTGCAAATGAAGCTTTCAGATGAATATTTCAAGTAAAATTTATGTAAGTTTCTTTGAATATATAATTTTAAAGAAAATAAATGAATTGAAAATTTTATTTTAGTAATATGTTTGAAAACAAATTGGAATTTGAGAACTTAGATTCTGTTTACCCGCCTTTTGGCAAGACCGTAGATAGACGGATTCAACTAAATCGACTGCTCATTTGTCGAGGCTGGTTTACGATGGATTTAGTCAATTGGATGAATGGATGATCAAGCATGGATAATAATCATGGCTATACATCGGCGATTCAGCATAGTTGATGGACGAAGGTTAATGAATACTTGAAGCTTAGGTTTCGACGAGTCTCGACTCACTCTGGACTCGCTTCAAGTCGTATGGAGTTGAGCTTCAAGTCTTTTGGAGGAATACTTCGATTCGAGGTTGTTCGATAGGCATGGAAGGTGGTTCGGCATAAGTGGCTCGACCGTGTAGATGGTTCGGCGTAGGAAGTGGTTCGGCATAAGTGGCTCGGCCATGTAGGTGGTTCATCCTAGGAAGTGGTTTGGCATAGGTGGCTCGGCCGTGTTGGTGGCTCATCGTGGAGGGTGGCTTGGCTTAGCTAAATGGTGGTTTAGCCTTGGTTGTCGCTCAGCAACTTCGAGTACTAAGGCATGTGACTTTGGGTCATCACTCGGGTAGCTCGGTAGAGTATTAGGTGGATCGGCATGGTTTCTTGGGGTGTCGCTCGGTGTCCTCTAGCTCCTTGCTTCGAGTCTTTGTGGTTCGGCTCCCAGGATGTGGGTCGGTATGATGGAAGGTGGGTCGGTGCTTCGAGTCTCCAGGCTCCTTACTTCGAGTTGGTGGTGTGGTTCAGTCAGAACCAAAGTGGTTCAACCTTGTTTTGGGTTGATCACTTGAGGCTTTTGGGTTGCTTCGAGTCTTTTGGCCACATGCTTCGAGTCGGCTTCGTGACTTTGTGGGTCGGTGTTTTCATGGTTTGGCATTTAGCTACTTCGAGTCCAAGGATGCTCTGCTTCGAGTCAAAGGTGGCTGTGCTTCGAGTCGCCTAGGTGGTTTTCGTAGATCAGCAACAATTGGATATGGACCTAGTCGCAACTATGGATTCTGTATCGGCTATGGATTTAATGGGCACTGGTTCACCCAGGAGACCCAACTACCTGGATTTGCCTATAAATACAGCATGTGGGTCTCCAGATTGGGGATCTTCTTTTCGGCTCTCTTGCTTTCTATTTTCTAAGGCTAAAACTACTCTACCATTTTGTAACTGTAATTGATCATTACAGCAACAAAAAGGAAATTTCTAGAGTGGACGTAGTCCCGAGTTAGCTGAATCACTATAAAATCTCTTGTTCTTTACTGTTTCCATTTTAATTTTTACTTTTCTTCATATTTGTACTCTCTATATACATTGTATCTGTGATATGTGACTGTTGTTTGGTGCTTTCGCTGGGATTTGGGGTGCTAGTGACCAATTTTGGCGCTAACATTTTGGTGCTTTCACTGAGAAAACTAGCACTCGGGGATTCAAAAGCTTGGATTTTGAATTTGAAGGCTTATGAACTTGGATTCTGGAGACTATGGCAAAGTAATCAACTATGAGATAGAGGACGGAAAGAAGTCAGCGGGAGGGAAATCAGGAGGCTTCCTCTGGAGCTAATTAAGCCTCCATCTACATCACTAGGGACGAGATGCAGGTCATGATGAATTCTATGCTGGAACAGTTGAAAAGGTAAGAGGAAACGATGCAGGCACTTTTTAGACAATTTGGACATAGCAGGAGTTACAGGAGCTCAGATCCATGGAGCTGGATCAAAAGGACTCTATAGGCAAGCAGATTGAGTGGTTCAATAGGGGTCAGCCCCCAATCAGCAAACGAATATCAATCTGGATGGACCTAGACTCGGGGGCACACCACCAAGAAATGCTAGACCAATCCATGGTGGGATACCAGATGACGCTGCGCAACCCGATGCCAATAGAAATACAGGAGTGCATGATGAGGAGTATGTATCAGAATTCCCTCGAGGACTTAGAGGGCAGTTAGGAAATGTAAATGGGGGACAACCCTTGTAGGTAACACTGGATTGGCTGACATCATCAGGAGAACCATTCGTAGAAGTCTGACAAATAAGGATTTGGACGGAGTCAACAAAAGTTCGTTCACCCGAAACATCAGGATAGCTAGGAATGCACCCGATTTCAAGCTACCCACTCTGGAAGTATACAATGGTAAGACGGATCCCACTGACCACTTGATGAGGTACACAAGGCATTTGGAAGTGCTGGGGGCATCATAGGAGGTCATGGCCCGATGTTTCCCCCTATACTTGACCGATATAGCTGCTATGTGGTTCAGACAGCTGGAGGATGGATCCGTTAGAACATGGACAGAATTGGTGGATAAGTTCTTGAGATAGTTTTGAGTTCACATAAAAAGTCCAAAGAATGTGATGACACTGACGTCGGTTAAGCATAAGGCAGACGAATCGCTCAGGACTTTCGGTTTAATGCAGCAGTTGCCTTGGTGGATCGGTTGGATCAATCAATGTTTATGATGGCGGCGATGTCAGGGGTCAGGGATAACTCAGATTTCAAAGTATTGTTGATACAGGATCCACCACTGGATCTCGGGGAATTCTTTCACGAAGCTGAGAGATTTCTTCGACAAGAGGATGCATGTTTGGATATGAAGTCAAAGGAAGTAAATATGGTTAAGGGTGGAGGACTGCCCAGTGAAAGCTCGGGTAAAGACAAGGATAAAGGGAAAAGGAAGCGCTAGGGAGAACCAAAGTTCTCCACTTACACGGGACTGAATAGAACATTGGAGAAAATATTCTTAGACACTTGGTACGCCTCCCTTATCAAAGGCCGGCGAGGAGGCAACCCTCAGAACGCAAAAGGGCATTAGGAAGGCACTGTCTCTTTGCTGATCTGGAAGGCATGATACTAACAGCTGCTGACATCTAAAGGATATAGTCGAGGAACATGTAAGGAATGGTCAATTGCAACAATATGTCGAAACTCGGAATGTAGCGGTGGAACAGGAGCAGCCACCGCCTACCATGAACGACGATGGCATGAGGCCAAGGAATTGTGGTCAGTTGGTCATCAACAAATCGTGATGGTTTGGAATAAGTAACAAACTCCAGACAAATGGAAAAATCAATTACTCATACATGGGGTCAGAGATAACCCTTAGGCATGCTCTAAGATGATGGTTTACGAGACGCTCTGGTTTGTGAATTTTTTTTCCTTTTGGCTTGAACATTTGCTTTTTTTGCTTTGGTTTTGGAGTTTGGTTTGAATTACCATTATTTTTGGTTTCTTGGTTTGGATTTTGGTTTGGATGCTTGCTTTTGATTTGGATTTTGATTTGGACTTTTGACATGGATTTTCAGTTTTCTCGTTTGAATCTAGATCTCAGATTTTGGATTTTGGTTGAATTTTTGTTTGGTTTTTGGTTAAAAGGTCGTCGAGCATAGACTATGCTCGGTTAGGGTCTGGAGAGACCAGGATACAGCCTAGGACTTAGGCCTCATATTAGCTATCAGTTACTATTACAGGACTATACTCGGTAAGGATTCGGAGCGATCAGGATTCGGCTTAGGGCTTAAGCCATGGCATTACTCAATGTTCGGGGACACTGAACTAGGAACACCATGGCATTACTTGACATAGGTTGTCAGGTGCAGGTTGTGCTTGGCAAGGACCCAGAGCAGTCTCGAATTTAGATATCGACCTGGAGAGGTCATGGATGTGGTTATTGGATATGGATGGATTAGAACTTGGTTGTCGGGTTCGGATGGATGTGGATTTGGATAAGGATTTCGTTATTGGATAAGAATCGGATATCGACTTGGAGCAGTCATACATTTGGATAAGAATACGGCAATGACACTTGGATAAAATGGATTCGATTATGAATCAGATGGATGGCTATGGATAAAATATGGACTTCAAATATCGTATTTAAGGCTATACAAAACACACCTTCCTACCGTAAGGCATTTTTTGGGGGGCAAGAGTTAACCCGACTTTTGGCAAGGCCGTAGTTGGACGGATTCAACTAAATCGACTGCTCATTCGTCAAGGCTGGTTTATAATGGATTTAGTCGACTGGATGAATGGACGATCAAGCATGGATAATAATCATGGCTATATAGCCGAGATTCAGCATAGCCGAAGGACGAAGGTTATTGAATATGTGATGACCCGACTTTTTCTCCACAGAAAGTCGTATCATCTTTAAGAAAGAAAGGGATAGAAAAGAGAAAAGACAGAAGAGAAAGAAGAAACAACACTAGAATCTCAAACAGCGGAACGAGTAAATTATATTAATAACATAAGTATTACATAGTATACAACAACTTATCAGAGTTACACAGACATACAACACATACTAGACAGTTATAAACACCTGTCTAGTTATTACAACTCAATACAAATAAAAAACACTCGGAGATACCAACACAGCGGAAAACTATATATCTATACGCGGAAGCCTCCTGCTCCATTGCTCCTCCATAATTCGTCAAAGCTAACCTGAATCCCTTGGCTACTCGTAAAAATTTGAGTAACCAAGAGTTTAAGAAAACAGAAATAAACTCCGGGTCGGACATGGGTCTGGTGTGAGTAACAGGTTAAAGTTTCTTAACTTTGAAAAACCTTTGAAAAGAAAAAGTATCATGTAAGACTTCCCACACATAAACATGGAAAAGTTTTTACCTTACGCTAAACAAAACATTTGATAAGAAATCAAGTAATATTATAATAGGTCTAGGGTTTTCAAGTAAATAAGAAATAGCCAAAATTGTTACATTTATTAAATTCCAGCTACTAGCCACAAAAGTGGGTAATACAATCAAAACCGAGGGCACTTATTGGATTTTGGATTCCATACAATGGCAGGGCTACCGGGGCACCGTCCGTCACAGCACGTGGCCTAGATCACCGTACCGAGGATCACTCCCAATCCCCTGTAACACAAAGCTAGAACAATTCCTTACTGAACAGTTTCGAACAAGACCACCCCACAGTTGTGATCAACAACCGCACCACATAGCCGAAATAAAAGTGACATCTAGACAGGGGTAAATCTCATCCGACTTGGGCATGACCCACTTAGCCTTGCTGCACCTCCCCTGTTTTAGTCATTCCCGGTTGATGAGGCTTGAGGCTACGATTACCTTTATAGGACACATCACTTAGAATGCTCATCGTCCACCTGACGATGTTCTGAAAGCATTCAATCCATACAAGTTCGTTCCGGGTTCGAACGAAACCGAAGGCATTATCTTGTTACACTCATTTTGGAATCACCCTTGGAGTTAACGACGATAACCCTTGCACTCTGAATCTTCATCTTCACTTCAGATTCACGACCTATCGTCAATATGGATCAATGTGGTTTTCGGATATCCAAATATGGAAACCCGATCCCCGTCTCACCGAAATCCAAAACGTGTCTTTTAAGGCCAAGTTGTTTTAGAGTTTAAAACAATTCAATTCATTATCTATATACACACAGATAGATAATTCTCAACATAACAATGGAAAATCAACATTATCATCACAACAGATAATCCATATCATTATAAACAGATAATCTATATTATCATCATAATGCAACCAATGCATCCATATCATATAACATAACTCATCTCATAGCTGAGATTACAAACCATACAAGGCAGCCAATATCGATCATTCATACATAAGAAATGATTTAATGATCACACCATTTATAATTAATTTAAAATGAATTAAATTAATTACTTAATCTCCAATTAATTTAAAATGAATTAAATTAATTACTTCATCATTAATCCTGCTTAACTTAATCATTAATTGATTACAAATCAATTAATTAATCATCATCCTATTATTATATTCAATTACTCATTCCTGATTAACAATTCTCTAATTACAATAAGTAATTAGCCTTTAAATTAATTATACAAGTTAATTATACTTAACACTTTGCAATAATTAACTTTTAATTACTTAATCAATTAATTAACTAAAGTTAATTACATTAATCCTTTATTAATTACTTCTTTATTAATTATTCCTTAATTAATCCATTCTAAATTTACATCATTAATTTTATTAATTAATGATTTCTAATTACAATTTAATTAATCTCCCTATTAAAATTAATTACATTGAGTAATTAATCTTCAATTAAACCACATATATATTAATCTCCCTTGATTAATAACATCCAGTAATTAACTGCCCTTAATTACTTCATTAATAAATTACTCCTTAATTTATTATCTCAATTAATCCCTTGATTAATTCCAAAGTAATTTAATCTAAATTACTTCCATCATTAACACCTTTAATTACATCCAGTAATTATCAATTAAATATTTCCCTAAGTAATTACAATCCCATTTATTACATAAAGTAATTATTCATCAAATCATCAAATGTTTAAATCAATTAAACTTAATTAGTTAACCTAAACAAATTACATTAACACAATTAATTACATTAAGTAATTAATTCATTAATTACTTTTATTAAGTAATTAAACATAAACAATTTCACAAATGACTATTATTAATTAATTAATCTAATTAATTATTAAAAATTAATCACATTAATTAATTGTTAAATAATTTTAGTTAATGACCTTCATTAACTATCCTTTAAATAATTTATTAAGAAATTTACTCAGATTAACCATTATTAATTACAAATTAATTAATATTTAATGACCAATTAATTAATAACTAATTATTAAATTAATTAAGTGTTAAATGCAACTTAATTAATCCTTAATCACTTAATTAATTAATCTTAATCATTAATTAAAATTTAATTAATAATCCTTAATTACAAATTAATTAACCTTAATTAATTAATCTTAAGTCTTAATTAATTAATTTAAAATTTCTTAATTACTTAATTAATCATCCATATTATTAATTAATTAATTAATTAATTAATTAATTACCCATTTAAATTAACTTAATAATTTAAATGAATTCAAATTCTTAAGTTCTAACTTAATTTAAGAAAACATTTCTTACTTATTTAAAGTATTTAAAAACACTTTGTTTCAAATTTACTTTAAATTTCACTTTAAATTTCATTTTAAAATTTTAAGATTTTAAAATGAATACAATTTTATTTAAACAAGGTTTTAAAAACAATTCAAACCTTTTTATCTCATACGTTAAAGAAACATTCATTTCAGAAAGAAGTTATTAAAAGAATTTAAACCAAATTCATCTTTAAATTCAAATTAGTTTAAAAATATACTTTAAACATTCCAAGTTTATTTTAAAAACAAATTCAATTTAAAATTTTCTTTTAATTTCAAAACTGAAATACAGATTGAATCTTTATTCCAGAATTAAACTTAAATCTTTAAAGTTTTTCTTACAGTTCAAATCTTCATTTTAAAGTTCAAATTATTTAACCATTTCTAAAATAGTTAAAACAAATTAAATTTTAAAACTTATTTTATTTTAAAAACTGAAATTCAAACCAAATTCCAGATTTTAAAAACTCAGTTTTAAACTTATTTTAAATTTCTAATTTACCAATGTAAAACTTACAGTTTAAATTCAAACCACATATGCTTTTATCCTAAAAAGTTTTAAACCCAAATTTAAATTTTAAAATTTAAATTAATTCAAAACTCAGATTCAACTACTTTGAATTCAGATTCAAATTCAGTTTAAACTTATTTTAAAATTTCAGTTTACATTTAACTCTACTTTTAATTTCAAAACTGAAACAGGTTTCTGTTTTTTTATTTATAACCAAACTTAAATTTTCAAAATTCAAATTATTACAAAAACCAAGATTCAAACTATTTGAATCCATATTTAAATTCAGGTTTTAAACTTAGTTCAAATTTTAGTTTACATTTAAACTTTACTTTAAAATTTAAAAATAACATAACAGGTTTCTGTTTATTTTTGTAAAACCTGAAACAACGAATACTCGAGCCTCCCCTACATATACTTCGAGTCAAAACTATATCAGCTTCGGGCTAAAACTTGATTTACCCTAGACAATCCTGAGGCCACTAAAACCCAATCCAACCTTCACCAGCATCACCACACTGTTCTATGCACATGCACCCATGACGCCGCCTTCTCCGATCAACCCTGATGATCTCTACAAGTCGCCAATCAACCTCATACCAGAATCCAGCCACCACAACGACCACCCAAACCTGGAATCGAATCCAAGCTTACACCCAAACCTGTAAACAGACAGTACCAAAACAACCCAACCTGTCAACGCCACCTTCTCACGTCTCCGGCCACCGTTGCCACTTAAACTTCGGCGAAGGCTTCGATAACCCGTCAACCTCCATTCCCTAAAACCCCAAGTAACTCGATCAATAGTGGAGATCGAACCCAAGTAAAAACTGTAACCCAGCAAAAACTAGGGTTCTAAAATTTCAAATCAAAATCACAACCTCAAAGATGAAATGCAACCCAAACAAATAATTTTCCCATCATCTTCGATAACTCCTCCTCCTCCAGAAACAAATTCAACTCAATCGAACACATAAATCATCTGTGTTAACCCCAAAAGTAAAACACAGTAAATTTTGAACCGCTCTCTGGAATTAACACTAAAAATTGTAATTTTAGATTTAAAATTCATGAATTTGCATGATGTTTTGATATATAAACCTGAAACATAAATTCATATAGTTTGAATTTTACACTTATACATCCCCGGAAGCATATTCATCTAAAGAAACCTGAAAACCCTTACTCCCAATCTACTTAAATGAGCACCCGAGAGTTTATAGGGAAAGACAAAAACTTTTAGTCAGACAAAAATTCTAGTGTGAATAATAACCTACCATCTCGGACCAACTAAATATCTAGTAAGATCAAGCCGCTAAGCAGAATGGGGTTTCCCCTCGCTAGTATTTTAACCATAATACAACAACCATATACTGTCCACCAGCATCTACAATCGTTAGAATAACAAAATATGATGATATTCAAAACTGCAATATGCCCTAGATTTCCCACCCTAATTTATCCGACTATCTGTCTCAATTTAGAGCTTTTAGGGTTACTATTAACCTATTAGTTTTTATGGGCTAACTAATAACCTGTTCCAACCATACGGACTATCTATCCGATTTCATAGTTTTCATGGGAGTACTAAGAACCTATTAGTTTCCACCAATTAGTTTATCCAATCATAGTTTTCATGGGATCACTATGAACTTATTGGATTCTCCAATAACGTCTTTCAAATCATAGTTTTCATGGGCTAATTATGAACTTGTTAATCTCTATCAACAATATATTCTGGACATAGTTTTCGCAGGATCACTAAGAATCTATTGGCCTCTAGCAACCACATTTTTCAATACATAGTTTTCATGAGCTAACTAAAAACCTGCCTAACTCAATAATCTTCTGTATTTTGTCCTACTGACCTTCTAGATGCAATTCTACTCACATATGGGTTAAGTAATTTATATTCACAGTTATCCTACCCATAATACACCAAAATGCAGTTATGGGCGATAAATGAAGTGAATGTGATAACATAGCAAACATAATAACCGGCTAAGTAAACACTGTAGGATCAATTTTACCCTAGAGGGGGGTGAATAGAGCTATCAATGGATGCCCGAAAATCTAAAATCCGTCCGCATCCGCATCCTAAAAGCGGAAAATATCCGATATTCGAAAAAATGGATGCGGATGCGGATATGAAGACATCCACATCTGAAAATTATCCATCTGGTTTTTATCAAGATTATAGTTCAAATTATGTGTATTTTAGTGCAATGAAAGATACTCATTTACAATTTGTTAAGTTGGTAGTTTATATTATATGTAATTAATGCTTATTAACTACTCGAAACTAATTACTATCATCGTATTTTTTAATTTTTAGCACTTTTACAATCAATAGGATTGAAAAATATTTATGTTAAACTAAAATGTTCTTTTATAATTCTTGATTTATCGATCTTAGCGGATAAGATAATTATGTGATATCCATTCGTATCGGCGGATGCGGATATCCGATATCCGATATTTTCGGATGCGGATGCTGATATGACACTATCCGCATTTAAAAACATCTGTTGACAGACCTAGGGGTGAATAGAGTGACACTAATAATTACAAAAATTAATGCGAAAGTATATAAAATAATCGCAGCACTGATCATAGCAGAATATAGCAGCATAGATAATAGCAGAATATAAAAAGCAGAAAATAGAAACATAGATTTACCCAGCTGCGGCAAAATACTGCCTATGTGTTGCCACCAAGATTTCTACTAGAAATTAAGTAGTCAGACGCTTACACATGTAAACTCGCAACACCTGCTATCGACTAACTTAACTCTAGCTCAATACCCTGCCACAATTCAGCCACTGAGTTGCGAATTCACGAACTATACCACCGTAGTTCGTCCCCTAGTCACACGACTGGAAAATTACAAAAGTTTAAAACGAAAATACAAAGTAAAAAACAATTTAAAACAATAAACCCTCATTTAAAATTATTGAATCCCAAAGATAAAGGAACCAGCCCTATTAGATATGTATGATAAAAATCCCCTTTTCTCTTTTTATTTCAACGGCCCATTCCTTCTTCTTTGTGAAAAATGGTCGCCTTCACTTTTATACTCGTTCGTCGAAATTTATAAACTAGGGATTTTGTAAATTAGAAGCCGCCAACTTTAGTTAATCAATCAAATGATATTTTCATGTTGCTACTTTGTCGATTTGTACACGGCTGCTTCAATCAAGTCAAGTTCAATTGTTGCGTGAATTGGTACGTTCGTTCCTTTTTCGATTAATACTATACTCGACGTTGATTCGAGTTGAATGATTATTTTTTGTTGTTATTGCTTGAACTCGAATGCCTTTGAAAATACCGATGATGTCACGGGTTTTATATGATTGAAAACCCTAAATTTTCGACCGACTATAATGTTTGAATTTGTATGATATTTTTAAGCTGGCAATTCGATTATTCTTGAATGATTGTGATTTCTTTAGACTATTTCAATTTCGTATATTTTGTTACTTGATTCTCACAGTTTCGATTTTGAACTTGCTTGATTCCTTGGTCATCATGGCTTTGATTCTCTGTTGACTTTTGTTATTTGATTTTGAAAAGTGCTTGACTCTCTAACTAGTTCGCTCACGGCTTCATTTGTGTTCTGCTATTACGTTTTTTTAGAAAATGCTAACTTGAGATCGACTGTATTTATTCTTGTAGTGTTGCGGTCTGATATGCTAGCTCGAGTTACTTGATCATAGTTACTTGTGCATTCGAACCCTGTTAACCGAGTTATCCTTTGCATTGTATATTTTCAGGTTTACTTAATCATGTTGCCTATGAAACTGTTTGTATTATTGTTTCATTGAGTCTATTTCATTGGGTTGCACTGCTTGCGTATCCATATAAACTTGTTGTATCACCATATATGTATGATTCTTGATGTTGTACTTCAATACGTTGATGATTTTGGAATTTGTCTTGCATCCTCCAATGTGCATTGTATATTTCCATTTGCAGTTTATTCTGGTCGTTGCATTGCTTTGACTCATTTCTAGTTTGCATTGTGTTGTATACATGTTACTTTGAGCCAGTACATATAAACTCTTTTTATTCATACAATATATGTCAATGGTCTTTATGCAGCCTTCTCTGGCAAGACGTGCATTGATTTTAAAAAATTGCCTTCATGTGTCTGCATGTCGTGACCATGCATTGAACTTCATGTTGTCTGCATTTGCATGTATACTTAACTTGCTCCTTTGGCTGTTGAGTTGTATGCATGCCTGAAGTCTTGATACATTTTAGTCTTCATGTACATTGATCATAGTCACTTGCTTCGGGGCAGTTTGCATACAGTCTTTGTTGTACATGATTGCATGTTTGGGTTGAGTTGCATCTTTGAATCTGGTCTTGGCCTTGCTTTCTTTGTAGTTTGGTTGCTCTAACCAGTTCATCGAACATGTTATATTGATGTTGAGCTGGTCTCATTTACTAGTGTAATTTGAGTTGCCTTGCTTATTAATCTGGTTGAAATTTGTGCTTTGCTTGCCTTGAGTAAATGTGCACTTGACCTTCTTGCTTCGAGTCATGTAAACTTGTTGTATACTTGCATATTTGTTCATGTATGTATATATTCATGTTATACTGCTCTCGCTTCGAGTTTCTTTGAGTCTGGTCATTGTCACTCCTTTTGAGTTGCAGTCTGAAGTAATTTGGTTGCCATTGAATTTTGATGTTGTTGCCATTTACTTGTGCTTTCACTGACTGGTTTATTGCATTCACCATGCTTGAACCTGATCTTGTTTCACAGATGCATCCCTTATTGTCATTGTCTTGAGTCTTTTGTAGTTCCATTTGTTGTTGCAGTTTTACTATGTGGACTACATTTATGAAGCTTGCTCGTGCATACTTGAGTTTGTATTTATTATTGATTTGAAACTTGTGATAATTTGAATTTGTACATTTGGATTCCACTTGTGTTGAATCCAGCTTATAGCTCAAGTTTGACCTTGTGCTAGTATTGTGATTTTATTTCTATTTCACTTGAGTTGAACCCGGCTTTTGATTGGGTTTGACCTTCTCCTCACCTTCCCGGCAATTTTATCAAGTGTGTATCGGTGTGCACGGCCTTGTGGCATGTACAGTGATTCACTGTGCATGCCACAAGCTGTTCATGTTTGATGAATTCAAAATTGAATGATGGTAAACAACCCAAATAACTAAGGCAAATAATATTTTCAAAAACCGCATTTTATTTTACATGGTAAAAAATATTTCTTTTACAATCTTACTGCGTCGGTATTTTCTTTGCAGATAATTCAGATGCTGGATTTAACCTGGAATAGAGTTGAAGATAAAAACGAGTGAACAAGTGATATGTAGTGAGATGCAAATGTAAATTGAAAACTGTGATCTAGTCAAATTTGTATTGTAATTGAAATTGTGTATACATAGCGAGAACTCAAATTTTTACTATTCAAAATTGTAATAAATATTTGTTTGAATAAAATATCTGTTTGAATATAAATTCTCTGTTATTTATTTTATCCAGCAAATATTTATTTAGTTACGTGAAAATAAAATAGTACAATAAACAAATACATTGAAATGAATATACATAAATATATATTTATTATCATCAAACAAAAATCATATACTAGCATATTCAACAATCTCCCCCTTTTGACGGTAACAAACATATACTTAAGATTTTGAATTTATTGAATGTATTTGATCATTCAATTTTCTCCCCCTATTTGAATGCTCCCTCTCTAACAAAGCTCCCCCTTTATACATGCATGAAAATAAATAAAAGTGAATGAATGAACCTAGATGCATATAGAAAATACAAAATAAAATATTTGACCTTTATTTACCAAAATCTAAACTTTTTTCTACCCTTTGGTTATCAGCAAAAGTGTAATAGTGTTAGAAAAATAGAGCTAAAGTGGTAGACATTAATACAACATTAATACCCAATTGAGTATAAATATTAAATTTCAATAAAAAAATCAAACAAAAATTATAAATACTCTGTTATGCGCATATTCCACTTTTAGAATGATAGAGATGATGCAAAGCCATATAGTTGTTTCTATTTAAGGTATATTTATATCAAGAATATGTACTAAGCAGGCATAACCATTAGGAATTTTAAATGAGATTAGTAGTATTCCCATTTTAAAAAAAATGAATTCACGTATCTTCTAACCATACATAACCACAAGGACTTTTAAATGGGATTAGAATCAACCTGTCTATTTAATTAATCAATTTTGACATGTGTTCCACATATGCATAACCATGAGGACTTTTAAACGAGAGTGAATATTTCGGATGTTTTCATTGCTAAAAATATAATAAAATGAAAAACTAATGATTTCCCATTTAAAATACCACATATTGACAAATTATGTTGAATTTTGATGAGTGATGGTCATGGAATTTTTACCAACAAAAAGTTTTTATAACTCTTATTTAAATTTCTAAAGAAATTTACTAAGTATACCGTCTCAAGTTATAATATATGATCAATATCAACGCTCATCACTTTTTCAATCACTGTTTATCTTTCCGATAATCAGTAGGGAGTCAGATTAGTTAGTGTAGTCATTTAAAAATCAAATCCAAAATAGTTATCAAATTTTCTAAAAATGACTAATCTGAAACTAGGTCATCAAAAACGATTTTTTGGAAGGGGTTTTATAAAATAAAAATGTCTGCTAATTGAAAATTATTTAAGACGAAAAATATGCAAATATTTTCTTTTAAAATGATGCAGCTACTGAATGTCTCAACATAAATCACTTTCCACTAGTAATTTTTCCATCAACTAGTGTTATCTGCATCCGAATTTCCCTTTGACTCAAGATTATTATTAGTTGGAAGTTATAGACCAGACCGTGAAGTGTGCAACAAAATATCTTAAAATCATTATTTAAAGCTTTAAATGAAATTGAATTGAAGTCGTACGAATAAACAAACACTGACCATAGTGTCTGATTTAGAAACAAATATATCCACGTGAATCATGGGTAATCATCAATCAAATCCATATGAACTAATTCAAAGTCTCTAGAAATACTTATTGTATTCTCGGCATAAAAATATAATTGGCCAACAATTTTGAAAAAAAATCAGAATCATAATTGACTAATTTAATTCAGATTATGGTGCAGATTATCACATTTAATATATCGTTCAAGATAGATGTACCTTTACCTATTTTATCTTTGCCGATACTATTGCAATGTTTCCCATAGTGACTCTGCCACCTTTATACTAGGCTAAGGAACTATGATTTGTCTCCCATTGTGCGCCTGGAACAGCCAGAATCCAGATAACACTGTTGTTGTTCCTTAGCATGCCATCGCATCTACATGAGAAAAGATTTTTGTGACATATTTGTTTTTATAGGTCCATTGATAGCTAGTGGCAAATAATTTTGAAAAATATGTTGGAGTAGACCTAAAGCTATTTAAATTTGTTTATTTCGGCGCCCAGATTTGTTTAACTTTAAGAGATTCTATATTTGTGCCTTTTGGAACCCAAATTGGAATGGGTTTTACGTGTTTGGATCTATACCAACAAATATTTTGATTGTGTCTAGTTTTCCATATATTGTGCACTTTGAACTGACTTGATTAATTTCATTTCTATCACGTTCTGATTGATTATACCCAAGACCAAGTCTAACCGTATTAACAGTTTGTTTCCCAAATAGCATATTCAATGATCTTTCACTTTTTGAAAATTTTCCTAAAGTCATAGACAGTTGTTGGACTTGCATTTTGAGAGATTCATTTTCATTTAATAATTCTGTGCACTTTTTAATAGAATTTTCTCTTATAGTATTTTCACTTTCTTTCAAAATCAGAATTTCATTTTCAAGTGATTTAATTTATTCTTTGATTTTTTAATTTCTTTTTCGAATGTTGGGCACTTATCACACTTAGGGCTCTTGCTTTGATAGTTTTTAACTATTTGATCAAGCTGTTTATTCAAATCTATCAAAATATCTCTTTGTGATTCAATTTTAGCATATTTGTCCCTTAGTCTTTAGAAACAGCCATTTACTTCGTGACAATATATAAATAATTCTGAGTGAGTAAGTTTTGATACGACACTTGGCTCGTCGTCGTCGTCAGTGTTTGTTATATCATCTTGAAGGCACATATCTGCTTTTTCGCTCTCACTGCCAGTGCTTTTATCGTTTTAATCAGTTTCATCCCAAGCGGCTGCAAAACTTCTCCTTTTCTATTTCTTTCCATAGCTAAATCGATTTTGAGGATAATTTGGTTTGATGTGACCAGGTTTATTGCACTTGTGGAAAATGATCTCTTGCTTGTCTGAGTTTTCTAGTGCTTGGCTGTTCTGCTTTTTAATTGTTGATTTAGAGCTGGATTTCCGTATTTTTGATTCCACCTTTTGAATTTCTTTATTAATAGTGCTATCTCAGCGGCTCCATCGTCGTCGTCACTTTTTGTTGTTCTTTTAAGAGCCGTCGATTTCATTCGAGTATCACCTCCTTCATGCTCTTCCTTGAATTTCATTTCTAGCTCATAAGTGGTGAGATTTCCGATGAGTTCTTCAACTTTAATTTGTTTCAAATCTTTTGATTCTTGAATGGTAGTGACTTTGGCTTCAAAATTCCATGGAAGGATTCTGAGGATTTTTCGAACTATTTCCAACTCTGTGTATGATTTTCCAAGAGTTTTTGATTTGTATACGATATTGGAAAATCGTCCGCACATCTCTTTGACATTTTCTTCCTTGGCCATTGTGAAATTCTCTCATTCGCTCTTTAGCATGGCAAGGAGAGATTCTTTGACTTGAGATGTTCCTTCGTGAGTCACTTCGAGTGTGTGCCATATTTCCTTTGTAGTTAGACAATGCGAGACACGATGAAATTCAATTTGATCCAATAAACAAATAATAGAATTTATAGCTTTAGAATTAGCATTCTATAGTCTATTTTCTAGATTTATCCATTGATCCATTGATTTATCTATTTCTTGACTATCTATGACTATAGTTGGTGCTCTATAACCTGTCTCAACAATATTCCAAGCATCAATGGTTTTCAGAAAAAATTTCATTTTTATTTTTCCAGTAAGCATATTCACAACTAAACATTGGTGGTCTAACTAGTGGACTGACCCTCAGCAAAAACCTTATTAAAAGAAGCCATTTTAAAAATTCAAAATTTTAAAACAAAAATTGGTTTTAGAAAAATCAAATTTTTAAAACAACAATTGACTTCTATTCCTAGCTCTAGTACCACTTGTAGGATTGACTTCACACTGAAGGGTGAATAGGGTGATACTAATAATTATAAAAAATATTGTGAATGTATATAAAATAATCGCAGCACTAATCACAGCAGAATAATAGCAGCACAGATAAAAGTAGAATATAAAAAGCAGAAAATAGAATACATAAATTTATCCAGCTTCGGCAAAGCCCTGCCTACGTGCTGCCCCCAAGGTTTCAACTTCAAATTAAGTAGTCAAACGCTTAAAAACGTAAACTCATGACACTCGCTATCGGCTAACCTAATTCTATGCTCAAAACTCTGCCACAACTCAGCCACTGATATGCGAATTTTCGAACTACACCACCGGAGTTCGTCCTTTAGTCACACGACTAGAAAATTACAAAAGTTTAAAAGGAAAATACAAAGTAAAAAACAATTTAAAACAATAAACCCTAATTTAAAATTATTAAAGCCCAAATATAAAGGAACCGGCCCAATTAAATATGTGTGATAAAAAAATCCCTTTTTTTCTTTTTATTTCAATAGCCCGTTCCTTCTTCTTCGTGAAAAATGGCTACCTTCTCTTTTATACTCGTTCGTCCAAATTTATAAACTAGGGCTTTTGTAAATTAGAAGCCGCCGACTTCAGTTGATCGATCAGATGATGTTCTCACGTTGCTGCTTTATCGATTTGTACATGGTTGCTTCAATCAAGTCGAGTTCAATTGTTGTGTGAATTGGTACGTTCGTTCCTTTTTCGATTTATACTATACTCGACTTTGATACGAGTTGAATGATTTTTTTTGTTGCTTGAAATCAAATTCCTTTGAAAATGCCAATAATGTTATGGGTTTTATATGGTTAAAAACCCTGAATTTTCGATCGAATATAAGGTTTGAATTCGTCTGATATTTTTAAGCTGACTAATCAATTATTCTTGAATGATTGTGATTTTTTAGACTGGTTCAATTTCGTATATTTTGTTACTTGATTCTCACAACTTTGATTTTGAACTTGCTCGATTCCTTGGTCATCACGGCTTTGATTCTCTGTTGACTTTGGTTACTTGATTTTGAAAAGTGCTTGACTCTCTGACTTGTTCATTCACGGCTTCATTTGCATTCTGCTGTTACATATTTTTGTTAGAAATTGCTGACTTGAGATCGACTGTATTTATGCCTATAGTCTTGTAGTCTGATATCCTAGCTCGAGTTATTTGATCACAGTTACTTGTGCATTTCAACCATGTTAACTAATTTATCCTTTGCCTTGTGTATTTTTTGGTTTACCTGATCCTGTTGCCTATGAAATTGTTTGTATTGTTGCTTCACTGAGTCTGTTACATCAGGTTGCACAACTTGCATATCCATATAAACTTGCTGTATCACCATATATGTATGATTCATGATGTTGTACTTCAATGTGTTGATGATTTTGGAATTTGTTTTTCATCCTCCAGTGAGCATTATATGTTTCCATTTGAAATTTATTCTGGTCATTGCATTGCTTTGACTCATTTCTAGTTTGCATTGTGTTGTGTACATGTTACTTCGAGCCAGTACATATAAACTCTTTTTATTCATACCATATATGTCAATGGTTTTTGTGCAGCCTTCTCTAGCTTGATGTGCATTGATTTGAAAAAACTGCCTTCATGTGTCTGCATGTCGTGACCCTGCATTGAACTTCATGTTGTCTGCATTTGCTTGTATACTTCACTTGCTCCTCTGGCAGTTGACTTGTATGCATGTCTGAAGTCTTGATACATTTTAGTCTTCATGTACATTGATCATAGTCACTTGCTTCGGGGTAGTTTGCATACAGTCTTTGTTGTACATGATTTCATGTTTGGTTTGAGTTGCATCTTTGAATCTGGTCTTGGCCTTGCTTTCTTTGTACTCCGGTTGCTCTGACTAGTTCGTTGAACATGTTATGTTGATGTTGAGCTGGCCTCATTCACTAGTATAGTTTGAGTTGCCTTGCTTATTAATCTAGTTGAAATTTGTGCTTTTCTTGCCTTGATTTGTGTGCACTTGACCTTCTTGCTTTGAGTCATGTAAACTTATTGTATACTTGCATATTTTTTCACGCATGTATATATTCATGTTATACTACTCTGGTTTCGAGTTGCTTTGAGTCTGGTCATTGTCGGTCCTTTTGAGTTGCAATCTAAAGTAATTTGGTTGCCACTGAATTTTGATGTTGTTTCCATTTACATGTGCTTGCACTGACCAGTTTATTGCATTCACCATGATTGTACTTGATCTTGCTTCACTGGTGCATCCTTTGTTGTCACTATCTTGAGTCTTGTGAAATTCCATTGGTTGTTGCAGTTTGACTTTGTAGACTACACTTATGAAGCTTGCTCGTGTGTACTTGAGTTTGTATCGATTATTGATTTGAAGCTTGTGATAATTTGAATTTATACATTTGGATACCACCTGTGTTGAATCTAGCTTATAGCTTGGGTTTGACCTTATGCTCGTATTGTGACCTTATTTCTATTTCACTTGAGTTGAACCCGGCTTTTGATTTGTGTTGACCTTGTGCTCACCCGCCCCTACAATTTTATCAAGTGTACATTGGTGTGCACAGGCTTGTGAAGCATACAGTGATTCACTGTGCATGTCATAAGCTGTTCATGTTTGATGAATTCAAAATTAAATGATGACGAACAACCCAAATAACCGATGCAAATAATATTTTCAAAAATCACATTTTATTTCAAACTGCAAAAAATATTTCTTTTTCAATTTACTGCTTAAGGTGTTTTCTTTGCAAATAATTCAGATGCTGGATTCAATCTGGAATAGAGTTGAAGATAAAAACGAGTGAATGAGTGATATGTAGTGAGATGCGAATGTAAATTGAAATTTTTGATGTAGTCAAATTTGTATTGTAATTGAAATTGTGTATATACAGTGAGAGCTCAAATTTATACTATTCAAAATTGTAATAAATATCCATTTGAATAAAATATCTGTTTGAATATAAATTCGGTGTTATTTATTTTGTCCAGCAAATATTTATTTGGTTATGTAGAAATAAAATAGTACAATTCCAAATACATTTAAATTATTATATATATATGTTTATTATCATGAAACAAAAATCATATATTAACATATTCAAGAAACCCGAAACATAAACATCCGTAATTAAAGTTCTTGTATATATTTTCTTAATGATGTGTGGTTAATACCCTTAACACTTTAATTTAAACAAGGAAATCATCTCTTTGTATTTTCAAAGTATAATATCATTTGTAAAACCCTTTTTATATTGCCATATACATGATTGAAAATGATATAAGAACTGTCACTTTTAAAACATTTTAATTTGATCAACGTATACATCATCTCTTATCGACGTTGCTACTTAAGGCTCCCTCTCTATTTAAAAGCCTTTGAATTGAAACATGCGGCATTATGCACCTCGTCATCAATGATGATGTTGAGCTTTAAGGACATAAGTTATCTGCCTACTTTCTTGCTTGTATTGGCATCATCGACTTCAGCGACATGATAAAGCAGCAACTTGATAAGGCGGTAACTCGATAATGCGACCTCATGATAATGCGGCATCATAAAGCATGTCGACATTATCCAATGCTCGACGACTCCTCTCCTCTATGTTTCAAAACTTGCGGCGTGGTATATGAATGCCGCCGCCTTTTTAACCTTGACGAGCTTGAAACTACTTCGCACTGTTGAAATAATGCAATGTGCTTATCCCTCGACGATGTCGAAGATTAAGGCGCAACAATGTCATAAAGGGGAGTGGCATCATCGTAAATATCAGTAAAACTGCATTTTCACTTAACAAAGTATGCTCTTTTTACCAAATCTTCTCTATTTGTCAAAACATGGTTGGGCATTACAATTTTTTTGATTTATTTTTAGTATTTTTGCCACGCTTATATTTCCACAATTCACAAATATGTTAGCAAATTAGTTTGAATTAATTAATTAATTAATTAACCATTTAAATAACATTCTTGCATTTTAAATTCATGTCTCTTCCAAAATAAGGGGGAAAATCCAAGAAAATCATATAAATTTCAAAATTATGATTTTTCATCATATAAAAATCTTGGTTCGAACATCAATATTTAGTTACTTAATTAAATTTAAAACCTGAGTTAACCTATCTTTCTTCATATTAAATTCATAATATAATCCTCGTGCATCAAAAATTATGAAAATTAAAATCCATCACCAACATAAGGTTATACACAACATATTCAAAAATCGTGATATTTGGAAATCATTTATTGTAGTTTTACCCTTAAAACCTAATTAATCAACCTTGTAAAATACTTATAACTTTAACACTTAAATTAAAACATGGCACACATCAACCATTGCATATCATCCGTATTCGTACATTCGGTTTTAAACCTAAACCGAATTAAATCAGTCAATACAAAACAAAATGAGATGGCATAGATCATTGTTCGCCTTGGTTTGATAATGGATTGAGATTTGAATACTACTTAATCTTCCTAGCTTTCCTTCTTGAATTCTGACTTATGTTGTTATTAATGGTCGGCCTAGCTTAAGCTCTTTGATTGTTTTAATTTATGAAAACATGAATAGAATGGCATAAGGGTTTAGGGGTTATTGAATCTATCTATTCCTATTTTACCCTTTTCCTATTCAAATATGTGTTTAAGTTATAAAAACGAGCTTATAGATTTATTTGGTTAAGGCATGGCCTTACTATTTTCAAATCTCAATTCCCTCATCTCTCTAATCATCACGTTATTCTATTTAATTTATCTAATTAACTTTCTTAAATAATATTATTAAAATTAGAGGTGTTATAGAATATCCCAGATGTTATATATAGACGCCATATTAAAATGTTTAATGTGGAGTATATATGATGGATTCCTTATTCATTGTAATGGTATGTTGTCTACTACATCATATTTTGCTTATGTAATTGGTACAATGAGTGAAAGTCAAATCTTAATTAAGATTAGTGAATGGTAGTTATGAGTATTCTCGAGTATTTGTGAAATATTAGAGAATTGTTTATACAAACAATGAATTCCTTGTGAAGGAGTTTTCAGACTCGAACTTCATAAGTGATACCAAATATAGTATGTCAATCCTATATTCATGTTCAACCTTAGTTAAGGAGCTTTAAGTTGTAAATGTTACAAAATGAATGGTCATGGCTAACTCAACCAAAAGACTAAGTACATCGTCCTGAATAGCACCGCAATAAAAGAAGTATATATAAATGCGTAAATTTATAACTAACCAAGGGGTGATTCCAAAAGTTAAGAATACCATAATTGCTTATGATAACGATGTCACGATATAGATATCAAAAGAACCTAAGGCCTACATGAAGTCAAGAAACATAATCTGAAAGTTACACGATAAAAGTAGAGTATCAACGATGAAGAGGTGTTGATTGGCAGAGTAGATAACAAAAACAATATAGCATATCCATTTACGAAGGGACTAACTTGATCGGTTTTGAGTAAGTCGGTCGAAGGAATGAGTTTAAGAATCTATAATTGGTCCTAAATGTAAGTGGGTGATTAACGAAGTTAGTGGTATAGGCAATTATGTAAGTTGTTACGTATATCCAGCTTTGTAATCATCTTGTTTAGTGTTTGTTCTCTTTTATATCCTTTGTTATATTATGACACGAATAATTAAGTTATCAATCTAAAGCGTATAATAAAGAAAATCTTAAAAAAAAAAATGTTAGTCATTGTAGTTTCAAATAATTGCAATCACGAGTAATTAATCACTATATAAAATAACATTTTATTTTAAATATTCCTAGTAAAAATGGTTCGAGAAAGGATATCGATACATCTGTTGATACCAAAGTACATAACGCTCTCCCAATATTGGGCAATGTGTTACTCATGACTACTAAAGGCACAAAGGATTTTATGTACTTATAGTTATTAGATAACTATAAAATGTCTTGTCAAGGGTTTCATGTTAATCAATAAAGACTAGGTCAAACAGGAAATATTAGTGTGATAATGTTACATGGTTCTCTTGACTTGAGAATATTATGGAACTTCACTTAGATACTCCACTTGATTGTAGTCAAATTGGGGCATGATGACCATTAAGCAACTATAGTTTGGTCTAAGTTAAAGCATTGGAAGTGTAGCACTAATAAAGAATTCGGCTCCTCAGTTGTATGATGTTAATATCACGGTCACTTATAGTCAACTCAAAGTCAAAATTCCTGACAAGTGTAAAATGGTTAATAATAAATATTATTATTGAACTAAGGACTTTGTTTTTGGACCGATCAAGTTGAATGTGGACTGGAATTTTGATCGGTGCTAAAGTCTGTACATCTAAAAGTGATATAGTGTCGAGGAAAAGAATATATCCAAATTATTGTCATTGTTGATCATGTTGCTCAAAATTCTAGCAAGTATAGGTAGCAAGATGGTTTGATATAGCCCGGTCTAGTCCAAGCAACCTAGCACATCATAGTTGGCCACCTTACGCCAGCCTAAACTCTGTCTGGCCTAAGCAAAACCATACTCAGCAACCCTCTAGATCTAATATCGGTTAGCTTAACTTAAAATGGCTTTAACAACCAACTCATCAGACAAGGCCCAACTGAACCGTGACCCATCTTTGGTCCAGCTTCATTACAGCCAATCTTTTATCGATCCCAAGTAGTCGATTCAGTCAACCCATATTCAACCCAGCACAACCCTAGTGGCTTGGTCCTTAGCAATATTTGGCTTTCTTATATAAGAAACCGACCAGCACAGCCCAGAAGAAGCTACTTGCCCGCCTTGCCACATGGACATGCAAAAGTAAACAAAAATTCATGCAGCCGGTCGTACTAAGTGATGTAGCAGATATGGAAAAAGCATGCTTATACATGTAGCACACCATTAACATTAAATGCTCATTAAATGCCTAACACGTACCTGGTACAGGGGGACAATTAGCATACTTTCAGCCACACATTCCGTACTACCTTTATAGCCGTCTTCCATCAAGTCCATGTAAACAGATCGATGACCAAACACATTTAACGTCTTTTTTCTACGTAATTTCATCCATTCATCATCCATTTTAACTACTATAAATACCCCATGGTATACATAATCAAAGGGGTTGGATATTCATTTCTGATTACTCTCTCACAGCTTAGATTTCACTCCTCACAGTAAAATAACACCCTAAGCTCTTAAGATTAGCAACATTTGAGCTTTAAGTATATAATTCTTATTATTTTATTATAATTTCTTATAATTGTAAGAGAAACATAGTAAAAGATCTTCATAGTAGACATAGAAAAGCTTGGTCGAACCACTTTAACTGTTTGTGGCATTAACTTTAATTTTCTTTTCTCATCGTTTTGCATATTTAAGTCTAGTGATTAGTAAGTAACCTCTGCTTTCACAAATGTGTTCCTCTAATTCCAAGGTTAGATAATTTATTATATTTTGGCGCTATAAGGAGGGCCTCCCTAAAAAGATCTCATATTTCTTCACTTTTTTTTTCTGCACACTATTTTCACGTTTCACCATGTCAAATCCTAATAGTCAAAGTGAACTCATTAACTCTAATGATCATGAAACTAATGATAACACCATTGCTAGTGTTGCAAGCCCCATCCTTGGGCTCGGCAATGACATGTGGAAAAGCGTGATTCACAGCTTGAACAATGTGAAAACTCTAGCCCACGAAGTAAGTGAACTAAGAACGAGGTTGGATGGTCAAACAATTGTGAACTTTGTTCCACTACCACCTTCATCGGTTGAGTTAACTCCTTTATAACCTATTCTCCCTCATGCCTATGACCTCATGAACACCACCAAGACCTGGGTAGAGTGATGCCTTAAACCTCTGTTGTGGATGTTCATGCCTATCCGAGAAGATATGATGTACATATGCCAAGTCACGCTATTAACATTGACTCGAAGATAGCCATGCATGGAGAGCCATGGCATCATATCTCTCCTTTAGCACAATGCATATCAGCTTTTGAATACCTTTAGGTGAAAAATAGAGCTTGATAATTGAGTTTTGAGCGTCTTAGCATGGGTGTCTATGCCATCGGCAGAGAGCCAAGGGCCCTATTGGTGCACTCTTGATCCCATAAAGGTGCCGCCAGGCTTAGATCAAAAGTGGGACGGGCTGGTCAATCACGATCACCCATTGTGCAGAGATGAGGTCTCCTACTCTAGCTTGCCATAATCACCATCACTCTTTATCACCTCACCGTCACCGATCTCCCACTCCATAACGACTTCGACTAAAGCCACGGCTAATCGTCGGCTGGACCATCCCACAGTAGGTCGACGTTTCCCTTCGGGAGGAAATGAATATCTTTCTCTAGCAAATCAATAGGATGCATGCCCGTAATGTCGAGTGTGAATCTTTATCTGTTGACAAGAATGATAATCCATTTTTTGAGAAAATCATAAACACTTACATCCATATGCGGTATGCGTTGTCGCCAATTGATAAGTACGATGGAGTGTCGACCCATCAGGTTACATCACTACATTTAACTCCATCACCCGTGTCAGCCACCTTTTTGGCCCAGCAAAGTGCCTACTTTTCCCTTCCATTATAATAGCAATGACCTCCTGCTAGTTCTTACACTTGCAACTAGAAAACATCCGTTCCAGGGACCAGCTATGTGTAGACTTCAAGATCAGATTCTTCACGTCAAAGACCCATGTTATAATAGCTAACAAGACTAGGTAACACCAGAAAAAGGCTGATTTAAAGTCTTCAATCGTATGTGAATCGCATCAACAAAGAATCCACCCGGGATAGGGGTGTTGACAAGAATAGTCTGGTCATGGCCCTCGGTTTGAGGGTTAAGTAAAAATCAAGAATGTGGAAGGAGCTCCAAAAGACCCAACTATGTCCCTAACCGACTTCTTTAAATAAGCGAATGACATTATGAGGATGGAGGATACAGATATCTCTGACAGCAATAATAAAACCCGACGTACTACCCAAGTCAGTTCTCTTGATAATAACGACCATTGACCTAATGGTCGGCAGAACAACACCAAGGGGATGTAAAGATAGACACCCAATATAGGTCAAGGTATGGTAACTATTCTACTTTGAATAAAGACATGGATACAGTATATCTCACAACTCAGGATCGGGTGTAACTTCAAAGAACAAACACCACTAGAGGTGGAAGAATGGAGGAGCTTCGTGATAATGGAAAATATTGCCAGTTCCATCAGATTAATGGTTGTTGACTGGGTTTTTTAACCAAGCGGAATTCAAAAAGAGTTAGAACATTCAAACTAAATGCGAACGACTCAAAACTTGGCTAGAAGATCCAAAAAAACATAACAAATCAACCCTGGGAATTTGGGAAGAACATAAGACAAGTGTTTTGATTGGCACCAATCCGATCTAATTAGATCGATACTGATCCAAATTACCGACTCATAAGTACTCCAACCACCTTGCACTATGTCCCTACATCACTTCAAATCTGATCAACCAAATTTGATAACATTCCAAGCATCTAAGTTGAAGGAGTCAAGACTCGTTCTATGCGGGTTCCAGTTTGATCTAACCTACTAGTGATTCATCGTCAAAGCAAGTCAACAAGTCATGAAACTACAATTGATGCCTCGCTGGCGGATAAGGAAGCTTGTGGGATGAAAGTTGCAGAAGAATTACTCAACTATTTGGATTGGTGCCGATTCGATCCAATTGGCTCGGTATCGATCCAAACAGTTATCTTGGTTTTTTTCCAAAAATTCATGTACTGCTTCATAGTAATGATTAGAAGCCTCTGGAGCTCTGGTTTCGATCCAAATGCTTTTGAAATTCTATAAATACCATCCTACCATCAACAGAAAGGAGGTTGATACTCTGGTCACCAAAGCAACTCTGTTTCGTAGATTCTTCGACTTTCTTCTCCCTCATAATGGCTGCCATAGGACAATTGAAATCCCTCATTTTGTCTAAATCAATGGTGGTCTGATCTCTCTTCATTCAACTGTTAGAATTGTAATCAATTTGTACTTATGATCAATAGTCAATCCAATAACAAAAGTTACAAAGTGGACATAGGCTTCGTTACCAGTCGAACCACTATAAAAATCTCTTGTTCATTTACTTTTTCTATGATTTACTATTATTTTTTCTATTTTATTTTCCTTGATAAACAAGGTTGGTGCTTTCACACTCGATCCTGATCCATTTTTTGGGTTAACATTTTGGAGCTTTCATTGAGAATCCAACTCAGGGATTAGATCTAGCTATCTACTTTGAATCAGATAGGTTTAGAAGTTAGACAATCAGCTGCTGTTTGGAAGAATTTCTGTTGAGAACCAATGTCACCAGGAAGAAAGAAAACGACTTTCGAGAGATCCATAGGAGCTACCATTATTGGAAATGAAACAAATCCCCGGCAAATTGAAGTTAGCATTCCCAAGAATCCGCAGCTAGAAGTTAATTCCGTTAATCATATTCCAGGATCCTCCATTCAGCACGAAGTTTTCACTAGAGACAAATTAAATAAAATGGTTGACGAAATCAATCAGAAGATGGAAAATAGCCAAAGAGATCTAGTGGACAAACTGAATGCCCTATTGACCTTGCAGACTCATGCTGCTCCGAGAACTATAACGGAGCCTGCGGCTACCATGGAACAAGAAAACTCTTCCATTTTCGGCCTAAAAAGAAGGATCGGGAAGCAGCCATAGGAAGGAGTAATAGATGGAACCGTGGAATCAATGTAGAAGGAAATATAAGCATTCTGCTAATCGTGAGGCAACCAGCTACGAATTTAAATCTAGGGGCATAGACCCCACGGGAAGATATAGTCATGGACCTCTCCAATTCAGAAGATGGTGAGCAGCTTGATGACGGCAAGTTAGAAGGAAATACCAATGCTTTCGATAACACTAGGGAGGTCCTGACTGCCGCAATCAGGCCAATCGCAATTTGACGGAACCCAGAGTGAGTGGCTCCTCCAAAGACAGGAGTGCCTAGGCATTAGCCCACTCATTGAGATCGTTTGCAAAGCCAGACACTCGGTGTAGTTACTAGCAGCCGACCCCCAAATTACTGGACATCTTAGGCATATATTGCAGACATGGTCAAGCGGTTGATGGATGAGAGTAAGGATACAAGGGATGATGAATGGGGATCTGCTTCAAGTCAGACTCCTTTCACTGATGATATTTTGAATGAGCAGTATCCCGAGAAGTTCACTATGCCAACCATTCCATCTTATGATGGAACGAGAGATCTGAAATCCCACTTATATAAGTACAGTTGGTATATGGACAGAGCGAATGCTTTAGACGCCATTCGATGCAGATATTTCCCAATTTTTCTAGAGGGAATTGCTTCCATGTGGTTCACCAGGCTTCCGCCAACATCCATCTCCACTTTCAATCAACTAGCAACAAGGTTCCTTGATCAATTCAGACTTCATACAGTGCAATCTAAAGATGTGATGTCCTTTTCTAGTTTGGTCCAGGGATAGAACGAATCTCTGAAGTCTTTCATGAATTGCTTCAATAATGCAGTAACTAAAGTAAGCAATCGAAATGAAGATATGGTTTTCATGGCTATGGTCCGCGCTATCCATCCTGACATTGAGTTCGAAAAGTGGATCAAAATGAAACAACTCACTACTAGAAAGGACTTCAACTGAAAGGTGAGCTAATACTTGAGATTGGAAGAGACACAAGAACTAGAAAGGAATCTGCTAACTTACAACCTGCCAACATTGGACAGAGTGGTTTAGCGGTGAACCAAGATATAAATACCTTTAGGACCACTGGATGAAACGCTTGAATAGATGTAATTCAGAAAAGGAAAAATCAAAATTCCAACAAACGAAAGAGAAGTAAACAAGCAGATGGCCAATGGTTTTATCCGTAATGCGACCTACCCTAAATAGGTATCTAACCTAGTTTTGGTCAAGAAGTCCAACAGGAAATGGCAAACCTATATCGACTATTCGAACTTAAACTAAGCCTACTGGAAAAATAGCTTTTCTCTGCCTAGAATTGACCAGCTTGTGGATAGGATGGCTGGACATGAACTGCTATCATTTATGGATGCATACTCGAGGTACAACCAAATCATGATGCACGAACTGGACTAAGAAAATACCAGTTTCATTACCGACCTGTGACTGTATTGCTAAAAAGTAATGTCGTTTTGTTTAAAGAATGTTGTGGCAACATACCAAAGGTTAGTAAATGCCATGTTCAAGCGTCAGATCAAAAAACCCATGGAAGTCTATGTCGATGACATGTTTGTTAAATCACGAATAGCTACCAGTCACTTAAATAATCTCACCGAAATGTTTGAAATACATCAAAAATATGGGATGAAGCTTAGTCCACTCAAATGTCACTTCGTGGTAGCCTTTGAAAAGTTCTTGGGATTCATAGTGAGTGCTAGAAGCGTCGAAACAAACCTAAAGCAAATTACAGCCCTATGAGAAGTCAAATCCCCAAAGAACAAGAAAGAGTTACAAAGCCTGAATGGGAAATTCCCAGCACTAAGTCGGTTCATCTCAAAAGCCACTGACAAATGTATACCGTTCTTTGATGCAGTAAATAAAGGAAAGACGAATTCGAATGGAATAAGGATTGATAAACCATGTTTGAAGAGTTGCTTACATATGGAAACCCTGACAATCCTATCAAAGCTAGTAGACGGAGAGGACTTGTTCATCTACTTAGTCGTCTCACCTCACGCATTAGGTGCTGCTCTTATACATTAAGAGGCTAGGATCCAGTGACCCGTATACTACATCAGTAAATGGTTCACTAGAGCCGAGAAGAACTATCCAAAACTGGAAAACCTAGCATATTACCTCCTGGTTGCATCCAGAAAATTACGATCATACTTTCAAGTGCACTCGATCAAAGTTTTGATAGATCAACCCTTGAAGTAGGTACTGTACCACTCCGAGACCTTTGGATGACTTATCAAATGGAACATCGAGTTAAGCTAATAAGAAATTACATATTGTCCCTGAAGTGCGATCAATGGGCATTCTTTGGCAGATTTCATTGCTGAGTTTACCGTAAGAGATAATAAAGAAGAAATTAATTCGAGGATGGAAACACTTTGGAAGTTGTTGTTTGATGGTGCTTCTAACAATTCCTGCCTCGAAGCAAGGGTGGTGCTTGAAACCCCCAAAGGATGATTCGTACGCTACCCCTACGCTTGGAATTCCCTGCAACAAATAATGAAGTGTAGCGTGACGTCTTGATAGTAGGACTAAAAGTCATGAAGGAACTCTGGATAAAAGCCATTCACATCTATAGCGACTCTCAACTAGTCATTTGCCAAGTGAAAGGAGAATATCAAGTTCGTGGGGATAACCTTGCCCCTATACCTATCTAAAGTACAGGAGCTGTTGAACGACATCGAGCATTACACCATGGGTGAATAGAACACGAAGGCCGATTATCTAGCCAAACTGGCTAATACCAGGGAAGCTCGGTCATTGGGACTAGTCATGGTTGAAACTCTGAAAACTCCAAGCATAAGCGAGATGGAATTGGATTGGATATTTAAAGCAGCCGAAGAACCAAAAACATGGATGTCGTCCATTAAAGAATACTTGCTCACAGGAGCTCTCCCCGCATATAGGAATCAGTGAAAGAAGCTTCTCTTAAAGGCACCCCGGTTCATAATGTAGGATGGGATATTCTACCGATGGGGATTTTCTACCCCCTTGCTCAGATGTATGACCGATAACGAAGTTTAAAGGATCCTGAGAGAAGTTCACAAAAGCGACTGCAGAGACCATACCGGGAGACAAGCCCTTACAAAGAAAATCCTCTGACACGGGTATTTCTGGCCAACAGTGAACCGTGATGCAGTAGATTATGCCAGACGGTGCGACTGATGCCAAAGATTCAATAAGATCAAAAGAACTCCCTCAACAGAGCTAAGGTAGATGGTTGGCCTATAGCCGTTCGGAATATGGGGAATCAATCTAATTGGTGATCACCCATAGCTACATGAGGGGCTAAATATGTTATAGTTGTCCTTGACTATTTCATAAATGGGCCGAAGCGGAACTGCTGGCCACTATTATCACAAGGAAAGTTATTAATTCATTACTAAAAATACTATTTGTAGGTTTGGGGTGCCATTGAAAATCATCATGGATAAGGGGATACAATTCGAAAGAGTCGAGTTCAAAGACTTTTGCAAATGCTTCCGAATCAAGAAAAGATTTTCCACTGTCATTCATCCATAGGAAAACGGGCAAGTGGAAGTAGTGAATAAAATCATCAAATCTACTATCAAAAAGTGGCTAACTAAAGATAAAGGAAATTGGGTTGAAGAACTTCCACTCGCACTATGGGCTTACAGGATGACGCATAAATTTGCAACTGGGCACTCTCCTTTCGTCTTAGTGCAGGTTCAGAAGCAATGATCCCAATCGAACTAGAAATCCCCTCACATCGAAGAAAAAACTTTAATCAAAGGCGAAACGAGTATCTCCTTCTCTAGTTGCTCGACATGGTCGATTAAAAGAGAGAAAAAGCCGAACAAAGAACCGTCGCCCACTATAAAAGGGTTACATGGTACTTTAACTCCAGAGTTCACGACCGAACCTTCAATGTGGTTGAAATCATCCTCAAATGGGTTTATCCTATACCGGGAACATTTTAACCAAACTGGGAAGGGCCGTATGTGATAGTTCAAAATCTAGGGGATGGAACATTCAAACTCACAACCGTTGACAAAATCCAAATTCCTCGAGCATTGAACAACGAATTGATGTGTCATTACTTTATCTAAAACCATCTTATATATCTCTTACTTTTCAGCAAATAAGCCTTCTCGGAATGTCGAGGGCAATGTAAATAGGCCAAACTTGCCTAACATTCCTTAATAAAATTGCTTTGCTTTTTGAACCAATAAAACCGTGTTCATAAAAGTAACCTGCTGAGTCGTCGGAGTCAAATTGACTCAAAACCATCCAATTGCTACTTGAGATAGTGGAATCGTGCTCAAGTACGCTCCACTTACCCGCAGGGTCGACGGAAGCAAATCGACTCAAACCGTTGGATAGGCGAAACCCGGTCCCTGCCTTCTAAGAACTAGTGTTGGTCCAGTGACGCCGGGAAGGCCCAAATCAAAGCCGTGCATCACATCTTAGAATATGGAACCACATCTAGGAAAGCACAACCATAAAAGCCGCGCACTCCTATAAGCCACACATTACTTCTTAAGCTGTAGAATCACACTCTTGAAACATAAACTCCTCATGTTGCCCGAAGATTGGTAGCATCGAGAAGTTCCAGACCATTCTGTATCGGCGGGTCATATCGATCCCAAAAGCTACGCACTACCATAAGCCACATATTACTTTTTGAGCATAAAATCGTGCTCTCGAAGCATAAACTCCTCATGTTGACCGAAGATTGGTAATGTTGAGAAGTTCCAAACCGTTCTAGATCGATGGGTCATATCGATCAAAAAACCCACGCATCCCAAAAGCCACATACACTCTCAAAAGCTACGCATTTCATAAGCCATGCATACTCTTATGCACCGATATTGCAATCGCAATACTGGGAAACTCGTCCACTATAGGAATAACAAGAATCAAACCACTCCCACTATAGGGAGTAACGAGTATGAATAAAATAATGTCAAATAACTACGAGTCGACAGAGAATTCTGATTGTTGACTGATAATATATCTGAAATAAAGCTGTGCAAATCATAAGTTTTTGAAAATAGGAATGCAAAATAGGTCCGATTATAGACTCCAAAAAGTCACTCGGATTAACCGGTCATTTGTCAAGTGTTTGAAGTAAGCAGCCCCATAAACTGGAGGCACAAACTGATACTCAAAAAAATACTCAAAAAAAACCAAGTACTTCATGGTTTTGCTACTCCAAATAAAGAATTTTGGCGGTAATTACAGGACTAGATAAAGTAGAAGTAAACAAAATAGACATAAGAGCATCAAACACAGATAAGTAGACAGAAAAAGTTACAATCGAAATGTCAACATTGTACTGCTTAGAGCATTTTCTATACAAAGTCAAAACGTGAGGGTCGTACCCACACGATATCGGCCAACAAGAAGGAAAATGCAAAGTTTCTTTATGACAACATTAAAAAGAATAACAAGCACAGACTCTACACATGTACAAAAGGTAATCAAAACCAAACAATAAGAGGAGGATGGGCCAAATCAGGATGTCTACTCGTCGCTGCCTCGGTCTCCTTTCCCACCTTTAATCTACAGTTTCTCGGGCCTATCCTTGCCCGGGGCACCCTCATCCTCCAAAGCGTGGCCACTGGTGGAACCTCCTTTCCCCTTATGCTTGCGAGGTCGGTGAGGGCTCTTAGATGACTTTCTCTATGCTCAACCTTCTCCTTTTTCACAGCAATCATTTGTTTCAGTCTTTGCCTGCTTCGTTTCCGCTCTCTCTAGTTGGCTACCATGGTCTGCTTGCTCTTGCGCACCAGTAGCTGCCAAGCTCTCCTCTTGAGAAATAGAGGGGTCATCCAAACCAAGCAGAGTTTCAATTTTCTTAGAATGCAGACTAGGCTGTGATCCTGAAGTAGAGATAAAAGTTGATGCAGTTAAAATAGCAAAAGATACCGCAGCTCGGCGAACTTCGGAGCTCGATTGAGCATTCACACAAACAAAACATATAGACAGGTCAGCATGGCAAAGCCATTCAGGAGAATCTTAAATGGGCTAGCCCTATATTTTGAAGAGTCTCCATTAAAAAATGATTAAACGGGGCACCACACCGTACATGCACATGTAGCGATGGCAGGCAACATATCTAGAAGGCGGCTAATGAGCGAATTGACTTCTTAACGGAAGAAGTACATCGTCCTCCAGAATACCGTATTACGAGCAAATGCTTCGCAACGCCTTGTGTGTAAGAATCGAGGAGGATTTCTCCAAGGGTCCAATAGGATCCTGAAGTTGGGGGAGTGCAATCAATGATGGGGCAAACTAGAATTAGGCAGCTTTACTATCCTAAAGTTATAGGGGTAGCAGGTCCAACCTGGATCAACGACAACTCCGCTTCGGAAGTAGGTGAATTCCCTTCGGTTGACTTGCGATGGGAAGATTTACGCATCATTCTATATAAAAAATGTTGTGTTCAAAACGATCAAGTGTGCATGATTTCTAAACTATAAACCCTTAACATGGATGATACATGGAATTCGAAAGTTGATCGACGTTTATCAGTCACCGACGAGACTCCAAGCGTTAACCATAAGTGTATGCAATGTGTAATCTATGAGAGAATGGGTGCGACGTCCTGAATGATTTGAGTGGATCATTCTGTGTAAATGGCATGTTCACATTGGAAAAAGTAATCCTCATTGGTTGTTTATGTCTTTTCTTCTACACTTACCCGTTATCGATTGACGATCGATAATGGATCTGTTGTCCAATGCAACACGTAAATCTCTTTCCGTTCCAGGTACGTCGACTATGCAATGAAAAGTCCAGTACAAATCAAGCAAATATGTATTAATGGTTCTAGATCAGGAAGGAAATTACCAGTATAAGTCGATTTTAGTTTCCTAGAAGATGATAACATCCTAAGCTGCTTGCAAGACGCTATCCTAAGTTATTATCACCTCCTAGAAAAACCAAGATCAATCCGCATTCTGCGCGATGTCATGCCTGAATCGACCATGAAACTTAGTATAAGCTAATTTTGATTTTAAGAATGATGATAGCGAAGTGTCACGATAAACGGAGCAAAATTGTGGCATTGCTTCGCAAAGAACATCAGACTCGATTTACCACCTTCTTCCCCAAAATCGCAATTAAGTCGGATCTTCCACTACGACCATGTCTAACATAACCTAACCAATCAATAACATAGTATTGCGTTGAAACTCACTTCACCAACCTTCACCTTCGAAATTGAGAAGAGTAATGATAAGGTTTTCGATCCTAGATGGCTTGAATCACAATGCTTCGGATTGGCAATGAGTGGATCAGAGATAGCTTGGGGTAGACGAAATCACTATAAAGGAATGGTGGTAGGAGCTTCTAAAGGAAGTGGTTAGCGGCACTAGAAGGGAAGTTCATCGGCAGCGGCATTCTGGTGGCGTCACAAAACAGATCGATGGAGTAGGGTTGCAACTGGATCGGTTCGGCTCAAAAATGAAGAGTGAGGAAATGGGAGATCCAATTCCACTTACATATTAATAAAAGAAGAGAACGTTGAAAAAATTTCGAGTACTTGGATTGATGCCGATCCGACCCACTTAGATCGGAACCGATCCAATATATTTACCCCGAATGACATCAACCTCTCCTGTTTGCCAAATTTGATGTTCGTATTCATATTGGAAGTTATCGAGTCAAGATCATCCAATAATTACGACTACAGAGTATTTTTACTAAGGATTGAATAGTTAGCATGTGTATCATAGGAAACTACTCGAAGACACTAAATACGACCAATAGAGCTCCGCAAAGTGAAAATCAGAAGATGAATAATTCCGGAGCATGCCTTGTTCCAACGAAAACAAGCTTGGGGGGTTAAATGTTAACTGAGTTTTTTAACCTAGCAGAATTCAAAAGGAGTTAGAACATATAAAATTAATGCGAATGACTCGAAATTTGGCCGAAAGACCTAAAAGAACATAACAAATCATCCCTGTGAATTTAGGAAGAATATAAGACAAGTGTTTGGATCGGCACCAATCCGATCTAATTCGATAGGTATTAATCCAAATTACTGACTTATCACTACTCCAACCCACTTGAAGTATGTCCCTACATCACTTCTAAGCTTATCTACCAAATTTGATAAAATTCCAAGCATCTGAGTTGAAGGAGTCAGGATTTGTCCTATGCAGGTTCCAGTTCGATCGAACCTACTAGTGATTCATCGTCAAAGCAAGTCAACAAGTCATGAAACTGCAAGGAAAGCCTCTGTAATGGATAAGGAAGCTTATGGGATGAAAGTTACGCAAGAGTCGCTCAGCTATTTGGATCAGTACCAATCCAAACAGTTAGCTCGGTTTATTTCCAAAATTCATGTGCTACCTCATAGTGATGATTAGAAACCTCTGGTGCTCTGGTTTTGATCTAAATGCTATCGAAATATCATAAATACCATCCTAACTTCAACAGAAAGAAGGCCGACTGCTCTGATCACCAAAGAAACTCTGTTACAAAAATTCTTCAACTTCTCCCTCATAACGGCTGCAATGGGACAATTAAGATCCTTCCTTTTGTCCCATCAATGGTGGTTTGATCTCTCTTAATTCAACTGTTAGAATTGTAACCAATTTGTACTTGTGATCGACAATCAATCTAATAAAAAAAGTTATAAAATGTACGTAGGCTTCGTTAATAGCCGAAACACTATAAAAATTTATTGTTCATTTACTTTTTCTACGATTTACTATTGCCTTTTCATTTTATTTTCCTTGATAAACAAGGCTGGTGCTTTCACACTCAATCCAGGATGATGATCCATTTTTTGGGTTAACAAAGACCACTCCACTAAATGAGTCTGGGTTCTCAAAGACAAAACAGAGAGACTATTTGAAGAAGGGATGCTTTTAGAGTTTGTATGGCATCAAGTGGAATAAATGACAGCTCAAAACTACAAGTTAGCACCACCTTGTAACCCAACAACAATGCCACGATCGTAATCGACTTCTTAACCATAAGCAGAGACCAGCATTTGGCTAGAAGAAGCCGAGGAGCATAGTTTCAATATTAGAGAAAAGTGGGTTCAAATGGCCACATCTACTCTTTAAAGCGTCGAGCGTCCAAAGAACATAGGACGGAAACAGATCAGCCCATCGTGTTCATTACCGATGAGAGGGAAGCTGTCTCTTACCCTCACTATGATCGTATAATCATCACCCTTGCAACAACAGACTCAAATGTTCTTGAACCTTCATGGATGGAGTCAGCTCGGTCAATGTCATGATTAGGCTTTCATTCGAGACTCTTAAGCTTCATAACTCTAACCTTACACTCATGCCTTGCTTACTTATAGCTTTGGAGGTATGGACATTGTCCTTATAGGTACCGCCTCACTCATGACAACATTCGAGAACCCCTTACAGCAAATATTCAGTTAATTTTTGTAGTAGTTGATTGCCTGTTTGCATGCGATCTTTTGATAGGATGACCGATACTTGTGGAATTGGATGTCATCGTCTCCTACAACCAACTCGTCATGAAATTCCCTATTTAGGGAAGGATCGTGAGATCTAAGGAAACTATCAGAAGGCTATGGAGTGTTCTGGGACCTCCCTTAAACATGTAAAGATGGGTGTTCTCATGCTTCAACAAGAATATGCAACACTGAGAATCACTCATGAGGACCATTGAGCCAGTCTACGCTCTGGTTCAAGCCAAGATCACCCCAACTCTTAGGCATCAACATCAATAGATCCTCCCACCAGTAATATCACATCGGATTATGTTAAGACAATAAGTAATCTGTCACTCGAGAGTACCCTCGAGCCCAGCACCAATCAGGGTCATGTCAGGGCCGTCCTTGCCCTTGAATATACAAATACTGATTGTGTGCCACCCGAGAGTGCCCTCAAGCCTAATAATGCTTAGGGTCATGCTGGGACCACCCTGAGCCACGATGTTGCATCAATTGGGGGCATGTCACTCGAGAGTACTCTTGAGCCCAACAACACTTAGGGTAGTGTTAGGACCGCCTGCCAGAATTAAGATTTGATGGCAAGAATCCCATCTCATTGGCGACTCTCGAAGGAACAAAAGAGCTCATCACAACATGGAATGAGCAAGTAGTACTCCACCGAAAATCATATTCATCGCATATAGCAACCGGTAACCCTCTCAATGCTGGCAGACTCATCTATGAGAGTTGTGCACGACATCAATACCCTGACTCGAGCATGGATGTCTATCCTAATCGAGGATGTCATAGAGCGAATGATTTGTGCATTGGACTAATGTGATTTGTAAATAAACCCAGATCTCGATGACAACCCTAATTAGGGATTCAAATATTCAGGGCGGGCTAGAATCTCAATTGGAATCAATATCATAGACCATGCTAACCCTAGCAAAGTTTTTCAAATAGGCACATAACTCAGGTCGAAAGTTAGAGATGAACTAGTCAAATTCCTAGAGCAAAGTAAAAACATATTCACATGGGGGGATGCTGACATAAATGGCATTAGCCCTAGATCATTTTCCATGCATACAACATTGATCCCAAAGCCACCCCTATCAATCAAAATCATCAACCACTCAACCCAGAAAGGTATCGAGCTCTTAAAGAAGTGGTCTAGGCAGTTAGCCCAGTGTTGGTTAGAAAGCCAAATGGGCTTGGAGAATCTGTATTGACTTCTCTGACCTCAACAATCCTGATCCAAAGATAGCTTTCCATTGCCTCGCATCGACCAACTAGTGGATGTGACTAGTGGACATGAACTCCTCACTTTCATGGATTTCTATTCTAGGTATAATTAGATTGCCATGCACGGTCGAGATGAAGAGCACACCTCCTTTATCATAAATGCCCGCCTGCATCTTTATCATATCATGCCATTTGGGCTATGAAACGCAAGCACCACCTATTATTGTCTTGCAACAATGTGTTCTCTAAACAGCTCAGTTAATCTATGAAAGTGTATGTAGATGACATGCTGGTAAAGTCTGAAAAAGTCAGGGGGAATGCACAGAACCTGGCCGTTATTTTTTACACACTACGCTAGTACAACATGAAGTTGAACCCAAAGAAGTGCTCCTTTGCCATATGGTCTAGTACATTCCTTGGTTATTTGTAAGCGCCAAAGTTACCGAGGTTAACCCCAATATGATCCAAGTCATTTAAGACGTGTAGGTCCCTAGAACAATGAAGCAAGTACAAAGCTTGAATGGGATGGTAAAAACATTAAGTCAGTTCATGTCGAAAGCAACCGACCAGTATCTCGCCTACTTCTACCTCATCAAGAAGGGGAAGTTTTTTACTTCGAATAATGAATGCATTAAGGCATTTGAGAAACTAATGTAGCATTTGGCCACTCCTTCGGTACTATCCAAGCCCATCGACGGGGAGAATTTGTACCTGTATTTGGAAATGACTGACCATACAATCAAAGCTATCTTAATTAAAGAATATGAGAAGATCCAGCCGCTGATCTACTATGTCAACAAGAGGTTGTCAGGCCCAAATTTTTTGATATGCGAAGCTGGAGAAGCTTTCCTTCTCCCTGCTCATGGCAGCCCAGATACTTCGACCGTATATCCAAGCTTATCCCATCATACTCTTGACCAACCAACATTTAAAGCATGTCCTTAGTTGACCAAAAAAATTGAACGGCTATTGAAGTCCTCTATCGAGCATGGGAAGCATCACATCTCATTCTAGCCTCGCACTTCTATCAAGGGCTAGACTATTGCATATTTCATTGTTGAATGGCCATGCCTGCACAGGGGCAAAGAGAAGACGGTTACAAGCTAGCAGTTTTAGCGCCTATATGTGGATGGGGAATCAAATAAGAAGGGGTTAGAGCCGGCATGGTCCTTGTCACCCCTAAAGGAAAAGAATAATATCTTGCGGTCTACCACACCTTCAAGGCAACCAATAATGAACCTGAATATGAAGCTGTCCTGGCCGACCTCGGGATGGTGAAGGAGTTACATATGGATTCCATCTATGCTTTCAATGACTGCCCACCAGTTGTCAATCAAATCGGTGAGCACTTTCAAGTCAAGGGGAAGATATTGGTTGTATATTGTTAAGGCAAAGAAGGTAATCGACACTTTCGTTGAGTTCAAGCTAGAGAAAATATCTAAGAATCAGAACACTATGGTTGATCAACTAGCCAATGTAGCAAGAAACCTAGAATAAGTTACTTCTTAAGTCACGTTAGAAATTCAAAGCGCCCCTTGCTATGAGCCGAGGGCAACAACAATGGAGATCGATGCACCATCCACTTGGTATGGTGCCTTAGTTAAATACTTAACAAGTGAGGAACTTTCTACCAATTAAGAGGAAGCCGAAAAGATTCGCCGTCGGGCTCCCCACTACATGATCGTAGATGGGAAGCTCTACAAATAAGGGTAGCCCATTCCACTTTAACAGTGCTTGTCCGAAGATGAAACCGGCCAGAGCCTAGAATAGCCGCATAAAGGGTTTTATAAGGATCATGTCAAGGGAAAAGCCTAGCAAAAAGGTTGTCCAATAGGCTATTATTAGTCTAATATGATTAATTATTCTATGGACTATGTCAGAAAATGTGATTGATGTTGGTGGTTCATCAAGATCTTTAGAGCCTCTCCTACCTTCATTATTCCCATGACTTTCCCATGGTTGTTCGACATGTTGGAATTGACTTGGTAGGAAAGATGCCTAATGTCAAAGGAGGGTACAATCATGCCATAGTTTCTATCGACCGCTTCACCAAATGGGTCGAGGTCAAGCCTCTTATTGGGATCATCGCATAAAAGATCTAAAACTTCGTCATCATAATATTTGTCTGTCGGTTCGGCCTGCCAAAGAAGATTATCACCGACAACGACACTCATTCAAGGGTAGTCTCTTTGATAACTCTACATAAAGAATAGAATCGATAAAAGCTTCTTCTCCATTGCCCATCATCAAGCCAATGGACAAGTTAAGGCTATCAATAAAAGCACTAAATCAACACTGAAGAAATGCCTTGTCAAAGCTGAAAGGGAACTGGGTCGAAAAACTGTCACTCATTCTTTGGTCCAAACGCACTTCCAACCATACTTCAACTAGCCATACTCCTTTCTCACTATCCTATAGGCATGAAGCCATGCTACCATTGAGGTAGACATCACCTCAACTTGATGCCTTACCTACGAGCCTAAGAAAAATGATGAGCTACTCAAGCTCAGGCTCGATACAGTTGAAGAACGAAGAGCCGATGCCAAACTCTACATCGAAGCCTGCAGAAGTAATATGGCCATCCACTATAACTCAAGAATAAAGCTCTAACAATTCATTTTCAGTGATTTCTATGCCAGATGTTCGCAAATACAAAGAACCCAACTGAAGAGGAGTTTGGCACGAACTAGAAGGGGCCATATATTATAAGCCATGTCTTAACAAATGGTGCTCACCGCCTCTCTTGCTTAGATGGAACCCACGTTACCTACACTTGGAACACCATGCACTTCCGATCCTATAATGTATAAAAGCTGGCCATGATTATAAGGCTATAAACTACACCTTTTGTAAGGAATACATCAAAGACTTTAGAGCCAATATTGTTCAACATTGTTGCCAAGGTTATCAAATAAGGACGAGTTATTATTTGCTCATTACCTTGTTTTGGGACTACTGACCTCTGCCTACATGGACCTTATGAGTCGTTCAATGCTACCCTCCTTGCCGGCCGTCCATCCAGTAAAGGTGAATTAACATGTATTCACTTCTTTGTTCGAGGATTGCCAAACTAGTAGCATGCCACCAACAGAAACTTCGAACCCATGCTCTGGTTCATGCAGGGAACATCCACCATTTTTATAGGCGATCCAATGAGGATGAGTTATTATGCACTCATTACCTTGTTTGGGTACCATCGGTCTTCGAGGCAAAGGAATTCCAAGCCTCCGCTCCCTTCCTTGTCAACTGATTATCCATGAGGGTGAATTGCCATGCATTCACTTCTTTGTTTAGGGAATGGTAGGCTATCCAGTAGATTGAATAACCATTCATTCACTTTCTTGCTTAGGTATTGCACACCAGCCCAATGAGTTTGGGTGAGACATCTCTCTCCTTTGTGTTGGGGTGCATTGATGAGCCAAGAGAGACCATACGATCTCGTATCTCTCGACCATGATCCCTTTGGTGGGATGATACTAAGGGTGAGCTTTTGTTGGTTTGGTCTATCTGATAAAGAAAATTGCTAAACCGAATTAAAAAAAAACCAACCAAATTAAGTTCAATTCGTTTGGTTTGTTATCTGATTTAGCTAAACTAATAATGACCACTTTTTATGTTCGGAACATTCACTGTAATTTGAAATAAAACCTAAATATATTATTGAAGTATTATTTGGCAATCTTATGCTTTCTAGCAGTAACTTTAACACATATATGATTATTGTTGTTAAAAATGGCAATCAACGTCCATTTGTACGAAAGCACCAATATCCAATCCAACATAGAGGTATGAAGAGAAATAAATGAAGAAAAAAAATTAAAACAATCAGAAAGAAAATAAATGGGGATACAGATTTATAGTGATTCGACTAACTTCGGCCTATGTCCACTTCAAAGATTTTTCTTTTATTAGTTTATAATGCTAATTACAGTTACATATCCATGAAATTCAAGAATAAAAATGGAAAAATATAGAATAGGTAGAAGATAAAGAGAAGAAGAAAGAAGCAGATCTTTTTTCTGATGTCATGCCTGCTATATTTAAGGGGAAGACGTGCATGGATCAGGTTGAAATTTTGACAGAAGGTTCGGGCGACCAAGATGAGGCCCCCCAAAAATTTCCAAGCCCATTAGGTCCCACAATAGGGTCAGTGCCAATCCTTATTAGTATGTCCAAATGGGGTGAATCCTTTTAGCTGGTTCCCCATGGTGTTAGCAACTTGCCCTCCAAAATTCTACTGTTTTGACTTACGATTTATGAGATATCGCATTTTCCATGAAGTGATGTTGCATGTACCCTGACTTCAGTCGTTCCCTCTATAGGGATAGATACTGATCTCTCCAACCTCTTTCAAATGCCATACGATCCCTAGAGGAGCTTCTCCATGTTATATTATGCTTATCCTCCAAGTTTCACATCAACTGGATTAGTAGAACACCGGTTATTGATCATTCTTTGTTGCAATATGGTGCTAAGGTTTATTACAGCTGATCCCTACAGAGGGATAGGTATCGATCCCGTCAACTTGCTACAAATGCTATACAATCCCTATGGGGTGTTTTACATGTTCTAATAAGATTGTCCTCCAAGTTTCATGTCAATTATATGTGTAGATGTCGAGATATTTAACGGATGTGTAGATATTGAGATATTGATCGATCTTTGTTATGAAGTTGGGTTTAGATGATTCCTAAAAGGTATAGGTACTAATCCCTATTGAGGGATAGATGTTGATCTCTTTAACATCTCCAAGTATCATGAGATCCCTAGGATAGACTCCTAAGGGTCCCTCTTCTTGTTTTCAAAGACTCACTTCAATCCTCCATGTGTTTGTTGAGTTATGGAGCGATCATCATTGAGTTGTGCTACTGAGCTGAATATGATCTATCTTTCTTCTTTTACCCATAACTCTAGCATACTAACTCCGAATGACTTGAAAATTGAAATGTATCATCATGAGGCCTTCCATATCACTTCATACCAATTTCACTTAGACCAGGACAAAAATTAGGGATCTGATCCGAATTCGCTTGGCCATCATCCATAGTCTCGTTTATAGTCGATCTACGAGCTTGGTAACCGATTCTCCGAGCTTCTCGCCTTAATGATCATGATGTCCATTGGGTTAAATCTGCCTAGCAATAGTAAGGCGTGTTAACACTTTTCCCCCCAAAATAGGCCTAGCGATAGCAAGGCGTGTTTTGAATTGCCATAAATCCAAAATCTGAAGTCCATAATCCATCAATGGTCGTATTATCCAATCCGTTGCCAATCAAAATCCATGATCTCTATGGATCGTCGGTGAAATTCATGACCATTCCGAGTCAATATCCCAATCCAAATTCACGATTCCTCTGGATTTTTTTATCCAAATACTTGAACTTACCAGGTTGTTAGCCAAACTCCAAAATGCTCCGGGCCCATATCCAAATCCATAGTTTTCCGAAGTTGATAAACAAATCCATAACCTCTCTTTGTTGTTATTCTAATCCAAATCGTCAGTCTTACCAGATCCTTGCCGAGCATCGCATTCTAGTGAAGTGACTTTCCCTTTGCAAGGCATAATCCGTACCTGATGACCTTGATCTCTTTGGATCCTTACCGATCACAATCCATACTCCATGAACTGAGTAGGTCGATCCATCACATTCAAGCGAAGTGACCTATCCCTTGCCAGGCATTGTCCATACTCGACAACCTGTGTTATCCATTACATTGATCCAAATTTAAGCATTTCTAAGTCCATAAAATAAGAGTCCGTACAACCAATAAACTAGAGTTCAAATAAAACTAGAAAAACAAGAAGAAAAAAATTCACAAACACTAGCATTGCAGGTTATCATCATCTTAGAGCAAGCTTAGGGACCGTCCTCAATTCCGTACATGTGTAAGTAACTTAGTTGTCCTAATATGGAGTTTGCTACTTATTTCATGCCATCCTGATCAATTAATGACAAGTTGATGATGATGCCTTGATCTAGTGCCATTTTCATTCGAGATGGATGGTGGTTGCTCCTGTTCCATCACCACAGCCAAGTCCTTATGTATTGCTGTAACTAACCATCCAGCACATTTTCCTCAATTATATCATTCAAATGCCTATAGTCGTTTGTATTGTGCTCATTCAGCTCATGAAATAGGCGGCGCTTTCTTGATGTCCATTCACATTCGATGGGTTCCCTTCTTGCCGGCCTTCGCTACGGAAGGTGTGTCCTCGAGTATCCAGATGTATCCATTGTAGGGTTTCATTCAATTCCAAGTAAGAAGAGAATTTCGGTTCTCCCTTCCATTACTTCGATCCATCGAAGCTATTGTCCATATTCTGTTTACCCTTGTCCTTTCCTGAGCTTTCATTAGGCGGTTCTCCACCTCGTACCGTATTAACTTCCATTGCTTCTTTAACAGCTTTCACGTCTTATTGTCATAGAAACCTTTCTTTTTTATGGTAGAATACCTCGAGATCCATCAATGGATCCTGTATCTTAAAATATGAATTATCTGCAACTCACGATGCCACTGCCCTCAAAACCATTAATGGATCTGGTCGATCCATCGAAACAACTACCACACTGAACTTAGTTAATAAATTCTTGAGTTCTTCTCCTACCCATTGCTTTACTAACGTCAATGTCATCACATTCTTGGGTCTCATAGTGTGAACCTGAAACTGCTTCATAAATCTTTCGACAAATTCTGTCCATGTGTTAATAAGACTGCTTTCCAACTGTCTGAATCATAGTGTAGCTACATCTGTTAAGTAAAGGGGGAAGCATCGTGCCAGAACTTCTTCAATGCACCCAGTACTTCCATGTGCCGTATATACCTCATCATATGCATTGTTTGATCCAACTTTCCGTCATAAGCTTCCAGTGTTGGTAGTTTGAATTCTGGTGGATTCCTATCATTCTTAATATTAAGAGTGAATGTTACATCCTCCAGATCCATGTTCACTAATCATCCACGCATAGCTCACATGATCATCTCTACACACCTGTCATTATCTTCTAGTGGTAGTCTCCTATCATCACGTCCAAGCTGCCCCCAAGTCTACAAGGGAATTCTGGAACGTATTCCCCTAGACGAGCATCCAAGTTCCAATTCACACAAAACTCCATGGGACTGATCGTAGGTCCTACAACCCACTCGATTTGTCGGAGTAGATTCTGCATCATCTCCTTCTATCTTTTCAGCATCCTCTCATGCATAGAATCCATCATCCTTTCCACCTTATCACTGGTGATGTATATGGACGCTTGATTAGATCCAGCTCTTGAGGAAGCCGGCTGACTCGCTCCATGGTGACTCCTTTCTGGTAGCACTCTCCTTGTTGATTGCTTAGCCATTGCTTCCTATATCTAAGTATCCCAGCTTCAAAATCTAGCTCCTAGCTTCCAAATCCATGGGTGCAAGTTCTCTCAGTGATAGCACTAAATTATTGGGGTCAAAAATGGCCACCTGCATCCAATTGTGTGAAAGCACCAATATCTAATCCAAATACAGAAATATAAAGAGAAATAAAAGACGAACAAAATTAAAACAATCAGAAAGCAAATAAATGAAGACCTAGAAATATATTGGTTTAGCTAATTCTGACCTACGTCCACTCCAAAGATTTTTCATTTATTATTCCATAATGCTGATAATAGTTACAAATCCACGAAATTCAAGAACAAAACAAGCACAGTATAGTCTATATAGAAGATAAAGAGAAGCGGAAAGAAGAAGATCTCTTTTCTGATGTCATGCCTACTATATTTATATGGAAGATGTGCATGGATTCGGCTGAAATTTTTACAAAAGGTTCATGAGACCAAGACGAGACACCTAAAAATTTCCAGGCCCATTGGGTCCCATAACAGGGATCGGTACCGATCCCTATTAGTTTGTCCAAATGGGATACGATCACTTCAAGTGGTTCTCCATGGCGTTAGCAACTTGCTCTCCAAATTTTGTACCGTTTCGACTGATGGTTTGTAAGATATCGCATTTTCCATGAAATGGTATTGCATGTACCCAGACTTTTGTCGATCCCTCTAGAGGGATCGATACTGATCCCTCCAACCTCTTCCAAATGCCATGCAATCCCTAAGTATCCTTCTCTATGTTGTATTATGCTTGCCCTTCAAGTTTCAGCCAATTGGGTTAGTAGAACTCGAGTTATTGATCAATCTTTGTTGCAATATGGTGCTAAGGCTGATTATAGCCAATCCCTACGAAGGGATAGGTACCGATCCCTCCAATTTTCTAAAAATGTTATGCGATCCCTATAGGGTGTTGCATATGTTCTGATTAGCTTGTCCTGCAAGTTTCATGTCAATTGGAGGTGTGGATGTTGAGATATTAACCGATCTTTGTTATGAAGTTGGGTTTACCCGATCCCTAAGAGGGATAGGTATCGATCCCTATTAAGGGATAGATGATGATCCCTCCAACTACTCCAAATGTCATGTGATCCCTAGGGTAGACTCCTTAGGACACCCTTGTCTTATTTACAAAGTTTCACTTCAATCTGCCTTGTGGTTGTTGAGTTCTGGAGCGATCATCGTTGAGTTGTGCTGATGAGCTAAATATGATATGATCCCTCTTCTTTTGCCCATAACTCTAGCATGCGAACTCCGATCGACTTGAAATTTAAAATGTAGCCTCACAAGGCCTTTCCTTATGACTTCATAAAAATTTCACATCGATTGGGACAAAAATTAGGGATCTGGTCCGAATCCTCTTGACCATCATCCATAGTCTCATTTATAGCCAATCTTCGAGCTTGGTAACCGTTTCTTTGGGCTTCTCACCTTGATGGTCATGATGAAAATTGGGTTAAATCCACCTGTGTATGGCCTTTTCAAAAGGCGGTTAACACTTTTTCCCCTAAAACACGCCTTGCAATAGCAAGGCATATTTTGAATTGCCATAAGTCCAAAATCCGAAGTCCATTTCCATTAATAGCCATATTATCCAATCCATTGCCAATCCAATTCCATGGTCTCTCCAGTTCATCGGTGAAATCCATGACCATTTTGAGTCAATATCCAATTCCAAATCTGTGATCCCTCCGGATCGTTATATCCAAATCCTCGATATAGGTTGTTAGCCAAATCATAAACTTCTCCGGGCCCATATCCATATCTATAGCAGTTCGAAGCTGATATGCAAATCCATAACCTCTTTGGGTTGTTATCGTAATCCAAATCCTTGATCTTATTGGGTCCTTGTCAAGCATAATCTGGACTCAACGACCTTAGCAGGCCAATCCATCACGTTCGAGCAGAGCAACCTACCCCTGGCCAGGCGTAGTCCATACCTGACGACCTTGATCTATCCGGATCCTTACCAAAAACAATCCATACTCGACGGCTTGAGTAAGCCAATCCATCGCATTTTAGCGAAGCGACCTTCCCTTTGTCAGGCATAATCCATACCCAATGACTTTGATCTCTCAGGATCCTTGTCAAGCACAATCTATACTTGACGACCTGAGTAGGTCAAACCATCACGTTCGAGCGAAGCAACCAACCGCTTACCAGGCATAATCCATACCTGATGATCTTTGTTATCCGTTACATTGATCCAAATTTTAGCATTCCTAGGTCAATAAAATAAGAGTCCGTACAACAATAAGCCAGAATTCAAATAAAACTAGAAAAACAAGAGTGTGAAGCAAACAAGAATAAAAAAGTTTCAAAAACCCTAACATTACGGGTTATCATCATCTCAGAGCATGCCTAGGACCGTCCACGATCTCGTACATGTGCAAATGACTTAGCCATCCTACTGTGTAGTTTGCTACTTATTCTGTGCCATCTCGATTAATTGATGACGAGTTGATGATGATGCCTTGATCCAGTGTCATTTTCATTCAAGGTGGATGGTAGCTACTCTTGTTCCACAGACGCAGCCCGAGTCCTTATGTATTATTGTGATTGACCATTCCTTACATGTTACTCAATGATATCCTTTCAATGCCTGCATTCATTTGTATTGTGCCCATCCAGCTCATGGAATAGGCAGCGCTTTCACGATGCTTGCTCGCATTTGGTGGGTTCCCTCCTTGCCGGTCTTCGGTATGAAAGGCCTTCTTGAGTATCGAGATATATCCGTTCTAAGGTTTCATTCAATTCCTAGTAAGAAGAGAATTTGGGTTCCACCTCTATCTCTTCGATCCATCGAAGCTATTGTCCATGTTCGATTTACCATTGTCCTATCCTGAGCTTTCACCAGGCGGTTCTCCACCTCGTGCCGTATTAAATTTTGTTGCCTCTTTATCAGCTTTCGCTTCTTCTTTTCATAAAAACCTTTCTGCTTCTTAGTAGAATTCCTTGAGATTCATTGGTGGATCTCGTATCAGTGATATCTTAACATCTGAATTATCTGCAATTCCTGACACTGCCGCCATCAAAACCATCGATGGATCTGGTCGATGCACCGAAACAACTGCCGCATTGAACCTGATTGATTAATCATTGAGTGATTCTCCTGCCTATTGCTTTACTGATGTCAATGTCATCACATTCTTGGGTCTCGTAATGTGAACCCAAAACTACTTCATAAATCTTTCAACCAATTCTATCCATGTGCTAATAGAACCTCTTTCCAACTGTCTAAACCATAGCGTGGCTACATACGTTAAGTGAATGGGGGAAGCATTGTGCCAGGACTTCTTCCAGTACTTCCATATGTCGTATATACCTCATCATATGTATAATTGAATCTGATTTTCCATTTTAAGCTTCTAGTGTTGGTAGTTTGAATTCTAGTGGATTCCTAGCATTCCTGATACTAGGAGTGAATGGACTTCTATTTACATCCTCCAGATTCGTGTTCACTAATCCTTTATGCATAGTTCACCTGATCATCTCTACAAACCTGTCATTATCTTCTAGTGGTAGTCTCATATCATCACGTATAAGCTGCCCCCCAAGTCTACAAGGGAATTTTGGAACATATTCCTCCAAAAGAGCGTCCAAGTTCCAGTTCGCACCAAGCTCCATGGGATTGATCGTAGGTCCTCTAACATTGCGATCAACCAGACCAGGGGGAATGCCCTCTAGTCTTTGGGGATCGATGTGGATCCCTCTAAGATGGCCAAGGACTGGCCCCGGCTGTTCTGTTCCATTCCTTTGTCCATTGGCTCCATTTCCATGCTCCCAGTTCTGATTTACAATGATTCATGCAGCCTCAACTCCTTGATCCATAGCTTCGGTAGTTCCTATCATTCCAATTGTTTGGTTCTTCATTCAACCAGCTTCTATGGCTCCAACCTTCCCAATTTGTCTGTAGATTTTGCATCATCTCCTTTTGTCTTTTCAGCATCCTCTCTTCCATAGCATCCATCATTGTTTCCATCTCATCCCTGGTGATGTATATGGATTTTTGATTAGCTCCAGCTCCCAAGGAAGCCACCTGACTCCTTCCATGGTGAGTCTATGCTGGTAGTGCTCTCCTTGTCGATTGCCTAGCCATTACTTCCTATATCCAAGTACCCAAGCTTCAAATCTAAGCTCCTAGCTTCCAAATCCATGGGTGCAAGTCTTCTTAGTGAAAGCACCAAAATGTTAGGGTCAAAAATGGCCACCAACATCCAGTTGTATGAAAGCACCAATATCCAATCTAAACAAAGAAATATAAAAAAATCTACGTCCACTCTAAAGATTAATAGCGGTACGGCTAATGCCAACCTACGTCCACTCTAATGATTTTCCTTTTATTAGTTTATAATGTTGATCACAGTTAGAAATCCATGAAATTCAAGAATAAAACTGGTAGAGTATAGCCTAGGTAGAAGATAAAGAGAAGCGGAAAGAAGATCTTATTTATGATGCCATGCCTGCTGTACATATAAGGGAAGACGTGCATGGATCGGGTTGAAATTTTGGTAAAAGGTTCGAAAGACTAAGACGATGCCACCCAAAAAATTTAAGGCCCCATTGGGGCCCATAATTGGGATTAATATCGATCCCTACTAGTGTGTCCAAATGGAGTGCGATCTATTTGGGTTGTTCCACATGGTGTTAGCAACTTCCCCTTTAAATTTCGTACCATTTCGAATTTACGGTTTGTGAGATATCGCATTTTCTGTGAAGTGGTGTTGTATGTACCCTGACTTCTGCCGATCCCTTTAGAAGGATAGATGTCGATCCCTCTATAGGGGTAGGTACCAATCCCTCCAGCCTCTTCCAAATTCCATGTGATTCCTATGAGAGCATTTACATGTTATATTTTGCTTAGCCTCCAAGTTTCATGCCAATTGGACTAGTAGAGTTCGAATTATTGATCAATCTTTGTTGCAATATGGTGCTAAGGCAAATTAAAGCCGATCCCAATGGAGGGATAGGTACCGATCCCTCCAACTTGGTCCAAATGCTATGCGATCCTTATGGGATGTTCCATATGTTCTATTTATCTTTTTTTTCCAAGTTTCATGTCAATTGGATGTGTAGATGTTGAGACATTGATCGATCTTTTTTATGAAGTTGGGTTTAGCCGATCCCTAAGAGGGATAGGTACCGATACCTATTGATGAATAGATGTTGATCCCTCCGATTTCTCCAAATGTCATGTGATCCCAAGGGTAGAATCCATAGGGTCCCTTCGTCTTATTTTCAAAGTTTTACTTCAATCTTCCTTGTGGTTGTTGAGTTATGGAGTGATCATCATTGAGTTGTGTTGTTGAGCTGAATATGATCTGATCCCTCTTTTTTTGCCCATAACTCTAGCATATGAACTCCGATCGACTTGAAATTTGAAATGAAGCCTCATGAGGCCTTCCTTATCACTACATACCAATTACACTTTTACTGGGACAAAAATTAGAGTTTCGATCCGAATCTGCTTGACCATCGTCCGTAGTCTCGTTTATAGCCGATCTCCGAGCTTGGTAACTGTATCTCCGTGCTTCTCGTCTTAATGATCATGATGGTCGTTGGGTTAAATCCGCCTATGTACTTTCTTTACAAAAGGCAAGTTAACATATTTCCCCTTAAAACATGCCTTGTGGTAGCAAAGCATGTTTTGAATTGCCATAAATCCAAAATCCGAAGTCCATTATCCATCGATAGCCAAATTGTCCAATCCATTGCCAATCCAAATCCATGAGCTCTCTGGATACTCAGTGAAATTCATGACCATTCCAAGTCAATATCTCATTCTGAATCCATGATCCCTTTGGATCATTTAATCCAAATCCTCGACGTGGTTGGGTCGTTACCAAATCCCAAACTGCTTCGTGCCCATATCCAAAACCATAGTTGTCCGAAGCGGATATACAAATCCATAACCTCTATGGTTGTTATCCTAATCCGAATACTTGATCTTACTAGATCCTTGCCAAGCACAATCTGTATTTGACGACTAGGGCAAGCTGATTTATCATGTTCGAGCGCTACCCCGTTTTGGCATAGTTCATATATGACGACCTTGATCTCTCTCGATCTTTGCTGAGCACAATCCATACTTGATGACTTGAATAGGTCGATCCATTGCTTTCTAGTGAAGAAACCTACCCCTTGCCAGGCATAATCCATACCTGATGATCTTGAACTCTCCCGATCATTACCGAGCACAATCTATACTCGACGACTTTAGTAGGTCGATCCATCGCGTTCATACGAAGCAACCTACCCCTTGCCACGCATAATCCATACCCGACGACCAGTGTTATCCATCTCATTGATCCAAATTTAAGCGTTCCTAAGTCCATAAAATAAGTGTCTGCACAACCAATAAACCGGAGTTCAAATAAAACTAGAAAAACAAGAGTTTGAAGCAAACAAGAAGATTTTTTTTTTCACAAACCCTAACGTTACGGGGCATCATCATCTCAAAGCATGCCTAGAAACCACCCTCGATCTTGTACATGTGTAAGTGATTTAGTAATCCTACTGTGGAGTTTGCTACTTATTCCCTGTCATCCCGATCAATTGATGACAAGTTGATAATGATGCCTTGATCCGGTGCCATTTTCATTTGAGGTGGATGGTGACTGCTCCTATTCCACCACCACAGCCTGAGTCCTTACGTGTTATTGTAGTCGACAATTCCTCATGTGTTCCTTAATGATATCTTTCAAATGCCTGCAGTCATTTGTATTTTTCCAATCTAGCTCAAGGAATAGGCAGCGCTTTCCTGATGTCCTTTGGCATTCAGTGGGTTCTCTCCTTGCCAGCCTTCGATGCAGAAGGCATCCTCAAGTATTCAGATATATCCATTCTAGGATTTCATTTCATTCGAGGAAGAAGACAAATTGGGTTCTCCACTTTGTCGCTTCAATACATCGAAGCTATTATCTATGTTCTGTTTACCCTTGTCCTTTCTTGAGCTTTCACCGTGCGATTCTCCACCTCGTACCATATTAACTTCCATTGCCTCTTTATCAGCTTTCATATCTTATTTTCGTAGAAACCTTTCTACTTTATGGTAGAATTCCCTGAAATCCATCGGTGGATCCCAAATAGTGATATCTTAAAATCTAAATTATTTGCAATTCCTTATGCTGCCGTTATCAAGACCATCGATGAATCTGGTTGATCCACTGAAACAACCGTCGCATTGAACCTGGTTAAGAAATTCTTAAGTGATTCTCCTACTTATTGCTTTACCGACATCAATGTCATCATAGTCTTGGGTCTTGCAATGTGAACCTGAAACTGCATCATAAATCTTTCGACCAATTTTGTCCATGTGCTAACAGAACTGCTTTCCAATTATGTGAACCATAGCGCAGCTACATCCGTTAAGTAAAGGGGGAAGCAATGTGCCAGGACTTCTTCCGATTCCCCTAGTACTTCCATGTGTCGTATATACCACATCATATGCATAGTTGGATCCGACTTTCCATCGTAAGCTTCCAGTGTTGGTGTTTGAATATTGGTGGATTCCTAGCATTCTTGATATTAGGAACGAATGTACTTCTGTTTACATCCTCCAGATCCCTGTTCACTAATCCTCCATGCATAGCTCACCTAATCATCTCGGCAAACCTACCATTGTCTTTCAGTGGTAGTCTCCTATCATCACATTCAAGCTGCCCTCTAGTCTAAAAGGGTATTCTGGAATGTATTCCCCTGGACGAGCATCCAAGTTCCAATTCGCACTAAGCTCCATGGGATTAATCGCAGGTCCTCTAATATCGCGATCAATGAGACCCGGGGGAATGCCCCCTAGTCTTTGGGGATCGGTATTGATCCCTCTAAGATGGCCGAGGATTACTCTTAGCTGCTCTGTTGCATTCCTTTGTCCATTGGATCCATTTCCATGCTCCCGGTTCCGATTTCCAATGATTCCTGCAGCCTCAACTCCTTGATCCACTACTCCGTAAGCTCCTATCGTTCCAACTCTTTGGTTTTGCATTTCAGCATCTCTTATGGCTCCAACCCGCTAAATTTGTTGGAGTAGATTATGCATCATCTCCTCCTGTCTTTTGAGCATCCTCTACTGCAATGCATCCATCACCATTTCCATCTTATCCCTGGTGATGTATATGGATGCTTGATTTGCTCCAGCTCCTGAGGAAGCCTCCCAACTCCGTCCATGGTGACTTCTTTCTGGTAGCGCTATCCCTGTTGATTGCCTAGCCATTACTTCCTATACCTAAGTATTTAGGCATCAAAATCTAAGCTCCTAGCTTCTAAATCTACGGGTGAAAGTCTTCTCGGTGAAAGCACCAAAATGTTAGGGTCAAAAATGACTACCAAAATCCAATTGTATGAAAGCACCAATATCTAATCCAAGAATAGAAATACGAAGTGAAATAAATGAAGAACAAAATTAAAACAATCAGAAAGCAAATAAATAGGGATATAGATTCATAGTGGTTCAGCTAACTCCGACCTACGTCCACTTCAAAGATTACAATTACAAATCCACGAAATTCAAGAATAAAACTAGCAGAGTATAGCCTAGGTAGAAGATAAAGAGAAGCAGAAAGAATAAGATCCCTTTTTTAATGTCATGCCTACTGTATTTATAGGGAAATACATGCATGGATCGGGCTAAAATTTTGATAGAAGGTTCAGGAGACCGAGACGAGGCCACCTGAAAATTTCCAAGCCCATTGGGGCCCACAATAAGGATCGTTACCGATCCTTATTATTGTGTCTAAATGGGGTGCGATCCCTTTGGGTGGTTCCCCATGGTGTAAGCAACTTGCCCTCCAAATTTTGCACCGTTTTGATTTTCGGTTTGTGGGATATCGCATTTTCCTTGAAGTGGTGTTGCATGTACCTTGACTTCTGCCAACCTCTGTAGAGGGATAGGTATTGTTCCCTCCAACCTTTTCCAAATTCCATGCAATCCTTAGAAGAGCTTCTCTATGTTTTTTATGCTTAGCCTCCAAGTTTCATGCCAATTGGATTAGTAGAACCCGAGTTATTGATCAATCTTTGTTGCAATATGGTGCTAAGGTTGATTATAGCCGATCCCTATGGAGGGATAGATACCGATCCATCCAACTTGCTCCAAATGCTATGCGATCCCTATGGGATATCCATATGTTTTGATTATCTTGTCTTCCAAGTTTCGTGTCAATTGGATATGTAGATAATGAGATATTGATCGATCTTTATTATGAAGTTGGGTTTAGTCGATCCCTAAGAGGGATAGATACCGATCCCTCCAACTTCTCGAAACGTTATGTGAACCCTAGGGTAGACTCCGTAGGATCCCTTCAGCTTATTTCCAAATTTTCACTCCAATCCACCATGTGGTTGTTGAGTTATGGAGCGATCATCGTTAAGTTGTGCTGTTGAGCTATATATGATCTGTTCTTTCTTCTTTTGCCTACAACTCTACCGTACGAACTCTGATCGACTTTAAATTTGAAATGTAGCCTCATGAGGCCTTCCTTATCACATCATACCAATTACACCATGATTGGGACAAAAATTAGGGATCCGATCTGAATCTGCTTGACCATCTCCATAGTCTCGTTTATAGCCGATCTCCGAGCTTGGTAACCGTTTCTCCAGGCTTCTCGCCTTAATGATCATGGTGTCCGTTGGGTTAAATATGCTTATATACTGCCTTTCCAAAGGGTGGGTTAACAATAATAAATATAATTTATTTAGATCACTAAACTAATATAAAAAATCGTTATAATATTTCTAATTTTGAAAATATAATAAAAGCTTGGTTAATTTGGTTAAACTAATAACCAAACTAAATTTCTTTCGGGATGATCATAAATCAATCTAGTTTCAAAACCAAACCAAACCAACCGAAATTACTTGGTTTGGTTTATTCATTTGGTTTAACCAAAGATTGTTCACCCTTAGATGGGGCACCGTTATCGAGAATGGCACCATTAATCCTAGTGGCGCCAAAATCTGACATCCGTGATGTAATGACCCGAAATTTTATCACTTTGATGCGTGAATATTTAAGTCAATTTAAGTAAACAATTAATGGTTTTAATAGTTAACTAAACCTCCTTTAGATAATAACCAGTGATGGTGAAATGATTTTCAAAATGTGGTTACAAAAATAAATAGTTCAAAGAAAAATAGAAAACGCGACCGTAATTTTTTTTCAAAATTTTCACTTTTTCACCATCAAAAGGTTGTTTAGAATGTTGTGAACACCTTAATACACTTAACCACATATTTAAAAAATATATGCACTTAAATAAGTGTGTTAAAAGTGTAAATATATGTTTACTTAGGTTAAGACATTCGATGTGACAATTTTCAAGATTTAAATTAAAAGAAAATGAAGATTATGAAATGTCACATATCATTTCACATCCTAAGTACAAATGAATGCTTTTATTAGGTGGACAAAGGAGTGCACCTTTGGAGTTGTATGTAGAAGAGAGGAGGATGAGGTTGGATGGATGATGTGGCATTAAATTAGTGGAGGACATGGTGTAAAAGGGGTATGAGGGTAATTTTATACTTCCATTTTGTATAAAACTAATTCAAAATTTCTCTCTTTCCTTTACCATTTTGTTTTCTACTTTTAAAACGTTTTTCATCTTCTTCTTTAAAGTTTTCAAAGTTCTCTAATGGCTTCCTTTGTTTAAAATTCAAAAACCATGTCTTTTTCAATTTTTAAAACCTTTAAAATCATTTAAAGTCTTCCTTTTCCTTCCTACCCCTCTTTCTTCAAAAATCAAGCCGCACTACCCTTAATAAACCGAGGCTAAACCCAAATACCCATAGGTCGAGCCTATTTTTCAAATCCAAGGCCAAAAGTCAAATCTTTTGCGAAAGGAATTCAAGATCTAAGGCTAATTTAGGTTCAAGTGAAGATTTAGTGTATTTTCGTGAACTTTTGATGAGTAAAAAACTTGTTTTATTTTAAGTTCTAACTTTTATTTATGATGTTAAATATGTTATTTAGTATGGTTGTTTGATGGATTTTAGTGATGGTTTGGTTTGGTATGCATGTGCTTATGCGTATTGTCGAATTTAGACTTGAAAAATTAAGTCTAATGTAGTGATTTGTTAAATATTTATGATCTTGTTTATGTTTGTTGTGATGGCTTGTAAATGTATGATGTGGTTCATTTATGTGTTGGATATGCTAAGGGAAGTTAGCATTTATGCTTGCATAAGTGACTCAGAGGTCCCTTAGTTTTTAAATCATGTTGTTCTTTGAATTTTATTAAAAAAGATTTTAAATTTTTAAACTTCATTTAAAGTTTCAAAGTTTCATAATATGATTTTAAAAGTAAGTCGAAAGAAAAGGTTTGAAGAGTATTGACTTATAAAACTAGTTTTAAAAAGTATCCTTCTCTATGTTGTATTATGCTTGCCCTTCAAGTTTCAGCCAATTGGGTTAGTAGAACTCGAGTTATTGATCAATCTTTGTTGCAATATGGTGCTAAGGCTGATTATAGCCAATCCCTACGAAGGGATAGGTACCGATCCCTCCAATTTTCTAAAAATGTTATGCGATCCCTATAGGGTGTTGCATATGTTCTGATTAGCTTGTCCTGCAAGTTTCATGTCAATTGGAGGTGTGGATGTTGAGATATTAACCGATCTTTGTTATGAAGTTGGGTTTACCCGATCCCTAAGAGGGATAGGTATCGATCCCTATTAAGGGATAGATGATGATCCCTCCAACTACTCCAAATGTCATGTGATCCCTAGGGTAGACTCCTTAGGACACCCTTGTCTTATTTACAAAGTTTCACTTCAATCTGCCTTGTGGTTGTTGAGTTCTGGAGCGATCATCGTTGAGTTGTGCTGATGAGCTAAATATGATATGATCCCTCTTCTTTTGCCCATAACTCTAGCATGCGAACTCCGATCGACTTGAAATTTAAAATGTAGCCTCATAAGGCCTTCCTTATGACTTCATACAAATTGCACATCGATTGGGACAAAAATTAGGGATCTGATCTGAATCCTCTTGACCATCATCCATAGCCTCATTTATAGCCAATCTTCGAGCTTGGTAACCGTTTCTTTGGGCTTCTCACCTTAACGATCATGATGAAAATTGGGTTAAATCCACCTGTGTATGGCCTTTTCAAAAGGAGGGTTGACACTTTTTACCCCAAAACATGCCTTGCGATAGCAAGGCGTGTTTTGAATTGCCATAAGTCCAAAATCCGAAGTCCATTTCCATTAATAGCCATATTATCCAATCCATTGCCAATCCAAATCCATGGTCTCTCCAGTTCATCGGTGAAATCCATGACCATTTCGAGTCAATATCCAATTCCAAATCTGCGATCCCTCGATCGTTATATCCAAATCCTCGATATGGGTTGTTAGCCAAATCATAAACTGCTCTGGGCCTATATCCATATCTATAGCAGTTCGAAGCTGATATGCAAATCCATAACCTCTTTGGGTTGTTATCCTAATCCAAATCCTTGATCTTATTGGGTCCTTGTCAAGCACAATCTAGACTCAACGACCTAAGCAGGCCAATCCATCATGTTCGAGCAGAGCAACCTACCCCTTGCCAGGCGTAGTCCATACCTGACGACCTTGATCTATCCGGATCCTTACCAAACACAATCCATACTCGATGGCTTGAGTAAGCCAATCCATCACATTTTAGCGAAGCGACCTTCCCCTTATCAGGCATAATCCATACCCAACGACCTTGATCTCTCAGGATCCTTGTCAAGCACAATCTATACTTGACGACGTGAGTAGGTCGAACCATCACGGTCGAGCGAAGCAACCAACCGCTTACCAGGCATAATCCATACCTGACAATCTTTCTTATCCATTACATTGATCCAAATTTTAGCGTTCCTAGGTCAATAAAATAAGAGTCCATACAACCAATAAGCCAGAATTCAAATAAAACTAGAGAAACAAGAGTTTAAAGCAAACAAGAATAAAAAAAATTCAAAAACCCTAACATTACGGGTTATCATCATCTCAGAGCATGCCTAGGATCGTCCTCGATCCCGTACATGTGCAAATGACTTAGCCATCCTACTGTGGAGTTTGCTCTTATTATGTGCCATCTCGATTAATTGATAACAAGTTGATGATGATGCCTTGATCCAGTGCCATTTTCATTCAAGGTGGATGGTAGCTACTCCTGTTCCACCGACGCAGCCCGAGTCCTTATGTATTGTTGTGATTGACCATTCCTTACATTTTACTCAATGATATCCTTTAAATGCCTGCATTCATTTGTATTGTGCCCATCCAGCTCATGGAATAGGCAACGCTTTCATGATGCTTGCTCATGTTTGGTGGGTTCCCTCCTTGCCGGTCTTCGATATGAAAGGTCTTCTCGAGTATCGAGATATATCCGTTCTAAGGTTTCATTCAATTCCTAGTAAGAAAAGAATTTTGGTTCTACCTCTATCGCTTCGATCCATCGAAGCTATTGTCCATGTTCGATTTACCCTTGTCCTATCCTGAGCTTTCACCAGGCGGTTCTCCACCTCGTACCGTATTAAATTTTGTTGCCTCTTTATCAGCTTTTGCATCTTCTTTTCATAAAAACCTTTCTACTTCTTAGTAGAATTCCTTGAGATTCATCGGTGGATCTCGTATCAGTGATATCTTAAAATCTGAATTATCTGCAATTCCTGACACTGCCGCCATCAAAACCATCGATGGATCTGGTCGATGCACCGAAACAACTGCCGCATTGAACCTGATTGATTAATTATTGAGTGATTCTCCTGCCTATTGCTTTACTGATGTCAATGTCATCACATTCTTGGGTCTCGTAATGTGAACCCAAAACTGCTTCATAAATCTTTCAACCAATTCTGTCCATGTGCTAATAGAACCTCTTTCCAACTGTCTAAACCATAGCGTGGCTACATCCGTTAAGTAAATGGGGAAGCATTGTGCCAAGACTTCTTCCAGTACTTCCATATGTCGTATATACCTCATCATATGTATAATTGAATTCGATTTTCCATTTAATCTTCCAGTGTTGGTAGTTTGAATTCTAGTTGATTCCTAGCATTCCTGATACTAGGAGTGAATGGACTTCTATTTACATCCTCCAGATTCATGTTCACTAATCCTCCATGCATAGTTCACCTGATCATCTCTACAAACCTGTCATTATCTTCTAGTGGTAGTCTCATATCATCACGTATAAGCTTCCCTCTGAGTCTGCAAGGGATTTTTGGAACATATTCCTCCAAAAGAGCATCCAAGTTTCAGTTCGCACCAAGCTCCATGGGATTGATCGTAGGTCGTCTAACATTGCGATCAACCAGACCAGGGGGCATGCCCTCTAGTCTTTGGGGATCGATGTGGATCCCTCTAAGATGGCCAAGGACTGGCCCCGGCTGCTCTGTTCCATTCCTTTGTCCATTGGCTCTATTTCCATGCTCATGGTTCTGATTTCCAATGATTCATGCAGCCTCAACTCCTTGATCCATAGCTTCGGTAGTTCCTATCATTCCAATTGTTTGGTTCTTCATTCAACCAGCTTCTATGGCTCCAACCTTCCCAATTTGTCAAAGTAGATTTTGCATCATCTCCTTTTGTCTTTTCAGCATCCTCTCTTGCATAACATCCATCATTGTTTCCATCTCATCCCTGGTGATGTATATGGATTTTTAATTTGCTCCAGCTTCCAAGGAAGCCACCTGACTCCTTCCATGGCGAGTCTATGCTGGTAGTGCTCTCCTTGTCGATTGCCTAGCCATTGCTTCCTATATCCAGGTATCCAAGCTTCAAATCTAAGCTCCTACTGCCAAATCCATGGGTGCAAGTCTTCTTAGTGAAAGCACCAAAATGTTAGGGTCAAAAATGGCCACCAACATCCAGTTGTATGAAAGCATCAATATCCAATCTAAACAAATAAATATAAAAAAATCTACGTCCACACTAAAGATTAATAGTGGTTCGGCTAATGCCAACCTACGTCCACTCTAATGATTTTCCTTTTATTAGTTTATAATGTTGATCACAGTTAGAAATCCATGAAATTCAAGAATAAAACTGGTAGAGTATAGCCTAGGTAGAAGATAAAGAGAAGTGGAAAGAAGATCTTATTTATGATGCCATGCCTGCTGTACATATAGGGGAAGACGTGCATGGATCGGGTTGAAATTTTGGTAAAAGGTTCGAAAGACTATGACGATGCCACCCAAAAAAATTCAGGCCCCATTGGGGCCCATAATTGGGATTAATATCGATCCCTACTAGTGTGTCCAAATGGAGTGCAATCTATTCGGGTGGTTCCACATGGTGTTAGCAACTTCCCCTTTAAATTTCGTACCATTTCGAATTTACGATTTGTGAGATATTGCATTTTCCGTGAAGTGGTGTTGTATGTACCCTGACTTCTGCCGATCCGTTTAGAAGGATAGGTGTCGATCCCTCTATAGGGATAGGTACCAATCCCTCCAGCCTCTTCCAAATTCCATGTGATTCCTATGAGAGCATTTACATGTTATATTATGCTTAGCCTCCAAATTTCATGCCAATTGGACTAGTAGAGTTCGAATTATTGATCAATCTTTGTTGCAATATGGTGCTAAGGCGAATTAAAGCCGATCCCAATGGAGGGATAGGTACCAATCCCTCCAACTTGGTCCAAATGCTATGCGATCCTTATGGGATGTTACATATGTTCTATTTATCTTTTTTTCGAAGTTTCATGTCAATTGGATGTGTAGATGTTGAGACATTGATCGATTATTTTTATGAAGTTGGGTTTAGCCGATCCCTCAGAGTGATAGGTACCGATACCTATTGATGAATAGATGTTGATCCCTATGATTTCTCCAAATGTCATGTGATCCCAAGGGCAGACTCCATAGGGTCCCTTCGTCTTATTTTCAAAGTTTTACTTCAATCCGCCTTGTGGTTGTTGAGTTATGGAGTGATCATCATTGAGTTGTGCTGTTGAGCTGAATATGATCCGATCCCTCTTCTTTTTCCCATAACTCTAGCATATGAACTCCGATCGACTTGAAATTTGAAATGAAGCCTCATGAGGCCTTCCTTATCACTTCATACCAATTACACTTTTACTGGGACAAAAATTAGAGTTTCGATCCGAATTCGCTTAACCATCGTCCGTAGTCTCGTTTATAGACGATCTCCGAGCTTGGTAACTGTATCTCCGTGCTTCTCGTCTTAATGATCATGATGGTCGTTGGGTTAAATCCGCCTATGTACTTTCTTTCCAAAAGGCAAGTTAACATCTTTCCCCTTAAAACATGCCTTGCGGTAGCAAAGCATGTTTTGAATTGCCATAAATCCAAAATCCGAAGTCCATTATCCGTCGATAGCCAAATTGTCCAATCCGTTGCCAATCCAAATCCATGAGCTCTCTAGATCCTCAGTGAAATTCATGACCATTCCAAGTCAATATCTCATTCTGAATCCATGATCCCTTTGGATCATTTAATCCAAATCCTCGATGTGATTGGGTCGTTACCAAATCCCAAACTGCTTCGTGCCCATATCCAAAACCATAGTTGTCCGAAGCAGATATACAAATCCATAACCTCTATGGTTGTTATCCTAATCCAAATACTTAATCTTACTAGATCCTTGCCAAGCACAATCTGTACTCGACGACTAGGGCAAGCTGATTTATCATGTTCGAGCGCTACCCCTTTTATGGCATAGTTCATATCTGACGACCTTGATCTCTCTCGATCTTTGCCGAGCACAATCCATACTTGATGACTTGAATAGGTCGATCCATTGCTTTCTAGCGAAGAAACCTACCCCTTCTCAGCCATAATCCTTATCTAATGATCTTGATCTCTCCTGATCATTACCGAGCACAATCTATACTCGACGACTTGAGTAGGTCGATCCATCGCATTTGTACGAAGCAACCTACCCCTTGCCAGGCGTAATCCATACCCAACGACCAGTGTTATCCATCTCATTGATCCAAATTTAAGCATTCCTATATCCATAAAATAGGTGTCTGCACAACCAATAAACCGGAGTTCAAATAAAACTAGAAAAACAAGAGTTCGAAGAAAACAAGAAGAATTTTTTTTTTCACAAACCCTAACGTTACGGGGCATCATCATCTCAAAGCAAGCCTAGGAACCACCCTCGATCTTGTACATGTGTAAGTGATTTAGTAATCCCATTGTGGAGTTTGCTACTTATTCCATGCCATCCCGATCAATTGATGACAAGTTGATAATGATGCCTTGATCCTGTGCCATTTTCATTTGAGGTGGATGGTGACTGCTCCTATTCCACCACCGCAGCCTGAGTCCTTACGTGTTATTGTAGTCGACAATTCTTCATGTATTCCTTAATGATATCTTTCAAATGCCTGCATTCATTTGTATTTTTCCCATCCAGCTCAAGGAACAGGCAGCGCTTTCCCGACGTCCTTTGGCATTCAGTGGGTTCTCTCCTTGCCAGCCTTCGATGCGGAAGGCATCCTCAAGTATTCAGATATATCCATTCTAGGGTTTCATTTCATTCGAGGAAGAAGAGAAATTGGGTTCTCCACTTTGTCGCTTCAATCCATCGAAGCTATTGTCCATGTTTCGTTTACCCTTATCCTTTCTTGAGCTTTCACCGGGCGATTCTCCACCTCGTACCATATTAACTTCCACTGCCTCTTTATCAGCTTTCATATCTTCTTTTCGTAGAAACCTTTCTGCTTCATGGTAGAATTCCCCGAGATCCATCGGTGGATCCCATATAGTGATATCTTAAAATCTAAATTATTTGCAATTCCTGATGCTGCCGTTATCAAGACCATCGATGAATCTGGTTGATCCACTGAAACAACCGTCGCATTGAACCTGGTTAAGAAATTCTTAAGTGATTCTCCTACCTATTGCTTTACTGACATCAATGTCATCATAGTCTTGGGTCTTGCAATGTGAACCTGAAACTGCATCATAAATCTTTCGACCAATTTTGTCCATGTGCTAATAGAACCGCTTTCCAATTATGTGAACCATAGCGCAGCTACATCCGTTAAGTAAAGGGGGAAGCAATGTGCCAGGACTTCTTCTGATTCCCCCAGTACTTCCATGTGTCGTATATACCTCATCATATGCATTGTTGGATCCGACTTTCCATCGTAAGCTTCCAGTGTTGGTAGTTTGAATTTTGGTGGATTCCTAGCATTCCTGATATTAGGAACGAATGTACTTCTGTTTACATCCTCCAGATCCCTGTTCACTAATCCTCCATGCATAGCTCACCTAATCATCTTGGCAAACCTGCCATTGTCTTTCAGTGGTAGTTTCCTATCATCAAATTCAAGCTGCCCTCTAGTCTACAAGGGTATTCTGGAATGTATTCCCCTGGGCGAGCATCCAAGTTCCAATTCGCACCAAGCTCCATGGGATTAATCGCAGGTACTCTAACGTCGCGATCAATGAGACCCGGGGGAATGCCCTTAGTCTTTGGTATTGATCCCTCTAAGATGGCCAAGGATTACTCCCAACTGCTCTGTTGCATTCCTTTGTCTATTGGATCCATTTCCATGCTCCCGGTTCCGATCCAGTGATTCCTGCCGCCTCAACTCCTTGATCCACTACTCCGGCAGCTCCTATCGTTCCAACTCTTTGGTTTTGCATTTCAGCAGCTCTTATGGCTCCAACCCACTAAATTTGTTGGAGTAGATTATGCATCATCTCCTCCTGTGTTTTGAGCATCCTCTCCTGCAATGCATCCACCATCATTTCCATCTTATCCCTAGGATGTATATGGATGCTTGATTTGCTCCAGCTCCTGAGGAAGCCTCCCAACTCCATCCATGGTGAATTCTTTCTGGTAGTGCTATCCTTGTTGATTGCCTAGCCATTGCTTCCTATACCTAAGTATTCAGGCTTCAAAATCTAAGCTCCCAGCTTCTAAATCCATGGGTGAAAGTCTTCTCAGTGAAAGCACCAAAATGTTAGGGTCAAAAATGACTACTAAAATCCAATTGTATGAAAGCACCAATATCTAATCCAAGAATAGAAATACGAAGTGAAATAAATGAAGAACAAAATTAAAACAATCAGAAAGCAAATAAATAGGGATATAGATTCATAGTGGTTTAGCTAACTCTGACCTACGTCCACTTCAAAGATTATAATTACAAATCCATGAAATTCAAGAATAAAACTAGCAGAGTATAGCCTAGGTAAAAGATAAAGAGAAGCAGAAAGAATAAGATCCCTTTTCTAATGTCATGCCTACTGTATTTATAGGGAAATACATGCACGGATCGGGCTAAAATTTTGATAGAAGGTTTGGGAGACCGAGACGAGGCCACCTGAAAATTTTCAAGCCCATTGGGGCCCACAATAAGGATCGGTACCGATCCCTATTAGTGTGTCTAAATGGGGTGCGATCCCTTTGGGTGGTTCCCCATGGTGTAAGCAACTTGCCCTCCAAATTTTGCACCGTTTTGATTTTCGGTTTGTGGGATATCGCATTTTCCTTGAAGTGGTGTTGCATGTACCCTGACTTCTGCCAACCTCTATAGAGGGATAGGTATTGTTCCCTCCAACCTTTTCCAAATACCATGCAATCCCTAGGAGATCATCTCTATGTTGTTTTATGCTTAGCCTCCAAGTTTCATGTCAATTGGATTAGTAGAACCCGAGTTATTGATCAATCTTTGTTGTAATATGGTGCTAAGGTTGATTATAGCCGATCCCAATGGAGGGATAGATACTGATCCATCCAACTTGCTCCAAATGTTATGTGATCCCTATGGGATATCCACATGTTTTGATTATCTTGTCTTCCAAGTTTCATGTCAATTGGATATGTAGATATTGAGATATTGATCGATCTTTATTATGAAGTTAGGTTTAGTCGATCCCTAAGAGGGATAGATACTGATCCCTATTGAGGGATAGATACCGATCCCTCCAACTTCTCCAAACGTTATGTGAACCCTAGGGTAGACTCCGTAGGATCCCTTCATCTTATTTCCAAATTTTCACTCCAATCCACCATGTGGTTGTTGAATTATGGAGCGATCATCGTTAAGTTGTGATGTTGAGCTGAATATGATCTGATCTTTCTTCTTTTGCCTACAACTCTACCGTACGAACTCTGATCGACTTTAAATTTGAAATGTAGCCTCATGAGGCCTTCCTTATCACATCACACCAATTATACCATGATTAGGACAAAAATTAGGGATCCGATCTGAATCCGCTTGACCATCGTCCATAGTCTCGTTTATAGCCGATCTCCGAGCTTGGTAACCGTTTCTCCAGGCTTCTCGCCTTAATGATCATGGTGTCCGTTGGGTTAAATATACTTATGTACTGCCTTTCCAAAGGGTGGGTTAACAATAATAAATATAATTTATTTAGATCGCTAAATTAATATAAAAAATTGTTATAATATTTCTAGTTTTGAAAATATAATAAAAGCTTGGTTAATTTGGTTAAACCAATAACCAAACTAAATTTCTTTCGGGATGATCATAAATCAATCTAGTTTCAAAACCAAACCAAACCAATCGAAATTACTTGGTTTGGTTGGTTCATTTGGTTTAACCAAAGATTGTTCACCCTTAGATGGCGCACTGTTTTCGAGAATGGCACCATTAATCCTATTGGCGCCAAAATCTGACATCCGTGATGTAATGACCCGGAATTTTATCACTTTGATGCGTGAATATTTAATTCGATTTAAGTATTAAGTTAATGGTTTTAATGGTTAACTAAACCTCCTTTAGATAATAACTAGTGATGGTGAAATGATTTTCAAAATGTGGTTACAAAAATAAATAGTTCAAAGAAAAATAGAAAACGCGACCGTAATTTTTTTTCAAAATTTTCACTTTTTCACCATCAAAAGGTTGTTTAGAATGTTGTGAACACCTTAATACCCTTAACCACATACTTAAAAAAATATGCAGTTAAATAAGTGTGTTAAAAGTGTAAATATATGTTTACTTAGGTTAAGACATTAGATGTGACAATTTTCAAGATTTAAATTAAAAGAAAATGAAGATTATGAAATGTCACATATCATTTCACATCCTAAGTACAAATGAATTCTTTTATTAGGTGGACGAAGGAGTGCACCTTTGGAGTTGTATGTAGAAGAGAGGAGGATGAGGTGGATGGATGATGTGGCATTAATTAGTGGAGGACATGGTATGAAAGGGGTATATGGGTAATTTTATAATTCCATTTTGTATAAAACTAATTCAAAATTTTTCTCTTTCTTTTACCATTTTGTTTTCTACTTTTAAAACGTTTTTCATCTTCTTCTTTAAAGTTTTCAAAGTTCTCTAATGGCTTCCTTTGTTTAAAATTCAAAAACCATGTATTTTTCAATCTTTAAAACCTTTAAAATCATTTAAAGTCTTCCTTTTCCTTCCTACGCCCCTCTTTCTTCAAAAATCAAGCCCGCACTATCCTTAATAAACTGAGGCTAAACCCAAATACCCATAGGTCGAGCCTATTTTTCAAATCTAAGGCCAAAAATCAAATCTTTTGCGAAAGGAATTCAAGATCTAAGGCCAATTTAGGTTCAAGTGAAGATTTAGTGTATTTTCGTGAACTTTTGATGAGTAAAAAACTTGTTTTATTTTAAGTTCTAACTTTTATTTATGATGTTAAATATGTTATGTAGTATGGTTGTTTGATGGATTTTAGTGATGGTTTGGTTTGGTATGTATGTGCTTTTGTGTATTGTCGAATTTAGACTTGAAAAATTAAGTCTAATGCAGTGATTTGTTAAATATTTATGATCTTGTTTATGTTTGTTGTGATGGCTTGTAAATGTATGATGTGGTTCATTTATGTGTTGGATATGCTAAGGGAAGTTAGCATTTATGCTTGCATAAGTGACTCAGAGGTCCCTTAGTTTTTAAATCATGTTTGTTCTTTAAATTTTATTAAAAAAGATTTTAAATTTTTAAACTTCATTTAAAGTTTCAAAGTTTCATAATATGATTTTAAAAGTAAGTCGAAAGAAAAGGTTTGAAGAGTATTAGACTTATAAAACTAGTTTTAAAAAGTTACGGCGTCTATAGCGATAGTCGTTATGGATGTAGTACAAAAAAATCAATGTTTTATAAATTTAAAAGTGTTTAACCTTAAATATTTTTGGAAACTCTTTCCAAATCATTAACTAAGCATAAAAGCAAATTATCATCTAATTAAGTCCAAGTTTCATTATTATTTAATTAGTTGGATAATTATTGGTTAATTAGCAGTTAAGAAAAAGTAATTAGTACTTAAGTATTAATAAGTAAATTATAATTAATTTAATTAAAAATGTTTAATTAATTATTAATTAGTTAAAGTTTTAATTAAGAATTAATTTTATTTAATTAATTTTGATAATTTTAATTAATTATTATTTATTGCTATTATTTAAATTAATTATTATTTAAGTAGGGTTCAATTATATTATCAATTAATTACTAATAAGTAGGGTTTAATTTATTAATCAAGATTTAATTAAGTTTAATTAAGATTTAATTTAGATATTATGATTTAATTATTAATTAAATTTAGATTTAATTATTATTAAATAAAGGTTTATTTTAAAAAGATCAGTTCTATTTTAAGGCAGGTTCTTGGATAAGTAATTTGACTTAAACAAGGGATCTTTTGTAGGTGCTATTAAGTAGCCAAATAACTATGAATAAGTTATACTAAATTTTGACATCTGTCTAGCAGAATAAATCTTCGTCCTATTTAACTTAAATTGAACAGATTATTTGGATGTCTAGCATAATAAATCCTCGTTCTGTTGTAACTTAAATTGAATAGATTATTTGGACATCTTTCTTGCAGAATAAATCTTCTTCTGCTATAACTTAAATTGAATAGATTATTTTTATTTAGACATTTGTTAGTAGAATAAATCCTCGTTCTGCTATTATATTGGTTTGGACATTGTATTGGTTGCCAGTTACTAATATGGGAATTAATTATTATTGGATAAGTGATGGATTAGCTAATGATTTCTAGTTAATTTTATTTACATATATAGTGGCTTATGTAAAAACTATTATATAACTTGGAATTCAAAATTTAATAAAATGGTAACTTGATTTATACCATTGTGGTCACTAACCCTCTTTTCAAATTTGTAAAGTTATGGTTTTAAATTAACTTCGATTCTATACTAATTGAGGTTAAGTGCTTATTAAATGATTTTACAAGCTATTTAATTATTTTAATGAAGGTATTTATAAATAATATTTTGTTTAAAAAGGGTCTTACTAAATAAAAGGATTTATTTTGAACAAATTCACGATGCTATTTTGTGAATGATATTTTATAAACGATTTTTATAAAGGATTATAAAGGAAGATTTATAAAAGAATTTTATAAATAGAAAGGGATTTAATAAGTCATTTTAGAAATTTGTAAAGAAGTTTATAAATTAATCCTAGAGATTTATGAAGTTTTTTATAAATTGATTTCGGACATTTGTAAAAGGTATGTGAAATTATGAAATGGGCTTATAAAAAGGGAATTTTATGAAGGAATGAGATTTGTTTGACTGTTTATCCTTCTTAGTTATGGTGATATGGAAACGTTTTTTCCATACTTAACACCAAAGGATAGTATTTGGGTTTATAGTAAGAAATATTTTAAATATTATTTGTTTGGCCCATTTGAATACGATTTTAGCAAAGAGGAAATATTCCTCAAGTTTTGTTAATATACATATATCGTGAGATAAGTATTAGTTATTTTCAAAGTATTGAAAATATAATGGCTTGGAATATACTTTACTGGTGAGTATATAAATGTTTTCTAAGTAATGAAAGGAGTACAAGGGGTATAGGAAAATATATTTTGTAAAGGTATTTCGAGTCAAAAAAATTAAAGAGTGATTTGATTAGAGGAAGATTAATTTATAGAGGATTAGTGGGTCCCATTGGAAATTAAATCTATGCTTGACTGTTTGTTTATTTGATAGCTAAATAACCAACTATCAAAATCTCGGCCAAATGTAACTTTGGAAATATCTAGGAGAAACACGTGAGTTATATGGCACAGTCATCTTTGATGATGTTGGATTGTGTGTATAAATCTAATTCTGTTCTCCTAGGACAAATGATAAGGAAATCCATTCACTCAAACGATTAGTAGGTGATCTCCGCTCTTTATGCATTTGTTTGATCATTTCCAAAAGAACCGGGATTGATTTCCCAAAAACTATCGAATGTTGTTTCAAAGAGACCGAGAATGGATAAGTATAAATTATTCGAAAACCACTTCGATCTAACTCTAATGTTCAAATTAGAAACATCTTGAAGACGATGGAATCAAAGACGAAGCTCTTTGAAGTGCAAGGGCTACTTGCTACCAATCCTGAGGGTGATTCCAAACTGGATGTAGTGGAAGTAGTGCCTTTGCTTTGTACATAGCCTAAACAACTTGTATGGATGAATGCTGGCACTTCATTCTTGCCTGAAGGATAGTGCTAGCATTTCAAGTGGGATTGTTATTCAAAAGGTAAAACGTAGCCTCAAGCCTCATCAACCGGTAATGAATAAAATCAAGGGAGATGTAGCAGGGTTAAGTGGGTCAGACAAATTAGAGTATGTCAATAGCCTTCTAGATACAGATATACATATATATATAATTGGTTGTGCATAAGAGCTCTCGAGAAAAGGTAGTAAATTAATCGGGGTAATGACATATTTGATACTATCCAGTAAGAGGTAAGTCGGTCTTGTGTATGTAACAACTCGTAAATTTTGATAATTAAAAACTAATAAATTCAATAAGGTTTTAGAATTCAAAAATTGTGAGGGGAAAAATTGATTTATTAATGAGAAAATGATTATATATAAATTTAATTTTTATTGTTTGCATGTCACTGATAACTATTTAAGCAAGTTAATTTATAACTCTTATATGCAAACAACAATTCTATATATGTATTTTAAGTTACTGTAAAAAAAGACTTCAATTGTTTTAAATATCTTATGTAAACAACAATTCTGTAAATGTATTTAAGTTACTGTAAAAAGAATTCATTTGTTTTAATTATCTTATGTGTAAACAATAATTCTATAAATGTATTTAAGTTACTGTAAAAAGATTTCAATTGTTTTAATTATCTATCCATTAATTATGTTCTGTTTTAAATTTTAATGTTAAAATTTATTGTCGTTAATTTAACTTGAATCTTTCAATAAAAGGGAAAGATAATTTAGCGGAAATAAATAATGTTTAATGAAAGAAATGTACGTTTGTTAGGATCCGCTTTAAAGTGTAATTTTGAAATTAATTACAATTATGTCGATTATGAATATTTCAATATTAAAGAGGTTAAAAAAATACATTAAATGTAATTAATGGATTTAACGAAAGCAACGTACGTTATTGTTAAAACAAAAAGGACGTTCTAATGAAAACAAAATGAATGCTATTGTTTTTTAAGTAAGTGTAATTTTATAAAAAGAGAAAAATTGAATATTGAAGCAACATTTTACAGTCGTTAAATAGTCGTCTTTGGCAGTATAAATATAATTTTAATGCTAATCGTAAAATTTAGAATAAATTAAATATTTTTTGTTTATGATTATGCGTTGAGAAAAACGCCGACTTTGATTTAAATTTGGAACCATGGTTCACCTTTTATTTTATGTAGCGGTGGTCCCCTTTACTTTGGTTGGTGTGTTCAAATTTTATTTATTGTATGTTAATTAAACTTTTAAATAGGCGTAAACTTGAGTTGATTTGGGGTTAACGAAATTAATTGAATTGAAATAAATTTCCATATTGGATTAATGTGGCATTATATTCATTTTGAAGTATGAAAGATGATGTTCGTCGCAAATTCATATTCATGCACGTTTTATATTCTATTGTTTTCTAATTGCTATCTCATTCGTATTTTTCTGCCTTGTTCACTTTCATATTTCCACTATTTAAAAAACAGAAAAAAAACAAAACCTCTCTCTTCATTTTATAAAACATTCATTTATTCTCTGTATATTCATTTTCCATTCTTATTATTGGTTATACATTCTCTCACCTACTTTTATTCGGCCTAATTTTTATATACCTCTTGTATTTGCATCTAAGCATTTATTTTTAGTCGTTACAACTTTTAGTATTCATTCTTTTTCATAACTTCTACCTGCACTAATTCATCCATTAACAATTCATATTTAATGCACGTGCTTCATTCATGCTAGCTTGTTCATGTTCATGTTCATATTTGTTAAAAAATAACCACATTATTTCTTTCAAAAGCTTACTGTATTTTAGTATTCTTTTGATACCTTCTCACTTTTCCACCTATTGACTTTTCAATTTCCCACTGGAGAACAAAATTAAAGTACGTACAGATTGTTTCTCATTACTCTATCTAAAGCTTTCTGCTCACACTTTCTCTTTCTTCCTCAAAACTACAGAAACTCCAAAATTCCTAAATCCACAAATTCCCAAACTCCAAACTCCATCCCTTCTCTCCTCAAACTCCAAACTCCATCCCTCCTCTCTCGCTTCATCTCTCTAAAAAAAAGAAGAAGAAGAAAACTCTATTTGTTCGATTTGCGTTGTCGTGCTTTGCTTTGCTATTGGATTGTTGCTATGGATAGGATTGGTCAGCTTATCGTGTTTGGACTAGGATCCATCTATTTGTGTTGCCAAAAACTCTATAACCTCGAAAGGCGAGCAATCACTCATGATTAACATTTTTATTTTTAGGTAATTAAACATTGATTGAAATATTATGAGAAATGTTTGCTTTAGATAGGAATATGTGATATATGTTGTTATGTTCCCTTGAATTTCTATTTTAACATTCACATGCACATGTTTTATATGTCACAAATAGTATGTTATGTTGATTTTATTAATTGTCACATATGTATGTTAAATATGCCACATATGATATGTAAAAAAATGTGTTATGTTAGAAATTTCTTTTATATGCCATATTGAAATATGTCACATATGCTATGTTGAAAAAAAAAATTGTTAGTTGATAAAATCATATGTTGCACATGCTATGTTAATAATATGTCACCTATGTTATGTGGAATAATGTGTTATGTTTGGAAAAAATGATATGCCATGTTATTTTATTGTAAATCACCTTGCATTTTCCTTGTATTTATGTCATGTTATGTGTTATGTTAGTGTATGACATGTCAGAATTTAAAATATTCACTTATGTTGTTTACGATATGCGACACATGTGATATGTTAGTTATGCATGTGTGTGTATCAAATTGTTAATCATGCATGTATGTTGGTCAATGACATGGTATGATATGTATGTTATTATTGTTCTCACACTTCAAGTTCCCTAATATTTAGCAAAATGACTTTGAATTGAAATGATGTATACCTGATATAAAACCACTTTGGGTTTTAATAAATTGATTTAGAAATAAAATTGGAATATTGTAAGTTTAAATTTATGTTTGAACTTGAAATTATGAAATTGAAATTTAATTGATTTAATGAATGTTTTAATTGGATTTTTAGATTTAGACTTGTTTGATTATAACCTAATAGCTTAAAGAGAAAATTTGAAATCTGAAGTTGGATTTAATATTGAATCGATTGGAAATGAACATAAATCAGCATTTGAACTGAATCGATTTATAATGTGAAAGATGATGTTTAATATATAACATATATATAGTATCTAATACATCAGAGTACACAACTATACATCTCAATTTAGACAGTTATAACACTTCTTCTAATATACAATACAAGAACAACTATATAGAATAACACACAGCGGAAACTCTAACTATATATCTACACGCTGAAGCCTCCTGCTCCAAAGCTCCTTCAGAATTCGTCAAGGATAACCTGAATCACTTGACTACTCATACATAATATGAGTACCTAAGAGTTTGATAAAATAGAAAATAAACACTCGGGTCAGATAGGGGTCTGGTGTGAGTAAACGGTTTAAGATTGCTTAACTTTAGAAAATCTTTTAAAAGAAAAGGTTTCACGTAAGACTTCCCTCACATAAACATGGAAAAGTTTTTACCTTACGCTAACCAAAACATTTGCTAGGAAATCCAGTGATATTATAATAGTGTCTAGGGTTTTCAAGTAAATATGAAATAGCCGAAATTGTTACATGATTAAATTCCAGCTACTAGCCACAAAAGTGGCTAATACAAACAAAACCGTAGGGTCTCGTAAGGAAAATGGGTTTCCATCAATGGCAGGGCTACTGGGGTACCGCCCGTCACAGTACGTGGCCTAGATCACCTTACCGAGGAGTACGCCCGCTCCCCTACAACACAAGGCCGGGACCATTCCTTACTGAACAGTCCCGAACAAGACCACCCTACAGTTGACTGCAGATCCAACCGCCCGCAAAGCCGAAATAAAAAGGGACATCTAGACAGGGATGAACCTCGTCCTACTTGGGCATGACCCACTTAACCTTGTTGCACCTCCCCTGTTTTAGCCATTCCCGGTTGATGAGGCTTGAGGCTGCGATTACCTTTGTAGGACACTTTTATCTTAGAATGCTCATCGTCCACCCGACGATGTTCTGAAAGCATTCAATCCATACAAGTCCGTTCCGGGTTCGAACGGACCAAAGGCACTATCTCGTTGCACTCATTTTGGAATCACCCTCAGAGTCAACGACCATAGCCCTTGCACTCTTAATCACCATCTCGAACCCGTAAGTACTATTTTCGTCAAACTCATCACGGAATCACCCCCAGAGTTATATTGACGAATAGTTCTTACACCTCGAGTCTTCACTTGCACTCCACTTGGATTTACGACCTAACGTTTATTTTGGATCGGTGTGGTTTTAAGATATCCAAATATGGAAACCCGATCCCGGTCTCATCGAAACCAAACGCCATTTTAATGTCCAAGTTGTACTTAAGGGTTTTAAATAGTAGATATTCAGAAATATCACTTAACATAAATGGATGATTTCACAACACACAGATAGATAATTCATAATTATCAAATTCATCCATACATATCACAAAACAGCATATATATATATCACACCTAAGATATATCGCATTCATATCATCACATATCAACCAATGACATACGATATCATCCAATATCATTACTCATCCAATGATACTTATTAACCAATCAATAATCAACCATAACTAGGTTTGATCCAACTTTAATTATTTTAATTCATCCTTAATTAAATTAATCCTTACTTAAACACTTGGATTATCATCAATCCAGCTTACTTATTAATTAATTAATTACAAATTAATTAATAAACATCACTTAATTATTCGCCTTAATTAATCTCCCTTGATTAATTATTACTTAATTACGTTAAGTAATTATTTCTTAATTACAATTTAATTAACCACCTTGATTAATTACTTCTTAATTATACCAAGTAATTATTTCTTAATTACCCCTTTAAAATTAATCACACTTGATTAATTATTATTTAATTACCTTGATAATTATTCCTTAATTATCCTTTGATTAGTCAGACCTGATTAATTCCTTAATTATTCTGATAATTATTCCTTAATTATCCTTTACTTAATCACATCTGATTAATTCCTTAATTGTTCTGATAATTATTCCTTAATTATCCTTTAATTAATCATATTTAATTAATTACTTTTTAATTACATTTAGTAATTAAAACTAAAGTTTAATTAATTATCTTTAAATTATTAATTAACAATTAATTAATTATTTCCATTAATTAATGATTACTTCATTAATTAAATTTCTCTTTAATTAATTACTTTAACAAGTAATTAATCACATAATTAACTACTCTTAATCCTTTTATTAATTAACCATTAATTAAATAATTTAAAACTTTTAATTGATTATAGTAATTATTTCTTTAATTAATAACACAAGTGATTAACTCTTAATCACATCTACTTAATTACTTTCATAAGTAATTATCTCTTACTTAATTACTTCTAGTAATAAACCACTTAATTACTTTACCCAGCAATTATACTTAATCCACTCCAAAGTGATTATCTTTAAATTAATCACTAATTAACTACTTAATTAATTACTTAACTTAATAATTTAAATTTAATTAAATGTTTCTTAAATTCTTATATTATAAAAATTCTTAATTAAGAAAACATCATCTTAATTAAATCATTTATATTAACCAATAACACTTGATTATTAATAATAATTGAATTATCTCAATTATTCTCACAATTGTTTAGCTTTAAATAAATCAAAATTCAAATTTACATAAGTTAAATCTTTATTATAATTGATTATCAAATTCTTAATCATTAAACTTATTTAAAATGAGTTATATTTGAAATCGATTATAATTAAAATAATTTTAATCATTCAGATAAAACTTTTGAACTTTCCAAGTTATTAAATAAAATTTAATACAAACCTATTATTAAATTTCATATATTTAGATTTTTAAAACTTTTATATTCAAAATATAAGAACTTAACTTTAATCAAATTTTAGTTTTATAATTAAACTTGTTTAACTTTTAGTTTAAACTTTTATCATTATCAAATCTAGTCTTCTTTTGGTTTCAAAATCTAAAAAAAAACAATACTGTTGATTTTAAAACCTGAACAATCAATACAACTCAACCAACTCGAGCCATCTGCAGAAACTCACGCGACAACTCCGAGCCAACCCTATAAATTTCCGAGACTTTCCCGGGTAACCCATACCTTACAACCTGCTTCGAGCCAAGGCATCACGTACCCGAAGTCATCTTCGAGTTTCCCTCATCTCGTCCAAAACCCATAGCAGAAAACATGTTACTGTGCACGTTAACGTGCACGTCGCCGATGGTCGACGGCGAACTCCACGCCAGCCTTCCCCAAGTCGCACACTACTCCTATAGCTCAACACACAACCAAGAAATTCGAATATGATCGTGAATCAAAAATCAACCTTCGAACCCAAACTGTTCGAAACCTTCATCACCAAAAACCACCCTTCCACGGCCATCCAAGCCTCGAATCAACCCACGACCTCCACCGTAACTTTGCCACAACCCTAGAACCTACGACACGAGTGCGGTCTACTCCGGTAGCCTCACGACGCCGTGAAGCCACGATGAACACGTCGACAATATATAGGGTATAAAACCCTATTTCGAACGATTCCGGCCACCTCATGTACGATCTAGATTAACCCTAGAGGGGGGTGAATAGGGTTATAGCAAATTTTCTCGATTTAAACACAGAAATAAACAGCAGAAATAAATATGCTGAAAAGTAAATCACACACAAAATTTACCCAGCTTCGGCAACCCCTGCCTACTGCTGCATTCCCAGATTTCTATTAGAATTAAACAGTATCCCGCTTACAAACACTCTAATAGACTCGCAAACCCTTTTGCTCCCGCTCACAAACACTCTCATAGACTCGCACACCCTGCTCTGCCTATAGAGTTTCGCTCACTCGCAAACTCTGCTCCGCCTATAGAGTTTTGCAAACTCGCACACCCTGCTCACTGAACTAATTCTAACTAGACAATCTGACGCTACCTACAACCTAGGTGGTGATTTACAAATTCTTTGACTTGAAAAGAAAAAAAAACATACTTCAAAAATAAAACCAGGAGAAAAAATTAAAATATAAACTTTAATCCCTAATTTTTGCTCAAAATAAAAAAACCTTTTTTTTAATAAAACCCTAAACAAAATAATCCCCTTTTTAACAAATAAGGTCGGCCCCTTATTCTTTAACCCGATCCTCTTTCTTTTCCTTCTGAAACAATTGTGGATGACGTTGTATTCTTTGTTCTGAAATTAGGGCTTCGGCTTGCGATCCAAATTGGGGCTTTCTGATGATCGATTCTCTGACTTGCGTTGCGCTTTCTCACGCTCGTTTTCTGATGACCGATTTAAAGCTTCTGGAATTCGGCTTCAATTTGGTATGTAACTTTCCTTTTTGCTTTTCTGGATTGAATGCTTGAATTCGATTGTTGCTCTGCTTGCCGATGATGAACTTGGGTTTGTGTTTGAATTTGATTCGATTTTTTCCCCTTTTCAATGATGGTTTGGGTGATGTATTTATATGAATTCTGGATGCTTGAATTCGTTCGTATCAATTCGATACTTTCCAAATTTTTCTTTCCTGATATAGTTTCTCGACTTGATACTCACGGCTTTAATTTTGTTGCGTTCGATTTTCTTGTTTCATACGGCATTAAAACTTTCCATTTTTTTTGATTACTTTGACTATTTCAAAGAATACGGATACGCACTTGATTTTTGAAATTGATTTCGTCTTGAGTCCTACGACAATGGACTTTCCTCTTTTAATCTCGGTCAATATTTGTTTTCGTGTGGTTCCTTGTTGACTTCACTGTGATTTATTGCTTTGGTTTTCCGGCCCCTGTGAGCTTCGTCTCTGGCCACTTTTCTGGTCGGTTTTAACCTGACCTTCAATTTATATTCTATAGTCACTTATGCATTGATTCACTTATTCATGCATTCAACATTGCCATTCTATTCACTGTTCATCGTTTCTTGGCATTGACTTCTGTATATTTTCGAGTTGCATTTGGTCTGCACTTGTGTATATTCTCGAGTTGCACACTGCTTGTTAACTACTGCTTCAACTTGTTACTTCTGGAGTTGTTGTAGTCTTTGTTGTCTGCACTTGTACTTGATATTGCAGTTTCTAGCCTTGTATCATGATGCAGTCTTCATTAGCGTTTGTTACTGTCCTATATATGATGTATGAACTGCTGTGTTGATCACTGATGCATTTGAAGCTGGTCTTGTTGCCGTTGTTATGCATTTGCTATGCCTATTTCATATGAGTAGCAGAACTTCTTGTCTTGTGCATGTTTCATTAAGCTTGACTGTGTTTTTGATTGGTCTGCATACATAAGCTTTGATGATATATGGGTGGTCTTCAAGTATGCTTGTCTGCATTCACTCTGGCTTCTTTAACTTATGTCAGGTCTGATTGAATCACTGTCTTGAAGTCTTTGTGATCTTCACTTTAGTTCATTGTCATCTGAACTGCTGTTTGGTCTGACCATCTTGTATTCATGTTGTTGTTTGGACATTTTGGTCTTGCATTTGTGTACTGTGTCTTTGAGCTTGTTTGGTCTGGTCTGGTCTGGTTCATTTGTATTTGAACTATTCTTTGGAGTGGTTGTACACTTGTAGTTGATTCATTAGTTCATTCGATATGTTGTCCACCTGAGTTTGAGCATTTGCACATTTTCTGTGACACTTGTGATATTCATGTTGATTGCTTCATGACTTCGACTGTTTGCATTTAGTTTATTGTGCCTTGTGTTGAACCCAGTTTTAAAAACTCGGGTTTGACCTTGTGCTCGTGTCGTGATTTTAAATATATTTCACGTGAGTTGAACCCGGCTTTTCATTTGGGTTTGACCTATGCTCACCTGTCCCTGTAAATTGATCAAGTGTATATTGATGTGCACGGCCTTGTGGCATGTACAGTGATACACTATGCATATCACACTGTTCGTGTGTGATGAATTCAAATATGAATAATGATGAACAACCCAAATAACTGAGGCAAATCATATTTTCAAAAATCATATTTCATTTTATATTGCAAAAATATTTCTTTTTCAATTTTACCGCGTTAGTGAATATTTTTGCAGATTGCTCAGATGCTGGATTCAAACTGGAATGCAGTTGAAGACAAAATACGAGTGTGAGTGATATGTAGTGAGGTTATTAATGTAAATTGAATTGTGATGTATTCAAAAATGTATATATATAGTGAGAGCTTGAATTTGTAATATTCAAGATTGTAATAAATATTTGTTTGAATAAAATTTCTGTTTGAATTTAAATTCTGTGTAACTTGTTCTGTTTGAATTCAAATTCTGTGTAATTTATTTTATTCAACAATTATTTATTTAATCTATGAAAAACAAAATAGTACATTACTAAATACATTTAAATGAATATATATATATATATATATATATATATATGTTTATTATCATCAAACAAAAATCATATACTTGCATATTCCACAATCTCCCCCTTTTGATGATAACAAACATATATTTAAGATTTTGACCGTGTTAAATGTATTTGATCAATGATATACTCTAATTGCTCCCCCTATTTGAATGCTTCCTCTCTCCATGATGCTCCCCCTACATATATGCATACAAATAGAAATATATAAATGAGCCTAGAAATTATTTGACCTTTGCTTGATTCTATTTGACAAAATCTTAACTTTTCTCTCCCCTTTTTGTTATCAGCAAAAGAATAATAGTATTAGAGAAAAATAGAGATTAAGTGATCAATATTAAACCAACATTAAACTCAAATTGAATATAAATATTAAATTTCAATAAAAATCAAACAAAAATCATAACTACCCTTGTTAGGCGCATATTCCAATTTTAGAAAGAATGGTAATGATGTTCTAATATAAAATCATACAATTGTATCAACTTGTGGTACATTTATATCAGGAATTTGAATATCTACTAATCATGCATAACCGTTAGGACTTTTAAACGAGATTAGTAGTATTCCAATTAATTTTAAGAAATGAAATCAAGTATCTTCTAACCACGCATGACCGTGAGGACTTTTAAATGGGATTAGAATCAACTTGTCTATTTAATCAATTAATTTTGATATGCGTTCCATACGTGCATAACCGTAAGGACTTTTAAATGAGCATGGAAGCACATAATCAAAAATCCAAGTAATTCACCCATGCATAACCGTGAGGACTTTTATATGAGAGTGAATACTTTGGATATTTATTTATTTTAAAAAATATGAAATGAAAAACAAATGATTCCTGATTATAGTACCACATATCGACAAACTATATTTAATATTCGATAAACAATGGTCGATAGAAATATGATAGATATAGAAATGGTCATGGAATCTTTACCCAACAAAAAGTTTTATAACTCTTGTTTGAATTCCTAAAGAAATTTTCCAAATATAATCTCTTGAGTAATGTATGTTAAATATCAACACTTATCACCTTTTCAATCACTATTTATCTTTTTGATAATTAGTAGGGAGTCAGATTAGTCAAAATTTGTCATTTAAAATCAAATAAAAATGACTAATATGAAAGTATGGTCAAAAATGATTTTCTCGAATGGGTTATATGAGAAAAAATTTCTGCTATTTGAAAAATTATTTAAAATGAACAATATGCAGATATTTTCTATGAAAAACGATGCAGTTACTAAATGTCTCACAAATCACGTTCAACTAGTAATTTTTCTATCAACTAGATTACCAGTGTAATCTGCATATGAGTTTCTCTTTCAATCCAAAAAAAAATCACTAACTGAAATTGATAAACCAGATCATGAAGTATGCAACAAAATATCTCAACATCAAATTTAACAGCTTTTCAAATGACATTTTCTTGAATTTGAAATGAAGCCATGTAAATAATCAGAAAACCGTGAATATGGAGTTAGCCAAAAATAACCAAAAATATTATCATCCAACAAAACACTATTTTTAATCCAAACTAATATATATGAAGTAAATCAAAGAATAGTGTTTTTGACATACATGTAATTGGCCAACTATATTGAGCAAGTCAGAATAAAAAAATCATCATCACATCATTATCACAATTTTGGCTGATTTAATTCAAAATATGGTGCAGATTATCACATTTAATATACCTTCACCTGTTTTACCTTTACGATGTGGTTGCCTAATGTGATCCTGTCACCTTTGTACTAGGCTAAGGAACTTTGCTTTGTTGTCCGTTGTGTTTCTGGAACAGCCAAAAATCCAGAAAACACTGTTGTTGTTCCTTAGCCTGCCACCACACCTACACGGGAAAAGATTTATGTGACCTATTTGTTTTTATAGGTCCATGGTTGTTAGTGGCAGAAGATTTAGAAAAATAATTTTGTGGAGACCCAAAACTGTTTATATATGTTCCTTTTGGCACCCAAATTTGTTTAACTTTGAGAGATTTTATATTTGTGCCTTTTGGAACCCAAATTAGTATGGTTTTCACATGTTGGGTCTATACCAACAATTATTGTGATCGTGTCCATATTTTCTACAAATTGTGCACATGGAATTTTCTTGATTAATATCGCTTTCAACATTTTCAGATTGATTATATCCAAGTCCTTGTCTAGCTGTATTAACAGTTTGCTTCCCTAATAGCAAATTCAACGATTTCTCACTTTTTGAAAATTTATCTAAAGTTATTGACAATTGTTGGACTTGCATTTTGAGAGATTCATTTTCATTCAATAATTGTGTGCACTGTTTGATAGAATTTTCTCTCCTAGTATTTTCGTTCTCTTTCAAAATCAGAATTTCATTTTCAAGTGATTTTATATTAATCTCTGATTTTTTAATTTCTTCTTCGAATGTTGGACACATATCACACTTAGGGATCCTACTTCGATAGGTGTTAACTAATTGGTCAAGTTGTTCATTTAATTCTATCAAAGTGTCTTTTTGTGATTCAAGTTTGGCATACTTCTCCCTAAGTCGTTCAAAATAGCCATTCACTTCGTGGAAATAAATAAGTAATTCAGAGTGAGTGAGTTTTGATACCTCGCTTGGCTTCATACTGTGCTCCCTGTTTTTTAATTTTTGATTTAGAGCTGGATTTCCGTATTTACAGTTCCTCCTTTTGAATTTATTCATTAGTAATGCCAGCTCGGCTGCTCCATCATCATCATCCTCATCACAACTTCTATTTACCAATCCTGTTAAGCACATTTCTTTAACTGAGTCGGTTGTGGAGGACATCTCATTGCTGTTGACTTTTGCTCCATATATTGCATCGAGAGTATTCCAAATTTTCTGTGCATTTTCACAATGAGAGACGAAATAAAAATTATCACGATTAATATGAGAATATAATATATGCATAGCAAGAGCATTAATCGAGAGAATTTCCTTATTTGTTATATCACACCCATTTACAATAATATCCCAACATTTAATATTAACAGATTTTAAATAAAATTCCATTTCCAATTTCCAGTTCAAAAAATCTGTTCCATCAAAAATAGAAGGAATAATATTGGAACGACCCTCAACAAAAGTATTATCTGGTGGATTCATGACTCTAGAGTTAAAGAAAAATACCGTGCTCCGATACCACTTGTAGGATCTAGATTAACCCTAGAGGGGGGTGAATAGGGTCATATAAAATTTTCTCGATTTAAACACAGAAATAAACTGCAGAAATAAATATGCTGAAAAGTAAATCACACACAAAATTTACCCAGCTTCGGCAACCCCTGCCTACTGCTGCATTCCCAGATTTCTATTAGAATTAAACAGTATCCCGCTTACAAACACTCTACTAGACTCGCAAACCCTTTTGCTCTCGCTCACAAACACTCTCATAGACTCGCACACCCTGCTCCGCCTATAGAGTTTCGCTCACTTGCAAACTCTGCTCCGCCTATAGAGTTTTGCAAACTCGCACACCCTGCTCACTGAACTAATTCTAACTAGACAATCTGACACGACCTACAACCTAGGTGGTGATTTACAAATTCTTTGACTTGAAAAGAAAAAAAACAGACTTCAAAAATAAAACCAGAAGCAAAAATTAAAATATAAACTTTAATCCCTAATTTTTGCTCAAAATAAAAAAAACCCTTTTTTTAATAAAATCCTAAACAAAATAATCCCCTTTTTAACAAATAAGGCCGGCCCCTTATTCTTTAACCCGATCCTCTTGCTTTTCCTTCTGAAACAATTACGGCCGACGTTGTATTCTTTGTTCTGAAATTAGGGCTTCGGCTCGCGATCCAAATTGGGGCTTTCTGATGATCGATTCTCCGACTTGCGTTGCACTTTCTCACGCTCGTTCTCTGATGACCGATTTAGAGCTTCTGGAATTCGGCTTCAATTTGGTATGTAACTTTCCTTTTTGCTTTTCTGGATTGAATGCTTGAATTCGATTGTTGCTCTGCTTGCCGATGATGAACTTGGGTTTGTGTTTGAGTTTGATTCGATTTTTCCCCCTTTTCGATGATGGTTTGAGTGATGTATTTATATGAATCATGGACGCTTGAATTCGTTCGTATCAATTCGATACTTTCCAAATTTTTCTTTCCTGATATAGTTTCTCGACTTGATACTCACGGCTTTAATTTTGTTGCGTTCGATTTTCTTGTTTCATACGGCATTAAAACTTTCTATTTTTTTGATTACTTTGACTATTTCAAAGAATACAGATACGCACTTGATTTTTGAAATTGATTTCGTCTTGAGTCCCACGACAACGAACTTTCCTCTTTTAATCTCGGTCAATATTTGTTTTCGTGTGGTTCCTTGTTGACTTCACTGTGATTTATTGCTTTTGTTTTCCAGCCCCTGTGAGCTTCGTCTCTGGCCACTTTTCTGGTCGGTTTTAACCTGACCTTCAATTTATATTCTGTAGTCACTTATGCATTGATTCACTTATTCATGCATTCAACATTGCCATTCTATTCACTGTTCATCGTTTCTCGGCATTGACTTCTGTATATTTTCGAGTTGCATTTGGTCTGCACTTGTGTATATTCTCGAGTTGCACACTGCTTGTTAACTACTGCTTCAACTTGTTACTTCTGGAGTTGTTGTAGTCTTTGTTGTCTGCACTTGTACTTGATATTGCAGTTTCTGGCCTTGTATCATGATGCGATCTTCACTAGCGTTTGTTACTGTCCTATATATGATGTATGAACTGCTGTGTTGATCACTAATGCATTTGAAGCTGGTCTTGTTGCCGTTGCTATGCAGTTGCTATGCCTGTTTCATATGAGTAGCAGAACTTCTTGTCTTGGCATGTTTCATTAAGCTTGACTATGTTTTTGATTGGTCTGCATACATAAGCTTTGATGCTATATGGGTGGTCTTCAAGTATGCTTGTCTGCATTCACTCTGGCTTCTTTAACTTATGTCAGGTATGATTGAATCACTGTCTTGAAGTCTTTGTGATCTTCACTTTAGTTCATTGTCATCTGAACTGCTTTTTGGTCTAACCATCTTGTATTCATGTTGTTGTTTGGACATTTTGGTCTTGCATTTGTGTACGGTGTCTTTGAGCTTGTTTGGTCAAGTCTGGTCTGGTTCATTTGTATTTGAACATTTGTACACTTGTAGTTGATTCATTAGTTCATTTGATATGTTGTCCACCTGAGTTTGAGCATTTGCACATTTGCTGTGACACTTGTGATATTCATGTTGATTGCTTCATAACTTCGACTGTTTGCATTCAGTTTATTGTGCCTTGTGTTGAACCCAGTTTTAAAAACTCGGGTTTGACCCTGTGCTCGTGTCGTGATTTTAAATATATTGCACGTGAGTTGAACCCGGCTTTTCATTAGGGTTTGACCTGTGCTCACCTGTCCCCGCAAATTGATCAAGTGAATATTGATGTGCACGGCCTTGTGGCATGTACAGTGATACACTGGCATGTCACACTGTTCATGTTTGATGAATTCAAATATGAATAATGACGAACAACCCAAATAACTGAGGCAAATCATATTTTCAAAAATCATATTTCATTTTATACTGCAAAAATATTTTTTTTTCAATTTTACTGCGTTAGTGAATATTTTTGCAGATTGCTCAGATGCTGGATTCAAACTGGAATGCAGTTGAAGACAAAATACGAGTGTGAGTGATGTAGTGAGGTTATTAATGTAAATTGAATTGTGATGTATTCAAAAACGTATATGTATAGTGAGAGCTTGAATTTGTACTATTCAAGATTGTAATAAATACTTGTTTGAATAATATTTCTGTTTGAATTCAAATTCTGTGTAACTTGTTCTGTTTGAATTTAAATTCTGTGTAATTTATTTTATTCAACAATTATTTATTTAATCTATGGAAAACAAAATAGTACATTACCAAATACATTTAAATGAATATATATATATATATGTTTATTATCATCAAACAAAAATCATATACTTGCATATTCCACACCTCAACCAAAGATAAATCACCAAACTATTTTTCCCATGGTCACTACTGACCCCTCCACCTTCGAGCACAACCACGTCCACCATTTTGCCGTCGTTCGCCTCAATTTGGTCGAAATGCTCAAAATAATCAAATCCCAAATTCTCACAAATTACTGATCTAAAATTCATGATTCAAGTTTATAAAATCATGATTCCTTATTTACAATATGATTATAAAGTCAAAACTCAAGTTTAAATTCAAAAACTTTTGACCCAAATCAAGATTTTACTGTAAATTCAAGTTTTATAACAAATTATTCCATTTAAAAATTTGAAATTATTTTTAGATGATAGCCTACTAGATTTCAAACAACTTCCATTAACAAATCAAAGTCTAGTTTGAATTCAAAATCAAATTATTGAATTCATTACAAAATCTGAAACTGTTTTTATATACACAGTAACGTATTTTTTTTCTATACAGACATTCAATCTACACAATTCAAGCATGCATCGAATTTAAATCAAATATTCCTTATAGCATCATGATATCATCATACTACTAATTTGAAATCAAGCTTTAACTGTTTTTAAAAGATTCAATTTACTCACCTTGTTTGCAGAAGATAAAAACTGTTATTTTGTTTCCAGGCTTGAAATTTATTTGCATGTTGATGGATCTTCCTGCTGTACTTTCCAGATTTGCATATTTGCATTTGATTTGAACTACTTGATTATATTTGAAATCTTGCCTCTGCTTGAACTTGAAGTTTTTGCATTGAAGTTGAAATTTCCAGGTTCTACAGATTTCATATTTAACATATTTTCTTTTTTTTAGATCTTTGTTTTGCTTTACATTTTGCTGAAAGAAGAAAGTAATTTTGCTGAAGATTAATTTCTTCTTTTAATTTTACAACTTACATTTTAAATTTTATTTTATTAAAAGAATGACATTTGTCATTTTAATGTTTTAAGGATCTTACACATATGTAAATGATTTACATTTGTCTTTACACACCCTATAATGTTTACAAGTGTTATTAATAAATGTTAATAAGTTAACAAGTGTTATGTAATGTTTAATTAATATTTTTAAATGTTATTTTCTTATTTTATAATTTATTTAAGCTATTTACATGTATTTATGTAATATTTAGATAATTATAAAATGTTTTTGTCTTATAAAAATAAACTTTAGACTTTAATAAATATTTCAAAAGCCAATTCATATAGGCATTTATAAATAAGTTATATTTTAGATCCAATTTAATTCTATCATATGTTTATAAATTTGAGAAACTTAGTTTAACTCTTTATATAAAATTTTAAAACAATTTTATCTTATGTTAAAATTAAAAAGAAAGAAATATTAAAACAAATGAACTTTTAATTTAAATCTTATTTAAAACCAAAGCTTAAAGTATATGTTTAAAATAAATAAGAAATTAACTTTGTTATTTAAAATTTAAATCTCAAATATTATTTTAAAAACATTAAATCAAATTATTATTTCAAATTACAAATTTTATTTATTAAAGTTTGCAAATACTTATTAAATTCAAATCTATATTTCCCTATTTCTAATATATATATTTACAAATACATATTTCAAATAGAAAATCATTTTAACACTAGATTTGATAATTACTATATAAATTTTAAAACACAATTTTCAAACCATAATATATACATTCATATATACTACAATTTGAATATAAAGTTTTTTTATTACATTAAAAACTTCCTATTTACAAGATATATCAATATATACAATATTATAAATAGAAATTATTCTGATTAACCTTCAAAAAAAATCTCACCAATTTTAAATTGCCAAAATAAATATTTCCAAATTAAAATATTATAAATTTTCAAAAGAATTAAATTTGCCAAATTTTATATTGTTAAGAAAAATGTTGATAGATATTAACAAATTATTATTATCAACCTTTTTAAAATAATTTTAACTTGTCAATTTATAATGTAGAATGATCAAATCAATTTAATTATAAATCAAAGATTATTAAATTGATATTGCTCAAATTTCCGGGTCGTCACATTCCTCCCCCCTTAAAAGAATTTCGTCCCCAAAATTTAAAAGCAAAGATAATTTAATAACCCAGCAAAAGAATTTAAATTTCAAACAGCAATCACATAATCAATCATAGCAACCAACTCAATCAAACAATTTTATCTATCCAGACAAAATTCTGAATAGAACTTCCTTATATTATCAAGAGTTTTCCAGGTACCTAAACTGGAATACTCGCTCTACAGAACCTTAATTAACTATAATACTATAACCAAGAACACCCTCATCTGATCCTACAAATCTTAACAAGATATCAGATTAATATCAAAATTAGCTCAACTGCCAAATCCTTCTGAACTGCTGATTCTACCACTCGATGAATCGTACACATATTCCTCAAAGATATGTGAAATACAATGAATTTCAGTTGTCCGAACTGGCAATTCAATCCTGTAAATCAAAATCAAATTTCTAGAGAACACAGGAAAAATCAAAATACTTCCGGAGCTAGCCCTCCAGTTTTACCCAGTCTTATATATCCTTTGATCGGATAAAATTAAAACAATATCCAAATTCCAACTTCTAATTCCAAATTTCCTCAATTCTTAACTGCATAACTCTTCTGATGATCCTGAGTCATCTTCATCTTTCCTGATCAGCTTAACCCTTGCTGATTGCTTCATGAAACAAACAGGACCAAAAATCAAACCAATTCTCCAGGTTCTACTCAACAAAATGACTCTCTCAAAAATTTGCTGAAATCCAATACACAACTCTATTCCACAAGCATTAGTGGACTTTAAACCTACATCTCTTATCTGGAATAGCCAAACAGTTGCACCAGACAATCTTGCCTTCCAAATCCAGAAAATTCCTTCATACTTGAATTTCCTGTAGAAAATCTTTTACTCCAGGAAAACTGCAACTCCCGGTTGCTCCCATTCTAAAATAATTGCTAACTCGCTTTCGCTGCACAACTCTGATCTAGAGTAAATGAGACTGTTATCGAAGAACCCGAGCACAATCTTTCTCCATACACTGTTCATCTGACTCATAAAATCTTAGTGACCATTCCATTTGGTCAAAACATCTCAGCAGAATCTTATCTAGAACTAGATGATCAATCCTTCCTCAAGAATCTTGAGCTGCTTCATCAAACTCTTCTCGCTCCAAGAGTCATCCCTCTACATGGTTGAACCATCGGTACTACTCCTTCATAGCTTTCACCTCCATATGAGATGCCTCAATTCCTAAGCCAAAGAATATTCAAAGATTCCCAAACTAATCGCAAGTCACTTTTGCGATCTTACTCAGTTCAGATTCCAAAGAAACTATCCTCACCAACTAGAACATCTTTTCATAATCTAGATCAAATTTTCCAGAATGGCCTATCCACCAGAAAAACTGATAGATCACTTCCAACAAATATCCTGCTCTGCTGAGCCTCCCGCAGAAATGGATAAGCCTTCATTATCTGCTTGTTCTGCCGATAGTAGAATCCCAAAGATTACTGAATCATCAAAGAAACAGATCCACGCTGCTGCTTCCAAACTTCACTTTAATGATACTGCTAAGCCAAAAGATCATCCTTAACCACAAAACTATCACCCAATTCCACCAAAAATCCTTGAGACGCTCTCAAGAAACTCGGCTCCAAACCAAACACCAACCACTTGTTCTTCTTAAGGAAAAACAATGAGACCATGTCCGAAATGAGGTAACTCACCGACCTTAGTCTCATACTTCAATATAGATAAGACAACCTTACTTGAGATTCAGAAAATCTCTAAACATCTGAATCTTCCCTGCAGTAGACATCACTGTTCCTTCAACACCATCTAAATCTTGCTCCAAAAGAACATCTTCAGAAACATCTATGAATACTACATCCCATCACACAGCTATTCCCTCCTGAAGCTACCAAGATACCATCACCTGCTTCTACTCAGGTGACAGATTCAACTCTTGGAAATCCCTGCTCACTCGAGAGCAAATCAACCTCACACTCCAAGAATATACTTCAATCCTTGCAAATACTTCCTCTGGAATCAATGAAATCCTTTCACCAATCTACAAAGCTTATTCGAGACGGTATTAGGTCTACAATCTCGACAGACACACCTCCAACCACAACATATGAACCTCTTCCATTAGTGGTAGTCGTGTTCCACACACTCCTACCTTATCCATCTTTATAACCTATATTGGAAAATGCGAACAGATAACCCAACAGATCAGGTGTGTGTGTGTGTGTGTGTGTGTGTATGTATAATTACAAGTACGCTCTCTCAAGATAGACACCACTCCAGAGCCTAGGTATTCACTCAACCTAATGCTCTGATACCAAGTGTAGGGACCCGACTTTCTATCACCAGAAAGACGCATCACTAATTAAGAAAAGAAAGAGATAGAAGAAGAAAGAAAGAGAAGAAAGAATAACAACACAACAGAAATCTCACAGCGGAACGAATGAAATATAATATATAACATATATATAGTATCAAATACATCAGTTACACAACTATACATCTCAATTTAGACAGTTATAACACTTCTTCTAATATACAATACAAGAACAACTATATAGAATAACACACAGCGGAAACTCTAACTATATATCTACACGCTGAAGCCTCCTGCTCCAAAGCTCCTTCAGAATTCGTCAAGGATAACCTGAATCACTTGACTACTCATAGATAATATGAGTACCTAAGAGTTTGATAAAATAGAAAATAAACATTCGGGTCTGACAGGGGTCCGGTGTGAGTAAACGGTTTAAGATTTCTTAACTTTAGAAAATCTTTTAAAAGTAAAGGTTTCATGTAAGACTTCCCACACATAAACATGGAAAAAAATTTACCTTACGCTAACCAAAACATTTGCTAGGAAATCCAGTGATATTATAATAGTGTAACAACCCGGTATTTGCATCGATTAATATTGTTGCAAATTTCTATTTGAAGTTTTTAAATTTGAATTAAAATTCTTTTATAATTTGTTTAAGAATTTTTAACGGGCTTTAAAAATTTGTTTTGGCCCGTTCCTTTTTGGGTCGCGACAATTAAATGAACCCGTTCCCCTCTCTTCGTTCTTGAACCCGTTCCCCCCTTTTTCTTTCATACTTCCCATTCACGAACCCTAAAAAGTAAAATCGAACGAAGAAATAGAAAATGGCGGCTCCAATTCTTCGTGGCTGCTGGGGTTTCGATTCTTCGATTTTCGAACAGCTTCGTGTTGCCACGGCCTCAATTCTCGGTCAATTGAAAAGGTGAGTAACTCGCATCTAATTCAAAGCTTCAGTTTAGAGTTTGAATCATTGTTTGATGTTGGTCGATTCATTTTGCTAGCTGTTCGACTTCGGTAGTTTGCTTGAGATTTCTGACTTTGATCGTGGTTACCCTTTTTCTTCGTTCACTGCAACTTTGGTACAGTTTGATTGATGTTGATTTTTTGTATTCGACTTGATTGATTTATGGTTTTGGTTAGAATCTGTACCATAGAATTTAGTTGAAGTTGTTGATTTCTTTTGTGACTTCGAACTCAATTGATCATGGGTTCGATTTGTTTACCATCTGATTTTCGGCATTGCTTTGATTTGGTGAAACCTGCTACTTCGATTATTTTAAAAAAATGCAATTTTATCACTCTGGCTGTCTTGTGTTCATCCCTGATAGCATTTTCGAACTTGTTGCTGGTATCACGTTTCATTTGTCTTGGGTATTGTTGCATCCATTCTTCACTTTTGATAATTGCAGTCTTCATTTTTAAAGCTACTTTTGATGCATGTTTAGAACTGGACTGACCATTTGTACATTCTTGAAATACTTGCATTTAAATTGACTCCTACTGCATTCATGGTCAGTGGTGCATAATCACTTGTTTCATTCATGTGCTCGACTTTGACCATTTATTACATTGAACTTGGTGGCCTCTGTTGCTCTTCTTCATGTCATACTTGTTGATGTCTTTGTAGTTGTTAACAGTCAGCACTTCACTGCCTTTGTGTCATTCATGTTGCAGTGAGCTTTGTGCTTGTTACTGGGTTACCTTATCTTGGGCACACATGTTTGCTCCACTTGGATTTGTGTTCGCATTGCATAGTGTTAGTGCGGTACACATTTTTCTGATTCTATATGAAATCATATCTGTGAACTTGTTGGTGCACTGAACTCTGTAGAAATAAGCATTGACCATGCTTTTGACTTGATGTTTGATCCTTTGTAGTTGCTATAGTGTTGAAGTCTTCGACTTGCTTTACACTTGAAGCTACCGGATCGATACTTACAGTTCACTGAACTGTTATATCACTATTTCACATATTTATGAGCTGTCGGTCGTTGGTTGAGTCATGTGTTCTTTGTGCTCGACTCTGACCTGTTGTGTTCTTCCCTGTGGCTTGACTTGATTGAGCTTCAGGCTAGACTTGTCTTTCTGTTCGATTTTTTTTCCTCGCCTTGAGCATATGTATACTGCTGCAGTTTCGAATGATGCATGCTATACCCTGTTTTAAACTTGCACGATACTGTCTCACTGCGTGTTGGTGTTGCACATGTGCTTGTTGACAGTGGTAATCTTTTTGATTTGTGAATTTGGTCATTGACATTGTGTCTTCATTTGTACATATATATGTCTTTCCATTATCATGTATATATATGCATTCAGGTATGTATATACATATATGATTGTTGTTGCTCTTGGAATTTCATTGTGTACACACATCTCTGTAGCATTGTTCCTTGTCATCTGGATGCATTGCATTTGATATTAAACTGCAGTAGTTCTCTTGATACCACACTTTTACATGACTCTGGTGCTTGAGTTTTCCTTTGATAATTTGGAATCAGTATTTGATTGCTAGTTGTGTTTGCACCACTTTCTGTGTCCTTTGGTCCAGGTTGCATTTGAGGTGGGCATTCACAGTTTTACTGCATCATATATTGGTTGTTGTCGTTGTACCATGCGAGGCAGTTGGCGTTTTGTTCCGAGTATTCATCGAGAAGTTGAGTTATACACATGTTTGTATATGCAGACCCTTAAGTATATTTTTGTTGTTTTATTTCAACTTTTGTATTGCATACTTAATATGCAGATACTTGGTCATTTTACAATCTGTAGCATTGCATTGACTCATACACCTCTGGTTCATTTTGTCCATGTGCAGATTGTTATGTACATTCTCTTGTGTACATACTGCATATTCACTTTGTTGGAGCCTTTTCACTACTGTCACTTGCTTATGGCATTTGTTTGGACTATGAATTCTTGTGCATTGGCCTTTGTGCCTTGTTGCTATTTCTGTATATGCCGTTGTGGCGAGGCAGTGTACGCGTGCGTGCACTGCAGCCACACGGTATTGAGTTTTTGAGTACGACATTACTATAGTGGCAAGGCAGTGCACGCAAGCGTGAACTGCAGCCACACGGTATGGCGTGTATGATAATCTATTTGTTTTGACTTATGGATCTTTTTGCGTATTCCATATTCCGTAGTGGCGAGGCAGTGCACGCGTGCGTGTACTGCAGCCCTACTTGAAATAATATTTTAATTGATATTTCAGTGGTTTGAACTGTTTGTTCATTTCAATTCAATATTCTGAATTGCATTCTGATTTGGTTTAATTACTGTCGTCTATTCATTATTTAATTATTATTGCTTCTGTGCACTAATAACTGAGTTTGAATTAGATTGACCCGAGTATTATTTTCTTTTGAATTTAATACTCGGGTCAGACCGAGTATTTCAGGTTGTAGATATTCTGCTTTGGGTTGCTGCTAGAGCTATGAAGTTCTTTCATATCTTTTGGAGTAGTCGTCGTTATTTGTAGTAGTCTGTATGATTGTATAGGAAGATATGTATTCATGTATATTATATACGTTAATGTACTTGTATATGTAACTTCCTGAGTCGACTGTTGTAGTTGTATCATATGTACCGTGTCAAATGTATTGTAACTGACATCGGTTATTGTATATATGAGAATTTCTGTTTTATCTGTGTTCCGCATTTATATTTATCTGTGTTATTATTTTATATTTACTGTCCTAAACTATTATGAACCATCGTAGTTCGTTTTATACTGGAATTGGGGTATTTCGATGGGAGAAAATAAATCAGAGATGAAAAATGAAAGAATATATATATCACTCCTATCGAGATAACCAATACTAGTGTAAGGCCAACTATTGATGGCCGCTCTTCAACAGCCTTATTCTCCGTGCTAGTTGACAGCACTACACCGTAGTGTTCTTGGCTAGCGTGGGTATAGAGGTGGGGCGTCACAAATAGTGTCTAGGGTTTTCAAGTAAATATGAAATAGCCGAAATTGTTACATGATTAAATTCCAGCTACTATCCACAAAAGTGGCTAATACAAACAAAACCGTAGGGTCTCGTAAGGAAAATGGGTTTCCATCAATGGCAGGGCTACTGGGGTACCGCTCGTCACAGTACGTGACCTAGATCACCTTACTGAGGAGTACGCCCGCTCCCCTACAACACAAGGCCGTGACCATTCCTTACTGAACTGTCCCGAACAAGACCACCCTACAGTTGGCTGAAGATCCAACCGCCCACAAAGCCGAAATAAAAAGGGACATCTAGAAAGGGATGAATCTCGTCTTACTTGGGGATGACCCACTTAACCTTGCCGCACCTCCCATGTTTTAGCCATTCCCGGTTGATGAGGCTTGAGGCTGCGATTACCTTTGTAGGACACTTTTATCTTAGAATGCTCATCGTCCACCTGACGATGTTCTGAAAGCATTCAATCCATACAAGTCCGTTCTGGGTTCGAACGGACCGAAGGCACTATCTCGTTGCACTCATTTTGGAATCACCCTTAGAGTCAACGACCATAACCCTTGCACTCTTAATCACCATCTCGAACCCGTAAGTACTATTTTCGTCAAACTCATCACGGAATCACCCCCAGAGTTATATTGACGAATAGTTCTTACACCTCGAGTCTTCACTTGCACTCCACTTGGATTTACGACCTAACGTTTATTTTGGATCGGTGTGGTTTTTGGATATCCAAATATGGAAACCCGATCCCGGTCTCACCGAAACCAAACGCCATTTTAATGTCCAAGTTGTACTTAAGGGTTTTAAACAGTAGATATTCAGAAATATCACTTAACATAAATGGATGATTTCACAACACATAGATAGATAATTCATAATTATCAAATTCATCCATACATATCACAAAACAACATATATATATATAACATCTCAGATATATCGCATTCATATCATAACATATCAACCAATGACATACGATATCATCCAATATCATTACTCATCCAATGATACTTATCAACCAATCAATAATCAACCATAACAAGGTTTGATCCAACTTTAATTAATTTAATTCATCCTTAATTAAATTAATCCTTACTTAAACACTTGGATTATCATCAATCCAGCTTACTTATTCATTAATTAATTACAAATTAATTAATAAACATCACTTAATTATTCACCTTAATTAATCTCCCTTGATTAATTATTACTTAATTACTTTAAGTAATTATTTCTTGATTACAATTTAATTAATTACCTTGATTAATTACTTCTTAATTATACCAAGTAATTATCTCTTAATTACCCCTTTAAAATTAATCACACTTGATTAATTATTATTTAATTACCTTGATAATTATTCCTTAATTATCCTTTTATTAGTCACACTTGATTAATTCGTTAATTATTCTGATAACTATTCCTTAATTATCCTTTAATTAATCACATCTGATTAATTCCTTAGTTATTCTGATAATTATTCCTTAATTATCCTTTAATTAATCACATTTAATTAATTACTTTTTAATTACATTTAGTAATTAAAACTAAAGTTTAAATTAATTACCTTTAAATTATTAATTAACAATTAGTTAATTATTTCCATTAATTAATGATTACTTCATTAATTAAATTTCTCTTTAATTAATTACTTTAACAAGTAATTAATCACATAATTAACTACTCTTAATCCTTTTATTAATTAACCATTAATTAAATAATTTAAAACTTTTAATTAATTATATTAATTAATTCTTTAATTAATAACACAAGTGATTAACTCTTAATCACATCTACTTAATTACTTTCATAAGTAATTATCTCTTAGTTAATTACTTCTAGTAATAAACCACTTAATTACTTTACCCAGTAATTATACTTAATCCACTCCAAAGTGATTATCTTTAAATTAATCACTAATTAACTACTTAATTAATTACTTAACTTAATAATTTAAATTTAATTAAATGTTTCTTAAATTCTTATATTATAAAAATTCTTAATTAAGAAAACATCATCTTAATTAAATCATTTATATTAACCAATAACACTTGATTATTAATAATAATTGAATTATCTCAATTATTCTCACAATTGTTTAGCTTTAAATAAATCAAAATTCAAATTTACATAAGTTAAATCTTTATTATAATTGATTATCAAATTCTTAATCATTAAACTTATTTAAAATGAGTTATATTTGAAACCGATTATAATTAAAATAATTTTAATCATTCAAATAAAACTTTTGAACTTTCCAAGTTATTAAATAAAATTTAATACAAACCTATTATTAAATTTCATATATTTAGATTTTTAAAACTTTTATATTTCAAAATATAAGAACTTAACTTTAATTAAATTTTAGTTTAAACTTTTATCATTATCAAAATCTAGTCTTCTTTTGGTTTCAAAATCGAAAAAAAACAATACTGTTGATTTTAAAACCCTGAACAATCAATACAACTCAACCAACTCGAGCCATCTGCAAAAACTCACGCGACAACTCCGAGCCAACCCTACAAATTCCCGAGACTTTCCCAAGTAACCCATACCCTACAACCTGCTTTGAGCCAAGGCATCACGTACCCAAAGTCATCTTCGAGTTTCCCTTATCTCGTCCAAAACCCATAGCAGAAAACATGTTACTGTGCACGTTAACGTGCACGTCGCCGATGGTCAACGACGAACTCCACGCCAACCTTCCTCAAGTCGCACACTACTCCTATAGCTCAACGCACAACCCAGAAATTCGAATATGATCGCGAATCAAAATCAACCTTCGAACCCGAACTTTTCGAAACCTTCATCACCAAAAACCATCCTTCCACGGCCATCCAAGCCTCGAATCAACCCACGACCTCCAATGTAACTTCGCCACAACCCCCAGAACCTACGACACGAGTGCGGTCTACTCCGGTAGCCTCACGACGCCGTGAAGCCACGATGAACAGTCGACAATATACAGGGTATAAAACCCTATTTCGAACGATTCCGGTCACCTCAACCAAAGATAAATCGCCAAACTATTTTTCCCATGGTCATTGCTGACCCCTCCACCTTCGAGCACAACCACGTCCATCATTTTGTCGTCGTTCGCCTCAATTTGGTCGAAATGCTCAAAATAATCAAATCCCAAATTTTCACAAATTACTGATCTAAAATTTATGATTCAAGTTTCTAAAATCATGATTCCTTATTTACAATATGATTATAAAATCAAAAATCAAGTTTGAATTCAATTTTTTTTGACCCAAATCAAGATTTTACTGTAAATTCAAGTTTTATAACAAATTATTCCATTTAAAAACTAGAAATTATTTTTAGATGATAGCCTACTAGATTTCAAACAACTTCCATTAACAAATCAAAGTCTAGTTTGAATTCAAAATCAAATTATTGAATTTATTATAAAATCTCAAACTGTTTTTATATACACAGTAACATTTTTTTTCTATACAGACATTCAATCTACACAATTCAAGCATGCATCGAATTTAAATCAAATATTCCTTATAACATCATGATGTCATCATACTACTAAGTTGAAATCAAAATTTAATTGTTTTTAAAAGATTCAATTTACTCACCTTGTTTCCAGAAGATAAAAACTGTTATTTTGTTTCCAGACTTGAAATTTATTTGCATATTGATGGATCTTCATGCTGTACTTTCCAGATTTGCATATTTGCATTTGATTTGAATTGCTTGATTATATTTGAAATCTTGCCTCTGCTTGAACTTGAAGTTTTTACATTGAAGTTGAAATTTCCAGGTTCTACAGATTTCATATTTAATAGATTTTTTTTTAGATATTTGTTTTGCTTTACATTTTACTTAAAGAAGAAAGTAATTTTGCTGAAGATTAATTTCTTCTTTTAATTTTACAACTTACATTTTAAATTTTATTTTATTAAAAGAATGACATTTGTCATTTTAATGTTTAAGGATCTTACACATATGTATATGATTTACATTTGTCTTAACACGCCCTATATTGTTTACAAGTTTGATTAATAAATATTAGTAAGTTAACAAGTGTTATGTAATGTTTAATTAATATTTTTAAATGCTATTTTCTTTATTTTATAATTTATTTAAGCTATTTACATGTATTTATGTAATATTTAGATAATTATAAAATGTTTTTATCTTATAAAAATAAACTTTAGACTTTAATAAATATTTCAAATGCCAATTCATATAGGCATTTATAAATAACTTATATTTTGGATCCAATTTAATTCTATCATATGTTTATAAATTTGAGAAACTTAATTTAACTCTTTATATAAATTTTTAAAACAATTTTATCTTATGTTAAAATTAAAATGAAAGAAATATTAAAACAAATGAACTTTTAATTTAAATCTTATTTAAAACCAAAGCTTAAAGTATATGTTTAAAATAAATAAGAAATTAACCTTTTTATTTAAAATTTAAATCTCAAATGTTATTTTCAAAAACATTAAATCAAATTAACATTTCAAATTACAAATTATATATTTATTAAAGTTTGCAAATACTTATTAAATTCAAATCTATATTTCCCTACTTCTAATATATATATTTACAAATACATATTTCAAATAGAAAATCATTTTAACATTAGATTTGATAATTACTATATAAATTTTAAAACACAATTTTCAAACCATAATATATACATTCATATATATTACAATTTGAATATAAAGTTTTTTTATTACATTAAAAACTTCCTATTTACAAGATATATCGGTATATATATATATATATATATATATATATTATAAATAGAAAATATTCTGATTAACCTTTAAAAAAAATCTCACCAATTTTAAATTGCCAAAATAAATATTTTCAAATTAAAATATTATAAATTTTCAATAGAATTAAATTTGCCAAATTTTATATTGTTAAGAAAAATGTTGATAGATATTAACAAATTATTATTATCAACTTTTTTAAAATAATTTTAACTTGCCAATTTATAAGGTAAATTGATCGAATCAATTTAATTATAAATCAAAGATTATTAAATTGATATTACTCAAAATTCCGGGTCGTCAAACTATAGCTTATTTTTGTTCTTCTATTTAAATTAAGTTTAGCCATCAACAAAGCCTTAAAATATTATATAGCTCATGTATATAATTTTTTTTATATATGTATGCACATATATCTCAAACCATTCCTTAGGGTCTAAAGTTAGTAAATCACGTTATTACAATGTTCGGGACTTTTATAACCTTAATCAAGCCTTATCAAATAAAACGATGCTTCTTTTAAAGTTCTAACTTCTTAAATCACCTTTATATAAATTCATAGTTACTTATTGATTTACACTCAAACTAAAATCGTGGCCAGATAAACTTCAAAGCCAATTATAATACAGGTTTAACCTGCCTAAATAATTATTTTAGACTTACGGCTTACTTTAAAGATCATACTTCTAGTTTCCAATTAGTAATAAGATATCAAATAATATTTCTATCACTAATAGAAATAGAAATTAGAGCTTTAATTAATTTATAACCATGTTATAAATTAATATCAACTCCATCTAATTATATTCAATATGATTAGGACATGTTATTTATACATATGAGATCTTAATTAATTATACTGTATATCGGTAATAAAATATATAATAATATTTCTATCACCAATCTAACTAAAAATTAGAGTTTAATTAATTTATAACCATTTTATATATTAATATCAACTCTATTTAAATCCAAATAGAACACATAATACACACACATATAACACATATATACGTGGAATCCTAATCAGTTATACCCAAAATCTACTCAAACCAGTCCAATCAAATAAGAAAATAATTACTTATATATATTATTTTACCTCTACTAGGTAATAATTTTCAATATATATATATATATATAACAGGAAAATGGACATAGGGAAGAAGTTGAAAGAAATTTAGTCTCGGGGACAACATAGTTATTTTTTAGTCTGAAGGACACTTTTTAGTGTAAATAGAAAATGATAGTTACAACTATCATTCTGTGATTTACACTAGAAAGTGTCCTTTAGCCTAAAAAGCAAACTTGTTGTCCCTAAGACTAATTTTTTTTCAACTTTCTCCTTGAGCCTAAAAACCCCTATATATAATTACAGGGATTTATGTTGAAATACAAATTCAAAGTGATAATTCAGCTCACCTGAACTGTAAATTCTCAAGTGCCTGAATCCAGTCCAAGCCCATATTATGTCCTAGACAATCTTACTATAAGTGCAACTGTGAAGACTACGTCACGATTAGACCTCGTATGTAGAAAGTACGAATTTAATACAGAATGATAATTAATTGAATTAACTAATCAAAATCAATTTACTAATTACCTTCACTATCCCAAATCCCCCTTCATCTCTAATGTATCCATGCATAAATTACTCGCATAACCCACATGCTCACCACTTTCTCTCATCGACTCTCCCTCTACGCTCAATGGTTCCACGAATCGTCAATTCCATCGTGCCACACTTCATGCGCTCTCCGCAACGCACTCAAGTTTAACAACCTCGAATTCACCCTAAAAATTGCAACCTACAGCCTACTTTCATAGCCCCAAATGTTGCATCTTCATCCCAGGCATCAGAGCTCTAGTCGTTGATGCGGGCAGGTGTGCATTGGCAAGAGAAACACGTAGGTATACTCCGTTTGACCCAACTTTGTATCTAGCCTCTGAAGGAAAACCATAACTAATGGCTATGGATGTCGACTATGGCTGATCCCCACTGCAAAAGATGAGGCTACCATAGATTCGAAGCCCTCTTCTCCATGAGTCCAATAGATCCAGACTCGACAATTTTCATGAACCAAAGCTCCAGATTTAATTTCTTAAAGGTGGGTGGCTATTTTGGTTTTTGAACAGGAGTAGGCATTTCGTAAAGTGAATAAAGAGAAGAAAAGTGGCCAGGAAATATCTAAGTGTGGGATCCATATATATATATATATATATATATATATATATATATATATCTGTGTGTGTGTTTTATTTAGTTTCTTAAATAGACTGCCATACGTTTCGAGTCTGCATGATCACATAGCACATCGAATCGCCACGAAACTTGTTAATGCACATCGCATTATTTTTTCCAGTCCCAATGGTACAGCTTTCATCATTATCTGAGATAACACAAAAATTCTTTAATCATACATCTCGTGGTAAAGTTCCTATCCTAAAACATGAGCCGTCGTTGAGATCCTCCTAGGGTCGATTGTGCATGTATTTTTATGAAATATGTATATGCGTATATCATAAAAATACCATGACTCTAAATATAATGATATTTATGCTCCTTTTGATTTGTAACGTCAATCCGGAGTCAATGGAAGTGGTCTCGAGTCCTAACTCGTCATTTTGCAAAAAGTCAGTTTTTGAACCATTAATTTATTAACGATCCAATATTTAAATTAATTATTTAAATATGTAGTCGTTAAAAATGCAAGTTGTTATATTCTTCCCCTTGAAAGAATTTTGTCCTTGAAATTCCTATAAGTATGACAGTGCAACCCAACTAAAAAAACACATAATACAATCCTAACCCTTAGGACTCTAAAGCCCCTCTTGTTTTAGAAAAATTCAATAGCACCTCCTTTGCATGATTAGCTCTAAAAAAATCCTAAAACGACACACATACATATATCTCATATCCGAGGCATCTCATTTCTAAGGACACATAAGCATATATATCCATACCATATACACTATATATCTAACATACCTCTTTCACAGAAAGAGCATGCCATTTAGATGTGAATTCAAACAAATAGGCATCCTAATAGCGCATAACTGCTTCCATGTACCTAATCATGTACCCAAAAAAGAGGGTTAAACACACTTACAACATCAACCCATGGATTTAAGCATGCTAAATCATATATATCAATCATCGCAAATAATTATGTTACAACTAACTATGCAATAAACACATCTAATGCAACAAGCTTCTCAAATGCAACAAACACCACAAATAAATATGCTATAACAAATTGCACAATAGGCATTCCTAATGTAACTACCATTTTTAATGTAACAGGCATCTTTGAAAAACATGTTATCATCAAAAACAATAAACGCACTTATAAAATACAAGCAACAACAATACAAGCTCTACATTATGCTTTCTTACATTTTAACAAAATAAAAAGGAAAGCAAAAAATTTCTTAAGTAACTAGAAGAATACCAATACAAAGCTCCATCGAACATGGACAAGCTTAACTCGCATCGATCTAAAGCCATATAGCCCTATCTAAAAAATGGATTGGCCTTCGAGGTCTAAAGCCACATCCAGTTCACTTCTACTTTCTCTAATTAACTCATCACGATGACATCGCTAAAATTACACTTATACAAAAAAATTCACACAATATGCTAGCAATAACAATCAACAATGAGCAATCATAAGCAATAATAAGCAATAAAAACCAACGACGAGTAATTAACAACCAACAAAAATCAATCAACAATCAACCAATAAAAATAAATAATCAATTAATAATCAGCCAACAAAATAAACAGTCAAGCAAAAATCAAGCAATAATAAGCAATCAACAAGCAACAAAAATCCGTCAACAATAATAAACAATCAATCAAAATTAAGCAGCGGCAAACAATCAACAATGATTACCAAACAAACTTCCAATCATTTAAAAGGAGTCTACAACAATATGCATGGTAACCCATAATAATCATAACGTTCATGCCAAGTTGTAAACTCCCTTGAGTCTGTTCGACAATCAAGATGACGTTATACCTTAAGTGGTGCACCTCCCTTTCATGAATCAATACATGAAAGACTATCACACCACCCGCTCTATAGAGGAAGTTTTAAGATATGTCGGACCATTGATCCTTAAATCTCTCAAATAAACCCAGCAATCTAAGTTTCGACTCTTCTTTCCTCCAAACAGAACTCATCCTCCAAAGGAGAAAACTTCACTAATTAAATCGTTATTAAACGACAATCTACAGATTTTCAGTCTTGCTCAGGTTCAAATTCACCTCAATCGCACAATGTTAATAAGAATAATATACTAAGTGTACCACGACGCTTACCTAAGCAAATATCATACTGTCAATTAGAAGATTATCTGAATCTTTACAAAATTAGTCGAGAAGTCCTTCCCTAAACTATCTCAAGCTATCTTGACTATACTATACTGTAAATAATTTTACAACAAATAGAGATCATCCAAAATAAATAAGATACCCATTCCAATCCTTTGTTCGCTTGCAATGTTTCTTCGTTAAGCTAGGGTCGGCCATTTGACTCCGCTCATACGAACTATGTTTTATTTCCTTAGTTAGATCATTTAAATTTCCTTGCACAACTAAGGTCATGCTTTAGAATCTCTAATTCATTTCAATATTCCAAATCAAGGGCTCGCCTTAAAGAATCCATAAAAAAAACCTTACCCAGAAGTAATCCCTAGAAAATATCTCTTTGGTTCGTGGATTAACCCCACTACCAAGGGTTTACTAACACAAGAACAAAAAACTTCTAACATGAATGACTCCATGCAAAAGGCATATAAGTCATTCGCTCGATCTTTTCTCATTACCGGACATCCACTGTATCCTACTTAGATTCAAATCTAAGTCACACATCATCGATTAACCCTACTCAACTCGAAAGCTCGGGAATCGAGTTTGAATGATAGTACTCTCGGTCGCTTCGACCTCTAACACCTACCCTGGCTATTGTAATATCTACAAGCGGCGTAACATCCCTTGTGGTATCCAAATAGCCTCTGGACCAATCAAGCATCTCGGACTACCTAATTCATAGTCGCTCGTGTAACCTATCAACACATATAGATAGCCTTAAAAGAAGATGCCTTACTACTAGGGACTGAATAAATCAAAGTTCAAGAGACAAGTGGTGCATGTAATACTATATAGTAGAAAAATACAAGTATGCTCTCAACGTATCTACAACCACGAAGTTTCTTAACTCAAACTGTTCTACTCGTCCTGAGTCTTGAGCCTAAGCTTTGATACTAACTGTGACTTCCTGCCATTCGTGATACCTTGAATAAACATTAAATGAAAATGCGTAACTCCTAAATACCACAAAAGACAGCCTGTTGAGGGAAAATAAAAAAACTAAACATCACCAAGGCAAATTAAGGCATAGCGATAGAGTCTCACCGCGGAATGATAATATACAATATATTGAATATACATAAGCAATAAGGTAAACATCATATAAGACTGTATTAATGGAAGTAACTGATAAATGAATATCAATACAGAAAATCAAAATACAATTTATGATACCACAAGCCTCATATATAAATAGCATATATTCCATGTACTACCACCATACAAATACACACAGAGGCAAACACCTCGTACATATTTTTATTGTACCAATGTTGAGATTACAATCCTCAATTTCTAAAGGCCTTGAGATACCCTCTTGTCTTCGAGTCTGGGGGAAACTCTCTTGATTTACGGGACACAAGATCGCCCAATTGATTTCCACTCACAACCACACCTTATAGAGAAACTCGACAAACTTTTGATTACAAACTGATCCTTTAACTCTAAATAGCACTTTGATCTTCGAGAGAGGGCAGAGAATCAAACAAGAATGAGATTCTAATTTGATTCATTTAAGAATCCGGTAGAATTTTGGCAGATCTTAAAAATATGAAAATTTCAGAATATGGATTTGTGGAGAAGGAGTGAAAAAATAAGAAAATAGTTAGTTAAAAAATTCGTTTATGAAGGTCATTTATAGACCAGTAACGGTAATAACCTTTCGTGAAGAGATTTAAACGAATAGACACTTCTTTTGAAAATTGAAACTTTTGAATTTAATAGCCATCATGTCGACCTGGGGTATCCCATGACGTCGACATCCCTTAGTTAAAAACTATGTAAAATTTGTTCTGAAAATAGTATTGAAAGGAAAACACGATGAAATGATTCTGGAGTAAAATAAACTAATTTTCCTATGTTTAAAAAAAATAAGAGTAGAAAAATATATTTTTGAAATGTATATATAAATTTGATTTTAAATCTCACACACACACACACACACACACATATATATATATATTATAAAAAATATCTAAAATTTAGAAGATAGTTTTAAAAACAAACGAAATTTAAAACAAGAGTTTGTTTAAAAACAAAAACAAAGAATATTTTAAGGCTAAAACATCTTTTTGAAAATCATTTGAAAAGATAATTTTTAAGGCTAAAACATTTTGAAAAGTAGTTTTGAAAATCATTTTGAAAAACCATTTTGAAGTAGTTTTGCAAGCTTCTTCCTGCAGAATATCTCATCATCTCAGGACTCGATAACTTGTACAAAACCAGGATGTTTGTGGGTTTGTAAGCCACTTGTTGTAGGTTTGTAAGCTACTTGTCGTGGGTTTGTAAGCCACTAAGAAGATAGGAATGGGTCCTATCCCAAATGAAATTTGGAATGAAGATTTCCGTGCTATTATGAAGTTTTAACAAAAACTAAACACTTATCTTGAAATCTCAATCTTGATACTTTAGAGTCTTCAATCTTGAATCTCCATTCTGAATCTTGAGTCTTGAGTCTTTATACTGATCAGCCTTTAGTAATCAATACCTGCATATATATACATATACATATCTATCTAAACAATAGTGTTAGTATATATTTTGTAATAAGATAAGTTAAAAAGGTTGTTGTCATCAAAACCAACATCTCAGTTCCTAACGACCTACTCTAAACTGGCGTTCCAAACTCTCTACGCCCTTGCTCTAGAACTGCGTCTGCAGGTCGTGCGCCTCAATGGTACAATGGATTCTTTTTTTCAAAACTAGTACCATCAGATTGTTTATGGAGAGACAATCCAGATCCAAGCTACCCCATACACACCCTTCCAACACGTATACACAACACCGAAGTATTGCCGCCTCTATGTGGATAGTGATTCGTTCTTAAAAGTGCCCCACGCTACCTAGTTGCCCTAAGTCAGGCTATCGAACCAATATATAAATTGCCTAAACCATGCCTCTATAAGTGTGAGTGTGTGTGTGTGTGTATAAACCACTTAAACTACCTATATATACAATTGTATATTATAAATCATTTACTATTTGGTCACCCCAAGTCCGGTATACCAAACTAAACATATGCTTAAATTGCGTATCGATAAATCATTCTTGATTTCCATTAGCTACCAAAGAAATCTATTAAGAGCCATAATTATATTATAGACTCCCCTGAAAACCAATGCCTCAAAATAAATTGGCATGTAGGTCCTGTCATAGTGCCCGTTCATACAACACAACAGTAGGTGACCTACTCTAGACTGGCGTCCCAGTCTCTCTTTGCCCCTACTCCAGAACCGCGTTTGCAATTCATACACCTCAATGGTACAATGGATTCCTCGCATCAATAGGAATCCCTAAGTCGGACATACTGAAACTATATAAAAACGCTTTAAACCGCTTATCAATGAATATATATAATATCTCGTGTATCTCCTAGTAGCCACAAGTCAAATATAGCTATATTTATACATATAGACAGTTATAAATCACATGAACTGTATGCATATATATATAACCATTCCAACTATATGGAACTAATAAACACATATTATGTGCATTTACATAAATAAAGGAAATACACAACCAAAGTAACAAGTCTATCATCTCAATATCGATAGCAATTCACACATACAACCATATAAATAATTCAAAAAAAATGCATCTTACTTAATTAGAACCAATCTAACAATTATATATTCTTCGTATTATTTTGTAGAAGTCTCAAACTTATATAAAATATTGCACTTGCCTATCAATCATGCTATAGCTTATTTTCACTTAATTCTTCTATTTAAATTAAGTATAGTTATTAATAAGGCCTCAATTTATTATATAGCTCATGTATATAATTTCTATATATATGTATACACATATATCTCAAACCATTCCTTAGGGTCTAAAGTTATTAAATCATCTTATTACAATATTCAAAATTTCTATAACCTTAATCAAGTCTTATTAAATAATACGATACTTGTTTGAAAGTTCTAACTTCTCAAATCACCTTTATATAAATTCACTAGTTAGTTATATTGATTTACACTAATAAACCAATATCAAGGCTAGATAAACTTCAAAGCCATTTTGAATACAAGTTTAACCCGCCTAAATCATTATTTAGACGTACAACTTATTTTAAAGGTCATACTTATAATGTCCAATTTGTAATAAAATATATATAATAATATTTCTATCATTAATATAAATATAAACTAGAGCTTTGATTAATTTATAATGATGTTACAAATTTTGTAAATTAATTTCAACTATATCTAATTATATTCAATACGAACAGAACACACTTTGATATATATACAGCATCTCAATGAGTTTTCCCATACATAAGTAATAAAATATATAATAATATTTCTATCACCGATCTAACTACAAATTAGAGTTTAATTAATTTATAACCATGTTATAAATTAATATCAACTCTACCAAACTCTATCAATATGAATAGAACACACAATACACAGACACACATGGGATCCTAATCAATTATCCTGAATATCTACTAAAACCAATCCAATCAAATGTGGAAATAATTACTTACAAATATTATTTTACCTATACTAGGCAATAATTTTCAATATATATAATTACAAGGATTTATACAGAAATATAAATTCATAGTTATAATTCCACTTACATGTGTCGTAAATTCTCAAGTGTCTGAATCCAGTCCAAGCCCATACTACATTATAGATAAACTTACTATGAGTGCGACAGCGAAGACTGCATCTTGATTAGACATCGTATTCAAAAGATACGAATTAAATATGAAACAATAATTAATTGAATTAATTAATCAAAATAAATTCACTAATTAACATTTGTATCCCTAATCCCTTTTCTTCACCAACGTATCTGGGCATAGAAACATGCACAACCCATATGCTCACCACCTTCCCTCGTTGATTTCTCCCTCTACGCTCGACGATTCCACGAACCATCGGTACCATCGTGCCACACGTCACGCTCTTCGCAACACACTCAAGTTCAACCTCCCTCCAATAAAAAATTACGACCAGCTGGCCGCTTTAACAGTTGAAAATGTCTCGACTTTATCCTTGGAGTCGCCCGTCGATGCTGGCAGGTATGCATCGACAAGAGAAACATGTAGGTATATGCCATTTCACCCAACTCCGCCACTAACCCCCCAAGGCGAACCCTAACTAATGGCTATAAATGTCGACTGTGGCCAATCCCTATGAAAAAAGACAAAGGTACCATGGAGTTGAAGCCCACTTCTACCTAAGTCCATCTAGTATATAATTTTCCTGAACCAAAGCTACAAAAAAAAAATTGATGGTGGGTTGGTTTTTGAACAAGAGGAGAGGGCATTTGGTAAAGTGAATGAAGGGAATAAAAGTGGCCTGGAAATATCTAAGCGTGGGATACATACATACATACATATATATTAAAAATATATATGTTTTATTTAGTTTCTTAAATGGACAGCTGCATGTTCCACGAAACTCATCGGTGCATATCGCCTTATTTTTTCCAGTCCCGATGGTATAAATTTCATCACTATCTGAGATAGCACTCTTGTATGATAGTTTTACGCACTTCGAGGTCGTTTTGGCCTTCGGATCATCCGATTCCAATAATTATTCAACTATACATCTCATACTGAGTTTTTCATTCTAAAAAAGCCGTCAGTCGAGATCCTCGAGACTCGACTATGCAGGTATTTTCATAAAATATTATAATACTATGTAAATCTTAAAAATACTGTGACTCCAAATAGCGATATTTATATTTATTTTGATTCACAATGTCGATTTGGACTCAATGGAAGTGGTCTTGAGTTCTAACACATCCTTTTGCAAAAAGTTAAATTTTGGACATCTAATTCATTAACGTCCAATATTTTAATTAATTATTCAAATATCTAGTCATTAAAAATGCGAGTTGTTATAGCGAGACTAACATTTTTTGTTGAGAGTGTTGTGTATGAGAGAGAGTATAAACCAATGTGTATGAAAGAATATAAAATATTGTAGGAGCACTTGATGAATTAGCAACATTATACTATTAAAATTTTATTGAAATATTATATTTATTATTTATTTATTTCGGTAATCTTGCACTCTGTATAGTACATCAACAAACACATATAATTTATGTATGTATATATATATATATGTATGTACACATATATATATATATATGTTTATTATCATTAAAAAATCATAAACTGTTGTATTTTATAATCTCCCCCTTTTGATGGTAACAAACATGTACTAAGATTTTGTAATCTTGAACAAAGAAAGTTGTTAATGTGATGTGATCATACGCTCCCCCTATTTAGATGCTCACCCTACATAGATACTCTACCTATATAGGTTCATGCATCAAAAATAAAAAAATTCTTTTGTCTAAATGCCGAAGAGAAAAACTGAAAAATAATTGCATAGAAACCAAGAGAAAAAATAACACGAAAACTTGAGTTTCAACAAGGTTTTTATTCAACCACCAAAATATTAAACTCTTCCTCTTTTGTTATCATCAAAAAAAAAAATTGATTTAGTGATAGATTTTGATTGATTCTATAAACAATATAAAGATAAGAGTATTAAAAATCTCAATAAGTCAAACAAAAATCATAATATCATATCAATTATACGTATATCCTACTTTAGAGTAATGATCAGATTGTGGTTGAGAGAGAATTTCATATAGTGGTAGCATATGGTGTTTTTCAATAAAGGAAAATTCCTAAATATTAAATTAAAGAAGGAGAAAACAAAAAATGTTAAGCACTTTCTAATCATGCATAATCATTAGCTTTTTTAAATGAGGTTGGTAGTTACTTAAAGAAAGAATGTTAAGCACTTTCCAATCATGCATAACCGTAGACTTTTAAATGGGGTTAGAAGCTACTTGAATATTTATCCCCCTCTTATGTAAGTGTCACACCTGTGCATAACAGTGAAGACTTTAAATGAGAATGAAAGCATATATCTAGCGATTAAAAGTTAATCACCATGCATAACCATGAGGTCTTTTAAATAACAGTGGATACTTTGAGATAAAATAAATTATTTAAATCAAGCTAAGGAATAAATTCCACGTTTATCGAAATACCAACCTTTGCATAGCATATTAAATTTTGACGTATGGACTATAAGAAGAATGTAGGAGTAGGAATGTCACCGAATATGTACCGATTAAAAAATACTATAAAAATTGTTCAATTTTCAAGAATTTTTAATATCTCTTTTCTGTAGTTATGAAGTACAATTTAATCATTACCTATCACTTCATTAATCACTATTCATAATTTTTGACAGATTCAAAAAATTTCAACCAGTTAAGCACCATCTTTTCTAGAGTAAATTCCTTACTAAAATAAATCAATAATCAAAAACTAAAAATGAAAAAGAAATTAAAAATCTTTGTTATTTTTAAAATTCTCAAATCCAATAGAAATTGCAAAAATCTATTTTCAAGAAGAGGTTTTGTGTCTACTAATTCAAAATAAGTTTAAATAAATTCAATGCAAATACCTTCTTTTGAAATATGATCTCGAATAAAGTGATTTCTTACGTCTACGTGTTTAGTGCGAGAGTGATGCACATTTTAATGAGACATGTTTAAGTACTAAGTCGTAGTCTAATAGAGTTTGAATCATCCATAAAATTTGATTATAGCAACTACCTAATGCAATATATCTTGCTTCTATGGTAGTTAATGCAACATGATTTTGTTTTCTACTTAACTAATGAATGTCCTAGCGTGAAGTATGTACCAGTCGTACTTTTTCTATCGACCGACTGCATTTAATTGAGATTATTTTAAACTCTAAAATGTCTTACTTTAAAATATTCAATTCATGAATACATATAAGGAGCATAGGAAAATATGTGAACTATCAATCAACTTGTAAAATATATCATAAATCTTTGACTAAAGGAACCACAAAGAGTAGATGACATACCAGATGATATGATAAGAAAGAACAAATTAAGCTTACATAATATCATTTGGTATCCGAGAGTCTCATAGTTCGATGGTGACGAATAATGGTAGCTCAGATACTATTTTTCGTCCAGTCTCTCAAACTCTCATTATCAATGTCAAGCATGAAAATAAGCATTAGCAAACAGTACATTACGTATTCCTCAATATCAATTGATTGGTTTGAAAATTCGAATATCCCGGCAAAGTCATCTATGTCAAACATAGGCACACACAACCAAAATTTCTCCAAGAAATGATTTTGTAGTCATCATCAATGGAGATGAACATCCTTTTATTCGGCTGCGTGTCGGTTGCTGATCCCAACCGTGGGGTAATCTTATTCGGTCTATCCAGTTTAAGGGGTAGTCCGGTCTTGTGTAGCAGGAGATCTTGGAGGGGTCCTCGGTACGCTGATCTAGATAGGTACCATGACAAGTGGTACCCCCGTGCCTAGTCATTCAGTTTTAATCCATTCTCCAATACGTACCTTTACGGTTTTGATTGTAGAGCCTAGTATGTTGGAATTTAATTAATGTTACAATTTCAGCTATTTGAATAAGTATTTGTATTTAGACACTATTATAATATCACTGTATTTTCTATGAAAATGTTTTGGTTATCGTAAAGTAAAAACCAGTCATGTTTTTGTGTGACACGGTCTTACAAGATACCTTTGTTTTTTAAAGGATTTTGATAACTCTAATAATTTAAATTGAATGTGTTTTCTCATGCTGGTTTTTTAGATTGACTCAGGTGTTATTTCATTATAATTCTCGGGTCAGACCGAGTATTACATATTCAGGTGAGGATGCTATGGAGCTCAGGAGGCGAGCTGGAGGTTTTCAGACGTATATCTCGTACTTGTTTATTTCCACTGTGTAAGGACAAGTTATATAATTGTCTAGTTTGGTGTATTGATTGATGTACTCTGATGACTGTAAGTATATAAACAGTTACAGATTCTTGTGTATAAAATCTGTTGGTATATATTATATTTTGTTCCGCTGCAATTGTGAGATTCTGTGTTGTGTTTCTATTTTTCTTCTACCTCCTTCTTCCTCACTCCTAACGAACTGGTATTTTCGGCATTTGACTTCTCGGCACTTTATTCAATGTCGGTTTTCGAGGGTCGAAAATCTCATTTATTACATTTGGTATCAGAGTTAATGGTTAAGTGAGAACCTTGGCTCTGGTGGGGATTACTCATTAGAGATAGAGTCTGTAGTACTCTAGAATGAGTTTAAGTGTATTAATAGATATGAGCACATATTTGTTAGTGAACATAAAATGGCTTTATATTGTGTTGATTTATTTGTTGAGTGAAGTATAAATTCTGATCGATAGTGGGACGCCGTTAATTCGATAGGAGTTTCTAAACACTTAAATAGAGTAATTCGACATAGTATGGTTCTGAAGTAGGTAAATGAAATAATTTTGCCCAAATTATATTTTCATATAAAATGAATAATTTGCTAAAATTATTATAATGTGTTTGGAGTGTCTGGATGATAGTGTCATAATCAAAACAAGATTATAATTAGTTTTTATAACCAAATGAAGATTGTATAAGTATGAATTATACAATGAGTTAAAAACTTAGATTTGAGAAAAACTAGAGTTTGGAAATATTAGATCACGGAAATTTTTGGAAATATTTTCCAAAGGGAAATGAACAATAATAATATTATTTTAAAAGAATTTCGAATAAAAAATCAATTTTAATGGATTTTGAAGATGTTATAGCACTGAAATCGCTTCGTTCGCTGGAAAATAATCCCGATGATGATCGCAACATCATCGATGTTCATTTTCGAGTTCTAAGTGATGGATTGCCACCGTAGTCATTATTTTGAGTTGTTTTGAGGAAAACAAGTTTTGTTTTGGAAATTTCAGAGAGAATTTGTTTGGATAAAAACCAGGATTTGGGATATTTGTGGTTGATTTGAAATAAATAGTGGGTGTTTAAAAATTTTGAAATCCTTATTTAATAAATTAGAGATTGTCGAAAAATAAGTTTTAAACTTATAAATTGAGAATGATTTTGAAGAAAATATGGAGATTGAATTTTGGAATTGAAATTGAAAGTGAAAACGTTAGAATGAAATTTAACGTAGATTATGTTAAAGACGTTAAATTTTTGAAATTTAATTGATGGTGATTTGAATGGAATAAATTAGTGAAGTAGACTAGTTAAATGGATTAAATTGGGATGTGAATGAATTGAATTGGAAAATAAAATTTAAATTGGACTGAGAAATAAAGTTGAATTGAGTTAACTTAAATAAATAAAAGTAAGTTAAAACTGAATTGGAATAAATAAATTGGAATAGCTCAAAAAAGTCGAAATGGATTGAATAAAATTTGCTTGGGATAAATATGTGTATAATTTTAGGTTGAGAAGAAAAATAAAATGTGAATGTGCTCGATTATGTAATGGATGGAAATATGGAAAATAAGTTGTGTGACATATAAAAAGAGGAAAATTGAAATAGAAAAGCCCTAAATAAAATTGAACTCAAGTAAAATAGTTGAAGTGATTTTTGAAATAAAAATCAAACATTGAATTAAAAATTAAAAGTGAGCTAATTAGCTAAATAAATTAGTCGATTGAATATGTTAATGGAATTTTACTCGGTTAAATAAAATTGGATTCATAATTAAAAATGGATTTTTGAAATGAAACTCGAATTATAAATAAAATTCGACATATTTTGTAAGTGAATTAAATATAAGTGGAAACGTGTCGAAGGAAATGGAATTGGATTGGAATAGAAAAGGGTTGGGTTATAAATAAATCCAATTAAGGTATATATAATTTGAATGCGGCCTTGAATATTGTTTTAATGAATTCAAGAATGAATTAGAATATAGGAATTAGAATTAAAGTGGATGAAGTGAGTGAACTAATCAAATAAATTTGTAGATTGAAATGGGATTTGATTGGATGGAAATCAAGTTAAATTAAAAAGGAATTTATTTGCAAATGAAAATGAACTTAAGTTATGAAGTTGAAATAATTTGAATAAATTAACTTAAGTTAAAAACTAATAGGGTAAAAAGTCTGTTAAATAAAAGCATGGAATGTTTCGAGCTTAATAAAATGGTTTTGAATGAAATGAATGCGACTATGAAATAAAATGCAAATGAATATATTGTGAATAAATTTAAAATGGAATAGAATTAAAAATAAATTTATTTGGAATCAATTTAAAATAGATATAAACTAAAGTGGATATTCTATTAAATAAGTATCATCGAATTTGTATAGAAAAGTTTGTCGTTTGATGAAAACGGAAGGAAATAAATTCTATGAATTAATAGAAGTGAATAAATTGATTCTTAATCAATTTTGAATGGGTGTGAGTTTGATTGGTCTAAAAATTAATTGAATGCATATAAAGTAAATTGTAAATCTATTAAATTGAATGGAATGGCATGAAAATCGAGTGAAAGCAATTGAACAAGTATTGGAACAATGTAATTGCTTATGAAAAATTGTTTAGTATGCCTTGCTTATAAAACGCATGTGTTTAAAAACCCTTTTAAATAAGTGAAATGTTAGTGAATTTCATATTTTGGAACTTATGTGTTTAAATTGAGTTAGTACAGGTACCCGAAGGCTGTCGGCGTAGATTCAGTTTGCGAAATTGCTTATGAAGTAAAACTCGCTTGCTTAAAAATGTTAAAATGCTAAAGTAAGGTACGTTTTCGAATCAAATACTGCGAAAAATATAAAATATTTTTATATTTTTGTTTTCCAACATGGTGGGTCGATGCATATATATTTATCTCTCTTGTTATAGTGCAAAAGGGCCTCCGTACGAGGGAAGCTCTGTTAAAAAATTTTGAAAATTTAGGGCGTTAAAAAAAGTTGAAACTTTTTGGAAAAATATTTATTACAGGAGTCGATTTCGAAGTAGTAATCGGAATAAAAGGGTTTGATTTAGGATGGAAAACTAATTGTTTTGAATGGAGGTAAAGGATTTGAAAGTGACATGTCAAGTTTTCACTAAGCGAGGTTTGGAAAAAGTAAATGGGTTGGAGCATTCTTCTGCCTTAGCAACTTCAGGGATGAAATTTTTTCAAGGGGGAAGGAATGTAACGACCCAGATTTTTTGTCGTTGATTTGGGATATTTAAATGGTTTTAAAGATTTAATTTGAATTATAGATTGATTTTGGATATGTAAATTTTGGTTTTTGTTCATAAAACAAATCCAGAATTTAAATATAGCGATTTATTGAATAATTTGATTATTGAAATTTAAATAATTGAATATTGTAAAAATTATTGTATCTTGTGTTTAAAGCTCGATAAAAATAATTTAAAGGCTAGTAAAATTTACAATTATAATAATGAAGATAATAAAGTATCAAAATTCAAGTTAAAGGTGATCTATTCGATTTTAAAAATAGCTTGTTTTTATTGACATTTAAAAATAGCCATCCGAGACATAGTCTCGGAATTCGACGAAACCTGTTCCATTGGATCCATATAATGTATTATTATTGGATTTCAAGTTTCATAGTATTTGGGGTTATCGTTTGATCGTACGGTATTTAAACGCGCTGAGATTTATATTGAAAATTTAATATAATAATTGGGTCCAAAAAGCTATCTTCTGCATACGATTGAATTAGGACTCGAAACCTTTTCCATTGCATTTGTAATATGGATAACATTATAAATGCCTAGCGACATGCCTCAATATCGAAATTGAACCCAACCTCTAAATTAAATCTACTTCGAGCAAAAAACCTTAAAAAAGAGTGTCGAGCTAAATAAAAGAATGGCGAGCTTAGAGTGTTGTTGAGTAGAAATCGCGACATTCTTTCTATGAACGAAATCAGTTCGTTCGAATTGGATGAAGAGGATAAAGTGTGATCGTGTTGCACTGGTTTCAAGCGCGCGTAGGCAGTGGAGGAAGAGAGCGGGAGCTCGAACCCAATGGAGCGGCGACCTTGTTAAGTCGTTCGCGATGGTGACGTGAGTGTCGCGACGTGGTTGCACAAGGAGAGGCCAAAACTCGAGGGGCTGCGCACGCATGGGTTCAACAAACCTGGAGGTGGCCGCGTGCATGGGAGTTAGGGATCGACTTTGGGTGGTCGGCGGCAGGGTTAGGGTAGGGGACAATGGGTTATTATCTCCAGCAAGGGAAGGCACCGAGGGATCGACAATGTGAATTGGGGAGGAAGCTAGTTAGGTAAGTTGCTTAATACACTTTAAAATTTATATTAATGAGGGTAAAAAAAATATTTATTAACTTACATGTTAATTTAAAATATTAGGATATATATATATTTATGTCATATCATAGATCAAATATTTACTAATTCGTAAATTGTTATACGAGGTCTAAAAAAATCGTGGGTTGAAGCGGAGTGCAAAGTTAAAAATCAAGGTGAGAATTTCTCACTCTTTTGGATTACTGTATTAAAATTTAAATGTTAGAGTTAAATTATTGGAGGTTTATTGAATTGATAAATTTGAAATTATCTATTTGATGACTATATATAGTGTGTATATATTTATATATTGGAGTAATTGATATTCCCGCATATATATAGAGAGCATATGAGACGCTATGCGTGTTGCATAATAGCGGATAACCCTATATACTGCGATATCCCCCTCGAAGTATGATTGGTATTTCATTGTTGTATTAACATCCGGATGTAGGGAAATTGGTTGGAGGGATCCAACTGGATTCCTCAAATTCATTGTTTATTTTCATATATAGTGACATATGATTTGTATAGAATAATCTGTTATAGACTATTAGAGTGGTTGGATTATTGGATGCTATTGTAGCACTGGCCTGAATTTTGATAATTTAAATACTATAAATATATTTTTAAATTTATGGAACTGAAGGGAATTTGATAATAAAAAATATATATTGGAATGGGGTTATTTTAGAAATTAAATGTAGAAAATAAAATTATATTTGAGTTCGATTATGCTTAACATTTGTGAATTATAAAATGGAGATTGTTAAACGAAATTATATAAATGAATTTATAAGTGATATTCTGGAGTATAAAAAAAAAGTTGAAATCAATATTGAAAAAATAGATTGGAGTATTAATGGAGATTATAAGAAATAAATTTATATAATGGATTTTCATAAACAAGATATGTTTTCATAAACAATTAAAACCAAGGGGTTATAGAATTGATAATGATATTTATAAATAAGAATTTCGATATCCGGTGATAATTGGAATATAAATTCATAGGGTGAATTTATATTCGAATATGGAAATAGGGTTGAGAAAAAAATAGTAGATTCTATTTTTGAAATGAGAATGGTTAGGAAATCCACAATGACTCGATATGTGGTGAAATCGAGAGGAAGCTATAAAGTAGATTGATTATTGAAATTTTAAAAGTATATTTTAATTTTTAAGAAGTGGATTTGTTTAGAAAGGAAAATTTTACTATTTTAAAAACTATGGGGTTTTAAACTAGTTGAGATCGAAATATTTATAAGTAGATTTTTAAATATGAAGTATTTATTTTTGGTAAATTCTAACTTTTTGAAATCAGCTTTGGAAATTTATTTATTAACTAAAATGAGTTACAGATGGTTGTAAAAGTGCTTTCGATATTTAAAATAATCATTCGAACATGTATCAATAATAAATTATTTTTCTTTTAAATTCTTATTATATATATATATACATTAGAGTTTGAAGTAATTAAAAATTTATTTTCTAAATTTTCTTAAGATTCAAAAAAGGGCTTATAAAGGGATATGATTTTGAGGAAGGAAATAATTTGCGATTTTCGAGAATTTTGGAATACGTTATGGAGTAATTTCCGGAGGAACTAATATTGAAAGGATTTTGGAAATTAAGACGGGTAATATTTTTCGAAGTACAAAAATAGAAATTTGGAAATATTTCTAAGTGTTGAAATGTTGGAAGCATTCTGTTATGGATTTAAGTATTTGAAAATTATTTTCAAATGTTTGGGGAATTGATAAACCTTTTAAAGATATTTTGAAATAAATACCTTGGAAAAATTTACTTTAAGTCTAGATGATTGCTTATGGATGTTTTACTATAGTTAAATAACCGACTATCAATATTGGCCAATTTCGAATGTTGTTTCGAAGAGACCGAGATCAAATGAGTTGTCCGAAAACCACTTTGATCCAACGAGTACGTTTTCAATGTGAAAACAAGAGCATGGAGTCGAAGATGGAGCAAAGAAGTGCAAGGGCTAATCGCTACCAATCCTGAGGGTGATTCCAAAATGGATGTAGTGGGAATAGTGCCTTCGGTTCCATTCGAACCAGGAACGGACCTGTATGGATGAATGCTATCAGTACATTTTCATTAAAGGATAGTGAGCATTCTAAGTGAATATTCTAAAAAGGTAACGCTTAGCCTCGAGCCTCAACAACCGAGAATGACTGAAAATCAAGGAAGATGCAGCAAGGCTAAGTGGGTTGCACCCAAGTAGGGTAAGGTTACCCCTATCTAGAGTCCCTTTTATTCGCCTGTGTGGCGATTGTTGAGCCCAACCACAAGGTAATCTTATTCGGGATATCCAGTTTAAAGGGTAGTCCGGTCTTATGTAGCAGGGGATCTTGGATGGTCCTTGGTACGCTGATTTAGACAGGTACCGTGACAAATGGTACCCCTGTGTCTAGTAATTCAGTTAGAATCCATTCTCCAATACGTGCCTTTACGATTTTGATTGTATAGCCTAGTATGCTGAATTTAATTAATGTAACAATTTTAGCTATTTGAATAAGTATTTATATTTGAACACTATTATAATATCACTGTATTTTCGATGAAAATATTTTGGTCATTGTAAGGTAAAAACCCATTGTGTTTATGTGTGACACGGTCTTATGAGATACCTTATTTAAAGGATTTTGATAGCTCTAATAATTTAAATTGAACGTGTTTTCTCACGCTGGTTTTTCCAGACTAACTCGGGTGTTATTTCATTATAATGCTTGGATCAGACCGAGTATTACAGTTTCAGGCGAGGATGCTATAAAGCTCAGGAGGCGAGATGGAGGTTTTCAAATGTATATCTCGTACTAGTTTATTTCCACTGTGTGAGGACAAGTTATATAACTGTCTAGTTTGGTGTAGTGATTGATGTATATAAACTGTTACAGATTCTTGTTTATAAAATCTGTTAGTATATATTATAATTTGTTCCGCTGAATTGTGAGATTCTATGTTGTGTTTCTATTTTTCTTCTATCTCCGTCTAGTTCACTCCAACGAACTGGTATTTTCGTCATTTGACTCCTCAGCACTTTATACTGTGGATGTATAGATGTTGGTTTTCTTATAGATGTTGGTTTTCGAGGGTCGAAAATCCCATTTGTTACATTTGATATCAGAGCTGATGGTTAAGCGAGAACCTTGGCTCTAGTGAGGATTACTCATTAGAGATAGAGTCCGTGGTACTCTAAAATGAGTTTGAGTTTATTAATAGATGTGAGCACGTATTTGTTTGTAAATATAAAATGGCGTTATATTGTGTTGATTTATTGGTTGAGTGAAGTATTAATTCTGATTGAATAGTTGGACACCGTTAATTCGATAGGAGTTTAAAACTTGAATAGAGTAATTCGACACAGTATGGTTTTGAAGCGGGTAATTCTGCCCAAGTTATATTTTCATGTAAAAGGAATAATTTGCTAAAATTATTATAGTGTGTTTGGAGTGTTTGGATGATAGTATTAATATCAAAACAAGATTATAAATAGTTTTTATAACCAAATGAAGATTATATAAGTATGGATTATATGATTGAGTTAAAAATTAAGATTTGATAAAAACAGAATTTGGAAATATTAGATCCTATAGATTTTTGGAAATATTTTCCTAAGTGTTTGAAATGAATAATAGTAATATTATTTTTAAAAGGATTTCGAATAGAAAATCAAATTCAATGGATTTTGAAGATGTTATAGCACTGAAATCGCTTCGGTCGCTGTCCCGATGATGATCGCAAGATCATCGGTGTTCATTTTCGAGTTTCTAAGTGATGGATTGCCACCGACATTGTTTTGGGTTGTTTAAGGAAAACAAGTTTTGTTTTGGAAATTCCGGAGAGAATTCGTTTGGATAAAAACCAGGATTGGTTTAGGATTAAAAAGTATGATTTGGGATATTTGTGATTTCAAAATAATTTAAAATAAATACCGGGTATTTAAAAATTCTGAAATCCTTATTTAAATAATTTAGAGATCATCGAAAACAAGTTTTAAACTTATAAATTGAGAATGACTTTGAAGAAAAATATGGAGATTGAATTTTGGAATTAAAATTAAAAGTGAAAAGATTAAAATGAAATTTAACTTAGATTAAGTTGACGAAATTAAATTTTTTGAAATTTAATTGATGGTGATTTGAATGAAATAAACTAGTGAAGTAGACTAGTTAAATAGATTAAATTAGGATGTGAATGAATTGAATTGGAAAATAAAATTTAAATTGGACTGAGAAATTGAATTGAGTTAACTAAAATAAATAAAAGTAAGTTAAAACTGAATTGGAATAAATAAATTGGAATAGCTCATAAAAGTCAAAACGGATTGAATAATGTATGCTTCGGCTAAATAAGTGTATAATTTCAGGTTGAGAATAAAAATAAAATGTGAATGTGCTCGATTATGTAATGGATGGAAACATGAAAAATAAGTTGTGTGACTTATAAAAAGAGCAAATTGAAATAGAAAAACCCAAAATAAAATTGAATCAAGTAAAATAGTTGAAGTGATTTTTGAAATAAAAATCAAATATTGTTTTAAAAATTGGAAGTGAGCTAATTAGCTAAATAAATTAGTCGATTGAATATGTTAATGGAATTTAACTCGACTAAATAAAATTGGATTGTTAATTAAAAATGGATTTTTGAAATGGAACTCGAGTTATAAATAAAATTCGACATATATTGTAAGTGAACTAAATATAAGTGGAAATGTGTCGAAGGAAATGGAATTGGATTAGAATAGAAAAGAGTTGGGTTATAAATAAATCCAATTAAGGTATAAATAATTTGAATGTGGCCTTGAATATTATTATAATGAATTCGAGAATGAATTCGAATATGGGAATTAGAATTAAAGTGGATGAAGCGAGTGAACTAATCAAATAAATTTGTAGATTGAAATGGGATTTGATTGGATAGAAATCAAGTTGAATTAAAAGGGAATTTATCTGCAAATGGAAATAAACTTAAGTTATGAAGTTGGAATAATTTGAAGTAAATTAACATAAGTAAAAAAATTAATAGAAGCTTGGCTTCGAGTAAGGGTGAAAAGTCCATTAAATAAAAGCATGGAATGTTTCAAGCTTAATAAAATGGTTTCTATTGAAACGAATGCGAACATGAAATAAAATGAAAATGAATGGATTGTGAATAAATTTAAAATGGAATAGAATTAAAAATAAATTGATTTGTAATCAATTTAAAATAGTTATAAACTAAAGTGGATATTCTATTAAATAAATATTGTCGAATTTGCATAGAAAAGTTTGTCATTTAATGAACACGGACGAAAATAAATTCTATGAATTAATAGAAGTGATAAATTGATTTTTATTCAATTTTGAATGGGTGTGAGTTTGATTGGTATAAAAATAAATTGAATGCATGTAAAGTAAGTTGTAAATCACTTAAATTGAATGGAATGGAATGAAAATCGAGTGAAAGCAATTGAACAAGTATTGGAACATTGTAATTGCTTATGAAAAATTGTTTAGTATGCCTTGCTTATGAAATGCATGTGTTTAAAAACCCTTTTGAATAAGTGAAATGTAAGTGAATTTCATATTTTGGAACTTATGTGTTTAAATTGAGTAAGTACAGGTACCCGAAGGCTGTCGGGGTAGATTCAGGTTGCGAAATTGCTTATGAAGTAAAACTCGCTTGCTTAAAAATGCTTAAAATGCTAAAAGAAGGTAAGTTTCGGATTAAATACTACGAAAAATACAAAATATTGTTATATATTTGTTTTCCGACCGGGTGGGTCGATATATATATATATATATTTATCTCTCTTGTCATATTGCAAAAGGTCATCCGTACAAGGGAGACTCTGCCAAAAAAATTGGGAAATTTAGGGTGTTAGAAAAAAATTGTAATTTTTTGGAAAAATATTTGTCAACGAGAATCGGTTTTGAATTATTAATCAAAATAAAAGGGTTTGGTTTGGGATGGAAAACTAATTGTTTTGAATGGAGGTAAAGGATTTGAAAGTGATATGTCGAGTTTACACTAAGGGGGGTTTGGAAAAAGTAAATGTGTTGGAGCATTCTTCTGCCTTAGCAATTTTGGGGACGAAACTCTTTTAAAATGAGAGGAATGTATCGACCCGAATTTTTTTCCATTGATTTTGGATATTTAAATGATTTTAAAGATTTAATTTGAATTATAGATTGATTTTAGATACGTAAATTTTGGTTTTTATTTATAAAATAAATTCAGAATTTAAATATAGCTTTTTATTGAATAATTTGATTATTGAAATTTAAATAATTGATTACTGGAAAAGTTATTGTATCTTAAGTCTAAACCTCAATAAAAATAATTTAAAGACTTGTAAAATTTACATTTATAATAATTAAGATAATAAAAGTTTCAAAATTTGAATTTAAAGATGGTCTGTTTGATTTTAAAAATAGCTTGTTTTAATTGACATTTAAAAATAACCTTCCGAAGCACAATCTCGAAACTCGACAAAACCAGTTCCATTGGATCCGTAATAATGTATTATTATCGAATTTCATGTTTCGTAATATTTGGAGTTATCATTTGATCGTATGGTATTTAAACGCGTTGAGATTTATATCGAAAATTTATCATAATAATTGGGTCCAAAAGGCTATATTCTCCATACGATCGAATTAGGACTCGAAGCCTTTTCCGTTGCGTTTGGAATAGGGATATAACATTATAAACGCGTAGCGGCATGGCTCAATAGAGATTTTAGATTTTTAGTTACCCAATACGAGATATTTTGATTTATAATATATAAATTTATATATAGTCAAAAATCAATGTTGTAGGAGCCTTCTGCAAGTTGAAACCTATATGTTACCCAAAATTACACGCCATCTACCTACCTCCCTTCTTTATATCAGTCTTCCCTCCTTTGGATTCATGAAGGAACAGAAGAAAAAAAACTTCCTTAACTTGAAATCAAAATCGAACCCAACCTCTAAATAAAATTGATTTCGAGCAAAAAACCTATATAAAAAAAGTGTGACGAGCTAAATAAAAGAATGGAAAGCTTAGAGTGTTGCCGAGTAGAAATCGCGACCTTCTTTCTATGAATGAAATCAATTCGTTCGAATTGGATTGAGAGGATAAAGTATGATCACGTTATCCTAGTTTCGAGCGCGCGTAGGCGGTTGGGGAAGAGAGCGGGAGCTCGAACTCAATGGAGCGGCGACCTTGTTAAGTTGTTCATGATGGTGAGGCAAGTGTCGCGATGTGGTTGCACGAGGAGAGGCCAGAACTCGAGGGGTCGCGCACGCATGTGTTCGATGAACCTAGACGTTGCTACGTGCCTGGGAGTTAGGGATAAGCTTTGGGTGGTCGGCGGCAGGGTTTAGGGTAGGGGACGAAGGGTTAGTATCTCCACCGAGGGAAGGCACCGAGGGATCGACAATATGAATTGGGGAGGAAGCCAGTTAGGTAATTTACTTAATACACTTTTAAATTTATATTAATGATGGTAAAAAAAATTATTTGTTAACTACATGTTAATTTAAAATATTAGGATATATATGTATATTTATGTCATATCATAGATCGAATATTTACAAATTCATAAATTGTTATGTGAGGTCTAAAAAAATCGTGAAATCAAGTCAAGTTGGAGCGGAGTGCAAAGTTAAAAATCATGGTGAGAATTTCTCACTCATTTGGATTACCATATTGAAATTTAAATGTTATATTTAAATTATTGGAGGTTGATTGAATTGATAAATTTAAAATTATCTATTGGATGACTATTTATATATAGTAGTGTGTATATATATATATATATATATATATATCTTGGAGTGATTAATATTCCAACATATATATGTATACACGCACACACACACATATATATAGTATGAGACCCTATGCGCCCTGCATAATAACGGATGACCTTATATACTGCGATATCCTCCTCGAAGTCGGATTGGTATTTCATTGTTGTATTAACATCTGTGGATGAAGGGAAACAGTTTGGAGGAATCCAACTGGATTCCTTAAATATATTGTTTATTTTCATATTTGGTGATATATGATTGGTGTTGAATAATCTGTTATAGATTATTGTATTGATTGAATTATTGGATGCTATTGTAGCACTGGCATGAATTTTGATAATTTAAATACTATAATTTTTTTTGCATTTATGGAATTGAAGAGAATTTGATAATAAAATATATATATTGAAATTAGGGTTATTTTAGACATTGAATTAGAAATAAAATTATATTTGAGTTTGGTTATACTTAATATTCGTGAATTAGAAAATAGAGATTGTTAAAAGAAATTATATAAAAGAATTTATAAGTGATATTTTGGAAAAAAAAAAAAAGAGGAGTTGAAATCAATATTGAAAAAATAGATTGGAGTATTAATGCAGTTTATAAGAAACAAATTTATATAATGGATATTCATAAACAAGATTTGTCTTTATAAACAAGTAAAACCAAAGGTGTTATAGAATTGATAACGATATTTATAAATAGAATTTCTATATCCAGTGATAATTGGAATATAAATTCGTAGGGTGAATTTATGTTGGAATATGGAAACAGGGTTGAGAAAAAAAACAGTAAATTCTACTTTTGAAATGATAATGTTTAGGAAATCGACAATGACTCGATGTAACATCTTAATATTTTCAACCATTCGCATCCGCACATGTCGGACTTGAATTGCTCAAAATACCAGTTGTTAATTTATACTTGGAAGACTCAACATATACAACACATAAAATAAATCACAGAATCACAGACACAGAGTAATATGACAATAAGCATCGGAAACAAAAGAACAGTAGTTCATGAAGCTACTATATATATAACAGAGTTAAATAAGATACAACAGAAGTCTCAAATACAATAGTCAAAATACAAGATCAGAATACATCACTGGAATCAACTGAATAACTACAAGCTGAAAAGATGTAGATGGATCTCCAAATGAAGTTCCAACTCCAAAGGTGAGTTTCAAAAGTTGTATCACTCAGTCTGACCCGAGCGTAAAGCAAAACACAAAACACTCGAGTTAGGATTAACATTCTTATATCAATAAATCCAACTCAAGTGAAATATCAACTGAAATACAAGTAACTCAAAGGATGTTTGGGATAACCATCCTCTAAGGATCCGTTAAACTATCTACTATGAATTGTGCTAACAGTATATCTGCAGGACTCATATACAGGGGGAGATTTATACAGGGGGAGATTCATAACTATGTTGTCATCAATCAAAAAGGGGGAGAATGTTGAGTCAATTTTTTTTATAGAGTTTTGGTTTCTGACAAAGGGATAAATCGTGATCGTCAAAAAGAAGTTATTTTGGACACAAAGAGCTCCATTTGTTAGAGGTTGATTATTTGGTATGTTAGTAATATTATTTATGTTAAAATCTATCCTCAAATAATCGTATAACTTCAATTTTCTTATATATGTATATATATGAATGAATGCACATTAGCTGTGTAAACTGGACTAAACCGGTCGACCGGTTAAAATATGGCGGTCGACCGTTTATGCCCAGAATGCACAGATAACGTGCACAAGTGACCATAACGTATATATATTCAATTCCTGTCTACTGGTCCTTTTTGACCTGTCGACCGTTTTCAAACAGAAAGCAACCCTTCGTATAGACACTTCCTTTTCTTCAATGGTTGCTTCTCTTTCTCTCCACTAATGATCATGACCTTTGTTTGTATCTTTTCACAAATGGTTACAACTGTTTATTTCTTATATTTTTAACTTTAATCCCTTTTGATTTTTGAATTATTTTGACAAAAGATTTAAATAATCGAAAGTGTCACTTTTGTTTTTTATGAAAAATGTCCATGTGTAACGGGAGAAGTCATCAACAATTACAAGCACATATTGACTGTGATTTATTGACTGAACCCTAGTAGGTCCAAATAAATCAATATGTAGTAACTCAAGTGGTTGTAATGTTGATATGACTTTCTTGGATTTAAAAGACGATTTGGTCAATTTTCCTAGTTGACATGCATCACAAATGTTGTTAACCTTAAAACTCATTTTGGGTAGTCCACTAACTAGATTGTTTTTGGCTAGCTTGTCAATAGTTCTGAAGTTTATATGATAGAAGCGTTTGTGCCATATCCATGGATCATTATCATTAGCCATAAGACACATATCTGAATTATGATTAACATTCATATTCAGAATATATATATATTTCTGTCTCTATAACCTTCGAAAACTAAATTATGGTCTTTATCTAAAATACTACACTTATTATTCGAAAAGGAAATTGTAAAACCCTTGTCACATAACTGACTAATACTAAGTAAATTGTGTTTTAAATTTCTAACTAGCATGACATTAGTAATAAGAGGTAAGTTAGATGTACCGCAATTGCTCACATCGCCTTTGCCGATGATATAGCCTTTTGAATTATCTCCAAAAGTGACGGAGCCACCATCTGAGTATGTAATATTTGTTAATAAGCTCTTGTCTCCAGTCATGTGCTTCGAGCAACCACTGTCCAATATCCACTTTCCTCTTTTCTTAAGTGGGACCTGCAAAAAATAAAATTAGGTCCATGGTACCCACTTTTTATGGGGTCCTCAGAGTTAGGTCTTAGGAGTCCAAACCCATACGGGTCTGGTATCCCCTTTATATACATAATTAATATTAAGATGCACAGTATTCATGAAATTCTGAATATATTTGTTCCTAATCAAATTGTTATTTGTTTTATGAACCCATATTTTGATAGTCTTGATATTTTTCTTTTGAAATTTCACAACTGGTTTTGGTTTGGAATATAATAAACTAAGATTTTTCTTAGCTTCAGCTTTTTGTACTTTCTTCTTCCTTTTATTACCAAGATGTTTCTTGGTTTCTTGTTTCTTATATCCCAAACCTTGTTTATCCGAAATAGATTGTGAACTTTCAATGATTTTTGTCAAATTTTCTCGACCTTTGTTAAAGTTAGAAACATTTTGAATAATGTTATCTAACTTAGTTTGTAAACTAGCCTTTTCTAGGTCCAGAGTTTTGACTTTTGCCTTAAGCTCATGATTTTTAGTAGTGAGAGCATCATTTTTCTCTTTTTGAGTTTCAATTTCTTGACTCAAAAGAGATAATTGAGAATCAATATTAGATGATGATTCTTGAAAATTTTCAAGTTCTTCTTCTAATATTTTCTTCTCGTCTTTTAACATATCTCGTTCAAATTCTGCTCTACTCAATTCTGCTTTGGCTTCTTTTAGCTTTCGTTTCATGTCTTTATATTTGACTATCAATTCAGCATTAATATCAAGTACTTCATCAAATGTAGGAATTTGTATCTCATCTTCTGTTGCCATGAAACGGACATTTGCTTGTTCATCTTCCGTATCACTCTCACTTTCTGATGAGTCTGTATCATCCTATGTTACCGAGAATGCTCATTTCTTTGATTTGTCCTTCTTATATCTTAATTTGTCATTTTCTGACTTCTTCTTTTGCTCTAGACAATCCTTGTGCATGTGCCCCTTTTTGTGATAGTTGAAGCATTCTATAGAGGATGATATTGGTTTATTTGATCCAGATTTCTTTCTGTTATAACGACTGGCTTTTCGCTGTTTTAGGAATTTTTGAAACCTTTTGCTATGAATGCCAGATCTTCGTCTTCTGATTCATTTTCGTCTTTTTCAGCATGGAATACCACGTTTTTCTTTTCTTCTTTTTGTTCCTTTCTAGTCTGCAAGTTAGCTTCGTAGGACATTAGATTTCCTATCAATTCATCTGGCTTCATGACGGAAAGGTCATTAGCTTCTTCAATTGCTAATATTTTTCCTTCCCATTCACTAGTCAGAGAATGTAGGACTGTTGAGACAACATCAAAATCAGAATACTTTTGTCCTAAGCCAATAAGTGCATGGTGGATAGTTTGAAACTGTGAATACATATCATTGATTGTCTCATTTTGTTTCATTTTGAAATTTTGAAATTGACTTTTCAGCATGACTATTTTGGCTTGTTTAACCTTGTTAGTACCTTCGTGAGTGGTTTTCAGCGTTTGCCAAATTTGATATGCAGTAGTGCAGATACTAACACGGTTATATTCATTTTGGTCTAATGCACAAAACAAAATATTTATTGCCCTTGCATTTACAGCTGTTGCCGTTTTCTCAACCGCAGTCCATTCTGAATAATCAGTTGTTGGATTCACTATTTCTTTTTGAGTAGCATTCCATGCATCATAATTATTTGATTGCATATAGAATGACATACGTGTTGCCCAATAACTATAGTTAAGACCATTGAAAAAGGAGGTCTTTATGTCGATTGACCTTCCATGTAAGTGGTGTTTTGAGTGCTAGTACTTGCGTTATTTGCCATATTACTAGAATATATCAAATAACTGTGTTACGGTTATATGATGGTTGTGCTCTGATACCAAATGTAAAATGCAGTGTACGTGCTAATATAGTACAAACGGATCGTGTAATATGGAATATAATATAAATGCGGAAATAGATGATAATAGCAAAGTAAATAAAAATAGAAAAATCACACCAGAGATTTTTATACTGGTTCGGAGCACCGTCCTACGTCCAGTCCCAGACTTCTATCTGGTTTTCTTTTCACTACCAACTACCTCGCTTCACCCGGAGGAACAGGTTTACAACACCCAATCAGACGAACGGGATTTCACGCCTCTAATATACCGAGGACTTCAATACTTGCCTCTTACAACACCGAGGACTTCAACACTTGCCTCGTACAACACGGAGGACTTCAACGAAGATGAATATAATTGTTTGTCGACGGTATGTGTTCTTTCTAACACGGTTTTGTCACTTGTAGTACAAACTTCCTATAATCTTATCCTCAAATAGAATATTTGTATATATGAATATTTGGAAGTGGATATCGTGTTGAATCTAAAGAATGTTAAATAAATTTCAGGATTCAAAACGATACATGATAGAATATGAGCAATTTGAACGCTTGAGAGTACAAGATAGAGATCAATAGAATAGAGTTTAGAAGAATAGAAAATTGTTGTTTGGTATAATGATTTCATGATGATTATATAAGAAATAAACAGTTGTAACCATTTGTGAAAAGATACAAACAAAGGTCATGATTATTAGTGGAGAGAAAGAGAAGCAACCATTGAAGAAAAGGAAGTGTCTATACGAAGGGTTGCTTTCTGTTTGAAAACGGTCGACAGGTCAAAAAGGACCAGTAGACAAGAATTTGAATATATATACGTTATGGTCACTTGTGCACGTTATCTGTGCATTCTGGGCATAAACGGTCGACCGCCATATTTTAACCGGTCGACCGGTTTAGTCCAGTTTGCACAGCTAATGTGCATTCATTCAAATATATACATATATAAGAAAATTGAAGTTATACGATTATCTGAGGATAGATTTTAACATAAATAATATTACTAACATACCAAATAATCAACCTCTAACAAATGGAGCTCTTTGTGTCCAAAATAACTTCTTTTTGTCGATCACGATTTATCCCTTTGTCAGAAACCAAAACTCTATAAAAAAATTGACTCAACATTCTCCCCCTTTTTGATTGATGACAACATAGTTATGAATCTCCCCCTGTACAAATCTCCCCCTGTATATGAGTCCTGCATATATACTGTTAGTACAATTTTCTTCCCCTTTGTCATCGACAAAAAGGAGTTGTTAAATGGAGGATTGAAAAGAGATTATAAGCAACATAAAACTATTACCAAAGATCAAGAGTAACAATCACACAAAATTATAATACACATAAGTCTAGTATGAATGACACTATTTAGTACAAGTGCCAGATAATATCTTTAAAGCAAAAGCTAAAGTCAAGAGTACGCATAAAAGAGATAGACTTAAAAAGGACTTATTCTGACTCCGTCTCACCCTCTTCTTCTTCTTCTTCAACAAGCTGAGATTTCCCGTGTCGACGTTCATGACTAGTTCCCGAGCTTGTACCCTCCTCCGAAGATGTCCAAGCAAAAGTAGGAGGAGCTGGGCGCTTGCCAGGGTCTGAAGCTTGCATTGAAGAAGATGATGCACCACAAGATATTGCTTCCCATATAGAAACGAAGAACGACTTAAGTTTGTTAAAGCGTTTATCCATTTTTGTATCCATGCGCTTAAGTCGTGCTTCGAGAAGGAATTGATTTCGAGCAATAGTTTCAAGTGATTCTTTTGTTGAGGAAGATGATCGTAAGAGTTTAACTTCCTCAGGTTTAGGACGAGATGGACGTGATGAAGCTTCTTTATGTCCTTATTCTTTCCATTGTCCAAAGGCATAATATTAAAGTATGGAGCGGGAAGCCTCATTCTTGTAATCGTAGCTTTGTTGATGACTTTTGGTTTGGAAATTGAAGACTTGGGAGGTTCAATGCCACAATCAAGCAAGAGACGCATAATATACTCGTTATAGAATAAGTGTGGTCTAGAGCTATCATTCACTTTCAAGATCTCATCAAAGATCATACAATCCAATTTATACGAATATCTCCATAGATTGAGTATAATGCCTTGAAATTTTCTTTATAGACGGCATCAAAATTTCCTATTCTTGGTAAAAGAGAGTGCATAAGAGTATAGTGAAGGATTCTTGCAGAAGGCCATAGACCCATAGACTTAGTGCTATCCTTGTCATCTTCAATAAATTGATGACTGATTTGATTACGGACATGAACATTGCAAAAATTACTTGAAAATTTTTCACCGATAAAAGAAGAACCAAGAACGGTTGCCATCCTATCACATGAGATAAACACTTCTTTGCCACAAACAACGAACCAAAAACAATAATTAGGATTCTCTGGCTTGTTTTTCTCTAAATTTAGGTTAGCATAGAATAACTTGATCATTAAATGGTTAATTTCTACATTGTTGTGATCAAAGTCAATTAGGTTTTCAATATCAGCTTCCTTTGCTAAACCAAGAATACGATAACTAGAGAAATCTGAAAAATTAACAAAAGAACCTGGATGGATTGTAAAATCCTTCATCTCATTCCATCTTTTGACTGCAATTGGATCTACAAGCCACTTTCTGATAGAGAGATCAATTGGTTGTGTTTCGGAGGTAGAAGCTTGTTTTAATTTCTTTTGTGGAGGAGCCATTTTTTGGAGAGATTGGTAGAGTATTTTAGTTTTAGGGTTATGAGAGGTTGTTGGAAAAAAATAAATGAAGAGAGGGAGCGAAGAAATAACCGTATGTACCTTTTAAAAAACCAAACAGCACGAAACCGGTCGACTGCCTTGAAATCAACGGTCGACCATTTTCTTACAGAAGCTAAAACGGTCGACTGGTTGATTTTGGCCGGTCGACTGGTTTGCCTGTGAGGTGTTTTTTCTTTTTTTTGCCTATATTTCTGAGTGTACATGGTCCATATAATATTTAGTTTATTTAAAACATGATATATATATATATATATATATATATATATGAGAATACAATCATAATATTGAAACAGATTTAATGAGAGGTAGAGGAATTATGATCGGAAGTCTTTTCTTTGACATTGGTAATGCGTGGTTTCCATGGCGACCACTTTTCTTTCGCTCCTTCATTCTGAGCATAGTTTTTATCCCATGAATTTGGGCTTCTAGAGGATGAAGGTGCATGAGGCATTGGCTCGTATACGCCATGTTTGTTTGAACCACAAAAGAATGATGCCATTCTTTCTAGAAGAGATAGACGTTCCGAAGTCTGTTGTTGCTCATAATGCAGCTGTCTTTGAAGATCGATTTGATGTTTTTGATAATGATGAATCTCATTGATCTTATCTCTGGTATGGGGTGAACAAAACAACACTTTCTTTGCTCGTTTCGAAGTAGGCATATTTCCAGGAGAATGAATGCAATGATGATGACACTTTGAATTGTGTTTTGGAGTTTCAGGAGAGTAATATTCTTCTGGCTCAGAACTTGTGACCGAAATATGGGATTTTTGAGCACACTCATCACAAATATGTGCCATAATGAACAATATATATAAACTTTTAGGTTCAGATAGGAGGTGATAAAAACAATATTTTTGTCAAGCTTATATATATAAAAAATCCTATAAGCTTGTGGATGAGAATTGACAGGCAAACTAGGCCGTAGAAAAATTAAAAGCTCATATTCAATTTCCAAATATAGCAATAGAAAAAAATAATCCGAAAAGAACTTAAGAATATAACATTATTACTTATCAAGTTCTTTTTTAGAAATTAAACCAAGTTCTCTACGAAATTTAATGAAACTACACTCAAGTAGAGGCTTAGTAAAAATGTCTGCTAATTGACTTTCAGTTTGGACATATTCGAGACATATTTTTCCTTTTTCGATATTGTCTCTAAGGAAATGATGACGGATATCAATGTGTTTGGTTCTGGAGTGATTTACTGGATTCTTAGAAAGATTTATAGCACTTGTGTTATCTCAGTATATAGTGGAATTTGATAAATGAATATCAAAATCTTGAAGCGTTTGCTGCATGTATATTACTTGAGTACAAGCGAGAGCTGCTGATATATATTCAGCTTTACATGTTGATAGTGAAACACAATTTTGTTTCTTACTAAACCAAGAAACAAGTGATTTTCCAATAAAATGGCACGTACCACTTGTACTCTTTCTATCCGTTCGAGAGCCTCCAAAATCAGCATCACTATATGATACTAATTCAAATGGACATTCTTTTGGATAAAAAAGACCGAAATCTTTGGTATTATTAAGATAACGAATTATTTGTTTTACTGCTCGTAGATGTGATTCCTTCGGATCTGCTTGAAAGCGTGCACATAGACAAACACTCATCATTATATCTAGACGACTTGCTGTAAGATAAAGAAGAGAACCAATCATGCTTCGATAAAGTTTCTGGTCAACATTCTTACCTTTTTCATCTTTTTCAAGATGTGTAGATGTACTCATGGGAGTAGGTTTACCAGATGTGTTATTTAACCGGAAGCGATTGATAAGATTTCCGCAGTATTTTTCTTGATTAATAAAGATACCATTCGGAAGCTGTTTGATTTGAAGTCCAAGAAAATATGACAGTTCTCCCATATGAGACATTTCGAACTCTTTGGTCATAATACTTGCAAATTCCTTGCAGAGTTTATCGTTTGTTGAACCAAAGATGATATCGTCTACATATATCTGGATAACTAGAATATCCTTTTGAGAATGTTTGATAAACAAAGTTTGATCGACTTTCCCTATTTGAAATCCTGAGTTAATAAAATAGCTACGTAGTCGTTCATACCAAGCACGAGGTGCTTGTTTTAAACCATACAGAGCTTTCTTAAGTTTGAACACATGGTCAGGATATTTTTCATGTACGAACAAAGGAGGTTGTTCGACATAGACATTCTCTTTGATAAATCCATTGAGAAAAGAACTTTTGACATCCATCTGATAAAGTATGAAATCATGGTGACAAGCAAAAGATAATAGGATTCTAATAGCTTCTAGTCGAGCAACAGGTGCAAAAGTTTCCTCATAATCGATACCTTCTTCCTGATTATATCCTTGTGCTACTAATCTTGCTTTATTTCTGGTGATATTTCCTTGTTCGTCGGCCTTATTTTTATAAACCCATTCAGTACCAATAACTGACTGATCAGTTGGTCTTGGAACAAGTTCCCAAACGTTATTGCGCTCGAACTGATTTAGTTCTTCCTGCATGGCAATGATCCAGTAATCGTCTGTAGCAGCTTCTTTTGGATTCTTAGGTTCGATATTTGAGTGAAAAGCGACATGACCCATTTGGTTGAGTTGACTCCTTGTTCTGACATGTGATGTTACTTCACCGATTATATTTTGGGCCGGATGGTCTCTTAATATTCTTGGTGGTGATTGTAACTCACATATTTGAGGAATATTCTCAATAATTATTTCCGAGTCAGAATCAATATTTGTGATGATTGGATTGTCAGTGACTATTGATTCGTCGTCATCTGATATAGTGTGAGGATGCTGATAGAATTCATCAAAAGAGACATGAAGTGATTCTTCAATAGTTTTGGTTCGTTTATTAAATATACAATAGGCCTTGCTTCGTTCCGAATAACCGACAAATATTCCTTCATCGGCTTTTGGATCGAATTTGCCAAGCTGGTCTTTCGTATTTAAAATAAAACACTTGGAACCAAAAACTTTGAAGTATGAGATTTTAGGCTTTCTTTTGTTAAATAATTCATAAGGAGTATTCTTGGTAAGAGATCTTATGGACACACGATTTAAAACATAACAAGCAGTTGCGACGGCTTCTGCCCAGAAATGTTTTGGTAAGGTGGTTCCATTCAATAATGTTCTTGCACATTCTTGTAACGTTCGGTTCTTCCGTTCTACAACTCCGTTTTGTTGTGGAGTCCTGGGAAACGAAAAAATATGATATATACCTTTCTTTGTACAAAAATGTTCAAATTCATTATTTTCAAACTCTCCGCTATGATCACTTCTTATATTTTTAACTTTAATCCCTTTGTCAGAAGCCAAAACTCTATAAATTTTTTGACTCAACACTATGTAGTAATATACGCTATTATAATAATTTCTAAAGTAAAATAAACTATTAAAATAGCGTTAAGGCGTTACCCATATCCCCCTTAACACATTTTATAGTGCCAATAGTCTATATAGTACCGTAATACCTCCAGATCGGGAGGCTACCAAAGGATACTCTATAGGTACGACACAAAACAACTCGTAGTGGTCTCACTAGGGTAGGTGACACGGCACAACTAGGCAACGCCAGGGTAGATATACCAATTACACTTCTGGGCTGGTGGTAACGCATAGTAGCCACTACCGCCCACCTCGAAACACACTTCCAAATCAAAATAAAAACCAAGTGTGGCCACCAAATCAATCACAAAGTCAGAATATAGTATCAAAGGAGTGTGTCCGATCGGAGGAGCTACCTCACTTCGCCCGTCAATTGCTCCTGTTTAGCCACCTTATGCCAACTCACGGGAGTCGGGTCCATGTATATACCTCATATACGATCGTCGCCACCATCCTACTTCATTCTGGAATCTCTACCGCGTAAATGGTTGTTAAAGTGGTTTTCGGTATTGGCAGAGAGTATGACAGTATCCGATCCCGATCTCTTTAACAACCAACCGTTATTATAACACCGTGGTCATTTCAAAATAGTTTATACTTCAAAACCAAAATATCATTGCCATTTCAAAACCAAATATGATACCATTTCTATTTCAAATATATCCATTTCCAAGATCATAGCACTTTCAAAGTTATAACACTTTCGAAACCAAACACTTGAAATTATAACACTTTCAAAACATAATACTATAAAATTCATAACTTTGAAAACATAACTTCCACACTTAAACAGTTTAGATATTACAATAGAATATATAATAAAATAGTTTATAAAGTAAAATAGTTTATAAAGTAAAATAGTTTATATAAAAGAGCTATAAGTTAAAATAGTTTATATTAAAATAGTTAGTATATTAAAATAGTTTATATTAAAAATAGTATATATTAAAAATGATTTATATTAAAATAGTTTATATTAAAATAATTTATAAAGTAAAATATAAAATTGTTTTAAATAAAATTTAAAAATACTTTATATAATAAAATAGTTTCTCAATTTTCACAAATCAATTGCAATTCAACTCGAATTCCGAAAATTCAAATTTAATAAAATCTCAAATCATCAATTTCAATTTATTTCAGTTTCTCAATAAACCATTTCAAATTACATCGATTTCAAATATAGATTTTTAACCACAAAATAAACCATTTCAATATTTTCTAAGCTTTAAATATTCAAACATTTCAAAACTAAATTTGATATTCCCATACATATATATATATATATATATATATATATCAAATTCACTTTACTATTATTTATTTAAAAATATTTACTTAATCATTTAAATAACATCTAAATAAAACTTCAAATTTCAAATTTAAATAAAACTAAATATACCATTTCAATTTATATAAATTTGAAATATTCACTTAAATCACTTTTAATCAAAAAAATCAAGTTATAAAATCATATCTTTAAAATCTCAAATTTAATAAATTTAAAATCAAACTTATTTGAGTACAATTCTTAAATAATTCAATTCCAAAAACCTTGGAAATCATTTCAATATATATACACACACACACACACATATTGACCAACGGTGTATGTATATAATTTTCTATCTATGGTCAAGTGGTACAGATATTTATCATTTCAATCTGCAATTTAAATATATACAGGTATATTTCATTTCGACCTGCAATCCCAAATTCAATTCAAATAAAAATCGCTTGGGTTTATCATTTCAACCCATAACGATTTTCTCCTATTCTACAGATCGTCCGGTTATTTATCATTTCAACCCATAGGGAATTCTGTACTAACAGGGAACTTGCAGAGTGATAACAGATATGATAATAGTATAACAGGCATATATCATAAATAAAAGATAACGGCGTCAGCTGTCACAGGTGAACAGATACAGATAATAACATATATATATAGCAATGTAAATAACCAATAGCAGCATATTTCAATTATCGTTTCAATTGAAATCAAATTTAATGAGTATAAGAACGTTAATTGTGAGTGATTTCTCACCTTTCGAGGCCAGAGATGAACGAGAATGAGATGAGTTAAGAATCCGAGCATGAATCCCAAAACAAAGCTAGATTGGCACGAATTGGACGAACAAGGCTGATAATCAAGAATTGATGAATTGAATTAGAATTAGTTTGGTATATACAGAAGTATTTGTTATTTTATTAAAATCAATAATTAATTTAAAAACAAATATTAAATGACATTTATATTTATACCCAACCAAACTCAAATATATATAAAACCTTAATATATTATATCTTAAGATCCATCCTTATTATAAAACCAATATTAAACATATATATAGAAAAAAAATCAAAAATCTATATGTATATATATAAAGTAGCCTTTGTTGACTATAATTATATATCTTTAAACACTAATCAGGAAATTTGGAAATCTAAGTATAACATACTATACAACTTTATATATATATATAATACTTTGTCTATAATATAATATACCTTGTAGTGCCAGTTTCATTATACTATATATATATATATATATATATATATATATATATAATAAAGGCCGAACACTACACTCAAATTGAACAAATATATATACTTATATACATCTCTATATTATGTATAATAAACTAAAATCCCTAATTATGTATATATATACTTCAAGCGATAGTAGTACAGCTACTACATAAACATACATAGAATACTTATTTTATGTACTTATCACATTATATATTTATAACATAGAACTACATGGTACACTTGCTGTTATACACATAAATTTAAAACATACAATATACAGGCTCGCATACTATAATATATATATTTTACAATATATGCAATATAGTTCTTCGCTGCTATATAAAAACAATCAGTAGTTACGTATATATGATATCAATAAACCCATACTCTTAAAAATCATTTTTTTTATAATAAATATATATGTAAAAACAAGCCAGTAAGCAATATTTCGAAACCCTAGGCGAACTGGAGGAAGATGATGGAGGTGGTTTAAAGACGGTTAAACATAAGGGGAAAATGACTTTTGCTGAGATCCTAAAACAGACAAGTCAAGAATTCCAAAGGCAGAGTAAAAACCCTAAATCATGGGTGGAGGTGGTTGATAATTATTTTGAACTACAACATAAAATTGACTATTTTGAATCGATCGAAGACGGGATTGAACCTTATGAATTGATTGACAAACATGATTATGAGGAATTTAACCAGATGTGGAAGAATTCATTATACACATACATGGCAGGTAAACGACCTTATCTCGTTCACTTTAATGCTTATATTAGGAGGCTATGGAAACCTACAGGCTCCTGGGATGTTTTTACTAGAGAAAATGGGTTTTATCTCATTAAATTTGAAAAAGAAGAGGATTGTGAGCGAATCCTAAAGGGAGGTCCATGGTTCATGAATAGAAAACTGATCATCATTAAAAAATGGGAAGAAAAATTTAATTTCGAAAAGGAAATGCTAACTACGTGTCCACTTTGGATTAAATTCAACAACCTTAATTTAGCATTGTGGAATATGAGATGCATTGGGAAGCTGGCAAGTATAATTGGCAAACCTCTTGAGATAGATGAATATAATAGGAAGGTTAAAGAATCAAATATGCAAGAGTGTTGGTGGAAATTAAAGAAGATTCTGTACTACCACATAATGTTAAGACAATTGATAAGATAAGTAATGTTTATTTGCAAGAAGTTGAATATGAGTTCATACCTTTGAGATGTGCTGAATGCAAATGCTTTGGCCACGCAGTCACTCAAGAGTGTAGTGAGCGTAACAAACCCAAACAAGTTTGGATAAAAAACCAAAAGTACTACATATACTATCCACATAGATAATATGGATGTTGAATCCACTGAGCTAACTACTACTAGCAATTCTGGACTAACACTACAAAAAGATATTGCAACAACAAAAAGTTATACGCAAAATGCTATAACAAAGGATCCAGTCCCAAATCCTGAAGAAAGTGCTATCAAGGACTATATAGAAGTGATAGAAGAAGATCATCAATCTCCTAAGTTACATGTGTATCATTCGGGTCTAGAGGATCATAGGCAGCAACCACAGAAGCATTGTATGGAGGAATCAAGTGATGATGAGGATGTGGATTTTCCTAAAACAGTAAACAAAATACAGAAATTAGATATTCATCTGGAATCATCAAAGGAAGAAGAGACAGAAGAAAACTTGCTAAAATATACTAAAACTAATGATAGTTATGAGGAAATGTTTTCTGCTAAGGGAAAAAAGTAGCTGAAAAAAAGCTAAGGTAGTATCAGCTCTGGTTAATAGGAGTAGAGCTACTAAATCACAATGACTGTTCTATATTGTAATGTAAGAGGTCTAAATGGCGATGTTAGAAAATTAGACCTCTATAATCTTTGTAATAGATATAAACCTACAATTCTAGCTATATCAGGAAATAAACTCGTAAAAGATGGCATGGAAGAACTAAAAATTCAAATGGGAGTGAATTGGAATGTCATACATAATAGCTCGAATAATATCAAAGGCAAAATCATGGTATTATGGGATACTAATGTTTGGACATGCAATTTGATGAATATAGATGAACAATAAACAACCATTAATATGAAAAATCTAGAAGGAATGGCTATTGCTACAAAAAAAATTATGCAAATAATTTGGCTTCATAAAGGAAAAGTTTATGGAAAAAGCTAATCGAAAATTCAAAAGTCATAGCAAAACCTTGGCTAGTGTTTGATGATTTTAATGCAGTACTGTAAATTCATGAAAAACAAGGCGGTCTTACCCTTAAGGTTTGCCAGGTAACTAAATTCAATAACTGTGTATTAGCAGCAGGGCTTATAGAAGTGCTCCACATGGGCCTGAAATACACATGGAAAAGTGGTGAGGCAAAAAGAATCCAATCAAGACTTGGCAGAGCGTTAGGCAATGCAGAATTATTGAACAAGATACCAAATATAAAGATTACAGTACTACCAAGCTCCACTAGCGATCATTGCCCTCTTTACATCCAATTTAACAATGGAAAACAGTCACAAAAAGGCAAACCATTCAAATATGCAAATCACTGGCATCTAATTGAGGGATACAAAGAAATAGTCAATTTTAATAAACTCCAAATTCCAGAAGGAGAATCATGAAACAAATGAAAAATAGTCTGAAGGAATGGAATAAAATAAGGCCCAAATAGCATGATGTTATAAAAGACTTACAGGAAAAGTTGGAGAAATTTCAATATCAATTAGAAGAAGAACCTCATAATGAAGAGCTGAATGCATAATATTTTACCAATCAATAGCAACTAAAGCATCTACTGGGTGTTCAAGCCATGGAGATAAAGCAAAAAGCAAAAGAGAAATGGCTGACTAAAGGGGATGCGTGCAATAAATTTTTTTATGCCAAAATGTCCCAGAGGAAAAATCAAAATAATTTACTTAATTGTTTAAATAAACAGGGGGAGATTGCTGAAAACTTGCAAGATATGGAAACTAAAGCCATAGAGTACTTTACAGACACATGTGATGGAGATTATGTACAACAAATACCTCAAATTAACCATAGTAAAAAAATATCCAGAGAAGGTGCCCAAATGCTGACAACTGATATTACAGAAAGGGAGTTGAAAAGTGCCACTTTCTTTATCCATGACGAGTCCAGTCCTGGCCCCGACGGTATGAGTGCACTCTTCTTCAAAGTGCACTGGGAAAACCTGAAAGAAAGTATGCTCAAAGGCTATCAGGAGGCTTTAAACACAGATGAATTTATTCAGGAAATAAATCATACATTCATTACATTGATTCTCAAAGTTAAAAAGCCAAAAAGAATTGAAGTATATAGACCTATTGCTTGTTGTGATGTTACCTATAAAATACTTAGCAAGATCATTTACATGAGACTCAACCAAATCTTACCACAAATTATATCACAAAGTCAAATTTCTTTTATTAAGGGAAGAGTCATATCTGAAAATTCACTAATGGAACATGAACTAATAAGGGAATTTAATAAAAAAGGGGCAGATAGGGTGTGTTTGAAAATGATCTTCACAAGGCATATGATAAAGCGAGTAGACAATTCATTCTACATATGTCGCATGAAATGGGAGTTCCAGCTAAGCTACTTAAACTCATAACACATTGCATATGCACTCCTACATTTTCAGTGATCATAAATGGAGTTCCTAAAGGATATATAAAAACTAATAGAGGGATTAGGCAAGGAGATCCACTACCCCCCTATCTTTTTGATGTAGCCATGGAACGGTTTTCTCTTCAAATGGAATTAGCCAGCTACCAATCATTAATTAAACCCATATATAAGATTAACCCAGAAGTCAACCATCTCATTTATGCAGATGACTTATTGGTTGTGTTCAAATCTAATACCATGGGGATAAACACAATAAAGGACATATTTAAACAATTAGAATCTTTAGCAGGTCTCAAAGTCAATGAATTTAAAACCAAGTACTATATGAACAAGTACTGTAAAAATAAAACAGATATATTAGCACAACTTTGTGTTGGAGAAGGTGAACTTCCAGTAAAATATTTACGAGTACCATTGTCGAATAATAAGGTTATAGATGCTGAATGTGGTAAGCTGATAGATAATATCAGTGAAAAGTTGCAAGGTTGGAGGTCAAAAATTATTGTCTTTTGTAGGGAGAGTGGAATTGGTACATATAGTTATCACTTCAAAGGTCAGGTTCTGGTTGCAAACTTTCCAAATACCAGACTGTTCATTTCCTAAAATAAATGCCATTTGTGCAAATTTCATATGGAAAGGAGGTATCCATAAAGTGAACTATAATGAACTACGTAGACCTATAAGTGAAGGATGGTCGGTCTTAAAAATCTATTTGAGCTTAAAAAGATTTATGGAGTCAAACTAGCTTGGAAAATTCTTAACTCTGAGAATCTATGGGCCAAATGGATTAGGGCTAAGTACATAAAAGAAAATTTCTGGACTATAAAAGCAGATAATAATGCTTTAGTCATATGAAAAAAAATTCTCAAATAAAGGGAGATATTAAAAGAGTCTGTTGAAAGACAAATAGCAAATGGTCAAGACACTGACCTATGGAAGGACCCATGAATTAATAACAAAAGCCTCCTAGATAGAATGGGATGGGAAATCTTTTCGGCTAATAACACACCAAAAATTCAAGTTGCTAGCATAATTCACAATAAAAGATGGGAACCAGAAAAACAATTGATAACCAGAAGTCTGAAGCTAGAAATTGAGGGAATCCCAATATTCACAAATAGAGAAAAGGATCTATGGGCCTGGAAAAATAATAATAAAGGGAAATTCAAAATGAGGGAAGTCTGGAAAAACAATCGACGACATTATGAAACTTTCCATTGGCATAAGGTTATTTGGAGTAAATCAAACTGCCCCAAAATGACTCACACTACATATAAGGCAATCAAGGGCAGATTAAGCACTAAAGATAGACTAAAAAGTTAGGGAGTAATTGATGAAGACACATGCAATTTATGCAGAAAGGAAATTGAAACACACCGACATCTATTTTTCAAATGAAAATATAGTAAATGTGTCTGCGCTATGAAGAAACTTAAAAACATGCAAACAGAAGCAGGTTTGAGTTTAGAAGATGAGATTAAATACCTGAGTGATTGGATAGACCTAACGAACCTTATGAAGGTGGTCATGGAAAGTGCTTTGACGACAACTATCTGGCATATCTGGAGAGAACGGAACGTACGGTCTTTCACCGTAAACAAAGAAAAAATCGAGTTAGAGCTATCAGAAAACATTGCTAGAGAAGTTAAGATCAATATTAGAAGAATCAGGAGACTTACCAACTTAGAGGCAAGAGAAAAACAGCTATTGGTGAACTGGAGGTGGAAGGTTGCGAGGCCATAAAATCAAGCAAACACCGAGGAGCCGCCATAAAGATTGAAGTTGAAGAACCCTAAATCAAATTAGGAAAGTATGTGTTAAAGTCTTGTTAGTGTCGAATTATCGGCTGAGGTGTCATGGATATATTGCTGTATATTGCAGTTGTAAATGCTTTTGAGCCACGTAGCCCAACATAATTCCATTAACCTATTTTCAAAAAAAGGCCAATAAGCAATATTTCAAAACATATGTATACATGACAAACTGTAAAAAACACAAATAAACAATAGAATCAAACAGCCTATAATTTACATACTTTATGACGACCCAGAATTTTGAACATTTGAAATTGAAATATTTAATTGATTTTAAATATTTGAAAGTTGATTTAACTTGAATTTCAAATATGACTATGAATTAACAATTTAATTATCAAATTTAATTATAGAAGATTTGGGTAAAATTTGAATTTTGATTTTTAAGTTGATTAAAAGTATTTTTAAGGGTTAGAAAATTTATATTTACAATACTGAAGATAATGGAATTGAATTTGGAACTGATTTGTTCAGTTTTGAAATTATATCGTTTAACTCGATATTTAAAAATAGCCTTCCAGGGCACAGCCTCGGATTTCGACGAAACTAGTTCCATTGGATCCGTAATATTATTTTATTATCATATTTCAATTTTCATAGTGTTTCGAGTGATTTTTTGGCCGAACGATAAGCAAATGCACTAAAATTTAAATCAAAAATTCGATATTTTAAATTGTCCAAAAGCTATCTTCTCCATATGATCGAATTTGGACTCGAAACCTTTTCCATTGCATTTGGAATAGGGGTTTAACATTATAAACGCCTAGCGGCACGCCTCGATAGGAGTTTGAAATTTTGAATTGCATTTATCGAGACAATTTAAATTTTAATTTAAATTAAAAATTTATATTCACGTATAATGGGCTGATTAGACACGTTTTTCCCCCAGAACACGTGTCCCCTTTTACATCTTTCTTTTTGAAACGTGTTGGTTATATTTTTTCCTGATACCAAGTGTAAAGCAAAGAGAATTAAAAAAAGGGATTCGTTTAAAATAAAAAATATAACAAAACGAAGACCCTTTCTCTCATTCATCTGCAGTTCGAAAATTAATGCCACCACTCAAATAAAAATCGTTAAAACCCTCTCCATTCCCTCCCTCTTCTGTAGATCTAAATCAAACCATAGGCCGAACTCCCCTCTTCATTTGTTTTTTATCCCCAACCTACAACGAACAAAAATACAAATAAATGTCAATCATTTTAATTAAGCTCGTACCCTTTTCAATGCTGCCAGAGCTTGCAAAGAATTGAATTCGCACTCGAGGTTGTTCAGAGATTTCAAAGCAGGTCTGTAGTTCGAATTCAATTCGAACTCCAATGCCGATCGAAGCTGTTAACATTGAAGTTGATAAGGGCTTTTGATTGGCATCAAAGTCGACGAGTAGCGGCAGCATAGTGCTCGCAAGCAAAAGGAGGCATGGGTGGTAGTGCGATTTTTTCGCGATCAACTCGGCAAGGCAAACAATGGAGGTGGCGCACGCGTGTGGAGCCACGATGGTCGGCGCGATGGCAACGAGCGATGGAGTTGAGGCCAAGGTTTCAGTTGCGATTTCTTATGGTGAAGGTATAAACTTATTTTAAATTTAATTATATATATATATATATAAGATCTGGAATTTTTCTTTTTTATAGCAGACTGTTGCTTTAATATAATATATAAAGATTTGAAATTTTAATATAATTATAGGGAGAATTTTTTTAAAATAAATTTAAAATATGTAAAGGTTATCTTTTTATTATTTAAATGCAGTTTATATAAAATATAGATATATAGAAAGATTTGAAAGTATATGTATATATATAAAATTTTGAAAAGAAAATTTTAAAAATGTTTGAAAGTTATACAAATTAGATTTAAACAGTTTGTTGATATTAGTAAATAAGATTTTGAAAAAAAATTGATTTATAAAATATGTATAGGCATTTTTATGAATATATATGATTATTTTAGTTACTGAAAATATTTAAAAAGGGAACATTGGTTTAAACTAAATTAGCTGATTAGATTATTAAAGAGAATTTGGTTTTAAATTTAAATAATTAAATCATTAGTTTTAAATTTAATTTATTAAATAGTGATTAATCGTTTTTTAAATTCAAATAGTAATAAATCTTGAATTGTGTATACAAGGTTAAAAATCGTGAAAACAAGCCGGATCGGAAGTGGATCGCAAATAAAAAGCTAAGGTGAGATCTTCTTACTCAATTGAATCCCTAGTTTAATTTTAATATAGTTAAATTTAAAATTGATTGATTGTGTGCTTGGATGATAATTTATTATCAGTTGTATTGAATTGGACCCTATGCGCCGCATAATAGCGGATGATATTATATTAAACCCATATACGACGATATTCTACTTCGAAGTGGAATTGGTATTATATATGTATTTTGAGTGATTGATTTCCCGCATTATATACCGGATGAGACCCTGTGCGCCGCATAATAGCGGATGATATTATATTAATCCCATATACCACGATATTCCACCTAGAAGTGGAATTGGTATTTAATTGTTGTGCTAACATATGTGGATGCAGGGAAACAGGTAGGAGGGATCCAACTGGATTCCTCAAAATATTTAAATTTGTTTCAATATTGTGTGTTGATTATTTATAATCTGTGTGTGATTATATTTGTAATTGAAAACGTTGAAGGCTGTAGTTTAGCCGAATATATTTTTGGTATCGTAGGATACCAAAAATAAATAAAATTGGATTTTTAAAATTCAAATAGAAAATTTATAATAAATTCATTTAAAAGAATTGGGTGGATTTAAAAGAAGAAATTTAAATAGATAAAGTTTTATTTTTTGTAAAATTTATTGAATAAAATCCAAAATATGGGGAAAGATTTTAATACATGGGTTTCGAGTAATATTGTTTAATAGTTGAAGAATTCATTTAAAATTCGAATTTTAAATAGTTTGGAAGAGATAAAGGAATTTATTTTAAAAGGAAATAAATTTAGAAATTAAATCTGGGATTTAATTTGGAATTGAAATAAATTTTAGAAATCGATTTAGGATTTAATTTGGAGTTAAAATAAATCTTAGGAATCGATTTGGAAATTTGATTTGGTGTTTTGGAAATAAATTTGGAAATCGGTTTGAAATTAATTCGGTGTTAAAAATAAACCTTTGGGAAATTGATATGAAAATTTATTTGTTGATTGAAATAAATTTAGAAATCAATTTGGAATTTGATTTGGTAATTGAAATAAATTTGGAAATCAATTTGAAAATTGATTTGGTGTTGAAAGTGAATACTTGGGAATCGATTTGAAAATCGTAAATCGGTGGATAATTAAAATTTAAAAACAAAATGGGAATTTTATAAAAGGAAGGAAAATTTGTTTTAAAAATAAATATTGTTTTATTTTTAAAAGCATGGAAAGGAATTTACGGATTTAGAACGTAAATTTAAAATAAATCCAAAAATATTTATAAATTGATTTGAATGAACCATTTTAGAATGGAACGTGTACTTTCCTTGGAAAGCCGAGTATGTTTCAATATAGTTTATAAATATAAATTGAAGTTGTAAAGATGGTTGAAGGAAAGAATATTTTGGAGAAATTATTTAATTAGGTTATTTTGAAAATCTTTAAAGTAAAGATATATTTCAAATTATTATACAAGTGATTATTTAAAGGTTAAATTGATATTTGTTTTAGAAAATGGATAGTTAAATATTTATACTCTATCTACTAATTTTATTTAAAAACTAGTTTGGACTTTAAGTTTTTATATAAGATATTGATATAAAATTTCATAACTAATATTTTAAATAGAGTGTTCCAAATTAATTTTTATATTTCCAAATATATGTTTCTCGATAAGTAATTTAAATTATTTTAAAGTATTTGAACTCGACAGATTTTGAATGGAAATGAATAAATGTTTGGAAATATTTTCCACGTGGAAAATGAATTGAAATTCGTTTTCAAAGGATTAAAATGTGGAAATTGATTTAAAATTTATTTTCAAAAGGTTAAAAATGAAAATATATCTTGCGAAGATATGTTGAAAATAAATAATTGGGGAAAATGATTTGAAAATTGGTGAATGTTGTGAATTATTGATTGATAGTTAAATAACCGACTATCAATATTAACCTTTAATCGGCAATTGAATATCGATGCGACCGAGGGTCGGATTCCAAATGGATATTCGAAAACCACATGGAACCTTTGTGATTGTGTTGGATCTTTTGTTTAAAAGGTCAAAAAGTGGAAATTGTTGTGATTTGTTTGAAATCTGAATGTAATACTTATTTTTAAAATAAGCACTCATTATTCGGATTAGCCGGGAGAGGACTTTGTGTCGTAAAACCCATTCCGAATAATGATACAATGAAATAGGATTGCATTTGAAGACGGTGTTGAAGACCGGGTATTTTTTGAAAATGAATGGATTACCTGTCGAATGTCTCTGCACCGGATTGCTCCGGTATAGAGATTTTATCACCCTTTGTGATTGCGATTTCGGACGTGATTAGTGAATATCCGGAGTGCAAGGGCTTCAATAGAGCGCCTTCGGTTCCGTTCGATCCCGGAACAGACTTGTATGGATGTGTGTCTGACATTACACTTTGATATGTAAAGCTGGTTTCTATCAAATACATTTCTGTTGGTGGCGGAGAATTTATTCCCTTAGCTTAACATCCTTCTCTGAGACGTACGAGCTCAGAGGTTATGCAGTTGATGGTTACTAGTGATACATTCCCAAATTGGTAATGTGGCATACGAAGTGCTGCTGATCATTTGTTGATCGAAGCATGGCTTTGTGAGAAGAGTAACTTTATGGACGAGATTTCGTCGGATCTCACAACCCGGAATGGTCAAAACAAGAAGGATGCAGCAAGGTTATTTGAGGGTAACGCCCCCGAGGGTATGTCATTTTCTTCTGGAAAAGGGTAGTATCATGGTATAGAGCCCAGATATTTTACCTATGTTGATGCTACAAATTTATTACTTTGTGGTAGTTGCTTTGTGGTCGAGGATCCTCGGATAAAGGTCGCAAACGACCGGGGGACGGCATGCTCGTGTAGTAGTTACCTAGTTACAGAGGTAACCCAACCTTGTATTGGTAGAGATCCGGTTAGGTTCTCGGGGCGTCCCTCCAGAGGCATACCCATGTGGCCCAGGAAGTTCCTTAGCCTGACCATTTGTTGGAAATCCAATCAGCAATACGCATCTTGTACTGTTTTAGTTGTAGAACCTGCCATCTAATATGGTAGCTATAGTAGGCATACTATAATGGTACGTATGCTGGATAAGATTAATATTATACTTGCAAATGTTTTCCACTATGCAGTAAATAATAATATCAAAAGAATTTTGCGTATCAAGCATGTTTGACTATCATAAGGAGAAATCTCCCCCAAGTGTACGATTGTATTGTGTGTGTGCCGAGAGGCCTTATGGTAGTTTCATTTTCCAAAAGCATAGCGGATTTTTCTTCTTTTCTTTGTGAAAAAAAACTGTTTTTAAGATCTCACACCAGTCTCATGACTGACCAGGAGTTTATTGTTCTCATTCTAAACTCTGGGTGCCCATAATTTTCCACACGGGCAGCTTAGAGTCAGGTTATCAGTTATTTGGGAAGCGAAGTTAAGAAGATGCTGTGGAGATCTGGAGTTCAAGATGGACGGCGAGACGTATCATTATACTAGGTATTATCCGCTGCGTTGGGGTTGCTGTAAGTTTAGTTTTAATATGGATTAGTTGTTGTAAATGCCTGGTGTTGAATGGTGTCGTTGTAAACTCCGATGATGTATGTATAAACAGTTATAGTGCTTTTGTTTTAAAATTATTCATTTATCTATTATATTTATTCCGCTACGAAATATGAGAATTTGTTATATTGTTTCCGTTTCTTCTTCTATCTTCTTCTTCTTTAATCCTAACGGTTTGATTTTCCGGCATTTGATACAGTAGTTGTATTAATGTCGACTTTCGAAAGTCGAAAAATTGGGTCGTTACAATGAATTGAATTAAGTCCGTACCCTTTTTAATGCTGCCAGAGCTTGCAAAGAATTGAATTCGCACTCAAGGTTGTTCAGAAATTTTGAAGCAGGTCTGTAGTTTGAATTTGATTCGAACTCCAATGCCGATCGAAGTTGTTAACATCGAAGTTGATAAGGGCCTTTGATTGGCATCAAAGTCGACGAGTAGCGGCGGCGTAGCACTCGCAAGCGAAAGGAGGCATTGGGTGGTAGTGCGATTTTGTCGCGATCAATCTCGACGAGGCAAACAATGGAGGTGGCGCGTGCGTGTGGAGCCGCGAGGGTCGGCGCGATCGCGACGAGCAACGGTGTCGAGGCTAAGGTTTCGATTGTTATTTCTTACAGTGAAGGTATAAACTTATTCTAAATTTAATTATATATATATAAGATCTGGAATTTTTCTTTTTTATAGTAGATTGTTGTCTTAATATAATATATAAAGATTTGAAATTTTAATATAATCACAGGGAAAATTATTTTAAAATGAATTTAAAAACTATAAAGGTTATTTTATTAGTGTTTAAATGCAGTTTATATAAAATATACATATATAGAAAGATTTGAAAGTATGTGTGTGTGTGTGTGTAATTTTGAAAAGAAAATTTTTAAAATGTTTGAAACTTATACAAATTAGATTTAAACAGTTTGTTAATATTAATAAACAAGATTTAAAAAAAAAATGATTTATAAAATATGTTTAGACATTTTTATGAATATATATGATTTATTTTAGTTACTGAAAGATATTTAAAAGGGAACATTGGTTTAAACTAAATTTTAGCTGATTAGATTATTAAAGAGAATATGGTTTTAAAATTTAATATTTAATTAATTAAATCATTAGTTTTAAATTTAATTTATTAAATAGTGATTAATTGTTTGGTAAATTCAAATAGTAATAAATCATGAATTGTGTATACAAGGTTAAAAATCGTGAAAACAAGCTAGTTTTTATGTTTCCAAGTATGTGTTTTTGGATAAGTAATTTAAATTATTTTAAAGTATTTGAACTCGGCAGATTTTCAGTGAAAATGAATAAATGTTTGGAAGTATTTTCCGCGTAAGGAAAATGAATTGAAATTTGTTTTCAAAGGATTAAAATGTGCAAATTGATTTAAAATTTGTTTTCAAAAGGTTAAAAATGAAAATATATCTTGCGAAGATATGTTGAAAATAAATAATTGGGGAAAATGATTTGAAAATTGGTGAATGTTATGAATTATTGATTGATAGTTAAATAACCGACGATCAATATTGGCCTTTAATCGGCAATTGAATTTGATGCGACCGGGGGTCGGATTCCAAATGGATATTCGAAAACCACATCGAACCTTTGTTATTGTGTTGGATCTTTTGTTTAAAAGGTCAAAAAGTGGAAATTTGTTGTGATTTGTTTGAAATCTGAAAGTAACACTTATTTTTAAAATAAGCGCTCATTATTCGGATTAGCCGAGAGAGGACTTTGTGCCATAAAACCCATTTCGAATAATGATACGATGAAATGGGATTGCATTTGAAGATGGTGGTGAAGATCAGGTTTTTTCAAAAATGAAAGGATTACCTGTCGAATGTCCCTGCACCGGATTGCTCCGGTATAGAGATTTTATCACCCTTTGTGATGGGGATTCCGGACGTGATTAGTGAATATTCGGATTGCAAGGGCTTCTTTGAAGTGCCTTCGGTTCCGTTCGATCCAAGAACGGACTTGTATGGATGTGTGTCTGACGTTACACTTTTAGATGTAAAGCTAGCTTCTATCAAATACATTTCTGCCGGTGGCGGAGAATTTATTCTCTTAGCTTAACATCCTTCTCTGAGACGTACGAGCTCAGAGGTTACGTAGTTGATGGTTACTAGTGATACATTCCCAAATTGGTAATGTGGCATATGAAGTGATGCCGATCATTTGTTGATCGAAGCATGGCTTTGTGAAAAGCGTAGCTTTATGGACGAGACTTCGTCGGACCTCACTATCCAGAATGGTCAAAACAGGAAGGATGCAGCAAGGTTATTTGGTGGTAGCGCCCCCTGAGGGTATGCATTTCCTTCTGGAAAAGAGTACTATCATGGTATGGAGCCCAGATATTTTACCTATGTTGATGCTACAAATATATTACTTTATGGTTGTTGTTTTGTGGTTGAGGATCCTCGGATAAAGGTCGCAAACGACCGGGGGATGGCATACTCGTTTAGTAGTTACCTAGTTACAGAGGTAACCCGGCCTTGTGTTGGCAGAGATCTGGTTAGATTCTCAAGGCGTCCCTCAAGAGGCATACCCATATGGCCCAGGAAGTTCCTTAGCCTGACCATTTGTTGGAAATCCAATCACTAATATGCACCTTGTACGGTTTTAGTTGTAGAACCTGCTATCTAATATGGTAGCTATAGTAGGCATACTATAATGGTACGTATCTGGCTAAGATTAATATTATACTTGCAAATGTTTTCCACTATGCACTAATAATAATATTACGAGAATTTTGCGTATCAAGCATGCTTTACGTTCATAAGGAGAAATCTCCCCCAAGTGTGCGATTGCATTGTGTGTGCCGAGAGGCCTTATGTAGTTTCATTTTCCAAAAGCATAGTGGATTTCTTTTCATTTTTTTTGTGTGAAAATAATTGTTTTTAAGACCTCAGACAGTCCCATGACTGACCTGGAGTTTATTGTTCCCTTTCTAAACTCTGGGTGCCTATAATTTTCCACACGGGCAGCCTAGAGTCAGGTTATCAGTTATTCGAGAAGCGAAGTCAAGAAGATGCTATGGAGATCTGGAGTTCGAGCTGGATGGCGAGACGTATCATTATACTATGTATTATCCACTGCGTTAGGATTGCTATAAGTTTAGTTTTAATATGGATTAGTTGTTGTAAATGCCTAGTGTTGAATGGTGACGTTGTAAACTCTGATGATGTATGTATAAACAGATATAGTGCTTTTATTTTAAAAATTATTCATTTATCTATTATATTTATTCCGCTGCGAATGTGAGATTCTGTTTATTGTTTCTATTTCTTCTACTGTCTTCTTCTTCTTCTTTAATCCTAACGGTTGGTTTTCGACATTCGATTGTACGACATTTGATACAGTGGTCGTATTAATGTCGACTTTCGAAAGTCGAAAAATTGGGTCGTTGCATACTTATAATCATATATAAGTTATCGTATTATAACTAATACTTTATATATGTACTAACATCTATGAAACCAGAAACAAACTATACTTTGATATAACACAGCTAGGAGATCAATATATCCAATCGATTGAATACTAAAACAAAGTATTATTATATAAACATACTTTAAAGAACTGTAATATATATATAAGCAAGACAGGGTATATTTATATTATTATAAACTAATATGTATGTAGATCTTATATATAACAGCAGATTATAATATCTTAAATAGTTTCACAATACCATTATAAATAGAGAAGAGGAACGGTGATGGCTTGGCCGAGCTTGGCAAGAAAAAGGACAGGTCGGAGGTGGACTGGAGGCTATGGCCGGTGAGTGGTTGCTGGCCGATGTAGAGAGGAGTGAAGGCGGCTGGAAGAGGAAGGAGATATGGTGGCCGAGGTAGCTGCAACTACTAGGTGGATGGGTTGGTTATGGAGTTACTTGACTAGAGGCAAGGAATAGGGGCAGAGCACGAAGATGGTGGAAAAGAGGCTGGCCGAAGGAAAGGGGATGCGCAAGGGCCTCGGTGGAAGGAGGAAAAATTATGGAAGACAAGATTACATAGGTACATATTTTTTTGTCTCAAGTGAACAGATTGAAAATGAAGATGAAAGGAAGGGACAAAAAGAAAATAAATGAATTAGAACGTACTACCCAAAAGGAATGGAAAAAGGCATGCGAATTCAAGTTAAAATAATTAAAGCAAGTGATGCTTGGACTACTAAGCTTCCAATTGAAAAGAAAAGAAACAAAATGACAAAAATACGGTATCGATACGACGAACCATTACGCTGATCTCGCCGCACATCGGACTTCAAAACACAGGATTGAATATACCGTAGAGATCAGCACGACGAGACGATCAAAATGGTATACAGATACCAGTGGTACGATCATCATATCAAAAGTCGATAATCGGTATCGGAAATGCTGTTGATTTGTCGAAAATAAGATAGACGGAGCTATAATAGTCCAAATTTGGAGAGATGAAATATGACATCTCACTTTGAAGATGATTTACAAATTTATTGTAAAAAAATATTCAGGTTTGGAAAACATTTCATCATCATCAATTTTAATTGATTAAATTTGAAATTGAAATTACACAATAAAATAAACTTCCACATTTTCAGACGAAAATTTACCATTTTTTATGTTTAAATAGACGTATTACACATATCAAATTTTTATTTCAAAAATCAAATATATAAAATTTCGCAAAATTCAGTTAAACACGCAAATAAAACAGTTAAAATTTAGGGTCGTTACACTCGATATGTGGTGAAATCGAGAGGAAGCTATAAAGTAGATTGGTTATTGAAATTTTAAAAGCATATTTTAATTTTTAAGAGGTGAACTTTTTTAAAAAGGGAAATTTTATTACTTTAAAAACTATGTGGTTTTAAACTAGTGAAGATTGAAATATTTGTAAGTTGATTTTTAAATATGAAGTACTTATTTTTAATAAGTTCTAACTTTTTGAAATCGGCTTTGAAAATTTATTTATTAACTAAAATGAGTTACTGATGTTTATAAAAGTGTTTCGATATTTAAAATAATTATTCGAACATGTGTCAACAATAAATTATTTTTCTTTAAAATGCTTATTTTATATATATTGGAGTTTGAAGTAATTATAAATTTATTTTATGAACTCTCTCGAGATTCAAAAAGGGGCTTATGAAAGGATATGATTTTGAAAAAGGAAATCATTTATGATTTTCGAGAATTTTGGAATAAGTTACATAGTAATTTCCTGAGGCGTTAATATTGAAAGAATTTTGGAAATTAAGACAGGTATTATTTTCCTAAGTATAGAAATGGAAATTTGGAAATATTTATAAGTGTTGAAATGTTGGAAGTATTCTATTATGGATTTAAGTATTTGAAAAATTGTTTTCAAATGTCGAGGGAATTGATATACCTTCTAAAGATATTTTGAAAGTAAATACCTTGGAAAAATTTACTTTAAGCCAGATGATTGCTTATGGATGTTTTATTGATAGTTGAATAACCGACTATCAATATTGACCAATTTTGAATATTGTTTCGAAGAGACCGGGATTTGATGAGTTATCCGAAAACCACTTCGATCCAACGAGTACGTTTTTGATGTGAAAACAAGAGCATGGAGTCGAATATGGAGCAAGGAAGTCCAAGGGCTCATCGCTACCAATCCTGAGGGTGATTCCAAAATGGATGTGGTAGGAATAGTGCCTTCGGTTCATTCGGACCGGTAACGGACCTGTATGGATGAATGCTATCGGTGCATTGTCATTGGAGGACAGTAAGCATTCTGAGTGAATATTCTAAAAAGGTAACACTTAGCCTCGAGCCTCATTAACCCAAAATGACTGAAAATCAGGGGATATGCGCAAGGCTAAGTGGGTCGCACCCAGTAGGGTTAGGTTACCCCTATCTAGAGTCACTTTTATTCGACTGTGTGGCGGTTGCTGATTCCAACCGCGGGGTAATCTTATTCGGGCTATCCAGTTTAAGGGGTAGTCTGGTCTTGTGTAGCAGGGGATCCCAGAGTGGTCCTCAGTACGCTAACAGGTACCGTGACAGATGGTACCCCAATGCCTAGTCATTCAGTTGGAATCCATTCTCCAATACATGCCTTTACTGTTTTGATTGTAGAGCCTAGTATTCTGGAATTTAATTAATGTAATAATTTCAGCTATTTGATTAAGTATTTGTATTCAGACACTATTATAATATCACTGGAATTTCTATGAGAATGTTTTGGCTATCGTAAGGTAAAAGCCCGTCGTGTTTATGTGTGATGCGGTCTTACGAGATACCTTTGTTTTTCAAAGGAATTTGATAACTCTAATAATTTAAATTGAATGTGTTTTCTCACGCTGGTTTTCCAGACTGGCTCGGGTGTTATTTCATTATAATGCTCAGGTCAGATCAAGTGTTGCAGATTCAAGTGAGAATGCTATAGAGCTCAGGAGGCGAGCTAGAGGTTGTCAGACGTGTATCTCGTATTTTTTTATTTCTGCTGTGTGAGGATAGGTTATATAACTGTCCAGTTTGGTGTATTGATTGATGTACTTTGATGATTGAAAGTATATAAGTTGTTATAGATTCTCGTGTATAAATTTTGTTAGTATATATTATATTTTGGTCCGCTACGATTGTGAGATTCTGTATTGAGTTTCTATTTTTATTTTATATCCATCTTCTTCACCCCTAATGAACTAGTATTTCCAGCATTCGACTGCTCGACACTTTATATCGTGGACGTATAGATGTCGATTTTCAAGGGTCGAAAATCCTGTTTGTTACACTAGATATCAAAGTAAAATATGAAAATAGCTGAAATACTTGCATCTCACATTTCAACATGGTTGAGCATAATCAAAACCGTACGACGCTTATTGGAGAATGAATTTCATACAATAAATAAGCGTTGGGGTATCACCTATCATAGTACACGTCTAAAAAATGTACCAAGATCGAACTCATCGATCCCTACCAACACAAGACCAGCCTACCCCTTACTGGATAGTACCGAAAATGCATCACCCCGGTTGCTTTGCAACCCTTTTTATCACAACCTCATGCACAACCATCCATAAATATGTAGATGTATCTAAAAGGGTGACAACATACCCTAATGGGTGCGACCTGCTTAGCCTTGCTGCATCTCTCCTTATTTACAACATTCCCGGTTGATGAGGCTTGAGGTTACAATTACCTTCCAAGAAATTTACATTTATAGTGCTCATTGTCCTCCAATGACAATGTGCTGATAGCATTCATCCATACAAGTCCGTTCTGAGTCTGAACGAAATCGAAGGCACTATTCATACTATATCCATTTTGGAATCACCCTCAGGATTAGTAGCGATTAGCCTTTGCACTTCATATCTCTATTTTCAATTCCATGCTCTTCATGATGTCTTCACTTCGAAATGCATTCGTTGGTTCGAAGTGGTTTTCGGATAACATATCCGATCCCGGTCTCTTCGAAACAACATTCGATAATTCTGGTAAACTCAACCCGGATCTCTAGGAAATAAACAGACAAAGATAAGATCGAAGATCACCTCCTAACCATTAGTGGATAGGTTTCTTTATAATCATCCTAGAAGAACGAAACGAGTTTATACATACAATATAGCACCTTCGATGGTAACTGTATCCTATAATTTTCGTGTTTCTTCTAGATATTTCTAAAGTTATTTTATCCAGATTTGATAATCAGTTATTTAACTATCAATAAACAACCATTCAAAACAAAAAATTACATTTCCCATACAAATCACTACGCCTCGTTTTAATTAAATTTCCATTATTTTAAAATCACATTTCAATACTTGGAAATCACTGCCATATATTTACCTTAATAGGGTAAGTATATTCACCAACTTCTATATATCGACACTAAGAAAATATAACCATACACTTGTCTCACTGGAATAAGTATATTTAACCATCTCACTTTCAAACTTGGAAGGTATATTCACTAACACTTAGAAAGATTTACTATTTTGAAATCATATTTTAAATGGTCAAACCCCAAATATCACTTAAACGGAGAAACCCAAAATACCAATCCCTTTATAAAACATCCTTAATAAATTCCAAATCCCATTTACAAAAAATTCTCCTTCTTGGATCCTTTAAAACTCATTTACAAATTCCTTTATAATTACCCAAAGCAATTTATAAACTCTTTCCATATTTCATCCAATTCCTTAATAGACCCTTTAAGTCAATCGGGTCCCCAAGATAACCCATAAGTTATTTAAAATAGTTTTAAATAACAAATTACTCTTTAAACAATTTTCTATATCATTTAGATCAAATCTTATTAAAATCAATAACTTTAGAATCTATTTAATCATGTCTTAGATTAATTTCAAAACAATATTAATATAATAATTAATTAACTTTAAAATGTTAATAAATAGTAATTAATTAACCTTAACTAACACTAATATAAAAATTAATTATCCTTTAAATGTAATTAAATAACTTAAATCAACATAATTAATTAACTTTAATTAATAATGAAATAAAGATAACCATTTTAAATAATTAATTAAAATACAATCATAGCATTTCTAGACCATAAATTTTAAATAGTAATTAACCATTCTTAAATAACATTAAGAAATAACGTTTAAGAATCAATTAATTAAATAATTAATTTTTTAATCATTATTTAATACAATTATAAATTTTCTTTAAAACTTACTGATAAATAATTATTACTTTTAAGTCTTGTTAATAAATAATAATTATTCTTAAATAATTTCCAAGCCAGATTTTTATTTTTAAAATTTAAGGAGGCTTAATGATTCCCATAGTACTTAAACAAGTCACCATATTATTTAATTAACCTTTCAAGTTAACGACAGATATTTACATAATCAATGACTACATAAATAAAGTCAATAATTAACCGTCATTAATTTATATATCACATATTCAAGGTGGAATATGCACTAACGATATCAAATCAAATGTCCTAATTCATAAAATAGTAGAACAGGGATTTATTCTGATAATTAAATGTCAAAATAATTTAATTAGTGGAACGGTGTTTTATTCCGCTAAACCAATATCCAGTTACCATATTTAATCCAATTTAACTTGACAGTAATTTATTTGGCCAAACAAATATCAATAAATTTCGTATATAAATTTAAACGACATTATTATTAAAATAACGAAATTCAAATCCTGTCTGTTTTCACATATCATAAATTTTTGATATTCCAAATCTAAAAACAGTTATACTGTAACGTTGTACTCGTCCATATGAACACAATGCAAAAATCCATATGTCAATTGGATTTGAAACAAGCAAGATATCACGATTTAAACATGACACATATTTATATTTAAATAAATAAAAACTTTAAGAATTTCTCACCAAAATGGGTTCGTCCCAAGTCCAACAAACCACAACCCGCATTCCTTTCTTCCTCAACCCTTCTCTAATTCCAATTTTTTATTTCATGTTTCCAGTTCCTCTTCGTCGTGCATACGTGTGCACGCGTGTACATGCACGAGTCCTCCACCCTATCAATCAATGATTCAACTTCACCCACAAACTCCAACCGTCACCCTAGTCTCACTAGTCACCTCACCACCAACCCTCGACCACCATAATAATTTCCGATTGCCATGGCCGCATGAATAAATGCGTTTATCCCTGAAAACTCGCGAAAAAAATGATCACCGATCACCAATAAAATTCGCCGCTAGAAGAACCTCCCCAACTTGATCATAAATCCAAGCTCCATCTCGTGAATCGCAGCCTAAATCTGTGGCAAGTCGCCACTCTAGCTTTCAACCAACGATGACCATTAACTTGAAACTCCGTCGAAATCTCCACAAAAATTCTACGTCTTGATACGAATTCAACGGTGCTTGCGGCGCCGAACGATTTAAAGTGGATTAAGAGAAATTCTTTTTTTGAAGTTTATGAACATTTATATTCCTTTTCAGATATTTGGCAATAACTCAATAGACACTTAACAAAATCACATGCCGTTAATTTTTAAAAATACTAGATTCGATGACAAACTACTTTATAGTTGAGAGTTTAGGCTAAAACTTGATGCTTTGGGACAAACCAATTTTTAAACAGAGGAGATGGTAATATAATTTGAGTTATAAGGGGAAAATTAGAAGAACTGTTGATCATGGATGGTGCTTTTTTTAATCTTGTTGAGTATCTAGATATACATATTTATGTGCGTGTGTGTGTATAAAGATCAAAATTCTAGGAGGAAACAAGAAAACGGAAAGGAGGGAGGAGCACACAAACAACTTTCGGCTGAGGGGAAATTACAGTGTACTGTGTACCTCTATGGTTTACGTGCAGTGATTTTTAAAATAAATTCTGATACCCTGCCATACTGCATCCTGCTTGATTCTGAGCCGTAACTGGCAGAGAATAAAATATAGTCATGTATAACAATGTTACATGATCACAAAATAATAATAAAATAGATAAGTTATTAAATTCTGTGAATTCTCAAAATGCCAATGTTTGCCATAAGATATGTCAAACAAAAATATAGTTATTTTTCAAATTAAAAATTATAGAAATTTTCTAAAATATTATATTAAACACGTCACTGGAAATCAAGTCTAATTTTAAAACATAAATTTTATCATATTTTAATTCAAATCCGAATGTACTTAAATAAATTAAATAATCAAATTCGAAGACTCAAAATACAGGTCGTTACATATTGTATGTTGTCCAAATATATGTATGCATTTAAAAATGTTACTTATATAAATATTATATATAAAAATCCACCTTATCGACCCTTAGAAGTTGACACTAATATATCTACGGTATTCATGTGCCGAAATGACCAAGTGCCGGATAGGCAGATGGTTAGGGGAAAGAAGAAGAAAGAAGACAAGAAGAAACTAAACAACATAGAATCTTACAATTGCAACGAATAATCTATAATATAATAACGATCTTTACAAAATAAAATTTTTATATACACACATTCATCAGAGTAATAGCCTATCATCTACCAGGAAAGTTATATCACTTGTTCTTAAATTTTTTGGCAAATACAACAAACTATGCAGTGGAACATAAAGAAAATATGGAAGTACGACATGGAGGCATCTAACTAGTCTCCTGAAAGCTCCACAAAACTAATTTGGATAATATGCTCGATCTGACCTGAGCATATAAATCTCTTTAAAAACAAAAGTATCTCTTAATATCAAACTGCATATAAACACAAACGGCTTTTTATCTTAAGATAACCAAATCATTCTATAGAAAATCAAGTGATATTATAATAGTTTCTAGGGTACAACTACATATTAATCATAGATGGAAATGTTATATAAATTAAATTCCTGCATAATAGGTATACAACTCAGTACAATGGCACTTATTGAAGAATGGATTTGTAATAGCCCGCTTTTTCCGTACAGTTCAAGCTGACAATAAGCCACACATGTCCAATCCAAATCAAATGGAAAGTTAAATAGTTATGGGAAAGAAAGAGGAAAGAATAAGAGAAGAAGAAAGAACTATCAACAACGTAGAATCTCACAATTGCAATGAAACAATACATAATATAATATCAATGATCTTTACAAAAAAGGAACTGTTATATAGATACACCAATTAGAGTACAACAAAAAAAATCATCAGCTTGGAAAGTTATAACAACACGTCCTCACAATTGCTGATGATTTCTACAATAAAGAAGCGGAAAGTAAACGTATACGTGAATACGAATTGAAGACCTCCAACTTGTCTCTACAGCTCCAATGCACCCAAAGCAATATGCAAATGTACTTGGTCTGACCTGAGCATTATAATAAAATAACACCCAGGTCAGTCTGAAAAATCAGCATGAAAAAAACACACCCAACTGGATTTTTAAGTTATGAAATCCTTTGAAATCAAAAGTATCTCATTTGACCCTGCCGTACATAAACACGGACATCTTCACCTTACGATAACAAAAACATTTTTTATAGAAAAATCCTTTGATATTATAATAATGTCTAGGGATTCAAAGTAAATATAAAAATAGTTGAAATGCTTGCATCTTACGTTTCAGCATAATTGGACACAACTAAATCAGTAAGCTCGTATTGCAGAATAGATTCCATACTATGACAAGATAAAGAACTACCTTTCGAAGGTGCACCTCTAGATAAAATGCACCGTGGTCAAACAAGAACATCTTGTACCCCTGCCAGACAGGAATGATATACCACTTGGCTAGTAGTACCAAATATGATCAACCCTCCGTTAATAGGACCTGAAGCATACAAGAATAGATAGTAACCGACCTAGATTTGGAATGACCATACACTACTTGGGAGCGACCCACTTAGTCATGTTGCATGCTCGATTTTTGTCATTTCTCGGCTGATGAGATTTGAGGCTACGTTATACATTTTTATAGCACTCCTCACTTGGAATGCTAACACTGCCCTCGAGGCAACAATGCAATATTAGCATTCATCCATACAAGTTTGTTCTGGGACTGAACGAAACATTCGAGAGCTCCATCCTCAATTCCATCATCTTCATGATGTCTTCACTTCAAATATATTCATTGGATCGAAGTGGTTTTCGGACAACACACCCAATCCCAGTCTTTTCGAAAACAACATTCAATAATTTTCGGTAAACTCAACCTCAGTTCTTTAATAAATAAACAGTCAAAGTGCGGAGATCACCTCCTAACTGTTAGTGGACGGGTTTCATTATCATTATCCTATAGAACGAAATGAGATTCATACGCACAGTACAACATCATCGGAGATGGTTGTGCCATATGGCTCACGTGTTTCTTCTAGATATTTCCAAAGTTACGTTCTAGGACCAAATTCGATAGTCGGTTATTTAACTATCGAATGGCAATCATTCAGTCAGGGATTTAATTCCATAGGGAAAACCAACATTTTCTAAGCACCAAGCAACACTAAGCCTCTTTTTTATAAATCCTTTCATTAACTCAAATTACTTGGTAATATTTGTACCAAAATACTTTTACAAAGATTCATTCACAACACTTATGTTTTCAATACTTGGGAAAATATCCATATATTTATCTCAACGGTATAAGTCTATTCACCAACACCGGAGAAGATTCTCTGTTTATACATTTATATGTCATTTATAAACCCCATTATAAATTTCTAAAACCATTTATAAACCATTTCATAGATATATGAAAAATTATGATCTGTTTAATCAATTTCAATTACTTATGACTCTTCTTGACCTTCAAAATTGTTTATAAATCCTTTAAACCGTTAATAACAATTCTTTTATAATCCACAACTAATTTCTAAAATTCATTTCAAACATCTAACCATTATAATACTCCATTACCATTTTTTAATCTTTCTTTAAGTCTTCTAAAGCATGTTATAAGATTCCTCTTATAAACTCACATCTATTTATAAAACCCTATTTATAACTCTTGGAAACATTTATAAACAAATTCTAACCTTTTACTTTAAAACACTATTATATATAGTAATAAAAATTATAAATAAATATTAATTTTAAAACATCTTAAAATAATAAGTAATAAATTTCAGAATATTTTGATAAACAACACTAACTTTATCTTCAACATTTTTAAAATAAAAATAATTGATTTCCACAACTATATTGATAAATAATCATACTTAATTTCAAACCATATTAATAATTTTAATATTTAACTTCCAAATATTTAAAATACCAATAACCCATTTTAAAACAATATTAGTGTGAATAAACAACTTTTTAAAATATAAATATTTTTCTTTGACTTAAATCCATACTTAACTTTCCACATAATTTCCCATATTTACAAAGCCATATTTATAAATCTCTTCTATTTTATGAAACTTCCTTTTACAAAATCCCTTTATTTATAAATTTTATTCCTTATAAATCTCAGTTATTCATAAATCCCATTTAAAACATAATTTCAATCATTCTTAACCTTGCTGGCATAGGTATAAATTTCCTTATAGTTTATAAAATATCTTTTATCAATCCCAAATTTACCCTCACCTTCCATTCCAAAATAGAATCAACTATTTTCTAGATCATTATTCCACATCCTTAAAATAAATCCACCGTTTGATTTATTTCTCCAGTCTATTAAATGACAATAGTTTCCCTTAATTTATAAATCTCGTATATAAATCTATACTTTTATTAACAAAATACAATTTTACAAATCTTCACCTTATTTGTAAAATTTCACTTTTATAAATTTATCACATTTATAAATCTCCACATTTTTAAATAATCTTAATATACGTACATATTATATACATATCACTTTATATAAAATAGCTAACAACTTCCTATACCAAATATCCATCTTCTTTTTAAAACCGTACTACTTTATTATAAAATACAGACTTGTTTTTAAGATTTTGAAATCTTTATCCACAGTTCAAAATTTCTACTTAAAATATTTTATAAAACTATATATTTATAATATCTCAAAAGGATTTTGTTTTAGAAAAATTATTTAAATATATAAAATTTCCAAAATCACTTTGAAATCTTGTTTTAAATCAAATCGGTATTTTATAGTATTTAAAATACCAAAAGTAAGGCCAGTGCTACTGAAGCACTAAATAGGAAAAAAAATCATATCCATATCATCAATATGGCACTAACATATCATATATCAGTTTATATGAAAATAAATAAAAGTGTGAGGAATCCCGTTGGATACCTCTAACCTATCCTCGTGCATCACATACAGTATATAATCATAAAAAATTATAAGTCAACCGCTTCGAGGCAGGATTCACGGGAACGTAATAGGGTCTCATCCTCTCCGGGGGAAGTATATCCAAACTAACTAATAAATATGGTAAATTATCCAAACAATCATTCAAATTTTTTATCAACTATAAATATTACCGATTAGCAAAAAAGGTGAGAGTAGTTCATCATTATTCCAGTTGCCGCCGAGGCGTTTCGGTTTGGAACTAAAATCGAACTACGTCAGATTTAAGCTCAAATTCCAACAAGCTCCAAATAAAACCAAACCAAACCAATTCCATTGCAAAAATTACGTCATCCTGAGCACTATGCAAAAAGTTTCACCTCGATAGAATCTCGTATGAGCAAGATATTCAAATTTTAAGACATCGATTTTAATTTATAATTAATATACTAGTTACCATTAATATAAATTAATTACCCCTTAACCAATTTTTTAATCCTTCTTCAACATTTTCCCTTCCTACTTATCCACTGCTCCATCTAACCCATGACCAAGCCTCACTCTCTCCTCACCATCCCTTTGACGGCCACCGAGACACTAAACCGACACCGCCATCGATATCCTCACCACGCGAGCATCACCTAGGCCTAACATCTCCGAGCTCGGTCACTAGAATAGATCGTGACCCAAGCTCCTCCTCCCTCAAACTTCCAGCGTCGCACACCTCAATCGTCAACCACACCCTCATAAACTTCTCAATTCGCTGTTAATCGACATGTTGAACCTAAATACAACATCTATGCACTCCAAACTCCATCACCATATCCAAAAAACAAGCCCTAGTTTATACTAAGCATCGGCCATGGCTAGTCGAGCTTCCCACTGTGCGATCAAACACCCTTCCTTCCTTACTGTCGCATCACTCCATGTATAAACCAAAGGATAGACCTACACTTCATTAGCCTAAAGAAGCAAACTTTTTAATTTTAGTATTTTTATCGGATTTTTTTAAAACTTTCCTGCCTTTCTTTGTTCACTCGGAAAAAGAAATGAAAAAAGCAAACAGAGGGAAATTGAAATGATGGAGTATGGTTTAAAACATGAGGGTATGGGCAATGGTATGGGACATGCATGGTTCATAAGTACATATATATTATTTAAATTAGAAAATGTTTTTAGCTTTTAAATGTTCGAAATTCTCGAAATCCAAACAAAATGTGCCTCTTGACGTTCTATATGTTATACTCCTTCGAACATAGTGGAACTAGCCTCGAAGTCTAATTCAATCATATGCGGAAGATAGCTGTTCAAACCCAGTTATTATATAAATTCCTATAACTAATTTCTAAGCGTTTTGATCTTGTACGTCCAAACGATACATCCAATCGCCATAAAATTCGACAGCGTATAATAATTCACTATCATAGATCCAATTGAACTGGTTTCGTCGAAATCCGAGACAATGCCCCAGAAGGCTATTTTTACATGTTAATTAAACGAGTAATTTTCCAAAACTACATCAATCACTTTTAAATCCAATTAAAATGTTTACCATCTTCCTTCTTATTCAAATAGAATTTAAATCAAATTTCAAAATCATTTTCATTCATATTAAATTCAAGATTAAATTATTTAAACAATTCCAAGTATTAAATTTAATAATTTAATTATCAAATAAATCGCTGTATTTGAAATTCAAGTTATTTAACTTATAAAAATTAACTTTTCAATATTTAAAATCAATTAAATATTTCAAATTCAAATGACTAAATTTTTTGGTCGTTACATTCTCCCCCTTAAAGGAATTTCATTCCAAAAATTTCCAAGGTAAGAAAAATGCCCCAAAGACCATTAGCTTTTCAAAATCAATTTGTTAAAATGGATTGTAAAATTTTTAAGTCTTTAAAAACAATTCATAGTTACTAACTAATACCATTCAAAGTTATAAAACCAAAATCCAAATTTTAGTTATCAACATTATTTTCAAAATTTTCAAAAAAAATTCTAACTCTTAAATTTATGAAAAATTTCGCCCACGTCTTCTTTGCATGGCTCGATTGTAAAATTTTACTATATATATATATATATAATCACAAATATACATCTCATCTTCGAGGATGAGGCATCCCGTAGGGAAAAATATAAAAATACGATATGTATTCTAAGATATGTACATTATTTTAGAATTAGCAAGCATATACAACCAATATAATGCGAAAGCAAGCTCCAAATGTTAAGCATAAGCCATCCACACATACTAATTACTCAACAAACAACGAGAACAAGTATAGGAGAAGTAATATTAATATATAGCATGTCTAATACAATAATTATATGCAAATGTGGTAAATGTAACAAGAGAAACCATTAACAAATAATATCCATTCAATTTGTTAATAACCATATCAATTTGCATTAGCCAATGTCAACATTATATTTATTAAATCCCATACGATGTACATATATCACCTGTACCCAAAACCGTACATGATCGCCTGCTTGATTATGCAATTTCACTTTCGAACTAGCATCATTCACACGCCAGTGTGGATCTAGATTTGATTCCTTGATTAGAAACCGCCATTCTTTTTGCATAGCCATATACTATGATAGAAAATATCAAAATGGATTAAAAACCCATATCCAGTGTTCGCCGTCGAGAATCAAGTGAAAAAGCCTAACTCAGATTGGTGTAAATCACCTTGAAATCGTATATTCGAATCTGGATCAAACAGTTATGCAAATAAAACAATATACGTACAACTTCGTGTTTTTTTCAATTGGTTTCTTATTATATCCCATTCTCCTTATTTACATTCAAATCCTTTTACATTCATTTGATCCTCATTCAATTTAAATCAAATTCCATTATTCATATTAGTTTCACTTACATTAAATTCGATTTATGTTTAACAACATTTCGTTCTAAGTTCTATTTACTCGGTATATTTTCTTTACTACTACTATCATTTATAAACCATTACTTAAGTTTATTATAAACATTCTTATACAACATTTCTTACTTTTATTTCACTTTATACTTAAGTTCATATTCAATTCTATCGAACAACATTCTAAAACATATTCAACTCATTTTGCAACTCCACATGAATTGCATTTTATAACCCAAGTTCATTTTCATTTCAAAAGTCAAATTCTATTTTATTTAACTCATTTCATCCCACTTTACAACTTGAGTTAAATTCCATTTTAAAAGCCATCTTATTTAACCTAAGTTAGATTTCATTTTATAATTGAAATACAGATTTTCTTTTCTTAACATTCACATGCAATAAATTTAAAATTTGTTTTTAGCTTAATATTCCTTAAATCTATAAGTTATACAAACTTATTTACTTAAAATCTCATGGAATTTAAGTTTATTCACCGACTATATTTACAATTCAGGGTTATATAATCACTTTACGACTTAAGTGTATATTCATTTCATTAATTCACTTTGTTAATTCATCTAATTCATTTCAAATCCAATTCCATTTCATCTACTTAATTTATTTAAGTTATATTTTTATTTCATATCTTAGTTCCAAATTTTCTTTTGTATATCAATTCATACTTTGAGTTTTAAAACAAACTTGTTTTACCCAAAACAAAACCTTAGTGGTAGCGATTTCTCGCTTAGAAACTTCAAAATGAATGTCGATGATGCTGCAGTCATCACCAAAATTATTTTCCAATGAATGAAATGAGTTTAGTGCTTTCCATCTCTTTGAAATCCTATTTCAAAATATTTCTAACCAAATGTTTTCAAAATAATGCTGTTATTACTTTTCCAAAACCTTTGAAAAACAGTTTTTCAAGTCTATGGGATTTAAATTCTTAAATTCTCAGCTTTTAAATCCATTTAATCCACAAGTCATGTTTTTAGATTTATTTATGAAATTTTATTCCACTCATTTGATTATTTTAATTATAATCAATATTCTAAAATTCATACTTATAAATTTACTTTCTTATATAACTTATTCATAAAAAAAATTCTTTGTTCAGATTATAATAATTCCAACCTTTTATTAGAACAACAAACAAAGAATGATAATAATAAAATATTATCATTCACTAACATTCAAACACGCCATATACAATTATAATAATTTTTGAAAAATTATTCCTCTATATGTGAAATATAATTCGGGTAAAATTATTTCATTTACCCACTTTCAAAACAATATTATGTCGGATTGCCATGTTTAAATGTTTAGAAACCCCTATCGATATCATGGGAGAAGCACGGACTAGAGCCACTTATAGCATCAATAAGGGAGAAGCACAGACTAGAGCCAAACTAGAGGAAAATATGGATCGTCAAGAAGGGGAGATTCAAATGCCAAAAATGCAATATGAACAACTCACCAAGATGCTTCGACGGCGATTTGATGGAGAGCTGAATGATCGTTGTGACGGACGAGGGTATTTTTAATGGTATATGTGTGATGTCATGTATCATGAACATATTATCGTATTATTTTGACATATAAGTACTTGATTAATATTGTTTGACTTTGTAATACGAATGGGTATTTTTTTTAAATGAAAGATTAATGGTTTGATGTTAATCTTTTTGTTGGAATGTGTAAATATATGAAATAAGTTGATTTTAATTTTTATTTAATGTGGTGAAATGAAATACAATGGTAATATATCGAAATTGCTTCATAAAAGGCGTAGGGAAGACGTAAGAAAGGCGTAGATACAGAAAATATTGATGCAACAAAAAACCATGTGCATGACGTAGGAAAAACAGTAAAAACACAAGCGTAGGTAAACCGTAGATAAATGAATGACGTAGAAAAGACATAGGAAATGTAATATGTAAGAATGACGTAGGGAAAGCATAGGAAAACATGGCGTAGTGAAGATGTAGGTAAACGAATAATGTAGGAAAGGCGTGGGTAGCGAAAGAAGTAAAAATTCGTAGCAAAACTGTAGGAATAACAAGGCGTAGGGAAGACGTATAAAAATCATGGCGCAGGGAAGACGTAGGAGACAAGTCCACGGATGACGTAGGTATGGTGTAGGTATTTTATTACCTACGCAGGTTTTACTGCTCCATAGTTGCTGCATTTACCTCCCCCCCCCCCCCCCCCCCACGTCATATTGACGTAGATAAACTGCAGTTTTCTTGTAGTGCTTGCAAATGAAATTCAAATTCTCTAAAAAGTAGGTTCATCTAGTTTGATTGGAACACCAATTGGACTGACCAGAGCACTAATAGCTCGTAAATCCCATAACCTGAAACTTAGTCCCTCTAGTCTTATCCAGATAGGCATAGATGTAAGCAAATCCTTACCCATTTTCATGTCGAGGTTGAGTTTCTTCATGATAATTAAGCTTTTGTCAAAGAATCACAGACCCTCATCCATCATTTTCTCACAATCATTCTCATTTTCAAATCTAACAACGAAAAAACCATTATCTATAGATCCGTGCAGTTAAAGCGCTCGACGAATTCAATACGGCGGAGGTGCGAAATGTCATAGCGGGGATACAATAAGGATATAGCGGGGATATAGCGGATGACTCTTAATGCCATATAAACTTGTACTTAATGTTTTTACAAATATATAAATGGTAATTAAATGCATAATTAGCATTCAATTTAATTATAATTAATATATATATATATATATATATATATATATATATATATATTTATTTAATATTAAATAAAAACACGTGTAAATATATTGTAATAAACATAAACAGATATTTAACATAGTTAAATTTAATAAAATATTAGAGTACCTTTGTTTATGAAAATATGTTAAAAAAATTCATAATTTTTAAAATGTATAAATCTCATTTTTTTTTTAATTCGTTTTGCTTAAAACATATATGGCGAAAATAAGGGATATAACGAAATAATCATTTTTTTAATTCATTTTGCTTAAAACATATATGGCGAAAATAAGGATATAACGAAAATAAAGATATAAAAGAGAGGGATTTTAGGCTCAAGGAAAAAATTAGATAAAAATTTAGTTTCAGGGACAAGAAGTTTGTTTTTAGGCTGAAGGATACTTTTTAGCGTAAATCACAGAATGATAGTTGTAACTATCATTTTCAGTTTGCACTAAAAAGTGTACTTTAGACTAAAAAACAAACTTGTTGTTGTTGAGACTAAATTATTTTGCAACTTCTTCCTTATGCCTATTTACCTGTAAAAGAGAAATAGTGGGGCTTAAAGCGGAAAGACAATTTTTAAGTCTACTTGAGAAAATCATAACGGTAAAAATCCGTTATGGAATATATAGGGGTGTTTTAGCGGGACAACAGTGGGCATTAACTGCACTGACTTCCAACATGTCTCTGCAAATGCTTATAATGCTTTGTAAAACAGTCTTTGGTCCCACTTCGTGCATTATAATGCAGTTATTCAACGTCTCTTCTGCTTTCTTGATAGCATCATTTGATATTCTTCCTTTTCTACGCGCATTCACCGAATATGGTTCTACATACTCCATTTTTGGGATGTAACTCCAATTTCCCCCGTCCCTCTAACTTATCACAATAACTCACTTAAATTGTATCATTAGAATTGGGAACGCCCCTTTACTGTTTGCCTTTCTATTTGGCCTGTTACAAAAATTAAGTTTTGTAGGTCTTTACGGCATCTGACGTTGTTGTACACTTCTTTTCCTTCACATAACCTCCTTCCCTTTCATCCTCGTCACCTTAGTCCATCCATCCTCTGCGCCTTTCTCGAGCGCCTCTTGTATTGGATTCGACATCATAAAAGTGTGGAAATTAAATATTAATGAAAACTGAGATTAAATAGAGAGAAAAGGATAGAATTGTTACAGAAATTTGGATTAGAAGAAGAGAAATTCTTTGGGTCTAGAGTTTATAGTTTAGAGGTCCAATTTTAATTTACTTATGTAATAAAATCTACGATTTGATAGTAGAAGTTGTAGCACGAGTTGTTCCTTGTTCCCTTTGTGACCTTAAATGCAAGTTAAGTTTAATTTCCTGCATTTTCCGTCCAGGTCAATTTTTACTTTGGGCCGGACCTATTTGGACTTCATATCCATATAGATTTTTTTTTTTATAGCAGAGAAGCTTTTTTAGTATAGTTTTGGAGAGTAGAAATGATTCTATCCATGTGTTACATGTTTTCGTAATGTCTATCGGTACGGCTCTTTATTTATGTAGGAGAACACTCCTAATGCATAAATGACCTATGTTGTAATCATGTCCATTATGTGCATGAGTTATAACTTAGAACTAGTTTTATGTATGCAGCTCATGCTTAAGATGATACCCATTATTCCTCAAATATAAGGACCCCATCTTCTAAAATAGCGGCCCACAAAAATAACAGGCCTGCATAATGTCAGCGGAAGAAGGCCCATGAAGATGCCCTGTATAAATTTTCCGGATCACCGTCCCCTGTAACCAAAACCCTATTTTAAACTTTTATTTTTCCTGAAAACGATAATGGGTTCTTCAGATTCGTTCCTGGACGAATTCCTTCAAAATGAATCAGTGAAGTTGTTATCTAGCTTTCAAACCGATGATTCGATGATTCGGGCGGAAAGAGAAGAAGCGTTATCATCCAAATTTTCTCCTCGCTACAAACAGCCAGGGTTCGTTGAAAGTGAACGGTATGAAATCGTAAATGTTGGAGATTATGAAGATTTTGATATTCTTTTTAGCTTAGAGATGGAGTTAGAAGGAGTCGGTTTCTTCAACAAATTTGAAGACGATTTTGACGATTTTGACATCGCGTAAGCTTTGAAGTGCCTTTTCTTCTTCTGGAATTAGATGATTAAATAAAATAATCTTTCGTAGAACTTTCTTGTTATTTTCATTGTAAGATATGTTTTTACTGGATTTAGTAATTCTGGACATACTGAAGATTATTATTTTAGTAATTTTGGTTTGCGGTTCATTTTCATACTTGGAGCAAACCCTAAATTGGAAAAATCATATAATTTGATTTCAGTTTGATATTTAAAGACATAAATATGGTTGCGAACTTGATCATCTAATTTATTTCTTTTGGATGCAAATTCAATATTTTATAGGAGAATAATGTATTATTCTGTACATGGATTACATGAAATTCAACTTGTAATAAAGCTATGAAATATTTAAGTTGATAACAATTAATTCAAAGATTGGAATCAAAGGATACAATAAAACCTAAAATATTTTGTTATTTCAATGCAATACAGATTGTAAACCCTCAAATCATAGGGCAATGGGGATTGTTTTTTGTAATTAAGCCGTGCTGGATGGCACAAGAAGTATACAAAGGAGTTCCATTATCTTGAATATATACGTCTTGAATTTTTCTGATTATCTTGAATCTAATTAGCTTACTTAATGTTTCAGCTTAGGAGTTCGCCATTTTCACTTTTTGATTCAGCTAACTTTGTATTTTATTTGATAATTGAAACGTTGTATCTTTGAATTTGTTGTCTGTTATAATAGGTTATATTGAACTTATTTTAGGTTTAGAAGTATAAAGTTTTTCTATATTGGTTAACTGATATATTAGTCTATCCCATATATCTATATATCGGCCCTGATGATCATTACATAATAATATGACTATCGATCTAAAATTAGCTAATTGGGGATAAATGATAGTTTAGATTAATTAGAGATGGCATCAAATGAAAGCGCACACAATTTTGAGTCAATTGTAATTTATGTTTAGAAGTGAAGAAATATCTTTCGTAGTTAATGTTCAAATCGTGCACTCTCTTGGTATAGTTTCTAGATCAGTCCCCACACACGCTGTGCATAAGAAGGGAGATCGATAATACTCTAGTTTTAGTCCCTTTTTAGTCTCTTTGTATTTGATGGTTCTCCCTCTTGTACTTTTTAATTATTTCCTTTCATAACATCGCATGCATACATATGTAGATTGCTACACTCTACTTTCGCTCCACCCTATCATCTTGAACATAATCTATCATTGTATAAAAACCTACCCTTGAAGCTTGGTTCTATTTCTATTGCTACACTCTACTTTCTCTCCAACCTACACTCTATTTTAGGTTTAGGGCAACTGATGTAGCATAAGGGCTGTAGCTGAACCTTACCATATATATAATATATCATTACTTGTGTGCGCATAAAAGGAGATTAAAGAAGTTGTGGGTCCGCAAGTAGTGGCGTAGTGGTATGATACCTGCTTCCTGGTAATCAGGTCGTGGATTCGAGTCCCGTCTGTTCTACTCTCTCAAGGCGGGAAGTTGTGTTTCCTGTTAAATCCAACTAAACACGGCTGTGAAACGAATGCTTCCTGCTGTGCCGGCTAACCTCCCTTTCTGGCTCTGGTCGGACAAACTGCGTTGGGGCTCTACTCTTCGGAGTGGAGTTTAAAGAAAATATAAGATCAAAAGAAACTTAATGAGAGTATTATCAAAATATGATTTGAACAAATGAGTATTGGTTTATTATATAACTAAATGCTAAGGGAATTTGGGTACCACGCGGGCGCGTGTTTTTGCAAAGAGAGAGTCAACGGTTTATATTTTGATAACTTAAATGCTCTTTAATTTCAATCACTAAATTAATCAAACCCATGGATAAGAAAGAAAAAAGGAAAATCAATTTCATCTTTTGTTGATTGTGATTTCTTTTCAGTCTCTCTAATGCATGGATTTGAATCAATGGTTGATGTCACAACGTATTTGTGATGCTTAGATCATTATTGTTATTGAACATTGTGTGTGTATATATGTGTGTGCCCAGACGTGTATATGCGTGCGCTCCACGTTTGTTGTAGAAAATTTAGAATCGCTCCGCGATCTGTTTTGCCAGTGGAATCTCTATGGGGATTTTTAGACGCACTCAACTTTTCAACAGAAACCTCATTTCGAATAATTAGTTTGTTTTATTTGAAAGCAAATGAAATGGTCGACTTTTGAGGCAAAATGCACTTTTATGTATAATTACACCCTTGAATGCACACATATATGGACATAGATATGTGAGGTTAGTGTTGATAAGAAACTATCTCATTAATGTTTGTGAGAAGTCGCTTGTGTGAAGAATTATAATTAATTGATTAAATAGTGGAAAAAAGTAGAGGATAGGCAATAAAAGGATAAATTGTTAGGAATTTCAATATAATTTAGCATCATTTAATCATGAAAACATATTCAAATAAATAACCCATTTTGATTTTAGTTGAGAATAAACTAGAGGAAAGTAAATAAATTAGTGAAAATCATTCCTGAATTATTGTCACTAATTAAAAGAGAAAAAGAATTGGTTTGGTATACCAAATTGACACAAACCGCTGATATGATATTATCTCCATAGAAGAGGGTAAGTGAATAATTAGAGTTTGTGTTATTTGGGGATCATAACCTATTATTTTTAATATTGACTACTTCTAGTTTGACCTTTCAACAAATTAAAGTTTCATTCAGTATCTACGCATCAATATCATTATAATTAGATCCTTAAGATTTTTAACTTCAATTTAAAATTTGATTATTTCAATTAGGCTTAACACCTCAATAACCTAACACATTTTATTTTACATGTGTGACCCGCATATTAAAATTTTCCAACAATCTAACCCGAGCCACATTTGTAATATCTTTATAATTGCGTTCAATTTTATGACCTTCAAAATTTGCTATTTATAGCATATGATTTATCTGAAACAATCTTGTCGATTAACTATATTGATAAAGGATCAAAACGGCATTCGATATATTTATTGTGACTATACTCATCAATGGTCACATTTACCAGCACAATCAAATTAGACGGATCAATCATGGATGCGTATTATGAATATTGCATGAAATGTGATATGCGCAAGACGATTTCTAACCATTTCTACTTTAGTAAGATCAAAACATTCAATATTTGAACATAGAGAGTGCAAAGAAAATTTTATTACTTTATTTTTGATCAGTAAAACACTGAATATGTCCATGACCGTAATGTAGAGCAATGTAATACGACTATGCCAAATGCAAACTCCCCCTGAACCAACAAATCCTTATATAAAAGCTTCATCCATTTAGGTTACATGCTCATGAAAGACCGTGGGTGATAACTCTTTTATAAGCTGATCCACTTTCGTGGAGTTTGTCGTAATATGCCCTATAAATTTCAATCTATTTTGCTCTCTCATCATTAAAATTATTATTGTTATTTATTATTGCAACATTACTTTAATGATCTTTCAATTTCTTTCTCAATAGTCCATAAACTTGGGTGAAAGCTCATGTGCCCTTTGATTCTTTGCAGTTATTTGCTTGTAAGGTTAAAGGTTAAAGAATACCCAATCCCCTTCTTCAAACTCTCTCTCTCCTCCTCAAATATGCATATTTCATCCTCTGTTGCACCAATTTTAATTTTTTTTCAAAAATTCAAACATAATATCTCTAGTATATAATTCCTCTCCAACTTGTTCTATTTGGAACATATGACAGAAGATTAGGAGGGTATACACCATAAACAACCTTAACTGGAGTGGTAATTATAGGAGCTTTCCATGTTGTGTTATACCATTATTCCGCCAACCTTAACCATTTTGACCAATCTTGGGGTTTGTGATACATAAAGCACTCCAAATACTCCTTTTAGATTTTTCTTACCACTTCAGTTTCCCATCACTTTCAGAGTGTTAGGCTATGCTAAGCTTCAAACAACATCCCTGTATAGCGAACATTTCTTGCTAAAATTTGCGGGTGAAAATGACATCTCTATCGCTAACAATTTATCTAGGCATACAATAGCAACGACCCGATGTTTTCAACCATTCGCATCCAAACATGCCGGATTTGAATTGCTTAAAATACCAAACTGTAAAATAAATTTGGAAAATCTTAGAATATACAGCAAATATATAAATCACAGAATCACAGACACAGAGTAATATAATGCAGGAGAAACAAGAGAATAGTAGTTCATAAAGCTACTATATATATAACAGAGTTAAATAAGATACAATAGAAGTTTCAAGTACAATAGTCAAATACAAGATCAGAATACATCACTGGAATCAACTGAATAACTCCAAGCTGAAAAGATGTGGATGAATCTCCAAACAAAGCTCCAACTCCAAAGGTGAGTCTCAAAAGCTGTATCACTCAGTCTGACCCGAGCGTAAAGCAAAACACAAAACACTCGAGTTAGGATTAACATTCTTATATCAATAAATCCAACTCAAGTGAAATAGCAACTGAAATACTCAAAGGATGTTTGGGATAACCATTCTCTAAGGACCCGTTAAACTATCTACTATGTAGTAATATACGCTATTATAATAATGTCTAAAGTGAAGTATAATATATTTAAAAATAGCGTTAAGGCGCTACCCGATATCCCTCTTAACACAATTTATAGTGCCAGTAGCCTATACAGTACTGTAATACCTTCTGATCAGAAGGCTACCAGAGGATACTTCATAGGTACGACACAAATCAAACTCGTGCAAGACGCGCTAGAGTAGGTGACACGACACAACTAGACAATGCCAGGGTAGATATACCAATTACACTTTCGGACCGGTGATAACGCGTAGCAGATACTACTGCCCACCTCGAGCCACACCTCCAAATCAAAGAATAAAAAATGACCACCAAATCAATCACAAAGTAATAGAATGGTATTGAAGGAGTGTGTTCGATTAAAGAAGCGACCTCACTAGCCCGTCGATTGCTCCTGTTTTAGCCACCTTATGCCAACTCATGAGAGTCGGGTCCATGTATATACCTTAATAGAACATCGTCATCATCCTACTTCATTCTGGAATCTCCACCGCGTACATGGTTGTTAAAGTGGTTTTCGGAGTTGGGAGAGAGTATGACAACTTTCGATCCCGGCCTCTTTAACAACCAAACATTATTATTACACGCGATCATTTTAAAATAGTATATACTTTAAAACCAAAATAACATTGCCATTTCAAAACCAAATACGATATCCTTTCAAAACACTTGGAATTATAACACTTTCAAAACGTAATACTTTGAAACCCATAATTTTGAAACACAACTTCCACCGCTTAAATGGTTTAAATATTAAAATATTTATATAATAAAATAGCTTCTTCAATTTCACAAATCAATTCCAAAACGAATCGAATTCCAAAATTTAAATTTTACTAAATCCCAAATCATAAATTTCAATTCAATTCAGGTTCCAAATAAACTATTCCAAATTATGTCGATTTCAAAACAGATTTGATCCACAAAATAAACCATTTCAAATTCAATATATTTCAACTTTAAGTATTCAACAATTTCAAAACTAAGTTTGATGATTTCATATATACATATCAAATTCATTTTTCTATTATTTAGCTTTGAAATATTCATTTAATCATTTCTATAACGTCAAAATACAACTTCACTTTACACATTTTAAATGAACGAAATATCCCATTTAAATTTATATAAGTTTGAAATATTCATTTAAGTCATGTAACGGCCCGCTATTTTGGACCATTCACATCCGCACATGTCAGACTTGAATAATTCAAAATACTGAATTGTTAATTTTAATTTGGCAAAACTGAGCATATACAGTAAATAAATAATCACTATCACAGACACAGAGTAACAAACGCAGCGAAAACAAAAGATAGTAGTTCATGAAGCTACTATATACATACCAGAGTAAAATAAAGTACAATAGAAGTCTCGAATACAATAGTTAGAATACAAAATCAGAATACATCACTGGAATCAACTGAATGTCTTAAAGCTGGATATATAAATGGATCTCCAAGCGAAGCTCCAACTCCAAAGGTGAGTCACGAATGCTAGTACACTCAGTCTGATCTGGGCGTAAAGCAAAACACAAAACACTCGAGTCAGGATTAACATTCTTATATCAATAAATCCAACTCAAGTGAAATAGCAACTGAAATACAAGTAACTCAAAGGATGTTGGGATAACCATCCTATAAGGATCCGTTAAACTATCTACTATGTAGTAGTGTACACTAAGTAGATAATGTATAACAGTAATATAAAGTATCAAAATAGTGTTAAGGCGTTACCATTATCACCCTTAACACATTTTTATATAAGTGTCATAGTCTATGCAGCACTGTAAACTCCATCGTAAAGTAGTGGGCTATCAGGGAGTACTCCATAGGTATAACACAAAACAAATTCGTAGTGGTCGCGTATATAGAGGTACAAGTATGACAAGGCACATGAGGCAATATCCAAGGTAGTGAAACTACCGTTTGCCTGATCCAGACTGGTGAGAACGCATCGTCGCAACCATCGCAACACCGCGAAACAACACTCCCAAAATTTCGAAGGTGCACACCAACCAATAACAAGTAATGATAAGGTTACGAAGAAGTGTGTTCGCTCGAGGTGGCTATCCCCATTTGGCCCGGCACGGCTTCTGTTTTAGTCATTTCCAATTTGACACAAGTGTCAAGGCTATCCATTATCATTCTCTGTGACGACCCACCTTTCTGACCCTTGAGAACGACACTTAATACATCCATGGTATTCATGTGCCATTGCCCAAGTATCTGAAAGACGAGTTGCCATGGGGTAAAATATAAGAACGGAATAATAAACTCACAACGGAACGGTTAAATATAACATAAAAATAAGACAGTACATAAGGTTACTCCCCAACATGGAGTTATCAGAGTTACAACAAAAGTACTACTATCAGTCTAGGCAGTTATAACAACCTGCCTTTAAATATACATACATAGAGCCAACATCTCATAATAGCGGAAATAAATAGCTAGATAGATAAGGACCTCCTGCTCGTCCACCATCTTCAAAAGAGCCCGAAGAAACCTGTCATTTCTGGACTACTCAAATATAAATGAGTACTTGAACGTTTAGGGAAAACAATAATCCGGGTCACACAATAAGTCTGGTATGAGTAAACTCCAAAAATAGAACACACAAAGTAACTAGTGAGACCACATCGCAAAAACGCAGAACGGGTTTTTCCCTCACAAGGACAACATCCAAGTATAAAAGAATGGATAAAGATAATTAAACATCGCGAAGAGTGCAAGACGCTTCCCGATGAATTAAAGAAAGAGTCAATCCAAAGTTTTGAATCAAAAATAAGGAAAAGGAATTTTTCCAACAATGACTAGGAGGGTGCGCCCCCTTATCGAAAGTATACCTCTAAAAAATATACTTGAGAACTACGATGGCTCTCGGAAACCTCCAAGCCGGACCCCGCCATCCTTACCGAGTATCCGAGTATTTCACATCTCCGTGCGCATACAACCGGAACCAATCTAGAGTAGATGTGAAAATACCCTAATGGGAGCAACCCCACATAGCTTGGCCCCCACTCGCTTTTTATTTAGTCATTTCCGATAAAGGATGTCAATGCTCTAATTGAGCAACAAATCGTCTTAGATTGACGAAGCAAAAATAAAAGGAAGAAGGGTATCGAAATTGATAGTCAAGATATCGACTATCGGGGATAACAAAACGATCGTATATGGAAATTAAATCTTATACTCTTTCAATACTTGGAAAATATCCATATACTTATCCCATCGGTATAAGCATATTCTCAAAATAATTAAGAGGATTTCATATTTCAAAAGCATACTTAGATGGGTCAAAAACAATTGTCTTTAAGAAATGCAAACGTTTTCCATTATAATTATAAAGATCATTTATGGAAATCAAATCTCCTACACTTGTCACGTTTCCGATATTCTCGACTTACTCTATCCCTCGCCCAGAAACAAAGCCAGGTAAGTCAGGGCACTGGTTGCTCCTAGCCTTGCCTAGACATTTCGGTTCCAGATCTCACAAATAGAGAATCAATCTACTTATCGGCTTTTAGTGCCAAGTATAGGACTACTTACTTTCCATAAATAACTCATTTAAATTATTATATAAATTTTGAAGCTCCTTTAAAATATTTTAAACAAAGATTTAACCTTCCTTTCAAATCATAACTTAAACCCATCATCTTTAAAGGAGATTACAACCAAGAGGGGGTGAAGCTTCCTCTTAATCAAATGAGAGAGCTAAAAGGGGTGTTGTTTCCTTTTAACCAAAAAGTTACTAAATGTCAATCCTAAGTTAAAAGGTGGTGTAAGTTCCCTTTAACTAAACATCAAAGTTATTGCTCATAAACTGGCCGAGCACAAATCAAACAACCAAACAAGAATAATAACAGACTCATTATTATTAACAATTTACAATCAATAGTTAACACAACATTTGTTAAAATATGAATGAGTAAAAAGAAAGAGATTAAGATTACACTGACTGTAAAATAATTAAATTATACTCACAGAATAAGTTATACCCACTAAACTATGAAAACAAGAAATATACTCACAGAATAAGTTACACCCACTAAACTATGAAAGTAAGGAATGTACTCACAGAATAAGTTATACCCACTAAACTATGAAAACATGAAATATACTCACAGAATAAGTTACACCCACTAAACTATGAAAGCAAGGAATGTACTCACATCCTATTTGCTTTGATGGAGACTTGGAATACTTCACCTTTTAAAAATGAATTTTAGTTCTTTTCTTTAGTTTCTGAATGAAATCAAATGATATATGGACTTGGCTATTTATAGGTGAAGAGAAGGGTACTTTAGTAATTTCCTATAGCCTAACCTGATTCAACTAGATTTTGGTCTAATAGAAGCTAGCCATATGACATAATTTGATTCGACCATATTTTGGTCCAATAGAAATCCTCCTTATCAACTACGGCCTAACCTGATTTGACCAGATTTTGGTCCAATGGCAACCATCCGCATGGCATAACCTGGTCCGACCAGATTTTGGTTCAATGGCAACCATCCGCATGGAATATAATAATCATTATGCTATTTTATTTTATTAGGCAAGTAATTATACTATTTTGTTTTATTAGGCTACGTTAATAATTCTTTCTTGTTTTATTAGGCAAGTAATTATACTATTTTGTTTTATTAGGCTACGTTAATAATTCTTTCTTGTTTTATTAGGCAAGGTTAATACTTCTAGATATAAAATCCATTATTTAATCATTTAAAAACATATTAACTATTCATGTTCAAAGTGATTAAATTATGGGTCGTTACATCCTCCCCTCCTTAAAGGTAATTTCATCCTCGAAATTAATCGGATAAACTCTAGATATCAAAGAACCCAAATGATATCTTATATACCACACAGAGATACAAGGAAAGTGACCTTAACACAACCGGTGAGTACACTGAAAAGAAACAATAAAATACAAACAACAACTACATCAACTCGGGATAAGAATCTCTAATATAGTCCTCAGTTTCCCAAGTACAATCTCTAACATCTCCACTCCACTGAACCTTAACAAGATTCACAATCTTCTTCCTTAATCGCTTTATATCTCGAGCAACAATACAAATAGGCCGTCTAAGAATGGTTAGGTTAGGCTGAACCTCCAAATCAACTTGTTGTCCTGGTTTTATTATCATCGAAGGGTCGTGTACATACTTACGTAAATGAGATATGTGAAATACGTTGTGCACATCTGATAGTCGATCTGGTAACTCCACTTTATACGCAAGGTACCAATCCAGTCTAGTATGGGAAAAGGGCCAATATATCGAGGGGCTAACTTCCCTGTCTTCCCAAACCTTACGACACTTCTCAGAGGAGAGACTTTTACAAATACCAAGTCCCCGACTAAGAACTCTAGATCCCTACGCCCTTGATCTACATAACACTTTTGCCGATCTTGCGCTTCCTTCATCTTTCTTCTAACATCAACTACCTTCTCATTGGCTTCTAAAATTATGTCTGATCCAAGAACAAGTTTATCTCCAGATTCAACCCAACACGAAGGAGAACAACATTGACGACCATAAAGAGCTTCGAAAGGGGCCATACCAATGCTTGCTTGATAGCTATTGTTATAAGTGAATTCAACTAAGGGTAAATGATCTTCCCAAGAACCCCTGAAGTCTAGAATGCATGCTCGTAATAAATCTTCCAAGATTCGGTTTACTCTCTCTGTTTGCCCATTTGTTTGGGGATGGTAAGATATGCTTAGACTTAGCTCAGTCCCTGAAGCAGTCTGCAGTCCCTCCCAGAACCTACTAGTGAATATCGGGTCTCGGTCACTTACAATACTACGAGGAATCCTATGGAGTCTCACAATCTCCTTCACATACAAACTCTAACAAGCCTTCTACCACAATCCAAGATAGCTTTAAACTTAGATAACCAATCCATTCCCAACAACACTCCAAAACCCACAAACCCAAGAACAAACAAGTCAAAAGGAAAGAGATGACTTCGACAAGAAATAGGTACATTTAGACACACGGTCTCAAGATTTGTCGGACCTCCAATTGGATTTGACACGCAAAGAGGATTACTTATGATAACATATTTAAGGTTTAATTTGTCCATTAGATCATAAGAAATAAAACTATGGGAAGCTCCTGTATCAAATAGCACCCTTACAGGAATATCATAGATGGATAATGTACCTTGCAACACTTGCTTCCCCTTTTTATCTGAAGAAGTGGATGGTATCTCTTCAATGGTAAAAGTTTGTCCTTGAGATCCCTTTTTAGGAAAATGGCACTCATTCTTCATATGCCTTGGCTGGTCGCAATTAAAACATGTGGCAGTTGGGCAATGATTTGCAAAGTGGCCCATCTTATTGCACTTAAAACAAAGAATGTTGGCCAAATTGGTCTGCTTCTTCTGTGCTGGAGCTCCATCTTTGGGTTTCTTCCCTGCACCCTACTTCTTTCCCTTAAACTTACGCTTGAAGTTTGGCTTACCTTTAACCGGTATAACCGATAAAGGCTTGGCACTTATTGCTGGTACTACGCCCTTCTGGACTCCTTCCTTAATATCAAGAGCCTCAAACCTCAAAGCCATGCTAATAATGTTGGTGAATGTACCCATAAGATGATTGGTCATTTCACAATGGAACTCTGGTCGCATTCCATTCACAAACATTTCATTTTTCTTGAGTGGTGTGTCTATCAATCCAAGTCCAAAACGGGACAAAGCATTGAACTTATGCTCATACTGCGACACGGTCATATCACCCTGCTTTAAGTCAATGAAACTTCTAAATAACTGAGTTCTTCTGGCTTCTGGAATAAACTGTGCTTCAAAAACTTCCTTGAACTGGGCCCAAGAAAACTCCCCCTCTGGAGTACTTGCTATTTCTGAACCCCACCAATCCATCGCCGACTTTTGAAGTTGTCGCGATTCCAACAGCCGTTTCTCCGCATCTTCCAACCGAAGATCTCCAAATATTCTTTCACAAGTTCGGAGCCACATCTTCACCCCAAGAATGCCTTCAGTCCCATAGAATGGTTTCCCACCCAAAGCGGTAAAATTCTTACACAAAGCTGCAAAGTTCATAGGGGTATGAACTTGCACTAGCATTTCCTCTGCCGAATCTACAGCTGACATAGTAGCATTTCTAGGTACCTTGCCATTGGTATCCGTGGTAGTTCTAGATCCTCTCCTTCCTCCTCTTCTTGTATTCATTTTCTATTATCTGAACAAATAACAGTTACCTTTAGAATACAAAAATAGGATTGAAATGGTTTAAGGAAATAACACCAAAGGATCTAAAACTAAACTTTAGAGGATAAATATTATTATTATAAAAATTACAAATACGCTCCCTCAAGATTAACTCATTCTAGGTCATCACTTACCCTATCTCTGGTGAGTTGTACCCCAATCAGGCTAAGGCGTTCGCTCAACCGAAGCTATGATACCAACTGTGATGACCCACCTTTCTGACCCTTGAGAACGACACTTAATACATCCATGGTATTCATGTGCCGTTGCCCAAGTATCGGAAAGACGAGTTGCCATGGGGTAAAATATAAGAACGGAATAATAAACTCACAACGAAACGGTTAAATGTAACATAAAAATAAGACAGTACATAAGGTTACTCCCCAACATGGAGTTATCAGAGTTACAACAAAAGTACTACTATCAGTCTAGGCAGTTATAACAACCTGCCTTTAAATATACATACATAGAGCCAACATCTCATAATAGCGGAAATAAATAGCTAGATAGATAAGGAGCCTCCTGCTCGTCCACCATCTTCAAAAGAGCCCGAAGAAATCAAATATAAATGAGTACCCGAACGTTTAGGGAAAACAATAATCCGGGTCACACAATAAGTCTGGTATGAGTAAACTCCAAAAATAGAACACACAAAGTAACTAGTGAGACCACATCGCAAAAACGCAGAACGGGTTTTTCCCTCACAAGGACAACATCCAAGTATAAAAGAAAGGATAAAGATAATTAAACATCGCGAAGAGTGCAAGACGCTTCCCGATGAATTAAAGAAAGAATCAATCCAAAGTTTTGAATCAAAAATAAGGAAAAGGAATTTTTCCAACAATGACTAGGAGGGTGCGCCCCCCTTATCGAAAGTATACCTCTAAAAAATATACTTGAGAACTACGATGGCTCTCGGAAACCTCCAAGCCGGACCCCGCCATCCTTACTGAGTATCCGAGTATTTCACATCTCCGTGCGCATACAACCGGAACTAATCTAGAGTAGATGTGAAAATACCCTAATGGGAGCAACCCCACATAGCTTGGTCCCCACTCGCTTTTTATTTAGTCATTTCCGATAAAGGATGTCAATGCTCTAATTGAGCAACAAATCGTCTTAGATTGACGAAGCAAAAATAAAAGGAAGAAGGGTATCAAAATTGATAGTCAAGATATCGACTATCGGGGATAACAAAACGATCGTATATGGAAATTAAATCTTATACTCTTTCAATACTTGGAAAATATCCATATACTTATCCCATCGGTATAAGCATATTCTCAAAATAATTAAGAGGATTTCATATTTCAAAAGCATACTTAGATGGGTCAAAAACAATTGTCTATAAGAAATGCAAACGTTTTCCATTATAATTATAAAGATCATTTATGGAAATCAAATCTCCTACACTTGTCACGTTTCCGATATTCTCGACTTACTCTATCCCTCGCCCAGAAACAAAGCCAGGTAAGTCAGGGCACTGGTTGCTCCTAGCCTTTCCTAGACACTTCGGTTCCAGATTTTACAGATAGAGAATCAATCTACTCATCGGCTTTTAGTGCCAAGTATAGGACTACTTACTTTCCATAAATAACTCATTTAAATTATTATATAAATTTTGAAGCTCCTTTAAAATACTTTAAACAAATATTTAAAACTTCCATTCAAATCATAACTTAAACCCATCATATTTAAAGGAGATTACAACCAAGAGGGGGTGAAGCTTCATCTTAATCAAATGAGATAGCTAAAAGGGTTGTTGTTTCCTTTTAACCAAAAAGTCACTAAATGTCAATCCTAAGATAAAGGTGGTGTGAGTTCCCTTTAACTAAACATCAAAGTTATTGCTCATAAACTGGCCGAGCACAAATCAAACAACCAAACAAGAATAATAACAAGAATAATAACAGACTCATTATTATTAACAATTTACAATCAATAGTTAACACAACATTTGTTAAAATATGAATGAGTAAAAAGAAAGAGATTAAGATTACACTGACTGTAAAATAATTAAATTATACTCACAGAATAAGTTATACCCACTAAACTATGAAAACAAGAAATATACTCACAGAATAAGTTACACCCACTAAACTATGAAAGCAAGGAATGTACTCACAGAATAAGTTATACCCACTAAACTATGAAAACATGAAATATACTCATAGAATAAGTTACACCCACTAAACTATGAAAGCAAGGAATGTACTCACATCCTATTTGCTTTGACGGAGACTTGGAATACTTCACCTTTTAAAAATGAATTTTAGTTCTTTTCTTTAGTTTCTGAATGAAATCAAATGATATATGGACTTGGCTATTTATAGGTGAAGAGAAGGGTACTTTAGTAATTTTCTATAGCCTAACCTGATTCAACTAGATTTTGGTCTAATAGAAGCTAGCCATATGGCATAATTTGATTCGACCATATTTTGGTCCAATAGAAATCCTCCTTATCAACTACGGCCTAACCTGATTTGACCAGATTTTGGTCCAATGGCAACCATCCGCATGGCATAACCTGGTTCGACCAGATTTTGGTCCAATGGCAACCATCCGCATGGAATATAATAATCATTATGCTATTTTATTTTATTAGGCAAGTAATTATACTATTTTGTTTTATTAGGCTACGTTAATAATTCTTTCTTGTTTTATTAGGTAAGTAATTATACTATTTTGTTTTATTAGGCTACGTTAATAATTCTTTCTTGTTTTATTAGGCAAGGTTAATACTTCTAGATATAAAATCCATTATTTAATCATTTAAAAACATATTAACTATTCATGTTCAAAGTGATTAAATTATGGGTCCTTACATTCTCTTTCTTTAGTCATCACGTACATCAATCCAGCCACTTCATTCTGAATCACACTCCGCGTATAGTTATTAAAGTGGTTTTCGGTTTAGACAGAGAGTATGTCCATAACCGATCCCCGTTTTTTTAATAACTTTTGTAATTATTGCAGCGATCGGCCGTTTAATATATTTCAAAACCAAATCAAATTCAATTTCAGTTGGAATTCGTAAACCAACATTTCATTTGTCTTCCTAACTCAATTTCCATAATTTACGTTTTCAAACTTCCAAACTACTATTTCAAAATCTTATAATTCAATTTCAATTTTTATTTAACACAACTCAAATATTGATTCAAGTTCGTATATAAATTTCATTCGTAATCATTTAAATTAATTTAATTTAACATTCAAATCAATTTAAATTCATTGATCGATGTCATTAAATATTCGTTAAGTTACTTTATCATTCAAAACAATTTCTATTAAATTTTCAATTCATTAAATCAATTTAAGTTTTCCTATATCATATCAAACTTCCAAATTTAATTAAATTAAATTCGACAAATCAAATTCTTTAAATTTCAAGTCTTATATTGAATTCAATAAATCACATCTTATTTCTTGTTGAAGAAATTCGATTTCACTTATTTACTTATTTAATTTAAACAAATTTCCAAAACTTAATTATTACAGAACTCAATTTCACTTATTAAAGAAGTTCAATTTCACTTATCAAAGAATTCAATTTTATTTAATTATTAAATAATTCAATCTCATTAAATTATTAAATAAATTCAAAACTTAATTATTAAATAATTTCAAAACTTAATTATTAAATAATTTCAAAACTTAATTCAATCATTTCTTAAATTAAACAACATTCTCTCATCAATTACTTTGTTAATATTTTGTTTCAGATTATTAAATATTAACATTTAAATTCTGGAATTCAAATTCCAATTTCATTTAAAACCCTTTTTATTTTATTCAAATAAAATCTTTATTTTTATATTTAAATCAAATTATTGACCAATCGGGTTTTTATTTAATTCTCTATCCTAAGTCAAAGTTTTATTTGGGTATTTATCATTTCAACCCGATTCCATTTCAATTCAAAAATCAAAGCATAACAAAGGGAACTTGCAGTGTGATAACTGGGATGGTGCTAAAGTAAATAAACAAGCAATAGCAAACATCAACAATAATCCAATAGTTTATGTAAATAATCTCAAAATAATCGTATTAATTCACACTGTTGTTTGTGCAAATTAATATAATTATTTCTAGAATCTACACTATCATTTCATGTAGATTAAAGATTATTACACTATTATTTTATGAGGTACTACACTTTACATTTATTATTCGATTTCATACTATATTAATTTATACAACATAAATTTAAACGATTCGAGGTGTAATTAACCATATTTCTACATGTCAAGTAATTAAACATTTAAATGGGTCATATTATACAAATTGATCTAATCAAATTTAACACATATATCCATTTCAAATTGTTAAATCCTACGTCAATTTCAATTGTAAATTATTTATTACTCATACATTAAAAATTTAACGTCCAATATCCACATCAAACAATTAATCATTTATCAACCAAACTGGATTATCATCGTATAAATAACAGATAATGGTGTCAGATGTCACATGTGAACTGATACAGGTAATAACATATATATAACAGTGTAAATAACTAGCAGCCGTATATTTCAATTGTCGTTTCAATTAAAATCAAATTTAATAAATAAAAGAACATTAATCGTGAGTGATTGCTCACCTTTCGAGGCTAGATGGATTGGACGATGAAACTGAGTTACGAAATGCAAGTACGACTACGAAATCAAAGCGAGATGGGCACGAAATTGGACGGATAAGATGATAGATACACATTAACGAAATCAAGTCAAAACAGAATCGATGAGGGTAAATAGTATAGTGAACTCAAAAATATATCTATATATAACTATTAATATAAAAAGTATTAGATATAACTGCCGTATCACTTGTACAGACATCATTTAAACAATGTATAATTTACATACTTATAAAACATACTATATAAATATTATACTTAATAGGTACTGCACAAACTCTTACTAACAAAGACAGGACTGAAATAACTTTATTATAAAATCAACATATATGCCGATACATATTTTAAAACAAGCACTGTCATATATATATAACAGTATTCATAAAATATGTTTGGATTTATATTCATGAAACTAGTTTATAAAAGTACTACTATATATATACATGTGTAAAGTTATCAGACCAAAAATGTATAAACACGTCTGTATATAACAAAACAGTTTATATAACATAAATTTGCATACTTGCAAGGACAACACATTATAATCCAAATAACAAACATCCATTATAAACTTTCATAATCTCAAAAACTTATACTGCGTAGACCAAAACAAAACTAAAATATGTATACTCAACCAAAACAGTATCCTATATTTTAATACAATAAGAATATATTATATACTTAATAACATTTCAAGACACTTTATAACTTTGTATACATACCAGCACATAACCAAACTATATACATATATAATAATAAACCTATATATTAATATATACTACATATATACACATAAACTTTGATTTATAAACAAATATAGATAATACTTATATACAAAAACACTTGGGCAAACTACAATTTACACTAAAATCACATTTGAGCTTTTATGTACTGGCAACAAAAAAATCTAGTTGAATCAGAGCTTACCCCACATATATAGATAAGCAAACATTGTATACTTTAATAGAACACATATATATAACTTAAGTAACTATATATATATATATATATCATACGTTAGATATATTACAAATATATATATATATATATCTGTGTGTGTGTGTGCGCGCGCGCGTGTGTGTGTGTGCGAAACAAATGAACTGCAATCATGCATATATGTAATGTAACAGCTAACATGTATAATACGGTAGATAAAATAAATAAAAATAAAATAAATCTATAGCATACCAAAGGTGCCGAGATGAGAACGGGCACAGAAAAACTTGCAAAGACGCTCGGCCTGGGTGAGGTTTGAAGCTGTGACGTGGCCAAAAGAAGAAGGGAGGATGACCACGGTCGTGGGTTGCTGACTGCGAGGGATTCGAGGCGAAGGGGGTGGCGCTCGCATGGCCGAAGTGATTTTGAGTGAGGGTGGAAGGCGCAGTGCGTTGAGTGATTGAGAGCTGGGTGCGAAACGAGGATGCAGTGCTGTTCACGGCAGGGACTGATGGCAGTGGAAGATCTGGAGGTGGTGGGCGGTGAGACATGCATGGCTTGCGTGCTTTGGTGGAAGAGTAAGGAAACGTGGAAGATGGGGTCAATGATGGTTCGGTCAGAGGAAGAGAAGGAGCGGGACATGCGAGTGGGAGGAAGGTGGAGGGGAGAGTACGGTTAATTTTTTTTTTCAAGTAAAATAGGCAACCGACCAAAACTGTAAGGGGAAATTTTTTGAAGAAGGAGGAATGAAACAGAGAAGAAAATGAACCGATTTTGGGATAAAGATATTGATGAATAGGGAATAGCTAAAGCTCGTAATTAAGTTCAGAAAATATTAATAGTCCCGAGGGTATTGGTTGTCACAGATGAGAAATGAATGGTCACCTCAGAAAGCCAAATATACGGAATAGATACGGGAATGGTTCCGTAGATTTCGCCGTCTCCCAGACTTCGAAATACACAAACAAGTATACTGTAAAGATCAACGTCGACGAGATGATCAAAACAGTGTATGGATATCATTGGTACGATTGAATCATAAAAATTCGAATTTTCTACTAGCGGAAAATACAGTAAAAACGCAGAAAAATAAGATCGACGGAGCTAAAGAAGTCCGAATTTGGAAAAACGAAAAATGACGTCTTGCTCAGAAGATGATTTAGAATTTTTCTGTATAAAAATAGTTAAGTTTCGAAAATATTTTATTTTTATCAATTCCTAACTGATTAAGTTGAAATAAAATTACACACGAAAATAAAATTTCATATTTTCAGATAGAAATTTACCAGTTGCTATGTTTAACTAGACGCATTTCAAAATTTTATTTTTAAAATTTCACGAAAATTCAATTAGTCACATTATAAAAACGGCTAAAATTTACGAGTCGTTACACTCTCCCCCACTCTAAACTTTTCATCCCCGAAAAAGAAGAAGGTAGGAGAATAGAAACAACTAGAAAGAAATAGATTGAAAACAAAGCAAACAATTAGTTCAAACCATGTAAATTTCAATTTACCTTAATTAATACTCAATATTTGATTTAAAATTCAAGGTATTTCAATAAGTTGATTCAATTTCAATTTATCAATATTTGATACTAAAATATTTCTTCAAAACAAAATTTTATTTTATTTATCTCATTTATTCATTGTTTTATTATCCAATTATCCTTTATTAACAATTTTCTAAAATCATAAATTTGAATAATCATTTATTATAATCATAATTTATTTAACAAATTTAATTCTTCTTTGTTCTAAATTATTATTAAATTTATTCCACTTAATATATCCTATCACATATATTAAGATATTTACACTTATTATAACCACTCAAATTTATTTATAAACTCCTTTAACATCATTTTATACTGTAAAATATTCAATTACATAGTTAACTTTTTAATATTTAGGTAAGTTATATTAGAATGAAATTGAGTATTATACAAACAAAATTTTCTAGTTCAATTATCTCAAGCTTACATATTTATTCAAAATTTTGGTTCATTTTATATTTGAGATTATCCTCAATAAAGTTTAAGAATTAAATTTTCGATTCTCTTCAAACTATTTAGGGATAAATAAATATACATACAATATATCCAAGTCAAATCTAAATCAAATACTAATATATATATATATAATTTAAATCACTAATATATATATATATAATTTAAATCAAGTCATACTTTAGAAATTCAAATTAAATTAAATTTTCCAAATCAAAGTGTAGCAAGGCTACGAATAAGTCTCTTCACTTCGAAACTCGAAAATGAATGTCGATGATGCGGCCGTCATCACCAAAATTATTTTCCAGCGACAATGGAGGAGAGCACTGATTTAAACATTTTAAATTCTTTGAAATGACTTCTATTTGAAAATATTTTAAATACTATACACTTTCAAACTTTCAAACCAAAATTTGAAAACACGGAAAATTAAATTCTCAAATTCTAATTTAAAACCATTTCTATTCCTAATTAAATTTTAAACCATTTACTATAATTTCATTTATTTATCATATTAGAATAATCAATGGTTTACAAAACAATAAATAAAATCAAATATTATCATTTTTACCCGTTCATTTAACAATTTATAAAATTTACTTATATATAATATAATCACACAAAATTTATTTTATTTACCAAATTTGAAAACAATATCGTGTCAGTTTGCTCTGTTCAAGTATTTTGGAAATTCTATCGATAGCATTGATCAGACGAATCGATCGAAAACCCAAATAAACATCAACAACTCAAACAACACAATATATATATATATATATATAATAATTTAATATAAATTTACAAATACACTTCCTCGCTCGATAATACAGAAATAAATTTTCAAGGCAAGGATAGAAATTCAAATTTGATGGGCTCAAATCAAAGAGAATTTTGATTCGAAGTTAAGTTTGAAACAAACATACGATAATCAAATAACAAAATAGGGAGATGGATAAGTTTACTAAATCACATGCAACCTTAACCGGGTCAACTGAGACTTCAAGAATAAGATCGATGTGGAATTCTGAGGCAAATCCACATCTGATCTCAAGAGACAGAATTCGAGATATCTAGAGATATTAGCATCTAAACCGAGGATAAATATAATTTTCAGTGAATCGATGCTATTGTAAATGATTTTTATCCCTTTACAATTCATATGAATGTTGGCAAGGCCGCCAATCCATTATAAAGATCATTCGAAGTGGAGTTATGGTGTAACGACCCAGAATTTTTTTTTAATTAAAATTTGAATATTTAATTTATTTTAAATATTTATAAGTGAATTTTTAAGTCAAATAAATTTTTATTTGAATTTTTGGATTTAATTGGATAATTAAATCGATAATTTAATATGTTAAATTATGGAAATAATTAAAAATTGAGTTAAATATGATTGAAAATGATTTGTAAAATTTTATTTAATCATACTGGAGTTATAGAAATATTTTAGAACTTTTAAAATCGAATTAAAAGTTAATTTGTGAAAATTGAATATTTTAATATTTAATAATCGACTGTAAAATAGTCAATTTTTGAACAGTCTCAGAATTGAACGAAACCAGTTTCATTGGATCCGTAATAGTTAGTTATTACCGGATTTCAATTTTCGTGTCAATCGGAGCTATCGTTTGATCGTGGCAGCTCGAAACGCATTGAATCGTTTTTAATTTAAATTTGACGAGTCAAAATAGCCATTTTTCAAAAAGTCTCGGAATTTGACGAAACCAGTTTCATCGGATCCGTAATGTGATATTATTGTAAGGTTTCAAATTTCAAGTCAATTGGATTTACCGTTTGTCCGGTACAAATTAAAACGCCTAGAAATCGACTTAAATCGGTTTAATTTAAATTGAACGTTTTCTGCCATAACTCGCACATACTTCCGAATTAGCTTTCGAAACCTGTTCCATTGTGTCCGGAACGCGGGATAAACCCTAGGTACGCTGGTTACGGCGTCTAAATCGGAGTTCGGAATTTCCGGGATGAATAGTGTCGCTCGTTCCTTATAAATACCCCCATAACTCAAGAAAAAAATTTTTTATACAAAACCCTTCTTCCTTCTTGTAGCCGGCCCTAGGATTTTAATGGCCAGAAATTTGTTTCGTTCTTCCCTCTAGATCTTCCAATCCGTTAACATTTGGCCAAAAGTCTCAACTGCAAAGACCGAGAGCTTGTCGAGAGCTTTACATCCAACGGTGGATCGCGTGTGTCGTCGTCGTTTGGAGGGGCTATGTACCTGCGTTCGGCAGCGTTTCGTGCACGCATTTCTATGTGTGGCGGAGGCCGAGTGCGTGCGGCCTGGGCGTGGTGTTGAGCGACAGTGTGGGCTTCGATATGGTCATGTTTGATCATGCTATAGTTCGTCGTTGATGGCTCAAAATCTAACCCTAGTTCTACATATGGGTTCGGCGGCTACGTTGGTTCCTGGAAGCTTTTGCGTGAGTGGGGAAGAAAAGGGAGAGGCCTTGGATTGAGATCTAACGGCTGTAGTTGAGTTAGGTTATAAGTTTTTAAAGTTATGTTGTAATTAGTTTATTTAAATTCGAGCAAACTTGTAAAATCAATAACTTTTTCATACGAGGTCGAAAAAATGCAAACTCAGTTGCGTTGGAATCGTATGGACGAGCACTACGCGATGGAGTTGGTTTGGAGTCGTTTGGAGTTAGTGAGAATTTCGGGTAAAATTAAACGCGCGTTTAATTTTATTCGAAATAAAAGCTAAAACGGAATTTAAAACCAAGGTGAGAATTTCTCACTCAATCGAATAGATTCCGATTTTATTTTAAATAGTTAGATTTAAAATATTTGAATGCATGTTTGAATGATGACTGTAAATTATTGATTGTTAAAATAGACATTATGCGCCGTTAGTAAGCGGATGTTATTTAATATAAACATATACCGCGAATATTTCATAAACAGTGAAATTGGTATTATATATAATATCAATATATATATATTGGCATATGTATATATTGCAGTTGTTGATTTCCCGCATTTTTTGTTTAGCGGATGAGACCCTATTACGCCGTTATTAAGCGGATAATATTTATTAAGAACATATACCGCGATAATTTCGTACTGGAGCGAAATTGGTATTGTGCTAATGTTTTTGGATGCAGGAAACAGGTTGGAGGGATCCAACTGGATTCCTCAACAGTATTTATTTTATTTCAGATATTTTGATATTTGATGGATTATCATATCGATATATGATGGATCGTTGTAGTCGTGATTGACTATTTGGTGTGTAGCATCATTGGACCCAAATTTTGGGATTTAAAAATGATTTTTAAAAAGTGATTTTGAGAATATACTATATTTTTGGAATTGATCCATTATAAATAAATAAACGTTATAAGTTTTAAAGTTATAAAAATTATGATTTTTAAGAAATATAGTTAAAAGCTGATTTTTGAAAATAAGGAATCAATGACTTTATAAAAGAGTTTAAATTGGGATTCTAAACTTGTTATAAAAGTTTAAATATAGAATTTATAAAATTTGATTTTTTTTATAAATCAGAATGATGAAATTATAAAGGAATTTAAAGACGTTTAAAAGAATAATATAATTTGATTTATATTAAGAGATTTATAAATGGATATTTATAAATTGAAATATTGACCTTATAAAACGAGTTTTTATAAGTGTTTAAATGAAGTGAAAATGAAATTCATAAATGAATGAAATTTATAGAATTATAAACTGTGAAGTTATAAAAGAAATTTATAAATAGTAAGATTTATAAATTTGGTGAAATTATTTGAAGAATAGATTGGATAAATCATTAAATCTTATAAGTTATAAGATTTATAAATAGGAAAGTCTTTAAAAGAACGATCTTATAAAATAATCGTTTTATAAGTATTTAACTTATAATATGAACGTTTAGTTTATAATTGAGTTATAAACTGGAATAGGTTAATAAAGGAATTTATTAAAGGAAGTTTTTATAAATAAAAAGAAGAGGAATTTATAAACGTTGTTTTATAAATTCGCAAACGACTTATTTTGATAAGTTAATTGTTATAACTTATAAATGGAGTTATATTCACGTTTTTAGACAGTGAATAATCCTTTAAAATAAAATGAATAGAAAGGATGAAATTTGTTAATGAAGTATATTCACGTTTTTGAATAGTGAATAATACGTTAAAGAAAATGTATTGAATGTGAATGTTTTAAATAGAATTAAAACGATTTAACGATGTTTTAAATGTGTTGAGATTCGAAACCATAGATTTCAACATTTATTGTTGAAATAGACGTTTTCGAGAAATAAAAGGAAATGGTGGACTATAACACTGTTGTTATAGTAAATGATTTCCGAAAGGAAATGTTTTGAATAGTATTGGGATTTATATATCTATTTTAATTTCGAATCCCTATACTAGTGATTTTGGGACGTTGTAACGATGTTTTACGCAACATTCGTTTTGGCCCAAATAATTATGTATAAGTGAATGATTTCCTTAAAGAATGAAATTTTATACTTAATTCGATTTAAGTATATTGAATATTTTCTAAGTGTTGAAAATAAAAGAGATTTGTGAATTACTTATGAATAAATAAGTATGGAAATGTTTTCCAATATTAAGTGAATAATTAGAATTTATCTTTTTGAAGATAAATTGGAAATGAATAATTGAAATCATATATGCATGAATATTTTGAAATATAAATTCATTATGGAATTTATATGTGAAAGTGGAACTTGTTAAAAATAAATATTGATTTATTTTTGAAGTGTTGAAATTATATATCTTGTAAAGATATTTTTGGAAAATAAATAATTTGGAAAATTATTTGGAATCTGGTGATGTATGCATATCAATTGATAGTTCAATAACCGACTATCAATATTTCCCTTTGAATGGGTATTTGATGTGAATATGATTGAATTTGAATGCACACTTATTTTTGAATAAGCGCTCACTATTCGGGTTAACCGGGAAAGGACCATGGGGTCGTATAACCCATTCCGAATATGTGATACGTCGTTGTGAATTGCATTTGAAGATCGGTGTTGAAGACCGGTATTTGCGAGAGCGATAGGATGACCTATCGATTGTCTCTGCACTGGGTCGCACCTGGTATAGAGATTCCATAAGTGATGGGAAATTCGATCAGGATTGTGAATATCCGGATTGCAAGGACTTCTTTGTAAGTGCCTTCGGTTCTGTTCGATCCCGGAACAGACTGGTATGGATTGTATGCCTGACATTACAATTTGAGATATAAAGCCGATTTCTTTCAAATATATTTCTGTTGGTGGCGGAGAATTTATTCTTTGCTTAACACCCTTCTTTGAGACGTACGAGCTCAAAGGTTATATAGTTGAAGTTATCAACGATATATCCCATTTTGGTAATGTGACATGCTGAGTGATGCTGAAATGATCATTGTGTTGATTATTGTGATAGGATCATTTATTTGATCGTCTATCTTAGTGATTATTGTGTTGATCATTTGTTGACCCAAAGCACGGCTTTTTGTACAAAGTGTGTTTTTGTGGACGTGACTTCGTCGAGCCTCACATCCCGGAAATGGTCAAAACAGGAAAGATGCGGCAAGGTTATTAGGGGTTGCTGTAGCTCCCCTTAGGGTATGTGCATTTCCTTCTGGAAAGGGGTGGTATCATGGTATGGAGCCCAGATACTTACTCATGTTGAAAACACTCTATTTATTATGGTGTGATGTTGGATATCGAGCGCTCGGTTGAAAAGGTCCTAAAGGACCGGGGAATGGCGTGCTCGTGTCAGTAGTTACCCAGTTAGGGGTAACCCGGCCTTGTGTTGGCAGAGATCCGGTTTGGTTCTCGGGGATGTCTTTCCAGAGGCATTCTCAGTGGCAATGGGAAGTTCCTTGGCCTGATCATTCGTTGGAAATCCAAAGAAACAATACGTGACTTGTACGGTTTTAGTTGTATAACCTGCTATGGAATGTGGCGGTAACCTGCTATTGAACATAGTTAGCTATAGTAGGCATACGATAATGGTCGTATGTTGGCTAAGATTTATATTCTACTTTTGAAATGAAATTTTCTCTATACTATGCACTAGTAATAATATCAAATATTATTTTAAATGCGTATCAAGCATCTTTGACTATCATAAGGAGAAATCTCCTCCGATTCTGCGTTTGCATTGTGTGTGTGTGCGGGAGGCCTTATGGTAGTCTCATTTTTAAAAGCATTGCGAATTGAATTAAAAATATTCCTCTATTTTGATTTTAAAGATAAATAAACTATTTTGAGTTCTCACACCAGTCACATGACTGACTTGGAGTTTATTGTTTTCCTTCCTAAACTCTGGGTGCCCACTAATTTCCACACGGGCAGTCAAGAGTTAGGTTTATCAGGATATTCTGGATATTCTGGAGTTGCTGGAGGCAAGCTGGATGGCATGGCATATTACTTATATAGTATTTCTTTTTCCGCTGCACTGTTTATGTTGTACGTTGTTGTACACTCTGATGATATGATGTAATGAAATGAAATGAAATGTAATAACTGATATAGTTCTTCGTTTAAAGATTATTCATTTATTATTATATGTTGTTCCGCTGCGAATTGTGAGATTCTGTTGTTGTTCTGTTGTTTCCTTTCTATTCCGTCCTATTTTCTTCTGTTTTTCTTTTTCCTCTATATTCTATTTTCTGTCCGTTCTATTTTTAAAATTTTCTATCTTCTGTTTTTCTAATTCTCTGTTTTCAAAAAAAATTGTCTATCTTCTTTTCCCTCTATTTTTCTTTTTCTTTCTTCTTTTTCTCTCTTCTTTCTTTTCTTTTTTTTTTAAAAACCCATAACATTTCGGGTTTTCGGCAACGAAAATCCGCAGACGTTACATTTGGTATCAGAGCTGATGGTTAAGCGACAACCATGGTTCTGTAGGGTATTACTCATTAGAGATAGAGTCAGTAGTACTCTAGAATGAGTTGAGTGTAATAATAGATACGAGTGCGTATTTGTTAGTGATATGAAATTGTTTTATATTGTGATGATTGGTTTATTGAGTGGCATATGAACCTTCCTCAGCACGGTATGTACAACTTTGCCGAAGGGGTTTCTAAACACTTGAATAGAACAATTCGACATAATATTGATTTTTAAATTGGGTGAACGAAATAATTTTACCTTGATTATATTTTATATATAAAAGAATAATTTTTCAAAATTATTAAAGTATATATAAGTTGATTGTTAGGTTGTTTGAATAATCTAAATAAAAGAAGAATTGTATAAGCAAAAAGAATTGTAAGAATTGAATTATAATTAAAGTAATTTACAATTGTGAAATAAAACTTATATATATAGGAGGTGAAACCATATGGATATATTTAGGAATTTAAGTTATGTAAAACAAGTGATGTTTATAAATGAAATATAACTTAAGTGTTATTGAATGGAATTGACTTTGGGTATCAAAGTAAATTATTAAAGTTAAGTGATAAATATGAACTTGAGTTATGTAATAGAATTCAACTTTGTAATTGAATTGAATGAATGGCTTGGCTGTTAATCAATTAAATGTAATTTAAGTTGATAAGGAATAATTAATGAAAGTGTTAATTCATTAAAATCTAATTTTATTAGAAGTTGAATAAATTGGAATGGAAATCAATTTAATGTTAAACCAAATTGAATGAATATAAGTGAAAAGAATTTGGTTGTAATTAATATAAATTGGTTGTTATATGATTGTTATATGATTGTATAAAAGTCATTAAGAGTTAATGAAATTAGAAGCTATGTAATTGAATTCAAATTAAAGATAAATAAATTTGAATAGAATTGAATGTGAATTGGATTTAATTAGTGAATGCAAACTAATTGAATTAAGAATGAATGGTAGTAATAAAATCCAATGTTAACAAATCAAATATGATTTAAAGTGAAAACCAATTCATTGAATATAATGAGAATATGAATGAATGTTTATTGGATATAGATTATAGTTAGTTGATGTTTGCATTTGTTGTTTAGTTGCATTTGCTATGTGACATATATTGTTATGTTGATATATGTTGTATATGGAGATTATTTACATATATGCATGATTCTCATGTTGTTTGTTGAGTGTTTAGTAGGTGCGGATCGCGTTTGCTTTGCATTTGGAGTTCGCTTTAGCGCTATATTAGCCGTATATGCTTGCTAATAAAATATAAGGTACATATCTCGGATTAAATATCGTACTTTTACACTTTTTTCCCTTCGGGATGCCTCATTACTTGATGAGATGTATATTTGTGATATATATACTGTCATTTTTTTTTCGGATCGAGCCGCGCAAAGGAGACATGGCGAATTTTTCCGGAAATTTAAGGCGTTAGGAAAAATTTGAGAAAATTGGAAAATTTTGAAACTTTAAACTTTGTTTTAGAGTTGAAAGTTAAATGATATAATTGTTTTTGAAAACATAACTAAGTATGATTTGAAACTTAGTAAAGATTGAAAGAAGTTTAATTATGAATTTTGGAAAATTAATAGATTCTGTAACCTTTCTTACTTGTAATTTCGAGGACGAAATTCTTTTAAGGGGGAAAGATTGTAACGACCCAGAATTTTTTTTTTAATTAAAATTTGAATATTTAATTTATTTTAAATATTTATAAGTGAATTTTTAAGTCAAATAAATTTTTATTTGAATTTTTGGATTTAATTGGATAATTAAATCGATAATTTAATATGTTAAATTATGGAAATAATTAAAAATTGAGTTAAATATGATTGAAAATGATTTGTAAAATTTTATTTAATCATACTGGAGTTATAGAAATATTTTAGAACTTTTAAAATCGAATTAAAAGTTAATTTGTGAAAATTGAATATTTTAATATTTAATAATCGACTGTAAAATAGTCAATTTTTGAACAGTCTCAGAATTGAACGAAACCAGTTTCATTGGATCCGTAATAGTTAGTTATTACCGGATTTCAATTTTCGTGTCAATCGGAGCTATCGTTTGATCGTGGCAGCTCGAAACGCATTGAATCGTTTTTAATTTAAATTTGACGAGTCAAAATAGCCATTTTTCAAAAAGTCTCGGAATTCGACGAAACCAGTTTCATCGGATCCGTAATGTGATATTATTGTAAGGTTTCAAATTTCAAGTCAATTGGATTTACCGTTTGTCCGGTACAAATTAAAACGCCTAGAAATCGACTTAAATCGGTTTAATTTAAATTGAACGTTTTCTGCCATAACTCGCACATACTTCCGAATTAGCTTCCGAAACCTGTTCCATTGTGTCCGGAACGCGGGATAAACCCTAGGTACGCTGGTTACGGCGTCTAAATCGGAGTTTGGAATTTCCGGGATGAATAGTGTCGCTCGTTCCTTATAAATACCCCCATAACTCAAGAAAAAAAAAAATTATACAAAACCCTTCTTCCTTCTTGTAGCCGGCCCTAGGATTTTAATGGCCAGAAATTTGTTTCGTTCTTCCCTCTAGATCTTCCAATCCGTTAACATTTGGCCAAAAGTCTCAACTGCAAAGACCGAGAGCTCGTCGAGAGCTTTACATCCAACGGTGGATCGCGTGTGTCGTCGTCGTTTGGAGGGGCTATGTACCTGCGTTCGGCAGCGTTTCGTGCACGCATTTCTATGTGTGGCGGAGGCCGAGTGCGTGCGGCCTGGGCGTGGTGTTGAGCGACAGTGTGGGCTTCGATATGGTCATGTTTGATCATGCTATAGTTCGTCGTTGATGGCTCAAAATCTAACCCTAGTTCTACATATGGGTTCGGCGGCTACGTTGGTTCCTGGAAGCTTTTGCGTGAGTGGGGAAGAAAAGGGAGAGGCCTTGGATTGAGATCTAACGGCTGTAGTTGAGTTAGGTTATAAGTTTTTAAAGTTATGTTGTAATTAGTTTATTTAAATTCGAGCAAACTTGTAAAATCAATAACTTTTTCATACGAGGTCGAAAAAATGCAAACTCAGTTGCGTTGGAATCGTATGGACGAGCACTACGCGATGGAGTTGGTTTGGAGTCGTTTGGAGTTAGTGAGAATTTCGGGTAAAATTAAACGCGCGTTTAATTTTATTCGAAATAAAAGCTAAAACGGAATTTAAAACCAAGGTGAGAATTTCTCACTCAATCGAATAGATTCCGATTTTATTTTAAATAGTTAGATTTAAAATATTTGAATGCATGTTTGAATGATGACTGTAAATTATTGATTGTTAAAATAGACATTATGCGCCGTTAGTAAGCGGATGTTATTTAATATAAACATATACCGCGAATATTTCATAAACAGTGAAATTGGTATTATATATAATATCAATATATATATATTGGCATATGTATATATTGCAGTTGTTGATTTCCCGCATTTTTTGTTTAGCGGATGAGACCCTATTACGCCGTTATTAAGCGGATAATATTTATTAAGAACATATACCGCGATAATTTCGTACTGGAGCGAAATTGGTATTGTGCTAATGTTTTTGGATGCAGGAAACAGGTTGGAGGGATCCAACTGGATTCCTCAACAGTATTTATTTTATTTCAGATATTTTGATATTTGATGGATTATCATATCGATATATGATGGATCGTTGTAGTCGTGATTGACTATTTGGTGTGTAGCATCATTGGACCCAAATTTTGGGATTTAAAAATGATTTTTAAAAAGTGATTTTGAGAATATACTATATTTTTGGAATTGATCCATTATAAATAAATAAACGTTATAAGTTTTAAAGTTATAAAAATTATGATTTTTAAGAAATATAGTTAAAAGCTGATTTTTGAAAATAAGGAATCAATGACTTTATAAAAGAGTTTAAATTGGGATTCTAAACTTGTTATAAAAGTTTAAATATAGAATTTATAAAATTTGATTTTTTTTATAAATCAGAATGATGAAATTATAAAGGAATTTAAAGACGTTTAAAAGAATAATATAATTTGATTTATATTAAGAGATTTATAAATGGATATTTATAAATTGAAATATTGACCTTATAAAACGAGTTTTTATAAGTGTTTAAATGAAGTGAAAATGAAATTCATAAATGAATGAAATTTATAGAATTATAAACTGTGAAGTTATAAAAGAAATTTATAAATAGTAAGATTTATAAATTTGGTGAAATTATTTGAAGAATAGATTGGATAAATCATTAAATCTTATAAGTTATAAGATTTATAAATAGGAAAGTCTTTAAAAGAACGATCTTATAAAATAATCGTTTTATAAGTATTTAACTTATAATATGAACGTTTAGTTTATAATTGAGTTATAAACTGGAATAGGTTAATAAAGGAATTTATTAAAGGAAGTTTTTATAAATAAAAAGAAGAGGAATTTATAAACGTTGTTTTATAAATTCGCAAACGACTTATTTTGATAAGTTAATTGTTATAACTTATAAATGGAGTTATATTCACGTTTTTAGACAGTGAATAATCCTTTAAAATAAAATGAATAGAAAGGATGAAATTTGTTAATGAAGTATATTCACGTTTTTGAATAGTGAATAATACGTTAAAGAAAATGTATTGAATGTGAATGTTTTAAATAGAATTAAAACGATTTAACGATGTTTTAAATGTGTTGAGATTCGAAACCATAGATTTCAACATTTATTGTTGAAATAGACGTTTTCGAGAAATAAAAGGAAATGGTGGACTATAACACTGTTGTTATAGTAAATGATTTCCGAAAGGAAATGTTTTGAATAGTATTGGGATTTATATATCTATTTTAATTTCGAATCCCTATACTAGTGATTTTGGGACGTTGTAACGATGTTTTACGCAACATTCGTTTTGGCCCAAATAATTATGTATAAGTGAATGATTTCCTTAAAGAATGAAATTTTATACTTAATTCGATTTAAGTATATTGAATATTTTCTAAGTGTTGAAAATAAAAGAGATTTGTGAATTACTTATGAATAAATAAGTATGGAAATGTTTTCCAATATTAAGTGAATAATTAGAATTTATCTTTTTGAAGATAAATTGGAAATGAATAATTGAAATCATATATGCATGAATATTTTGAAATATAAATTCATTATGGAATTTATATGTGAAAGTGGAACTTGTTAAAAATAAATATTGATTTATTTTTGAAGTGTTGAAATTATATATCTTGTAAAGATATTTTTGGAAAATAAATAATTTGGAAAATTATTTGGAATCTGGTGATGTATGCATATCAATTGATAGTTCAATAACCGACTATCAATATTTCCCTTTGAATGGGTATTTGATGTGAATATGATTGAATTTGAATGCACACTTATTTTTGAATAAGCGCTCACTATTCGGGTTAACCGGGAAAGGACCATGGGGTCGTATAACCCATTCCGAATATGTGATACGTCGTTGTGAATTGCATTTGAAGATCGGTGTTGAAGACCGGTATTTGCGAGAGCGATAGGATGACCTATCGATTGTCTCTGCACTGGGTCGCACCTGGTATAGAGATTCCATAAGTGATGGGAAATTCGATCAGGATTGTGAATATCCGGATTGCAAGGACTTCTTTGTAAGTGCCTTCGGTTCTGTTCGATCCCGGAACAGACTGGTATGGATTGTATGCCTGACATTACAATTTGAGATATAAAGCCGATTTCTTTCAAATATATTTCTGTTGGTGGCGGAGAATTTATTCTTTGCTTAACACCCTTCTTTGAGACGTACGAGCTCAAAGGTTATATAGTTGAAGTTATCAGCGATATATCCCATTTTGGTAATGTGACATGCTGAGTGATGCTGAAATGATCATTGTGTTGATTATTGTGATAGGATCATTTATTTGATCGTCTATCTTAGTGATCATTGTGTTGATCATTTGTTGACCCAAAGCACGGCTTTTTGTACAAAGTGTGTTTTTGTGGACGTGACTTCGTCGAGCCTCACATCCCGGAAATGGTCAAAACAGGAAAGATGCGGCAAGGTTATTAGGGGTTGCTGTAGCTCCCCTTAGGGTATGTGCATTTCCTTCTGGAAAGGGGTGGTATCATGGTATGGAGCCCAGATACTTACTCATGTTGAAAACACTCTATTTATTATGGTGTGATGTTGGATATCGAGCGCTCGGTTGAAAAGGTCCTAAAGGACCGGGGAATGGCGTGCTCGTGTCAGTAGTTACCCAGTTAGGGGTAACCCGGCCTTGTGTTGGCAGAGATCCGGTTTGGTTCTCGGGGATGTCTTTCCAGAGGCATTCTCAGTGGCAATGGGAAGTTCCTTGGCCTGATCATTCGTTGGAAATCCAAAGAAACAATACGTGACTTGTACGGTTTTAGTTGTATAACCTGCTATGGAATGTGGCGGTAACCTGCTATTGAACATAGTTAGCTATAGTAGGCATACGATAATGGTCGTATGTTGGCTAAGATTTATATTCTACTTTTGAAATGAAATTTTCTCTATACTATGCACTAGTAATAATATCAAATATTATTTTAAATGCGTATCAAGCATCTTTGACTATCATAAGGAGAAATCTCCTCCGATTCTGCGTTTGCATTGTGTGTGTGTGCGGGAGGCCTTATGGTAGTCTCATTTTTAAAAGCATTGCGAATTGAATTAAAAATATTCCTCTATTTTGATTTTAAAGATAAATAAACTGTTTTGAGTTCTCACACCAGTCACATGACTGACTTGGAGTTTATTGTTTTCCTTCCTAAACTCTGGGTGCCCACTAATTTCCACACGGGCAGTCAAGAGTTAGGTTTATCAGGATATTCTGGATATTCTGGAGTTGCTGGAGGCAAGCTGGATGGCATGGCATATTACTTATATAGTATTTCTTTTTCCGCTGCACTGTTTATGTTGTACGTTGTTGTACACTCTGATGATATGATGTAATGAAATGAAATGAAATGTAATAACTGATATAGTTCTTCGTTTAAAGATTATTCATTTATTATTATATGTTGTTCCGCTGCGAATTGTGAGATTCTGTTGTTGTTCTGTTGTTTCCTTTCTATTCCGTCCTATTTTCTTCTGTTTTTCTTTTTCCTCTATATTCTATTTTCTGTCCGTTCTATTTTTAAAATTTTCTATCTTCTGTTTTTCTAATTCTCTGTTTTCAAAAAAAATTGTCTATCTTCTTTTCCCTCTATTTTTCTTTTTCTTTCTTCTTTTTCTCTCTTCTTTCTTTTCTTTTTTTTTTAAAAACCCATAACATTTCGGGTTTTCGGCAACGAAAATCCGCAGACGTTACATATGGGATACTCCATAATTCAGACGAATACGAATAGTGGGGGACAAGAATGAATTTCGGGACCGAGGGGAATGTTCTAAATTTCAAGGGAATCGAGTCAAAAAGGAAGAGATTCAAACTCGAATGAAAGTGATTCTGTAAATACATTTACCCTATATGCTAAGTTTTGCCTAGAGCTACCAAAGCTCTGATACCAAATGTAACGGCCTGCTATTTTGGACCATTCGCATCCGCACATGTCGGACTTGAATAATTCAAAATACCAAATTGTTAATTTTAATTTGCAAAACTGAGCATATACAGTAAATAAATAATCACAGATCACAAACACAGAGTAATAAATGCAGCGGAAACAAAAGATAGTAGTTCATGAAGCTACTGTATACATATCAGAGTAAAACAAAGTACAATAGAAGTCTCGAATACAATAGTCATAATACAAAATCAGAATACATCATTGGAATCAAATGAATATCTGAAAGCTGGATATATATATGGATCTCCAAGCGAAGCTCCAACACCAAAGGTGAGTCACGAATACTGGTACACTCAGTCTGACCCGAGCGTAAAGCAAAACACAAAACACTCGAGTCAGGATTAACATTCTTATATCAATAAATCCAACTCAAGTGAAATAGCAACTGAAATACAAGTAACTCAAAGGATGTTGGGATAACCATCCTCTAAGGGTCCGTTAAACTATCTACTATGTAATAGTGTACGCTAAGTAGATAATGTCTATCAGTAATATAAAGTATCAAAATAGTGTTAAGGCGTTACCATTATCACCCTTAACACATTTTTATATAAGCATCATAGTCTATGCAGCACTGTAAACTCCACCGTAAACTAGTGGGCTATCAAGGAGTACTCCATAGGTATAACACAAAACAAATTCGTAGTGGTCGTGTATATAGGGATACAAGTATGACAAGGCACATAAGGCAATACCCAAGATAGTGAAACTACCGTTTGCCTGATCCAGACTGGTGAGAACGCGTCGTCGCAACGATCACAACACCACGAAACAACACTCCCAAAATTTCGAGGGTGCACACCAATCAATAACAAGTAATGAGTAGGTTACAAAGAAGTGTGTTCGCTCGAGGTGGCTAACCCCATTTTGCCCGGCACAGCTCCTGTTTTAGTCATTTCCAATTTGACACAAGTGTCAAGGCTATCCATTACCGTTCATTTTCTTCAGTCATCACATACATCATTCCAACCACTTCATTCTGGATCACACTCCGCGTATAGTTATTAAAGTTGTTTTCGGTTTAGACAGAGAGTTTTTCCATAACCGATCCCGGTTTCTTTAATAACTTTCGTAAATATTATACCGATTGGTCGTTTAATATATTTCAAACCAAATCAAATTCAATTTCAATTAGAATTCGTAAACCAACATTTCATTTGTCTTCCTAACTCAAATATCCATAATTTACGTTTTCAAACTTCCAAATTACTATTTCAAAACCTTATAATTCAATTTTTATTTTTATTTAACACAACTCAAATATTGATTCAAGTTCGTATATAAATTTCATTCCGTAAATTAAATTAATTTAATTTAACATTCAAATCAATTTAAATTCATTGATCGATTTCATTCAATATTCGTTAAGTTACTTTATCATTCAAAACAATTTCTATTAAATTCTCAATTCATTAAATCAATTTAAGTTTTCCTATATCATATCAAACTTCCAGATTTAATTAAATTAAATTCGACAAATCAAATTCTTTAAATTTCAAGTCTTATATTGAATTCAATAAATCACATCTTATTTCTTGTTGAAGAAATTCGATTTCACTTATTTACTTATTTAATTTAAACAATTTCCAAAACTTAATTATTACAGAATCAGTTTCACTTATTAAAGAAGTTCAATTTCACTTATCAAAAAATTCAATTTTATTTAATTATTAAATAATCCAATCTCATTAAATTATTAAATAAATTCAAAACTTAATTATTAAATAATTTCAAAACTTAATTCAATCATTTCTTAAATTTAACAACGTTCTTTCATCAATTACTTTGTTAATATTTCGTTTCAGATTATTAAATATTAACATTTAAATTTCGCTGGAATTCATATTCCAATTTCATTTAAAAATCTTATTATTTTGTTCAAATAAAATATTTATTTTTATGTCTAAATCAAATTATTGACCAATCGGTTTTTTAATTAATTCTCTATCCTAAGTCAAAGATTTATTTGGGTATTTATCATTTCAACTCGATTCCATTTCAATTCAAAAATCAAAGCATAACAAAGGGAACTTGCTGTGTGATAACTAAGATGGTGTCAAAGTAAATAAACAAGCAATAGCAAACATCAACTATAATCCAATAGTTTATTTAAATAATCCTGAAATAATTGTATTAATTACAACTATTGTTTGTGTAAATTAATATAATTATTTCTAGAACCTACTTTATCATTTCATTTAGAATAAAGATTATTACACTATTATTTTATGCGGTTCTACACTTTACATTTATTATTCGATTTCATACTATATCAATTTATACAACATAAATTTAAATAATTCAAGGTGTAATTAACCATATTTCTACATGTCAAGTAATGAAACATTTAAAGGGGCATATTATACAAATTTATCTAATCAAATTCAACACATATATCCATTTCAAATTGTTAACTCCTACGTCAATTTCAATTGTAAATTATTTATTACTTTACACATTAAAAATTTGACGTCCAATATCCACGTCAAATAATCAATCATTTATCAACCAAACTGGATTATCATCGTATAAATAATAGATAATGGTGTCAGATGTCACAGGTGAACTGATACAGGTAATAACATATATATAACAGTGTAAATAACTAACAGCCGCATATTTCAATTGTCGTTTCAGTTGAAATCAAATTTAATAAATAAAATAACATTAATCGTGAGTGATTGCTCACCTTTCGATGCTAGATGGATTGGACGATGAAACTGAGTTACGAAATGCAAGTACGACTACCAAATAAAAGCGAGATGGGCGAGATGGGCACGAAATTGGACGGAAAAGCTGATAGATACACATTAACGATGTAACGACCCGCTATTTTGGACCATTCAAATCGACAATAAAACCATACATATCCGACTTGAATAATTCAAAATACCGAATTGTTAATTTAAAATTTGGCAAAACTTAAGATATACAATAAATAAATCAATCACAGATCACAGAGTAATATAATGCAGCGGAATAGATAAAGAATAGTAGTTCATGAAGCTACTATATACATCAAAGTTAGAATAAAAATACATCAGAATATCCCAGATGCAGTGAAGTCTCCAGTACGAGCAGATGACTTCTTTGAACCAATCAACTGGAAAGGTTGGAATCTGAATCGATAGTTGGATCTCCAAATGAAACTCCGAACTCCAAAGGTGAGTCTCTAATGCTGTATCACTCAGTCTGACCTGAGCATAAAGAAAAACACAAAACACTCGAGTCAGGATTAACATTCTTATATCAATAAATCCAACTCAAGTGAAATATCAACTGAACTACAAATAACTTAAAGGATGTTTGGGATAACCATCCTCTAAGGGTCCATGGAACTATCTACAAGGTAGAAATATACACTATAACACCGTGTCCATTTCAGCTTAATTTATACTTCAAAACCATATATCATTTTCACTTCAAATATCTCTATATTTCCCAAAATAGTATTTATATATATTAAATAATTTATACAATAAAGTATTTTCAATTCCCTCAACTTAACAAATCGTTTCAACATCAACCCGATCTTCCCATTTAAATTAAATTCAATCTCAATTTATCAATTTAAATTCAACTCAATTCCTAAAATAAACACTTCAATTTATCGTTCTCAAATTCGGATTTGTAATCACCAAAATACCCCTTTATATTTCAATATATTTCAAAACTTTAAGTATTCAACGTTTCAACTAAATTTTTATTCAATTTAGTTTTCTAAATAATAAATTCAAATTTGGTTCAACCTAAATTTCACTTTAATTCAATTTAGCTGCTAAATAACAAATTCAACTACGTTGATTTCAAATACAGATTCGAATCTCAACATAAACCATTTAAATTCCAATATAGTTCAAGGCTTTAATATTTAAATGTTTTATATAACAGTTTCATATTGATCTCGATTTAACCTCATTATTATTTAGTCTTGAAATACTCCCTTATTAGATTCAATATCATTTAAGTAACCTTAAATTACATTTTACTCAATATTTTCTTTAATTTTATTAAACGTGAAATATTCATTAAATCACTTAAATCAAAAATCCAGTTACAAAATCATTCCTTTAAATTTTCCATTCAATAATTTCAAATCGATTTAATTAAATAAATCCTTATTTAAATACCATTTTTGATGAACCCCAATTTATCTCCTAATTTTAATTATTCAACTTTTTACAACGGTAAATTTTGAAATATAAATCTTAAATAATACTCAAACATATTATATGGATTAAATCAATCTCAAAAATATTATTATTAAATCTATATATAAAATTTCCATTTATATATATAATATTTTAAGATCCAATATTTATTAAATCCCAAATATTTCTTCAACTGTAGAAATTTATTTTCAAAATATTTATATGGACCAACGGTGTCTGTATATATTTCATATCATATAGTCAAGTGCTACGGATATTTATCATTTCAACCCGTACACTAAATATTTACGGGTGGATATCATTTCAACTTGTAATCCCAAATTCATTTAAATGAAAATCGCTTGGGTTCATCATTTCAACTCATAACGATTTTCTCCTATTCTAACGTCCGTTCGGGTATGTATCATTTCAACCCATAATGATTTATATACTAATAAGGAACTTGCAGGGTGGTAACAGATATGAAAATAATAATAACAACAGGCATATATTATAAAAATAAATATAAACAATAGTATATGGTGTCATATCCCATAAGTAAACAGTTATAGATAATAGCATATATAACAATTTAAATAACTACAGCCTCATATTTCAGTTGTCGTTTCAATTGAAATCAAATTTAATAAATAAAAGAACGTTAATTGTGAGTGATTTCTCACCTTCGAGATTAGAGATGAACGAGAATGAGAGGAGTTATGAATCCAAGCACGAATTCCAAAGTAAATCAGGATTTGTACAATTTGACGAGCAAAGCTGATAGATATGAATCGATGAGAATGAATAAATTAGCTCGATATAAATGAAATACATACACACACACACACACACACACACACACACACACACATATATATATAAAAACTTTCAAAAATCCATTTAAAACATATATTTCAAATTTATATCAAATTCAAAGACAAATTAAATTAAATTATATATATACATATATGTATTTATAAACCTTTGTTTTTAAATAAAACCACATGTAAGTCACATATCTGCGTAGTATAAATTGAAATAAATGAATATATATACTTACAATCAAATCCGTGAACAACCTATATAGCCATTCTATGCAAATCTATATAAAAATCAGTAACAAATTTTAAAACATGTACATATTAAAATCTATGTATATACAATACTGTACACAGTATATAAAATACATAAACTAGCATTTGTACCTTTATATAAACAGACATATTAACGAATAACATATCAAACTTATGTAAACTTTATATATACACAAAATGTTATTTCTACTAACATATATACACTGTCAAACTCATATATTACTAACATTTTACATTGGAAAACTGACATAAATCATTTATATCAAAAATCTTTTTTTTTCATAACATATTTTATAAACATAACATATCAAGCTGTTAACAAAACATATTTTGTATAAATATATACTCTGCCAAAATATATAATAATACTATAAAAGCTATATATTTTATATGCAGAAACCATATAGTCTGCATATACCTAACACAAACAACTAATATATATAATAATTTGTACACCATAAACTTATCCAAATATGCAGAAATCATATATACATACAGAATAATAAATACGTGTTATGAAAATCTATTTCAAACTTATTAATAAAAACTTAAAATAACCAAGCAGATTATATATGCACGCTCTAAAACCAACTCACCAGGATACTTGAAATCTTGTATAAAATAAAATATACATATAAATCTATGTTTTAACAAAACTTTCGTATGCTTGAATATATATAAAGCTGCAAGTATAAGAAACAGATATCATATATAAAGAAATACTTACATATAAAGAACGAAAGAAGAGAGGAAACGGTTGTGGGTGGTCAAGCATGCGGTGAAGGCGTGGAGCAAAGAGGAATGAGGGAAAGAGTTTTTCCAGAGAATGAAAAGAAGAAGGAGAGATATGCTTATCATGGGCAATATATATGCATTGTTCTTATTATTATTTTTGAAAGATTGAATGCTGGTGAATAGAGGAAATAAATTAAAACAAATATATATAAAGATTGAATGCTGGTGAACAGAGGAAATAAATTAAAACTAATATATATAAAGATTGAATGCACGTGAATAGAGGAAATAAATTAAAATAAATATGTATAAAGATTTAATGCTGGTGAATAGAGGAAATAATTAAAACAAACATGTATAAAGTTTGAAAGCTGGTGAATAGAGGAAATAAATTAAAATATGTATAAAGATTGAATGTTGGTGAATAGAGGAAACAAATTAAAATATGTATAAAGATTGAATGTTGGTGAATAGAGGAAATAAATTAAAACAAATATGTATAAGGATTAAATGTTGGTGAATAGAGGAAATAAATTAAAACAGATATGTATAAAGTTTGAATGCTAATGAATAGAGGAAATAATGTAAAATATGTATAAAGATTGAAAGTTGGTGAAATAGAAGAAATAATGTAAAATATGTACAAAGATTGAATGCTGGTGAATAGAGGAAATAATGTAAAATATGTATAACGATTGAATATTGGTGAATAGAGGAAATAATGTAAAATATGTATAAAGATTGAATGTTGGTGAATAGAGGAAATAAATTAAAATTTCACAAAATTCAATTAATTTAATAAATAAAATCACTAAAATTTTGGGTCGTTACACTCTCCCCCCCTCAAAACTTTTTGTCCCCGAAAAGAAAGTAGGCTGGAGAATAGAACAACTAGAAATAAAGGTAGATTGAAAGTTAAGGGTAAATAATTAATTTAAAACTATATAAATTTTACTTGAAATATTCATTTGAAAACTTCATTTGCGATTCAGTTATCTTTAATACTTTAAAATTTTCAAAACTCATTGGAATTTAATATGTTTAACTAACACCTTTATACATATATGAAAGCTATTTGAAAACAATTATTTGCATCATTAGTTATATTTACAAAGAAGCTATTGAAAACATTAAATCCATAATTCATAAATTTATAAATTTGTCTTTAGATACTTTTCAAACATTATTAATAAATCATTCACTTTAAATATGTTTTATTTAATTAATAACTTCAAAAATATTTATAACACTAAAATTTTCTATTAAACAACGTAGTATACAAATAAGCAATATTTAAAAGATTATATTCAAAAAGGAAAGAAGGTAGATTCGGAAAAACAGAATTAAGGTGAACAACTAAAGCTGAGAAGATAAGGTAGATTTAGAGAATAGAATCGGGCACGAATCGTAAATTTCAAACCATAAGAGTTTCAATTTCAAAATTAACACAAAATTTCTTTGTTGAAAAATACCTTTATAATAAAATACCTTTATATCGAAATAAATCTTTCTTTCAAAAATATTTTTATAACTCGATGTTTCAAAAAGTTTATCCTCGTTCTTGCAGACTCTGGCCATGCGTTGATCAGGCGCAAAGCTAGAACTTTTCAAGTACTTAGTAGACTTGTTTCAACACCCAGTGAAAATACTTGAAAAACCTTTAAAACAGATATGGAAAGTACAATCCAAACAAAACAACCAAACCAAAACCTTTGTCCAACCATGGTTCGCAGATACACAATGGTTACGCCTGGATCCTCCAGGAAACAATCAGTATCCGTAAGCTTTCTCAGCCCTGCGAGTTACGCCATGATGACTAGTAAAGTTCAGAATACACAATGGTTACGCCTGGGTCCCTCTGGAAACAATACGTACCCCTAGGCTGTCTCAGCCAGGCAGTTTCGCTACTAATTGCGACCTACACAGATTGCAGGATACACAATGGTTACGCCTGGATCCCCCAGGAAACAATCTGTACCCCTAGGCCAGACTCAGCCAGGCAATTGCGCTATGCAGTCGCGAGAGAAAAAAAACCATGGGTTACGCCACGGTGGGAACACTCGAGTATTACATCCGAAAAACCAAAAATCAGAGAAAATAATATCGATAGAGTGAATCCACGATGTAGCCACAAAGAGGATATTAAGCAGAAGGCACTTTCCATATCTTTACTTCGAAAATATATATCATATAGTACCTTTTCAAATCACTTTCAAATATCGTACTTATATAAAGTCCATATATATAGGATTCCATTTTTCCCAAATTGAATACTTTCCAAAATCAATAGTAGATCAAATCATAATTATATAGACTTCGATTATATAAAATCTCTTTCCAAATTGAGTACCTTTCAAATCAATAGATTTCAAATCAACTTCATACTTATACAATCCATTTTATATAAGTTCGTTCACTCCCAAATCAAGTGCTTAATAATATAAGGTTCTCAAATTTCAAATCATTTCAATATCAATTCAGTTTCAAATCATATATGATTTCACCAAATTTTCTTCCAAATTAAATATCTAAATTTCAAAGTTCCCAAAATAATAGGGTAAGAAAATTATCCCATTTTCCAAATTAAAATAATTCAAGCCAAACAAATTCATTTCCAAAAATCACCATATAAGTACTAGTTTTTAATTCCAATTTAATTTAAAAACCAAATATTTTCCCAAAATCAATTATACTCAAAATGGTTGCCAAATTTATAATTATCCCTTTTTTTAAAAAAACTTTTAAACTATCTATTTCTATGTGAAATATCCAATTTACCTTTCTGAAAACCATTATTCAACTATTTTTTTCAAAACATTTCAAAACTAAATTTATATTCTTTATCAAACATTTTATACTCTTCAAAATTTCTTAGCTTTAAAAATTTTGTCTCGATTTGGAAGTGTTCGAACATTCAAAATAGTTAGGGAAATCAAATTTTCAATTCAAGAGTTGAAAATCAACAATAAATCAATTATTAAATCCGAAACTCGAGGACTGAACACCGGTCTCATTTTGAATTGTTTCAAATATACACTTATATCTTTCTAAAATATCAAATTATAGTTCAGAATTTGAAATCAAAAACGGTTTTACAAAATCACTTGCATAGCGAAGCTATTAAAGTGGCCTCTCCCCCACTTTGAAACTCGAAAATCAATGTTGATGATGCGTGCACTCATCACCGAAATTATTTTCCAGCGATATAACTGAGTTCTGGACTTCTATTTTCTTGAAAACTTCTTTGAAATTTCTTCAAAATTATTGGAATTCATTTGAACTCATTTGAAACATTTCTTATTCGAAAAATACTTTTAAATTGTATTATTTTTATATATTTTCCAAAATCCTAAAACCAATTTCAAAATACCGGAATTCAATTCTCGAATTTCAAATTTAACCCTTCAGTTATAAATCATTTTTACATAAATCAATTTTCATAAATTTTCAAAATTTTAAATCCTTTTAAAACTTTTATACATAGAATAACATTTCTTATTTGTTTTATATATAGGTATATAATCCTTATCGAAAACCTTTTTACTTTTATATATAGAATAAAATCATAGTTATCAAAATAATAATTTCGGTATAAACAATTTCAAAAATACAACATACCCGATTTTTCAAAGGGTGGTTCAAGAATGGATTTCAAAACAAAGATAGGGATTTAAATTAGAGGAACTCCAATCAATAGAATCCTCATTCGAAGATAGACTCGATCGAAGATGAGATAATTAAATTACAAAATAGAAGATGGATATACTTCTACAAATCGCGGCGACCTTAATCAGGTCAACCGTGATTCCACAATTAGATCGGTGTAGAATTCTGAGCCAATTCGACATTCGATCGCCAGAGATATAGAATTCGGCATAACAAGATATAGCAGCATCGTAAACCGAGGATACAGAAATCTTCGGTGAGTCAATGCCAATTGAAAAGGAATTTTCACCCCCTCTACAAATCATTCAGTGGAGTTATGGGATACTCCGAAATCAAACAAATATAAATAGGGAGAGACAGAATGAATTTCGGAACCGAGGGACATTCCAAAATTCAAAGGAAATCGAGTCAAAAGGAAGAGATTCAACTCGAGCGAAAGTGATTCTGTAAATAAATTTACCATATATGCTAAGTTTTTCCTAGAGCTAATGCTCTGATACCAACTGTAACGACCCGCTATTTTGGACCATTCAAATCGATAATAAAACCATACATATCCGACTTGAATAATTCAAAATACCGAATTGTTAATTTAAAATTTGGCAAAACTTAAAATATACAATAAATCAATCAATCACAAATCACGGAGTAATATAATGCAGCGGAATAGATAAAGAATAGTAGTTCATGAAGCTACTATATACATCAGAGTTAGAAATAAAATACATCAGAATATCCCAGATGCAGTGAAGTCTCCAGTACGAGCAGATGACTTCTTTGAACCGATCAACTGGAAAGGTTGGAATCTGAATCGATGGTTGGATCTCCAAATGAAACTCCGAACTCCAAAGGTGAGTCTCTAATGCTGTATCACTCAGTCTGACCCGAGCGTAAAGCAAAACACAAAACATTCGAGTCAGGATTAACATTCTTATATCAATAAATACAACTCAAGTGAAATATCAACTGAAATACAAATAACTTAAAGAATGTTTGGGATAACCATCCTCTAAGGGTCCATGGAACTATCTACAAGGTAGAAATATACACTATAACACCGTGTTCATTTCAGCATAATTTATACTTCAAAACCAAATATCATTTTCACTTCAAATATCTCTATATTTCCCAAAATAGTATTTATATATATTAAATAATTTATACAATAAAGTATTTTCAATTCCCTCAACTTAACAAATCGTTTCAACATCAACCCGACCTTCCCATTTAAATTAAATTCAATCTCAATTTATCAATTTAAATTCAACTCAATTCCTAAAATAAACACTTCAATTTATCGTTCTCAAATTCGGATTTGTAATCACAAAAATACCCCTTTATATTTCAATATATTTCAAAACTTTAAATATTCAACGTTTCAACTAAATTTTTATTCAATTTAGTTTTCTAAATAATAAATTCAAATTTGGTTCAACATAAATTTCACTTTAATTCAATTTAGTTGCTAAATAACAAATTCAACTACGTTGATTTCAAATACAAATCCGAATCTCAACATCAACCATTTAAATTCCAATATAGTTCAAGGCTTTAATATTTAAATGTTCTATATAACAGTTTCATATAGATCTCGATTTAACCTCATTATTATTTAGTCTTGAAATACTCCCTTATTAGATTCAATGTCATTTAAGTAACCTTAAATTACATTTTACTCAATATTTTCTTTAATTTTATTAAACGTGAAATATTCATTAAATCACTTAAATCAAAAATCCAGTTACAAAATCATACCTTTAAATTTTCCATTCAATAATTTCAAATCTATTTAATTAAATAAATACTTATTTAAATACCATTTTTAATAAACCTAAATTTATCTCCCAATCTTAATTATTCAACTTTTTACAACGGTAAATTTTGAAATATAAATCTTAAATAATACTCAAACATATTATATGGATTAAATCAATCTCAAAAATATTATTATTAAATCTATATATAATATTTCCATTTATATATATAATATTTTAAGAACCAATATTTATTAAATCCCATATATTTCTTTTCAACTGTAGAAATTTATTTTCAAAATATTTATATGGACCAACGGTGTCTATATATATTTCCTATCATATAGTCAAGTGCTACAGATATTTATCATTTCAACCCGTACACTAAATATTTACGGGTGGATATCATTTCAACCCGTAATCCCAAATTCATTTAAATAAAAATCGCTTGGGTTCATCATTTCAACTCATAACGATTTTCTCCTATTCTAAAGTCCGTTCGGGTATGTATCATTTCAACGCATAATGATTTCTATACTAACAAGGAACTTGCAGAGTGATAACAGATATGAAAATAATAATAACAACAGGCATATATTATAAAAATAAATATAAACAATAGGATATGGTGTCATATCCCATAAGTAAACAGTTATAGATAATAGCATATATAACAATTTAAATAACTACAGCCTCATATTTCAATTGTCATTTCAATCGAAATCAAATTTAATAAATAAAAGAACGTTAATTGTGAGTGATTGCTCACCTTCAAGATTAGAGATGAACGAGAATGAGAGGAGTTACGAATCTAAGCACGAATTCCAAAGTAAATCAGGATTTGTACAATTTGACGAGCAGAGCTGGTAGATATGAATCGATGAGAATGAATAAATTAGCTCGATATAAATGAAATACATACATATATATATAAATTTTCAAAAATCCATTTAAAACATATATTTCAAATTCATATCAAATTCAAACACAAATTAAATTAAATTATATATATACATGTATGTATTAATAAAGCTTTGTTTTTCAATAAAACCACATATAAGTCACATATCTGCGTAGTATAAATTAAAATAAATGAATATATATACTTATAATCAAATCCGTAAACAACCTATATAGCCATTCTATGCAAATCTATATAAAAATCAGTAACAAATTTTAAAACATGTACATATTAAAATCTATATATATATACAATACTGTACACAGTATATAAAATACATAAACTAGCATTTGAACCTTTATATAAACAGACATATTAAAGAATAACATATCAAACTTATGTAAACTTTATATATACACAAAATGTCATTTCTACTAACATATATACACTGTCAAACTCATATATTACAACATTTTACATTGGAAAACTGACATAAACCATTTATACCAAAAATCTTTTTTTTTTCATAACATATTTTATAAACATAACATACCAAGCTGTTAACAAAACATATTTTGTATAAATATATACTCCGCCAAAATATATAATAATACTATAAAAGCTATATATTTTATATGCAGAAACCATATAGCCTGCATATACCTAACACAAACAACTAATATATATAATAATTTGTACACCATAAACTTATCCAAATATGCAGAAATCATATATACATACCGAATAATTAATATGTGTTATGAAAATCTATTTCAAACTTATTAATAAAAACTTAAAATAACCAAGCAGATTATATATACACGCTCTAAAACCAACTCACCAGGATACTTGAAATCTTGTATAAAATAAAATATACATATAAATCTATGTTTTAACAAAACTTTCGTATGCTTGAATATATATAAAGCTGCAAGTATAAGAAACAGATATAATATATAAAGAAATACTTACATATAAAGAACGAAAGAAGAGAGGAAACGATTGTGGGTGGTCAAGCATGAATTGAAGATGTGGAGCAAAGAGAAACGAGGGGAAGAGTTTTTCCAGAGAATGAAAAGAAGAAGGAGAGATATGCTTATCATGGGCAATATATATATATATATGCATTGTTCTTTTTTTTTGAAACATTGAATGCTGGTGAACAGAGGAAATAAATTAAAACAAATATATATAAAGATTGAATGCTGGTGAACAGAGGAAATAAATTAAAACTAATATATATAAAGATTGAATGCACGTGAATAGAGGAAATAAATTAAAATAAATATATATAAAGATTTAATGTTGGTCAATAGAGGAAATAAATTAAAACAAATATGTATAAAGTTTGAAAGCTGGTGAATAGAGGAAATAAATTAAAATATGTATAAAGGTTGAATGTTGGTGAATAGAGGAAACAAATTAAAATATGTATAAAGATTGAATGTTGGTGAATAGAGGAAATAAATTAAAACAAATATGTATAAAGATTGAATGTTGGTGAATAGAGGAAATAAATTAAAACAAATATGTATAAAGTTTGAATGCTAATGAATAGAGGAAATAATGTAAAATATGTATAAAGATTGAAAGTTGGTGAAATAGAGGAAATAATGTAAAATATGTACAAAGATTGAATGCTGGTGAATAGAGGAAATAATGTAAAATATGTATAAAGATTGAATATTGGTGAATAGAGGAAATAATGTAAAATATGTATACAGATTGAATGTTGGTGAATAGAGGAAATAAATTAAAATTTCACAAAATTCAATTAATTTAATAAATAAAATCACAAAAATTTTGGGTCGTTACAAACGAAATCAAGTCAAAACAGAATCGATGAGGGTAAATAGTATAGTAACTCAAAAATATACCTATATTTAACTATTTATATAAAAAGTATTAGATATAACTGCCATATCCACTTGTACAGGCATCATTTAAACAATGTATAATTTACATACTTATAAAACATACTATATAAATATTATACTTAATAGGTACTGCACAAACTCTTACTAACAAAGACAGGACCGAAATAACTTTATTATAAAATCAACATATATGTTGATACATATTTTAAAACATGCAATGTCATCTATATATATAAAACAGTATTCATAAAATATGTTTGGATTTATATTCATGAAACTAGTTTATGAAAGTACTACTATATATATACATGTGTAAAGTTATCAGACCAAAAATGTATAAACACGTCTGTATATAACAAAACAGTTTATATGATATAAATTTGGATACTTACAAGGACATCACATTATATCCAAATAACAAACATCCATTATAAACTTTCATAATCTCAAGAACTTATACTGCGTAGACCATAACAAAACTAAGATATTTATACTCAACCAAAAGAGTATCCTATATTTTAATACAATAAGAATATATTATATACTTAATAACATTTCAAGACACTTTATAACTTTGCATACATACCAGCACATAACCAAACTATATACATATATAATGATAAACCTATATATTAATATATACTATGTATATATACATAAACTTTGATTTATAAACAAATATAGATAATACTGTTATCCCGCTTTTTGGCAAAACCGTGATACCAAAAGATCGATCGAAAACAAAGGACAGTTCGTCTCAGAGATTGGTCATACTTTGCTTCACTATGGATATCACTGAATTTTTTCCGAGTCCAGATTGAGCTACAATTGGTAGGACATGGCAAGAAAGATCATAGAAGTCAGCATCTCAAATTTCAAGTCAATCCGAGTTCATACGCTCAAGTTATGATCGATTCAATCTGAAGGGAAAAACCCAGATTTCGTATCCATCACTATGGGTGGTTTCGTATCCATCACCGAACTCTGGTTCGAATCGATCACTTTCGTGTCGATCAACTTCGAATCCATCAAAGTACCTTGGTTCGACTCGGTCTCATTCGAATCCATCGGCAGATCACCTACTTCGTATCGGTCAACTCCCATGAGTTCGTATCGATCAGGAGCGGCTGCGTTCGAATCCATCGAGTTCGTATCGATGGACTTCGTACCCATCAGCAGATGAAGCGCTTCGTATCCATGGAGAAGCTACAAGGCTCGTATCCATCAGAGAAAGGCTTGTTCGTATCCATCAGCCATCGGTTGTTCGACTCCATCAGTGAAGCCTTGTTCGAACCCATCAGTGAAGCTTCATTCGAATCCATCAAGCCAACAATCCTAGGTGACATGTTATCAATCGATGCGAATAAGCCGAAATATGTGGACTCGATGCGGTCAACTCGGAGTGAAGACCGGATCGAGACGAAGTTTGCGCTCCACGTCATCACAAAGACGCGTGCCATCATCGATTCGAAACCATCGGTTCGAAGAGATGGATTCAAACCAAATAGCCTAGCAAAGAACACCACTTCGTATCGACGATATCTCTCAATCTACTAATCCAAATCCAAATGCATGAAATTTTCACTGGAGATTGCAAACATGCTGAGGAACATCTCCACCAAATTTCAGCTCAATTGGACATCATCTTGATGGATACGAAATGACTTCGTATCGATCACAGATTGACTTGAAACTTTCTGAGGTTGGTCGCGTGGGCCCACTCACGTGCCAGAAAAAGTCTCCCGAGATTCGAGCACGATCTCAGCCTCCTACGCCTATAAATAGAGCCCCAGAGCCAACACAAAAAGGATCTTTTGACTCTCAAGCGCCCAGACTCTACCGGATCGAGATCTCCATCATCCTACATCATATTCTTGCTGTAGTATTTGAATTTCCAGTTCTAACTTGCTGTTGATCGCTGTAACAACTTGTACTCATTGAAAGAGAATGAATAAAATTGCAAAAACTTCACAGTGGACGTAGGCAACACGCCGAACCACTATAAATCTCTTGTCTACGCATTTACATTACTGTTATTTGGAGTTTTTGTTAGATAATCTTCATTTTCAATTTACATTCTCCATTATTATCTCTTCAAAGACCCCCGTAGAGTGTTGTGACCAATTTTGGTGCAAACAAATACTTATATACAAAAACACTTGGGCAAACTATAATTTGCACTAAAATCACATATGAGCTTTTATGTACTGCCAACACAAAATTTAGTTGAAACAAAGCTTCCCCATATATATAGATAAGCCGACATTGTATACTTTCATAGAAAATCACATATATATAACTTAAGTATATATATATATATATATATATATATATCATACGTTAGATATATTATGAATTTTAATGACCAAGAATTTCAGTCATTTGAAATTCGTATATTTAATTAATTTTTAATATGCAAAAGTTAAATTAATAAGCTGAATAAATTTTATTTTGAATATTTAGATTTAATTGGATAATTAAATCGGTAAAATATGTGAAATTACAGAAATAATTGGAAATTAGGTTTAATGTGATTGAAATTGATTTGTAAAGTTATATTATATCATGTTGGAGTTAGAACGATGTTATAAAACTTTTAAAATTGAATTAAAAGTTTATTTGTAGAAATTGAATATTTTAATATTTAATCGACGAGGTAAAATAGCCATTTTTCAAACAGTCTCGGATTTCGACGAAACCAGTTTCATCGGATCCGTAATGTTATATTATTATATGGTTTCAAATTTCATGTCAATCGGACTTACGGTTTGTCCGGGGCAAGCTAAAACGCGTAGAAATTGATTCGAGTGAATTTTGAATTTAAATAGTCGATTCAAAAACTCATCTTTCAAATATGATCGAATTGGCTCCCGATATATATTCCCTTGCGTTCGGAATGGAGGTAAAACATTATAAATGCCGGGCGGCACGCTTCGTTTGGAGTTCGGAAAAATTCCGGGTGAATAGTGCGTGGAAATTTTCTATAAAAGGCCACCATTTCTCACAATTTTCACAAACCCTAATTTCTAACCTTCAGCCACCACTCTAAAATTAATGGCTGAAATATTGTCTCCTTCTTCCCTCAATTACTGCCAATCCATGAACAATTAGTGAAACTTTTCAACTGTAAACTTGTAGAGGGCATCGAGATCTTGAAGATCAACGGTGCAGATTGGATTTGGAGCGTCGAGGTGGTCGCTAGGGGGTCGCGTCCTCCTACCGGTCGAGCACGTTTTTCACGAGCTAGGGGAGGTCGAGCTTCACCATACTGAGGCCGAAGGTTGTAGTCGCATTGGGATTTGAAACACTGGTCGTTGATCGTCGTGGAGGTGAAGGATGGTGGTGCGGCTAGCTAGGGTTTTGGGCGTGTTTGGGTTTCATCGTGCTTCGAAACTGGAAGAAGGAGGAGCAATAGGCAATGACCTTGATCTCATGAGAGGAATAAACGGCCCAGATGTGAGGAAGTTTAAAAATAAAAATATTTTTGTAAATAATTATATATATATTAATGTGTACAAACTTTAAACTATCATAACTCTTTCATACGAGGTCCGTTTTGGACGAAATGGCTTGCGTTAGGTTCGTATTGACGAATACTACATGATGGAGCTAGATTGGAGTTGATTTGAGCTAGTGAAAATTTTGGATAAAATTAAACGAGCATTTAATTTTATTCGAAATAAAACACTACGACTGTATTTGAACCAAGGTGAGAACTTCTCACTCAATCGAATTAGTTTCGATTTAAATTTTAAATAGTTAGATTTAAAATTTCTTGATCATGTGATTGAATGATAAATTGTTATCTACTATATTGAAATAGACCCTATAAGCCGTATATTAAGCGGATATTATTTATTAAAAACATATACCGCGATATTTCGCCTTGAAGTGGAATGGGTATTATATATGTACTTGGAGTTGATTTTCCTGTATTATATAGCGGATGAGACCCTATTGCGCCGTATAATAGCGGATAATATTTTATAAATGCCATATACCGTGATATCCCGTATTGGAACGGAATTGGTATTGTGCTAACATCTGTGGATGCAGGGAAATAGGTTGGAGGGATCCAACTGGATTCCTCAACCGTATTGATTTATTTACAAATATTGTGATATATTCTGTTATCATATAATATATTATGTTTTTGGATGCCGTGATTGTCATATTGAGTGTTGTTGCAGCATTGGGCCTATTTTGGAAAATTAAAAATGTTTAAGTGATGATTTCCAAATTTAAAAGGATTTTAAAGTGATTTTTGAAAGTATACGTTTTATTAAATTTTGGAATTGATTCGTTTTAAATAAATAAACGTTATAATTTTAATGTTATAAAATTTATGGTTTTTGAGAAAATATAGTTAAAATGTGATGTTTGAAATATGGAGTTAATGAATTTTATAAAAGAGTTTAAATTGAGATTTTTGAATTATTATAAACGGTTTATATAAAAGATTTATAAAAATTGATATTTATAAATTAAAAATATTAGAATTATAAAACGAGTTTTTATAAACGTTAAAATGTAGTATAAATGGGTTTTATAAGTAAATAAGATTTATAGACTTATAATTGATGAAGTTATTAAAGAATTAATTTTCTAAATAAGAGGTTTATAAGTGGATTTACTTATAATTTGGATTTGGCAATTAAATAAGATATGATAAAATTTGTAAATAAAGTGACTTTTTATAACTTGAAGTTTTATAACATATAAATGTGAATTTATAAACATTGATTTATAAATTCAAAATCTTTTGAATTTGATAAGTAAATAGGAAAGCTTATTAAAGGAAATATATTCACGATTTTGGACAATGGATAATCGTTTAAATTAAATTTGTAGAAGTATTGAATTTGGTAAACGATTTATATTCACGTTTTTGGACGGTGATTGATATATTAAAGAAATGTATGGGGAAGTGATATTTAAATAGAATTTTAAACAATTTGAAGTGTTTTAAAACGTATAAGTGTTGAAACCACAGATTTCAACATTCGTTGTTGAAATAGACGTTTTCGATGAATAAAAGGAAATTGTGGACTATAACACTGTTGTTATAGTAAATGATTTTCGAAAGGAAATGTTTTGTATAGTATTGGGATTTATATTTCTATCTTAATTTCGAATCCCTATCCTAGTGATTTTGGGTTGTCGTAAGGGTGTTTTACGCAACATTCATTTGGACCCAAATAAATGTGTTTAAGAGAATGTTTTCCTTAAAGAATGAAATATATACTTAATCGTGTTTTAAGTATATTGAATATTTTCTAAGTATTGAAAATAAATAGATTTGTGAATAACTTATTATTAAATAAGTATGGAAATGTTTTCCAATATGAAGTGCAATGCTTTGGGTTTTTATCTTTTAAAGGTAAATTAAAAATGAATAAGTATTTGGAAATGTTTTTCAATGAAGAAATTGAAATGGTTTAGAGAATATATCTTTTTAAAGATAAATTGAAGTGAATCTCTGGCAAGTTATGTAATTTATGGAAGATTTATGAAAATGGCCTAGTGATTGTTATGGTGCTGGATATTGGTAGTTGGCCTTGATAGTTAAATAACCGACTATCAATATTTACCTTTAAATGGGTATTTGTGTGATTTGCTTGAATTTGAATGCTACACTTATTTTTAAAATAAGCGCTCGTTATTCGGTTTAGCCGGGAGAGGACCTTTGGGTCATAAATCCCATTCCGAATAGCGATATATCGAAATGGATAGCATTTGAAGACCAGATATTTTTGAAAATGGAAGGATTACCGTCGAATGACTCTGCATAGGCTGATCTCCGATATAGAGGTTTTATCACCCTTTGTGATGGGAAGTCCGGTCGTGATTAGTGAATATCCGGATTGCAAGGGCTTTTTTGGAAGTGCCTTCGGTTCTGTTCAAACCCAGAATGGACTTGTATGGATGTGTGTCTGACATTACAATTTGAGATGTAAAGCTGGTTTCTATCAAATATATTTCTGTTGGTGGCGGAGAATTTATTCTCTTAGCTTAACACCCTTCTCTGAGACGTACGAGCTCAGAGGTTATGTAGTTGATGGTTACTAGTGATATATTTCCAAATTGGTAATGTGACATATGAAGTGTTGTTGAGCATTTGTTGATCAAAGCGTGGCTTTCGTATAAAGCATAGCTTTGTGGACGAGACTTCGTCGGACCTCACACCCCGAAAATGGTCAAAACAGGAAAGATGCAACAAGGTTATTAGAGGATAGCGCCCCCTTTGTGTATGTCATTCCTTCTGGATAGAGGTGGTATTATTGTATGGAGCCCTGATACTTAACCTATGTTGTTGCTGCAAACTTATTATATTTGTGGTTGTTGGTGAATCCCAGGATTTAGGTCAGATACGACCGGGGGATGACATATTCGTGTCAGTAGTTGCCCAGCTAAGGGTAACCCGACCTTGTGTTGGCAGAGATCCGGTTAGGTCCTCGGGACGTTCTTCCAAAGGTGTTTCCATGTGGCAATGGGAAGTTCCTTGGCCTGACCATTTGTTGGAAATCCAAAGAAACAATACGAACCCTTTACGATTGCAAATTGTATAACCTGCCTCCTCAAGAGGTAGCTATAGCAGGCATAATATAATGGTACCTATGCTGGCTAAGATTTATATTCTACTTTCGAAATGGGTTTCCACATTTTGCACTTACAGTAATAATATCAAAGAAATTCTCCGCGTAGTAAGCATCTTTGACTATCATAAGGAGAAATCTCCTCCAAGTTCTGCGTTTTCATTGTGTGTGTGGCGGGAGGCCTTATGGTATTTACATTTTCTAAAAGCATTGCGAATTGACTTTAAAAATATTTCTTTGTTTGTTTCAAAGAATAATTGTTTTAAGTTCTCACACCAGTCGCATGACTGACCTGGAGTTTATTGTTTCCTTCCTAAACTCTGGGTGCCCACCAATTTCCACATGGGAAGTCTAGAGTCATGTTATCAGGTTATTCTAGAATTCAGGAGTTGCTGTAGAGATCTGGAGGCAAGCTGGATGGCTTGGCGTATCAACTAGTATATAGTATTTCTTTTTCGCTGTTTGTTGTTGTAAACTCTGATGATGTAATGTAATGTAATAACTGATATATTTCTTTGTTTTAAAGATATTCATTTATCTATTATATGTTTTTCCGCTGCAATTGTGAGATTCTGATATTGTTCTGCTGCTTTTCTTTCTTTCTTCTTCTATCTTCTACCTCTTCTTTAACCCTAACGGTACGGTTTTCCGGCCTTCGATTGTTCGGCAGTTGATACAGTGGACGTATTAATTTCGACCTTTGTAAGTCGAAAATCCCGTTCGTCACGTATATATATGTGTGTGTGTGTGTGCGTGTGTGCGTGCGCGTGCGAAACAAATGAACTGCAATCATGCATATATATAATATAACAGCTAACATATATAATACAGTAGATAAAATAAATAAAAATAAAATAAATCTATAGCATACCAAAGGTGCTGAGATGAGAACACGCACATGAAAACTTGCAAAGACGCTTGGCCAAGGTGAGGTTTGAAGCTGTGACGTGGCCAAAAGAAGATGGGCGGATGACCATGACCGTGGATTGCTGACTGCGTGGGATTCGAGGCGAAGAGGGTGGCGCTCGCATGGCCGAAGTGATTTTGAATGAGGGTGGAAGGCGTAGTGCTTGAGTGGTTGAGAGCTGGCTGCGACACGAGGATGCAGTGCTGGTCACGGCAGGGACTGGTGGCGGTGGAAGATCTGGGGTGGTGGGTGGTGAGACATGCATGGCTTGCATGCTTTGGTGGAAGAGTAAGGAAACGTGGAAGATGAGGTCAATGATGGTTCGGTCAAAGGAAGAGAAGGAGCAGGACATGCGAATGGGAGGCAGATGGAGGGGAGAGTACGGTTGCTTAGGATAATATTTTTTTCAAATAAAATAGGCAACCGACTAAAACTGAAAGGGGAAATTTTTTGAAGAAAAAGGAATGAAACAGAGAAGAAAATGAACCGATTTTGCGATAAAGATATTGATGAATAGGGAATAACTAAAGCTCATAATTAAGTTTAGAAAATATTAATAGTCCCGAGGGTATTGGTTGTCACAGATGAGAAATGAATGGTCACCTCGAAAAGCCAAATATAAAGAATCGATACGGGAATCGTTCTGTAGATTTTGCCGTCTTCCGGACTCCGAAATACACAAACAAATATACCGTAAATATCAGCGCAATGAGATGATCAAAACAGTATACGGAAATCAGTGGTACGATTGAATCATAAAAATTCGAATTTTCTACTAGCGGAAAATGCAGCAAAAACGCAGAAAAATAAGATCGACGGAGCTAAAGAAGCCCGAATTTGAAAAAATGAAAAATGATGTCTTGCTCAGAAGATGATTTAGAATTTTTCTGTATAAAAATATTTAAGTTTCGAAAACATTTTATTTTTGTCAATTCCTAACTGATTAAGTTGAAATAAAATTACATATGAAAATAAACTTTCATGTTTTCAGATAAAAATTTACCAGTTGCTATGTTTAACTAGACGCATTTCAAATATTAAATTTTTATTTCAAAATTTTATTTTTTAAATTTCACGAAAATTCAATTAATCACATTATAAAAACGGTTAAAATTCACGGGTCGTTACAAGTCACCTTTAAGTCAAATTCAAGTTATAAAACATATCTTTAAAATCTCAAATTTAAATAAATTTCAAATAAAAATTATTTAAGTAAATTCTTGAATAAATTAAATTTCAACTCAATTTCAAATTTATCTTCCAAACTTAATTTATTTAAATCATTTTAAACTCTATACTAAAATAAAATTTTAAACAAATATTTAACCATATTATGTTTAATAAAAATCAACTTTATTATTAAACTTATTTTATATTAAATAAATTTATACATAGCTTAAATTTAAGAATTTAACTATATATAAAATAATATTTATATACTATCAAAATCAATATCCATATAAAATCATGTATTTCTTTCCAAAACCATAGAAACTCATTTTCAAAATATTTATATATATAGACCAATAGTGTTTGTATATAATTTTCTATCCTTTGGTCAAGTGATATGAATATTTATCATTTCAATCCGCAATTTAAAATATAAATACGGGTATATATCATTTCAACCCGCAATCCCACATTCAATTCAATGAAAATGTCTTGGGTTTATCATTTTAACCAATAACGATTTTCTCCTATTCTAAAGTCTGTTCGGGTATGTATCATTTCAACCCATAGTGAATTTTATACCAATAGGGAACTTGCAGAGTGATAACAGATATGATAATAACATAACAGACATATAACATCAATATAAATAACATATAATGGTATCAAATGTCACACGTGAACAGATACAGATAACAACATGTATATAGCAATGTAAATAACTAACAGCAGCATATTTCAATTGTCGTTCAATTGAAATCAAATTTAATAAATATAAGAACATTAATCATGAGTGATTGCTCACCGTTTCAGGCTAGAGAAATTTGACAACAGAACAAGCTACGAATTTCAAATCAAGCAAGGTTGGCACGAATACGATGAATAGAGCTGACGACAGAAATTGACGAGAACAAATCAAAATTTGTTTGATAAAATTTAACGAGATGTATAAAATTTTCCTTAAACCAAATATTCAATTTTAAAAATACATAATTTTTTTAAATCAATCTTAAACTTTAAACATATATATTGAATTCAAAATCCATATATATACATACATGATATATAATCACTTATAAAACACAGGCATATTCATTATTATTATTATTATTATTATTATTATTATTATTATTTTATATATACAGCAAATATATGTCTTAAAACAACACAGATAACCATACACAAATATATAATGTAATACATCTTTAAAGAGGCGGTTACAGCTAAGATATTGCCGAGTAAAACCAACTTATTATATACATATAAATTAGAGTACAAAATTTTACAGACCGTACTTGAATACGAGACATCATTATAAAATACTCCCAATAAAATAGACTCCCCCCGTATATTATAATATAAAATTCTATTTTAAAAATATTAGCAACACTATACATAGATTTATACGTTAGTATTAAATACATATATAATATATATATCACAAGTTTTCAAAAAATTCATACAAGACCTGCAAAATACCTAACTAATATATGTAGATAAAAACAACCATCCCAAATTTATAACCCATATATAGATATATAAGTAAACAGCCAGATAAATATACCCTTTTACAACCCTATATATACATATATATATATATAACAAAACCAATAAAATTTATACATAAAGTACAGATCTTATCTTTCTTATACCATATACATAAACTAACCGGTTATAATTATCATATAGTAAAATTTATATAAACTAATGTATATAACTATAAACATATGAAGTTACCTTAAACAAAATGTAAACACTTCACACATATAACAACAGACACACACACACACACACACACACATATATAAAGTTAAATGAACACATCATACCAGAGTAAGCTAACATATATATATATATATATATATTCTAACATATATATAACTATCAAATCATTACATATAAACGTTGCAAACAAAATAATAATAAGTTTATACTTGATATCTATGTATATAAAATATATAATAATGGTATAAAATACATATGATAGTAGAAGATATATATCACTTGTAACAACCCATAATTTCTGTCAATTAAAATTCATATATTTAATTGATTTTAAATATTAATAAGTGAAATTAAACAGTCGAATAAATTTTATTTCGAATAATTGGATAATTAAATCAATAATTTAATATTTGAAATTACAGAAATAATTGGAAATTGGGTTAAACATGGTTAAAATTGATTTGTAAAATTTTATTTAATCATGTTGAAGTTAGAATGATGTTATAGAACTTTTAAAATTGAATCTAAAGTTAAATTGTGAAAATCGAATATTTTAATATTTAATTGACGAGTTAAAATAGCCATTTTTCAAACAGTTTCGGATTTCGACGAAACCAGTTTCATCAATCCGTAATATGATATTATTGTAAGGTTTCAAATTTCGTGTCAATCGGATTTACCGTTTGTCCGGAGCAAGCCAAAACGCCTAGAAATTCGTTTAATCGGTTTAATTTAAATTTGATCGTTTATTTCCGTAACTCGCACAGATGATCGAATTGGCCTCCGAAACCTATTCCATTGTGTTTGGAATGTGGGGTAAACCCTAGAAACGTCAGCCGGCACGCTTCGTTTGGAGTTCTGAAAATTCGGGATGAATAGTGTTTTGGAATATTTTCTATAAACTCCCATTTACTCTTCACTTTTGCAAAATTAAAAAGAAAGCTAGGGTTTCAGTTGGAGCGGCTGCTTCTAAAATTTACACGGCCAGAAAACATTCTCGTTTCTCCTCGATTATCTCCTCATCCACTCCCTGATAGACTTCGACTTCAACTAGGAAATTGTAGAGGATGGAGAGACGAACAACTTCAACGACTTTGATCGAAATCAAAGGACCCAATCAACGACAAATTGCTTCCGTTCATGCGACCTTTGTGCACGTTTTTCATGATGAAAAGAGGACCGAGCTGGTCGAGACTGGGGACGTAGGTGGAGTTGAGCCGGCGCATGACGTGAAAGTGTTTGATCGATGTAAAGGCGATCGTGGAGGTTGCGAAATTTAATTGAAATAGGTGGCTATGGGTTGTTGGTCATGTTCATTGACCTGGGGAAGATGAAGCAAAGGTGCGGCTCTGATTGGGTTGTGAAAATGAACGGCCTGATGTAAATTTAAGGTTTAAATCAAATATAAATATGTAAATCGATTTATTTAAAATCGTATAAAATTTGTAATTGTGTAACTTGTTTATACGAGGCCGAAAAATGACAAAACGAATTGCGTTGGCTTCGTTTTGTCGAGCACTATATTATGGAGCTGGATTGGAATCGATTGGAGTCGGTGAAAATTTTGGGTAAAATTAAACGCACGTTTAGTTTTATTCGAAATAAAACGCTACAACTGTTATCGGAAACTCAAGGTGAGAACTTCTCACTCAATCGAATTGTTTTGATTTAAATTTTAAATAGTTAGATTTAAAATTTATGATTGTATGCCTGGATGATAAATTATTATCGGTTGATGATTGAAATAGACATTATACGCCGTATATTAAGCAGAGGTTATTTATTAAAAACATATACCGCGATGATTCCAACTTGTATGGAATTGGTATTATATATGTACTTGGAGTTGATTTTCCCGCATTATATAGCGGATGAGACCCTATTACGCCGCATAATAGCGGATAATATTTTATAAATCCCATAAACCGCGATATTCCGTATTGGAACGGAATTGGTATTGAGCTAACATCTATGGATGCAGGGAAACAGGTTGGAGGGATCCAACTGGATTGCTCTACTGTATTGATTTATTTACAAATATTGTGATATTTGTTGATTATCATATTGATATATGATGTTTTGATTGTCGTGATTGTTTATTTGGTGCTATTGCATCATTGGGCATATTTTGAAGTTTTAAAAATATTAAAGTAACGATTTTGAATTTTAAAAGGGTTTTAAAGTGATTTTTGAAAATATATGTTTTATTAAATTTTGGAATTGATTTATTTTAAATAAATTAACGTTATAAATTTTAATGTTATAAAAATTATGATTTTTGTAAAATATAACCGAAATGTGATTTTCGAAATAAATAGATAAATTTATAAGATGGTTTAAATTGGGATTTTTGAATTATTATAAACAATTTATATAAAAGGTTTATAAAATTGATATTTATAAATTAAAATATTGGAATTATAAAACGAGTTTTTATAAGTGTTAAAATGAAGAATAATTGGATTTCTTAAGTGAATGAAATTTATCGATTTATAAATTGTGAAGTTATAAAATGAATAGATTTTGTAAAATAAAAGATTTATAGTCAAATTTACTTATAATATGGATTTTGGCGTGTAAATGAGATATGGATAAAATTTGTGAATAAAGTGATTTTATAACTTGAAGTTTTTATAATATATAAATGTGAATTTATAAACATTGATTTATAAATTCAGGATTGATTGTATTTGATAAGTAAATTTTTATAGCTTATTAAAGGAGTATATTCACGATTTTGGGACAGTGAATAATATATTAAAGTGTTTTGGGGAAGTGATATTTTAAATAGAATTAAACGATTTAAAGTTGTTTTAAAAAGCGTTAAGTATCGAATACATAGATTTCAACATTTATTGTTGAAATAAACGTTATCGAGAAATAGAAGGAAATGTGAACTATAACACCGTTATTATAGTAAATGATTTCCGAAAGGAAATGTTTTCGTATAGTATTGGGATTTATATATCTATCTTAATTTCGAATCCCTATACTAGTGATTTTGGGTCGTCGTAATGATGTTTTACGCAACATTCGTTTTGACTCAAATAAATGTGTTTAAGCGCACGTTTTCTTTAAAGAATGAAATATATACTTAATTTTGATTTAAGTATATTGAATATTTTCCAAGTGCTGAAAATAAATGGATTTGTTAATTACTTATTATTAAATAAGTATGGAATTGTTTTCCAATATGAAGTGAATATTTTGAGATTTTATCTTTTAAAGATAAATTGAAAATGAACATTAGAAATCGATTTGGAAATCATATATTCATAGATTTTTTGGAATTGTAAATTCACTATGGAATTTATAAAAGAAAGGGAAATTTGTTTAAAATAAACGTTGATTTATTTTTGAAGTGTAGGAATAAATTTACGGATTTGGAATGCAAATATAAAGTAAATCGGTAAGGATTTATTTAATTGGTTTAAATAAACCATTTTGAAATGAAAGTATATCCCGTATAAGGAAACGATTTGAAATTTGTTTTCAAAAGTTGTAAAGGTGAAAAGTGATTTGAAATTTGTTTTCAAATGTTGAAGTGTGGAAAATATATATATCTTGTAAAGATATTTTGGAAAGTAAATAATTTGGGAAATTATTTGGAATCTGGTGATGTTGAGCATACCTATTGATAGTTAAATAACCGACTATCAATAATTACCTTTGAATGGGTATTTGTTGTGATTTGCTTGAATTTGAATGCCACACTTATTTCAAAATAAGCGCTCACTATTCGGGTTAGCCGGGAAAGGACCTTGGGGTCGTATAACCCATTCCGAATATGTGATACGTCGTTATGGATTGCATTTGAAGACCGGTGTTGAGGACCGGATATTTTTGAAAATGAAAGGATTACCGTCGAATGACTCTGCATCGGCTGATCTCCGATATAGAGGTTTTATCACCCTTGGTGACGGGAAGTCCGGACATGATTAGTAAATATCCGGATTGCAAGGGCTTCTTTGGAAGTGCCTTCGGTTCTGTTCGAGCCCGGAACAGACTTGTATGGTTTGTATGTATGACATTACAAATTGAGATATAAAGCTGATTTCTTTCAAATACATATATGTTGGTGGTGGAGAATTTATTCTCTTAGCTTAACACCCTTCTCTGAGATGTACGAGCTCAGAGGTTATGTAGTTTAAGGTTATTAGTGATATACACCCAATTTGGTAGTGTGATATGCTAAGTGCTGTTGAGCATTTGATGATCAAAACACAGCTTTTGTATAAAGCGTGGCTTTGTGGACGAGACTTCGTCGGACCTCACACCCCGAAAATGGTCAAAACAGGAAGGGTGCGTCAAGGTTATTAGAGGGTAGCGCCCCTTTAGTGTATGTCATTCCTTCTGGATAGAGGTGGTATCATGGTATGAAGCCCAGATATTTAACCTATGTGGTTGCTGCAAATTTATTACTTTGTGGTTGTTGGAATCGAGGATCTTCGGATATAGATCTGTTACGATCGGGGAATGACATATTCGTGTCAGTAGTTACCCAGTTTGAAGGGTAACCCGGCCTTGTGTTGGCAGAGATCTAACCGTAACGTTAGTTTCTCGGGTCGTCTTTCCAAAAGCATACCCATGTGGCAATGGGAAGTTCCTTGGCCTGACCATTTGTTGGAAATCCAAACTTCAATACGCATCTTGTACGGTTTTAGTTGTAGAACATGCCATTTACTTACGGTGGTCACCACTGTTTAGATGGTAGCTATAGTAGGCATACGATAATGGTCGTATGTTGGCTAAGATTTATATCTTTACGTTCAAAATGATTTTTCCTACACTATGCACTAGTAATAATATCAAATGTTTCTTTTTAATGCGTATCAAGCATCTTTGACTATCATAAGGAGAAATCTCCTCCGATTCTGCGTTTGCATTGTGTGTGTGTGTGCGCGGAAGGCCTTATGGTAGTCTCATTTTCCAAAAAGCATTACGAATCTATTTTAAAATTATCCTATTCTTTATTTTAAAGATAAACTGTTTGAGTTCTCACACCAGTCTCATGACTGACTCGGAGTTTATTGTTTTCCTTCCTAAACTGTGGGTGCCCACTAATTTCCACATGGGCAGTCAAGAGTCAGGCTTATCAGGATATTCTGGAATTCAGGAGTTGCCGGAGGCAAGCTGGATGACATGCGTATTCTCTAGTATATAGTATTTCTTTTCCGCTGTTTGTTGTTGTTGTTGTTGTTGTTGTTGTTGTTGTACACTCTGATAATGTAATGTAATACGATGTAATGTAATAACTGATATAATTCTTTGTTTAAAGATTATTCATTTACCTATTATATGTTGTTCCGCTGCGATTGTGAGATTGTGATATTGTTCTGTTATTTCTTTCTGTTCTTCTTCTATCATTTTCTTCTTCTACCCTTTTCTTCTTCTTTAACCCTAAAGACTCGTAAGTTTGTTCCTCTTTGGCTGGATTGTTGTGGAATGTTGCCAGTTCAAAGGAGCATGGATTTTCGGGCCTTTACATTTGGTATCAGAGCACATGGTTAAGCGACAACCATGGCTCTGTTAGGTATTACTCATTAGAGATAGAGTTAGTAGTGCTCTAGATTGAGTGTGAGTGTAATAATAGCTATGAGCGCGTATTTGTTAGTGAATATAATAAATGTTTTATATTGTGTTTGCTTATCCGTTGAGCTGTTTGTGAATTCTGGTCGGTAGATGGGACGCCATATTATCGATAGGGGTTTCTAAACTCTTAAACGAGACAAACCGACATAGTATCATTTTAAAATTGGGTAAATGAAATAATTTTACCTTGATTATATTTTATATATAAAGGAATAATTTTTTAGAATTATTAAAGTGTATATAAATTGATTGTTTAGATGTTGAAAATGTAAGATATATGCAAGTTAATAAAAGTTGTTTGAATAAGTTAAATGATACATATTGTAAAAGAATAAATTTTATAAGCCAAGAATTATAAGTATGGAGCTATTGTTAAAATGATTTACAATTATGAAATGATCTTATATAAGTAAAGAGAAAATAAGTGAAGTTATATAAGTAAAAGGTTTGTAAATGTGATTTATAATCTGAAATAAAATTCCAGAGAAGTGTTTTGAAAGGATTTGATATTTTGGAAAATTGTTTTGGAGAAATTAAAGCTCTAAACTCTTTTCGGTCGTTGGAAAATAATTCTGATGATGATTGCAACAGCATCGGTGTTCATTTTCGGGTTTCCAAAAGAGGGATTGCTGCCAAATTGTTTTAAATGAAAGTTGTTAGGAAAATTTGGGTTTGGGTTTTGAAATTCAATGGATAATTGAATTGGTTTCAATAATGGTTTTGAAAGGTTGAAAAGACTCTGGAATGTTATATAAAATGATTGGAATACAATTATTAAGTTGGAAAATAAATTTGTGAATGAATACATAAAATTTGCAAGTGCAATGAAATGAAATTGAAATCCACTTCGAATTGGTAAGTAAATAGAACTGGAATTTGAATCTGAAGTGTATTTATAAGTGGAAATTTAAGTTAAGCTAAACAAATGATGTTTGAAATGGAATATAACTTAAGTAATGTTGAATGAAGTTGATTTTGGCGTCGAAGTAAATTAATAAGTGAATTAACGAAATGAAGTCATTAAGAATATGGACTTGAGTTATATAAAAGAAATTTAACCTTATTTGTTAAATAAATTAGCAATTGAATTAATAAATGGATTGAATGATAATCAATTGAATGTAAAATAAATTGATAAGAAATAATGGATGTAAGTGTAAATTCATTAAAAGCTAATGAAGTTGAGAAATTGAATAAATGGAATGGAAGTCAATATAATATCAACCAATTGGAATTAAAAATGTTAAACCAAATTGAATGAATGTAAGCGAAGTAAATAAATTTGGTAATGTTGGATATACATTGTTTGTTATATGATTGTTAGTTGATTTTATATAATTCATTAAGTGTTAATGAGATTGAATTAAGGAAAATTGAAAGCTATAAATCAAATTGGAAGTTAAGTGAATTTGATTTGAATGTGAAAGTGAACCAACTTGAATATGAGTTAGTGAATGATTGCTAATTGAATATGAATAAGTGAACGTTAGTAAAAACATCCAATGTTAACGAATCAAATATGATTTAAATTGGAAAACCAATTCATTGAATATTAATGAGAAGTGAATTTATATTGATTTAGTTATGAATTGATTTGGACAGACATTGATTGTTGGATGTTTATTGGTTGGATAGTTGTTTGATGGTTGCATTTGTTGATTGAATGCATTCCTCTGTTGGCACATGTGGTTGTTATGTTGCTATATGATGTATATTGATATTATTTTCATATATGCACGTTTCTCATTGTTTGTTGAGTGTTTAGTAGGTGCGGATTGCGCTTGCTTCGCATTTGGAGCTCGCTTTCATGCTATATTAGCTGTATATGCTCGCTAATAATAAATAAGGTACATATCTCGGGTTAAATATCGTACTTTTACACTTTTTCCCTGCGGGATGCCTCATCACTTGATAAGATGTATATTTGTGATATATATACTGTCATTTTTTTTCGGATCTTGTCGCGCAAAGGAGACGTTGGCGAATTTTTCTGAAAATTTAAGGCGTTAGAATATTTTTGAGAAAATTGGAAAATTTTTGAAAAGTAAATTTGGATTTGGAAACTTAGTAAAGTTGTTGTAAAAAGTTTGACTATAAATTTTGGGAAGGTTAAACACTTAAGAGATTTGAAAAATCCAATTTGAATGGTTTGTTTTGCAAAGTTAATGGATTCTGTAACTTTTTCCTACTTGGTAATTTCGAGGACGAAATTCTTTTAAGGGGGAAGTTTGTAACGACCCAGAATTTATGTCAATTAAAATTCGTATATTTAATTGATTTTAAATATTAATAAGTGAAATTAAACAGTCGAATAAATTTTATTTCGAATAATTGGATTTAATTGGATAATTAAATCGATAATTTAATAGTTGAAATTACAGAAATAATTGGAAATTGGGTTAAATATGATTAAAATTGATTTTTAAAATTTTATTTAATCATGTTTGAAGTTAGAATGATGTTATAGAACTTTTAAAATTGAATTTAAAGTTAAATTGTGAAAATTGAATATTTTAATATTTAATTGACGAGTTAAAATAGCCATTTTTCAAACAGTTTCGGATTTCGACGAAACCAGTTTCATCAGATCCGTAATGTGATATTATTGTAAGGTATTTAAATTTCGTGTCAATCGGATTTACCGTTTGTCCGGGGCAAGCCAAAACGCCTAGAAATTCGTTTAATCGGTTTAATTTAAATTTGATCGTTTATTTCCGTAACTCGCACAGATGATCGAATTGGCCTCCGGAACCTATTCCATTGTGTTTAGAACGCAGGGTAAACCCTAGAAACGCCAGCCGGCACGCTTCGTTTGGAGTTCGGAAAATTCGGGATGAATAGTGTTTTGGAATATTTTCTATAAAATCCCCTTTACTCTTCACTTTTGCAAAATTAAAAAGAAAGCTAGGGTTTCAGTTGGAGCCGCCGCTTCTAACATTTACACAGCCAGAAAACATTCTCGTTTCTCCTCGATTATCTCCTCATCCACTCCCCGATAGACTTCGACTTCAACTAGGAAATTGTAGAGGATGGAGAGACGAACAACTTCAACGGCTGTGATCGAAATCAAAGCAACCAATCAACGGCAAATTGCTTCCGTTCATGTGACCTTTGTGCACGTTTTTCACGATGAAAAGAGGATCGAGCTCGTCGAGACTGGAGACGTAGGTGGAGTTGAGGCCGGCGCACGACGTGAAAGTGTTTGATCGATGTAAAGGCGATCGTGGAGGTTGCGAAATTTAATGGAAATAGGCGGCTATGGGTTGTTGGTCACGTTCATTGACCTAGGGAAGATGAAGCAAAGGTGCGGCTCTGATTGGGTTGCAAAAATGAACGACCTGATGTAAATTTAAGGTTTAAATTAAATATAAATATGTAAATCGATTTATTTAAAATCGTATAAAATTTGTAATTGTGTAACTTGTTCATACGAGGCCGAAAAATGACGAAACGAATTGCGTTGGCTTCGTTTTGTCGAGCACTATGTTATGGAGCTGGATTGGAATCGATTGGAGTCGTTGAAAATTTTGGTTAAAATTAAACGCACGTTTAATTTTATTCGAAATAAAACGCTACAACTGTTATCAGAAACTCAAGGTGAGAACTTCTCACTCAATCGAATTGTTTCGGTTTAAGTTTTTAATAGTTAGATTTAAAATTGATGATTGTATGCCTAGATGATAAATTATTGTCTGTTGATGATTGGAATAGACATTATACGCCATATATTAAGCGGAGGTTATTTATTAAAAACATATACCGCGATAATTCCAACCTGTAGGGAATTGGTATTATATATGTACTTGGAGTTGATTTTCCCGCATTATATAGCAGATGAGACCCTATTGCACCGCATAATAGCGGATAATATTTTATAGATCCCATATACCGCGATATTCCTTATTGGAACGGAATTGGTATTGTGCTAACATCTATGGATGCAGGGAAACAGGTTGGAGGGATCCAACTGGATTCCTCAACTGTATTGATTTATTTACAGATATTGTGATATTTGTTGATTATCATATTGATATATGATGTTTTGATTGTCGTGATTGTTTATTTGGTGCTGTTGCATCATTGGGCATATTTTGAAGTTTTAAAAATATTAAAGTAACAATTTTGAATTTTAAAAGGGTTTTAAAGTGAATTTTGAAAATATATGTTTTATTAAATTTTGGAATTGATTTATTTTAAATAAATTAACGTTATAAATTTTAATGTTATAAAAATTATGATTTTTGTAAAATATAACCGAAATGTGATTTTCGAAATAAATAGTTGATAAATTTATAAGATGGTTTAAATTGGGATTTTTGAATTATTATAAACAATTTATATAAAAGGTTTATAAAATTGATATTTATAAATTAAAATATTGGAATTATAAAATGAGTTTTTATAAGTGTTAAAATGAAGAATAATTGGATTTCTTAAGTGAATGAAATTTATCGATTTATAAATTGTGAAGTTATAAAATGAATAGATTTTGTAAAATAAAAGATTTATAGTTAAATTTACTTATAATATGGATTTTGGCGTGTAAATGGGATATGGATAAAATTTGTGAATAAAGAGATTTTATAACTTGATGTTTTTATAATATATAAATGTGAATTTATAAATATTGATTTATAAATTCAGGATTGATTGAATTTGATAAGTAAATTTTTATAGCTTAGTAAAGGAGTATATTCACGATTTTTGGACAGTGAATAATATATTAAAGTGTTTTGGGGAAGTGATATTTTAAATAGAATTAAACGATTTAAAGTTGTTTTAAAAAGCGTTAAGTATCAAATACATAGATTTCAACATTTATTGTTGAAATAGACGTTATCGAGAAATAGAAGGAAATGTGGACTATAACACTATTGTTATAGTAAATGATTTCCGAAAGGAAATGTTTTCGTATAGTATTGGGATTTATATATCTATCTTAATTTCGAATCCCTATACTAGTGATTTTGGATCGTCGTAATGATGTTTTACGCAACATTCGTTTTGACTCAAATAAATGTGTTTAAGCGCACTTTAAAAAATGAAATATATACTTAATTTCGATTTAAGTATATTGAATATTTTCCAAGTGTTGAAAATAAATGGATTTGTGAATTACTTATTATTAAATAAGTATGGAAATGTTTTCCAATATGAAGTGAATATTTTGAGATTTTATCTTTTAAAGATAAATTGAAAATGAACATTAGAAATCGATTTGGAAATCGTATATTCATAGATATTTTGGAATTGTAAATTCACTATGGAATTTATGAAAGAAAGGGAAATTTGTTTAAAAATAAACGTTGATTTATTTTTGAAGCGCGGGAATAAATTTACGGATTTGGAACGTAAATATAAAGTAAATCGGTAAGGATTTATTTAATTGGTTTAAATGAACCATTTTGAAATGAAAGTATATCCCGTGTAGGGAAACGATTTGAAATTTGTTTGCAAACGTTGTAAAGGTGAAAAGTGATTTGAAATTTGTTTTCAAATGTTGAACTGTGGAAAATATATATATCTTGTAAAGATATTTTGGAAAGTAAATAATTTGGGAAATTATTTGGAATCTGGTGATGTTGAGCATACCTATTGATAGTAAATAACCGACTATCAATATTTACCTTTGAATGGGTATTTGTTGTGATTTGCTTGAATTTGAATGCCACACTTATTTTCAAAATAAGCGCCACTATTCTGGTTAGCCGGGAAAGGACCTTGGGGTCGTATAACCCATTCCGAATATGTGATACGTCATTATGGATTGCATTTGAAGACCGGTGCTGAAGACCGGATATTTTTGAAAACGAAAGGATTACCGTCGAATGACTCTACACCGGCTGATCTCCGATATAGAGGTTTTATCCCCCTTAGTGACGGAAAGTCCGGACATGATTAGTGAATATCCGGATTGCAAGGGCTTCTTTGGAAGTGCCTTCGGTTCTGTTCGAGCCCGGAACAGACTTGTATGGTTTGTATGTCTGACATTACAAATTGAGATATAAAGCTTTTCTTTCAAATACATATCTGTTGGTGGTGGAGAATTTATTCTCTTAACTTAACACCCTTCTCTGAGACGTACGAGCTCAGAGGTTATGTAGTTGAAGGTTATTACTGATATACTCCCAATTTGGTAGTGTGATATGCTAAGTGATGTTGAGCATTTGATGATCAAAGCACAGCTTTTGTATAAAGCGTGGCTTTGCGGACGAGACTTCGTCGGACCTCACACCCCGAAAATGGTCAAAATAGGAAGGGTGCAGCAAGGTTATTAGGGGGTAGCGTCCCTTTAGTGTATGTCATTCCTTCTGGATAGAGGTGGTATCATGGTATGAATCCCTGATATTTAACCTATGTGGTTGCTGCAAATTTATTACTTTGTAGTTGTTGGAATCGAGGATCCTCGGATATAGATCGGTTACGATCGGGGAATGACATATTCATGTCAGTTGTTACCCAATTTGAAGGGTAACCCGACCTTGTGTTGGCAGAGATCTAACCTTAACGTTAGTTTCTCGGGTCGTCTTTCCAAAAGCATACCCATGTGGCAATGGGAAGTTCCTTGGCCTGACCATTTGTTGGAAATCCAAACTTCAATACGCATCTTGTACAGTTTTAGTTGTAGAACCTGCCATTTACTTATGGTGGTCACCACTGTTTAGATGGTAGCTATAGTAGGCATACGATAATGGTCGTATGTTGGCTAAGATTTATATCTTTACGTTCGAAATGATTTTTCCTACACTATGCACTAGTAGTAATATCAAATGTTTCTTTTTAATGCGTATCAAGCATCTTTGACTATCATAAGGAAAAATCTCCTCCGATTCTGCGTTTGTATTGTGTGTGTGTGTGTGCACGGGAGGCCTTATGGTAGTCTCATTTTCCAAAAAGCATTGCGAATCTATTTTAAAATTATCCTATTCTTTGTTTTAAAGATAAACTGTTTGGATTCTCACACCATTCTCATGACTGACTCGGAGTTTACTGTTTTCCTTCCTAAACTGTGGGTGCCCACCAATTTCCACACGGGCAGTCAAGTGTCAGGTTTATCAGGATATTCTGGAATTCAGGAGTTGCCGGAGGTAAGCTGGATGAAATGGCGTATTCACTAGTATATAGTATTTCTTTTTCGCTGTTTTTGGTTGTTGTTGTTGTTGTTGTACACTCTGATAATGTTATGTAATACAATGTAATGTAATAACTGATATAGTTCTTTGTTTAAAGATTATTCATTTACCTATTATATGTTGTTCCGCTGCGATTGTGAGATTCTGATATTGTTCTGTTGTTTCTTTCTGTTCTTCTTCTATCTTTTTCTTCTTCTACCCTTTTCTTCTTCTTTAACCCTAAAGACTCGTAAGTTTGTTCCTCTTTGGCTGGATTGTTGTGGAATGTTGCCAGTTCAAAGGAGCATGGATTTTCGGGCCTTTACATTTGGTATCAGAGCACATGGTTAAGCGACAACCATGGCTCTGTTGGGTATTACTCATTAGAGATAGAGTCAGTAGTGCTCTAGATTGAGTGTGAGTGTAATAATAGCTATGAGCGCGTATTTGTTAGTGAATATAATAAATGTTTTATATTGTGTTTGCTTATCCGTTGAGCTGTTTGTGAATTCTGGTCGGTAGATGGGACGCCATATTATCGATAGGGGTTTCTAAACTCTTAAACGAGACAAACCGACATAGTATCATTTTAAAATTGGGTAAATGAAATAATTTTACCTTGATTATATTTTATATATAAAGGAATAATTTTTCAGAATTATTAAAGTGTATATCAATTGATTATTTAGTTGTTGAAAATGTAAGATATATGCAAGTTAATAAAAGTTGTTTGAATAAGTTAAATGAAACATATTGTAAAAGAATAAATTTTATAAGCCAAGAATTATAAGTATGGAGTTATTGTTAAAATGATTTACAATTGTGAAATGATCTTATATAAGTAAAGAGAAAATAAGTGAAGTTATATAAGTAAAAGGTTTGTAAATGTGATTTATAATCTGAAATAAAATTCCAGAGAAGTGTTTTGAAAGGATTTGATATTTTGGAAAATTGTTTTGGAGAAATTAAAGCTCTAAACTCTTTTCGGTCATTGGAAAATAATTCCGATGATGATTGCAACATCATCGGTGTTCATTTTCGGGTTTCCAAAAGAGGGATTGCTGCCAAATTATTTTAAATGAAAGTTGTTTGGAAAATTTGGGTTTGGGTTTTGAAATTCAATGGATAATTGAATTGGTTTCAAAAATGGTTTTGAAATATTGAAAAGACTCTGGAATGTTATATAAAATGATTGGAATACAATTATTAAGTTGGAAAATAAATTTGTGAATGAATACATAAAATTTGCAAGTGCAAGGAAATGAAATTGAAATCCATTTCGAATTGGTAAGTAAATAGAACTGGAATTTGAATCTGAAGTGTATTTATAAGTGGAAATTTAAGTTAAGCTAAACAAAGATGTTTGAAATGGAATATAACTTAAGTAATGTTGAATGATGTTGATTTACAAATAATACAATACATCACATACTAGACAGTTATAAGCATCTGTCTAGTTAATACACCTCAATACAATAAACAATACATCATAGAGATACCACACAGCGGAACGATATATATGTATCTATAACGCTGAAGCCTCCTGCTCCATTGCTCCTCCAGAATTCGTCAAAGCTAACCTGAATCCCTTGGCTACCCATAAAAATTTGGGTACCCGAGAGTTTATGGAAAACAAAAATAAACTCCGGGTCAGACATGGGTCTGGTATGAGTAACAGGTTAAAGTTGCTTAACTTTGAACAACTTTTGAAAACAAAAGGTATCACGTAAGACTTCCCACGAATAAACATGGGTAAGTTTTTACCTTACGCTAACCAAAACATTTGATAGGAAATTCTGTGATATTATAATAGGTCTAGGGTTTTCAAGTAAATAGAAAATAGCCGAAATTGTTACATTCATTAAATTCCAGCTACTAGCCACAAAAGTGGGTAATACAATCAAAACCGTGGGCACTTATTGGATTTTGGATTCCATACAATGGAAGGGCTACTAGGGTACCGCCCGTCACAGTACGTGGCCTAGATCAACGTACCGAGGATCACTCCCGACCCCCTGCAAAACAAGGCCGGAACCATTCCTTACTGAACAGTCCCGAACAAGATAAACCCCAGCAGTTGTTGCAATCAACCGCCCACACAGCCGAAAATAAAGGGACATCTAGACAGGGGAATATCCTTGTCCTGCTTGGGCATGACCCACCTAACCTTGCTGCACCTCCCCTGTTTTAACCATTACCGGTTGATGAGGCTTGAGGTTACGATTACCTTTAGAGAACATAATTCTTAGAATGCTCATCGTTCGCCTGACGATGTGTTGAAAGCATTCAATCCATACAAGTTCGTTCCGGGTTCGAACGAAACCGAAGGCATTATCTCGTTACACTCATTCTGGAATCACCCTCAGAGTTAACGACGATAACCCTTGCATTCTGAATCTTCATCTTTACTTCAGATTCACGACCTATCATTAATTTGGAATCAATGTGGTTTTCGGATATTCCTAATGCGGAAAACTGATCCCGGTCTCATCGAAATCCAAAACGTGTCTTTTAAGGCCAAGTTGTCTATTTAGTCTTAATAGTTTAATTCAATAAAATCAACATACACACAGATGGATAATATCACAGTAGATAATCACAGATAATCTCATAAAAAGATAATCAATATTATCATCTAACAGATAACCAAATATTATCATATTTAAACCAAGCATCCATGACACATAGATATTATTCATGCCAGATCACAACCATCAAATGAAATATCAATATCATTCATCCGTAAGCAATGATTTATAATCATACCATTTGTAATTAATTTAAAATGAATTAAATTAACAACTTCTATCTCTAATTAATTTAAAATAAATTAAATTAATTACTTCATCTATAAATCTTGCTTATACAATCATTAATTAATTATAAATAAATTAATTAATCATCCTCTATGTATTCATCTTGATTAAACACTCTTGATTAATCAATCTCTAATTACAATAAGTAATTAGTCTTTAATTAATTTCACAAATTAATTATCCTAAAGTATTCATAGTAATTAGCATTTAATTTCTTCATTTATGAATTAACTATAATTAATTACATTTATCCTTAATCAATTACATTATTTAATCACTTCATTATTAATTATTTCTTAATTAATCAGTTCTTAATTTCATCATTAATTACATAATTAATGATTTCTACTTATATTTAAATTAATTACCTTATTTGAATTAATTACATTAAGTAATTAATCTTTAATTAAAACATATTTATTAATCACCCTTGATTAATAACAATTTAGTAATTAACCCTTAATTACTTATTTAAATAAATTAATTACTCCATAATTAGTTATCCCTAATTAATCCCCTGATTAGTTACAAAAGTAATTACCCAAATTACTTCATTAACAACTCATTTCAAATTAATTACATCCAGTAATTATTATCTAATTACTTCCCTAAGTAATTCCACTTCATTAATCACATTAAGTAATTACGCTTATCAATTCATCAAATGATTACCTTAAATTAATTAAAATAAATTAATTAACTTAAATTAATCACTTATCTCAATTAATTACAATAAGTAATTAATCCCTTAATTACTTTCACCAAGTAATTTCATTTAACAATTTACAATAGATTATCTAAATTAATTAATCTAATTAATTATAAAAATTAATTACATTAATTAATTATTTAATAATCATTAATTATCTTCATTAACTTATAACATTTCTTTAAATTACTTCCTTAATTAATTTCTAATTTTAAATCTTTAATTTTAAATTAAATAAATAAGTTATTCTTAATTTAACTTATTCATTAAATCATTTTAATATCCTAATTATTTCTAAGATAATTTATTCCTTATAAATGATTTCATTAATATTAAAGTGTATTAGAACATTACATTTTAAAATTTAAATCCAAATTTCATTTTGAATTTAAGATTCAAAATGATTACTTATTTAAACGTTTATAATCCTTTTATAATTTTTTTATCAAATATCAAGTTTAAATATTTGTTTGAAAACAAATCTACTTTTTTTAAAAAAAAACTATTTTAATTTAAACTTGTTTTAAGAACATTCAGAATTTAAAAACTTATTCAAATACCTCGATCTGAATTCAAGAAACTTGAATCCTCTATTTATTTAAAACATTTGATTTTAAACTTTGATTTAAACTTGTTTTAAACCTTGATTTAAAATTCTTTATTAAAAACCCAAATTTCATTTTAAAACTTTAAGATTCAAAAGTTTCATTTGAATCTAAACTTTATCTTTGAATTTAAACCCTAATAAAAATCCTGTTTCAAATTCTAAATTAAATTTAAAATCTGAAGATAGTCAAGTTTTTGAACCTGAAACCCACCTTTAAATACTTTAAACTTTTATTTCAGTTCAAATTTGAATTAAAAAAATAACAACTTGAATTCAAATTGCAAACTGAATTTAAGCTTGAATTTATACTTAACTTTTAATTTAACTTAGTTCAACTTTGTTATAATTTAAAGTTAAGCTTCAGGAGATTGAACAGGTTCTGGAACCTGTAACAAGCATTTACTCGAGCCTCCCACCTTGCTTCGAGTCTCAACCCAAAAACTTCGAGTAAAAATGTGATTCAACCCGAGTAAAACTCGAGTTCAAAAATCCCACAACGTCCCAACCTTCACCAGTTCCAAGACCTTCCACCAGAAAATAAAAGTACATGGTGCACATGCACCGTGACTTTGATCAACTCCGGCCTCCCACCAGACCTCCATCTCATCGGCAACCATCTCCAGATGACTTCACGATCATCCAAAACCACTACTACATCCCGAATCAAAATCGAGTTAGTTGCCCAAACCTGGAAACGCGATCAGGTCTTTCCCCTTAAACCTGGAAAAATTCGCCACTCCTCAAACTCCGACCACCATATCATCAGAGACTCCAGCCATAGCTTCATCAGTGCTTCGACAACCATTCCCCAAATCCCCATGACACTCTATCATCTATAAAAGGAGAAATGATCGAATTTTCCTAGCCTGAGAAAACTAGGGTTGAAAACCAAGAATCCACCACCGCACTCTCCACCTGCCTTTGATCATCCTCCACCCAATTTTTCTAGACACCCCAACCACTCAAGCATCTCCAGGAAGCTACACAAACTCCCAGGTCAACTGGATTGCCTGAGGCAACCCATACTTTCCAAAACAATTAAACTAGAAATGCCAAAACAATACTTAACTAGAAAATGTGAATACTTTTAAAAATCCTAATTTTAGATAAGAATTCAGGTTATAATCCTGAATTTATAATTTAGGATGATTTAAATTTCACTCATATTCATCATTAACTGTTCTTAGTCTTTTTACAGAACATCTCTACTTTATTTAATTAAGATACAAAATTTATAATTTACTTAATGATCAAACAAACATATCTTGTTAAGATACTAAGTCCTAACAATCACTAGATCAAGCAGTAATGATTCTTGAAATAAGGTATGAACTTAAGAATTATAAACAGGATGGTCTTACAGGGTGTACAACATGCAGATACCTCACAAATACACAGAGAAATGGACACATAAATATTCACACAAATATTTTTCAGCATTCAAATATTAACATGCAGAACAAGTTTAAACATAAGTTATTTTAAAAAAAAATGTTACTCACCTGAAATTTAAACAGTGAACAGAGCATTTTATTTTGAAAAGCTTTGAACTTTAAAAACTGAGTAGTAGTTTGCTTGATTTTCCTTTGATTCATCTTGCCTTTGTTGTTGTAATGCTTCAGTTTATAAAAGTGGGAATTCTACTTGTATATTTTCAGGTTTGTAATGAACGAACTAAAAACAGTATGCATATATAAAGAAGTTTACAAGGGTAGGTACTAACTGGGTTTAGGCTTTTCTTTACTTTTGTATGTATCGGGCAAATGCTTAATTTTGGAGGCTGAAAGATTTTTATACAAATTTCGAAATGACTTGTTTGTATGCTAGAGATGAAAGCTTTAAATGTTAATGTACTTTTATGTTTACAGCTAACCTTGTTTTCATGCTTAGATATTTTTGTTTATACTTTGCTTTGTATTAGCTTGTTCTACAAACTACTTTATATGTTAATTTTATTTACTCTTTAGCTTACATATCTATTTTACAATCATGATTACTTACCTGCATATCTATATTTTTTTTTATTTCTTAACTTGCTTTAGCTTGTTCTACAAACTACCATATACAAGATATTTGTTTTACTTAGCTGTGCATACTTATTTACAGCTACACATATGTTTTTTTTTATTTGGTTAAATTGCCAACATAATTATAGTACAGATATGATTACATGTTTCCTTTTCTTAGCTTTGCATTTTATTTTTACTTTACTTTGCATTTGCAAATCCTACAGGCTATATATTTTCCTAATTTATTTATAGCTACATCATGTTGCTTTATATTTCTTTCTCTAATCTGCAAATGTAATTTCATTTACTTTGTTTATATACTTGCTTGCATGTTATATCTCATTTTTGTTCTTAGCTTATTCTAGTTATTATTTATAAACTTTACTTATGTTAAATATCATACATTTAATTTATTCTTAAGTTTTAATAATTATAAAGTTTACTTTATTTTATATTTACAAACCATAGCTTTCCAAAATACATGTATATAAATAAATTTAAAATAACAAATTCTTTTTATATTAAAACTTATTTGTAAAGATATTGCATTATTAATGTTGTTTAAATAAAACTCATTATTACATTGAAGAAAATTTTCAAAAGAAACTATCTCTTTAAAATATAAATACTTATTTATCTAGCTATATATCAAACTTTTTATTTAAACTCTAGGCCACAATTTATTTTTAAACAAATTAAATTTATCTTGAGTATTTTTTTTAAAAAAAAATCATATTATTATTTATTTAATATTAAATTTCCAAATTATCAAAAATAATAGAATCAGAAACCATAACTTTATTTATTAAATTTAGAACAAAAACTTATCTATTTATAATATATATCAATATACATATATACATTATAAATAGAAACAATTTAAATTAGCTTTTAAAAGATAAATTATCAGTTAAATATTTATTTAAACGAAGATTATTAAATCAATTTAATTTGTTATTAACAAATATTATCAAATCAATTTAATTTTTAAATGTAGATTATTAAATTGATATTGCCCCAAATTTCTGGGATATCACATTCTTCCCCCTTTAAAAGAATTTCGTCCCCGAAATTTAAAACAAAGGTAATTTAATAATCTAATCAAATATTTATTTTAAAACACAAGCATATATTAATCATATGCTAACAACCATAGCAACCAATTCATCCAAACAAACAAATCTAACTATCCAGACCAGATTCCGGATAGAATTTTCTCGAGTTTCCCCAAGTATAAATACCGGGTTACTCGCTCTATAGAATCCAATCAATCAATACTACTAAGCTACAGAACTTCTACTCATCTAGATCTACAAAACAAGACAGGATATCAGACTATAGACAAGTCTGAATCAACAACCAAAACTCCCTGAACTGCTGATTCTACAACCAGAGATAAATCCTACACGTACTCCCTCAGAGATACGTGAAACACAACAAATTCCTGTTATCCAGACTGATAATTCAATTCTGAAGACCAAACACTTATCCAAAATCAAATCCCTGATTTCAAAAATCCAAATTCCTCCGTCTCTTATCCACAAAGCTCTTCGGACGATCCTGGATCATCTACATCCTTACTGATCAGCTCAACTCTATTCCAAAACAGAAAACAGAACTCACTTCTCTCATCCGGAAGGGATAAAACAGATGCACTCCAAACTGGCCTCTGATTCTGAAAAATCTCCTGTAGAACTCTCCAATCCAAATATTTCAACATCCAATTACTTCCAAACTAAAACAGCTTCCACCATGCTTCCACTGTGCAACTCTGACTGTACAGATGAAAATGCTGAAGATGAACTCAAGCACAGACTGGTCAACACATTCCCTAAAATAAAGTTCACATATCCAAAAGAAAACTCCGCAGTTTCTCCAAAACCTGAGCTACTTCCACAACTCAAAAATCATCTTATTACTAATCTGATCCATCCGTGCCACTCTTGGAAATCCAGTCGATACCAAATTCAATCTCTGGATACGAACAAAATTCTAACTTCCTAAAGACATCCAGAAAAATCAGACCCAAGAGAAACTCAAACAATCGCAAGTCACTTTTGCGATCAATCTAGCCCACTATCAAAGAAAAAATGTTCTCTCTTTACCAAACAGAACAGCCTATGCTTAATTAGCCAATCCATTAAAGAAACAGAATCACTCTGCTGTTTCTGAACTCCACTGCTGATGCAGAAGTTAAAAACTTCCTTGCCAACACCAATGCCAAGAAATTCCTAATCCAGAGTTCTTCGAGAAACTCGGACCTCAAACCAACAGAAACATTCTATTGAACTCAGCCCCAACACCGAAACAGCTACACTTCCTTAACTTGTCCCAAAGAAACATCTTCGGAGACATCCATCGTCACTGTGTCTCATCATACAGCTACTATAACTTGACGTATCAAAATATCTTGACTTACTTCTGCCCAGCCGACAGATCCAAGCTCTAGCTCAATCAAATCACACTTCAAAATGAACTCCGAGCCTTAACAGGTTTCCTTCAGAGATCAATGAAATCCTTACACCACCCAAAGCTTACTCGAGACGGTAATAGGTCTTCAGTCTCGACAAACACACTTCCAACATCAATCATATAAACTCCAACCATTGGTAGTTGTGTTACACACACCACTACCTATCTACCTTTATAGCTCATTGGAAAACCTGAACAGGTAACCCAACAAATAGGTAGAAACAAATATATATATATATATATATATATATATATATATCAAAATTACAAATACGCTCTCTCGGGGAAGAAAACACTCAAGAGCCTAGGTATTCACTCAACCTAGCGCTCTGATACCAACTGTGACGACCAGCCTTCCTACGCCCAGGAATGCGTTCCGTCTTGAAGAAAAAAAGGGATGAGAAAATAGAAAAGATAGAGTAGAATGAACAACAACATCAGAATCTCACAGTGGAACGAATAAACTATATTAATCACATAAGTATTTACATAATATATAACATCAATCAGGGTTATACAGATAATACATCACATACTAGACAGTTATAAACATCTGTCTAGTTAATACACCTTAATACAATAAACAATACATCACAGAGATACGACACAGCGGAACTATATATATGTATCTATAACGCCGAAGCCTCCTGCTCCATTGCTCCTCCAGAATTCGTCAAAGCTAACCTGAATCCCTTGGCTACCCGTAAAAATTTGGGTACCCGAGAGTTTATGGAAAACAAAAATAAACTCCGGGTCAGACATGGGTATGGTATGAGTAACAGGTTAAAGTTTCTTAACTTTGAAAATCTTTTGAAAACAAAAGGTATCACGTAAGACTTCCCACAAATAAACATGGGTAAGTTTTTACCTTACGCTAACCAAAACATTTGATAGGAAATTCTGTGATATTATAATAGGTCTAAGGTTTTCAAGTAAATAGAAAATAGCCGAAATTGTTACATTCATTAAATTTCAGCTACTAGCCACAAAAGTAGATAATACAATCAAAACCGTAGGCACTTATTGGATTTTGGATTCCATACAATGGCAGGGCTACTAGGGTAGCGCCCGTTACAGTACGTGGCCTAGATCAACGTACCGAGGATCACTCCCGACCCCCTGCAACACAAGGCCGGAACCATTCCTTACCGAACAGTCCCTAACAAGATAAACCCCGGCAGTTGTTGCAATCAACCGCCCACACAGCCGAAAATAAAGGGACATCTAGACAGGGGAATATCCTTGTCCTGCTTGGGCATGACCCACCTAACCTTGCTGCACCTCTCCTGTTTTAGCCATTCCCGGTTGATGAGGCTTGAGGTTACGATTACCTTTAGAGAACATAATTCTTAGAATACTCATCGTTCGCCTGACGATGTGTTGAAAGCATTCAATCCATACAAGTTCGTTCCGGGTTCGAACGAAACCGAAGGCATTATCTCGTTACACTCATTTTGGAATCACCCTCAGAGTTAACGACGATAACCCTTGCATTCTGAATCTTCATCTTCACTTCAGATTCACGACCTATCGTTAATTTGGAATCGATGTGGTTTTCGGATATTCCTAATGCGGAAAACTGATCCCGGTCTCATCGAAATCCAAAACGTGTCTTTTAAGGCCAAGTTGTCTATTTAGTCTTAATAGTTTAATTCAATAAAATCAACATACACACAGATGGATAATATCACAGTAGATAATCACAGATAATCTCATAAACAAATAATCAATATTATCATCTAACAGATAACCAAATATTATCATATTTAAACCAAGCATCCATGACACATAGATATTATTCATGCCAGATCACAACCATCAAATGAAATATCAATATCATTCATCCATAAGCAATGATTTATAATCATACCATTTGTAATTAATTTAAAATGAATTAAATTAACAACTTCTATCTCTAATTAATTTAAAATAAATTAAATTAATTACTTCATCTATAAATCTTACTTATACAATCATTAATTAATTACAAATAAATTAATTAATCATCCTCTATGTATTCATCTTGATTAAACACTCTTGATTAATCAATCTCTAATTACAATAAGTAATTAGTCTTAAATTAATTTCACAAATTAATTATCCTAAAGTATTCATAGTAATTAGCATTTAATTTCTTCATTTATGAATTAACTATAATTAATTACATTTATCCTTAATCAATTACATTATTTAATCACTTCATTATTAATTATTTCTTAATTAATCAGTTCTTAATTTCATCATTAATTACATAATTAATGATTTCTACTTATATTTAAATTAATTATCTTATTTGAATTAATTACATTAAGTAATTAATCTTTAATTAAAACATATTTATTAATCACCCTTGATTAATAACAATTTAGTAATTAACCCTTAATTACTTATTTAAATAAATTAATTACTCCATAATTTATTATCCCTAATTAATCCCCTGATTAGTTACAAAAGTAATTACCCAAATTACTTCATTAACAACTCATTTCCAATTAATTACATCCAGTAATTATTATCTAATTACTTCCCTAAGTAATTCCACTTCATTAATCACATTAAGTAATTACGCTTATCAATTCATCAAATGATTACCTTAAATTAATTAAAATAAATTAATTAACTTAAATTAATCACTTATCTCAATTAATTACAATAAGTAATTAATCCCTTAATTACTTTCACCAAGTAATTTCATTTAACAATTTACAATAGATTATCTAAACTAATTAATCTAATTAATTATAAAAATTAATTGCATTAATTAATTATTTAATAATCATTAGTTAATTATCTTCATTAACTAATAACATTTCTTTAAATTACTTCCTTAATTAATTTCTAATTTTAAATCTTTAATTTTAAATTAAATAAATAAGTTATTCTTAATTTAACTTATTCATTAAATCATTTTAATATCCTAATTATTTCTAAGACAATTTATTCCTTATAAATGATTTCATTAATATTAAAGTGTATTAGAACATTACATTTTAAAATTTAAATCCAAATTTCATTTTGAATTTGAGATTCAAAATGATTACTTATTTAAACGTTTATAATCCTTTTATAAATTTTTTATCAAATATCAAGTTTAAATATTTGTTTGAAAACAAATCTACTTTTAAAAAAAAAACTATTTTAATTTAAACTTGTTTTAAGAACATTCAGAATTTAAAAACTTATTCAAATACCTCGATCTGAATTCAAGAAACTTGAATCCTCTATTTATTTAAAACATTTGATTTTAAACTTTGATTTAAACTTGTTTTAAACCTTGATTTAAAATTCTTTATTAAAAATCCAAATTTCGTTTTAAAACTTTAAGATTCAAAAGTTTCATTTGAATCTAAACTTTATCTTTGAATTTAAACCCTAATAAAAATCCTGTTTCAAATTCTAAATTAAATTTAAAATCTGTAGATAGTCAAGTTTTTGAACCTGAAACCCACCTTTAAATACTTTAAACTTTTATTTCAGTTCAAATTTGAATTTAAAAAAATAACTTGAGTTCAAATTGCAAACTGAATTTAAGCTTGAATTTATACTTAACTTTTAATTTAACTTAGTTCAACTTTGTTATAATTTAAAGTTAAACTTCAGGAGATTGAACAGGTGCTGGAACCTGTAACAAGCATTTACTCGAGCCTCCCACCTTGCTTCGAGTCTCAACCCAAAAACTTCGAGTAAAAATGTGATTCAACCCGAGTAAAACTCGAGTTCAAAAATCCCACAACGTCCCAACCTTCACCAGTTCCAAGACCTTCCACCAGAAAACAAAAGTACATGGTGCACATGCACCGTGACTTTGATCAACTCCGGCCTCCCACCAGACCTCCATCTCATCGGCAACCATCTCCAGATGACTTCACGATCATCCAAAACCACTGCTACATCCCGAATCAAAATCGAGTTAGTTGCCCAAACCTGGAAACGCGATCAGGTCTTTCCCCTTAAACCTGGAAAAATTTGCCACTCCTCAAACTCCGACCACCATATCATCAGAGACTCCGGCCATAGCTTCATCAGTGCTTCGACAACCATTCCCCAAATCCCCATGACACTCGATCATCTATAGAAGGAGAAATGATCGAATTTTCCTTGCCTGAGAAAACTAGGGTTCAAAACCAAGAATCCACCACCGCACTCTCCACCTGCCTTTGATCATCCTCCACCCAATTTTTCTAGACACCCCGACCACTCAAGCATCTCCAGGAAGCTCCACAAACTCCCAGGTCAACTGGATTGCCTGAGGCAACCCATACTCTCCAAAACAATTAAACTAGAAATGCCAAAACAATACTTAACTAGAAAATGTGAATTTACTTTTAAAAATCCTAATTTCAGATAAGAATTCAGGTTATAATCCTGAATTTATAATTTAGGATGATTTAAATTTCACTCATATTCATCATTAACTGTTCTTAGTCTTTTTACAGAACATCTCTACTTTATTTAATTAAGATACAAAATTTAGAATTTATTTAATGATCAAACAAACATATCTTGTTAAGATACTAAGTCCTAAGAATCACTAGATCAAGCAGTAATGATTCTTGAAATAAGGTATGAACTTAAGAATTATAAACAGGATGGTCTTACAGGGTGTACAACATGCAGATACCTCACAAATACACAGAGAAATGGACACATAAATATTCACACAAATATTTTTCAGCATTCAAATATTAACATGCAACAAGTTTAAACATAAGTTATTTTAAAAAAAATGTTACTCACCTGAAATTCAAAAAGTGAACAGAGCATTTTATTTTGAAAAGCTTTGAACTTTAAAAACTGAGTAGTAGTTTGCTTGATTTTCCTTTGATTCATCTTGCTTTTGTTGTTGTAATGCTTCAGTTTATAAAAGTGGGAATTCTACTTGTATATTTTCAGGTTTGTAATGAACGAACTAAAAACAGTATGCATATATAAAGAAGTTTACAGGGGTAGGTACTAACTGGGTTTAGGCTTTTCTTTACTTTTGTTTGTATCAGGCAAATGCTTAATTTTGGAGGCTGAAAGATTTTTATACAAATTTCGAAATGACTTGTTTGTATGCTAGAGATGAAAGCTTTAAATGTTAATGTACTTTTATGTTTACAGCTAACCTTGTTTTCATGCTTAGATATTTTTGTTTATACTTTGCTTTGTATTAGCTTGTTCTACAAACTACTTTATATGTTAATTTTATTTACTCTTTAGCTTACATATCTATTTTACAGTCATGACTACTTGCCTGCATATATATATATTTTTTTTTTCTTAACTTGCTTTAGCTTGTTCTACAAACTACCATATACAAGATATTTGTTTTACTTAGCTGTGCATACTTATTTACAGCTACACATATGTTTTTTTTTATTTGGTTAAATTGCCAACATAATTATAGTACAGATATGATTACATGTTTCCTTTTCTTAGCTTTGCATTTTATTTTTACTTTACTTTGCATTTCCAAATCCTACAGGCTACATATTTTCCTAATTTATTTATAGCTACATCATGTTGCTTTATATTTCTTTCTCTAATCTGCAAATGTAATTTCATTTACTTTGTTTATATACTTGCTTGCATGTTATATCTCATTTTTGTTCTTAGCTTATTCTAGTTATTATTTATAAACTTTACTTATGTTAAATATCATACATTTAATTTATTCTTAAGTTTTAATAATTATAAAGTTTACTTTATTTTATATTTACCAACCATAGCTTTCCAAAATACATGTATATAAATAAATTTAAAATAACAAATTCTTTTTATATTAAAACTTATTTGTAAAGATATTGCATTATTAATGTTGTTTAAATAAAACTCATTATTACATTGAAGAAAATTTTCAAAAGAAACTATCTCTTTAAAATATAAATACTTATTTATCTAGCTATATATCAAACTTTTTATTTAAACTCTAGACCACAATTTATTTTTAAACAAATTAAATTTACCTTGAGTATTTTAAAAAAAAAATCATATTATTATTTATTCAATATTAAATTTCCAAATTATCAAAAATAATAGAATCAGAAACCATAACTTTATTTATTAAATTAAAAACAAAAACTTATCTATTTATAATATATATCAATATACATATATACATTATAAATAGAAACAATTTAAATTAGCTTTTAAAAGATAAATTATTAGTTAAATATTTATTTAAACGAAGATTATTAAATCAATTTAATTTGTTATTAACAAATATTATCAAATCAATTTAATTTTTAAATGTAGATTATTAAATTGATATTGCCCCAAATTTCCAGGATATCACAAAATTCGTATATTTAATTGATTTTAAATATTAATAAGTGAAATTAAACAGTCGAATAAATTTTATTTCGAATAATTGGATTTAATTGGATAATTAAATCGATAATTTTATTGTTGAAATTACATAAATAATTGGAAATTGGGTTAAATATGACTAAAGTTGATTTGTAAAATTTTATTTAATAATGTTGAAGTTAGAATGATGCTATAGAACTTTTAAAATTGAATTTAAAGTTAAATTGTGAAAATTGAATATTTTAATATTTAATTGACGAGTTAAAATAGCCATTTTTCAAACAGTCTCAGATTTCGACGAAGCCAGTTTCACCGGATCCATAATGTGATATATTATTGTAGGGTTTCAAATTTCATGTCAATCGGATTTACCGTTTGTCCAGGGCAAGCCAAAACGCCTAGAAATTCGTTTATTCGGTTTAGTTTAAATTTGATCGTTTATTTTCGTAACTCGCACAGATGATCGAATTGGCCTCCGAAACCTATTGCATTGTGTTTGGAACGTGGGATAAACCTTAGAAACACCAGCCGGCACGCTTCGTTTGGAGTTCGGAAAATTCGGGATGAATAGTGTTTTGGAATATTTTCTATAAAATCCCCTTTACTCTTCACTTTTGCAAAATTAAAAAGAAAGCTAGGGTTTCAGTTGCAGCCGCCGCTTCTAATATTTACATGGCCAGAAAACATTCTCGTTTCTCCTCGATTATCTCCTCATCCACTCCCCGATAGACTTCGACTTCAACTAGGATATTGTAGAGGATGGAGAGACGAACAACTTCAACGGTTGTGATCGAAATCAAAGCAACCAACCAATCAACGGCAAATTGCTTCCGTTTGTGCGACCTTTATGCACGTTTTCCCGATGAAAAGAGGACCGAGCTCGTTGAGACTGGGGACGTAGGTGGAGTTGAGGCCGGCGCACGACGTGAAAGTGTTTGATCGATGTAAAGGCGATCGTGGAGGTTGCGAAATTTAATGGAAATAAGCGGCTATGGGTTGTTGGTCACGTTCATTGACCTGGGGAAGATGAAGCAAAGGTGCGGCTCTGATTGGGTTGCGAAAATGTAGGGCCTGATGTAAATTTAAGGTTTAAATTAAATATAAATATGTAAATTGATTTATTTTAAATTGTATACAATTTGTAATTGTGTAACTTGTTCATACGAGGTCGAAAAATGACGAAACGAATTGCATTGGCTTCGTTTTGTCGAGCACTATGCTATGGAGCTGGATTGGAATCGATTGGAGTCAGTGAAAATTTTGGGTAAAATTAAACGCACGTTAAATTTTATTCGAAATAAAACGCTACAACTGTTATCGGAAACTCAAGATGAGAGCTTCTCAATCAATCGAATTGTTTCGATTTAAATTTTAAATAGTTAGATTTAAAATTGATGATTTTATGCCTAGATGATAAATTATTATTTGTTGATGATTGAAATAGACATTATATGCCATGTATTAAGCGGAGGTTATTTATTAAAAACATATACCGCGATAATTCCAACTTGTATGGAATTGGTATTATATATGTACTTGGAGTTTGATTTTCCCGCATTATATAGCGGATGAGACCCTATTGCACCGCATAATAGCGGATAATATTTTATAAATCCTATATACCACGATATTCCGTATTGGAATGTAATTGGTATTGTGCTAAAATCTGTGGATGCAGGGAAACAGGTTGGAGGGATCCAACTGGATTCCTCAATTGTTTATTTGGTGTTGTTGCATCATTGGGCATATTTTGAAGTTTTAAAAATATCAAAGTAATGATTTCCAATTTTAAAAGGGTTTTAAAGTGATTTTTGAAAATATATGTTTTATTAAATTTTGGAATTGATTTATTTTAAATAAATTAACGTTATAAATTTTAATGTTATAAAAATTATGATTTTTATAAATATAACCGAATGTGATTTTCGAAATAAATAGTTGATAAATTTATAAGATGGTTTAAATTGGGATTTTAGAATTATTATAAACAATTTATATAAAAGATTTATAAAATTGATATTTATAAATTAAAATATTGGAATTATAAAACGAGTTTTTATAAGTGTTAAAATGAAGAATAATTGGATTTCTTAAGTGAATGAAATTTATCGATTTATAAATTGTGAAGTTATAAAACGAATAGATTTTGTAAAATAAAAGATTTACAGTTAAATTTACTTATAATATGGATTTTGGCGTGTAAATGGGATATGGATAAAATTTGTGAATAAAGTGATTTTTTAACTTGAAGTTTTTATAATATATAAATGTGAATTTATAAACATTGATTTATAAATTCAAGATTGATTGAATTTGATAAGTAAATTTTTATAGCTTATTAAAGGAGTATATTCACGATTTTGGGACAGTGAATAATATATTAGTGTTTTGGGGAAGTGATATTTTAAATAGAATTAAACGATTTAAAGTTGTTTCAATAAGCGTTAAGTATCGAATAAATAGATTTCAACATTTATTGTTGAAATAGACGTTTTCGAGAAATAGAAGGAAAAGTGGACTGTAACACTGTTGTTATAGTAAATGATTTCCGAAAGGAAATGTTTTTGTATAGTATTGGGATTTATATATCTATCTTAATTTCGAATCCCTATACTAGTGATTTTGGGTCGTCGTAATGATGTTTTACGCAACATTCGTTTTGACTCAAATAAATGTGTTTAAGCGCACGTTTTCTTTAAAGAATGAAATATATACTTAATTTCGATTTAAGTATATTGAATATTTTTCAAGTGTTGAAAATAAATGCATTTGTGAATTACTTATTATTAAATAAGTATGGTGTTTTCCAATATGAAGTGAATATTTTGAAATTTTATCTTTTAAAGATAAATTGAAAATGAACATTAGAAATCAATTTGGAAATCGTATAGTCATAGATATTTTGGAATTGTAAATTCACTATGGAATTTATAAAACAAAGGGAAATTTGTTTAAAAATAAACATTGATTTATTTTTGAAGTGTGGGAATAAATTTACGGATTTGGAATGTGACGACCCGACTTTCTACTCCCAGAAAATCGCATCATCAATTAAGAAAGAAAGGGATAGAAGAAGAAAAGAAAGAAGAGAAAGAAGAAACAACACTAGAATCTCAACAGCGGAACGAATAAATTATATTAATAACATAAAATATTACATAGTTTACAACCACTATCAGAGTACACAGATATACAACACATACTAGACAGTTATAAACACCTGTCTAGTATTTACAATATAATACAACTCAGAGACAATCACAGATCATACAGCGGAATACTATATACCTAACGCAGAAGCCTCCTGCTCCATTTGCTCCTCCATAATTCGTCAATAGCTAACCTGAATCCCTTGGCTACTCGTAAAAATTTGAGTACCCAAGAGTTTAAGAAAACAAAAGATAAACTCCGGGTCAGACATGGGTCTGGTGTGAGTAACAGGTTAAAGTTGCTTAACTTTGAAAATCCTTTTGAAAAGAAAGGTATCACGTAAGACTTCCCACACATAAACATGGAAAAGTTTTTACCTTATGCTAACCAAAACATTTGATAGGAAATCCAGTGATATTATAATAGTGTCTAGGGTTTTTAAGTAAAATACAGAAATAGCTGGAATGCTTACATCTAATGTTCCAACATAGTTGGGCACAACTAATACGTACGACACTTATTGGATTTTGGATTCCATACAATGGCAGGGCTACTGGGGTACCGCCCGTTACAGTACGTGGCCTAGATCACCGTACCGAGGAGTACGCCCACTCCCCTGCAACACAAAGCCGGACCCATTCCTTACTGAATAGTTCCGAACAAGACAACCCCGCAGTTGGTGTACATCCAACTGCCCACACAGCCGAAATAAAAAGGGACCTCTAGACAGGGATCAATCTTGCTCTCCAGTGGGAGCTACCCACGAAGCCTTACTGCACCTCCCCTGTTTTAGCCATTCCTGGTTGATGATGCTTGAGGCTACGATTACCTTTAGAGAACACATCTCTTAGAATGCTCATCGCCCACCTGACGATGTTCTGAAAGCATTCAATCCATGCAAGTTCGTTCCGAGTTCGAACGAAACTGAAGGCATTATCTCGTTACACTCATTTTGGAATCACCCTCAGAGTTGACAACGACAACCCTTGCACTCTAAATCACCAACTCGAATCTATAAGCACTATTCCGTCAACTCATTACGGAATCACCTACAGAGTTATACTGACGTATAGCCCTTACACCTCGAGTCTTCACTTGCTCCACTTGGATACACGACCTAACGTTTAATTGGAACCGATGTGGTTTTCGGATATCCAAATATGGAAACCCGATCCCGGTCTCATCGAAATCCAAAGCGTGTCTTTTAAGGCCAAGTTGTTTAAAGGTTTAAAACAATTCAATTATCTATATCCATACAAACAGATAACTCATAGGTTCACAACAGAAAATCAACATTATCATCATATCAGATAAACCATATTATCCTATCCAAAAAGATAATCTATATCAACATCACAATGCAACCAATGCATTCAAATCACTCAACATTATCTATCTCATATCTGAGATTCAAATCATCCAAAGTAAACAACATCATCCATCTATATAAGCAATGATTAACCACACCAAATATAATTAATTTAAAATGAATTAAATTAATTACATCATTCTATTAATTTAAAGTAAATTAAATTAATTACTTCACCAATATCAACTTGCTCATATCACTATTGATAATTTGTCAATCACTTAATTAATCATCATCCAATGATTCATTTTAATTAATCACCCCTGATTAATTAACCCTTAATTACATTCAAGTAATTATACACTAATTAATTTCTCAAATTAATTATATTTAACCAAATACAGTAATTAACCTTTAATTACTTCATTAATTAATTAATTATAATTAATTACATTAATCCTTAATTAGTTACATTAATTAATTACCTTTAGTCACTTATTATTGATTAATTTATCTTAATTAATCAATCTTAATTACATCATTAATTATATTAATTAATGATTTCTAATTACATTTTAATTAATTACCTTATTTAAGTTAATTACATTAAGGAATAAGTCTTAATTTAAAACATAATTGTTAATCACCCTTGATTAACCCCATTCAGTAATCAGCTACCCTTAATTACTTCACCAAATAAATTAATTACTCATTAATTAATTATCTCTAAGTAATCCTTTGATTAATTCACAAAGTAATTATACTCAAATAACTTCATTATCAAATCACTTCCAATTAATTACATATAGTAATTACCCATTAATTACTTCTCTAAGTAATTTCTCTTCATCAAATTACATTAAGTACTTATCCTTCAAAAATTCTCAAATGATTCATTTTGAATTAATTAAACTGAATTAATTAACTTAAACTAATCAAATTAACTCAATTAATTGCAATAAGTAATTAATTCCTTAATTACTTTCATAAGTAATTATACTTAATAACTTACACAAATGATTATCTTTAAATTAATTAATCTAATTAATTATTAAAAATTAACCACATTAATTAATTAGTAAATAATCCTTAGTTAATGACCTTCATTAACTATTAACAATTCATTAATTATTTTTCTAAAATAATTAACTTATTTTAAATTAAGTGTTAATTAAAACTTAACTAATCTAATATTATTTGATTAATTAATTATTAACTAAAAACTAATCTTATTTAATTAATTATCCTTAATTACAAGTTAATTACTCTAAAATTAATTCATCTTAAACCTTTATGATTAACCCTTAATTACCATTTTATTTATTCCTTAAATAAATTAATTGTTCATTTAATTATCCTAATAATTAATTGTAATACAAACATTAAATTATTATTTAACTTTAACAAGTTTTAAAAATCAATCTAAAACCTTTAATTGATAATAATACTTTAATTATAAAAGAAATTTTACAAAGGTTAAAACAAATTTCTTTTTAAAATCAAAACCATTTAAATTTTTACATTATCATTCAAATTTGGTTTAAACACTTAAATTTATAAAACTTAAATTCATTTTAAACCAAAGATTCAAAATTAGATTTGAATCAAATTTAAACTTTATCTAAACATTACTACATATTTCAATTTCAAATTTAAATTCAAATTCTTTAAAAAAACATTTTAAACAATAAACTCTTTCAAAGCTGTTTTAAAGCAAATTATGAATTTAAATTCTTCATCATTTCCTACTTAAGATTCAGTTCAACTTGAATTCATAATTTAAATTAGATTTAAAACTTAATTAAATTCTTTACTTAGTATTTTGAAATTCAGTTTAGGATTTGAAACACGACAAATTCTAAACTGCAACAATTAGCTCGAGCAACTCAAAATCACTCGAGTAACTCGAGAATCATCATTTTTTTTTTCATTTTGCAATTTATCTAAATTCAGAAACAACTCAGGTTTTCACAAACCTGAAACAATTGAACCACCTGAGCCTACTCGACATCTACCCCGAGTCCATAACCCCAAAGCTTCGAGTAAAACAACCCTAATCTTCGAGCAACCCATAAATTTACCCGTAACAACACGAGTAACTCATCTTCCCAAAACAACTGATACTCCACTATCACTGTGCACCTGCACCACCCCAGCGACCATCTCCGACCCATCGCGACCCCCTACACAAGTCAACGGCCATCTCCCAGTGCCATTCCAACCCTTAAATCAACGGCAGAAACCCCAATTCGAATTTAAGAATTCGAGTTCCCAAATACTGGAAAATGTCGAAAAGAAGATCATCAGAATTCCCTCGCCTCCAACCACTAAAATGGTACCACCTTCGGCCATGGACTCCCCCACACCCCAGCTACTATCATCTCAAAATTGGTAAAGCTCGGTTACTTAATTTGATCATAGTGATCCAATTTCTTAAGCACAGAAAAACTAGGGTTCAAAATTTCAAACCCAAATCACTTCTGCCTTATTGCTTTAATCCATCATTCAATAATTTTCCTATAAACTACACACATCACTCCATCAACCATAGGAACACAGGCAACTCCAAATCCCTAGATTAATAGAACCAGCCCAAATTGTGTTTTCAGGTTAAACCAAAATTTCCCAACCAATCTTGATCTAAAAATTCAAATTTTAGTTTTAGAATTCACATCTTTGATTTTGTAACCGGTTTATATTCTTAAATTACAAAAATCCAAATGGTTTGATTTTTACTTATATAAGAATTTCCTGTAGTCTTTGAATTTACAAATAGTTATTACAGAAATTTCATATTAAATACAATTTTAAACTTAGCTTATGTGTCAAAACCATATTATTTTTAAAACTTAAATCTTAATCACTTACTAAATCACCTGAAATGGAATTTTAATCCAAATCTAGAACCTTAAACACAGAAACAAAATACAAATTTCCCTGCATCGTACATTACAACAGACATTCATTTATATACACCAGTATAAGCTTCAGAAAGGCAGACAAGCATTTAATTTCTAGAGTAAATCAGCAACTAGATTCCTACTTAAGTTTATTTAGTATAAAATGTTACTCACCTGGTATAGGAGCAGAGCACATGTTTGACAAGCTCCAGATTTACTTTTAATTTCTGCTCATGACTTGATCTTCAGATTGCTTTTTTGTTTTAAACTGCAAATGCTTTTGCTTTAAAACTGCAGATTTATTTCTTTGTTCCTTGATTCATGTAATTACCAGATTCACTTGCATGCTTGTTTTCAAGTGAACACATGCAGGCTTTGGTTGATTTAGAAAAGAACTGCAGGTATTTGAGTTGAGACTTGAAGTTGCAGATGAACTTCAGGTGCATGTAGGTTTGTATTTTTTTTGAAAACAGAAAAGAATTTGCAGAATTGGATTGCAAATTTGATTTATTTTGGTTAGAGGAAACTGGTTTTGGATTTAGCTTTTGGGGGTTTGCAGATTGGATTAGAACAGAATTTGTGTTGATCCATATTTCTGTTTTGAGGAAAGATCCAGATTTTAGTTTTGAAGAATAAGATTAGGATATGAAAATGAGGGAAAATGTTTTATATAAGAAATATTTTTGAAAAATAAAAATAAAATAAACACTTGGTTTAAATTTAACACTTGTCTTCTTAGTATACTCTATGTTTAACACTTGTCAATTTGGGTGTTAATAAACTTACGTATGTAATTTAGGTATTTAAATTTTTAATTCTAAATTGTTTATACAACTTTAATTTCTTTTATAAGAGCTTTTAAAACTTATTTTTATTTCTTGTGTATACATAAATGAGTTTATCCCTTTTCTTTTATAGAAAAACAAAACAAAACAATTTTATAAATAAAAGCCTATTCAAATACTTTTAAGTATTTATTCTTTAAAACAATAAATTCAAACTTTAAATTAATTTATCAAATCAAATTTTAGTAATCAAGTTATATATAGATGCATATATAACTCTATTAAAATTAAAAACAACAATTTTATTCCTTACAAAATCTATTTATGTTAATAAAAAAAACTAAGTATTATGATTTTTATTTAAAAATAACAAATTAAGCAATATCAAATAATTTGTAAAAGAGATTATAACAAACTAAAATCATTTGTAATTTGCATTGTAAATTCTTATATATGTATATATATATATGTATATATAAATCCCAAGTAATATAAAGTAAAACTTAGCTTTCATATTTATCAAATTTTAAATTCATATTTTTAAGCTAAATAAAATTTTAAAACAAATAAGATTTATCATAGTATAAACTATAACATTATTTATTACATTGCTTTGAAAAGCCAATTCTTAAATCAAAATTTTAATTTACTAAAAATAAACTAGAATTAGAAAATAAATTCATCTACTAAATTCAAAATCAAAGTTTATCAACTTACAATATATACAAATATATATATTATAAACAGAAAACAAATTATTCAAAAAGATAAAATCTTTCAAGTTAAATATTTATTAAAACATGATTATTAAATCAAATTCCAAATTTGATATTAAAATTATCAAATCAAATTAAATTTATAACACAGATTATTAAATTTATATTGCCCAAATTTTCGGGATATCACATTCCTTCCCCCTTAAAAGAATTTCGTCCCCGAAATTTAAAAGCAAAGGTAATTTAATAATCTATTTTAAGATTTTTATTTTAAAACACAAGCATATATTATCAAACATATGCTAACAACCATAGCAACCAATTCAAACAAAACAAATCTAATTATCCAGAAAATTTCTGGATAAAATTTTCACGAGTTTCCCTGGTTTAAATATCGGGATACTCGCCCTATAGAATCTAAACAATCAATATTATTAAGCTATAGAGCTCCTTTCCAACAAGATCTACAAGACTAACAGGATATCAAACTACAAACGAGTCTGAATCAACAATCACATCCTCTTGAACTGCTGGTTCCACAACCAGAGGTAAACCATACACGTACTCCCTCAGAGATACGTGAACCACATCGAATCCCAGTTATCCAAACTGGCAATTCAACCCTAAAAACCAAACACCAATCCTCACAAAACACAGAAAAGGTCCAAAACGTCTCGGTGCTGACTTACCCAGTCTTACTCAATCTTATAGCTCTTTAGATTGGAGAAAAACTTACCCAAAATCAAATCTCTGACTCCGAAATCCAAACTCCATCGTCTCTTAACCACAAAATACTTTTGACAATCCTGGGCTGCCTCAACTCTCCTGATCAGCTCAACCTTCGCTGATGTCCCTAGAAACAAACTGGACCAAAACAATCCAACAAAATGATCTCCTCAAGATCAATCCCAAACCAAGAACACCAACTCTACTCCAAAAACATCAGAAGATTAACTTACTCCTCCTATCCGGAAAAGATAAAACAAAAGCATTCCCAAACTGCTTCCAATGCACAACTCTGATCTGAAGCAGAAGAAAAACTCGAGCACAAACTGGATAACACACACAAAAATATGGTTTACAGATCCATAAAAGAAAACTCAGATGCCCCATCTGATCCAAAGCTGCTTCACTAAACCTCCGGTATCACTCCTGGAATCCAGTTGATAAGAAAACTCAGCCTCTAGGTACGGACCAATTTCTCATAACTTAAGAGAACATTCAAACTATCGCAAGTCACTTTTGCGATCAATCAGCCCAATATCCAAAGAAAACTATTCTCCCTTTACCAATCAGAACAGTCTACGCTCATTTATCCAATCCATCGAAGAAATGGAATCCATTTTGCTGCTTCTGAACACTATCTTCAGAAAAACTGCTAACCAGAAAATCTTCTTGCCAGCACACAAAATACTCCGAGCTGCATTGCTGACACCGACGCCAAAGACTTCCTAATCCAAAACTCTTCGAGAAACTCGGGCCTCAAACCAGACAGAAACATCCTGCTGAATCCAGCCACAACATTGAAGCAGACTCACATCCTTAACTTGTTTCAAAGAAAAACATCTTCAGAAACATCCATTGTCACTGCGTCTCATCACGCAGCTACTACTCCCTGAGATATCAAGATATCATCATTCCCTTTTGCCAAATCGACAGATCAAAACTCTACTCATCCAATTCAAAGATAGACTCCGAACCTTAACAGGTTACCTTCAGAGATCTATTAAATCCTATACTCTGCACAACTCACTCGAGACGGTATTAGGTCTACAGTATCGACAAATACACTTCCAACTTCAATACTCAAAACTCCAACCATTGGTAGTAGTCGTGTTACACACCCACTACCTTATCTACATTTATAACCTATATTGGAAAACCCGAACAGGTAACCCAACAAATAGGTAGAAGTAATTATATAAATATATATAGATATATATATATCAAAACGACAAATACGCTCTCTGAAGAAAGACACCACTACAGAGCCTAGGTATTCACTCAACCTAACGCTCAGATACCAACTATGACGACCCGACTTTCTACTCCTAGAAAATCGCATCATCAATTAAGAAAGAAAGGGATAGAAGAAGAAAAGAAAGAAGAGAAAGAAGAAACAACACTAGAATCTCAACAGCGGAACGAATAAGTTATATTAATAACATAAAATATTACATAGTTTACAACCACTATCAAAGTACACAGATATACAACACATACTAGACAGTTATAAACACCTGTCTAGTATTTACAATGTAATACAACTCAGAGACAATCACAGATCATACAACGGAATACTATATATCTAACGCAGAAGCCTCCTGCTCCATTTGCTCCTCCATAATTCGTCAAAAGCTAACCTGAATCCCTTGGCTACTCGTAAAAATTTGAGTACCCAAGAGTTTAAGAAAACAAAAGATAAACTCCAGGTCAGACATGGGTCTGGTGTGAGTAACAGGTTAAAGTTGCTTAACTTTGAAAATCCTTTTGAAAAGAAAGGTATCACGTAAGACTTCCCACACATAAACATGGAAAAGTTTTTACCTTACGCTAACCAAAACATTTGATAGGAAATCCAGTGATATTATAATAGTGTCTAGGGTTTTTAAGTAAAATACAGAAATAGCTGGAATGCTTACATCTCACGTTCCAACATAGTTGGGCACAACTAATACGTACGGCACTTATTGGATTTTGGATTCCATACAATGGCAGGGCTACTGGGGTACCGCCCGTTGCAGTACGTGGCCAAGATCACCGTACCGAGGAGTACGCCCGCTCCCTTGCAACATAAAGCCGGACACATTCCTTACTGAATAGTTCCGAACAAGACAACCCCGCAGTTGGTGTACATCCAACTGCCCACACAGCCGAAATAAAAAGGGACCTCTAGACAGGGATCAATCTTGCTCTCCAGTGGGAGCTACCCACGAAGCCTTGCTGCACCTCCCCTGTTTTAGCCATTCCCGGTTGATGAGGCTTGAGGCTACGATTACCTTTAGAGAACGCATCTCTTAGAATGCTCATCGTCCACCTGACGATGTTCTGAAAGCATTCAATCCATGCAAGTTCGTTCCGGGTTCGAACGAAACTGAAGGCATTATCTCGTTACACTCATTTTGCAATCACCCTCAGAGTTGACAACGACAACCCTTGCACTCTAAATCACCAACTCGAATCTATAAGCACTATTCCATCAACTCATTACGGAATCACCTACAGAGTTATACTGACGTATAGCCCTTACACCTCGAGTCTTCACTTGCTCCACTTGGATACACAACCTAACGTTTAATTAGAATCGATGTGGTTTTCGGATATCCAAATATGGAAATCCGATCCCGGTCTCATCGAAATCCAAAGCGTGTCTTTTAAGGCCAAGTTGTTTAAAGGTTTAAAACAATTCAATTATCTATATCCATACAAACAGATAACTCATAGGTTCACAACAGAAAATCAACATTATCATCATATCAGATAAACCATATTATCCTATCCAAAAAGATAATTTATATCAACATCACAATGCAACCAATGCATTCAAATCACTCAACATTATCTATCTCATATCTGAGGTTCAAATCATCCAAAGTAAACAACATCATCCATCTATATAAGCAATGATTAACCACACCAAATATAATTAATTTAAAATGAATTAAATTAATTACATCATTCTATTAATTTAAAGTAAATTAAATTAATTACTTCACCAATATCAACTTGCTCATATCACTATTGATAATTTATCAATCACTTAATTAATCATCATCCAATGGTTCATTTTAATTAATCATCCCTGATTAATTAACCCTTAATTACATTCAAGTAATTATACACTAATTAATTTCTCAAATTAATTATATTTAACCAAATACAGTAATTAACCTTTAATTACTTCATTAATTAATTAACTATAATTAATTACATTAATCCTTAATTAATTACATTAATTAATTACCTTTAGTCACTTATTATTGATTAATTTATCTTAATTAATCAATCTTAATTACATCATTAATTATATTAATTAATGATCTCTAATTACATTTTAATTAATTACCTTATTTAAGTTAATTACATTAAGGAATAAGTCTTAATTTAAAACATAATTGTTAATCACCCTTGATTAACCCCATTCAGTAATCAACTACCCTTAATTACTTCACCAAATAAATTAATTACTCATTAATTAATTATCTCTAAGTAATCCTTTGATTAATTCACAAAGTAATTATACTCAAATAACTTCATTATCAAATCACTTCCAATTAATTACATATAGTAATTACCCATTAATTACTTCTCTAAGTAATTTCTCTTCATCAAATTACATTAAGTACTTATCCTTCAAAAATACTCAAATGATTCATTTTGAATTAATTAAACTGAATTAATTATCTTAAACTAATCAAATTAACTCAATTAATTGCAATAAGTAATTAATTCCTTAATTACTTTCATAAGTAATTATGCTTAATAACTTACACAAATGATTATCTTTAAATTAATTAATCTAATTAATTATTAAAAATTAACCACATTAATTAATTATTAAATAATCCTTAGTTAATGACCTTCATTAACCATTAACACTTCATTAATTATTTTTCTAAAATAATTAACTTATTTTAAATCATTATTAATTACAAATTAATTAATCATTAATTAACCCATTAATTAATTCCAGATTAATTAAATAATTAAGTGTTAATTAAAACTTAACTAATCTAATATTATTTGATTAATTAATTATTAACTAAAAACTAATCTTATTTAATTAATTATCCTAATTAATCTTAAACCTTTATGATTAACCCTTAATTACCATTTTATTTATTCCTTAAATAAATTAGTTGTTCATTTAATTATCCTAATGATTAATTGAAATACAAACATTAAATTATTATTTAACTTTAACAAGTTTTAAAAATCAATCTAAAACCTTTAATTGATAATAATACTTTAATTATAAAAGAAATTTTACAAAGGTTAAAAAAAATTCTTTTTAAAATTAAAACCATTTAAATTTTTACATTATCATTCAAATTTGGTTTAAACACTTAAATTTATAAAACTTAAATTCATTTTAAACCAAAGATTCAAAATTAGATTTGAATCAAATTTAAACTTTATTTAAACATTACTACATATTTCAATTTCAAATTTAAATTCAAATTCTTTAAAAAAACATTTTAAACAATAAACTCTTTCAAAGCTATTTTAAAGCAAATTTTGAATTTAAATTCTTCACCATTTCCTACTTAAGATTCAATTCAACTTGAATCCATAATTTAAATTAGATTTAAAACTTAATTAAATTCTTTACTTTGTATTTTTGAAATTCAGTTTAAAATTTGAAACACGACAAATTCTAAACTGCAGCAATTAGCTCGAGCAACTCGAAATCACTCGAGTAACTCGAGAATCATCATTTTTTTTTCATTTTGCAATTTATCTAAATTCAGAAACAACTCAGATTTTCATAAACATGAAACAATTGAACCACCTGAGCCTACTCGACATCTACCCCGAGTCCCTAACCCCAAAGCTTCGAGTAGAACAACCCTAATCTTCGAGCAACCCACAAATTTACCCGTAACAACACGAGTAACTCATCTTCCCAAAACAACTGACACTCCACTACCACTATGCACCTGCACCACCCCAGCGACCATCTCCGACCCATCGCGACCCCCTACACAAGTCAACGGCCATCTCCCAGTGCCATTCCAACCCTTAAATCAACGGCAGAAACCCCAATTCGAATTTAAGCATTCGAGTTCCCAAATACTGGAAAATGTCGAAATGAAGATCATTAGAATTCCCTCGCCTCCGACCACTAAAATGGTGCCACCTTCGGCCATGGACTCCCCCACACCCCAACTACTATCATCTCAAAATAGGTAAAGCTCGGTTACTTAATTTGATCACAATGATCCAATTTCTTAAGCACAGAAAAACTAGGGTTCAAAATTTCAAACCCAAATCACTTCTGCCTTATTGCTTTAATCCATCATTCAATATTTTTCCTATAAACTACACACATCACTCCATCAACCATAGGAACACAGGCAACTCCAAATCCCTAGATTAATAGAACCAGCCCAAATTGTGTTTTCAGGTTAAACCAAAATTTCCCAACCAATCTTGATCTAAAAATTTAAATTTTAGTTTTAGAATTCACATCTTTGATTTTGTAACTGGTTTATATTCTTAAATTACAATAATCCAGATGGTTTGATTTTTACTTATATAAGAATTTCCTGTAGTCTCTGAATTTACAGATAATTATTACAGAAATTTCATATTAAATACAATTTTAAACTTAGCTTATGTATCACAACCATATTGTTTTTAAAACTTAAAATCTTAATCACTTACTAAATCACCTGAAATGGAATTTTAATCCAAATCTAGAACCTAAAACACAGAAACAAAATACAAATTTCCCTGCATCATACATTACAACAGACATTCATTTATATACACCAGTATAAGCTTCAAAAAGGCAGACAAGCATTTAATTTCTAGAGTAAACCAGCAATTAGATTCCTACTTAAGTTTATTTAGTATAAAATGTTACTCACCTGGTATAGGAGCAGAGCACATGTTTGACAAGCTCCAGATTTACTTTTAATTTCTGCTCATGACTTGAACTTCAAATTGCTTTTTTTTTAAACTGCAAATGCTTTTTCTTTAAAACTGCAGATTTATTTCTTTGTTCCTTGATTCTTGTAATTACGAGAATCACTTGCATGCTTCTTTCCAGGTGAACACATGCAGGCTTTGGTTGATTTAGAAAAGAATTAAAGGTATTTGAGTTGAGACTTGAAGTTGCAGATGAACTTCAGGTGCATGTAGGTTTGTATATTTTTTTTAAAACAGAAAAGAATTTGCAGAATTTGATTGCAAATTTGATTTATTTTGGTTAGAGGAAACTGGTTTTGGATTTAGCTTTTGGGGGTTTTCAGATTTGGATTAGAACAGAATTTGTGTTGATCAATATTTCTGTTTTGAGGAAAGATCCAGATTTTAGTTTTGAAGAATAAGATTAGGATATGAAAATGAGGGAAAATGCTTTATATAAGAAATATTTTTGAAAAATAAAAATAAAATAAACACTTGGTTTAAATTTAACACTTGTCTTCTTAGTATACTCTATGTTTAACACTTGTCAATTTGGGTGTTAATAAACTTACATATGTAATTTAGGTATTTAAATTTTTAATTCTAAATTGTTTATACAATTTTAATTTCTTTTATAAGAGCTTTTAAATCTTATTTTTATTTCTTGTGTATATATAAATGAGTTTATCCCTTTTCTTTTATAGAAAAACGAAACAAAACAATTTTATAAATAAAAGCCTATTCAAATACTTTTAAGTATTTATTCTTTAAAACATTAAATTCAAACTTTAAATTAATTTATCAAATCAAATTTTAATAATCAAGTTATATATAGATGCATATATAACTCTATTAAAATTAAAAACAACAATTTTATTCCTTACAAAATCTATTTATGTTCATAAAAAAAACTAAGTATTATAATTTTTATTTAAAATAACAAATTAAGCAATATCAAATAATTTGTAAAAGAGATTATAACAAACTAAAATCATTTGTAATTTGCATTGTAAATTCTTATATATATATATATATATATAAATCCCAAGTAATATAAAGTAAAACTTAGCTTTCATATTTATCAAATTTTAAATTCATATTTTTAAGCTAAATAAAATTTTAAAACAAATAAGATTTATCATAGTATAAACTATAACATTATTTATTACATTGCTTTGAAAAGCCAATTCTTAAGTCAAATTTTTAATTTACTAAAAATAAACTAGAATTAGAAAATAAATTCATCTACTAAATTCAAAATCAAAGTTTATCAACTTACAATATATACAAATATATATATTATAAACAGAAAACAATTTATTCAAAAAGATAAAATCTTTCAACTTAAATATTTATTAAAACATGATTATTAAATCAAATTCCAAATTTGATATTAAAATTATCAAATCAAATTAAATTTATAGCACAGATTATTAAATTTATATTGCCCAAATTTCCGGGATATCACATGGAACGTAAATATAAAGTAAATCGGTAAGGATTTATTTAATTGGTTTAAATGAACCATTTGAAATGAAAGTATATCCCGTGTAGGGAAACGATTTGAAATTTATTTTCAAAAGTTGTAAAGGTGAAAAGTGATCTGAAATTTGTTTTCAAATGTTGAAGTGTGGAAAACATATATATCTTGTAAAGATATTTTGGAAAGTAAATAATTTGGGAAATTACGGAATCTGGTGATGTTGAGCATACCTATTGATAGTTAAATAACCGACTATCAATATTTACCTTTGAATGTGTATTTGTTGTGATTTGCTTGAATTTGAATGCCACACTTATTTTCAAAATAAGCGCTCACTATTCGGGTTAGCCGGGAAAGGACCTTGGGGTCGTATAACCCATTCTGAATATGTGATACGTCGTTATGGATTGCATTTGAAGACCAGTGTTGAAGACCAGATATTTTTGAAAACGGAAGGAATACCGTCGAATGACTCTGCATCGACTGATCTCCGATATAGAGATTTTATCATCCTTAGTGATGGGAAGTCCGGACGTGATTAGTGAATATCCGGATTGCAAGGGCTTCTTTGGAAGCGCCTTCGGTTCTGTTCGAGCCCGGAACAGACTTGTATGGATTGTATGTCTGACATTACAAATTGAGATATAAAGCTGATTTCTTTCAAATACATATCTGTTGGTGGTGGAGAATTTATTCTCTTAGCTTAACACCCTTCTCTGAGACGTACGAGCTCAGAGGTTATGTAGTTGAAGGTTATTAGTGGTATACTCCCAATTTGGTAGTGTGATATGCTAAGTGCTGCTGAGCATTTGATGATCAAAGCACAGCTTTTGTATAAAGCGTGGCTTTGTGGACGAGACTTCGTCGGATCTCACACCTCGAAAATGGTCAAAACAGGAAGGATGCGGCAAGATTATTAGGGGGTAGCGCCCCTTTAGTGTATGTCATTCCTTCTGGATAGAGGTTGTATCATGGTATGGAGCCCAGATATTTAACCTATGTGGTTGCTGCAAATTTATTACTTTGTGGTTGTTGGAATCGAGGATCCTCGGATATAGATCGGTTACGATTGGGGAATGACATATTCGTGTCAGTAGTTATCCAGTTTGAAGGGTAACCCGACCTTGTGTTGGCAGAGATCTAAACGTAACGTTAGTTTCTCGGGTCGTCTTTCCAGAGGAATACCCATATGGCAATGGGAAGTTCCTTGGCCTGACCATTTGTTGGAAATCCTAACTTCAATACGCATCTTGTATGGTTTTAGTTGTAGAACCTGCCATTTACTTATGGTGGTCACCACTGTTTAGATGGTAGTTATAGTAGGCATACGATAATGGTCGTATGTTGGCTAAGATTTATATCTTTACTTTCGAAATGATTTCCTACACTATGCACTAGTAATAATATCAAATGTTTTTTTTAATGCGTATCAAGCATCTTTAACTATCATAAGGAGAAATCTCCTCTGATTCTGCGTTTTCATTATGTGTGTGTGCGGGAGGCCTTATGGTAGTCTCATTTTCCAAAAAGCATTGCGAATCTATTTTAAAATTATCCTGTTCTTTATTTTAAAGATAAACTGTTTTGAGTTATCACACCAGTCCCATGTCTGACTCAGAGTTTATTGTTTTCCTTCCTAAATTCTGGGTGCCCACAAATTTCCACACGGGCAGTCAAGAGTCAGGTTTATCAGGATATTCTGGAATTCAAGAGTTGCCGAGGCAAGCTGGATGAAATGGCGTATTCACTAGTATATAGTATTTCATTTCCGCTGTTGTTTGTTGTTGTTGTTGTACACTCTGATAATGTTATGTAATACGATGTAATGTAATAACTGATATAGTTCTTTATTTAAAGATTATTCATTTATCTATTATATGTTGTTCCGCTGCGAGTGTGAGATTCTGATATTGTTCTGTTGTTTCTTTCTGTTCTTCTTCTATCTTTTTCTTCTTCTACCCTTGTCTTCTTCTTTAACCCTAAAGACTCGTAAGTTTGTTCCTCTTTGGCTGGATTGTTGTGGAATGTTGCCAGTTCAAAGGAGTACGTATTTTCAGACCTTTACATCACTCCACGAAAAGAATATATATACGTACCTATATACAGTGCCGCAACAAAGAGAAGAGAGAGGTTGAGGAGGTGGTAGGCTGCGCGGGTGTAGCAGGCGAAGGCAGGGCCAAGGAGAAAGGTTTTTAGGCGGAGCAAGGCTGACGACGGCTGTTGGTCAGAGGGAGAATGGGTCTAGGTTTTGTCACAGGAGGCATGGCAGTTGAGGCTGTTGGTTTGGCACGGAAGAGGAGAGGGGCGGTGAAGTGTTGACATGGCATTCCGGTGGTTGCGTGTTGAAGCAAAACGACAGCAATCTCCTTTTTTTAATTATAGCGGATCGAAAAAGAAATGGAAGGAGATGGGGTTTTGAGAAGTAAAAGGCACGTGAATTAAATGAGAATGAAAAGAATGGAATTGCAAATGAACAAACCATATTTGGATTGGAAATAAAATAAATTGTTATGGGGAATAGAAAAGGTAAAAAAAACTGAGATAATAATTGTTGATGGCTGCTGGGTCCATACGGAGGGAAGTTAAATGGTCAAAAGGAAACAAAAGGCAAATTTTGAATAATGATACGGCTAGCCGTTCCGTGGGTTACACCATCTACTAGATTACTAAACTCACAAACAAATATAATGCGAAGATCAGTACGACAAGACGATCAAAATGGTACACAAATATCAGTGATACGATCATCCGATCAAAAGTCGATAACAGGTACTCAAAATACTGCTATTCTGTCAGAAATAAGATGAACGGAGCAATAGAAGTTCAAATTTGACAAAATAAAATATGACGTATCACTCAGAAGATGATTTACAAATTTTCTATATAAAAATATTCAGGTTTGGAAAATATTTTATTATCATCAATTTTTAACTGATTTAATTGAAATAGAATTATAGAATAAAAATAAACTTCAATATTTTTAGATGAAAATTTACCTTTTGCCATGTTAAAGTAGAAGTATTCCAAGTATTAAATTTATATTTCAAAATTCACATATTTAAATTTTCACAAAATTCTAGTTAATTGAATAAATAAAACCATCAAAATTTACGGGTCGTTACAACCATGCAACTTGAAAACTAAATTGACGAAGACTGTAGCTACTTCCTTTTCTATGTAAAAGTGACTGAGAGGAAAAAATAAGCACGGTTTCTTAATCTATCAACAACCACATATATCACTGTGTATTTATGACTTTTAGGTCGGCAAGTGATAAATCCATTGATATGTCAATCCAAATTATTTTTGAATGCACAGGGGTTGCAGAATGCTAGGGATAAGTATATTTTTACTCTTGTTTCTTTGACACACATCACATGCTTTTACATAATTTTCCATGTCTCTCTTCATATTTTTTTTCAATAGAAAACTTTCTTCGATTTGTTTGAATTCCCTTTCACTGCAGAATGTCATCCTAAAGGAGAAGAGTGATGCTTTTTAACAAGAAGCTACAGCAAATCATCCAAATGACGATCAATAAAAATCTTTCCCTTATGAAAATTAAATTGACCACCACTTTATATTTGTTCCTAGGTAGTTCTAGCCTCTAGATTTTTGTCAATTGTTGCTGATACCATGAAACTGATTACAGATTGTGTTTTAGTTTTGTAATTAAGATATCTGCATAACTGAGATTGCTAAAACTGTCCTTCCATTAGTTCCTCTTCCTTTTAGATAAAGAATCAACCGCCACATTTTCTTTTCCACTTTTACATTCCACTTCATAATCTAATCCATGTAATTTAGCTAGCTATTTGTGTTGTAGAACGGCATGTAACTTCTGGGGCAATAAAAATTTCAAGCTCTGGTGATTAGTTTTAGTGATAAACTGCCTTCCCATCAAGTATTGTGTCAATTTCTTAGTTGCTATAATAATTGCCAACATTTCTTTATCATAAGTACGCAGTTCCAAATTTCCTCCATGCAATGCCTTGCATAGAAAAGCCATTAGTTTGCCCTTTTGAGATAGAATGGCTCATACTCCTTGTCTACATGTATCACACTCATGTGTGAAGGCTTGGTTAAAATCAGGCATTGGTGGAACATGAGGGTTAACCAAATAGTACTTTAGTTGCTCAAAAGAATGCCTAGCTTCTTTACTCCATTTAAAAGCAATTTTCTTTAGCATTTCCATCAATGATTTGGCAATCATACCATCACTTCTAATGAGGTTTCTATAGTAATCTATTAACCCTAGTAATCCTCTTATAGCTTCCAATTTTTAGTTAATGGACAATCTAAAATTGCTTGCACTTGGCTTGTATCTACAGCTATGTCATTGACAAAAATAACATGTCCCATGTAACGTCCCGCCTTTTGTACGGTTTAAATTGATGATAAACCACACACGTCAGACTTAAACCATACAGAAGAGCGGATTGTTATGGGGTAAATAAGAAAAAGCAGAGGAAAAAAAAATAGAATCTTGCAGCGGAACGATAAAATATAGTAATCAAATATACAGTTCATGAAGCTGTTTACAAAATATTTGATTATACTTATACAATGTATATCAGGGTTACACATACCAGAGAATATTAATAATGTAGCGGAATACAATGGTGTAGTGGAATAATATAATATATAATAGTAATACAATCTTCGTCTTCGTCCTCCATAAATAAGGCCTTCAATTCCTGAAATACTCAGGCTGACCCGAGCGAATTGGAAAGACAAAACACTCGAGTCAGAACTAAAAGATCTTATGTAAGTTAAATCAACTGTAAATAATATGAGTGCAGTAACTTAAAAGATGCCCAGGATCCACATCTCCTAAGGATCCGTTAAACTATTTACTATGTAGTAATATTTCGCTATTATAATAATGTCTATAGTAAAATAAACTTACTTTTAAATAGCATTAAGGCTTTACATTTTCCACCTTAACAGATAATAGTCCAAGTAGTCCATCCAATATCATGGTCCCTCCTGATCGGGAAGCCACCAGAGAATACCACACGGGCTACGGGAGAAAACCAAACTCATACAAGGCGCGCTAGGGTAGGTGACACGGCACAACAAGGCAATGCCAGGGTAGATATACCAATTGCTATGCGGACTGGTGGTAACGTGTAGCCGCAGCTACCGCCCGCCTCGAGCTACACCCCCAAATAAAAAAAAGTCAAAAGTGTCCAGCGAATCAATCCAAAAGTCGAAGTATAATATCGAAGGGATGTGTCCGATCAAAGGTGCTACCTCATTGGCTCGAGAATCGCTCCTGTTTTAGCCACCTTATGCCAACTCAAGGGAGTCGGGTCCACGTATTTACCTCAAAGGAAACGCCGCCACCATCCTACTTCATTCTGAAATCTCCACAGCGTACACGTTTGTCAAAGTGGTTTTCGGAGTTGGCAGAGAGTATGACAACTTCCAATCCCGGTCTCTTTAACAACTAAACATTATTATAACACCGCGGTTTTACAAAATAATTTATACTTTTAAAACCAGAATATAATATCCATTTTGAAACCATATGAATACGATATCATTGATATTTCAAAACCAAACTAATATGATATCATTTAAAATATATCCTTTCGAAAACCATAACATTTTCAAAGTTGAAATATTTCGAAACCATATGCTTGGAATATAGCCTTTCAAAACATAAACTTTGAATGTCATAACTTTGAAATATAACTACACCACTTAAATGGTTTAAATATTTAATTACTTTATATAATAAAATAGCTTCTGCACCTTCACAAATCAATTCCAAATACAGATTTAAATCCCAAATAAACCATTTCAATTTCCATATATTTAAAAGCTTTAAATATTCCACCATTTCAAAACGAATTCTTTGATAATTTCATGTACATAAGATTTAATTACTATTATTTAGATTTGAAATGTTTACTTAATAAATCAAATATCATTTAAGTAAAACCTTTAAACTTTAAATAACAGGATATCCTTTTAATTTAATTAACTTGATAATATTCATATAAATTGAATGGATATTCATTTAAGTCTTCTACCCAAAATCAAGTTATAAAAATCATACCTTTTAAAATCTCAAATTTATTTAAATTTCAAATCAATTTTATTCGAGGATAATGCTTAAATACTTTAATTCAAATCGAATTCATATTTATCTTCCAACCTTAATTTTATTTAAGTTATTATAAACTCTATAAATAAAATTTAAATAAATACTCAACCGTATTATATCTTAATAAAATCAAACTTTTATTATTAAACTTCTTTTATACTTTAAACCAATTTTATACATAGCTTAAAACCAAGAAATAAATTATATATATATATATATATATATATATATATATATATAATAACATTTATAAATATCCAAATCAATATCTCATAAAACCATATATTTCTTTACAACACCATAGAAATCATTTCACAATATTATATATAGACCACGATGTCTGTATAAAATTTTCTATCCTATGGTCAAGTGATACGGATATTTATCATTTCAATCCGCAATTTAAAAATAAAAAAGCGGTTGTATATCATTTCAAACCACAATTCCGAATCAAAACATAACAAATAAAGAACTGCAGGTTATAATGATATAAAATGAACATTCATTCATCCATCAACAGATCACACATCCATCACAATCATCATCCAAAACAATCAGTTTCAATATCAATAGATAACTGATAATATAAAACAAGTATTTAACTGGCAGTTATATTCAATAATAAATGAAATAACGATTTAATTTAAGTAAATGCAATTAACTGAGATGATGATTAAAATATATGAAACAATCATAAATATATGCATAATGACAACAAAAATTAAATTTAACAAGATAAGAAATTTTAGAAGTTGTGAGTGGGTTAAAACACTCACCTTTTGAATTTAAATTGAATTTAAATCCAATTTAAACCCAAAAATTGCACAGTCTTAGAATTCATCCAAACAAGCGTCAAAATTCCCAGAATTTCAATACGATCTCAACAAAAGAAACCGCGCGTTAATCGGGAATCGTATGCGAAAGTTATGTTAGTTAGAGTGACTCGAATTAAATTTATAAAAATATAAAATGAATCAAAACTCACCCAAAACAAAGCCACGTCATCCATCTTCTCTAGTACGCACGCACCAACAACCCTAAACCATGTCTCCTGTTCCTAACGCATGAACCCACTTGCATCGAACACGACTCCACGCAAAACGCGACCGCTGCTCTCGTCGTTGGCCACCGCGGCCAGCCAAAGACTTCCCGTGATGCGCAACTCCCCCCATAGTCATCCTTGCGATGACGATGCCGAACAGAACACAGTAGAGAGCAGCTGCGCCCCTTAGGTATAACCCTAATTGAATTTTCCAGGTTAATCCAATCGTCGATTCGCCAAATAAATTGCATAGATGAAGTCCCCTCGGTCCACTCTACAATACCCAGAAATGGTTTGACGATCAGACTAGTTTGATTTCGACGCGATGAACGGCCGAAAATTGTTCTTCGATTTCTAGAAAAACAATGTGTTGAATCGAAAAACGAGTTGCAGATCTAAGTTACGCTCTTCGAGAGCTTCGAATCCATATAAAATTTGATAGTATTTGAGGAGATTGAATTTTCATTTGATTTTTGAATTGCAATTGAAATTAGGGTTTGCAGCCATTGGAAAGAGAAGGAGCTGATGGAATTGTAGGCACAAACAAATAAGAAATAGAGGTAGGCTAGGGTTTATAACTGGTTATATATAGGCAAGGTTGAAATAGAATAGATGGACCCGATTTATAAACGCGCTGAATGATAAATGGCCCGAAAAGCCCGTTCTGACTCCGGAATGAAATTGGGTCAAACCATGTATCAAAATAGATGTTTAAAATATTTTAAACGCAATGGAAAAGGTTTCAAGTCCAAATTCCATCGTATGAAGAAGTTATGATAAAATCATTATTTTTCAAATTGATTTCAATTTAATTTATTTCAAGGCATTTCAAGTCCGTACGATCAAACGACAAGCCCGATCGCTACGAAACTTGAAATCCTACAATAATTCACCGTTACGGATCCGATGAAACTAGTTTCGTTGAAATCTGAGTCAGCGGCCGAAATGGCTATTTTCCTGTTAATTAAATAAATTAATATTAAATAAATTAAATCACTATTTAAATTTAAATCCTATAATTCATAAATTTTATCATCTTGTATTACTTATTAATTTATAATTCTTTAAAACCAATACCCATCTCAATTTAAAGTAAATTAATTCACCAATTATAGTATTTATTTCATTTACTCAAAATAATCCCTTTATTATAAATCGAATCCAATTAATTTTAAATAAATTCCAATTAAACTGATTAGATTCAATTCCAACCCTTTAGTTGAGTCTATTATTACTTTGTAACACAGTTAACACTTGTCTCACATTTCATTCCATTTATATATTCAAATTTCCAGCTTCCCTTTGTATTAGTTATTATTTCCAAATATATTGAAGTTGTCAAATATATACATTTGTTAAAATTAGAACCTCAATTAATTCATTCAATAGGTTTCATTCCTTTATATTAGATTAGGAATCAAATATGCATTTCCATTGCTTTATTACATTTACACTTTACAATTACAGTTCTTACCCACATTAATGAGACATTTATTTTTATTTAAATGTAACTGTTTTCCAATTAATTTGGTAGACTAGATATATTCTGGTAATTTATGATGATTGTTACCATAGCCTTAAAATTTAACTTAGGCTTATCATTTCAATTATTTATTATAATTACTTACATCCCATGAATTTATTCTATTACCGTAAATCATACATTAATTCATATATTCATATAATACTTACATTTATTTACTTACAATAAAATCTCGTTACCAAATATAACAGTTACAACAAATTAATAGGACAATTAAATAGTAACTTACGACCATTACTATTACTTTGATTCACAAATATTCTCAATAAAATTTATTTACTTGGGCTCATGCTTTCTATTACACCAATTACTACCTTATAATTAAAATTACGTTCCTCTTTAATTTACATTCACACTTTCCGTTATTATATTAATTATCATTAAGTACATTTGATTTTCTTTATTTGTAATTGGTGAATTAACTAGTAACAACCATTTGTCACCATTATACCCTTTATAATACTTGTATGTTCATTCTTCCTAACCAATCATCATCTATTATATTATTTACAAATTTAAATAAACTCATTAATTGTCATTTCATTCAACCTATTAATTATTAACCTAAATTAGCACTGTTACGTTTTAATTTACTTATTAGCTTACAACAAGTGCTACCATTAGTTCATACACTAATTCATTCAATTTCCATTCATTATACATTATTTTATTAGTAAGTCAACATTTTAAATTATTAATTTACCTTTTATATCCCATTATAAATTAATGCACCCAATAATTAAGATTTTAAATCAAATTAATCATTTCATCTTGGTAACATTCTATTATTACAATAAGAATATAATTAACAACTAACTTACATTTATATTGTTACATTCAAGTTATTAAATATTAACTTACCAATCTTATCCAAGTTATTATTTCCACTAATAATTCACTAAATTTTTATTTCCTTCAATATTAAATTTAAAAATCTTATTAAGTTAACAATTTTAATTATTGAAAATTTGTGGATCATACACTCTCCTCCACTCAAAACTTTTCGTCCCCGACAAGGAAAAGAAAGTAAAAGAACTTATAAATCAATATATATTATTCAAAACATTATATTCATAACAATAAGTTTACAGAATAGGATAATTTAAATAAGATTGATTTATTAACAATTAAATCTTTATATATTCAGATTAATAAGGTTTGGAAAACATTTTCAAAATATTTTCTATGTCCAAAATTTACGGAAAATTTTGGCAGAGTCTTCTTTGTATGGAGAGGCTTGGGAGAAAATATAATATCAAAATATAACAATATATAACATATATTTTCCAAAATAATATATCCCAACACGGGAAAATAATATAATAACGCTATAAAACCGTAATCCGAAGACGTACCTATTTGTCGGGCAATTTACGCTTATATTATGAAACCAAAAGCAGTAGCAATTGCTTCCATAACCTGTATTTCACTTATATAATCTAAAAGAATTAATAATTACATAAAATAAAATGTTAAGTTGTTTCAATCAATAACAAACAATAATCACTTGAAACCAGGCATACAATTATCCCATAGAATCAATACAAATCAATCATTCATTCATATAAACAAAACAAATAGTTGTTCGGGTTCAAAACTTCAAATTGTACAGAATGAAAAATAACTACTAAGCGCACCATTTACTCAACAGTCTCTGATGAAGCTAAATAGATTATTCATACATCCAAACACTTTTATAGTATCCTTACCCAAACAATTATAAACCCAAACAAACAACAACAATTTCAAACAACCGATTAAGTTTATCCTTATTAATTCCATTCATACATTTTTTGTTTGATTTCTCTTTTACATTCATATAATGGTTTATCTTTTTAATTTACAATTTATTTCTTACAGTTTTATTTACTTTTATTCACTTATTTATAATATTTACCTTTATAACAACTACAACATCCATTTCTTATTTTGTAAAGAATTTCATTAAATACTTTCATTATTTCAAATTTTACTTGTAAAATTTCCCATTACATTTTTTTTAACATTTTAACTTTTTATAATTGGTGAGTTATATATATGTTAAAGAATGCAATTTACAATTATACAAGTTTATCTTATCTCTTTTAATTAATTAAACGTTCAATAATTATATCTTTTGTTCTATAGGTTACAATTTCAACCTTCTTTTAATTTTCTTTATAACTTAGCATTAAATCTATTATTTCATTTTTAGGTTTCAATTATTAGTTAAATTCCATTTCACTAAAGCAATTGGAACCATTAATTAATAGAAACTTAAGAAATTAAATTTCGGGTTTAATCTCAAATCATTTTAAAATAATAGATAAATGTTTATAATTAAGACCTATATATCCAATTATATTTAAAAAAATTAAAATTTATATTTGTTTATCAAAACAACTCTGCAGTAAAGCTACTATAGTGGCCTTCCCACTTCAAAACTCAAAAATGAATGTCGATGATGCGTGCACTCATCACCGAAGTTATTTTCCAGCTACAGAGAAGGGAGTACAAAACTTATTTCTTTCGAAAGTTCTTTCAAAACAGTTCTTTCAAATTATATTGGAATATTCATATCAGAAAATACTTCTAAAATATTATTATTATATTTCAAAATCATTCAAAAGAAAGTTTCAAAACCCTGGAACTTAAGCTCTAAATTTCCAATCTTTATTTATTTTATTTTAAATCTCATTTCAACTATTATTTATAAATTTTATTACCTAACAACCAATATGTTGCAACCAAACATATATATCATTTATAAAAATATTTATTTTATATATATAGAAAATATATTAGGCAAAATTATTCCATTCACCTATATTCAAAACAAATATTGTGTCGGTCTGTCCTATTAGGTGTTTAGAAATCCCAATTGATGTCATAGCGTCCCATGCACCAACCAGAATTTATAAATACAAAACGGAACAAATTAACACAATATTAAAACCCTTTTTATAACACTAACAAATACGCTTTCCCATATATATATGCTCAGCGACTCAGCATAGGGTATTACTACCCTATTGATAAAGAGTCAGACCCCACAAAGCTAAGGTTTATCGCTAAACCAAAGCTCTGATACCAGATGTAATGTCCCGCCTTTTTGTACGGTTTAAATCGACAATAAACCACACATGTCAAACTTAAACCATACAGAATAGCGGATTGTTATGGGGTAAATAAGAAAAGCAGAGAAAGAAAAAAAAAGAATCTTGCAGCGGAACGATAAAATATAGTAATCAAATATACAGTTCATGAAGCTGTTTACAAAATATTTGATTATACTTATACAATGTATATCAGAGTTACACATACCAGAGAATATTAATAATGCAGCGGAATACAATGGTGTAGTGGAATAATATAATATATAATAGTAATACAATCTTCGTCTTCGTCCTTCATAAATAAGGCCTTCAATTCCTGAAATACTCAGGCTGACCCGAGCGTATTGAAAAGACAAAATACTCGAGTCAGAACTAAAAGATCTTATGTAAGTTAAATCAACTGTAAATAAATATGAGGGCAGTAAATTAAAAGATGCTCGGGATTCACATCTCCTAAGGATCCATTAAACTATTTATTATGTAGTAATATTTCGCTATTATAATAATGTCTATAGTAAAATAAACTTACTTTTAAATAGCATTAAGGCTTTACATTTTCCACCTTAACACGTAATAGTCCCAGTAGTCCATCCAATATCATGGTCCCTCCTGATCAGGAAGCCACCAGAGGATACCACACAGGCTACGGGAGAAAACCAAACTCGTATAAGGCACGCTAGGGTAGGTGACACGACACAACAAGGCAATGCAGGGTAGATATACCAATTGCTATCCGGGCTGGTGGTAACGCGTAGCCGCAGCTACCGCCCACCTCGAGCCACGCCTCCAAATAAAAAAAAAATCAAAAGTGGCCACCGAATCAATCCAAAAGTCAAAGTATAATATCGAAGGGATGTGTCCGATCAAAGGTGCTATCTCATTGGCCCGAGAATCGCTCCTGTTTTAGCCACCTTTTGCCAACTCACGGGAGTCGGGTCCACGTATTTACCTCAAAGGAAACGCCGCGGCCATCCTACTTTATTCTGGAATCTCCACCGCCTACACGGTTGTGAAAGTGGTTTTCGGAGTTGGCAGAGAGTATGACAACTTCCGATCCCGGTCTCTTTAACAACCAAACGTTATTATAACACCGCGGTTTTTCAAAATAATTTATACTTTTAAAACTAGAACATAATATCAATTTCAAAACCATATAAATACGATATCATTTATATTTCAAAACCATACCAATGTGATATCATTTAAAATATATCCTTTCTAAAACCATAACATTTTCAAAGTTGAAATATTTCGAAACCATACGCTTGGAATATAGCCTTTCAAAACATAAACTTTGAATTTCATAACTTTGAAATATAACTACACCACTTAAATGGTTTAAATATTTAATTACTTTATATAATAAAATAGCTTCTTCACCTTCACAAATCAATTCCAAATACAGATTTAAATCCCAAATAAACCATTTCAATTTCCATATATTTAAAAGCTTTAAATATTCCACCATTTCAAAATGAATTCTTCGATAATTTCATATATATCAAATTCAATTACTATTATTTAGATTTGAAATGTTTACTTAACGAATCAAATATCATTTAAGTAAAACCTTTAAACTTCAAATAACATGATATTCTTTCAATTTAATTAACTTGATAATATTCATATAAATTGACTTGATATTCATTTAAGTCCTCTACCCAAAATCAAGTTATAAAAATCATACCTTTTAAAATCTCAAATTTATTTAAATTTCAAATCAATTTTATTCGAGGATAATGCTTAAATAATTTAATTCAAATCGAATTCATATTTATCCTCCAACCTTAATTTTATTTAAGTCACTATAAACTCTATAAATAAAATTTATATAAATACTCAACCATATTATATCTTAATAAAATCAAACTTTTATTAATAATCTTCTTTTATACTTTAAACCAATTTTATACATAGCTTAAAACCAAGAAATAAATTATATATATAAAATAACATTTATAAATATCCAAATCAATATCTCATAAAACCATATATTTCTTTACAAAACCATAGAAATCATTTCACAATATTGCATATATAGACCACGGTGCCTGTACAAAATTTTCTATCCTATGGTCAAGTGACATGGATATTTATCATTTCAATCCGCAATTTAAAAATAAAAATGCGGTTGTATATTATTTCAAATCGCAATCCCAAATCAAAATGTAATAAATAAAGAACTTGCGGATTATAATGATATAAAATAAACATCCATTCATCATTCAACAGATCACACATCCATCACAATCATCATCCAAAACAATCAACATCAATATCAATAGATAACTGATAATATATAACAGGTATTTAACTGGCAGTTATATTCAATAATAAATGAAATAACGATTCAATTTAAATAAATGCAATTAACTGAGATGATGATTAAAATATACGAAACAATCATAAATATATGTATAATCACAATAAAAATTAAATTGAACAACATAAGAAATTTTAGAAGTTGTGAGTGGGTTAAAACACTCACCTTTTGAATTTAAATTGAATTTAAATCCAATTTAAACCCAAAAATTGTATAGTCTCAGAATTCATCCAAACAAGCGTCAAATTCTCGAAATTTTAATACGATCCTAACAAAAGAAACCGCGCATAAATCGGGTATCGTATGCGGAAGTTATGTTAGTTAGAGCGACTCGAATTAAATTTATAAAAATATGAAACGAATCAAAACTCGCCCAAAACAAAGCCACCTCATCAATCTTCTCCAGTACGCACGCACCAACAACCCTAAACCACGTCTCCTGTTCCTAACGCATGAAGCCACTTGCATTGAACACGACTCCGTGCAAAACGCGACCGCTGCTCTCGTCGTTGGCCACCGCGACCAGCCAAAGACTTCCCGTGTGCACGACTCCCCCCCTCCCCCCACAGTCATCCTTGCAATGACGATGCCGAGCAGAACACAACAAAGAGCAGTCGCCGCCCCTTAGGTATAACCCTAATTGAATTTTCCAGGTTAATCCAACCGTCGATTCTCCAAATAAACTGCATAGATGAAGTCCCCTCGGCCCACTCTACAATACCCAGAAATGGTTTGACGATCAGACTAGTTTGATTTCGACGTGATGAACGGCCGAAAATTATTCTTCAATTTCTGGACAATCAATGCGTCGAATCGAAAAAAGAGTTACAGATCTTAGTTACGCTCTTCGAGAGCTTCGAATCCATATAAAATTTGATAGTATTTGAGAAGATTGAATTTTCATTTGATTTTTGAATTGCAATTGAAATTAGGGTTTGCAGCCATTGGAAAAAGGAGGAGCTGATGGAATTGTACACACAGACAAATGAGAAATAGAGGTAGGCTATGGTTTGTAACAGGTTATATATAGGTAAGGTTGAAATAGAATAGATGGACCCGATTTATAAACGCGCTGAACGATAAATGGCCCGAAAAGCCCGTTCTAACTCCGGAACGAAATTGGGTCAAACCATATATCAAAATAGATGTTTTAAATATTTTAACGCAATGGAAAAGGTTGAAGTTATGCTAAAATTAATATTTTTTCAAATTAGTTTCAATTGATTTCGATTTAATTTATTTCAAGGCATTTCAAGTCTGTACGATCAAACGACAAGCCCGATCGCTACAAAACTTGAAATCCTACAATAATTTACCGTTACGAATCCGATGAAACCGGTTTCGTCGAAATCCGAGTCAATGGCCAAAATGGCTATTTTCCAATTAATTAAATAAATTAATATTAAATAAATTAAATCACTATTTAAATTCAAATCCTATATTTCATAAATTTTATCATCTTGTATTACTTATTAATTTATAATTCTTTAAAACCAATTCCCATCTCAATTTAAAGTAAATTAATTCACCAATTATAGTATTTATTTCATTTACTCAAAATAACCCCTTTATTATAAATTGAATCCAAATAATTTTAAATAAATTCAAATTAAACTGATTAGATTCAATTCCAACCCTTTAGTTGAGTCTATTATTACTTTGTAACGTAGGTAACACTTGTCTCACATTTCATTCCATTTATATATTCAAATTTCCAGCTTTCCTTTGTATTAATTATTATTTCCAAATATATTGAAGTTGTCAAATATATACATTTGTTAAAATTAGAACCTCAATTAATTCATTCAGTACGTTTCATTCCTTTATATTAACTTAGAAATTAAATATGCATTTCCGTTGCTTATTACATTTACACTTTGCAATTACAGTTCTTACCCATATTTGTGAGACATTTATTTTTATTTAAATGCAATTTTTTTCCAATTAATTTGGTAGACTAGATATATTCTGGTAATTTATGATGATTGTTAACATAGCCTTAAAATTTCACTTAGGCTTATCATTTCAATTATTTATTATAATTACTTACATCCTATGAATTTATTCTATTACCATAAATCATACATTAATTCATATACTCATACAATACTTAGCTTTATTTACTTATAATAAAATCTCATTCCCAAAATATAACATTCACAACAAATTAATAGGACAATTAAATAGTAACTTACGACCGTTACTATTACTTTTGATCCGCATTAATTACAATTAATATCCTCTATAAAATTTATTTACTTGGACTCATGCTTTCTATTACACCAATTACTACCTTATAATTAAAATTATGTTTCCTCTTTAATTTACATTCACACTTTCAGTTATTATATTAATTATCATTAAGTACATTTGATTTTCTTTATTTGTAATTGGTGAATTAACTAGTAACAACCATTTGTCACCATTACACCCTTTATAATACTTGTATGTTCATTCTTCCTAACCAATCATCATCTATTATATTATTACTTTACAAATTTAAATAAATTCATTAATTGTCATTTCATTCAACCTATTAATTATTAACCTAAATTAGCACTGTTACGTTTTAATTTACTTATTAGATTACAACATTAGCTACCATTAGTTCATACACTAATTCATTCAATTTCCATTTCCACTCATTATACATTATTTATTAGTAAGTCAACATTTCAAATTATTAATTTACCTTTTATATCCCATTATAAATTAATGCACCCATTAATTAAGATTTTAAATCAAATTAATCATTTCATTTTGGTAACATTCTTTTATTACAATAAGAATATAATTAACAACTAACTTACATTTATACCGTTACATTCAAAATTATTAAAAATTAACTTACCAATCTTATCCAAGTTTTTATTTCCATTAATAATTCACTAAATTTTTATTTCCTTCAATATTAAAATTCAAAATCCTATTAAATTAACAATTTTAATTATTGAAAATTTGCGGGTCGTTACATCCCAAATATTCAATAGTTTCTTTGGCAAAATTGCATTTAGATAGTTTGATCACTAAAGCTTTTTGCCTCGAAAGATGAAAGTTTATTCTAAGGTGATCTAGATACTCAGACCAAGTCTGGCTATATCTTAGTATATCATAAAAAAACTAATATAAATTTTCTCATATATGGTCTTAAAACATCATTTAGAAGAGCTTGGAAGGTAGAAGTGGCATTAACTGACCCAAAGGCATCATCAGAAATTCATAATACCTTTCATGAGTCTTTATTCATATTAGTTACATATGGACTCTTTCCAATATACTCATTTATTCGATCAAATCGAATCATTTTTATTTCATGTTATATCATTTACTTTCATTTTATATTCTATGGGTTTGCCATAGACTTATACATGCGTATCAAATACATATGTCCATTTTTGTGATAACTCACTGATGAATATGATAAAGTATGTGGAACTATTTTTGTATTAATAGACTTGTGATTACATACACTATATGTATTTATCCGAAGAGTTTATCAACTCTTATGATGCTCCCACTAAATGGGTGTGTAATCCTTAATTGTTTGAGATATAATTAACTAGTATCCTATGATTCATAATCATGTAATAAAATAATTTTTCAAAAACTATGGCTTAGTCTATAATTCAAACATAATTGTAATAATTTTAGTACTTCGGTATTTTTCAATGCATCACTTTTGTTGTGAAAACAAATACAACATTATAGTTTTACTTCATAACGAATATTCAAAATATTCACATTGAAATATAACCATGTCAATTTTTCAATCAACGCTGAAAAATAATCATTATTTCATAAATAATGTTCGACATTTTTTACTAAAACAATTTTCGTAATTTGATGCAATCTGTAATTGCTATATGATATGCTTCCACTATTTTCACCATTACTATAAAAGCATACTAAATTCGAAGGTCCATTATTGACTTAATATTGATTATACTGCAACTACTTTACAACGGAGAGTTCTTTGATCAAATATCTTGAACTCAAAGAAGTAAATCTTATGGAAAACAATTTTCGATATGAAAACACATTTCAAAATAGAAATCGTATTTCCTATGCTAATGTTAAATATCAATTGTTATTATTACAATTCTCATTTTTTTATGTTTCTTTATAAAGCAAAAGTGACTATTCACTCTCTTCATCCTATTTGTACCTTAAATCACATATACTCTTGTATGCTCATTTTTCTTTCTAAATGTTTAACTAATTCAAAAAAATATCCTTACTACAGCATCATATTGAACTCGTTACAAAAGCGCACTTGAACATCCTTAACATTTAAGGACATCAAATATGTTGCACTCGAACATCCTTAACATTTCAGCAATCGAGTGCTTAGGCCTATTTTGTAGTTTTGGTCTAGTGTTGCATTTAGCACAACTCAGTCTTTATTGTAATTAATAAAACTAAATATCCAATCTCACAGTACGGTTTATTTGCTTATTTCGGATGAACTAATTTCATCAAAATATCGTACAATATGAACTATGACCGTTCATCCTCTAACATTTATACGTGATTTTGTATGGATCAATTATCCATAGTCTTTTATTGCTTTTGAGTTTGGAACTCATAGAATGCAATACACGGTCTCGAATAAATAAACACATAAGTGACCAAATTATGAACATATATAACAGTTGTAAAATAAGGCACTTGCATGATTATTGAAACGTTAATATAACAGTTGTAAAATAAGGCACTTGCATGATTATTGAAATGTTAACACACAATAAGCATTTGTTAGTAAGTATAAATTATATTTCTATTTGTCAATCTTCAGTTCATTTCATTTGTATGTTGTAACATCCCCCATATACAGGTCCAAAACTAATGGCTATGGATGCTACAGTCATCCATAGTTATTAATTCTTGGTGACCAAATGTGGTAATGTTAGATACATTGATATAACAGAAACACATGATATGAATTTTTTTAAACCATTAGACAACTTTTTCATTCCATTTAAATCATATTTCGAATTCATTACATAACCTTAAATTCAAGAACTACGTTCAGAGAAAATATAATTAGTACAAAATACGCCAAGAGAGACATATGAAGATGCCCCCTTGGATGATCAAAGTCTAAAGATAGGTAATTAAACAACTTTACATTTACATCAAAACATAGCGGAATCAAAATAGAAGAGAATTCGTATTAGCTAGCTTTTCTCCTACATGTCACCGGAAGCTTATTTGTCTAAAGGAGATCCTAGAAAATCTCAACCCTCAAACTACTTAAAATTAATTGAACATTCAAGAGTTTAAGTGGAAAACATAAATTTCAAGCCAGACATAAAGTCTAGTATGGATAATAACCTACCATCTCGAACCATTTAGATATCTAGTGAGATTACGTTGCTTAGCGGAACAAGTTTTTCCCTCACTAGTATCTTACCAAAAAAATTATAATAACCATATACTATGCTTCTACATCCACAAAAATAGCAATGTAAGATATCATTGTAATATACAAACAAACAAAATATTCTGGATTTTCCTTCCCCATTCATTTGACTATCTATCTCAGATATAGTTTCTAGGGTCATTATTAACCTTTTAGTTTTCAGGGCTTACTGATTACCTGTTTAAAGCTTATGGACTATCTGTCCAGTCTCATAGTTTTCATGGGATCACTAAGAACCTACTGGCTTCTGTCAATAATTTCATTCAATTATTTTAGGTTTTCCCTGAACCTATTGTATCTCCAATAATTTATCTTATATCATAATTTTCATGAGTTGACTATGAATCTATTGATCTTTGTTAATAACTTTACCAGGATATAGTTTTTATGGGATCACTACAAACCTATTGGCCCCTACCAATAACTCTCTTTAAACATAGTTTACATGGGTTTACTATGAACCATTAAAACATATCTTTCGAAAGAATTCAAATCTTTTTTTCAAAACAATTAAACATATGCCTTTCAGAAACTTTAAATATCTCTTTTGAAAGCATCAAATCTTCCTTTCGAAACCATCAAAATATTTCTTTCGAATAATACATCTTTCCAACTTATAGAAGCATAGCTTCTAAACCATTTGAAAGTACCTCTTTCGAAACCATTGGGTTTAATGTTAAATATAACTTTTGGGCCAAAGTGAACATAAGCGAAAGTAACCCTATTAAGACCATTAATCTTCAAACAAAAGAATTTGGGGAAGACAGATGGCTTCATAACCATCCTTTCGAAAGCTTTAACCTTTTAAGTAAAACAATTGGTAGGATAGCTTCGAAACACTTTTCGAAGCATTTGCCTTTGAAACCTTTAGTTTAAGTGGCTACTGGAGCCCTTTTGAATGCATTGGGAAGTGGCTTGTTATATTTATAAAACAAAATCTTGCCTTTCGAACTCATTGAAAACTTCAGCCTATTTAAAAGGCATGGGGATGGCAGCATGGTTTCGAATAGATTCAAACTACCCTTTCGAAAGCATCTCTTTCAAACATAATATGCAGCAACTCATTCAAAATCTACCCTTCAAACAAAAAGGAGTCAAACCCTTCAAAATCCATATAAGAGTAATTCAACTCTTTCGAAAGTATTCATTACAAGCAAGGCAAGCAGCATCTCTTTTGAAAGAAAAACAAAGGCATTCGAAAGCTATTTAAATTGACCTCGACCCCATCGAAAACATGTTTCGACTATATATCTTCCACCTTTCTCCAGTTTCACTACGTACTAAAGGAATGGTATCATGTGTATTAGTTTGACTTGGTTGGGTTGGAAGTATAAGGTCGAAAGATTGCAACGGGAAGTGGCGAAACAATAATTTCTTACAAAACTGTTTGTTGCCTTTTAAAGTAAATGCATTTCAACTATCTTGCCTCTTTGTAAAAATATAATTGGTTACCCTAAATTTACCAATTTTTTTTAAAATTCTTCTAAAATTAGTTAAAAATAATTTACAAAGGAGTCCTTCCCTTTTACAAAACGATTAAGACACTTAAGTCCTCCAACTTAATTAATTTAATTTCCATAGTACATCACTTAGGAAAAATCCGCAAAAATGATCAAAATACACTTTTAATATGTTTTCTAACATATATAAATTTCAGACCCAAAATCCTTTATATAATAGCCGAAATAAAGTTTTAAACTCAATTACTTATTTCTTCCTTCAAAAATTCATAACAAGTTATCCATAGTTTGAATAATTACGAAATTTAAACCCATCTCCATAATACTGCTTTACATAACATATTCAATCCTCATGGCATTCAAAACCCAATATATACGACTTTAACCTTAAAATCGAATAAAACATTTATCAAACATATCATGTAATCCAAGCATATCATCATTAAAATTTTCATAAAGGTTTTAAACTTAAAACCCAAAATCAAATGCTCTTTAAAAACGAACATAAGATGGTTTTTATTATTATTCACCTTGCTCTGGGTAAAGAACTTAAGATTTGATCTTGCTTAATCCTCCTTTGCTTGATTCCGTAGCTTTTATTTGATTTTAAATCCTCTTTTCCCTTAGGTTATGGCCAATTTTAGCTCTCATTTTTCTTATGTTTTTGAATTATGAATGTATAGAATGAAAACAGAGATAAGGGTTTAAGGATTAAGAGTTATGATGGATGGTTATTTCCCATAACATCTTTGCCATATTCTCTTATTAGTTAACTTATAAAACCATCACACTAAACCTATTCTTTTAAATTTTAATTTAGTTAAGCACGACCTATATTTAGTTTTCAAATCTCAATCCCCTTATCAGTCTAATCTTTACATTATTCTAATTAATTTATCTAATTAAATCTTCTGAATAATGTTATTTAAAATTAGGTATGTTACATATATCTACTTGATAAACGTTCACTACAACAAAATAATCATTTCGCAACTGGCAATGCTAGTTGTAACATGCCTTTCGCAATTGGAAGCTGTAGTCTTAGTATGCAAAGATGTAATAGGATGATTGCGTTCTATAATTGTTTATGACAGTTGTAGAAACCGTTGCGATAGTGATTTTTTACAGCTCTTAAAACAGTTGCAATAGATCCTTTTACAACTGTAAATACCAGTTCCAAAACTGTAACATCTATTTGAAGACTATGATGTACAACTACGAACGACACCTGCAGTCGGGTCTTTTGCAATCCCGTTGCAATAGTGTCTTTTTCTTTTGCCAGTTCCAATAGAGTCTTTTGCAACTATTTTTGCAAGTTGTTAAAAATTCAAATAAGAAAAAAAACTGCTGCAATGCACCTGTAAATTTAGAACTAATTTGCAGTTGAAACCAAACTATTATACTAATAACACCCACATTCATTCGTATTTACTAAAAATAACAAAAAAAGATTCATATTTCAAAATTTCAAAAGATTCATGTATTCATATCATTCGTATAGTCTTCACATAGTTGCAAAATACTAAAACTAACATAACATGCAACACATACTAAAAATAATACAAGATTTAAAATTTACACCGAATGACTTTGAAGGAGACCTTGAACCATAATACTTTACCACTGAAAGTATATATTTATGTTAACTAAATACCTCTTCAGGTTTGACATCCAATATCCTTTGAGGTCCATCTGACCTTTTAACTTAGCAGTCATGGGCTCATCTGCTACTTTATCTTCTGCATATCTTCCCATGTCAATTATTCACCCTTTCCTTTCTTCTCCTTTCAACACTCTTATTTGCATATACATATAGTCAAAAGATAGACAGCACAATAACATAACTATAACAACTAACTTTTGTCATAAACCATAAATTATAATATGAGCAGGCATAAGGAAGAAGATCCTATAAATGACAAAAGATGCATATTTTTTCAACAGTTTGAGTATAAGAAGAACTGGGGATTTAGTTAGGACAAAATAACATGTTGCAACTGGAAAATATGGTTTATCTTAGGTACGAAAAGAAGATCAACGGATAAGATAAAATTATACGAGAATACCTGAATTATCGATGAAGGGCCACTTAAAAATGAACGGTCCAATAACCACTACAACCAAGGACAAAGCTACAATAACTTTGCTGTAGTGTTCACCAAATTCATCCAGCCACCTTTGTAGTATAGGCTTATTCAATTGACCTTCTTTCGGTCATCTGCATGATTTTTTAAATGCATTCTTTTGTCAACCATAATTTTTGATGTATTCGACTAGAAATCGTTGTTACATATAGCCAAATTAAATGACAATAATATGCATTGTTTATTTTAATAAAATGGGAGTGTGACTAAACATGGAAGGCTATATTAATAGACAAAATCATGCACATTGTTATTAAGTATTTTTGCAAAAAGTTTTATGGTATTCGTAGAAATTTTTACAATAAGAAAATACACTACTAAATCTACTAATACAATTGCTACCCTATGCATTTTCAAAACTAAGTGAACACCAAACTCTTTTACATGATGTACTTTGGGATTAAACATGAGGTATAATGTGAATAAGTTGAATTTCAACAAATATATACTGGAATTGCATAAATTTAAATAATGATTTAGCTTGCAATGGGAAAACACATACCTTGATAATCACAATGATCACATACCTCCCCTAACAGCAGCAGCAGCTCCATCTGCTCATTAACCAACAATCACAACTTCTTTCACATTTTCTGCAAGTTCCATCATTGTAAATTCATCTACATGTATGCAACATTAATATATATATTGGAAAAGGTATTTGTTAATGTGGTTCAATTAACTTTTGGCTATGTATGAAGCACTTCTCTTACTCATCCCTCAGTTGAAGATGTTGTTGTCTTTGGGTCAATTTACTCTACCTTTCTAGCACATGCCATGCACATATTATGGTCCATCATTGTTGTTGAAGTAGTATTAGTTGTTTTTTTAAATCTTAGATGCCTAGAACAATTTCAGTTATAATTATTTAGTGATAACATAATAAGATTATTTTGCAAGAAAAGAAAATTGCTAATTCAAAAATATGCAAAATATGTTCTTTCTTTAACAAGTAATCCTACCTGTCCATGCCCCATCAAGACAAATAAGAAATAATATTAGTACTTTCAACTTTACAAGAGAATTTGGATCAACTACTCTAGTTGAAAACAATAAATGGGATTCATTGATGAATATGGACCACAAGATAAAAAGATTTATTGATCCAGAATAATCATTACCAGTGCCGGCCCAAAGAATTTGTTGCCCAAGCCACACTCGAATTTTGTTGCCCATTGCTATATAAAATTTCAATATTTTTTTGAATATTAAGTATATGATAACATACAAGATTATAACATACAAAATGTTCACTTTCCATTCAAAATACACTGCATGAAGAAGGTTACAACATTCAATTCAAAAAATAAACAAACTAAACATCAACTTTTCATACAAAATAATGGCCAACCTTTTTCAAAAAGTTCAAAGAAAAATGCTTCTTCTTGCATTTTTTGTTGCAAATTCTTCAATCAAATTGTCATAATTAAGCTTTTCCAAAAACTCGCTTTCTATTGAAATCATTGCTAGCCCATTCAGTCGTTCTTGTGACATGCTTGTTCGAAGATAGTTTTTAATCAATTTCAATTTAGAAAAACTTATCTCTACGGAAGCAACCGTGGCCGGAATAGTTAACAAAATCCGATAAGCAACCCATGCACATTGAAAAACCACCTTCTTCTACATAAGAACTTATGAAGTTAAGAATTTCGATCGATTTAACTATTTCTTTAGGTAACATAGTTTGCAAAGCTCTTAAATCTTGAAATAAATCTTTTCCATATATATCATATTGTTCATTGTATTTCAAGTAACTTTCTAAACGAATACAATGTTCCATTAACTCTTCTTTACCAAGATTCATAAACTTTGCTTTCAACAAAAATCCAAAGATATTGTCATAAAGTTCAATTTGTTCAAATCGATCTTTGAATGATGTAAGAGCTTGGTCTATGATATGAATGTAAAGCCTTTGTAAATTAGCATAGTTTTGACGTCAAACTGTGTATGACTATGATGAGATACAGCAGTGCTTTTGTTTATACACATCACTAATAGCATAGTATTGACTTAAATAGTTTTGACATCAAACTGTAAAAATTATAATTAGCATCTACCATAGAAAATGGAAAGAAAAGAAAGGGGGAAAACAATACTTAATAAATCTGAAAAGAGAAGCTATGATTCATTTTGACCATTAATTAATGTACATAATTCCTACATACTGCAGTATGTACCATTCAGCAACCAATTCTAAATTCATGATCTGTAAATTTCTAATCAAAATCCTACCTAAATCAAAATTCATGATTGTCATATTATCCACCATCAACCAATTCTAAGTTTCTAAGCAACCAATTTTATTTCAGAAATCAGTTTTATACTTTTAGTTACCTCTGAAGTTGCTACCTTGCAAGGAAGATGGAGCACTGCTTAGTTGGCTGGAGGCTGGCGTTAGAGTTCTGAAGCTTAGGAGCAGCAATCAGCCACTCACTGAAGCCTGGAGAGAGGCTGGCGCCGGTCGATCTTTGTGCTTGTTTTTTTTGAAATTAACCCTAATTTGAACGTGAGTTTCTGCTCGAAGAGAAAGCAGCAAAGTGGAGCAGACCCAATTTGTTGAGCTGCATCTTTTTTCTTTTTGCCGCTGGACTGTTTTTTTCCCCTAGGCCTAGGGGGTTGCCCCAGCCCATGGGCTTGGTGTGCTTCCCTCCAGGCCGGCCCTGATCATTACATATCAATCAATTTAGTACCTTTAATATTTGTTATGCTACACCAAATGATCTAGATCATTGTATCTTTTCCTTTAGATCCATATTCAATTGAAGCCCTCTATAAGGAGTAAAATTTTCTCAGTTACCTAGTTAGCTTTACCAATGATATTACTACATACTTTAAAACATTTTCTTAGTCTAAGCCATCCGAATTCTATGATTTGCAACCATCGCATTGAATAATGATAGGGCTTCGAATTCGGGACTGAGAGAGGAGTGGCAGTAGAGAATGGCGGTGTAGGAGATTGAGCTCTTTTAGGGGATTTGATCGAATACGTTGCAGGTGTAGAAAAGCGGTCTGCATTTGGAGTATATATAAAGGAGGGAGGACTTGATGACGACGTCGTGGAGGAAGGAGTATTGTAGGTGAGCTTGCCATGAAGGAGGGAGGAAGAGGGATTTGACGATGACGTTTTGGAGCCTTTCGAACTCGATCTAGAATGAAATGTTTTGAGATGAGACAACGTGTTTTTGGAGATATATTTGGATTTAGAAAAGTGACGTATAAGGAGCTGATAAAAAATAAGGGATAAAGGAGAGAATTTTTTTTGGATTGGAGTGATAATTTTCTAATTGATGGGTAATTAGTTTCAGATTGGAGCCAAAGTTTTTGTTACTTAAAGTAAAAGAAAACTTGTGTATATTAAAGAAAATAGTTACAGAATAAAAGTAATAATTTACAATGTAATGTTAATATTTTTCGAGTTATGAATTTTTTAATAGTTTTAAATTTCTTAAAATTTGGATATTTGATTGAATTTAAATTTATGTAAAATTTTAATTTTTTACTTTTGAATTTTATAAAAATTACCGAATTTTGTTTTTAAATTTACTTTGGATTACATAATAAATAATACATATCAATTATAATTCTATATTAAATAGTAACTATTGAATATTAGTCCTAATTTTTAACTATTAATATTTAATTATTTAATAGTATTTGTTAATTATTAAATAATCAATATTAAATATTAGTTATTAATTATTATTTATTTAAAGTAATTATTTAATAATAATTAATAATAATTAAATATCAATATTTTAGTATGATTTTGTTTTGTGCGGTGGATTTAGGTTTAAAGCAAAAGGGGGCAAAAGTTGGAAAATGAAAAATAGTAGCAAATTATGGTGCGATGTAAGGCAAGCTAATGCCTTAATCATTAATTTCAAGGACATTATTATAAACTTTTATCTTTGAATTTTTTTCTTCAAAAGTTTGTGATATCTTTATGTTTATCTTAAAAAATTTAAATTTTAAATTTTTTTGAAATAATAATTATTAAATATCAAATACTAAATAATAAATTTTACTTCTTAATTATTAAATATTAATTACTTAATAATTATTGAATAGTAACCTTAGTCATTAGTCATTAATTATTTAATAGAAATTATTTGATAGTAATTATAAATCATTAAATATTACTTCTTACTTATTTATTATTCATTATCAATCGTTATTTATTACTTCTTAACTATAATTGAATATTATTTATATTAAATATTAATAATTATGTGCATATTGTTAATTATCAATCATTAATGATTAATGATTGATTATGAATTGTTAAGTATTTAGTAAATTAATTGTTACCAATAATTATTAATTATTAAACTATAATAAATTATTAAATGTTAATTATTAATATATTAAATAATTAAATATTAAATTGTAGACATTAATTATGAAATATAAATTATTAAAATTAATTATTAATTATCGAGTATATAACATACTTATTTGATACTAATAATTATTTTTTAATTACGTTTATTTGTTATTTATATGTAAAATGAATATCGGCTGTAACCTACTAATTATAAATAATTAACTATAAAAGTTTATTAAATATAAAATATGATTATTGATTATAGATTATAATTAGTAGTTATAAATTATTTAATAATAATCGTTAGTTATAATAAATTATAAATAATGACCTATATACGTTTTATTAATCATAACAAATGCATAAATTTATCAACGTAGGTTATTATAATAATTATATAGCATATGCTCTTACAATATTAGGAATGTTAAATGTTATCATTTCATTTTTTCTAATAAGGCTTCTGCTGGAATTGGGCTAGCCCATCGGGGAAGTAATTAATGAATTTTAATTTTTTTTCACCATTTAGTAGGGTTAGGCATTTAACCGACCTAACCGACTTAACCGATCCAACCGACCATAACCAAACCGCATTAACCGATAAATTCGGTTAACCGAACATTCGTTTAACCGACCGACGTTAACCGATAAAAGTCGGTTCGGTTAACGGTTAATCAAATGTTATTTAACAGTTAACTGTTAACCGAAAATAATTTTCATGTTTATTTTAAACTTTAAACTAAAGGCTGCAGTTAACTACGAAGCCAATCTACCCGGCCATCATTAATATCGCTTAATGAAAATAATAGAAACCCTAGTTAGTGTTCGCGCTTTCAAAATTCACAATTCAACGACTGCTTATCGAATATCGATCTTGTTCCCAAATTTCTTAAACCTAATCTACTAATTTCTAAATCTATCGAATATCGATTTCTCAATCCCTGATCGTTCTTGGAAAAACCCAGATCAACACAAAGCCTCTCCACGGTTCAATTACCTAGCCGATCAACACAAATTCAGTCTATTCAGATCGATCTAGTATATACTGATCTACAATTTCAGATATGGTGAATACTAGCAGGAAAAGAAAAAACGTAAGCTTGTATTAATCATTTGATTATGTTTATTTTTAGTTTTTATATGTTTTTTTAGTTTGTATGGACTGCTTAATTCGTTATACTCAATAAACTGAAAATATGACAAAGTTGAACTTCTTTATAGTTGATATTAAGTTCAGATTAAATCATTAAACTGCTTTTAAAATATACAAATTCAAATCGATCCATACAGAGTTTCAGAACTTATTTTTAGTTGATAATTGATATTAAGTTCAATTAAATTGTGTAATTGTTATATATGTCTATACTTGAAATTACGTTTATTAAACTGTTAACTCTGTAAGTGTTATTTACATTTAATTAAATAGCTTGAATTTTGTTTAAAATGCTAATTGTTATCAATTTTAAAGTTAGCTTGCTGCTAGTATGAAAATGCTAATTTGTGCTATCATTTTAACCTGACTACTTTATAGTACTGTGTGTGTTATAGTTCCAGTGCAAACGGGAGTACAACAGTAGGTGAATGCTTAAGTACCTATGTAATATGCATGTAGGTGTGTACAGATGTGTTAGCTAAATATAAATGTAAATACGAGTTAAGTTCGGTAAATAAACAAAATTTAGTAAATGTAAATATAAAGTGATACTTAGTTGATGCTTTTTAGTGATTAAAACACTCCCTTATTCCACTTGCACACCTGACTGAGTGCATGTCTGTGTATGTCTTGCTTACTTTGCCTGGGTTCACACCGTGAATACACACCTGGGTTCACTATTTACCTTATTCTAGAATAATCAGAAGAGATTAGCTACTTATTTCTGTGTAAACAATAAAATATATTATTTTTGTGTTTAGTGTAAACAATAAAAGCTATTATTTTTTTCTTTCATGCACTATAACAGGTACAAATAGGTAGTTCTAGAGAAACAAGAGATGACGATGAGTTTGTGGAAGAAGCAGATGATGAGGAAACCGGCGAAGATGGAATCAATATTAGAAAACCTCCTCTACACCTGGTGCGCAAGCCTTCTTCTAGAAAGCCTTCTTTGGTATGGGAACATTTTACCAAAGACGGTAATTTCAATTTTCAGAAATGTATATGCAACTATTGTGGTCAACAGTTTGCATGTGATTCTAAATCAAATGGCACTACACATTTAAATTACCATATAAAACATTCATGTAAGTCCATTCCACGTGATAGTGATAAGAGACAAAAAACTTTAGATTTTGGAACAAATAATGATAGTGAAGGTAGTTTCAATCTTATCGCATGGTCATTCAATAAAGAGGAATGTAGAAAAGCATTAGCTTGAATGCTAGTTGTTGATGAACTATCTTTTAGTTTTATGGAGGATGAAGGTTTTCTTCATTTTGTCGGGAATTGTGTCCTAATTTTGAAGTTCCTTCACGTAGAACAATTTGTAGGGATGTACTTCAATTATATTGGGATTCGTTAGAATCTCTTAAAAAAATGTTCTCAAAATCATTGCATGGTGTTTGTCTAACTACCGATACATGGACATCTATTCAGAATGTGAATTATATGGTTTTAACTGCACACTTTATAGACGGAGATTGGAAGTTACATAAAAGGATTATAAATTTTTGTGTGATTACTTGTCATAAAGGAGAAAATATTGGAAAAGTTATTGTCCACTGTATCAAAAAATGGGAATTCAAAAGAATAGTGTCTATCACGGTCGATAATGCTAGTGCAAATGAAGTGGCAATTAATTATGTGAAAAGCAAATTAAATGATTATAATGGTGGTTGTGTTTTGAATGGTGATTTCATGCATATTCGTTGTTGTGCTCATATAACCAATTTAATCGTCAATGACGGGCTAAAAGAAATTAGTAGTACTATAGCTGGAATTCATACTGCAGTCAGATTTGTGAGATCATCTCCATCGCGATTTAGTAAATTTAGAGAGTTATGTTTATGTTTGGGAATTGAGAATAAATCTATGCTTATTTTAGATGTACCTGCTAGGTGTAATTCAACGTATTTGATGTTGGAAGCGGCTTTAAAATACAAAAAAGTTTTTGATGATATGACAGAAAATGATGGTATTTTTGTTGCTTACTTTGATGATGAAATTCATCCTCCGAAGTCTATGGAATGGAAAAATGCTGGATTATTTGTTAAATTCTTAAAGTATTTTTATGATATTACTTTAAAATTTAGCAAAACTTTGTCCACTACTGCAAATGTTTGTTTTGCCGAGCTTAGTGGAATTCAAGAATAACTTAAAGGATTGGTTGACAAAATGAATCCTTATCTTGTTAAAATGGCATCTAGTATGAAAATGAAGTTTGATAAATATTGGGGAAGCGAAGGTAATATGAACAAAATCTTATTTGTTACGTGTGTGCTTGACCCAAGGTATAAATTCCATTTTTTGAAATTATGTGTTGAAGACATGTATGAAAAACCTATTGCGGAAAACATATTAAAAAGTGTGAAGAATATTTTGATAAGGTTGTTTGACTTTTATGTTAATGATTCTATATTTGGAACACAAATGCGTGAGGAACCACAACCTAGTACGCTCGTTGCTAGTAGTAGTGAATGTGTTGAGGATGTTAGTGATGTTCTTTCTAGAAGAATGAACACTTTTCTAAGACAGGTTCAACAACATGATAATGAAGGCAACAAACTAGAAAAGTATTTAAATGCACCGATTGAGGGTACACCAAATAATTTTGATGTTTTACTATGGTGGAAGGTAAATAGTTCCACATATCGTGTTTTATCTTTAGTCGCTCGGGATCTTCTTGCTATTCCGGTATCCACGGTTGCTTCCGCATCCGCTTTTAGCACCGGAGGAAGAATTATAGACCCTTTTCATAGTACTTTGAGTCCATGGATGGTTGAGGCATTGGTTTGTACTCAGAATTGGTTAAGGTCCAAACCAATTTTTTTCGATCATCGGATTGAGGTTCCTATCGATGATGTTTCTTATTATGATGAACTCCTATCAGGTGATATTTGCATTTGTAAAATAACATTGTTCTTCATTTGTTGGATTTGAAATACAATGCTCGAATTAACTTGTTTGCCATGTAGATTTTGTACATGGATGTGAATGTGACTCGCCATCAAATTTTATGTTTACCATGGATGGTCCATATTCGTCATCGTTGCATTCACCTTCACCGCGGTTAGTTTCGTTTAGTAGAAATGTTTATATAGTTTTAGTGTTTACACTTTCAAAACAATAATATACTTTCAAAACAATCATATACTTTCATATACAATCATATAACTTTATAATGACAGTTAACAGTTCCACGGATATAGTAATGGTGTATTTGATATTGTAACATTCAATGATGTTTGCTTTTATTTATTCACTAATTGGATTACTTGACTGTTTGATTTCAGGTGATAAGTGGATGTTATATCAACGATGACCTACAGAATTAATGATTTATTGTTATTTCAGGCATGACAAAGAGAAATTAAATAGCCTGTGCATCATGATTGTTATTTACACACACATATATGCAACTGATATATTGCATTTTAATGTTTTAAAATTTAAACTGTACTATATTTTCAACTGATATATGTAACTAATGTACTATTAAACAGAAACTATTATATACTAAATCTGGTACATACTCAAACTGATACACATATGCATGCAACTGATACACACAAATAAGAACACATGCAACTGATAAATGGTTAGTTCAACTGATTCAAGTTCAACACATTCATACAGTCACAGTTATACACAGTCACACACACTACACAGTCATGCACAGTCATAGTCATACATAGTTATCATGATGTCATCAACTGATTTACATGGATAAATGATTATGCTGTGTCGGTGTGTCCAATATCCATATGACATGCATTGATTAACTGATTCAAGTTCAACACCTCATATTTTAAGTTGCATTTTGCGTTTTGTAGTAAAAAATGGCTTGGTGTTAATGTTTCTACTAGTTTTTATTTTGCAGAGGAAAATGGATGGACTTGGTCACTTGAAAATTGAAGCTCAGGCACAATTATGCAAATTGGAATTTTAATCTCTATATTATTTGCATTAAGCTATTTGGATTGTGGATTAATGTTGCAATGTGTGATGATCTGTGACTGTAGTCTGTGATCTTTATTCTTTGCTTTGTCGTGCTCTTAACTTAGTTAGTATGCCTATATTATGAGTGCAGTTTCTACTTTCTAACTTTCACTTAATATATTATATGCTGTGTTATTTGGATTTTGGACTTGAGTTTTATTATTGTATGTTATTTGGACTTTGTTTATGTTTATGTTTTTGTTGTCGCTGCAATTTGCAACTCTTCACTGATGTAAATGCATTGTATTTTCAATTTTGAGTAGAATGTTGGTTAATCGGTTAAACATCTTTATATTACCGGTTAACAAAACGGTTAATGATGTTATTTCGACGGTTAACCGGTTCATCAATTAACCGTTTAAATCCATCGATTAACCGTGCAAACAAAAAGGTTAAACGCGGTTTAAATTTATCGGGTCGGTCGGTAGGACCTATCCAATATTAACCGATTACGGTTAACCGAACCATTACTTATTTTCGGTTAATCGAAAATATTAACCGATTGGTCTGGTTAACCGACTGTGTCCACCCTTACCATTTAGCATTTGGCCCATGAAGTATAATTTATTTAGAACATTTCTAAATTTCTTTTAAATTAAATCACTATTTTATTTAAATTTATAATATAATTTTGTATTATGTAAATAATGTTATATCATATGTGTGTGTGTGGGGGGGGTGTCATATACATACATAAATATATTTGTGTGTGTGTGTGTGCATGTATAATATAGCAGTCCGTGCAAGGTATAACATGTCCATGTATATGTACTGGGATATATATTACAATAGACATGTTTGCTCATCTAGTATACAGATATATTATCTAAATGTATGTTTCTATACTTTAATATATGTATAAACAATATTATAAATAAATATGTGTGTATATATATATTTACATGTATGTATTATTTTAAATAATTTTATAAATTACATACACACATATGGAATTTTAACATTAAATAAATATATAATTATATAAGTATGTTTAAAATTATTTTTATTTTTTTATTTTACTATAAAATCGAAAGCACTATATATATAAATTTGATATATATATTCATATATGTGTATAGTATAATAAAAAATATATGTATAATGATACTTTTAAAATATTCAAATATATGTATAAAAAGTAAATAAATAAATATATATATATGATAATATGCATGGCACAAAAATGAAAATTTTAATATATATAAATATATTTAAATAAATATCCAACGGATAATATTAAAAATTAAATCAAAATATATTTTGAAACATAATTTTGAATTTTAAAATTTTTAGAAAAAAATGTAAGCAATATTTTTTATTAGAATATTTAATTTATAATTTTATAATTTAAAAAAAAATTAACATCTAATTTTATAATTTAAAATAAATTTAAAATCTAATTTTAAATTTTGGCCGAACTAAAAATTTAAAATTATATATATATATATATATATATATATATTGTTTTTCTATAAGTTTTCTACCGAAAACATATTAGGTGATAATTTAACTTTATAAAATATAAAACAAATTTTATGATACACATACAGACACATATATATAATTTAGATAATTAGTTGATTTAAATAATATTTAATAATAGTTTATAAATAAAATAAAATTTATTTCTACCAAAAGTATTTATATATGAAACAATGCATATAAAATTATTAGACTATGTTTGGTATATAATGGAATGTAGAATTTAAATTATAAAACTTATATATGATTAAAATACGTATAAATTAAATTATAAAAAAATTCTTATTAGTCGTGCATATTAAGGTAGATGTATGTCAAACTATAATTTTTATTTTATTTTATAAATATACTAGTATATAAACATACAACCAACTTGATTTATGATAATACATTGATATAATAGAGTCATCACCTAATTAATATTGCAGAATCAAACGTATAAATATTAATTCAATAGAACATAATTGTAAATCAGATCATTACCTTATACCAAAGCAAAAAACTCACACTTAAATAATTGAAATGAACCACTGAATCAAATTCTAAATCTGATGGAGTTACCTCCCAAACTGTAGACCACCACCATCGAATAATATATTACTTGATTTAAGCTTATAATAATGGTGGAGAGGGGATGAAGGGTTTGGCCAGAAATGAGAGGGTGTGGAGGCTTCCATAAGTCCTCTAATAGGTGTGGGTTGATATTCTTATATAGAGGAGAAATGAAGACAAGTTAGGATCAAGATCTCTTACCAATTTTCCATTCCTTGTTCATACAAACCTTGCCCATCTTTTTCCATCAAATGGCCGCACCTACCTATGACCTACCATACTCGAACCAACCCGCCATTATATAGGCTTTAACCTATTTAAAGCCCGAACAAAAATATTTTGCATTTAAATCTAATTTAAACACATATCAATATCATATATCGATAAATATATTTATAACCATTACAAACGTATTTAATAATTTTGTTTATCAAATCTAAATAAAATTTCATAACTGACATTTTATAAATATAACTTAATTAAATTAATTATAACAATTTTAAACTAATTAAATTATGTGATTAAGGAGTATTCAACGACTCAGTTGTGTGAATCTTTAGGTGTAATCTAGTCAGCGATTAATATCGAACCATTCGAATATTTACATTCACACGTCATATAGCAAGTGGTGTGAAATTTTGGCCAAATTTATTCCTCGTTTAGTTTTGGTAAAATCCAATTTTATTTTGTTAAGCGTTACCTGATTGTGACTATTATTTACACCAATTCTCTTCGTCAAAGCAATATCACTTTGAACTTATGGAATTTAGTAATGGTCAAAATTCCAATATCATCCATATTCAACTCTATAGTCCAACACAAGTCCTTAGTTCAATAATAACAATTATTATTAACCGAAATGCTCTGGTCAGAGACTTTGACTAGGAGTTGACTTCAGTTGACTGTGATACTAACCTCATGTAACTAAGAAGTCGAATCCTCTCTTAAATATTATTTCACTTCCAATGTTTCCACTCGATCCAATTATAGTCATCCAATAGATGTCGTGCCACGATTTAACTATAATCAAAGGGGGCTTCCATATTGAAGATCAACATTATACTCAAGTCAAGTGAACCATCTAAAAAATTTCACATTGATATTTTCTGTTTCATCTTAGCTGTATTAACCAATAGAAAACTATTGAGTGAGTCATTGCATAGTTTTCCAATAATCATCAATATGTAACCCCTTGGTGCCCCCAACAACCATGTGTAATAAACTGCTTAACGTTTGAAGAGCGTTATGTACTCTAGTCTCAACGGATGTATTGATATTCAATGTCGCTACATATTTACTATGAACATTTAAAATGATATATTTATTTTTATTGTGATAAATTACTAATGGCCACAACACTTTGCAACTGCTATCACAAAACATACCTTTTTTGGATTTTCTATTAAATATACTTCTATTTAAATTAATTAATTAATGTAACACATTATATCATGTATATAATAAAAAGAAAACACCTTTTATTTCAAACAAGATTTGTTATCAAGTTAGATATATGTAACAAATTACGTAATTGCCTCTAGGGCATACTCCTAACCCTATCAATCTTCCATTCGCAATTGGGATCAATTATGGAATCTTATGCTAACATTTCTAATCGGTTTTCTCAAAACTAACCAGGTAAGTCCCTTAATTAGTGGGTATGCTGTTATGTTTTAATCTTCACTCTGTTAAGCAACCCTCTCTGACATTAATAAACTACCTTTATCATGTGGAACAATTCAAAGTTTGTCTCTCGACTTCTAGCGAACTCTAAATTCTATTACGAACTATATTGAGACATGGTTATCATATTACAATGCTACGAGATTCTCAAAATTTGGAATCACCCTCGGCTCGGTTATTAGTTCGTGCATTTGTTATATATACATTGCTTTTACCATGGCGTTATGGCGACATATTTAGTCTTTTCATTGAATCAGCCATAATCTTCTATTTGGAATATTTTCCAACTCAAAGATAACCAAGTTTTGAATATAAAGATATTGACATGCCATACTCAATGTAACTTATGAAATTTGAGTCTGATTACTTCTTCATAAGGAGTTTGTTGTTTCCGTAAACAATTCTCTAGTATTTTGTAAATAAATGAGAACACTCCAAACTACAATTTAGTGAATCTTACATGTATCAAATACATAAAAAAATCATGATATCATAGATAACATAACGTATATGATAAGTCCTATTGCTAATGCATAGTGGATCCATCTTATGTTCCATATTAAACATTTTAATAAGATATCCTTGCATATCATTTGGGAATTCTCAATATCTTTTATACTTACTATAAAAGACATTATTTACAAATCCAACATCGAGCATTAAAAACAACTCAAGTTGATTTTAATATAAGTATATTGTTAACAATCAGCACTGTGTTGTTTACTTATAGTTTAGAAACATCTATCTACCTTTTGACTTTCTTTCTTATGAGTAGATGCTTCCTCTTCATTTTGATAGATAATAAAACTATTTGATATTTCTATCAAAAGATTTGTTCAATTTTGATGCCTGTTGAGCGACACATTTGTATCTTTTCTTGGATCATATCCAAAAACTCACAAACTCAATATTGCTCCTATCGACTTTGAGACACTTTGGTAATTTTGTGTAAACAATTATTCTAAATCAATATTTAGAATTTTCTATTACAACACATATGTACCAAAACATAAAGTCATGTCATGTAATGTGAGTAAATCAGAACCAACTTGAGCACATCGAATGTTGAATCTATTACATTAGTTTTACCACTTTGAATTCACGGTAATATTCATATTAATATGGCTCGCTATATTCCAGCTACATTTGTCTTTCTCTTAAAAACACGTTTGCAGCCTATGGATTATATGACTTCGGATACAACTATTAAATCATATTTTGGTAATGTTAGGAATTTATTTCGGATTTACGCATTACATCATATCATATAGTCAATACTCTTAGTGGTTTAATTAAAAACCAAGGATTATTTATTCTTGACATTGACAAAAAAATCATGGTTTCTCTTTAATGTAAAAGAATACTCATTAGACATTGCAATGTATTTATGTTCATTCAGTTAAGGTCAATTTCATTTCATCTCTTATAATTTGGTTTGTCATTGGATCGTATCCAAATTCATTTTATACCAATAATTTTTTTAAATAATTCACAACGAAGTTGTTATTTCTTCAAACAACAGTTGTTTCTCATTGCAATGGAATGGGCATTCATAAACAATTTATGAATTGCCTTATATAAAACTGAGTTTGCATTAGTTCATAATATATTTATGTTCACAACAAAAATTAGTCATCCAGTGACTATCACACCCAAAATGCTATCGAGTGATTGGTACAAGATCATTTACGTATAATTATTATGTGCAGTTTTTAGACTCACATAATCCTCCAACTCTTTGACCTAGTACATGACATGGTTTCTTATAAACCCACATCTTTTATGATTTTATAAACTATTCTTTGAATGATATTAATATCTTATGTACTACTCTTAAGTAAACACCGTGTAGGAATAGTTAACTCAACTTCACCCATCATTAATCATGCTTTGTCCAACAAACTTCAAATACCCCTTATCAATACATCATTATGTATTATAAGGAGTGATCTTTGAGATTGAATCTTTATTTATATTAGATACATATAGAACTCTTTCCAATATTTGAATTCAATTGGACAAAGATCATATGGGATAAAAATTGTGCTCCTAAAATGTCTACTTGTGCACTCTTGGCCAAATTAAACAGATTTAACACAGGATAAAATTAGCAGATGGAATAACTCTATTGATCAGTCCTATGTGTTCTCTTCGACCCATAATGAAGACAAAGACCATCTATTTTGTAATTGCGTATATTCTAGAAAAATTCTAGAAACAATCATGCATAAGCTTCAGATTTATCTTGGAATCTCGTTTGAATTTGACCAAATTTTGAATATTATGTGCCAAAATCAAAATGGTAACGTATTCCTTAACCAAATCAAGAATACTGCCTTTACTGTTGTAGTTTGGAATATCTGGTGCGAAAGAAACTCTAGGGCTTTCAAAGACATAAAGTTACCAACACAAGATCGACTCTCATAATTCAAGGTTGCAAGCATCAATTTCAAAACAAGCTAGATACAAAGAAAATGAGTAAATAAGGTGAACTTATCTTGTCAAACTTCGGAATTTCAATCGAGAAAAATAGAGACTTCCAGCCTCCTTGAGCTTGATATTGAGCTTCTCCTCCATCTACCAATAGGCTGCTGAACTTCTATGCTTGACATTTTTGCGAGTTTCCGCCATTACTGAACTGATACGGATAAGCTATTTCAGATCTTGTTTTAAAATTTTAGAGTCCATAGTTTACCTCTCCAGAAGACTTAGTTGAAGATATTTTATGGTGAAGTGTTGTTTATGTTGTGATGTTAAGATGGTCCACATGTCTTGTTTTTGTAGTGGACAGTTTGGTTTTCGTTTGTTTAGTTTTAAGCCCCAAGTTGATTGTATAGATGGTTTTGAGTGTACCATTGTTTTGTCTACCCCTCCATCTATTTAATAATTTGGTTGCTGGCTTCTAGTCTGCTGTACAATTAATATACGGACATGATGTGTACTCTTTTTCCTTGCAATGTACCCTTTTAGGTTAGGGGGATTACAAGGTTTTAATGAGGCATATCATGAAAGTATATGCTTTCTATTTTTATATTAATAAAGTACCTTTTTCAAAAAAATCGTTTCCAATATACTTACCCATTCGGTCATATCGAATCATTTCTATCGCATGTTGTATTATTTTCTTCAGTTTTATATTCTATGAACTTATCCTAGACTTATACATGTGTGTCAAATACACATGTTCATGTCTGTGATAACTCATCAGTGAATATGATGAAGTATATGGAAGTATTTTGGTATTAATAGACTTACGATTACATACATATGTATCAATCCAAAGAGTACATCAACTCTTTTGGCACTCCCACTAAATGGTTGCATAACCCTTAATTGTTTAAGGTATAATTAATCAATATCATATGATTCATAATCATATAATAAAAATTGTTTCTCAAAACTATGGCTTATTCTATAATTCAAAAATAATTGTAAATAATTTCAAATACTTTAGTATTTTCCAAAGCTTCACTTTTGTTGTGAAAATAAATATCATATTCTAATTTTATTTCATAACGAATATTCATAATATTCACATTGAAATATATCTATGTCTATTTTCAATCGACACCGAAAAATAGTCTTTATTTCATAAATAATGTTCAGTATTTTAGTGAAACAATTTTCGTAATTTTATGCATTCAATATATGCTATATGGAACGCTTCCACTATTTCCTCCATTGCTGCAATAACACACTAAATTCGACGGTCCATCATTCACTTAGTATAGATTATATATTTCATATACTGCAACTAATTTACAGTGAAGAATTCTTTGAGCAAATACGTTGAACACAAAGAAATAAATCTCACAGAAAATAATTTTCTATATGAAAATAGATTTTGAAATAGAAATTGTATTTCTCATTCCAATGTAAGCATTATTATTATTATTATTACAATTCTCGTTTTCGATGTTTCTTTATGAAAGAGAAGTGACTATTCACGCTCTTCATTTCAACTGCACTTTAAATCACATCTACTCTTGTACATTTTTTTTCTTTCTAGATGGTCAAACCATTCAAAAGAAATCCCTTACCAAAATATCATAACGAACTCTTTACAAAAATGCATTTGATCATCCTTAACATTTAAGTACATCAAATATGATTCAACTCATGTAAACTGATCAAACTGACATTTCAGTGTGGAGGAACTAGGCCAGCTCATAGCGGAAGAAATAAGTGAATTTCAATTTTATTTACCCTGTTAGATCTTAGTTGAGACTATGAAACCTAATTTAATTAGAACGTTTCTAATTTTTTTTAAAGATAATCATGTATTTTATTTAAATTAGTTAAAGGGAAGTTTAAATAAACTTAATTTTAAATATATAGTGTATTAAATACACTTGACATTTATTAATAAGAGTTAATATATATAGGGAAGGAAATCTTTCATTTCTTTCCCTAAAACATGTAACTAATTGAGAGCATTAATAAGATTTTATGTATATATGGCAGGAAATCTTTCATTTCTTTCCCTAGAACAAGTAATTAATTAAGAGTATTAATTGCATTAAATGAAAAGATGAAACTTTCATTTCTCTCTTTAATTTGAATTGATTGATTAATTAAATGTCATTAATTAATAATTTATTTATAGCAAGATTCATTACCATTTTCATATGTATTTTAACTGTATAAATTGTAGTTTGAGATTTTTTTAATGTATTTATATAAGTATACATACATATATGTATGTATCATATACAAACACACACACACACATGTGCGTGCGCGCGCATATGTAACACAATAATCCGTGAAGGGTATAATGTGCCCGTATTCATAAAATTAATTCAACAATAAATCGGTAAACAAAATACTACAACAAGCACATAGCCAATTCTACTGTAACAAACACATGTACCCACAAAAATCTCACATAATCTAAACAATAAACATATCTAAATACAAATAAATGTTTTAAACTTAAACCAACTTTTACATGATGAACTTGAAATCAAAACAATAATAAATGAAAGTTTACCTCTTAGTGAAGCCTTTGAGTCCATGTTTAAAAACGATTTCTCTTGTTAGAACAATTCCCAATCCACCAGGTTTCTAATACAGGATTAGAGACCTTTTACTACAAAACAGTTTTTTTAAATTTGAATTAGATTTGTGAATTTTGAAAATAATTTTAGAGGACAATTTCTGCCATTAAATTAAGGAAGAATAAAAAAGAGTGTCGACTCAAAAATGAATTTTCTTATAATTAGGGTTTTCAGATTGGCTTTTATATAGATGTGACAAGAGGGCAAATAATGATCTCAACCATACATCTGATAACCTAATCACACATGTTGTAGCACCTCCTATCTTTCTCCAAACCAACGCCAATCAACTCCAAAATCATGGGTTTTGAGTCCATTTAACCAAAATTAAACATGTATAACCATATTTTAACCTATTTTTTATCGATATCTCATATCGATCAATATATTCACAGCTTTTATAAATATATCCAAAAATTTATTTGCCAAATCACATTCAAAATTCAAAATTAATATTTCATAAATATTAATTAATTAATTTAATTTATAATAATTATAAACTAATTAAATCATTGGTCTAAAGAGAATCATTTTGGTTGTATGACTCTTGGGGTGTGAATTTGGTCTGCGATTAACATCGAACTATTCAAACTTTAACGTTCACACTTCACTTAGCAGGTGGTGTGATAATACGGCTAAATTTATCGCTTACTCATTATTGAAAAAATCTCATTTTAATTTAATAAGCGTTACCGGTTGTGACAACTATTTACACCAATTCTCTTTGTTAAAACTATATCACTTTGGACTTATTGAATTTGGTTATTGATAAAATTCCAATATCGTCCACATTCAACTTATAGTCCAAACATAAAATCCTTGGTTCAATAACAACAATTATTACTAACCGTACTATTATAGTTCGAGATTTTGACTTGGTTTGATTTGAGTTGACTATGATACTAACCCCATATAACTGAGGAGAGGAATCCACTCTTGAATAGTGCTTCACTTCCAATACTTCCACTCAACCTAACTATAGTCACTCATCGGACTCTATGCCAAGATTTGACTATAATGAAAGCGGAGCTTTCATATTGAAGATACATAGTATTCTTAAGTTGAAAGAACTAAGTAAATTATTAAAATCAATATTTTCTGTTTGATTTAGTCATATTGACCAACAGAAACTATCAAATGAGTCATTCCATAGTTATCTGATAACTATTAGTACGAAATCCCTAAGTGCCTCCAATAATCATAATTATTATACTTTCCAACATTTAGAGAGCGTTACGCACTCTAGTCTCAACGAATATATTGATATCCAGTTTAGATGCATCTTGACTAGGAACATTAAAAATGACATATTTAATTTTATTGTGATAAATTACCCATGGTTACAACACTTTTTGGCTACTACCACAAAACATACTATTTATGGATTTTCTATTAAATATACCTAATTAAATTAATTAATTAATATAACTACACGTAAGCGTCCAATTTACGAACGTATTTAGTAGTTGTAAACTCAAGCGCTTGCATGGTAGTTGAAAAGTTAACTTGCAATAAACATTTATTAGTATGTATATGTTATATTTCTATTTGCTAAATTATGAACCTATTTAATATGGTTTATTTCCTTATTTCGGATGAACTAATTTCATCGAAATATCATACACTCGTTAATTGTATAACATTAACATGCGATTTTGTTTGGATTAAAATCCATTGTCTTATATTGCTTTTGAGTTTGGAGCTCATAGAATGCAATATGCGGTCTCGACTAAATAAACACTTAAATGATCAAATTATGAACGTCTATAGTAGTCGTAAATAAGGTGCTTACATAGTTATTGAAATGTTAACATGCAATAAGCATTCGTTGGTTAGTATAACTTATATTTCTATTTGTCAATCTTCAATTTAGTTCATTTGTACATCTAATTGATAAGTGTTCATTACAATAAGATAATCATTTTGCAATTGGCAATGCCGGTTGTAATAGGCCTTTCGCAACTGATAGCTGCCAATCTTAATATGCAAAGATGTAATAGGATGATTGCATTTTATAATCGTTAACAAGAAATATTTTCAACATCCTAAAGCTAAGTTGTTAACAAGAAATGTTGCTAACACCTCAAAAGAAATTTTTAGAAGGGATCAATCTTTTTGAAACCCTTTCGAATGAGTTGATTAGGATGGATTGTCTTCGGAGTGGCCTTATGAAAGTGTTAATTGAAGATAAGAAGTCCAGTCAACTCTTTGAAACAAAAGTTAGGAAGAGAACAACTCATTCATGACCCCTTTCGAGTGAGTCGAATGTTCGCATCTTCTTTAAGTGGATTGAAAGGACCATTCATATCCCCCTTTCGGATATGTTGAAAGGGCCATTCTGCCTTTAAAAGAAAAATTCACTAACAAAATTATAGTTTATGCTACCATGGAAGACATTCCTTCTAAAGGGTTATATATTTTGAAATATCTAAGCTCCTTTTGAAGATGTCCAACCAACAAACATAAGTTAATGTTTATACATTGAGTCCCTTTTGAAACCCTTTTCAATCAGGTCGAAAGAGTGTTTACTCTTTCAAAAAGGCTTAATGTATAATATATAAAATCTATATCCAATATGCAATGGAATACATCTTAGACAGTATAGTATAATTTTAATGAACTTATTAGTAATGACATACCATCATCACGTCAATTTAACATTTGATATCATGAAACATGATGATAATATGATTTGAATTCACATTGTCTAAGTTGATCCTACAACATTGCATAAGTCAAACAGGGGTTAAGAAAATAAGTAAGCATCATGTGCAATAGGTCATTAGTCAGCTAATGATCTAAAGGATCTTCCTCATATTCAAAATCGATATAAGATCCATACTTCTACTATTTTGCATTCATTTAAATTGGATTACAAGTAAGAGATTTTCCCTAAATTGATTTAAGGTTACAAAAGTTTGATCTTACTATGAAATAAGAAAGAGAATACAGAATTCAAATTTGGTCCCTAACTCGGACACCTAGGGCCGTATTTATAGATGCAGGTTGACCCCCTTTCACTCCGTCCTTTTGAAGTAGCCGAAAGGTCTTTATCCCAACCTTCCGCATTCATCCTTTCACTTCATCCTTTTGCTTCCAAATATTTAAAGGCAGTCGATTGGGTTTCTTATTACGCTTAAGTTAACTCTTTCGCCTTCATCAATAGTGTAAAGGCAGTGGAAGTTGCTCTTAAACTCCCCAATATTGCTTTCGTGCTCCTCTGGAACCTTTCAACACCTTCGAAAGACATATAGCGAAAGGGTCAAGGTTCCCTATCACATTGTTTTGAAGTAAGCAGAAGCAACCCTAATTCCTTCTTCCCCTTCTAAACCTCCCTTGGTTGTTTTGGTTTGGTAATAACCATGATCACTGATTGTTTGAGTGAGAAAGGGAAGCTTTTGTATAGTTTCGAAAGGATTAGTAGGCGACGACTGAATCATTGCGAAAGGTCACTTGGCTTTATATGGGTTCCAACCATTTCGAAAGGCTTATTCTTGCTGTCCAAAGGTGCCCATTGACAAAATGTCTTTAAGTTTAAGATTGACACTGGTGAAACCAACAAGTTTGTAGTGTTTGGTTCTCGTATGTGAGCTTGTTGCCCAATACCTTCGAAAGGTGTTTTGAATTCATACTAGGCTCTTTCATATATGCGGATTAACTGTGTTGAAAGGTCCAGCTGAGGCTAAGGGATAACTTTGTCTTCATTTCTACTCCTTCGAAAGCTCTTATTTCACCTAACACTTTTAGGCGTATCAGTTGCTTGCGACTCCATCCTAATCTCTTCGAAAGTTATCTCAATGTCTTTGAAACACTATTTTGAATTATGGCGAAACCCTTTACTTGTATCAAAATTGGACACAACACTCTTCGGATCTGTTTGAAGAGATAAAATGAAGAAAGTAAATGTAAAATGAGGCTGATCTAACAAAACACCAATCAATAGATAAGAAAACGTACAGAAACACACACATTTAGAGTGGTTTGGCGTATGGCCTACGTCCATTATGGAATGATTAATGTTTATTGACCATAACTTGCTGGTTACAAGTGGATTAGAATAGTACAATCAAAATATTGCAGCAATTTCAGTAGAGTATCTACGTAGAGAGGCCAAAAGTCCATTTTCTATAGGTCCACGGTCACTATTTATAGGTATAGGCAGCAAATATCTCACTAGATTTCGGCAGACTTCTTCCCTCACATGGGTGGTCCCACAGGATCGAGTTCAGGTTATTTCAAGTCGATATCAGAGCAATACAAATGGAATTCATATCGACCAAGAATTGATACTTTTTGGCTGAAATTGATCTGGTACATTTTTGATGTTGTAAGAAAGCTCCTGTGAAAATTTGATGGCATTTGAACTTATAAATTTTGAGATATGATTGATGCAAGTTTGGATCTTCAATGTGCAAGCGAGTTTCGTATCGATGCATTCGTATCGATCTGGTTCGTATCCATGTTATGCATTTGATGGCTAATGACGTTGCGCTATCTTCTAGGGTCAATCCACTTTTCATGCTGAGTGACCGAGTCTTCCTCTTGAATGTGCCTCTGTTCATGTCGATCATTTGTATTCCCTTCGTATCGCTTGTATGGGATCAATTCGTATCGCCGCTTATATTCCCTTCGTATCGCTTGTATGGGATCAATTCGTATCGACCGCTTATATTCCCTTTGTATCTCTATAGGTTCAACTTCTTCGTATCGATTGCCAATCGGTATAAAACGTCGGCAAATGATGGTTACGAAATGGAGTCCTTTTGTGGATACGAACTGTAGTTTATAGGATGGATGCGGGGTAGGGTTAGTTCGATAGACACGAACCAACGATCTCTTAGTGGATACGAAGGAGGTCTTTAGAGGGAATACGAACACGATATTCTTTTTATGGATACAAAGTGGCTGTGATTCCCTTGAATTTTATGGATTAAGATAAGGTGGTTACGAAGGAGATGGTTGTTGGTTTGATGGATACGAACTCGATGGATAGGAAATAAGTACCTTTCTCATGAAACTTGATCAATCCATATCTTGAGCATACTAACTGTGACTGACTTGAAATTTGTAATGTTGACTCTCATAGCTTTGCATGTCGTGCCCTGCAAATTGTAGCTCGATCCAGACTTGGAAAAAATTCGCTAGTATCCATAGTGAACCTGTGTATAACCGATCTTCGGGACAAACTGTCCTTGGTTTCCAATCGAGTTCTTGGTGTCACGGCCTTACCAAAAGGCGGGATAATATTTTCCTCCCAAAGTAGATCTTGTGTGAACATGACGTGCTTTGAAAAGCTGCAATCTTCATTTTAACAAATTCCTATCCGATTCGTCGAGTAGTTGTTTACTTTTCGTCAAAAGATGTAACCTTTGTTTTATGTCCAATAAAATAAATGATAAACTGTTGACTGCCAATGATTATGCAGTGCATCGTTGTAACTAAGTGTTGAGTGTCAACAATTTGTTGTTCATTGTTGTAATTGTCACCAGGTGTGCATTTAATTTCTATGAGTTTTGAAAATTGAATATTAGTCTGCCATACATGCACATATGTTAACCTAACTCCTGTCAATGTTTGCACGTTCACAGGTCGTTGTCAAGTTTTTTTGTATCAAATTTTGTATCAATCCTCTCCTGTACCGATGTGAAATTCGAGTTGTAACAATGCTTGATGGTTGTTTTGTTATATCTCTTCGTATCGATCCTCTCCTAGATGAATGTAAAAAGTTGAAATTTGTTTTTGTATCGATGTCGATCAACATGAATTGGTTGGTTCTCAAAATACTCCACATGGATGGATACAAATTCTGGTGAGCTTTTGGTTGATGGATACGAACTTGATATCGTATCGATGCATCTTTAATGGTTCGAACAATTCACACAAGCCTTTTCTTTGTGCTTCATCTCGGTCGTATGATGTATATGGATGGGAGTCACTCTAGGTAGGCAAAGCATGGACATGAAATAGTCCTCACATCGGTAGTATTAGTTCATCTCAATTGAGCCACTGGAAACTAATGGGTTGATTCATGTCGATCATACCATTGACCGTTTTAATCGGTAGGGGTAATTGGGAGACGACCGGTCATTTCCTTAGTATATAAAGCCTTGTACATAGCATATTTTCTTGTTTTCTTACTCTTTTCTTTCGTATCGCTCCCAACTGAAAGAAACTTGAATTGTTTTTGCTTTCGAATTGAACCAAGCTTCTAATCCCATTAATTATCTATTAAAACTAGGTAATTAGGCCACAAATCTTATGTTAGAACGATGAGACTCTGAATCTATGGCCATTTCAGCTGACTCCGTCACCGTTCCCGTAAACCGGTGGTCGTGGATGGCCAAAAGGAAGTCAAGGATGGTGGAACCGATGCTTGAATAGGTTTGGAGAAGGAGTAGTATGGGGACACGAAGTATCGATGGAAGAACCGCTCGGCCTTGAATTCATATCAATGAGAGGAGAGACAATTCGCGTCGATAATGAATGTAAGATGTGTCGTATCGATTTGAATTGAAAGTGTTCGAATCGATCCGGACAATAGGATTTTGTATCGATTGGGTGGAGGCCTCCATATCGATCGATGATGGGTTTTTGCATCGATTCGAGACGAACGATACAAAGGCCTATTGATCAATATGAAGATGATATATATGATCGATACGAATTGCTTTTTAGGAAATTGAAACGAATGTACTTCTGGTGATCGAGCCGAACTCGCACTCTGATGGATACGAATTGCCTTCTTGACCAATACAAATTGGAGTTTTGGTGATTGATCCGAGTTGAATTTTAACGAATTTGAAACCTCTCGTACATTCGAACACATGACTTTGACGAGCTTCTGCCTTGCAGAATTGGACTTTACCGTTTTACTGCATATTTGACAGCCTTTAGAAGCTCGTCGATGGAGCTGTAACTTGACAACATTTAATGAGGCCTGACTCGAATCGATCTCCAAAGTTTGGACGACCCGGTTGTGACGGTCAGTGATGACTGTCATTCCGATTGAATTCTAAAGTCATGTCATTCGAATATTTTGTTAATCTTTATATAATTTTCTTAAGTATTACACAGCATTGCATTGCACAACACACTCATGCATTTCACTATGGGGAAAATATGGGATTATTTTCACCTAATAATGGTTTTTACTAAGTTGATTAGTTATGGAGCCGAAAGCTCACAACAACAAGAGGCTCAAAGCCCACCCCTTCTAATAATAGAGATGCCATCTATTGCTGCCGAAGTTATAAGTCCTGCTTCGGACGAGCTACCAGGTACAGTTTTCATTGGGAATCCTCAAGACTCAGTTTCGTATAATATTTCTGTAGAAATGTTAGGAAGGATTTGCTTAAGGCACGGGCCATCATTGAATGACGTCCTAATCCCAGGACCAAACGATATGCCACATGCTCCTCCAGAAGTACATCGCTTTTAACTGGTTCTCATGTACAGCTAGGACATTTTCTCCATTTAATTAATACGTCCGAGTGTTATATTACTTAGGGATTGCCTCGTCACAGTGCACCCGAACGGGTACGCTTTGCTGAACAGCCTATTCATCATCTTCATGGAGTACATTTTCCGACCCCTAACTCCAGAGGAAGTCAAATTCATGTTCAATGTAAAGAGTCGAGGAGATAATCCCTCTTTCACATTCTTAGAGGGAGCCAGGAACTATCAAATTTTAATTGGCACTTGGACCAAACTTAGCTACTTCAAAACTGAGTAGTTCTATATTCGGTGCCCGTCGGGATTCGCTAGACGATGGCTAGATAGACGTAAGTGTTTCAATTCCTCGACCCAAAGGCACTCAATTTAGGGGAATCATCAGGATCCTTCGGGAGGTGTCGGGCGAGTTTAGAGAGATTGAAGCAGTGCTTACAGATGAAAATCTAAGGGCCGTCGGGCTGATTGACAGAGATCAGAGCATAGGGCTTTAAGGATCTCTTAGGGCAGTTCCAGCAAGACAAGCTAGATGAAGAGTGCTCGGAGTTGTAATCGCTACGCAGGGAGAAGAAGATACGCCCACCGAAGACGAACCCATAGCCGGGCCTTCAGATAGTACCCGACTTTCAGAAAGAATAAGGAAAGGCAAGGCGATTGCTCGTAAACTTCGCAAATCTACGAGACGGAAATCTGTGGTTGTGTCTCTATCAGCTGTTGGTGTCATAATTTCGAAGGCTTCTTCCTCACACATGGATAACCCCTTCGAAGGACTTATAGATATTCTAATCCCGAACTATGTGTCACTCTAACAAGATACGGAATTGGAAGGGCTTCAAAGCACTTTAGATTTAGGCGAGCCAAATCTTTTGAGTATGGCTGATATAACCAGTAAGTCTGGGGGTTAACACATATATGTATACACTTCATGACGTCACATACTCAATACTCGAGTTGTCCAATCTCCAAAGATAATTAACTCTACCTTTCTTCTAATTTTGCAGATCCAATGTCGAAGAAATCGTCTATGCTCGGTAGTCGCCACACTGAATTTGAATCTTCCAGTTCTTATAGGGAATCTCGAGGCATGATTCTAACTATGAACGTCGCCACTCTAGTCAAGAGAGGGATTATTATGATAGAGAGAGTAGGGAAAGGGAGAGGGAATGAGAAAGAGAAAGAGAGGGGAGATAGACACCATTCCCGATCATGCTCTCCTCCACCTAGTGTTTCGTTGCCACCTCCCAGTTCGGGGGCACAAACTGTTGCCTCTTCGTGCCAACCGACGCCTCTAGTAATTCAAGACCCGATGAACATCGCCGTAATGATCGGGATGGACACCTCTATTGTAGCTCTTCGACGATTACAGAGTCGACAGGTGAGGGAGCTACTTGGATAGCTTAACTGAAAAGAGAGTTTTCGAACATATGCTTCGACGCCTTCCATTTTCCTCCAAATTTGATGGTGCTTCCAGATGGAGCATAAAACATCGTTCCTGATCTTGTCTATCACGCTTTTGGCCAATACTGAGAGTGGAAGAAAGCCGCTGAGAAAGTTTCAACTATGGCATTCGAGCGGGCAAAGAAGATTGAAGAGCTTCAAGAAACCATCATCCAGAAGGACCGGATCATCACAGTGCTTACTGGAGAGAATGATACTTTAAGGATTTCCAAAACGGAGGACCTGAAAAAGGTTGACGAGGCTAATAAGGAGTTGGAGCGGATGAGACAGGGGAATTTAAGTTAGTAGATAACATGGGCCATAAGAACGCCATAATGAAGAGATAAAGCGATTTAAGAGATGGCAGAGCTTAAAGCCAAATACAACGAATTTATTAAGGAAAAAGATGAAGCAAACAAGATCACTCAGGAGGCCTGGACCAAACCGTGGAGGCTCAGAATGAGCAGGATGCAGTGAATTTGAAAGCTCAAGAGGCTGAGGCAAGTTTGACGTTGAGGTCAGGGTAGCGGAGGCCAGACTTGGGAGTGACATTAAATATCTTTTAATTACCTACAATGTCAATGTTCTAAGATACCGTGACTTGAGCTGCCTCGGCGTTTATCCAACTCACTTACATAATGCCTGGCGCCCTTTTTTTGGCTGATGAGAAGGCAAAGCATCATACTGAATCCCATGATGAATTTGATCTGGAAAACCGAGTGTTGAATGAGGAAGAGAGGAGAATTCTCCATGATGCAACTGTCGGATTTGAAGAAGAGAAGCTCACTACTCAGCACTCAGAGGTTAGAGAGGGCTATAGTGTTAAGCATCATGATACAAGCTTTTAGATTCCTGTGTCAACCCAGCCTGAATACACTCCTACAGTTCATCCTCTACCTATGCCGGCCTATGATTCTGATCAGCCACAACTATCTCAAGCCTGCGTGTATGTGTCAGGAGGAACTCCGGCCCCCGCCGTAAGCCAACTCTAGGAAGGTATTCCGAACACTTCTCGTACTCATTCAAAGTATGGTGTGCTATCAAACAAAATTTCTAATATTTTCTCTTATCTCCATTCAGTTATAGAAGCAGCACTGATCGTGCCCCCCGCAACCCGAGAACAAAATCAAGAGAAGGAGGCTATCATAATGGAGGCTACAACGACCACCATCACTATTACGGACGGGGAAGTTAATGTGAGTGCTTTCACTTTTAACGAGCAAATGATGGATGAGCTCCTAGGCATCCACAGTGATCCACTTTCTAACTTACCATTTTTTATGAGTGGAAGTGCATTCACGGCCAGCTCTTCGGCTTCGACCGCTAACGTTCCACCTGATACTCAAGCAGCTCATGACGATGCAATAATGGGAGAAATTAGTGCTGAGATGGCAGGCGCAACAATGGGTAGCACTTAGGAGGTGTGTAATGACCCATAAATTTCGATAATTATATTAGTTAATTTAATAATATTTTTGTGATTTAATTTAGAAAGAAATAAAAAAACTTTATAGTTATAGCGAGGTGAATGTTAATTTGAAATGTAGCAATGGTAATTAAAGTTAATTATTTATAGTTTGAATGAAATTACAATAAATGAAATAGTGCAAGTGCTATACTAGGCTATAAATTGAATACAAGAATACAAATGAAAATATTGAATAAATTAATGAATTAAGATATAATGAATGGTAATTGAATAAAATCAATGCATTGTAAGTAATTTTAATATTGGTTTGGAAATGATAAACTTATAAGAATGTGATTGAGAGTTAATGACAACAATTATTATGAGTTACATATATGTTTAATCTGTTAAATTGAATTGGAATTTATCACAACAAATGTAATTAAATATTATGTTAATGTAAACTAGGTTAATATTTAGAGGTAATGTTAATTTTATTTATATTAATATGATAATTGGAAATGAAAAGAATGGAGATCAAGATTTGTTTATTTATTGGAATTTAAATTATAGTAATTGGGTTAAGTGCAAATAAATGAAATTAAATATTTAAATTAATAAACGGATTTTGGAATTTTAAATTTATAAATTTCTAAATTTAATAGAAATGAAATTTAACGCTGAAATTGATGGATGAATCAACATTATAGTGACATCTAAATATGTGTTAAATTATGGTGAATGTTTCAAGTAATTTAAAATGAGAGAAATCGTGATTTGTTAAATTTGAATTGAAATTTAATTTAATTAATTTAATATTAATGTATTTAATTAGCTGAAAAGTAGCCATTTTGGCGACTAACTCGGATTTCGACGAAACCAGTTTCATCGGATCCATAACAGTGAATTATTATAGGATTTTAAGTTTCGTAGCGATTGGACTTGTCGTTTGATCGTGCGAGCTCGAAACGCCAAGAAATTAATGAAATTGAAATCAATTGAAATCAATTTGAAATAACTTGATTTTAGCATAACTTCTTCATATGATGGAATTTGGACTTGAAACTTGTTCTATTGCATTTAAAATATTTAGAAACATATATTTTGATATATGGGTTGACCCATTTCCGTTTCGGAATCGAAACGGGCTTTTCGGGTCAATTATCATTAAAACTCAAACCAATCGGGTCCATTCCTTTCTATTTTGTTCTGCCTATATATATGTGTATCATTATAAACCCTTGCAGCCTTTCTATTTCTCATTTCTATATGTACAAAAATTTCTGTTGCTCTACTTCCTCAATGGATGGAAACCCGAATGTTCCCAATCCAATTTCAGTTCAAAAAAAAACAAAACAAAAAAAGCAAAAAAAATATTTTGCGGATCAGCAGCAAATTCGGGTTGCGCTTCGAATTTCAGAGGCAAAAACGCTGCATCAACTTCGGGTCAGGAAGAAAATGACTCATGTCGCTCCGGGTCATTTTAGCAAAAATTCATAGCAAGCACCGGGGATTTTAGGCGGTGGACGGAAGTTGAATCCGAAGTCGACCCTGGACCGGAATTTTTCAATCTTCTAATTTTAATAACTTTTTCACACGAGCTCGGATTCATGCGCGGTTTATTTTTCTGGGATCGTATCGGAATTACGGATAATTTGACGCTAGTTTGGACAAATTTAGAGACCTTTCAAATTTTGGGCTTGTTTTGAATTTAAATTCAATTTAAATTCAAAAGTGAGTGTTTTAACCCACTCACAACTTCTAAAATTTCTTATGTTTGTTAAATTGATTTATGATGTGATTTGAAATTTATTTATGACTGTTTGGCATATTTTTAATCATCATCTCAGTTAAATTGAATTTATTGAATTAAATTATTATTTAATTTATCATTGCATATAAACTGCTAGTTAAATTGTTATTTAATTTATTATTAAATATAAAATGCCTGTAAATACCTGTTATTTGTTATTTGTTCTATATTGATGTTATTGATTGAATTGGATGATGACTATGATAAATGTTTGATGATTGATATTAGATGAATGGATGTTGTATTTTATATTGTTATAAACTGCAAGTTGTTATGGATTTTTATTTTTTCGGGATTGCGGTTTGAAATGATATATAACCATATTTATGTTTCAAATTACGGATTGAAATAATAAATATCCGTATCACTTGACCATAGGATAGAAAATTATATACAAACACCGTGGTCTATATATATATATAAATAATTTGAAATTGATTTCTATGGTTTTTGAAAAGAAATACATGGTTTTATATAAATGTTAATTTTAGATATTACACCAATGCTATTTTATATACATGGTCAAATTCTTAACTTGAGCTATATATAAATGTGTTGATATAAATAAGTTTAATAATAAAGTTTGATTTATTTAAAATATAATATGGTCAAGTATTTATTAAAATTATATTTTAATATAGAATTTATAATGGTTTCAATAAATTAAGGTTAAAAGATAAATTGGAAATTGATTTGAAATTGTATTTAATTGAGAATTTTATTTGATAAAAATCAACTTGGGACTCATTGAATTTGAGATTTAAAGAATATGATTTTTAACTTCATTTTTTTTAAGGTTATATAAACGAACATATCCAGTTTGAATAAAGTGAGGGAAATATTCAATGTTTGAAATTGGAGTTTATTTAAATGATATTGGAATTATTAAGTAAATATTTCAAACTAAGTAATAGAAAATTGAATTTAATATATATATACATACATATATATATATATATATATATATATATATATATATATATATATATATATATAAAGAGAGAGAGAGAGAGAGTTAACAAATTTAGTTTTGAAGTGTTGAATATTGAAAGCTTTGAAATCTATTGAAATGGTTTATTTGGAGGTTCAAATCTATATTTGAAATCGATATAAATTGAAATTATTTATTGAAAACTGAAAGTAAGTTGAAAGTTATGAATTGAGGTTTAATTTAAAGTGAATAAAATTGTGAAGTCGAGGAAATTATTTAACTTTATAAAGAAATTTTAAATTCAAACTATTTTATTCATATACTGTTCGAATATCCAAACCGTTTAAGTGGTAGAAGTTATGGTTTAAAAGCTATGAAATTCAAAGTATTATGTTTTGAAAGGTTATATCTCAAGCATTTGGTTTCGAAACATTATAATTTTGAAAGCGTTATGGTTTAGAAAGGATATATTCGAAATGAAAATGATATCATATTGATTTGGTTTTTGAAAAGGCAATGATATTTGGTTTTAAAGCGTAAACTATTTTGAAAATGACCGCGGTGTTATAATAGCGTTTGGTTGTTAAAGAGACCGGGATCAGAAGTTGTCATACTCTCTGCCAACTCCGAAAACCACTTAAACAGCCGTGTACACGGTGGAGATTCCAAAATGAAGTAGGATGGTGGCGACGTTCTATTAAGGTATATACGTGGACCCGACTCCCGTGAGTTGGCCTAAGGTGGCTAAAACAGGAGCGATTCTCAGGCCAAGGAGGTAGCCCCTCTTATCGGACACACTCCTTCGATATTATATTCTGATTTTGGATTGATTTGGTGGCCACTTTTGATTTTTGATTCGGTGGTGTGGGTTGAGGTAGGAGTTAGTAGCTGCTACGCGTTACCACCAGCCCGAATGCGTAATTAGTATATCTACCATGGCATTGCCTTATGTGCCGTGTCACCTACCCTAGCGTGCCTTGCACGAGTTTGATTTGTGTCGTACCTATGGAGTATCCTTTGGTAGCCTCCCGATCAGGAGGTATTACGGTACTGTATAGACTATTGGCACTATTATGTGTTAAGGGCTATATGGGCAACCCCTTAACGCTATTTAAAAGTAAGTTTATTTTACTATTAGACACTATTATAATAGCGAAATATTACTACATAGTAAATAGTTTAACTGATCCTTAGGAGATGTGAATCTCGAGCATCTCTTAAGTTACTGCACTCACGTTAGACACTGGATAGGAGATGTCAAATCTCGTAAACATCTCTGACGTCGTTCCCCTCATATTATTTACCGTTGATTTTACTTACATTAGATCTTTTAGTTCTGACTCGAGTGTTTTGTCTTTTCAATTCGCTCGGGTCAGTCTGAGCATTTCAGGTTTGAAGATCTTATTTCTGGAGGACGAAGACGAAGATTGTATTACTATTATTTATTATATTATTCCACTACATTCATACTGTTTCACTACATTATTTATTATTCTCTGGTATGTATAACTCTGATATGTATTGTATAAGTATAATAAAATGTTTTGTAAAATAGCTTCATGAACTGTTATTTGATTATTATATTTTGTCATTCTGCTGTGAGATTCTGTTTTGTTTTATTTCCTTCTCTGCTTTTCTTATTCACCCTAATAACAATTTGCCCTTTTGTATGGTTTGATTCTGACGTGTATGGTTTATCGTCGATTTAAAATATACAAAAAGGCAGGATGTTACAAGGTGGAATGGCAGGACCTGGCCCAGACTCTTTACTCATGACCTCTCTAGGTAGCATGATTATCATTACTGAGTGCCCCATCCCTCCGACCATGCACTCTGAAAGCATCCTGATTCTGGTGACTTTGGAGAAGGAGACCATGATACTTACCCCGGCCAGGGACAAGCCTAGTAAAGTCAAAAGCTCGAGGCGACATCATAGTGGCAGCTCTAGTGGGTCGACTCCACAGGAGAAGAAGCATAAGAAGAAGCCCCAGGAGTAGGAATGAACCTTGGCATCCCTTTTTTGGTAGATAGTTAGGAGCTTTCTTATTGTAGGCCGTGTATAGATGCAGGTTCGGCCCCTTCTATAAGGATTTTTTGGTATAGACACTTTTGTATCTATTTTGCTTTTAAAGGATAAATGAAACAGAATTTCCTTTTGTTCTTTGCACAACTTCGAGTTTATTTGTTTAAGTGTTGCATCACCCGAATTTTCTTTTGATATAATTGTGAGGCATCAGTCTCTAGATCAGACTTGTGTTCGGTGGTTAAGTCCCGAAGTCATGGCTTTGGGTTGTAACCAAATGTCAAGTCGATCCTCAACATTGTACTGTCTTGATTAGTAGCTGGTGCTGGAGTCATGCCCCCAGTCCTAGGGATGAGTCGAAGTGGTAGGACGGTGGTTGCTTGTCACCTTCGACATTTTTTGCTTCACTCGGTCGGAGCTAAGTGGTAGAGAGATGAGTTTAAGTGGTTGGGTTATTCTCGTTCATTTATTGACAATCGCATCCACACTTTGGGGACTGAACATGCATGTAGACATTCGATCATGCCCGCTTAATGTTTAAAGTTATGTCCATGCTCCAGGGACTTAAGTTGTTTTTTGGGCGGTCGGTCACACCTGTTTTAGTAATCAGAATTGCATCCACACTTTAGGGACTTAGATTGAATTGTGGGTGGTCAGTTACGCCCAATTGAAGTTTATACTCCAGTCCGCGCTCTGGGGACTTAGAGTTAGTTGTGGGTGGTCAGTCACACCCAGTTGAAGTTTATACTCCAATCCATGCTCTGAGGACTTAGAGTTAGTTAAAAAAACAGTCGATCACATCTGTTTTAAGTTTTAGGATTTCATTCGCACTCAGGGAGCGATAGATTTATCAAGATCGTGGATGGTCGGGTCACATCCACCCTGGGTTAACAAGCGAGGTCGTTACATGGACGGATCCATCCTCCTTAGGCTTGGATTAAACATAGGTGACGTCGCTAGGTGGACGGATCCATCCCTTTCGAGCCTACATTTGTAAATTTAGACTCTAGCTCGCACTCTAGGAGCCGAAGTTAGTTGGAGGATTGTCGTGTATCAATCCTTTTTGGCTTCAGTGTGATAGCTTGCTCCTGAGCTCGGGTTTTACTTAGGAAGTGACCAGTCATATCATAGTCACTCTCTATTTAAATAAGTCCGACCATAGGATGAAACTTAGCTCTCAGTGCATCGATGATGGTCGTATGATGCATTTTAAGAATCAATGCTCTGGCTCAAAGAGATTTCATTTTTTTGCTGAAATAAGAAAGTATGGCAAAGTCACTTGCCATATTACAAGTTAAAATTTCAAAATGCATAAACAAATTGCAAATGAAAAATAGACTAAATGAATGAACAAAGCCTGTTATGTGTAGTAGCAATGAAGACTCTCGCTGTTGCAAGCTCTCGACAAAGTGAGACTACGATGGTTGAAAATTTGAATGTCCCATCTTCGAGTCTTCGTTCAATAACATATGGTCCTTCCCATGTTGGTTTCATGTGTGAAGGGACCGGGTAAATCCTCTTTAGCACGAGATCGCCAAGTTCAAAGGTTCGGGGTCGGACCTTAGCATTGTACAATCGACGACTCGACTTCGGTGCATGGCTGCCCTCAAATCAGCCTCTTCACGCTTCTCATCTAATAAGTCCAAAGACTGGGCAAGTAATATAGCATTTGTCTTTGGATCATAGTAAGTCACACAATGAGGAGATACTTCCAACTTGATTGGAATAATGACTTCTGAGCCATAGGAAAGTGAAAATGAAATGTGGCCAGTCGTGGGCTTATGGGTTGTTCGGTATGCCCATAAGGCCATAGGAAGTTCATCGATCTGTTTGCCCATGGCTTTTTTCTATCATTTCTTCAGAATGGACTTTATAACTTTGTTAACAGCTTCGACCTGTCCATTCGCTTGAGGGTGTGCAACTGCAGAGAACTTCTTTTGGATATGGAATCGCTGACAGAAATTGTTGAACTTGACACTATCGAATTGGACTCCGTTATCAGTGATGATGGTATGTGGGAGACAAAATTGATAGATAATGTTTCATACCATAAAGTTGATCAATTTCTTCATCATGATAGTAGCAAGGGGCTCGGCTTCTGCTTATTTGGTAAAGTAATCAACTACAATGATGGTGTACTTCGTGCCACCTTTAGACAAAGATAGAGACCCAATAATATCAATGCCCCATATTGCGAATGGCCACGGACTGACCATTTAAGTTATTTCAGTAGGCAGGGCTCTTGGAATTCGAGCATGCTTCGGACATCTATCACATTTCCTGCCATAATCTGATGCGTTGCGATTTACAATTGGCTAATAATAACCGTATCGGAGCAATTTCTTAGCAAGATTTTACCCTCCGGTGTGATTTCCACATTCTCCTTCATGCACATCATGTAATACTCACTTGATTTTTTCATGGGCAATACACCGAAGTAAAGAAATAGAGTATCCTCTTCTGTACATGACTCCATGATGAATAGTAAATCGTGAAACCTTCCGAAGAACTTGTCTTTTCTTACTCCTACGCTCCGGTAGGGTCCCATGCTCGAGATTTTTATTGAACGGAGTCATCCATGATTCCTTATCGGGTATGATTCCACGTACCCAGTCGGTCTCCATTTGATCAATATTCGAGGAAGATAGTGTCTCAATGGGAACAACTTCCATTTGTTGTGCCTCACCGGTGCTGGCTTACTTTGCCAACGAATCAGCCTTTTGATTGTGTTCTCGGGGTATGCAATAGATGGTATAATAATCGAACTGATTCAATATTTCTTGAACCCGAGCAAGACAAGCAGTCAGCCTTCAGTCTCTGGCCTGTATTCCTTTCGAACTTGGCAACGACCAATTGCGAATCGCAGTAAATCTCCATTGTAATAATTTTCAATTCTCTTGCAAGTCTGAGTCCGACAAGTAAAGCTTTATATTCGGCCTCATTATTGGTCCCATGGAAATCGAACTTCAAAGCATAGCATATAGATCAGCCTTCAGGAGTTTCGAGCACAATTTCAGCAGCCGAGCAGCGGTCGTTTGATGCGCCATCAGTATGCAGCTTCTAGACATACTTAGAAGATTCATTGGCTTTGGGCAAGTCCTCTGGGTTAGTGAATTCAACGATGAAGTCCGCTTGGACTTGTTCTCGAACAGCTCGCCTCGGTGTGTAAGTGATGTCGAATTGACTCAACTTGATATTCCACTTGAGTAATCTACCAGACGTCTCGGGCCGCCTAAGGACCTGTTGTAATTGCTGATTGGTGTAGATAGTGATAGGATGAGCCTGGAAATATGGGTGAAAATTCCTCGAGGCAATGACCAGACAGTAAGCTAACTTCTCCAACTTCGAATAATTTCTCTCTACTCCAGTTTGTCATTTTATGATGTAATAGAATGGCCATTGTATCCGATCCTCCTCCCGAATTAAAACAACACTGATTGCGCTTTCCGACACCGCCAAATAGATGTACAATCTCTCATGATCAGGCTTTGACAAAATAGGTGGTGTGGATAGATGTTGAACCAGTGCTCGGAATGGACCTTCATATTTCGTAGTCCATTCAAAGTTCCATTTGCCTTCCTGATTAGGTCGAAGAAGGGGATGCATTTGTCGGTGGACTTCGAGATGAACCTGGACAGCGCCGCTACCTTCCCGTTGAGGCTCTAAACTTTCTTTATGGTCCTTGGAGTCTCAAGATTCCTAATTGCCTAGATCTTTTTGGGATTGGCTTTGGTTCTCCGAGCATTAACGACGAATCCAAGGAACTTCCCGGACGCGACCCCAAAGTGATACTTCAACGGATTGAGCTTCATTCTATACTCTTGAAGGATGTTGAACATCGTTTCCTAGTCTTTGATATGACTGGTGAAGAATCATAACTTTACAAGCATGTCGTCCACATATACGTCCATAGTTTTTCTGATTTGGTTAACAAATATTTGATTAACTAGCCACTGGTAAGTTACTCTAGCATTTTTGAGTCCATATAGCACGACTTTGTGGAAGAAATCTCCCAGATCGGTGACGAAGTTGGTGTGTTCCTGATCGGACAAGTGCATGGGAATCTGATTGTAGCTAGAATATGCATCCATGAAGGACAAGATCTCGTGTCCGGATGTGGAGTCTACAAGTTGATCAATCCTGGAAAGTGGAAAACTGCCTTTAGGGCAAGCTTTATTCAAGTCTGAGTAGTCAACGCTAGTCCTACATTTCCCATTAGGTTTCCTGACAAGTACAGGCTTAGACACCTATTAGACACCCATTCTGGATATAACACATCTCAGATAAACCCGTTCCACTTAAGTTTGTCTACCTCTTCCTTAAAGGCGACAGATCTCTCTAGATCCATACTACGTCTTTTTTCTTGACCGAGACATGCCGTAGGTCAATATTCAAGGTGTGGCTTGCGATGTTCGGCGAGATCCCACACATATCAGAGTGTATCCAGGCAAATACGTCGAGGCTCGCCCAAAGAAATTCAACCAATTCTCCTTCATCTGTTGACTTAGCTGAGATCCAATCTTTATCATTCTAGAATCATTGTCATTACTGATTGGAACATCGATCGTCAGCTTTGCCGGAGAAGCCTGACTGTCTTTGACTTCATCCTCACTTTCATTATCTCTTGGGTCAAGATCTATCGGTAATCGGTTGTGGTTCCCGGGCCTTGGCCAAGGCGTTAATTGTCAATTATCTGCAAAGCGGATGCAAAGAGATTCCTCTATGCCCTTTCCTTTCTCTTTTCGCCGCGCCTCTCGCGGCTCAGCAACATAACAGGCTCGCCTAGCAGCCTGGTCTCCCTGAACAACTCCGACTCCATTATCGGTAGGAAATTTCAAATTCAGACACCAAGAGGCGATAGCAGCCCTGAACTCAACTAGGGCCGGTCGGTCTACGAAAGCGTTGTATGGTGAATTAATGTCCAAGAAAATAAACTACAACATCTGAACACTTCTGCATTCTCCAACCCCCAAGTCCACTGGTTACTCCACCATCCCAGTGGGTATAGTCACACTTCCATTGAAGCCATGAATACGAGATGGACAAGGCTTCAAATCTTTCGCTTCCATCTTGATCGTAGGCTCGCTTAAAGTGTATGTTCACTAAACTTCCACTATTCACTAAGATCCTCTTCATCCAAGAAGGACCTATTTGAGCTGAAATGACTAGTGGATCAATGGTAGGGGCTTCGATCCCTCGAAATCCCTGTCTCAGTAAACGATGTCATCTGCCATCATCTTCTGCTGTTTAGCCGGAGCCCCATCTTCCAAGTTACTGCAACATTCGAAGCTCCCATGCCCAATAGAGCTGGCATACGACTCCATTTCCCTCCAGCACCGATCCGTTGGACAAGTACCACTACTAACAGTGTTAATCACTAATCTCCCACCGGTACATGCGGGTTCCTCCGGTCTAACCTAATTCGGTATTAGGTTTTGATTTGACGGACCCACACCTCCAGCCTGCGGTGCTCGAACGAACTGCTCCAACTTTCTTTTTCGGATCAACTTCTCGATAATATCCTATAGATGATGACATTCGTTCGTGTTGTGGCTATAACTATCATGAAATCTACAAAACTTTCCAGTTTGAATCTGTTTCTCTGACGATTTCTTCGGAGAAGGTTTCTTATATTGGATAGTTTTAAAAGTTTGCAAGTACACATTCTCCATGAATGTATTTAAAAGAGTATAGGTGTTAAACATGGAAGCTCTACATTGTGGTTCACGAGTCTGATCCCGCTTCTTACCTTGATTCCCATCGCCTTTCTGCTTGTTCTTCTTATTCTGTATATTTAACTGCACCTTTCTGGAACCCTCCCTGGTTTTTTTCACAGTGACATTGCTTTGGATTCCTTCCATATTGGGCCTTGAATCATCCTTTTTCATAGACTGTTTCGCATCCTCTTTCCTCAATAACTGAGCTGCCTTGGAATAGAAACGGTTCAATGACTCAAGAGGGTTTTCCAGCCAATCAGCTGCCAAATTCGAAATCAGGATCGATTCCCTTGGTTAGTGCCATCAGAACGAAATTGTCATTAGGTTACTAATCTCAGCGCATGCAGCATGGAACCTCTCCTGGTAACATCTGAGTGTCTCACCGTGAGCTTGAGTGACACTGGATAATGTATTAACATCTTTGGGCCTTATAGCATGCATGCAAAACTGCTCGACAAACTTCGTAGCCAACTAGTCGAAACATGAAATAGATGGGGTGGCATGCAAGTAAACCACATAGTCGCGATGCCTGCTAGGAATATTGGGAAACTTCGGCATCTGACTGCATCATCAGCCTGTGCGGCATTCATCAACCATTCATACTTTAAAATGTGCTGGTTAGGATCAGAGCTTCCTTCATAAACACGTAGAGTTGGCATTCTAAATCGCCGAGGTGGTTTAACATAGAGGGTGTCATCAGTAAAAGGGGTATGACTTTGGGAGACCTACCAATCGTCATTGGTGAGGCCTTGGCTCTTACGGATTATCTAGTAGATCATTATCCGGGTGTTAGGCATCTAGACATTCTGGACATTCTGGATATGCCGGGCCAAGGTGTGGTCGGGTTCCATAATGCATGGATGGACGGGGGCCGTTGACGGTCCATACTTCGCCTCCTTTGCTCTAGGTCTTTGGCAACTTAAGTTTCAGGAGTATAATCACGTTGGCGAAAGCTTAGATCCATTCAGTTTCGAGTGCCAGCTTCTAGCTCAATGGCAGTGGCGGCAGTGCGGTTGTCAGTAGTGTGATTGGGAATCGTCCCTCCTTGGGAGGAGGGTCTGTTCTGGTGGCTGATTGACGGACCAACTCTCGTTTATCCACGATTCAAAGCGCGTTGATGTCCTATAGCCTGTATATAGCTTCCATCCAGCCATAGGCATGTGGATCTGTGATTGCAATCAGAGGAAGCTGAACTTTCAGTAGATGAGTAGAAAGCCTAATCCCTTTTGGATCTCCTTTGCATTTCTCGGTTCAGATGGTTAGTTAACTCCGTGTTGGCACGGAGCTGCTAGGGAAGCTGCTGACGGCTTTAATTCAACTCTTGCATGGGTAGCTAGAACTCCTCCCTGGTGATAGGGCCTTGTGGATCCGATGGTCCAGTAGTGTTCTGGTCTGTAGAGGGAAGTTGGGCGGGGTTCTGCCTATCCCATCCTTCTGAATCTGCAGCGGTTGAGGTAGTCCTAGTAGCGACCATAGTGAATAGCAAAGTTCTCTCCTAAACTTGGTGCAAATTTGAGTAGGATGGAAGAATTTCTAGGCTTGAGATCTGGATCTTCTCCTTAGATTCTTACAATCCAATATCGGCAGTAGATCCAATGAGTAGGAGAAAAGCTGGGTTTTCTCAATGAAACCACCAAAATGTTTGTACCAAAATTGGACACAACACTCTTCGGATGTGATTGAAGAGATAAAACGAAGAAAGTAAATGTAAAATGAGGCAGATCTAACAAACACACCAATTAACAGATAACAAAAGATACAGAAACACATATTTAAAGTGGTTTGGCGTATGGCCTACGTCCATTATGAAATGATTGATTGATTTTATTGATTATAACTCGTTGGTTACAAGTGGATTACAACAGTACAATCAAAATACAACAACAATTTCGACAGAATATCAACATAGAGAGACCAAAAGTCCATTTTTTAGATCCTGGGTCACTATTTATAGGTGTAGGCTGCGAATATCTCGTCCAGATCTCGAAGGACTTCTTCTCTTATGTGGGTGGGCCCACGGGATCGAGTTTAGGTGATCTGATTCGATATCGAAGCGATAGAATGAAATTCGTATCGATCAGGAACTGATCCTTTTTGGCTGAAATTGATCTGGTACATTCTTGACGTTGTACGCAAGCTCTTGTGAAAATTTGGTGGCATTTAGACTTGTAGATTGTGATATATGATCAATGCAAGTTTGGATCTTCAATGTGCAAGCGAGTTTTGTATCGATGCGTTCGTATCGATCTGGTTCGTATCCATGTTGTGCACGTGATGACTAATGACGTGGTGCTTTCTTCTAGGGTTGATCCACTTTTTATGCCAAGTGATCGAGTTTTCTTCTTGAATGTGCCTCTGTCCATGTCGATCATTTGTATTATCTTCGTATCGCTTGTATGGGATCAATTCGTATCGACCGCTTATATCCCCTTCGTATCACTATAGGTTCAACTTCTTTGTGTCGAATGACGATCGTTATGAAATGTTGGAAAATGATGGTTGCGAAGTGGAGTCCTTCTGTGGATATGAACTGTGGTTTACAGGATGGATGTGGGGTAGGGTTAGTTCGATGGACACAAACCAACAATCTCTTTGTGGATACGAAGGAGGTCTTTAGAGGGGATGGATATGAATGCGGCATTCTTTTCGTGGATACGAAGTGGCTATGATTCCTTTGACTTGTATGGATTAAGATAAGATGGTTATGAAGGAGATGGTTGCTGGTTTGATGGATACGAACTCGATGGATACTAAATAAGCACCTTTCTCATGAAACTTGATCGATCTATATCTTGAGCGTACGAACTCTGGTTCACCTGAAATTTGAAACTTTGGCTCTCATGCTTTACATGTCATGCCTTATGGATTGTAGCTCTAATCGGACTCGGATAAAATTCGCAAGTATCCATAGTGAACCTGTGTATAACTGATCTTCGGGACAGACTGTCCGTGGCTTCTAGTCGAGTTCTTGGTGTCACGACCTTGCTAAAAGGCAGGATATCACCATTTTCTGGAATTCTTATGGAGTTGGACATTTTTTATGAGCTTTCTTTTATGCCTTTATTCTTAAATGAATTTTATGGTTAACATTTTGCCCTCCTTGTATAAAAGAAGCTTTTGTTCTTTAGTACAAAAATTTAACAGCTCTCCTTTTGTACTATTCCATCTTTTATGTGCTCATTCCTCCGCAAAGTTATAAGTAAATAACATTCTCTATGATTAATTCAAAATTTCTAGAAAAGTATGCTATGCAATTTGTTTATAATATGATTGAAGACAATGCTAGTACGATAGAATTCTCGAATTTTAAGTCTGGGAATAGCAAAATTAGTGGACCATGACCTAGAGTTAATAAGTGATAAGAAGTCCACAATTGTGAATGATTAAAAACCAAAAATTCCCGTTTGGCAATAATATAAGTCCTACTATCCAAGTTTGGTAATAATAAAAGAAGTTTGTGAATTGAAACTCTGTTATATTAATAGAAAACAAGACGTGCAGTCTAAATCTGCCTTTTATAATTAAAGTCCATGAGTTTTATTCTAAAATAAGCTATTGAAAACCATGAATCCTTTTTTAGGGGTAAATAATGGGTATTTAGAAACCCTTATTGGAAATAATAATAATTCTGAAACTAAGATTCAAATGTTGATGAGTGCCATTCGAAAGTTAGTAGTAGTAAACTGATGACCCTGTTTTGGGTATTAATAAGACAAACTCAGAGTTTTAATCGAAGATTAGAAGTCCATTGAGATTTCAATACCAACGGCCTTGAACCTAGATTTAGGCATTAATGAATGAAATCTAAAAATTAGTAGTAAAATACCCGAAACCCAAATTCGAGTATTAACAAAATGCTTTCCAGAATCCCATTATAAAGTCTTAATAATGGAGGTCCCAGATCCCATATTGAGAATTAATAAGTGAAATTTAGAAATTAATAATAAGATATTCGAAACCCAGACTTGGATATTAAGAAGACCAGAGATCAATAGTAAAAGACCCAAACTCCAGACTCAGATATTATTAGTTTTATAGTTCTTACTTTTGCTTCGAATGTTGGATGTAAAAATGCATCATCCAAAGGCTGAAAAACGGTAGAAGAATCATAGTAAGAAGAATACTCCCTCTTATATTGATCAAGTGTTGCAATGTACATCTCGTGGGAGCTGAATTATTCTTTGCGAATAGTTCCCCAACCCCTCTTAGTTAAGAATTTTATCATTAGATATTTTGGCGAGAAAAAAACATCCACCTAATCAAGCGCGGGCCGGCTAAAGAAAGCATTGCACTATGATGGTTGGTTGATGAAAACGAAGAGAGTTTCAAAAGTCCTACAGCATGGCGGTACTCCCATTTGCACTACCAACTTCACTTGTCCTATTGGAGTTAACCCCTTGTTGGTGAACCCAAAAACAGGTTCAAGGATGGGTTCTAGCTTGTCTTCTGGAATGCCCGATTTATCAAAGGCATGTTTGAAAATAACATTGACTATGCTTCCAATGTCTACAAGAATCTTGGATATTATAGAAAGTCCAATTTAGCCGTGATCATGAGGGGGTCGTTATGCGGGTGGTGGATCCCTTTCTTCAGCTCTTAGAGAGTAACAACATGATTTGGCATTGGTACATTGAATCATGGACTTTTAAGCGAGGGCACTTCTTGACTGGAGAATGCTCCTTCTCTAGCTTCTTTAATGTATTTGTTTCTAGTTCCCTTGCTAGTCCCCATCGGGTGTGGCCCTGCGTGGATTACATCAATCTTATTCAACGACAGACTCAAGCTTAATGGATCTTCTTCTTCCAATATGTTGACAGCATTATTTGGAAACATTTTGTGGACCGTCACTAGTCCATGGTGCCTTTTGCTTGTCTTGGATGAATTCTTTTGAATGCACTTCACGAATTAGTTTATGAATGATTCCAGCCAACACCTGAAATTCATTAGTTTTATGGCCATTTGCTTTGTGATAAGTGTAATAGTCATCGCCCTTACCCTATTTAGGGTAATTTTTAGCTTTGAATGAAGTCCAAAAGTTAACATTCTCCTTGGTCTTAGCACACACACACACACACACACACCCACACACACACATATATATACATATCAGAGAATGACTTTTCCCTATTGGGCTCCTCCCACCTTGTTCCCAGTCCAAATCTTCCACCCTCCTACCTAGGATTAGCTTTGTTTCTAGCATAATATAATTCATCCATTCGAATGAATTTATCAGCTTGGAAGTGGAAATCTTATAAATCGTTACACCCACGCACTAAGAGTTCCTTCCATAATGTTGTATTCTCTATTAGCTTGGAATGTACTGCTATGAGCTTAACCCTATCATTTATATCTTTGGGTTTCAGTGCTTCTGTGTTGAATCGTCCGAGGTAATTTCCTAGTGATTCCACCTATCTTTGCTTAACGTTTGCTAGACCAGTGTAATCAATAGTAAGATCATTGCATATACAAAACTGGGCAGACAATTCATAAAAAAACTATTTCCATGAGTAGATATCTTTGCACAATATTGACGGGACCACATTGCAGCTGCTGCTTGAAGTATTGTTGGGAATAATCTATACCGAACTGCCTCAGAGGCATTATACAAATCCTTTTGTCTATCAAATGACATCAAGTGATCATTAAGATCATAAATACCATAATGTTTTACTGTTGAGATCTTGACATAAGATAGGATAACCGTTGACATGATCTTATATGTGAACGGAGCTACTCTTTCATTGTCGTTTGCTTGCTCATCCAAAGTTCTCATCCCTTTTACATTTAGCATATCCTTGACTACCTTTTATGCTACATCTTTCAAATAAGCTTCAATGTTGTGATAGCTTTTTTGGTTCGGTCTGTATTCTTTTGAGGTTAAGCTTCCTAATTGCTCAAGAGATTTATCCAGTATCCGTCCTTGACGATCGACTTTAATCGGATGGTGTTCTTTTTTCTTTGATAATGTCAAATCTATTTTGCTCTTATCCTCATTGGTATAAGCTTTTAAGTTTCTTCTTGGGGAGATCACCTCATCTCCAGTTGTTAGTTTTGTAGTTTTGGAAGACTTTTGAGATAATGTTGCTTTGAGAAGCTCTTGCATTTCCAGCAATTGTTGCTCCAGATGCTTTATCTTGATTGCATTGTTGTCTAGTTATGCTGGGGTTGACGGGGAGCTGCTTCTAAGTTAAAAGTTGGAGCAATATTTTCCTCTAAAGTTGTGATGTGTATTGCTTCTTTATCCATTGGACTAAGCCTTTTAGATTTCATTTTCCTACATTAGGTTTAACTGTCCATAAGTAGTCTATAAGGAATCTACAAAGTTGGAGGTTCAAGCCCTCCTTCTAGTACCAAAAATGTTAATAAGAAATCTTGTCAACATCCCAAAGCTAAGTTGTTAACAAGAAATGCTGCTAACACCTCAAAAGAAAATTTTAGAAGTGATTAATCTTTTCGAAAACCCTTTCGAATGAGTTGATTGGGACGGGGTGCCTTCGAAGGATGGCTTATGAAAGTTTAAATTGTAGATAAGAAGTCCAATTAACACTTTGAAACAAAAGTTAGGAAGAGAACAACTCATTCATGAACCTTTTCGAGTGATTTGAAAGGGTCGTTTGCGTCTCCTTTTAAGTGGATTGAAAGGATCACACCTATCCTCCTTTCGAAAGTGTCGAAAGGGCCATTCTGTCTTTAAAAGAAAATTTCGCTTCCAAAAGTATAGTTGCTGCTGCCGTGGAAGGCATTCCTTCGTAAAGGTTATATATTTTGAAATATCTGAGCTCCTTTCGAAGATGTCCAACCAGCAAACATAACTTAATGTTCATACATTGATTCCCGTTCGAAACCACTTTCGATCGGGTCAAAAGGGCGTTTACTCTTCCAAAGGGGCTCAATGTACAATATATAGCTCTGTACTCAATATGCAATGGAATAACAACTTGGACAATATAATATAATTCCTATGAACTTATTAATATCAAAATATCATCATCACATCAATTTAACATTTGATATCATGAAACATGATGATAATATGATTCGAATTCATAATGTCTAAGTTGATCCCATAACATTGCATAAGTCAAAGAGGATTTAGGAAAATAAGTGAGCATCATGTGCAATAGGTCATTAGTCAAGCTAATGGCCGAAATGATCTCCCTCATATTCAAAATCTATATTAGGTCCACATGCCTACTCTTTTGCATTCATCTAAATTAGATTACAAGTAAGAGAATTTTTTCCAAATTGATTTAGGGTTACAAAATTTTGATCTTGCTATGAAATATGAAAGAGTATTCAAAATTCAAATTTGGTGCCCAAACTCATATCCCTAGGGTCGTATCTATAGATGCAGGTTGACCTCCTTTCACGTCCATCCTTTCAAAGCAATCGTAAAGTCTTTATCCCAGCCTTCCGCATTTATCCTTTCGCCTTCATGCTTTCACTTCCATAGCTTTAAAGGCAGCCACTTAGGTTTCCTATTATGCTTAGGTTAACTCTTTTGCCTTCATTAAAGTGTACTAGAAGTGGAAGTTGCTGTAAAACTCCCCAATATTGCTTTCGTGCTCCTCTAGAACCTTGTAGCGAAAGCGTCTAGGTTCCCTATCACGTTGTTTTGATGTAAGTGAAAGCAACCCTAAATCCTTCTTCTCCTTTGAAACCTCCCTTGGTTGTTTTGGTTTGGTGATAACCATGATGTCTGATTGTTTGAGTGGGCAAAGGAAGCTTTTATATAGTTTCGAAATGATTAGCAGGTGACGATTGAATCATTGCAAAAGGTCACTTGGCTTCATGTGGAGTCTTCTTTATGCTTTTGAAAGGTTCTAACCATGTCAAAAGGTTTATTCTTACTGCCGAAAGGTGCCTATTGAAAAATGTCTTGAAGAGGAGGACTGACATTGGCGAAACCAATAATTTCATAGGGTTTGGTTCTCATGTGTGAGCTTGTTGTCCAATACCTTAGAAAGATGTTTTGAATCCACACTAGGCTCTTTCATATATGTGGATTAACTGCGTCGAAAGGTCCAATTGAGGCGAAAGGGTAGCCTTATCTTCTTTTCTACTCCTTCAAAAGCTCTTGTTTCACGTGACACTTATAGGCATATCAGTTGCTTGCGACTCCATCCTAATTTCTTCGAAAGCTATCTCAATGTCTTCGAAACACCGCTTTATAATTATGGCGAAACCTTTATCATGAATTCTCATGGAGCTGGACATTTTTTATGAGCTTCCTTTCATGCCTCTTTCCTTAAGTGAATTTTAATGTTAACAATAATTGTTTGTGCCAGTTGCATAAAACCCTTGCAGTAATTATTTTTTACAACTGTTAAAAGCATTTGCGATAGGTCCTTTAACAATTGTAAATACCAGTTGTAAAACTGTAACATTTATTTGAAGACTATGATATATAACTAGGAATGACGGCTACAATAGGATCTTTGGCAATTGTTTTTGCCCGTTGAAATAGGTTTTTTTACAACTGCTTTTGTCCATTGCAATAGAGTCATTTGTAACTGTTTTTGCGAGTTGTTAAAAGAATTCAAATAAGAAAAAAAACTAATGTAGTGCATCTGTAAATTTAGAATTAATTTAAAGTTGAAACAAAAATATTATACTAATGGCACCCACATTCATTCATATTTACTAAAAATAACAAAAAATGATTCTTATATCAAAATTTCAAGAAGATTCATGTATTCACACCATTCATATAGTCCTCACATAGTTACAAAACATTAAAACATACATAACATATAGTGCATACTAAAACTAACACAAGATTTAAAATTTATATAGAATGACATTGAAGTGTACCTTGAACCATAATACTTTAGCACTAAAAGTATATATATGTTTTCTAAATATCTCTTTAGCTTTAACATCCAATATCCTTTGATGTCCATCTAACCTCTTACCTCCAGCTTATTCCAGTCATGGGTTCATCTGCTATTTTATCTTCTGCGTATCTTCTCGTGTCAATTTTTCATCCTTTCCTTTCTTCTTCTTTCAACACTCTCGTTTGAATATATATAGTTAAAAGATAGATAGCACGGTAACATAACTATAATAACTAACTTTCATCATAAATTATAAACTACAACATGAGCATGCATCATGGAAGAAAATCCTATAAAGGACAAAATATGAATATTCTTTCAATAATTAGAGTATAAGTAGAATTACGGATTTAGTTAACATGTTGCAACTACAAAATATTATCTATGCTAGGTACGAAAAAAAGATCAATGGATAAGTTAAAATTATAAGAGAGTACTTGAATTATCGTTGAACACTTAAAAATGAACGGTCCAATAACCACTACAGCCAAGGACAAAGCTACAACAACTTTGCTATAGTGTTTGCCAAATTCATCTGGCCATCTTTGTAGTATAGCCTTATCTAGTTGGCCTTCTTTGGTCAAATACATGATTATTTAGATGCATTCATTTTTCAACCATAATTTTTGAAGCATTCAACCAAAAATCGGTGTTACATATGGCAAAATAAAATGACAATTATATGCATTGTTTATTTTAATAAAATGGGAGTGTGACTAAATATGGAATAGAAAAAAAATCATGCATGCTGTTATTAAGTATTTCTGTAAGAAGTTTTATGGTATTCACAGAATTTATTATAGTAAGAAAATACACTACTAAATCTACTAATACAATTGCTACTCTATGCATTTTCAAAACTAAGTTAACATCAAACTCTTTTACATGATGTACTTTGGGGTTAAACATGATGTATAATGTGAATAAGTTAAATTTCAACAAATATATACTGAAATTGCTAGATTTATATAGTGACTTAGCATGCAATTGGAAAACACATACATTGATAATCACTATAAATACCCGTTTCTTCGACCTTTGAAGATCGACACTAATACATCCTCAGTAATCACATGCCACAAATCCAGGTGCTGGAGAGGCGGTTCTTTAAAGGTAAGAAATAAAATAAAGACATAATAGAATCTCACATGAATGGCATGACATATATTATTTCAATGTATAATCTTTAAAGCAAAAATTTGAATACATTTATTAGATTCTATCCTAAGCTTAGCCTGGATAGTTATAAATGCCTATCCTCACAAATACTGAAAACAAACAAACACAAACGTAGTGGGGATGGAAATGGGTAACTATCTATAGGAAACTTCAACTCTAAGCTCCATTTAATTACTACAAGTCAAACCTAAACTACTTGGCTGTCTGGGAAAATTAGGGAACAAAGAGTTTAAGGGAAAAAGAAAATAAACTCCAAGTCAGTCATGGGACTAGTGTGAGTAACTCAAAATATGCATTTTTGAAAACAAATGGTATCTCATCAGACAACACCGAACGGGTTTTTACCTTATGATAACCAAAAAATTTGCTAACAAAATATGTGGATATTATTTTTAGTGATGAAAACATTTGTAAGTAAACTTATGAATCTTAGCCAAAAGTGTTACCATTATTAAATTTTGAATATGTTTGGCTCTAAAAACAAAACTCTTACAATGTTTATATAGGAGTTGAGTTCCATAAAATGGCAAGGTAAGAGATTACCTTCGTACAATACAACTCTAGAGGTATGTACCGAGGATACACAAACAATCCTCTATAATTTGGCAAGGCCGATCTATCCATTTATGGTACTCATACATGACAGGTTGATGGGGACTGAAGTAGCGATTACCCTTCGCATAGCATATTATGCTTTGATTGCCACATTGTCATTCCTTAATCACATATATAATTTCCACAAACGTATAACTCTTGAGCTTGTATATCTTAGGAAAGGGTATTAAGCTAACAAAAGTTACCTTCTCTGCTACCAAATAGATGATATGTTTATAGAGACCAACTGGATGATTAAGGAATGGAAATGTGGCATTCAAAGCAGAATGTGCCATGTGAAAGGTAATCGCTGCCTCAGGCCTCATTAGAAAACAAGGCATGCCTCAAGGCTAAGTGGTTCATAACCATTTGGGTATGATCATCACCTTTCCAGATAACTCTCTATATATCGAGTATATTATGTATGCTATGGGCCTTAGGTAGGTCGGTAACGACCGGGGTAATGTCGTATTGGGTACCATCCAGGTCATGTATGAGTACCAGAAAGGGATAGACCTGTCTTGCTAGATAGCAGAGGATTGTTTATGTATCCATGATACATTCCTCTAGAGACGTACTGTACAGAAGATAGTCCCTTACCTTGCCATTGTATGGAACCCAACTCCCATACGAACCTTGTACGAGTTTTGTTTATAAAGCCTAACATATCCGTAATTTAATAATGGCAACACTTTTGGCTAAGATTCATAAGTTTACTTGCACATATTTTCATAAGAATTTCATTAAAAATTATATCCTCATATTTTACATAGCAAATTTTTTGGTTATCATAAGGTAAAAACATATTTCGTGTTTATATTCAGTGTGGTCTTATGAGATACCATTTATTTTCAAAAACACGTATTTTTAGTTTATTACACCAGTCCCATGACTGATACGGAGTTTATTTTCCTTTTCCCTTTTCCCTTTAATTCTAGGTGCGTTAATTTTCCTAAGCAGCCAAGTAATTCAGGTTTAACTTAGAGTAATTGGATGGAGCTTGGAGCTAAAGATTTCCTATAGATAGTTACCCATTTCCATCCCCGCTACATTTGTGTTTTACTGTTTTTAGCATTTCTAAGGACATGCATTTATAATTGTCCAGGCTGAGTTTAGGTGTAACACTCCATATTTAATAACATTTTATAAAATAATTAATTGGCTAAATTAAATAAAATAATGTGGACATTAATGGGTTAAGACTTGATTAAATTAAGGGTAGTCGTGCCATGTTAATTACAAATAAAATAAAACATTTGAACTAATATGTTAGGAATGAGTAAGGGCATTATGGAAAATAGGAAAGGCTTATACCCTAACCCCTTAGGAAACGAAACCCATGTTCGTTTCATTTACACTCAAACTAAAATTTCACCAAGGACTGCTACCATCATTGTTCTCAAGGAAAGATTAAAGCTAGGATTCAAGTAAAGGAAGATAATTAACATAATCAACATCAAATCTCACACCATATAATCTCATGGCTAAGGTGAATAATTACTACATCCCATTTTCTTATGATTTCAGTTTTAAGAATTAGATCTGAAATGTTTTGGAAGTATATGCCAAGCTTTGATGATTAAAGTTATATATATGCTTGATTAATGAATATATATGTACAGTTAGTTTTTATGATGTATTCGACCTGAAAACCCTATTAAATGACATTTTTGAAAATATACATATAGGTCAGAAATGATATTTTAGAGATGGATTTCAATTTTCACAATTTTCTAATTTAATGTGGATTTTATACAAATTTTCTAATGAGGAAAATTGTTTATTTGGTTATGATTTATGTACGGCTAAAATAATAACTATTTGGGTTTGAAATTTTTATATGTTGAAAAACATATTAAAATCGAATTTCTGAGATTTTTCTAAATTTTTCCTAAGTTATTTGATGTATAAAATTATTTAAGGTATGAGAGTTAAATGTTTTATATATTTAATTAAGGAGAAGGGACATTTTATAAAATAAAATGATATTTAATTCTGAAAAATAGTGGCAACACTTTTTTGAAAAGTATTTGTTAACCAATGAGAATTTGAAAAATAAAGGAAAGTTAGTTGAAAATTATCCCTTTTAAGTAAAAAAACAAAGAAATCCTACTTTTAGCTTGTTTCAGCCAATTTTGGCATTAAACCTTCCGACCCAGACCTTTTAATAAGGTCGAGAGGTTCATAGCTTTCAACAAGGTCAAATCGATGCATATGGTATTAAGTTACTTGATAGGTAATGAATTGGACAGAGTCGAAGGGTTCTAAGTCGATAGGTTGGTAGCCAAAATGGTTTAAGTGTTCAGTTTTATAAACAAAATTGTCTGCTTTGCTTTCGAATAAGAGCTTTCAGCTTGGTTTCTTTCAACAAGGTCAAATGTTCAAAATAAAGGTTTTAAACCTTTTGATACAGTCGAAAGTTACTACAATTTTATCACTATGTTGTTTTGAAACCTTTCGACATAGTCGAAAGTTTACTACCGCTTTTTTTTTTTATTTGAACCTTCCGACAAAGTCGAAAGGTTTACCTTTTTTAAAAACTAGATGCTTCTCCAGCTTTTGAAAGAAAGTTTTCTACTTAGGTGATTTACCCTTGTTTTCTAAATGAAGTATAACCGAAGTTTTAGAAACAGAGCTTTCGACAAAATTAAAAGGTTGCTTCCAGTAAAGTCAAAGGTTTTGAAAGAATGTTTTCCACTTATTCTAAATTGAACACGGTAAGTCTTCGAAAGGTTTATGTTTTAAAATGTTCAACGCTTTCGAAAGGTTTGTTTATTCAATGGTTTCGAAAGGTTTAGTTCAATGATTTGGAAAGGTTTATTTTGAATGGTTTCTAAAGGTTTGTTCATTAAATGGGTTCGAAAGGTTTATTTATTGAACGGTTTAGAAAGATTTGTTTATTAATGGATTCGAAAGGTTTTGATTCAATGGATTCGAAAGTTTTTGATTCAATGGATTCGAAAGGTTTGAGTTTGATAATTTATAAAGGTTTTTTTTGTAAGGATTCGAAAGGTTTGATATGGAAGATTTTCCAGAGTTTTTTCTAAGGCAATGTTTTAAAAGTAATTTTAAAGAAGGATGTCTAAATCGAAAGGTATAAGTTTGAAAGGTTTGATGTTTGATTTTGAAAGAGATGTTTTCAAAAGTTTAGAAAGAGGTTCTTTCAACAATTTAATTGTTTTCATCAACTAACATTTGAGTAAAGGATGTATATATATAACATTGTGATATAATTTTGAGTAAAGCATAAAGACTATATACATTTCCTTATTTAAGTTTGATTTAAATGTTTTAAATCATTTTGAAAAAAATTTCAAGGAAAATTATAGGAGGGGATCCTTAAGTGAAAATGACTTAGATATTAGAATAGCAGATGAGACTAGTATGTGATCGCGCCCTGTACATTAGCTATTAGTCGCTGTCTAAAATTCAGTGTGTAGGGCTTGGTCACAAGTAGACTAAAATTACGATTACACACTAAAAGGAATATATGTTGTATACAGATAGGTTATTGGTGAGCCCAAAAAATCATTAGGATCAGGAAGTCTTGGAAGATGATTAAGTTAGGGTTAGACCATCCAAAAGAGAAGTATTTAACAAATATTTAAGGACGGACAATCCAGAAGTGAATTATTTAATAGATAGTTAAGGATAGGTAATCTAAAAGAAGAATAACTAACAGACGTTAGATTAATTTTGATTATATTGTCTGGTAGGCCTGGGCCAGCTAAGGTTAAAAGTTATCCAAACAATACTTGCGCAGTTGAACCGATAATTCATTATTACCTAATATTTATGTATGTTTACATAATGATTGCTTTATAGTATTTAACCAGTTTTGGGTTGCGGGAAAAGGTTTCACAAATATATGTTTTAAAAGGATGTTAGTGAGGGTAAACCCGTTTCGCTAAGCAGCGTGGTCTCACTTAACATACATATTCCGAGATGTATAGTATTATTCACACCAGGCTTTATGTCTGACTCGAAGTTTATGTTTTCCTATTAAACTCTTGGGTGCTCAAAATTAATTTGAATAAGCTATTAGGTTAAGGTCTTTTTAGGTTTAGTAGGTGACGAATAAGGCTACCGGAGGTTTGCAGGAGGCAAACAAATAGCTATCTAGGAACTATAGTTCTTGTTTGATATTTTAATGAATTTCCCGCTATGTTTGTATTAGATCTATTATAACCATACGACACTAATCGTCGAAGAAGGTGTCTTCATATACCGCTCTTGGTGTAATTTGTAATAACTATACTTTATTTGTGCCTGGCAATGTATTAGGATTGTGTAAGTTGTATATGGAACATATTATTTTTAAAATGTAATGTTTTGAAATCTATGTTTTGTTTCATATTCAAATGCTTCTAATATTATAGATACCAATAACAGAGCCGCATTTAGTTTTTGGAAGCTAATACTATATATGAATGCAGCATTTGTAGCGCTTAGTTTTGGGCCTCTAGATAGGGGATGTTATAGCTTGGTATCAGAGCATGGTTTATGAAATACTTTAATTAAAAATGGATTTTAAAGCACAATCCTTAGTAATTAGAGTTAAGATTGGGGTTTGGGATAACGCTATAGTAATATACTTGTATTCGCTATACATATTAGTATACATTATATTTCTAGAGTCCTATTTTAGTTAGGCTATTCATCTGTACCTCACGAGGTTTGAATACAGATATGGAATGAAGAAGAGGCAAAGTTAATCTTGAAGGAGATAGCACTACCAATAATGGAAATGCCCGACCAAATGCTAGAAGAGGTCCAAAGTCAGGCCTAAGCTGAAAATGTTGGTGTCGGAGTTCCCCTAGTGGATATGGGAGCCATGTATCAGTTTTTCATGAACATGATGTAAGCTGGAATTACAGCTGAAGTTTTTGGAGGAAATTCTGCTAGAGGTGGAGTTCAAGAAGTTCTGATGGTCAACCAGTATGCTAACTCGAGTAGAGACTATACCAGGCTTGGAGGGAAGCCGTTCATTGGAACTGAAGATGCGATTGAGGTTGAAAATTGGCTACTGCACCACAAGATAATTTTTGCTGACTTAGGATTGAATGACGAGAAAAAGAGGAGACTAGCTTTGAGACGGCTTCAAGGAGCTACTCTATTCTAGTGGAATACTGTTGTAGCAGATGTTGATCAGGAAACCATGACTTAAGTGGAGTTTAGGAGAAGGTTTCAAGAAACATTTATGTCGGTGATGGCGCAGATAACATTGGTTAGGAAGTTTGCTAAATTGGAGCAAGAAGAGGTGTGTGGTCTAGAATATGCAAGAAAATTTGAAGGTTTGGCCCAATACGGGTATGCTTTGGTTGATACGGTAATCAGGAGGAATGAGAAGTTTATAAGAGGCTTAAGACCAGAGTTGATAATTGCTACTTTATCGCATTTAAGAGATCCAAGTGATGTAGTGGTTGAAATGTCGCTGAGGTAGGAAGAGGCGTTAGCTTGTTTGAGAAAGAAAATGAAGGAGGTCCAGGTGGGACAAGGCCAGAAAAGAAATTTTTTCCATAAGAAGAGTGCTCAGATGGGAGGAGCACAAAAGAAGGGAAAAGCTGAGGTTGTTTGTTATAAATGTTATAAGAAGGGACACTATGCTAATGAGTGTCAGAATGAAAAGGGAAAAGAGAAAGGAAAGGAGGTGATTGGAAGTACATCCAATGCTTTAATTGTGATCAGATCGGCCATAACTGATGCAAGGAGCCCGCTAAAGAAGGTGGGAGGAAAATTTACGCATTGGAGCCCGCAACTTCAAGGCCAGTTGTGCAGGAGAAAGGGATGGCTATTCTGGAAGGCTCGCTACAGAATCACAATACAATTATTAGCATTCTATTTTATACCGGTGCATCACATTCTTTTATTTCTCAATGTTTAATAGATTAGCTTAACCTAGAGCCCTCATACTTAGTTACTTCCTTAAGGGTTGCAAATCTGATAGGAAGGTATGCAACACTTGAGATGAAGTGTGACCATTTAGAGTTTGATTTGCTAGGTCACACTTTTGATTGTCGTTTGCATGTGTTTGACTTTGTGGGATTTGGTATGATCCTTGGCATGGATTATTTAAATAAATACGATGCTAGGATGTTTTTCCACGATAGGAAAATATCACTTAATCACTCGGATTGTAGTGATCGAATAGTTTATAATGTAGAGAACCTAAGTTGTGAAGTAAATGCTTTACTGGGTATCATGGAGTTGGAGGATGAATTTCATTGAGTCTTTGTGGTTAGAGGATTTGCAAATGTGTTTGAGCCAGTAACTAGATTGCCATCGAAATGAGCCATAGAGTTTCGCATTGATTTGGTGCCTGGAGCAGAACCGGTGAGTAGGCCACCAAGTAGGATGACACCTACAGGGATGAAAGAGTTGAAGGTGCAGTTGGTGGATTCGGAAGGCAAGAATTTTATTCGACCAAGTAGTTCACCATAGGGAGCTACGACGGTGTTTTCTAAGTAGTCATACAGATCGTTGAGGCCATGGATTGATTATCGAAAGTAGAATGAGAAAACAATAAAGAACTAATATTCATTGCCAAGAATTGATGATTTGTTCGATCAGTTAAGTGGAACAAAGGTATTCTCCCAACTGGATTTAGCGACGGGATTTCATTAGCTTAGAGTAGCAGAGGATAGTATTCCTTAACGTCATTTAGGACAAGATATGGATTGTACGAGTGATTAGTTATGCCATTTGGACCAACTAATGCGCTGGCATTCTTCGTAGATTTGATGAACAGAATTTTCCAAGAGCACCTAGGTGGATTTGTGTTTGTCTTCGTAGATGATACTTTGAAATACTCTAGGAATGAGAAGGAGAATGAAATTCATCTTAAAGTTGTGCTTGAGACATTGAAGGAACATCAGTTGAAGGCTATTTCAAAATGTCATTTCTGGAAGAAGGAAATGAAGTCCGTTGGTCATGTAGTCTCAGAGAAAGGGTTTTCCAATAGATCCGACTAAGATTGAGGTGGTGAATAATTGGAACAGATCCGAGACGGTGACCGAGATAAAGATTTCTCTTTGATTAGTCGGATATTATTGAAGGTTTGTAAAGCATTTTTTGCGAATAGCTGCATCGATGACTAAGTTTACGCAAAAAATGTAAAGTTTGTATGGACTGATAAGTGTGAGGAGCATTCCAAAGCTTGAAACACTTATTGACCATGCATCGGTGTTAGTGGTTCTGGTGGGGAATCAATATTTGGTTGTTTATACTGATGTGTGGGGAACTGGATTGGGGGCTGTGTTGATGCAAAGAGGCAAAGTGATTGCTTATGCTTCTAGATAGCTTAGACCACATGAAGTGAGGTATCCTACACATGATTTAGAGTTAGCTGCCATTATATTTTCTTTGAAGTTGTGGAGGCATTATCTTTTGGGAGAGCAATTTGAACTTTATACAGATCATAAGTTGTTGAAATACTTGTTCCCTTAGAAGGAGCTAAATATAAGACGATAGATATGGTTGGAGTTTATTACTGCTTATGAATTTGGAATTAAATACACACCCGAGAAATGAAATAAAGTCGCGAATGCACTTAACAGGAAACATCAGAATGCAGTATTGGTTATGATTGCTGAGTGGAAAGATTTATTAGCATTATCAGCTTGCATAATGCAGTTTAGATCCAAGGCAGGTTATAGTGCAGGAATTGTTGTAATGTCTTGTTTAGAAGTTAAACCGATAATGATTGAGAAGGTAGCTTCTTAACAGGAGGAGGATTCAGTTTTGGCTAAACGAATCAGAAGGTTAAGGGAAGGAACGGAGGGCGATGACTTAAATGATTTCAGTCTTGACCAAAATAGGTGGTTGAGAAAGAAAGGAAGGCTGTGTGTTCTGAATGTAGGAGGCATGAGGAAAGAAGTTTTGGATAAATGTCATCGTTCGAAGTTTTTTATCCATCCAAGAGGAATGAAGATGTATCAGGATATGAAGAGAAGTTTCTTCTAAGAAGGTATGAAATGGGACATTAGTTTATGTGTTAAGTAGTGCTTGAATTACCAACAAGCAAAGGCTGAACACTAGAAGCTAAGCAGATTGCTTCAACCGTGAGAAGTTCCGATGTGGAAATGGGATTCTATCTCAATATATTTTATAAATGGATTTCCAAGATCGAGTAGAGAAAATGAAAGTATATGGGTCATAGTGGATAGACTAACTAAGAATGCTTATTTCATTCCAGTAAAGTCAACTAGGACGACACCTATTTTGGCGAAGTTGTTTATGAAGAATGTGGTTAGGCTGCATGGGATTCTTAGTAGTATTGTCAGTGATAGTGATTCATTATTTACTAGTGAGTTCTGGAAGAGTCTACAGGAAGCATTGGGAACCAACTCAATATGAGTATCGCTACCATCCACAGGATAATGGGAAAACGGAAAGAGTTAACAAAATCTTAGAGGATTTGTTAAGAGCTTGTGTATTGGATTTCGAAGGTTCATGGGAAGACCATCTCCATTTAGTTGAGTTCTCGTGTAACAATAGTTATCAGACTAGTATTGGGATGACAGCATTTGAAGCGTTATACGGGAGACCATGCAAATCTTCCATATGTTGTTTAGAGATAGGGAATATGTTGGTTCTTGGTCCGGATTTAGTGAAAGAAGCCTCAGGGAAGATTGAGTTGATCGATCTAGGATGAAGGAAGCTCAGTCTAGGTAGAAAAGTTATGCTGACAGAAGAAGAAAAGATTTGGAATTCTCGGTTGGAGATTATGTGTTTATTAAGGTCTCACCGATGAAGGGTGTGACTAGATTTGGAAAGTTAGGGAAGTTAACACTTATATTTGTTGAACTTTCCTTATTATTGAGAGGATCGGGAAACTCGCTTATAGAGTAGAGTTACCAAGAAGTTTGGCTAGAGTCCATGATTTGTTCCATATTTATCATCTTAGAAAATGTATTAGAGACCCAAAGACTACTATAGCACCTACAACATTAGAGGATTTAGTAGTAGAGCCGGACTTGACTATAGTTAAGAAGCCAATTCAGATTGTAGCTAGAGATGAGAAGAATTTGAGGAACAAGACAGTCAAATTAGTAAAGGTCCGGTGGAGTGATGATGCTAGAAACTGTACTCGGGAGACTGAGAGCAGGATTGAAGATGCTTATCCAGAGTTGTTTGATGATATGTTTTAGCTTTGGTTGTTTTGATTGTATACCATACTGTAATTTCAAGGATGAATTTTTTTAAGGTGGGAGTCTGTAACACTCCATATTTAATAACATTATTCAGAATAATTAATTGGGTAAATTAAATAAAATAATGTGGAGATTAATTGGTTGAGACTTGATTAAATCAAGGGTAGCCGAGCCATGTTAATTATAAATCAAATAAAACAATTTGAACTACTGTGTTAGGAATGAGTAAAGGCAATATGGGAAATAGAAAAGGCTTATACCCTAAACTCCTAGGAAATGAAACCCTTGTTCATTTCATTTACACTCAAACTAAAATTACCAAGGGCGGCCACCATTATTATTCTCAAGGAAAGATTAAAGCTAGGATTCAAGTGAAGGAAGATAATCAACATAGGCAAAATCAAATCTCACACCTTATAATCACAAAGCTAAGGTGAATAATCACTACATCCCATTTTCTTATGTTATGACTTTGGTTATAAGAATTAGATCTGAAATGTTTTTGCACGCATATTCCATGTTTTGATGATTAAAGTTATATATATATATATGCTTGAATGACGAATTATATACGTACATATTAGTTTTTATGATGTATTTGACATGAAAACTCTATTAAATGACATCCAAATGCTTTGAAATTTTAAATATAGGTCAGAAATGATATTCTAGAGACGGGTTTCAATTTTCATATTTTTATGAATTAACGTGGATTTTATTAAAAAAAATTAGCGAGGAAGATTATTTATTTTGTTATAAATTATTTACGGCTAAAATAATTATTATTTGGATCTGAAATTTTTATATGTTGGAAAACATATTAAAATTGATTTTCTGGGATTTTTCCAAACTTTTTTTAAGTTATTTGATGAATATATAAAATTATTTAAGGTATGCAACTTAAATGTTTTATATATTTAATTAAGGAGAAGGGTCATTTTATAAAATAAAATGATTATATAATTTTTTAAAATAGTGGTAGCACTTTTCTGAAAAGTATTTATTAACCAATGAGAATTTGACAAATAAAGGCGGGTAAGTTGAAAATTATCCTTTTAAGTTAAAAACAAAGAAATCATACTTTTAGTATGTTTCAGGAAATTCTAGCATTAAACCTTTCGAACCAGACCTTCCGACATGGTCGAGAGCTTCATAGCTTTCAACAAGGTCAAACCGATGCATATGGTATCAAGATACTTGATACGTAATGAATTGGACATTGTCGAAGGGTTCTAAGTCGAAAGGTTGTTTGCCAACATGGTTGAAGTGTGTTTGTTTTATAAACCAAAGATAACCGCCTTTGCTTTCGAATAAGAGCTTTCGGCTTGATTGCTTTCGACTAGGTCAAATGTTTAAAATAATCAAAAGGTTAGTGTAATTTTATCATTATTTTTTTTGAACCCTTTCAACATAGTCAAAAGGTTACTACCGCTTTTGTTTTGTTTTGATTTGAACCTTCTGACAAAGTCAAAAGGTTTACCTATTTTTTAGAACTAGCCACTTCTCCATGCTTTCGAAAGAAAGCTTTCGACATAGGTGATTACCCTTGTTTTATAAATGAAGTATACCAAATCTTTCGACAAAGTTGAAAGGTTGCATCGAATGAAGTTTAAAGGTTTTGAAAGAAGGTTTGCCACTTGTTCTAAATTGAACCCAGTAAGTCTTCGAAAGGTTTATGTTTTAAAACGTTTAACGCTTTCGAAAAGTGTGTTTATTCAATGGTTTCAAAAGGTTTAGTTCAATGATTTTGAAAGGTTTATTTTGAATGGTTTCGAAAGGTTTGTTCATTGTATGGTTTCGAACGGTTTGTTCATTGAATGGTTTCGAAAGGTTTGTTTATTCAATGGTTTCAAAAGATTTTTTATTCAATGGATTCGAAAGTTTGAGTTCGATGATTTCAAAAGGTTTGTTTTAAAAGGATTCAAAAGGTTTGATATGGATGATTTTCCAGGGTTTTTTCTAAAGCAAAGTTTTTTAAGTAATTTTAAAGAAGGATGTCTAAAATTTTTATTGTTTTCAAAAGGTTTTTTCGAAAGGTTTGATTTTTGATTTTGGAAGAAATGTTTTCAAAAGTTTAGAAAGAGGTTCTTTCAAGAGTTTAGATGTGTCATCAACTAATATTTGAGTAAAGGATATATATATATATATATATATTTATATATATATTATATATATATCTGTGTGTGTGTGTAACAAGGTGATATAATTTTAAGTAAAGCATAAAGACTATATCCTTTTCCTTGTTTAAGTTTAATTTAAAGGTTATAAATCATTTTGAAAAAAATTTCAAGGAAAATTATAGGAGGAGTTCCTTAAGTGAATATGAATCAGATATTAGTATACCGAATGAAACTAGTATAGGATCGCGCCCAATACATTAGCTGTTAGTCCCAGCTAATTGTTTTCCAAAATTCCAATGTGTAGGGTTGGTCATAGGTAGACTAAAATTATGATTACACACCGAAAGGAATATATGTTGTATACATATAGATTATGGATGAGCCCGAAAAACTGTTAGGATTAGGAAGACCTAGGAGATGATTAAGTTCGGGATAGTGCGTCCAGAAAATAAGTATTTAACAGATAGTTAACGAAAAACAGTCTAAAAGTGAAATGTTTAACAGATAGTTAAGGTTAGGTAACCTAGAAGAAGAATAGCTGACAAATGTAGATTAATTTTGGTTATATTGTCTGGTAGGCCCGAGTCAGCCAAAGGTTAAAATTTATCCAATGGGTGGGGTTAAGGTCTTTTCAGGTTTATTATGGTGAAGAATAAGGCTACTGGAGGCACGTAGGAGGCAAACAAATAGCTATCTAGGAATTGTAGTTCTTGTTTGATGTTTTAATGAATTCCCCGCTGTGTTTGTATTAGGTCTATTATGACAATATGACTCTAATCATCCAAGAGAGTATCTACATATACCGCTCTTGGCATAATTTGTAATATTTATTTTATCTATGCTTGGAAACGTGTCGGGATTGTGTGAGTTCAATATGGAACATTTGGTTTTTGAAATGTAATGATGGAAGTTGTTTTGAGATCTGTGTTTTGTTTCATATTCAAATGCTTCTGATATTATAAATACCATTTACATAGCCATATTTAGTCATAAGAAGCTAATATTATAGATGATATCGGCGTCTGTAGCGCTTAGGTTTTGGCATCTAGATAAGGGATGTTACATTAGGATAGAGTTTGATAAACGTATTTAAATTTCTGCTGTAAAGATTACACGTTGAAATAATGTATGTCATTCCATTCGTGTGAGATTTTTTTCTATCTTTATTTTCATTCTTACCTTTAAAGAACCGCCCCTCCAGCGCTTGGATTTGCAGCACATGAATACCGAGGATGTATTAATGTTGATTTTGAAGGTCGAAAAAAATGAGCTTTTACATTTGGTATCGAAGCTTAGGTTGAGGGGACACCTAGGCTTTGGTAGGGGTAAAGTCTCATTAGAGATAGTATTACTAATGCCATAGGATGAGCAACTCACTAGAGATAGGGTTATACCACCCTAGAATGAGTCTGAGAGCATAACCCTATCTCATTAGAGATAAATTGGGTGTTATAACCCTAGAATATTTTGAATATTTTGAATATTTTTTATATAGTTAATTGATTAAGGAAATGATAATATTCAGTTATTATCGTTGATTGATTGGTTGTTTAATTTAAAAGATTAAGTACAAACACCATTAGGTTTCACAATTTGACTATGGGATATTTGATAAATAATAATCTTGTTTTAAGGTTAAGGGAATTTATTTAAGATAAATAAATCTTATGAATATGTTTTATAGGCGATTTTATAAGCTGGATTTATAAAACATGCTTTATAAAGGAATATTTGAGAATTTGAATTTCGTATTTTTGAAAGGAACTTCAAATGATTTTTGGGAAGGGAATAATAATAGTATTATTTGTAAAATAAGATTTTGAAAATGTAAAATAATCTTATGATTAATTGATTCGAGTGGCTCGAAAAAATTAGACAGGAGATGCGTTCGGATGGTAAATGTTTCTCTTAAGTACTCCTCTTCTTGTTAAGGATATTTGCGGTGCTATTGGTGGTACTCGATTGCTTGGTATCATTTTAGAGTTACTCAATCTATATAATTTTATAGAGCTAAAAGGGATAATGTGAATCATTAATTGATGGATGTCAATTTTTATCAAAGTGTGTCATCTTAATTGATAAGTATGAGTATGCTTTGATCTTTAAAAGAGATGGTTAAAATTATTAATGAATTGTTTTGGGTTTGTAGTAAATGATATTTTAGCAATGTTTGTTTTTAAACCCTTGATTATCACTTTGAAAGTAATTTTATGGGCATATTTAGATCTTTAATAATGAGATTTTATAAATAAATGAGATAAAAGAATGGAGTTATAAGTGGAATTATTTTTAGTAAAGATATTTTTTAAAAAGAAGTTTTATGAAATAGGAAGGAGATTATAAAACACGGTTTTATAAATATAAAAAATTTATCTTGATAAGTAGAGGATGGTTTTATAAAGGGAGAAACCTTTTGTTTTAAAAGTAAGATCTTAAAGGAATGTTCTGAAAGTGATATTTGCAAATGGAGTTTACTAGTTTTAAAAGTGAGTCAAAATGTGTTAAGTGATAGGAAGACATGGATTTCAACATTTAGTGTTGTAATAAATGTTTTTTGAAATGTGAGAAAGGCATGGACTATAACACTGTTGTTATAGTAAGTGATTTCCAAAAGAAAGTGTTTAGTATAATATACAGGATTTATATAAATAAAAATAGTCGAATCCCTATACTAGTGTTTTGGGTTGTTGTAATGATGTTTTGAGTAACATTTGTTTTGACCTAATAAAGCGTATTTTGGAAAATATGAAGCTTTCCTCAAAGATTTTTACAAATTTAAGTATATAGAGGTATTTTCTAAGTGTTAAATTTCAAATGGTTTTCCTAAAAAGAAGACATAAATTATTATATATATAAAGAAGCATCTTTATAAAAATGTTTGAATTAAATATTTGTGAAATATTCTCATAATAATTTTGAAAAAGTAATTTGATATAACTAAGTATGTATGAGGTAATAAATCATTATGTCGCATGATTCTGATCTAAGATTCGAGTGTGGAGGTACGGTTCGAAAAGGAATTTATCATTCGATTCTTGACGACGAACATTGATGAAGGTTCGTAGTTGGATACTTGAGTTTTCTATGATAGTTGAGTGCTATGCTAGAAAGACTAAAGTTCTGATCAGAAAGCCTGATCAAAGTCTGCGTTGAATGATCGAGGGATCAATACCAGTTCAGAAGTAAAGTTGTAAATTCGAATAGAAGATTGAATCATATATTGTGTACAGATGATCAATGTACACACACAGGTGTAAGTCTAATAATAAATATTTTGGGCAAAACCTTTGGGCTTTTGTTTTGGATAAAATTGGAGAAGAAATTATTTTAAGGTGGGAAGTACGTAACGACCCGAATTTTGATCATTTTAGTTAAGGATATTTAACTTATTTTAAATATTCAAATACGATTATTTTCAAAAAATAATAAGTTTTGTGAAATTAATGATAATAACGAACCTATTTTGGGGAAATATTCACAAAAATATTTACTTCGGAAAAATATCGATAAAGGAACCGAAAACCGTTTTATCGATAAACAGCTTTATAATCATCAAACTTCACATACAGAGCTGGATACATATACTTATTTTTCTATTTAAACATAAATATGAAACAAAATTATTGTATTATTTTTGGAAATAAAATGTTCATATGACATCGTCGGATATTATAAATTTTATATATTCTGGTATTTTAAATTAAGATTTAATTACTAAATAATAATTATTATTATTATTTAAATAATTTTTTTAAATGGTATAATTCATTTTGAATAGTTATAGAGTGATAATATAACCATTTATAATAGTTTTATAAAGTTATGTATTTGATTTGAAAATATAAGAAAATTTGTATCGCTTTATAGGTATGATAACACATTGTATAAACTATTGGTTAATATTAGTTTATATGGTTTTATAATTCAAATAAGATCATTTTAATGAGTTAATAACGATGAGAAAATTATTTTCTAATTTTGTTTGCATTTATATGTGTTTGTATCAAAATTGGACACAACACTCTTCGAAAGTATTTGAAGAGATAAAAATGAAGAATAGAAATGTATAAAGAGGAGTATCTAACAAACACTTCAAAAAACAAATAATGAAAACACGCAGAAACACAACGATTTAGAGTGGTTCGACGTCTGGCCTACGTCCACTATGAAGTTGATGATTTTATTGATATTCACTTGCTGATTACAACTTACTATAACGGATTACAGTGATTAAATTGGAGTACAAAAGCAGCCTTGAAGTATAAAAATATTTTAGAAGAGTCTGGACGGCAAAGAGCCAAAAGATCGTTTTTCTGTAGTCTCTGAGGTGCCATTTATAGTCGTATGATACAAATATCTCGCTTAGATCTCGAGAGACCTCTTGTGGCATGTGGGTGGGCCCACACGATCAATCCCATACGATTTCGACTCGATCCGTGATCGATACGAACAAATTTTGTATCGATCAAGATTTGATCCAATCGATCCAAAATTTGACAGGAGCATTCTTTAGGTTGTACGTAAGCTCCTATGAAAGTTTCATAGCATTTGGACTTGTGGATTGCAAGTTATGATTGATGCGAGATTGCGTTTTCTTTAGGATGGCCAGTTCATATCGATGCGTTCGTATCAACCAATTTGAATCGATACTGACCACGTGCTCGCGAGTTGACGTGGTGCTTGATTTTTGGATCGCTCCACTTTTAATGCCGAGTTGACCGTGTCATCACAAGGTTTTCGCCTTGTGCGTATCGAAGACTGTTGCCTTGTTCGTATAGATGGATGTGGCTCAGTTCGTATCGATGAAAGTAGCTTGGTTCGTATCGATCCATGTTGCTCGACAAGTATCGATTTTGTGGTCTTGTTTGTATCGATCGAAGTTGCTACAACTTGATTGATATGAACAAATGACAATGCGATGGATACGAACAAATGTCAGCCTTGCTTGGCCTTTATGGATACGAACAGTGGTTTCAAGATGGATACGAAGTAACTTTTACTTGATGGATACGAACCAAGGTCACCTGATGGATACGAACTAACGAATCTTGATGGATTCGAACAAGGTTCTTCTAGGATGGATACAAAGTAGTCCACCCTTGATGGATACGAACTAGACAATTGCCGATCGATATGAAGTGGAGCTTGTCCGATGGTAGAGTCAAATAGATTGATATGAACAAGCATATTCTTTCGATGGATACGAACTAATGCATTTTGATGGATGCGATTAAAGTGATCTCTTTGGCTCGCATCGATCATAACTTGAGTACGATCTCGGATCAACTTGAAACTTGGAACGTTGGATCTCATAGCTCTGTTTGTCGTGTGTTATCAATTTTAGCTTGACTGTACTTGGAAAAAATTTAACGATATCCACAGCAAATCTACGCATAACCGATATTCGAAATGAGCGATCTTTGGCTTTCAGTCAATACCTCTCGGCCTTGCCCAAAGGCGGGATAACATTTGCCCCCCATAGTACGTCTTGTGAGAACATGATGTGCTTTGAATAGTCGCATCTTTCATTCTGAATAGTTCTGTCTGACTTGTCGAACGATTGTCGTCTCTTCATCGAAAGTTGTAATTTTTGATTGATCCAGACATAAATTATGAACTTTAGACTGCAAACTATTGTACTGTGTGCCATTGTAATTGATTGCTTTATGATACTGATTAGCTTTTTATTGTTGTAATTGTTTATTAGGTGGGCATTCGACCTATGAATTTTGAAAATTGAAAATTATCCCGACATACATGCACATATGTTAACGTGACTCTTATTAATGTTTGCACGTTCATAAGTCGTTGTCAATTTTCTCGCATCGAATTCGGTATGGATCCTCTCCTGAACCTATGTGAAATTCGAGTTGTAACAACGTTTGACGGTTACTTTGGAGTGTCCCTTCATATCGATTCTCTCCTGGATCGATGTAAAAGGTTGAAGGTTTATTCTCGCATCAATGTCATTTGCGCTGATGGATTCGAATTTAGCATTTCGTATCGATGGACTTAAGAGGGATGCGAATAGAGCCACTATTTTCTAGGTTCTATTCATATCGATGGGTAAAAGACTTTAAGGATTGCTTGCTGATGGGTATGAATAGTGCAATCTATATCGATGAAGCTTGAGCTGTTGGATACGAATAGCCAATTCGTATCGATGCGGGGTGAAACCGGTTGGAGTCGGTCGCGATGATTGGGAAACGAATCATTTCTCTCCTTCCTTGGGTCCATATAAATACTTTCTGGACTTAGAAAATTTTCACTTTTTTTCTTCTTTTATTCTCCTCTTCGTATCATTCCAGAAACTTGGAAAAAGAAATTCGCTTGCCTTCGAATCGAACCAGAATTTCAATCCATTGAACTAGCCGTCGCAATTAGGTAACTCATCGAACAAGTTTAACCTTTGTATGAAGAGACTTGAATTCTTGTGTCACTCCATTCAAATTCATGGTCGAACGCTTTGTAGAAGAGATGGTCTTGTACGAGGTCGAGGGAGGTTAGGGATGCTTTTGTTTAAAGAAGAAGAAGAGAGAAGGGATCAATGGCTCTACCTTCGTATGGGTGGAAGAGATAAGTGAGCTTGGCTTCATATCGAGTCTGGACAGTAGATTTGTGTTAGCAAGTCATCAATCGATAAAATGGCGAACTTCATGTCGATCTTGAGTAATAGTGGTTCATATTGATTAGAATCGATCGATTCGAAATTGAATAATTTCCAATGGGTACGAAATCTGTGACAGGCAATCGATGTAAATTGCATAGGTTGGAATCGATACGAAGCTGGTAGCTTCTGACCGATATGACTTCGCTGCATCCTGATCGATGCGAAGCTAACTTGACTAGATCGATACGAAGCCGGCAGATTTCCTATCGATAAGAAGTGAAAACCTTGGACTGATACAAATTGTAATATCGATACAAGTGTATCGATGCGAACAAATCAGTCGTTCCAAATTCTCGATCGATACGAGCTGAACCTTGCTAACTTGACACCTTTTGCACATTTGAACATCTGACTCCGACGAGCTTCAGTCTTGCATAACTGAACTTAACTGTTGAATAGCATATCTGACTGCCCATCGAAGATCGTCAATGGAATTGGAACTTAACAAAACTGTAACGAACTTTAACTTGGATCGGTCTCTAGTGCCTGGATGGCACGGTTGTGATAGTCAACGATGACGGTCACTCCAGTTGAATTGTGAAGTTTGGTGGTTTGCATACTTTCTCATACTCTGTTGAATTTCTTAAATAATATGTAGCAATGCACTGCACGACACATTCACACACTTCACACTGGGGGATACACGGGCTTATTATCATCTACTGATGTTTTTTCATAAGTTAGTTAGTTATGGAGTCTACGAGCACGCAACAGCAGGAAATTAATAGTTCACTTCCCTTAACAATCAAGACATCGGCCGTCGCAGTCGAAGTATTAGATCCAGCTCCGGATGAGCTACCAGGCGCTACTTTTATCAGTAATCCGTCAGTCTCTATACCATACAAAATTTTTGAAGTTATGCAAGGACGGATATGCCTAAGGCATGGCTTGTCATTGGACGATATGCTACTACCAGGACCAAATGATAGACCGCATTATCCACCAAAGGGGTTTACTACTTTCAATCGCCATACATGCGTAGCTGGGACACTTTCTCCATTTAACCAATACATTAGGAAAGTGATGTCTTTCTCTGGAATCGCCCCATCTCAAATTACACACTAATGGATATGCTCTAATGGATAGCCTATTCATTGTACCTATGGATCATCTCTTCCAGTGACCGACCCCGCTCGAAGTTAGGTACTTATTCAATGTCAAGAGCCGAGAAGATAGCCCTTTTTTTACGTTTCTAAAAGCGGTTAGAAATTGCCAAGTTGTCATCGACACCTGGACCAGGCTGAGTTATTTTAAAATAGAGTGGTTTATGTCCGATGCCCCCTAGGATTCGCCAGCCAATGGTTATTCAGACTTAAGTACCACGGTCTTTTCAAGTAGTTAATATGGTGATCATAACCGATATCAAACTAATATCTCCTTTTCTCTACAGCTATAATTCCACGGCCTGAATGTGCGCATTTTAAAGAGATAGTATGGGTCCTCCTAGAAGTTCCATGTGAAATGAGGGATATTGATTTGGTTCTAATAGACAGGAATTTGAGAATCGTTGGATTGACCAAGCGTAGCCAAAGTATAAGGCTTGAGGGAACGCTAAGGGCTACCTCGAAGAAACAAATGAAACATAAGACACCCTAAGTTGTTATAACTAAAGGGAATGATTCAGAAAGAACAGCCACCGATGATAAACATGTAGCCGGGCCTTCTGATTCCCTTCAGGATTCCGAAGAAAAGTGAAAAGGCATGGCAGCTGCTTTTAAATGCCCTAAATCCTTGAGATGGAAATCTGTGGTCGTGTCTTTGCCTGTTCCCAGGATTAGAATTTCGAAGGCTCCTCCTTCGTAGGTGGAAAACCTTTTCGATGGGCTCGTCGAAAATCCAATTTTGGATTATGAGTCACTTCAACATGATGCCTGATTAGAGGAGCTTCATCATGCTTTAGACTTAAACGAGTTTCTTCCCACTGTGTGGTCGACATTTTCGGTTGGTCGGGGGGTTGCACATACATATACACTTCACGGCACTACACGATTCCTGATTATAAGTTTCTTACTCTTGGAGATTACAAACTTTATTCTTCTTTTACTTCATAGGTGCAATGACTAGGCGAGATTCTATGCTTGAAAGCCTCCGTTCAGCGCGTCAGTCATCGAGTTCATATTATGAGTCCCGTAGGAGGGAAGACGATAGAAACCGTGACCGTGGTTATTATCGTTTGGAATACTACGATAGAGATAGGTATAAGGATAGGAACCTAGAGCAGAGGTACCGATCCCGATCGCGCTCTCCATCTCCTTGAATCCCTATACAACCTTCTACTTATGTTATACATCCCCCAAAGCCTCTACGTCGTAAACTGCCTTCCCATGCTCGGAGGCCTGATCCTCACCGTCGGAGACTTGAGACCGAAACTCCTTTTTCCGTTGAATAGGCTATTACTGAGCCCACCGGGGAAGGGACTATTATAATCGCACATCTGAAAAAGGATTTTTCGAACATTTGCTTTGATGGCTACATCTTTCCTCCACACTTAAAGATAATTCCAGCGGAAGTGGAGAATACGATGGACGATTACATTCATGACATCTACACTCAGTAAAGGAGTGGTCGAGAGCCGCAGAGAAAGCATCGAAGCTGGCCTTTAAGCAGGAAACCGCCGCAGAGAAATTAGAAAACGAGCTTGCTTAGAAGGATTGAATTATCCAAGTGCTTAACAATGAAGCTGAATTGTCCTGAAAGTCAGAAATTGAGGCCATTCAAAAGGCCTACGAGCCACGGAGAGGATGAGGCAGATGCACTATGATCTGGTGGAGACGATGGGCCATCGGAACACCACCGTTAGAGCCGAACGGGATGCGGCTCTCAAAGAACTTAATGAGCTTAAAGCCAAATTCTCTGAAATTGTCAAGAAAAGGGATGACGCAAATTACGCAGCTCAGGAGGCATGCAAGTAGGCGGTAATGCTCCAGGGTGAACGGGACATGGTAGGGGCTAAAGTCCATGTGGTGGAGACCGAGGTCGAGGAGAGGGTCCGAATAGCGGAGTTTAGGCTAGAGGCTAATAAAGAAGATCTCCTTATCACTTACAATGCTAATGTGATGAAGCAAGAAACCTAGCCTGGCTCGAAAATTATCTGATACATCTTCACAATGCTTGGGGTTGATTGGTTGAGAAGGAGAAGGCGGTGCATCCACATGAATCAATCGACGAGTTAGATCTTGAGAATCGTATGCTAACTGAAGATGAAAGAAAGATTCTCCACGAGTCAATGATTTCACATGAAAGAGAGGAGCTCAGTGCCCAACACTCGAAGGTTGGAGAAGGTTCAAGTGTTGAGCATTATGATACAAGTCGTGAGATTCCTACGCCAACCCAACCTGAACCTGCACCAGCGGTTGATCCCTAATTCATCCCTGCTTACAATCCGTAACAACTACATTTATCTTCGAAAAAAGAGCACACTTCTTAAACTGGTCAGCCATCCACAAAACAAACCGAGGAAGGTACTCTGAACATTCTTCATACGTGTCCAAAATAAGGGGCTTGATTTGAAGCGTTTACCAACAGTTTTTCTTTTTCTCTTTCCAGTGACTGGAGTTACACCGACCGCGCATAACTCAAGAATCACATCAAACGTCGGAAGCTATCATTATTGAGGTGACCACCACAACAACGACTTCCCTGATAGACGGAACGCAGGGGTGTACACTCTCTTTTGACGACCAAATGACGGAGGAACTCCTCAGTCGCTATAGTGACCCTTTTGTAGACCTACCATTTGTTATGGGTGGAATTACACTAGCTACTGGCTCTTCAATGCCGACCATCGACGTCCCCAACGAGGCCCAACAAATTCACGAAGAAGATATATTGGCTGAATCGACGCTGAAATGGGGCAGCGGCTCGTGGCAGTAGTTCTGGAGGTGGAATGGCGGCACCTGACCCGGCTCCAATGAGAATGATATCACCCGATGGTAAAGTTATTAATACCGGCATGTCTATCCCCCTCCTGTAGTAGATCCAACCCCTCCGACTCCGCCTGTAGAAGCATCCCCGTACACTCAAGTTCAGAGAAGGACGTTGAGATCATTCCCCTGCCTGGAGATCGGTTGTCGAAAGGCAAGAGCTCAAAGAGAAAACTAAGCGGTAGCTCTAGCGGGTCTACACCAAAGAAGAAGCCGAAAAAGAAGAGAGGGTAGACATGTTTCTTCGGTTTATTTTTGGTAGATAGATAGGAATCTATTTTGTTTTCATTTCATGGGTCGTGTATAGATGCGGGTTCGGCTCCTGCTAGTAAGAATTTTGAAAATAACTTGTACATGAACTTCTTTCATAGTTAGTTGAAATGAAATTTTGTTTTGACTTCAACTCAATTATTGTTTATTTTGCTTAAGTGTTCCAGTATTTGAATTCTAGTTTAGTGCACTTGCCAGGTTCTCATCTTTGGGTCGAGTTTATTTTTATTTGTTAAGTCCGAAAATCACAGACACGGGTCATGACCGTGGTTTAAGTTGAACTTTGATGTTGTACTACTTCGGTAAATGGTTGAAACTTAAGCTCTGCTCCTAGCTTTGGGGATGAGTTGTAAAGATTGGCCAGCGATTGCATTTCGTCTTCATTTCTTCGAGCTTAACATCGTTGAACCGATGCTAAAATAAGTGAGAATCGAGTGATCAAATCACACTTTCTCACTTATCAATGAACGCGTACACACTCCAGGGACCTGCATTTGTATGTCGACGGTCGGTCATGCCTGTTTAAGTTTTAAGTACATGTCCACGCTCTGGGGACTTAAATTAGTTTGTGAGTGGTCATTCACACCCGAGTTATGTTTATATTCTGACCACAATCTAGGGACTCAGATTTATTTGCAGTCGATTCCCTGGTTCACACTCTGGGAATCCGAAGATAGTCGACATTTGTACTCCAGTTCGCGCTCTGAGAACTTGAAGTTGGTTGATGTCTATAATCCAACTCATACTCTAGGAATTCGGAGTCAATATTATACTCCAACTCGCACTCTAGGAATTCGAAGTTGGTGTTTATAATCCAATTCGCACTCTGGGAACTTAGAGTTGATATTTATAATCCAATTTGCACTTTGAGAATTTGGAGTTGGCCGATAGATGGTCAGTCACACCTGTTTAAGCTTTTGGGATTTCGTTCGCACTTTGGGAATGATGGATTTATCAGGATCATGGATGGTTGGTTCACATCCACCTCGAGTTAACAAGTGAGGTCGATGGACGGAGGGGTCCATCCTCCTCGAACATGGTTAGGATATGGTCGAAGTCGTTAGGTGGATGGGTCCACCCTCTTCGAAACCGCATTTATAAGTTTATACTCTGGCTCGCACTCTAAGAGATTGGAGTTAGTTAAAGGATTGTCGTGTGTCTATCCTTCTTTGGCTTCAGTGTGATGGCTTCCCCCCGAGCTCGGGTTTCACTTAGAGAGTCGCCGATTGTATCAGAGTCACTCCCTATTTGAATAAATTCCATCATATGATGGAACTTAGCTCTTCTCCATCATGATGGTTGTATGTCACATTTAATAAATCAAAGCTCTGGCTCGAAGAGATGGCACTTTATTGCTGAAATGAGAAAATACGGCAATGTCAGTTGCCTTATTACAAATTCAGATTTCGTAATGTGGAAACAAATTACAGATTAAAAATAGACTAAAATAAATAAAGCCTGCCATGTGTAGTAGCAACATAGACTCTCGCTGTTCGAGGCTCTCGGCAATGTAAAATCGTCAACGGTCGATAGCTTGAATGTGCATCTCTGAGCTTTCGTTCAATTACATCTTTTCCCTCCCATGTTGGTTTCATGTGCAAAGGAACCGGATAGATTCTTTTGAGGATGAGATCGTTGAGTTCAAAGGTCCGAGTTTAGACCTTGGCATTGTATAATCGAGCGACTCGACTTCCATATGTGGCTGCCCTCAAATCAGCCTCTTCGCGCTTCTCATCCAACAAATCCAAGGATTCAGCAAGTAGAATGGCATTTGTCTTTGGATCATAATAAGTCGCATGATGAGAAGGTACTTCCATCTCGTCTGGAATAACGATTTCTGAACCATAGGATAGAGAGAATGGAGTGTGTCCGGTCGCGGACATGTGGGTTGTCCGGTAAGCCCTAAAGCCATAGGAAGTTCATCAACCTACTTGCCCCTGGCCTTTTCCAGTCGTTTCTTCAGGATAGATTTGATAACCTTATTAACAGCTTCAACCTGGCCATTCACTCGAGGGTGTACACTGTAGAGAATTTTTTTAGATGAAGAATCGTTGGTAGAAATCCTTGAATTCAATGCTATCAAACTGGGTTTTGTTACCAGTGATGATGGTATGTGGGAGACCAAATCAGCAGATAATGTTGCGGACTATAAAGTTGATCACTTTCTTCGTCGTGACTGTAGCAAGAGGTTCAGCATCGGTCCATTTGGTAAAGTAGTAAAATGCAACGATAGCGTACTTCGCATCACCTTTAGCCAGAGGTAGAGAGCCAATGATATCGATGTCCCATATTGCAAACGGCTATGGAGTAACCATTTAGGTTATCTTAGTAGGTGGGGCTCTAAGGAATTCGAGCATGCTTTTGACATTTATCACATTTCCTGGCATAATCTGCTGCATTGCGGTTTACCATCGGTCAATAATATATGTATCGGAGTACTTTCTTAGCTGGAGCTTGCTCCCTGATGTGATCACCACATTCTCCTTCGTGAATATCACATAACACTCGCTCAATTTCAATACGGGCGATATATCGGGGTAGAGGAACGGAGTATCCTCTTCTATACATGACTCCATTATGAATAGTGAACCGTGCAGCTTTATGAAGAATCTGTCTCTTCTCACTCCTATGCACAGGTAGCGTTCCATGCTCGAGGTAATTTCGAAAGGGAGTCATCCACGACTCCTTATCGAGAGTGATTTCAAATATCCAATCTGTTTCTATCTGATCAATGCTTGTGGAAGATAATGTTTCCACAGGAACTAGTCCCATTTGTTGTGCTTTACCCGTACTGGCTAACTTTGCCAATGAATCTGCCTTTTGATTGCGCTCACGGGGTATGTAGAAGATGGCATAATAATCAAACTGATTAAGTATTTCCTGACTCGAGCTAGATAAGCAGCCAGCCTTCGATCCTTTGCCTTATATTCACCCTGAACTTGACATAAAACTAATTGTGAATCATAATAAATTTCCACGGCAATAATTCTCAAATCTCGGGCGAGTTTCAATCCAGCAAGCAAGGCTTCATATTCAGCTTCATTATTGGTAGTGTGAAAATCAAACTTTAGAGCATAGCATATGGACCGAACTTTAGGGGTTTCAAGTACTACTCCAATACCCAAGCATCGGTCGTTTGTGCACCATCAGTATGCAGCTTCTAGATATACTTGGGAGATTCATTGGTTCCAGGCAAATCCTTTGGAATGGCAAATTCGACTATGAAATCCGCTAGGACTTGTCCTTGAACAGCTCGCCTCGGAGTGTAAGTGATATCAAATTGGCTCAGTTCAATGTTCCATTTAAGTAACCTACCAAACGTCTCAGGCCACGTAAAGACCTGTCGTAACGTCTGATCGGTGTAAATAGTGATAGGATGAGCCTGGAAATATGGATGCAGCTTCCTCGAAGCAATAACGAGACAATAAGCCAACTACTCTAGCTTCAGATAATTTCTCTCAACTCCGGCTAGTCGTTTACAAACATAATAGACTGATTTCTGCACTCGGTCTTCCTTCCAAACTAAGGCAACACTGATTGCGTTTTCTGATACTACCAAGTAAATGTACAATTGCTTGTGATCCATAGGCTTTGAAAAAATCGACGGTGTGGAGAGATGTCGAATTAGTGCTCGGAACGCGCCTCCACAGTCCATGGTCCATTCAAAATTCTATTTCCCTTTTCGAATCAAATCAAAGGAAGGATGCATTTGTCGATTGTCTTTGAAATGAATCGGCTCAATGATGCTACCTTCCCATTGAGGCTCTGGACTTTCTTTATGGTTTTTGGAGTTTTAAGATTTCTTATCGCCCAGTTCGGGATTTGCTTCGATTCCTCGAGCGTTGACGATAAACCCAAGGAATTTTTCGGATGCGACCCCAAAGTGACACTTCAATAGGTTAAGCTTCATCTTGTATTCTCGAAGGTTACTAAACATCGATTCCAAGTCTTTTATATGATCAATGGAGAATCATGACTTCACCGGCATGTCATCTACATATACTTCCATGGTCTTTCGACCCGGTTTGCGAACATTTGATTGACTCGTCATTGGTATGTTCCCCCGGCGTTCTTGAGTCTGAAGGCATGACTTTGTAGCAGCAGAGTCCCAAATCTGTTACGAAGCTGGTGTGTTCTTTGTTGAGTAAATGCATGGGTATCAGGCTGTAACCGAAATAAGCATCCATAAAAGATAATAATTCATGCCCAACCGTTGAATCTACGAGCTAATCAATTCGGGGAAGTGGAAAACTGTCTTTCGTGCAAGCTTTGTTCAGGTCTGAGTAATCAACACATGTTCTCCATTTCCCATTTGGGTTTCGAACAAGTATAGGATTGGATACCCACTCCGGGTATAAGGCATCTCGGATAAACCCATTTGATATCAACATATCGACCTCTTTTTTAAGGGCGACAGATCTCTCTGGATCCATACCACGCCTTTTCTATTTGACCGGGATATATCGCGAGTCAATATTCAAAGCGTGGCTCGCAATGTACGACGAGATCCCACACATATCAGAGTGTGTCCAGACAAATACATCGAGGTTCTCCTAGAGAAATTAAACCAATTCCTTCTATGTCTATTGGCTTAACTGAGATCCAATCTTTGCCATCTTTAAATCGTCATCATCGCCGATCGGGACATCGATTGTCTGTTCAGCCGAGGAAGCTTGACTGTCTATAGTTTCATCTTCACTTTCAGTATTTCTTGGGTCAAGATCCCTTTGGAATTTGTTGGGGTGCCCGGGCCTAGGCCTAGGCACCAATCGTCAATTATCAACAAAACAGACGCAGAAAGATTCCTCTATACCTTTCCATTTATCCTTTCGCTGTGGCCCACACAACTAGCAACATAACAGGCTCGTCCAGCAGCCTGGTCTCCTTGAACAATTCGAACCTCATGATCGGTGGGGAACTTTAGAGTCAAGCAGCATGGGGCAATGACTGCCTTGAATTCAGCAAGGGCCGGTCGGCCCAAGAAAGCATTGTAAGGGGAGTCTATGTTCAACACAACAAACTGCAGTATCCGGACTCTCCGACATTCTCCAACTCCCAACTCCACTGGTAGTTCCACCACTCCAGTGGCTATAGTAGTACTTACATTGAAGCCGTGAATGCGAGATTGACAAGTCTTCAAGTCTTTAACTTCCATTTTCATTTGATCATATGCCCATTTAATCAAAATATTCATAGAGCTTCCACTGTCAACTAAGATGCTCTTCATCCAAGAAGGACCCACCTGAGCTGATATGACCTGTGGATTAACAGTAGGGGCTTTGACTTATCAGCATCTCTATTTCGAAACACGATGTCATCGGTCATCGTCTTCTGTTGCTTGGTCAGAGCCCCATCATTACAGCTACTACAATGCTCGAAGTCCGCATGCCTAATAGAGCTGGCATATGACTCTATTTCCCTACAGCTTTAGTCTGCTGGATGAGAACCGCCGCTTACTATATTCATCACCAACCGTGCGTCGGTACGAGCGGGTTCCTCCTGTTTTGCCTAATTGGGTATATTATTCTGATTCGATGGGCCCGCACCTCCAGACTGTGGCTCCCGGACAAATTTCTCTAAGTTCCTCTCTCTATTCAACTTCTCAATGAGATGTTGCAAATGACGACACTCATTTGTATTATGGCCATAGCTCTTGTGAAACCTACAAAATTTCCCTGTTTGGATCTGTCTCTCCAATGACGGCTTTGTAGCGGGCTTCTTGTATTGGATAGTATTGCAGGTTTTTAGATATACATTCTCTAACGACGTATTCAAAGGAGTGTAATTATCAAATAATGGAGCTCTATGTCGTGGACCACGGTTCTGATCCCGCTTTCTATTTTTATTCCCACTGTCTTTCTTCTGAGTTTGTTTATTCTGTATATTCACCTGAACTTTTTCGAAACTCTTCTCGGACTGTTTAACTGCTACATTACTTTGAATTCCATTCATGCTAGGCCCAGCATCATCCTGTTTCCTAGACTATTTCGCATCCTCCCTTCTAAAAAATTAGGCTGCCTAGGAATAGAAACGGTCCAATGACGCAGGGGGTTTTCCGGCCAAGTAGTTGTCGAATTCTGAATCGGGGTCAATCCCCTTAGTCAATGCCATAAGAATGGAGTTATCATTAGGGTTGCTGATCTCGGCACATGTAGCATGGAATCTTTCTAAATAACATCATAGTGTCTCTCGAAGAGCTTGAGTGACATTAGACAGAGTGTTAACGTCCTTCCGCCTTGCAACATGCACACGAAATTATTAAACAAACTATATAACCAATCGGTCAAAGCAGGAAATAGATCATAATGGAAAATGTGTAAACCACATAGTAGCTATGCCCCTAGAGAGATCAAAAAACTTCGGCATTTAACTACATCGTCGGCCCGTGCAGCATTCATCAACCACTCATACTTTAGGATGTGTTAGTTGGGATGAGAACTTTCTTCATAGACTAGTAAAGGAGGCATCCTGAATCGCCGAGGTGGTTCGGCATAGAGTATTTCATCAGTAAAGGAAGTATGACTTTGGGAGATTCCACCGTCGTCATTTGTAAGACCTTGACTCTCTTGAATCATATGACAGGTCATTGTGGGGATGTCTGGCATCTGTATATTTTGTGCACTTATGCCAAGGTGTGGTCGAGTTCCACAATGCAAGGTTGGACCGGTCACTGTCGATGATCTGTATCTCGCCTCCTTGGCTCGAAATTTTCTGGAACGTAGGGTTTGGGAGTATGTCCATGCTGACGATGGTTTGGATCTGGCTGATTCGGGCATCAACTTCTGGTTCAATAGCAGCGGTGGTAGCGTGGATGTCTGCGGTATATGAGGAACAGTACCTCTCGGGAGGAGGGACCAGCCTGAAAGCTGGTTGATGGGCTAACTCTTGGTTGTCCAATGTTCAGAGTAGGTTGATGTCCAGTGGCTTGGGTGTAGCTTACGTCCAGTTGTGGGCGTGCATATCTGTGATGGTAGTCAGATGAGACTGAACTTTCGGTGGATGAGTAGGAGGCCTGATCCCTCCTGGATCTCCTACGCCTTTGGCGGTTTATCTGATTAGTTAACTCTGCGTTGGCACACAGTTGTTCAGTAAGTTGCCGATGACTCTGAGTCCACTCTTGCACAAGCATTTGAAACTCTTGTTGGGTGACAGGGCCTGGCGGATCTGACGGATCTAATGGTCCGGCAGCATTCTGGTTGGATGGAGGCAGCTATACGGGATTCTGTCTGTTCCGTGCTTCTTGATCTGCAGCTATAAAGGTGGCCCTTGTGCTTTCCATGTTGGTTGATGAAGTCCTTTCCTAGATTTGATGCAAATCTGAATAGGTTGGAAGGATCCAGAACTTAAGATCTAGATCTTCTTCTTAGATTTCTGTAATCCGGTACCGAAAGCAGATCCAAAGAGCAGGAGGAAAACTGTGTTTTCTCAGTGGAAGCACAAAAGTGTTTGTACCAAAATTGGGCACAATGCTCTTCGAAAGTATTTGAAGAGATAAAAATGAAGAATAGGAATGTAAAAAGAGGAGTATCTAACAAACATTTCAAAAAACAAATAATGAAAACACACAGAAACACAACGATTTAGAGTGATTCGACATATGGTCTAAGTCCACTATGAAGTTGATGATTTTATTGATATTCACTTGCTGATTACAACTGAATACAACAGATTACAATGATTAAATTCAAGTACAACAGCAGCCTTGAAGTATAAAAATGATTTCGGCAGAGTTTAGAGGTCAAAAAGCCCAAAGATCCTTTTTCTATAAGGTCTGGGGTGCTAGGATGCAAATATCTTGCTTAGATCTTGGGAGACCTCTTCTGGCATGTGGGTGGTCACTACGAATCAATACTGAGCACGTCCTCACGAGTTGACATGGCGCTTGATTTTTGGATCGCTCCACTTTCGATGTCGAGTTAACCGAGTCATCATAAGGTTTTTTCCTTATTCATATCGAAGACCGTTGCCTTGTTCGTATTGATGGATGTGGTTTAGTTCGTATCAATGAAGTTGCTCCATTCATATCAATCCAAGTTGCTCGGCTAGTACTGATTGTGTAGCCTTGTTCATATCGATCGAAGTTGCTCCAACTTGATGGATACGAACAAATGACAATGTGATGGATACGAATAGATGGCGGTCCTACTTGGCCTTGATGGATATGAATAGTGGTTTCATGATGGATACGAAGTAATGTTTACTTAATGGATATGAACCAAGGACACCTGACGGATACGAACTAATGAATCTTGACGGATTCGAACAAGGTTCTTCTAGGATGGATACGAAGTAAACCGTCCTCGATGGATATGAACTAGACAACTGCCGATCGATATGAAGTGGAGCTTGTCCGATGGTGGATTCGAATAGATCGATACGAACAAGCATATTCTTTCGATGGATACGAACTAATGCATTTTGATGGATGCGATTGAAGTGATCTCTTTGGCTTACATTGATCATAACTTGAGCATACGATCTCAGATTAACTTGAAACTTGGAACATTGGCTCTCATAGCTTTATTTGTCGTCTGTTGTCAATTGTAGCTTGATCCGGATTTGGACGAAATTTATTGACATCCATAGCAAACCTGCATATAACCGATATTCGGAATGAGCGATCTTTGGCTTTCAGTCAATTTCTTGATATCTCGGCCTTGCCAAAAGGCGGAATAACAATATGTAATTTAAAATATAAGTGAAAATATGATAGGAAATTGGCTTCCTGATTTTCAACGGTTTAACGAAATGAAATTGGTCCGAAACTGTTGCAACGTTGTTTGTTCTCTTATGCACATCCATATACATGGACAAACATGTCACATACACACATTTACATACATGTAACATATATATATATATATATATATATATATATATATATATATATATATATATATATATAAGAAAAAATCTAAGGTATTTTTACTAAAACCAAAAGGAGTTTATTTTTGTAAGAAAAACATCAACTTGCTCTTACACACCATCATCTCATACATAAGGCACACGTGGAGGAGGGGGTTGAACCATGCGCCTAGAGGTAGGTGGGGGTGTGGGTTGAGGGAAAAATGGTAATTAAATACATAGATATTTTGTTCCAGAGTTTTTCCTATAAATACCCATACACTTTCTCACATTTTTACACCCTTATCTTCTTCTACACTTTCATGCTCTTTCATGTCTTCATAGGCTTAATAAAATAATGAAGAAATTAATTCAAAAATAAATTAAATTAGTATAATATACATGTGTTAGCAAGTTCACTTCAAAACCAAGTCAAATCTCCTCCTCTTCTCCTTCGTGACCTATGGCCACCACCCATAGATGAGCCCGTCCACCATCCTAGCCAAGGCCACAAGCATCCCAAGACTAGGCCGAGCCCATCCAAGGCTCTTAAGCTTGATTTCGTGGAGTTTTATTTCATGTTGACTGAGTTATAGCCAATTTTAAATTGGCTCAAGGAAAAAATGAAGGTGAGAAACTCTTACTTCTACTATATTTTTGGATGATAATATGATGTTTCCAATGGATGTTTACTATCTTTGAACATCATGTTTGGTTGTTTAATCATATTAACAAGTCACATTTAATACACGTTGAAAATCACAAAGGAAATCATTTTATTTTATTGATGAAATGGTGTATATGAAATGTTTAAAACCACTTAAAATGATTTAATATGGTTTAGAAATATTTTATAAACATTCAGAAGTGTTTTGAATTTTTTTATATAAATATTGAAAATTTAGTCAAAGATAGGCGCATCACGTAAGTGCGGTTCACGATTTCGCGTCTTAAAAGTTAAATCCATTTATAGGATTGATTTATAGTTGGATTTCTTTGAAATAATAATTTTCCAAACTCTTATAATCATGGTTTTCAAACAAAAGAAAAAAGTTGAGATTTCGTTCAGTAGATTTTAAAGTATGCGCAAATCAAGTTATAAATAAAATCGCGTTTTGGCAGTTTGGAGGCCAAAGTAGTAAATGTTTTAAAATGGATATTTTTTATTCTTAAAAATATGGAATAAATGTTATAAACCTATTAAAATGTTTTAAAAATGATTTAAGTTATGAATGAATTTCTAAAAAATACAAAGGACGTTCTGATCAATATAGCTTTTAAAACACTATTTGTAGCATTTTTTAAAATTTTGCAAAGAATGGTTTAAACTTAATTATTCTTTTCCAAATATTTTGTCAACCTTTTCAAATAAATAATTAAGTAATTTAAAGATGATTAAGAGGTTTAAAAATGAATGTGCGAAAACAATTAGTACATTTGTTCCATTTGTGAGTGTTATAGAAAATTCGACCAAGAAATAGAACAGATCGAAAGGAATGCCCAGATGCTCTAAAATAATTAACAGTTAATTAAGTATGTTAAAAGATTGAGAGCTGATCAAATAACTTGACCACCTTACAGATGATAGAGAGGTAGTCTGTAGGATTGGGTTTGGGGAACCAGTTTCCTGTCCTCCCTAGCTACCCTGACCGGCCCGACGGAGAGGATAGTAAATTTGATTTACACCGATCAAAATTTCCCAAAGTATAAAGGATAATTTTTTTAAATAACTTGGATTGCATTGAAAAGATCTTTATACCTGGTGTTAAATTCCAAGCAGAGAACTCATACTACCGTATGAATTTAAAAGGTGATTTCACCATTACTCGATGGAGAGTTCTTATTGAATTCAGAAATTGATATTGAGTAGAATTAGTATAATTTCCATGATCCTATTTACTCAATAATGGTTTCTAAAATGATTTATGAAATGGGTTTGGTAACTCCAAAGTCATAGAGAGGTTTAATGATTCCATATATACCGGAAGGAATGTTTTAAAGATATATATCTCTATAAGATATTTTAATTAATCAATCAAAGAATGATTCCCTATTCACTTAACATATTTTTATTGATGATAGGTTCGAAGAAACGAGGTCGGATTTCGGTGTTTCCTATCTGAAGACCACTTTGAACCAATTTATACATTCAAAAAAAAGACATGAAATGTTTAGAAGATGGAATGTAGGGTTGCTTGTCACTGACCCTCAGGGGAAATTTCCCATATAATATTTATGTAGAAGTAGTTCTTTATTTGAAAAGTTCAATGCAAGGACTTATCGCTACTAATTCTAGATGCAATCCCTGATAGGATTTTATAGGAGAGTGCCATCGGTTTGTTCTGTTCTTGGACAACTTGCATGGATGAATGTACGACATTGCATTTCTAAATCACATTGATTGAGCTATATATACGTATCATCTATTTGGTGGCGAAGAAGGCAACTTCTCTTAGCTTAATATCCTTTCCTAAGACATGAACTTAGGAGTTATATATTTTTAGAAATTAGTTGTGTGATTAAGTAATGACAATGTGGCATTCAAAGGGGAATGTGCTATGTTAAAGGTAATTGCTACCTCATGCCTCATCAACCAATAATGGCTTAAACATTGCATGCTGCAAGGCTATGTGGTTTGCAACCACTAGGGTATGATCATCACCTTTCTAGATAACACTCTATATGTCGTGTATGTTGTGTATGCTATGGGGCCTCGGATAGGTCGGTAGCGACCAGGATGATGTCATATTCGGTACTTTCTAGGTCATGGATGAGTACTAGAAAGGGAAAGACGTATCTTGCCAGATTGCAGAGGATTATTTGTGTATCCTTGGTACATTCCTCTAGAGAGGTACTATACAAAAGGCAGTCCCCTACCTTGCCAATGTATGGAACCCAACTCCCATATGAACCTTGTAAGAGTTTTTTTTGTAGAGCCTAACATATCCAGAATTTAATTCGGCTAAGATTCATAAGTTTATTTGCAAATGTTTTCAAAAGAATGCCATTAAAAATATATGCTCATATTTTTCATAGCAAATGTTTTGGTTATCATAAGGTAACAACTCGTTCCATGTTTATGTGGGGCATGATCTTATGAGATATCATTTGTTTTCGAAACACATATTTTGAGTTTCTCACACCAATCCCATGACTGACTCAGAGTTTATATTTTCCTTTTCTCTTAAACTCTGGATGTCCTAATTCTACCGAGCAGTCAAGGAGTTCAAGTTTGACTTAGAGCAATTGGATGAAGCTTGGAGTTGAAATTTCCTTTAGATAGTTACCCATTTCCATCCCTACCACATTTGTGTTTTGTTGTTTTCAGAATTTGTGAAGACAGGCATTTATAACTGTCCAGGCTAAGCTTAGGGTAGACTTTGATAAATGTATTTAAATTTGCGCTGTAAAGGCTATACATTGAAATAATGTAAGTCATTCCATTCATGTGAGATTATGTTCTGTCGTTACTTTCTTTCTTACCTTTAAAGAACCTCCCTTCCGATAGTTGGATTCGTAGCACGTGATGTATTAATGTCAATTTCCAAAGGTAAAAGAAACAGGTCTTTACAATCACAACGATCACATACCTCCTTCAACAGCAGCAGCAGCTCCACCTTCTCCTTAACCAACAATCACAACTTCTTTCAGATTTTCTACAAGCTCCATCATTGTGAATTCACCCACATGTATGCAACATTAATAAATATATTAAGAAAAGGTATTCTTAATGTGATTCAAATAACTTTATGCAATGTGTGAAGCACTTCTTCTTACCCATCACTCAGTTGAAGATGTTGCTATCTTTGGGTCAATTTACTCAAACTTTATAGAAGGGCCATGCACATATCATGGTCTATAATTATTGTTGATGTATAATTAGTTGTTTATTTTACAATCTTAGATGCCAAGAACAATTTCAGTTTGAATTCTTTAATGATAATATAATAAGATTATTTTTCAAGGGAAGAAAATTACTAATCCAAAAGTATGCAAAATATGTTCTTCTTTAATAAGTAATCCTATCTATTCGTACCCCATCAAGGAAAATAAGATATAATATTAATACTTTCAAATTTACAAGAGGATTTGGATCAAATGCTCTATTCGAAAACAAGAATTAGGATTCATTGATGAATATGGATCGCAAGATCAAAAGACTTATTAGTCTAGAATAATATTTACATATTAATCAATAAAGTACCTTCAACAGTTGTTATACTACACCAAATGATCTAGACTACCATATCTATTGATTAAGATCCATTTAATTTATTTTTTATTTATTTATTTTAGTATAAAATCAAAAGCATTCTATGTGTGTGTATTAAATACATATACTCAAATATATATATATATAGTATAATATATATATATATATATATAATGACACTTTTAAAATATTTAAAAAATATATGTATGTAGTAAAATATATATATATATATATATATATATATATATGTATGTATACCTGATAATATGCATGGCACAGAACAGAATTTCTTTATTATAAATATATATTTAAATAAATAACCTATAAATAATATTAAAATTTAAATCAAAATATATTTTGAAACGCGATTTTGAATTTTTTAGGAAAAACGCAAGTGATATTTTATCATTTGAATATTTAATATATAATTTTATAATCTAAAACAATTTTAAAATCTAATTTTAAATTTTTGCTGAAGTAAAAATTAAAATTTATACGTATATAAATTGTTTTCTGTTATTTTTCTGTCAAAACATATTAGGCTATGATTTAACTTTATAAAATATAAAACATATTTTATGATAAATGCATATATATATATATTTATTTATAATTCAGACAATTAATTGATTTAAATAATATTTAATAATAGTATATAAATAAAATAAAATTTATTTCTACCGAAGGAATTTTATATTTGAAATTAGACATATAATGTTATAAAACCATATTTTGTATAAATAGAAGTAGAATTTAAATTATAAAGTTTATATATGATTAAAATACATATATTAAATTATAAAATAATTTCTAATTTATACGTGTATATCATAAGTAGATATATAAAAAAATATAAATTTTAATCTATTTATAAATTTACAAGTATATAAACATACGACCAACTTGATATATGATAATATATTGATATAATAGAATCATCACCCAACTAATATTGCAAAATATTATATATAAATATTAATCAGATCTAACATATTGTAAATCAAAATATTACCTTATACCAAAGCAATAAACTCACTCCTTAAAAAATTGAAATGAACTCCTAAATCGGATTCTATATCTGAAGGTATTGTCTCCCGAACTGCAGACTACCACTATCGAATAATATATTATTTGATTTGAGCTTATAATAATAGTGGACAGGGGATGAAGGATTTGGCCAGAAATGAGAGGGTTTGGAGGCTTCCATAAGTCCTCTAATTGGTATGGATTGAGATTCTTATATAGAGGGGAAATGGAGATAAGTTAGGATCTAGATCTCTTACCAATTTTCCCTTCCTTATCCATACAAACCTAGCCCATCTTTTTCCATCAAATAGCCGCAACTACCTACGACCTATCATCGTCGAACCAGCCAGCCATTATATTGGCTTCGAACCTATTTATAGCCCGACAAAAATATTTTCATTTAATAATCCAATATAAGAACATATCAATATTATATACTGATTAATATATTTATAACTATTGTAAACATATTTAATAATCCTGCTTATCTAATCTAAATAAAATTTCATAACTAATATTTTATAAATATAACTTAATTTGATTAATTTATAACAATTATGAACGAATTAAATTATATGATTAAGGAGAATTCAACGACTCAGTTGTGTGGCTCTATAGGTGTAATTCTAGTCAGCGATTAATATTGAACTATTCGAATATTAGTGTTCACACGTATTTTAGCAAGTGATGTGAAATTTTAGCCAGATTTATCGTTCTTAAATTTAGTAAAAACCAATTTTACTTTGTTAAGCATTACTCGATTGTGATTATTATTTGCACCAATTCTCCTTGTCAATACCATATCACTTTGGAATTATGGAATTTGTTAATGGTCAAAATTCCAGTATCATCAATATTCAACATTATAGTCCAAATACAAGTGTTTGGTTCAATGATAACAATTATTATTAACCGAAATGCTCTGGCTAGAGACTTTGACTTAAATTTGACTTCAGTTAACCGTGATACCAACCTCATATAACTAAGGAGACGAATCCGCTCTTAAATAGTGTTTCACTTCCAATGCTTTCACTCAATCCAACTATAGTCGTTCGATGGGTGCCGTGCCACGATTTAACTATAACCAAAGCAGAGCTTCCACATTGAAGATCAATAGTATTCTCAAGTCAAGTGAACTTTGTAAAAATTATCACATCGATATTTTCTATTTCACTTTAGTTATATTGACCAATAGCAAACTATCGAGTGAGTCATTCCATAGTTATCCTACAATCATCCGTACGTAACCCTTTGGTGCCCCCAGCAGCCGTGAGTAATAAACTGCCCAACATTTGGAGATCGTTATGTACTTTAGTCTTCATGGATGTATCGATATCCAATGTCGATACATCTTTACTAGGAATATTTAAAATGGTATATTTATTTTTATTATGATAAATTATTCATGGTTACAACAATTTGTAACTACAATCAGAAGACATATCATTTTTGGATTTCTATTAAATATACTTTATTTTAAGTTAATTAATAATATAACACATTATATCATGTATATAATAGAAAGAAAACATCTTTTGTTTGAGGAAGATTGGTTATCGAGTTAGGTATATGGTAACGAATAACATAATTGCCCATAAGGCATACCCGTAACTCTATCAATCTTCTACTTGCAATTGGGATCAACTATGGAATCTTATTCCAACTTTTCCAATCGATTTTCACAAAACTAACGAGGTCAGTCTCTCAATGAATAGGTATGCTATTTTGTTTTAATCACAGACTCTGTTAATTAACTCTCTTCGATGTTGATAAACGACCTTTATCATGCGGAACAATTCAAAGTATATCTCTCAACTGTTAGTGAGCTCTAAGTTCTTTCACGAATTATATTGCGACGTTGTTATCATATAACAATGTTATGAGATTCTCAAGATTTGGAGTCAACCTTGCCTTGGTTATTATTTCGTACATTTTTTTGGATACATTGCTTTTACCATGGCGTTATTCAAGGCGACATATTTAGTCTTTCCATTGAATCAGCCACAATCTTCAATTTGGAACATTCTCCAATTCAAAGCTTGTTAACAAAGTGTTGAACATAAATTTGATATTGACATGTCATACTAAATATAACTTAGAAATTTGAGTCTAATTACTCCTTCATAAGGAGTTTTTCATTTCCGTAAACAGTTCTCTAGTATTTTGTAAATAAATAAGAATACCCCAAACTACGATTTAGTGACTTTTAATTTGGATTTTGCATTTTCTTTATGTATGAAATACATAAACAAATCAAAATATCATAGACAAGATAACATGTATGATAATTCCTATTGCTAATGCATAAGGAATCCATCTTACATGTTCCATATTAGAAAATTTAATAAGGTTTCATTGCATATCATTTACGACATTCTCAATATCTTTTATACTTACTATAAAAGACATTATTTAAAATCCAACTCAAGTACTAAAACAAATAAAGTTGATTTTAATATTAGTATAACGTTATCAATCAGCAGTACGTTGTTTACTTATGGTTTTGAAACATCTATCTACCTTCTAATTTTCTTTCCTATAAGCATATGCTTCCTCTGCATTTTGACACACAATCAAACTATTGGTATTTCTATCAAAAAATTTGTTCAATTTTGATGCTTTTAGAATGACACTTTTGTATCTATTCTTAGGTCATATCAAAAACTCACAAACTCAATATCGCTCTCGTTGACTTCGGATACTTCGATAATTATGTGTAAATAGTTTATTCTAAATCATTATTTAGAATTTTCTGCTATACATATACGTACCAAAACATAAATTCATACTATGCAATGTGAGCAAAATCCGAACCACTTGAGCACATCGAATGTTGAATCTATTATGTTAATTTTAACACTTTGAAATTCATAATATTATTCTTATCAATATGGCTCACTATATTCCAACTGTATTTGTCTTTGTCTTAAAGACATATTTGCGGTCTATGGATTATATCCCTTCGGTTACAACTATTAAAATCATATTTTGATAATGTATTTGGACTCTATTTAGAATTTACACATCATACCATATCATACAGTCAATACTCTTAAGGTTTAATTAAACAACCGAGAATTATTTATTCTTGGCATTGATAAAAAACTCACAGTTTCTCTTTAATGTAGATGAATACTCATTAGACATTCTAACGTATTTGTGTTCATCTAGGCTCGGTCAATTTTATTAATCAGGTTTATCATTTGATTATATCCAAATTCATTTTATACTACGAATTTGGTATTTCTTCAAACAACGGTTCTTTCTTAGTGTAGCGAAATGGGTATTCATAAACATTTTGTGAATTGCCTGATATAAAACTGAGTTTGCATTAGTTTATAATATATTTATGTTTACAACATAAATTAGTCATCCAATGACTATTGCACCCAAACTTCATTTGGGTGAGTCAGAGAAGATCATTTATGTATTACTATTACGTGCAGTCTTTCGACTCTCTCTTTGGCCTAGGGAATGATAGGGTTTCCTATAAACTCACATCTTGTATGATTTTGCAAACTATTCTTTGGATGATATTAATTTTAACCTTGTGTACTACTCTTAAGCACATACCTTGTAGAAAGAGTTAACTCAACTTCACTCATCCTTAATCAATGTAACGAACCGGGCCTTTTCAACCCTTAAAAATCGACATGAATACATCCACGGTATTGCATGCTAAGCATTCAAGTGCTAAAAAGACTGATCATTATGGGAAAGAAAGAAGATAGAAGATAAGAAGAAACTAAACAATCATAGAATCTCATAGTGCAACGAAATAACATATATTAATCAATATAATTCTTTATAAAGTCATTTCCAAAATGATATATCAGAGTCATATTAATACAAATTTTACTCTAGGACTGTTATAATAGCATGTCCCTACCTAACCGATACAACATTCGTACCAACGATGGAAACAAGATAATAACAAGCTATCGATGAAGCCTCATGCTCTAAGCTCCTCCAAGATGCATCCGGGGAAAACTAGAACTACTTGGCTGCCCATAAAAATTAAAGCACACAAGAGTTTTAGTGAAAGAAAATAAAACTCAGGGTCAGACAAGGATCTGGTTCGATCAAACTCAAATAACTGAATTATTATGTAGAAAAATCTTTTAAAATCAAAGGTATCTCATAAGACCACGCCACACATAAACACGGATGAGTTTTTACTCACAATAACCAAAACACTTTTTATATAAAATCCAGTGATATTATAATAATGTCCAACGGTTCAAGTAAAATATGAATATAGCGAAAATGCTTGCATTTCAAATTTCGACATGGTTAGGTACATCTAAAACTGTAAAAGCACATATTGGAGATTGGATTCTATACCATTACATGTTAAGGAACTAATATCTGATGGTACATCTCTAGATAAAATGCACCAGGGTCTGATAAGAACACCATGTCATCCTGCCACACAGGACTGGTCTACCACTTGACTAGTAGAATTGAATATAGTTACCTCACTTTGGGCCCCTAAGCATACATCGGCAGATAGTAATCGATTTAGATTTTAGATGACCATACACTGATGGAAGCGACCAACATGGCCCCGATGCATCCGGATTTTGTCATTTCCTGATTGATGAGGCTTGAGGCTAAGTTTTTCCTTTATTTAGCATTTTCCACTTGGAATGCTACACTGCCCTTCTAGCAATAATGCAATGCTAGTATTCATCCATACAAGTTCGTTTTGGAACAGAACGAAACCAAAGGAACTATGTCCACTACACCCATTTTGGAATCACCCTGGATTAGTAGTAAATAGCCCTCGCACTTCAAAACTCCATCTTTGATTCCATACTCTTCAAGATGTCTTCAATTCGAAACATTTGAATTGGATTGAAGAGATTTTCAGATAACATATTCGATCTCGATCTCTTTGAAACAACCTTCGATAATTTTTGGTAAACTCAACCCCGGCTCTTAGGAAATAAACAGACAAAATGAGAGCAGAGATTACCTCCTAACTGCCAGTGGACCAATTTTCTTATCATTCATCTTGGAAGAACGAAATGAGATTTATATGCACAGTACAACATCATTGGGGATGACTGTACCATATAACTCACATGTTTCTCCTAGATATTTCCAAAGTTAAGTTTTGATTAAGGTTTTGATATTTGATTATTTAACTATCAAACAAACAATCATTTAAATATTGATTTAATAACATACGACATCCACTAAGCCTTTATTAATTTAATCCTTAGTTAATAAAATCATTGTATAAAACTTGATCAAAAGATCTATAAACAACACTATTTCCAAAATCCATACTTCAACTTTATACTTGGGACAATATTTATGTTTATCTTAGGGGTATAAGTATATTATCAAAACATTTGGAAAATTCTCTCATTTCAAATTCCATTTGAAAACATTATCTACTATAACCTGATCCACTTACTCTTTATCAAATATCCCTTTAAAAAGCTCGCTTCACATTTAAATAACTTTATCAATATCCAAAACTAATTTATAAAACACTCTTATAAGTCTACAAGACAATTTACAAAACCTCTTTACAATCTTCTAAAATCATTTATAAGACATTTTCCCATTTAAAACTCCTTTGATAACTCTTCTTTAAGAAAATTCCTTTACAAAATATCTTTTGCAACTCATCCTTATAAGCCACTTTAAATAACACATTTTACATAGTAAAACCCGTTTTTATAAATAAGTTTTTATTTATAAATCCTTTATAAAATAATAATATAACTTGAAAATTCATTTAAAAACCTTAAACCCAAATTGATTAAAGAATTGAAGTTAATTCCAAACCATACTTTATAATTTCAAAAGGAGGCTTAACAATCCCAATGGTAGTAATTTAAGTTACCATTTAACATCAATTTGACTTTCAAGTCAATTAACCATTTATTTTCATAAGTCAACATGCAATTCATATCCAAATAAGGAAATAACATATCAACATAACTCAAGTAGCATATACATGTCCAAATACATAATAACATAATGATGATTTGTCATGCTAAATAGATGTCCAAAACAATTCACTACATATAGCAAAATAGGAATTTATTCTACTAAATATATATTTACACAATAAACGATTATATTATAGCACAACAGAGATTTATTCTTCTATTAGATGTCCAAACAATCAAACAATCAACTTATAGTAGAACGAGGATTTATTCTTCTAAAACATATCCACACAATCAATCCATTTACATAACTCATTCACCATTGTTTTTCTACTTAATGTAATCGACATTTCAATCCCTTATGTTCAAAACCATCTTTGGAAAAGAAGTACATTTACAACAATTTGATTCTCAAAACAAAGTATTTAAAACATAAAACTCCCTTTTGAAATGATTAATTACAAGTTAAACTCTTTATTAAATCATATTAGTCTTTATTAGATTTGAACTTAATTTAATAATAACTTAATAAATAATAAAACCTTTCATAAATAAATTATTTACAAATTAAACCCTTAACCAATCCTTTATTAACTATTAAATAATAATTTAAAACATTTATTAATAACTAGTTATTAATTAACCTCAATTAATTAATTAAATAACTTTTAATTAAAACTTAAATAATAAATTAAACATTTAATAAATAATTATTTTAAATTAAATCCTTAATTAGCTAAATACTTGATTAATTAAATAAATAAATAATTGACCTTATATTTGATTAACTAAAAATAAATCATATACTTGACTCATAATTAATTAAAAATTAATCTTACTTTTAAAGGATAATTAACTATATATATTTAATTAAGATTAACGAACCTTGTTTAATACTTAATTAATTACTAATTACCAAGCTTAATTAATTAATAGTTAATTATTAAAACTTAACAAACTTTCTAAAACATTTTTATTAAGTTTATAAACCTTTCCAAAATAATTTTAAAGTATGAAACTGAATTTTCAAAACTACGAACCTTTAACGAAACTCATACATAATAAATATCGTTGTGGGTGTCATACTTGCAAATATATCAACTTTTCTTTTTGGAAACTTAATACGAGAAAGCTTATAAACTTTTCAACACTCAAAATAAATAATTTGAAATCAAGTTTCTAACTTTTAAAATCGATTTGGATTACAAACCAAAACTCATACTCTTCACAAAGGATTCTTCATCGATAACCAAATCTAATTGTTAACTTTGTCATTTTTCTTTGTACAACAACCACATATCCATAAAAACTTATTCATACTACAAACCCAAGCAAATAATATCACTATTTTACATCATTCATAAAATCCAGACTTCACATTCAAGCACACACTAACTTAACCACAAGCATTCACATATAAGCAATATATATATATATATATATATATATATATATATATATATATATATATATATATATGCAACCAAACCATATAATAATCCAACAAAACAATATTATATTATGACCATGTAACCAACATATATCTTTCCAAAAAGTTAAGAATTTACTTACCAAAATTTTACAAAATTCTTTTGAAAATTTGAAACACTTTATAACTTGCAAAGCTTGGAAAACCACAAAATCAACTTGAAACCGAGTCATCTTCCGCTTGATTTTTGGCCATGTTACTCACGAATTTTAAAAAGTGGGCAAAAGAAAAGTTCTTAAAAATTATTTTCTCTATCTTTTTTAAAAAATAACCACTCAATCCGGATTTTTTTTAGAGGACATATGGTCAAAATAACAAGTGCTATTTTCGGGTTTGAAAATATAGGTTCGAAAATGAGTCAGAAAGAAATATATTTTTGATCAGAAAATATTCAAAATTTGAAAAAGTGGTTCAAATAAAAGGTGTAGCCACTGGAATTCTACATGCTTTGAAAAAAAATGAAAATCCTGATTTGGAGTGGTCTTGAGGAATTTATGGTTAGATGAAGTGTGAGTAAAAATGGAGGAAGTGGAGTATTGAATGTAGAAGCGTTTTAGTAAGTTAAGGAAGAGATTTATAGCAGAAAGCTATGGTTTTTAATACTTAGAAAATAATTAAGAAGTCATGAAGTAGTATGAAGAATATGAAAGCTTGGAGGAGTTTGAAAATGAAAGTATGAAATAAGAAAAATATGAAAAGAAATTTAGGAAAATATATATATACACAAATGGATATGCTAAATGACTAAAATGCCCAACCTCCACAAATCAAGTGCCACGTGATCAAGCCTCCACCTCACCATGTCATTTTAGCCCCCATAGCCTCCCTTCTCATCACGTCAAAGAAAACATCCATTTATGACTTGTACTTTGAGTTGCCAAAATGTTTCCTTAAGCATCTTTGTATATATTAATATATTTTATCCTTTTATAAAGCTTATCTACATTTATTTATAATTAAGTGTACATACATGTTCACATATGAATTTTCGTGTCAAAATATTTCTAAATGTGTGTATGTATGTATACAAAAGTATTACGATGATTCCAGCAACTTTTAACTAACGTAAAGTCGAAAAATCGAAAAACGAATTCCGGTCACAATTCCAACCTTTCTTCGAATTAATTATTTTTGGAAAAAAATTTAAAACTAATTCACCATCATTATTTATTATTTAAAGAGTTTTATTTTCATTATAAAACCTATATGTTGAATATTTGAAATTAATTAAGTATTCGCAAATCAAAGTAGTGAAATTCTGGGTTGTTACACTCTCCCCCCTTAAAAGAATTTTGTCCCCAAAATTACACCTCAACCTATCGTCGAAAAAACTTAACATATACATTATTTCGTATGATTTACATAGATCATTCATGTATAAAGTCTGGTTCGATCAATACGTGAATACATAACTTCACTTCCGAACTAGTATTGGTCACCCGATTTTTTAGTGCGGACTCCAATCAGGCTCCTTGATTAGGAACCTCTATTCTCCTTACATAATTGTAACTATGATAGAAAACACTGGTCCTATACAAAAATACTCATCAAGTGCTCGTCATCAAAAATCGAATAATAGATCCTTTTCTGTAATGACGTGAAACACCTCAAAGCCATGCATTCAGATCTCAGATCAACTGTATGGAAACGAGAGATGATCTACGTCCAACTACACACTTCTTAAATTGGTTCCTCCTAATACCAATTCTATTTCCCCTAAATTATTTATGAAAACATTTCATAAAACTAAACTTTGGTTCACTTGGATACTACACTACATTCTAAGAGTATATACCCCTATTTGATTGAACTATTCCATTTTGCATTTATTTCCCTAAGAAAACTCAAGATCCAAATACCCAGTCTTATTTCAAAATCTTTTTTAATTTGAAACAATATATTTTAATCATGGAATGTATATATAGTCCGAGTAACTCCGAAATGATACTAAGGAACCAGGTACTACCAAACAGTATCATATACGCCCTTACGAAGAAAGGTAATACTCAAGAGAAGTGTTTACCATCCGAACACATCTCTTCCCCAATTTTAAGTTATTTTCAAGCCACTCAAACTAGTTGACTTAAGAATATTACTTTTATTTCAAAATCCCATTTTTGAAATAATACTTACATATTTCCAACAAAACATTTATCACCAACTTGTTCTGGGTTCGTTCAGGTTGAACCTATTTTGACTGTACAATGATAAAGAGAAAATATTACTAAGTGCATAACAACGTTTGCCTTTGTTCCTTTCAATGGTGAAGTCTCCTCCTCCCTTTGTTCCTTCCCTCTCATTCTCAGGCATCTCTTTCGTCCCTCCAAAATACCTCCGTTCACCTCTCCACCTTTTCCACCCTGTCCCTGCCTCCCCCTCGCCACCTACTAACAATTCAACACGATCCATTTCCTAAAACATGGATGATCACCCTCTTGGACACCCTTGGTCAGCTCCTGACAAGTTACGATCGTATGCGCAAGTAGTTGCCACACCTAGACAAGAACCTCTCCTTCCGACTCCCCAGCGTTTCAACCGCAGGCGACCCTTCTCGGCTTTTGCTTCTTACCGCCAAATCCTGGAATTTTTGAAATCAAAAAAAAGATTCTTCAGATGTGTTGGCTTGGGCCACGTGGCGTCCAACTGTAGGGAACCGAAGATTTGTTTCGGGTGTGGATTTTTTGGGCATAATTACTCCAGCTATCCTTCCAGAATTTCTACATCGGGACCTGTCACAAACCCCACGGTTCCATCAAGTAATCATATCGCTTGTAGAGATAAATCAAATCCATCTTTTGTCGGTTATGGTTTCAATACTACACGAAGTAAAAAGCCCATTCCTTCTCACCCTGACCCCACCATGAAAACAAAGAGACCCAATCAAATTTCCTCCTCTCCGCTTACACCCAGTGACATACACTCTGAGCTCCTCTCTCCAATAGATATCCCTCATCACTTCCCAATGGCAAACATTTCTCTTTACATCACCGCTACCATTATTAACGGCGCGTCTGGACAGTGGAAATCCTCAGTCGTGTTCTCCAGTCAGCCTTCGATCATAGAGAATGGCCTATATGGTTCCTCGATAACAACCGCTTCCTTGTTGCCAGTCCCTCCACATCCATCAGAACTATGTCCCTCTCCCGCAAAATCCTAACCAAATGGAGGCTCCATCTATCTGAAAGCCTGGCCAGAGTATGAAAGGCCGTCCCCAATCGTCCTTGAACCCCCTAGCTAGGCAACAGTCAAAGGTATACCAGAGTTCCTCAGTCACAACCCTGACATCGTGCGAATGGCCATGAACCCAGTAGGAAGTTTATTGAGTATACAAATGTGACTGGTCAGAATTTGATCGTCGACTTTTATATATTAAATTTCAGTTTCTTGAGGGTGTCCCCTTTTCCTCATCATATAGGGTTTGACTCAATAATGCAGACTACCTTATCACCGTATCTCGATGGGACCATGCTCATCCGCATACCAGACCGGAGAACAATCTTCTGGGGCTGGACTATGATTGAGATATGAAATGTTTTAACGACCCTCTTGATATACCATCGACTGAATTAGACTCCGACGAACGTTTTGATGTAACGAACTATGAACCTGCCTCGCCAGCCTTCCCTCTACCCGCGCAACCCAACTTAGATGATGAAGCAAATAGTATCCTTGGCCCCAATGTTGATCCAGCCCCCCAAAGGTGGGGCCCTTTTCTTGACCTGGACCTCTCGACGCCTCTTCACCTCCAAGTGCCTCCCCTGGATCCTGCTCCTTTTGATTTTCATCACCCGGCTCCTGACCCCACCCACCCTCTTTCCCAGGAACCCGTTCAAATCCATCCTCCTATCCCTAATCCCACTCCTTTGTTTGATCATAATCTGGCCTCCCCATCATCTCAGATGCCGTTGCACCCAAGGAGGAAAGACTTCACTCCGGCGCAGGTTAGAAGAAGCGCTCGGAATTCAAGATCCTTGCCTGGTCATACAGGTTGTTTCTATAAACTGTAGTTTTTCTTCTGCTAATTCTAAATTAAACAAAAATCCAGCACGTTGCATGGGAGTAACAATACACGATGAGCATTATACTGTCATGCAATCCCTAGAACAGGAGAGAATGTCCTTTTCCCAATGAAAATTGTATCCTGGAATATTCGTGGGTTAGGGGTCCCCTCTAGGAGACATTCAATCTATCTGTCTTTGTCCCCCCTTAATATTGACATTCTTCTGCTACAAGAATCGAAACTGTCTGATCCAACTCCTTCTCAAATTAGACAAATAGGTGGACCTAACCTCACAGGCCACGCACATTCCAACTCCATTGGCACGAGGGGGGTCTAATCACCATGTGGAATGAATCCTACTGGTCCCTACATCAAATTATATCCCATCTCTCTGTCCTTCATGTAGTGCTTAAACACGTGCAGACTGATACTATTTATTTCTTTTCAAACATATATGGCCCCCATACGATTCAAGAAAGGCTGGATCTTTGGTCGAGCTGCACAGATTTTGCGTCATCATTATATGGGCCTTGGGTAATTGTTGGTGACTTTAACACAACCAGATACCCAGATGAAAGAAGCTCAGGAAACCTTTCTCTCGACTCAGAAGAATTCAATGCTTTTATCAATTCTTGTTCTCTCATCGAGCCCCCCATCAACAACCACCACTTTACCTGGACTAATAAATGCCAATCGCCTTCCCTTGCTAAACTTGATCGTTTCCTTTTGAACCCATCCTGGGAGGACATTCATCCTCTTTCCAACTGTATTGGCCTTGCCACCATTTTATCCGACCATTGTCCTCTCTATCATGATACAGGCACCCTTCCCCTACCCAAGCACCCTTTTAGATTCGAACGGCTCTGGCTGCTTGAACCATCATTTGAGGACTTCATCAAATTGGCCTGGAACCAGCCTATTAGGCCCCCCTCAGCCACTGCCCGTGTAGTCTGTAAGCTTAGATCCTTAAGAAAGATTCTCAAGCCCTAGGAGAAAACCATCTGGGGATCCCTTCGTAGACGTATAACCTCCATCCAAAATGAAATCATAGCCCTGAACATCCAAGAAGAAGAATCTCCCCCTAGATAATGAGGACTCACTTGAACTTTTAAATCTAGAAGCTGAACTCGATCGTCTAATGAATCAAGAAGAGATTGGATGGAAACAACGGTCCAAAGCTAAGTGGTTGAAAGAAGGCGACAAGAACACTTCTTACTTTCATAAATGTGCAAATGGCCGCCGTAGGTCCCTTTTCATCCCGGAAATTATTCAAAACAGCATCCCAACGACCGATCCGTCAGATATTGCGAACCTCTTTACTGACTTCTACCGTTCCATTATCGGCAAACCCTCTCCTCCCCTCGCTTCCATAGACTGGAACCTTCTATATCCAAACCCCCCGCCAATTCCTATTGACTCACCCATTTCAGAGGAAGAGATCCCAACAGCCCTCAATGACATGGACGATAACAGATCTCCGGGACAAGATGGCTTTGGCCCGTTTTTCTTCAAACACTTCTGGGATGTTGTTAATGGTGATATTCTACAAATGTGTGCCGAATTCTGCACTAATCCAATGACCATAGATTGCCTAAACTATGCCAACATTGTTCTCCTTCCCAAAACTGTTGGAGCCAACTCCCTTTCAGCATTCCATCCCATTAGCGTCCTAAATACCACGTTCAAAATAATTACCAAAGTCCTCGCCAATCGCCTTCAAACCTTTATGGAATCGTTAGTTGGTGTTGGGCAGTCAGCTTTCATCCAGGGTAGAAATATCCTTGACTACGTTGTGGCGACTCAAGAAGTAATATCTTCTTGTCATTCGAATAATATCCCAGAGGCCCTACTAAAACTTGATTTCTCCAAAGCCTTCGATTTAGTGAATTGGAACTTTATTTTGGAGCATTTTAGGCATAAAGGTTTTCCATCTACATGGTGCAACTGGATCAAAAGCATTCTCTACTCGAGCCTTTCATCAATTCAGATCGGTGGCGCATCTGGTGGGCTCATTAAATCAGCTCGGGGTCTCAGGCAGGGAGATCCTCCCTCTCCGCTCATGATCCCATCCACTGCCTAATCCCATGATCTCCAACCTCCAGTTCGTTGATGACACTATCCTATTTGTCACACCTTCTCCAGATCACATCCACTGCCTTAAGGTCCTACTCGACATCTTTGAGCTCATCTCTGGCCTGTCTATCAATTTTAATAAAAGCTCCGTCATTATGCTTGGCAACACCGATCATCTTGGCCCTCTCATCGCCTCCTCTCTTAACTGCCGCCTCGAGACCTTTCCACTATCCTACCTAGGTATCACCCTGCGCCCCACCAAACTTCATAGATCTGACTGGTCCTCCCTCATATTTAACTGGAATCTAGACTTGCAGGTTGGAAATCAAACTCCTTATCATCTTCAGGAAGACTGGTCCTGGTCAAAGCCGTACTCTCAGCTCTTCCTACATACTGGCTCTCGTTCCACAAGATCCCTATCTGGGTGACCAAAAGAATTAATGCCACCAGACGAACCTTCCTTTGGAATGGAGGGAAAATCAAATGTCTTGTCAATTGGGAAATCGTTTGCTTACACGAGAACCATGGGGGCTTAGGTGTTTCCAATCTGACCACTTTCAATCAGGCACTTCTAGCAAAATGGCTCTGGCGCCTTCTCTCGCCTGGTCAGTTCATCTGGAAGAACTAGATCATGGCTTCCCTCTACAATGCTGACCCTTTCCTCGCTCTCCATTTCGCTCCACAACTCAAGCCATCCCCCTTTTGGTCAGGCGTTCTAGCTTCAGTGGATCGTTTCAAACCCCTTATCCGGGTGGACATCGGCAATGGCTCCAATTGCCTTTTCTGGTTTGACTGCTGGCATAGTCTTTCCCTTCTAAACCGGTCCTTCCCATCTCTCTTTTCCCACTCTAACCTCCCTCTCCTGACGGTGGCTGATGCTGTCATCCTGGGCTTTCCTTGCTTATGCCCTCCAACCCTCTTTACCACTGATACCTTCCTGGAACTCCTCTCCGTCCTTCGTCTGCTGCGATCTGTATATCTAGACCCTGTAGTGAGAGACAGCCATACTTGGACTCTTTCTCCCCCAAAAGGCTTCTCCATATCACAATATTCCTTCTTCCTTAACCACCCCAGCCGACTGTTTCCTTTCGCTCGTGTCTGGAAATGCAGCATTCCTCCCCACATCAAATTATTTCAATGGTGCCTCACTCACGGCCGTATTAATACCAAAGATCGCCTCTTGCGCATGAATATCACATCGGATCAGATTTATGTCTTATGTAACAATGAAGCTGAATCGATTTGCCACCTTTTCTTTGAATGTGACATATCCTACTATATATGGGTTTCAGTTTGCATTCACAACCTTGGACAAATACATTCAATTTCTGACTTTTTTGATCATTGGCCAATCTACACACCGAATCGTCACCTGGATACTCTCTTAGCCATCTTCAGCTGGGTTATTTGGAATGAGAGAAACACCTTAGTTTTCAACAAACCAACCAACTCGCTCCTTAGCATATGCAGCAAGATTTCTAATTCCTTTGCGTATTGGACAGGCTCCTCCTTCTCGGCACCTTTCAGGCTTCGTCTCCCTTCAGCTAGATCCCCTTCAGATGAATCTGTTGGCAGCGCCTCCTCAGCCGCTCTGACTGGTCGCCCCGGCTGCAGCTAAGGATCGGAGTGTCTTAGCTACCGACTTCTTGGGATCCCTCTGGGCAGTAGCATTTCTTTTCTATTTATACTGAACCTATTTATGTATATTATATACTCCGTGGGTTATTAGTTCATACTGGATTGTTGTCTCTGTAACTTTAACTCTGGCTTTGCTGATTTTGTTCTTGCCATCGATCAGGCATGTTGATCGATTTACCTACGTATATATATAAATCTTATTAATCGGCCTTGTAACTTCGTGCTACACACCCGTTCTCCTAAAAAAAATGTTTGCTTAGGCAAACATCCAATCATCACTTAGAAGATTTTTTCGATCATCATTAAAAAATCAAGACTCATTCCACCTAACCAATTCAAAGAAAATACTTCTTTCTTACGTTTTCATTCCCAAAATTTTACTCTTGAACCAAAATTTCTTTAAATAATACTATTGTTATCTTTCAAAACTTTGAAACATTTCCATAAGCCTCGGGATTTAATTTCTCAAGTTTTCAACTTATATTCTTTTTTCTAATTGAAAGACACATTCTTATAAATCCATTTTATAAATCAACTTTTATAAACACATTTTCGAAATATTTATTTCAAATGTTCTAGCTTCTAATAAACATCTTTTATTAAATAAATTTAACTTCACATTATCAATTGAATGCCTCGTAGTCAAATGTGAAACTTAATTCATATGGTGTTTGTTTCAATGTTTTCCTTATTTCTATTTACCCAGCTTAAATCTTAAAAAGGTGGCTACCTATATACACTAACAATAGTCAATGATCAACTGAACAAGCATGACCAACAGAATCTTAATTGATAATAATAGAATATTATTATCTCTTAACAAAAGCTCAACTAACTATACCATACTATGTTAAACTATTTTGACTCATTCTTTTATATATAAAATATATTTTTGGGTAAAATTATTTCATTTACCCAATTTCAAAACAATACTGTGTTAGTTTGCCTTATTCAAGTATTTAGGAACCCTATCGATCCTGCGACGTCCCATAATTAGACCAGATTTCTTAGCCACTCAAAGATAAATCAACACAATATAAAACATTTAGTATTCACTAACAAATACATGCTCTTATATACAATACACTCATACTCATTCTAGGGTCATACTTACCCGATCTCAAAAGAGTTTACCCCACCAGAGCCAAGATTCTCACTTAACCTTGCGCTCTGATACCAAATGTAATGAATCGCGCCTTTTCGACCCTTAGAAATCAATACTAATATATCCACTGTTTGCGGGTTGAGCATTCAAGTGCCAGAATGACCTATCATTATGGGAAACAAAGAAGATAGAAGATAAGAAGAAACTAAACAATTATAGAAACACAATGGAATAATACATATTGATTTGTACCGAAATTGGGCACAACACTCTTCGGATGTGTTTGAAGAGATAAAATGAAGAAAGTACATGTAAAATGAGGTAGATCTAACAAACATACCAATCAATAGATATGAAAAAGGCAGAACAAACAAATTTAGAGTGGTTCCATGTATTGCCTACGCCTACCATGAAATGATTTATGTTTATTGAATTTGAGTTACTGATTATAAGATATTACAACAGTACAACTAAAATATAGTATTGATTTCGGAAGAATGCTAGCGTAGAGAAGCCAAAGGTCCATTTTATGGAGGCACTGGGCTGCTATTTATAGGCGTAGGCTGGAAAAATCTGACTGGGATCTCGGAATACTCATTCTTTGTAACGACTCGAAATTTTGATCGTTTAATTTTAAACATTTAATTTTAATGTTGAATTTTGATATATTTATTTATTTTGAATATGGAGGTTTTGGTTGAATAAGTAAATTGGTTTAGATTTTTAAATATAGCGATTGATTGTATTTGGTAAATATGAATTTAATATTTGAAATTGGGTAAATATGGGAATTTAAAGTAAATGTACATAGAAATGATTTCTAAAAATTGATTTAAACTTTATTTGAATTAGAGTGATGGCAATAAACTTTTGAATGGAATTAAAAGTTGATGAATTTAAAGTTTGGAATTTTACATATTAATTTAATAGTGGAACTAATATATGGTAATAGTGTAAATAATTGAACTTTGATTTAGTATGAATCAGAATGATTACTAATATGGATATAAATTCTATTTGATTTATAATTGAGTTAGTAAATTTTTAAAATTTGAATTTCAAGTAATTTTATCGATTTTGCAAATCACACCATTTACTCGACGCGTTAAGATAACCTTCCGGGGCACAGTCTTGGAATTCGACGAAACCAGTTCCATTGGACGGATTTTAAATTTCGTAGCATTTGGAGTTACCATTTGGTCGTACGGTATAGAAACACGTTGAATAAAATACCGAAAGTTTAATATTTTAATTCGATTCAAAAAGCTGTCTTCCACATGCGATCGAATTAGGCCTCGAAACATGTTCCATTGTGTTCGGAATAAGGGTAAAACATTATAAATGCCAGGCAGCATGTCTTGTTTGGAGTTCGTTTGGAAAAGCATGTAAATTTTGGAAATAATACTAAAATAATATGCATATACGTATATATATACCCTAGCACAGTAGCCCTACCAAGAAATGATGCAGTCGCCTCTATCTTCATCAATGATCGATATTCTCCTACCTTCCACCCTCGATCTCTCCTCATCCATGCAATATTTAGCCACGACTCCAACTAGAAAGTCGAAGAGGTCGACGAGAGTCTCCCATCCATACGGTCATGATGAAATTTAGAGTGTTGTATGTGAGGAAAAATGGCCATGTTCATCTGCATTTGAGCACGAAATCGTAGGACCGGGGCAACGACTTGGGGGTACGGTCTTTGGCCATAGGTGGAGTGGAGTAGGAGTATCGTTTGGCGTGGTTGGATCGTCGTCGAACGCGATAAGGGGGCGGCAACGGTTGATGAAAGCAAGGCAGCAGGTGGGTTTCTTGAACGAGAAATGAAGACGAGGAAGAAAGCAAGGGAGCGGCCTTGATTTGCAGATCCAAAAGCAACGGCCAGATTTCATTTTGGAAAAAAAAAGAATTTACTTATATAAATTATTTCAAACCATTAAAAGTTTATATCTTGGTCATATGAGTTCAGAATTGGACGAAACATACGGCGACAGAATCGTGGCGACAAGCACTATGCTTTGGAAGGGATTTGGATTCGATCGAAATTAGTTAAAATTTTAAGTTAAATTGAACGTGTTCGATTTAATTTAAAATTGGAACGTTTGGCAAATTTAAACTCACGGTGAGTTAATCTCACTCAATTTTGGACTACTGCAATTAATTTTAAGTAGTTAAAATTAATTAATGATTGATTGGTTGAATTGATACATTTTTATCAGTTGAATGTGATATTATATATAGTAATATGTGTATATATATATATTGGAGTGATTGATATTCCCGCATATATATATAGTGGATGAGACCCTACACTCCCGTATAATAGAGGATGATCCTACATACCGTGATATTCAACATCAAAGCGAAATTGGTATTTTTATGGTGCATTAACAATTGTGTATGCAGGGAAAACAGGTTGGAGGGATCCAATTGGATTCCTAAAAAATGTTGAATTTAATTTCATATATGGTGATATATGTTTTGTTGGAATAATCTGTGATAGGTTATAGTGTGAGTTAAATTGATTGGACGCTATGACAGTTTTAGCCTAGATTTTGGTATTTTTAAATACTAATAAAATATGGTTTAAATTGGTAAAGAATTGTAAATAGAGATTTTGAAGTAGAATATTTTTATAGAGTTTTGGATAAATTAATTAGAAAAAATAAATGGTTTTTAAATCGTATTTAACTATTTTGGGGATATTATAAATAGGGATTTTGGAATAAAATATATAAAAGGATTTTTAAATAATAAATTCTTAAGTAGTGCTTGTCTAAAAATGAAAAGTTTTAAAAATCGAGATTCCAATAGATTGGAAGGACAGAAGTGAATTTGGAAATAAGTATAAAATTGGTTATAATGGAACTCATGTAAGATTTTCAAATTTATGACATAAAATTAGAATCGAGAAATTGGGCTTGTTTTGGAAAGAGGATTTTTAATTATTAACTAGGTAACTTTTAGAAGTGTTATAAATATTCTGAAAACTAGTTATGTAATTATTTTAAATTGTTTAAATCATATTTAATTATTAATTAGTTACCTCATAATGATTGTTAAAGATTTATTATTATTTAAGAATTAGTCAGCATTGTTGTTTTAAAAGATAAATTATTAAATATTAATATGGCTTTGTATAATAACTTTTATTTAAGTATATTTACCTAGACTAAACCTGGAAATTTATTTGAGAAACTTATAAGAATTATTTTGAGGTAATTTTTAAAAAAGTTTCGAGAAGTAATGGTATAGTCGCATGGCGTAATCGGAGGCAATGAGTGCCTACAATTAGGTTTTGAATTCTCTAGGATAGAGACTGAAATATTGAGCGATAAATCCATGGTTGATATCGTAGTGGTACTTTCCTTATTATTTAAAAGGGTCTCAATATTTTAGAAAGGATAGTTTGTGAATATACTAAATTCGATGAGATAAATACATACCTTTGGATAAAGAGATGTAATTTATTTAAAATTTAAATTATTGGAGTTTTTCAGTGGAAATGATATATTTTGTTGGATGATTGTTCATTTGATAGTTAAACAACTGACTATCAAATATGGACCCAAAATATAATTTTATGAATATCTAGGAGAAATACAGGAATTATATGGTACAGCTACCGTTCGAGGTGTTATACTATACGTATAAACTCATTTTCTTCTTCTAGGATGTTTATAAGGAAATCCATCCCCTAACGGTTAGGAGGTCGTCTCCAATCTGATTTTCGTCTTATTATTTCCTAAAGAACCAAAGTTGAGTTTACCGAAAATATCGAACGTTGTTTCGAGAAGACCGAGATTGGATAAGTTATCTGAAAACCACTTCGGTCTAATGAGTATGTTTTCAAAGGGAAACAAGAGCATGGTGTCGAAGATCGAGTGGTGAAGTGCAAGGCTAATCGCTACTAATCCTGAGGATTTTTCCAAAATGGATGCAGTAGGAATAGTGGCTTTGGTTCCGTTCGGACCAAGGACGTACTTGTATGGATGAATGCTATCAGTACATTATCATTGGAGGACAATGAGCATTCTAAGTGAAATTTCCTTAAAAGGAAATCGTAGCCTCTAGCCTCATCAACCGGGAATGACTAAAAAGCAGGAGAGATGCACCAAGGCTAAGTGAGTCGCACCCAATTAGGGTATGTTTATCACCTTTCTAGATACCCTCGTATATTATTATTACGATTCATGGAAGGAGCTCGAAAAGGGTAGGAACATCCGGGATGATAGCATATTCAGTCTATCCATGTTAGGATAGTCCGCTCTTGTACAGCAGGGGATTCCAGCATGGTCCTCGGTACATTGTTTCTAGACGTGTACTGTGACAGGTGATACCCCAGTACCTAGTCATTCATATGGAATCCATTCTCCAATACATGCCTTTACGGTTTTAGTTGTAGAGCCTAGCATGCTGGAATTTAATTAATGTAATAATTTTAGCTATTTGAATAAGTTTTTGTACTGGGACACTATTATAATATTAGAGGATTTGATATGAAATGTTTTGGTTATTGTAAGGTAAAAACTTGTCGTGTTTATGTATGGCATGGTCTTATGGGATACCTTTGATTTTCAAAGGATTTTGATAATTTTACTAATTCAAATTGAGTGTGTTTTCTCACGCTGGTTTTCCAGATAGACTCAGGTGTTATTTTATTATAATGCTCGGGTCAGGCCAAGTATTATAGGTTTAGGTTAGGTATGGTGCTTAGGAGACGAGCTGGCATATTCTCGTACTTGTTTATTTCGCTAGTGTTTCGTTGAAATTTCCAGCAGTTGCGAGAGCTAACTATCCAGGCTGGTAATTATTGATTTGTGTACTCTGATGTAAGATATGTATATTACAGTTTTGATTGGAGTAAATAACTATTTATATTATATGTTATTCAATCCGCTGTGAGATTCTGATTTGTTTAGTTTCTTCTTCCTTCTACCTACTTTCTTTCCCCTCAACAATCTAGCTTTTCGGCACTCGACCGTTTGGCATGTTATACAATGAGCGTATTTATGTCGATTTTCGAGGGTCAAAAGGGTGGGTCGTCACATTCTCGCACATGGGCGGGCCCACCAGATCAATCCCTTGACATTTGGGAACGATCCATGATTGATACATACACAATTCGTATCGGTGAAAAATGACTCCTTTTGGGCTGAGATTGATCAGGCACATTCTTGAGGTAGTGCGCAAGCTCCAGTGAAAATTTGGTGGCATTTGGACTTGTAGGTTTAGAGTTATGATCGATCCAAGTTGGTATTTTCAATTGGCTGGCGTCTTCGTATCGATCTCATTTGTATCAATCAACTTCGAATCAATAATAGTTCGTATTGATCAGCTGCACTTCGATGATGTGGAGCTATAATCCTGGAGCTATCCACTTTTCATGCTGAACGATCATTTCCTTCATTTGAACGTGCCTTGTTCGTATCGACCTAGAACACTTCATTTCGTATCGATGATTTGCATTTCACTTCGTATCGATGCTTGAAACTGCTTCATATCGATGGCTTTCATTCCATTTCATATCGATGCTTGCTAATACCCTTTGTATCGATGATTTAAGGACTCCTTCATATCGATGCTCATTGGATCCTTTCATATCAATCGTTTGCCGATCGATACGAAGTGCATGGGCAGAGGGATCGATACGAAAGGTTTTGAGGGATGATGGGTACGTAGGAAAGGGAAGTTGATGGATACAAAATAAGGCTTCCTTCATGGATACGTGCAAGGTCAACTCTGATGGATACAAAGCCGCATTGATACGAAAGAGGTCGGCCCATGATGGAAACGAACACAATGGGTCCGAATGAGGTTGACTTTCTTAATTTCGATCGATCCACATCTTGAGCATACGAACTACCCGAAATTTGGAACATTGGCTTTCATAGCTTTACTTGTCACGTCATATAATTGTAGCTTGATCCGGACTTGGGCAAAATTTACCTGTATTCATAGTGAACCCTTGTATAACTAATCTCCAAGTCAAATTGTCTTTGGCTTCCAGTCAAATCCTTGGTTTCACTGCCTTGTCAAAAGGTGGGATAACATTTGCCCCCTAAAGTATGTCTTGTGTGAACATGACGTGCTTTGAAAAGATGCATTCTTTATTTCAAAAAAGCTCTATCTGATTCATTGAATAGTCATTGCCTTTTCATCAAGATATGTAACTTCCAATTGATTTCCAATAATATTAATGTCGAATTACTGACTGCCATTAGTTATGCAGTGTTTTGTTGTAACTGAGTGTCGAGGGCTAGCAACTTGTTGTTCACTATTGTGATTATCATCAGGTGAGCATTTAATTCCTATAAATTTTTAAAACTGAATGTTTGTCCGCCATACATGTACGTACGTTAACTTGACTCCCGTTTACGTTAGCTTTTTGTTTGGATCGAGTTTCGTATCGATCCACTCCTGGATCAACGTGAAATTCGAGTTATAACAATGTTTGATGGTCGTTTTAATGCATCCCTTCGTATCGATCCTCTCCTGAATCGATCTAAGAAGTTGGAATGCTTCCTTTATATCAATGGTGGGAGATCGATATGAGATCTTGTAGTCTTCAAGGGGATGGATGCGAAATTGGCATTTCGTATCGATGGAACTAAACGATCTAAATATGACTTGGCGGTGGCGTTCGTATTGATGACACATGAGGCCGATTGCTGACGGATATGAACTGTTATACTCTGGATCGAACTGAGCAGATGGATACAAGCGAGCTTCTACGTACCGATGGAATTTGTGACCGCTTCAATAAGTTTTGTCTAAAGGGAGATGAAATGTTTTCTCCTGGTTACAAATCCAAATAAAAGAATTTGTACTTAGCCGAATTTCTCACTTGCTCTTTGTTTTCACACTTTCCTTCATATCAATAGAGAACTCAAGAAAGAAGAGTTGCCTTTGTCCCCAAACAAAATAACTCATTAACCTCTCAAACCGATCCTTTAATATAGGTCCGATTAAATCAACTCTAAAATGATGAGACTTGAGCTTTAATCCCAATTCATTCAAAGTTGTGACCGATTCTGGCATGATTGATGCTGGAGTTGGGCCGCGGCGAGGTCGAGGAAGGAGAGAACGACGTTTAGGCTGTTTGGGGAAGAATAAGTGATGATTGATATGAAAGAATTAGTGGAAGGATCCTTAGCCTCAATCTCGTATCGATGAAAGAAGGAAGAAATCAGATCTTATATCGATCCGGAATAGGAAGTTTGCATCGATCCTGAACGATGGGTGAAAGGAGTAGTCTCGTATCAATCTGGTGTGGTGGAACTTCATATCTATCTAAAGCGATTTATATGAAGTCGAGAAGCCGATGATCGATATGAGTTCCCATTGTAGGGACCGATACGAAATCCCATGTTGGAGACCGATACGAAATCCCATGTAGAAGACCGATATGAAATCCTCAGTCGATAATCGACACGAAAACTATTTTATCTTGATCAATAAGAAATCGAGCTACTATGGAACAATCCAAGTTTGAACTTCTACCTTGAATAACTGAATGATGGATACAAACTTTTTTGCACATTCCAATATTTGACTCTAACAAGCTTCTACCTTGCATGATTATACTTAACCATTTCATTGCATATTTGACTGCCCTTCAAAGCTCGTCGATGGAACTGTAACTTAACAAATATGATGAACTTTAACTTGGATCATTCTTGTAAGTCTGGATGGTATACGATTGTGACGGTTAGCGATGATGGTCACTTCGGATTAATCTCGAAGTCTTGTCATTTGAACATCTTTCAAATTCCGTAGAATTCTAAGTATTTGTAGCACTGCACTGCACAACACATTCATGCACTTCACACCGGGGGAAACACTGGTTTATTGTCGTCTAATGATGATTTTTACTAAGTTCAATGGCTATGGAACCAAAAAGTTTACAATCACGGGATTTCCAAAGTCTGCCGCTCTTCATAATCGAAATGCCGACTATCGCAGCCGAAGTTGTTAGCCCAACTCCAGATGAGCTACCAGAAGCAGTCTTCATCACACAACCACAAGATTTGTTCCACTCTAATATTTCTAAAGATATGTTAGGCAGGATTTTCCTAAGGCATGGGTTGTCGTTGGATGATGTCATACTTCCGGGGCTAGAAGATATAACCTATAACCCCCGGAAGGGTACACAGCTTGCAACAGATTTATATGTGCAGCCGGGACACTTCCTCCTTTCAACCAGTTTATCCGAGAAGTTCTACTTTTCTTGAGGATCGCTCTGTCTCAACTACACCCGAATGGATATGCCTTGCTCAATAGTTTGTTTGTCATCTTTATGGAGCACCTCTTCCATCCTCCAATGGTAGAAGAGATCAAATACTTATTCAATATAAAGAGTCACGGGGACAACCCTTCCTTTACTTTCCTAGAGGCAAATAGGAATTCTCAAGTCAGGACCGAGGCTTGGAGCAAGCTGAGTTATTTTAGGACCGAATAGTTCTTCGTTTGTTGTCCACCGAGGTTCGGCAAACGGTGGCTAGCAAGACTAAGTTTCCCAGCCTCGCTGACTAACCGGATAGTTCTAGTCGATGTCGGGTCTGACATTTTCTTCCTTTTACAGCTTTAATTCCATGACCTAAAGGTTACCAGTTTAAGGGGAGAGTATGAGTTCTTCAAGAGGTGCCCGCCGAATACAAAGAGATTGATGAAGTCCTTATGGAGAAGAATCTAGCTGTCGTTGTGCTAATTGATAGAGATCAAAGCATTGGACTCACAGGAGTTTTTAGGACGGCCCTGGTGAGACAAGCTTGAAGGGGAGCTCCCGGTATAGTAATTACTGAACAGGGCAGTGATGAGAATATGACTGTTGGAGATGAGCCTGTGGCTGGGCCTCCACGAAGTCCTCAATTTTTGGTGCTGAAGAGAAGAGGCAAGCCTACTGTTCGAAAATCTATAAGGCATGAAACCGTCATAATGTCTCTGCCTACTACTAGTCAAGAGATTCCTCTCTCGTAGATAAAGAGTTCCTTCGCGGGATTAGTGGATATCCCCATTCTAGATGACTTGCATTTGCACCAAGATACCGGAGTAGAGGGGCTTTAAAGCACCTTCGAAATAAGGGAGCTATATCCTACGAATATGGCTATTACAACCGTTTGGTTGGAGGGTGTGCACAAGCATACACACACTTCATGACACCGCACAATTTCTAGTTATAAGCCATTCATCTCTGGAGATTTCCAACTTTGTTTCTCCTTTTATTTTACAGATACGATGTCGAGGAAGAAATCTATGCTTGGTAGCCTCCGTTCTGCGCATCATTTATCTAGCTCATACTCTAAGTCTCATAGACGAGAGACTGATAGAGACCGCGATCGAAGCTACTCCAGTCAAGAGAGGGAGCGCTACGAGAGTGAAAGGGAGAGTGAGATGGAGAGACGGTATAGTTGCTGTTTCCCATCACGCTCCTCGCCACCTAGAGGTCTAACATAATCTTCTGGCTCTAGCAAACAACACCTTGAATCTTCGCTTCAAATACCACTTTCCCAAGCATCAAGGACTAACCAATAGTGTCGGAGGACTGAAACTGAGACTCCCGTCGCCACTGAAAAAGTCATCACAAAATCAACCAGGGAAGGAGCGACTAGAATCGCTAAGTTAAAACAGGATTTTTCGAATATCTGTATTGACGGTTCCATATTTCCCCTGCACTTAAAGTGAATTCCCATTGAGGCAGAACTAATGATGCATGACTACATATACAATGTTTATGGCCAATATCGAGAATGGATGAAGACCATAGATAAAGTATCAGCAGTGGCCTTTGAGCAGGCGAAGACAATTGAGAAACTAGGAAACGATCTCATCAGAAGGACTGTATAATATAGATGCTTAACAATGAAAACGAGTCTTAAGAAATTCAAAAACGGAGGCTAATAAAAGATATGACAAGGCAATCTGGAAGATGGAGGAGATGAGGCAAACACATTTAGCATTGGTCGAGGAAATGGGGACCAGACACCCATAGTCATGGCCGAAAAAGATGCAGCGCAAAAGGAGCTTGAGGAGCTTAAAGTTAAATTTGCTGAAGTCGTTAAAGAAAAAGGCGATGCAAATAAAGCCGCTCAAGAAGCAAGCGAGTAGGCTGTGGCGCTCAGGGATGAGAAGGATGTGGCAACACTAAAGGTTCAGGAAGCCGAGGGTAGGATGGAGGGAGAAGTAAGAGAGGCGGAGGCTAGGTTGGTGGGTGACATTGAAGATCTCCTGATCACATATAATATCAATGTTCTGAAGCACCGTAACCTAGGCCATCTCGAAGATTACCCATCATATCTGCATAACGTTTTGTGCCGCTTGGTTGAAGATGAAAAAACAGTGCTTCATACTGAGTTCATTGATGAGTTTGAATTAGAGAATCGGGTGCGGAATGAGGATGAGAGCAGAGTTCTCCACGATGCCGCTATCATATTTGAAAAAGAGAGACTCGATACAAAGCATCCGGAGACTGGAGAGGGTTTGGCGTTGAGGATTGTGATATGGGATCTGAAATTCCTATGTCAACCCAGGTTGAGTCTACTTCTATGGTTGATCCTCTATTTATGCATGCCTACAATCCTGATCAATCGCAATTGTCTCCAGCTCGAGAGCATGCACCTGAAGCTGCTTCGGCTCCACCCACGAGTCAATCTAAGGAAGGGATTTTAAACATTTCTTGTATTTATTCAAAGTCGGGAGCGTTGTTTGAAGTAGTCACTAACACCTTTCTCTTACCTTTATTTAGTGATCGGCCGTGCCCCCATAACCAAGAGCTGTATCATGAGCAGGAGGCTCTTATGTTGGAGGCAACCACAACAATGGCCCCTGCACCAACCGAGGGAGTGTAGGCGAGTGTTTTTATTTTTGAAAACTAGACAATGGAAGAACTCCTTCATCAGCAAAGTGAACCTCTTATCGACCTGCCATTCGTCATGTGCGAAGTCGCATTCACAACCAGTTCTTCGGGCACAACCAGCAGCATTCCCGTGGATGCTCAAGCAATACATGATGAAGTGATAATAGCGGAGATTAATGCTGAGATGGAAGCACCCGCACTTGCCAGTGGTATTTGAGGTGGTATGGTGGGTCCTGGTCCGGCTCCTTTATGAATGATTTCTCCCGATGGTACAGTTCGACACTGCATGCCTCCCTTGTCTTCTAACATCGAGAGTATTCCTATTCCTCCAACTCGCGTTCAAAAAGTATTCAAATTCCCATGAGTTCAGAGGAAGAGATTACCATAATCCTTCGGTTGGAGACCAACCACCAAAAGGCAAAGGTTCGAAGAAGCACCTGAGCGGTAGCCCTAGTGGGTTAATGCCGAAGAAGAAGAAGAAGAAACCGAGGGAGTAGTTACATGTCTTCTTGCTCCTTTTTTTTGGAAGATAGATAGGAATTTCTTTTTGCTTCCCGTAGGCCATGTATAGATGCGGGTTCGGCCCCTGCTAGTAGGTATTCTTAGAACAATTTTTGTACTTATTCTTCTTTATCAAAGAATAGTCGAAATAAAATTCCATTTTTTTGCAGCATGGTTTTGTGTTTATTTGCTTAAGTGTTTTAGCGCTCAAATTTCCATTCAATGTACTTATGAAGCCTTAGTCTTGTAATCGGACCTAATTTCAGTTGTTAAGTACGAAATTATGGCTTCGATTCATAATCGAACGTTAGATCGAGTCATAATATTGCACTATTTTGATAAGTAGTTGGTACTTCAGTTTTACCCCGATCGCGGGGATAAACTAAAGTGGTCGGCCAGCAGTCGCTTTTCGCCTTTGATAAATTGAACTAAACTTATTCGGAACAAAGTTGAAACGAGACGAGTTCGAGTGGTCGGATCACACTCAGTCATCTATTGATAATCGCACCCACACTTTGGAGATTGCACTCGCACGTCGATGGTCAGTCACACCCATTTAATGTTTAAAGATATGTTTGCACTCTAGGGATTAAATTATTTTATGAGTGGTTTGTCACACCCGTTTGATATTTCGGATTTCCTCCCCACTCTAGGGACCTAGATTGATTTGTGGGTGATCAATCACACCCGATTTTGCTTATATTCTGGTCCCCACTCCGAGGACTCGGAGTCGTCTCACGGGCGGTTGGTCCGCACTTGGTTTGTGTTATATTTTAGCCCACGCTCTGGGGACTTAGAGTTAGTCGATGGATGGTCGGTTACCATTTTGATGTTTATACTCCAGTTCGCTCTGGGAACCTAGAGGTTGTCAACAGATGTTCGATCACATCTGTTTTGAGTTTAAGGATTTCGTTCGCACTTTGGGAACGATATATTTATCAGGATTGTGGATGGTCGGGTCATACCCACCCTGAATTAACAAAGGAGGTCATTGGACGGACAGATCTATCCTCCTCAGACTTAGATGAAGCACGAGATAAGTCATTAGGTGGATGGATCCACCCTCTTTGATCCCACATTTTTATGTTCATATTCCATCTCGCACTCTGGGAGCCGAAGTTAGTTAGAGGATCGTTGTGTATCAGTCCTTTTTTGCTTCAGTGTGATGGCTTGCCTTCGAGCTTGGGTTTCATTTAGCGGTGACTGGTCGTATCACAGTCACTCCCTATTTGAGTAAGCCCCACCGTAGGATGGAACCTAGTTCTCCGTGCATTGTGATGGTCGTCGAAGGTATTTTAAGAATCACTGCTCTAGCTCGAAGAGATAGCATTTTATTACCGAAATAAGAAAGTATGGCAAAGTCAGTTGCCTTATTGCAAATTAAAATTTCAAAATGCATGTAACGACCCGTGTAAATTCAATATTTAAAATGAATTAAATTAATAGGATTTTTTTAATTTAAATTTAGAAGGGATGGAAATCTTATTTATTTATATAAAAGAGAATGCTGAAATTTGATGTATCAAGGGAAATTAAAATGTACAAATTAAATTATATATTGCAATTAATAATAAATAGTGGAAATTGTTGCATTTGATATAAAGTTTGAATAAGTAAATTAAGGCAAGTATTGAATTTATCAATGGAATAAAATATTGATTTACGGAAATTGAATGTAAACGGAGGTAATAAAGTAATGCAGGACAATAAATAACGTAATTAGTACAATCCCTTTTATTTGTAAACTATTGTAAGGTGTTAATTAATTGAAATATGAAAATTTGGAAATCAAACTCATTTTAAGGGTAAGTAATTATAATGTGTTGATGATATAAACGTTACAAATTATTAATGTAGCAACGTAAGGTGTAAATGTAAATTTAAATGGAAACGTGATCTTATTTCTAGGTAGAAATTGCTTGTAGATTTATGTAATAGAGTTTAGGTAATAAATGGAATTAAATTTTACATTAGTATGAATTTAAAGGAATATGGGGTAAATTGATAAAACCAGTAGAAATGTTGAATTTGTGAAATATTAATAAGAATATTAAATAGAATGGAATTCAAGTAATATAACAATAGAAATATGGAAATTAGGGAATAGATTCAAAGTTATGAATAAGCTGTTGAAATAATACATAATAAGTACAATTTGAATGGAAATGTGAGTATAGAATTAAGCAATAATTGGGAATCATACCTATGAAATGATAACGAGAATACAAGGTAATAAATGCCAATTAAGGGTAATAATTAATAAACTTAATGAAATCCTAATTTCATATAAAATAATTTAAAAGTCAGGTTTGGCTATAATTTTGAACATAAGTAAATTGAATTTGTAGTATGAAAATATATGCCAAAATTGATTTTTGTAATAAAAGATTTGGTATGTGACAAAAAGTAACGGAAATGTTTATGGTAGGTTGCTCATTCATTTATTTAGATTGTTAGTTGGAATTGGAAATAAGTTTGTAATAAATGTAAATAAATGATACATTTATGTGAAATGTAACCAATGGAAATTTTATTTATAATATAGCAAAGGGTGGATTTAAGAAGTGAAATTGTAGAATTTGAAGCTAATTAATAAGGGACATAGTAAAGATGGCAATCCAATCAAATACTTAGGAATCAAATTTATTTGGAAGGTAATCTAATTTATAAATAAATGTTAAGTAATTAGGATTTAATTCTATATTAATTGAAACTGATTGTAGATTTAGTGTAGTAATGTTAAGGCTAACTAAATTTGCTTTATAGATGGGATTATAATCAAGGTGGATAGGTAACGAACTTAAAAATACAATTAAGAACTAATAGGTGGCAAATTAATATGGTTTGTATTGTGTAAGTAAACTTTGGTAAATCAAAATCTATCAATCCAAAGCTAACATTTTGTTAATATAGATTTAAGTATAGAAAGCAATATTTATTAATTCAATGGAAGTATTGCAAATTAAATGAAATTTAACGTTTAAAATATTACGTTAATAGAGATTTAACTAAAATTCAAGAATATTAAAATAATAGTTTTGAACTCAACATTTGAATCCATTTACTTAAAATTCTAGATGGAATAATCATTGACTATTTAATTTAATAGAAATTTTGAGAACTTAATTTATAATTTTGAATATAATGAAATAGAAGATTTGACACTGCAACTGATAGATGTATCAACTCTAAATTGACATAGAGATTTGTTTAAAATCAATGTAAATATTTGAGGATTTTTAAGTGATAAAATTTTCCAATACTAAAACTGAAATATAGAAATTGGATTTATTCACTAATTCTTATTCATTAATTAATATAAAAATAGCCATTTTTGTCACGGACTCGGATTTCGACGAAACTAGTTTCATCGGATCCGTAACAGTGAATTATTGTAGGGTTTCAAGTTTCGTAGCGATTGGTCTTATCGTTTGTTCGTACGAACGCGAAACGCCTTAAAATCGATTTAATTGAAATCAATTTGAAATCAATTTGGAAATATTAATTTCAACTTAACTTCTTCATACGATCGAATTTGGACGTGAAACTTTTTCCATCGCGTTCGGAATATTTTTAAATACCTATTTGGATATATGGGTTTACCCAATTTCGTTCCGGGGTCAGAATGGGCTTTTGGGGCCAACTACCGTTTAACACGTTTATAATTCGTGCTCACCTATTCTATTGAAGTTTGTCTATATATAGGCTGTTATAAACCCTAGCAGCCGCTACTCCTCATTTCTATACGTATAGGAACTTCTGTACTCCTCTTCTTCAATGGCAACAAACAATTCTAGATCCAAATTCAAAATTCAAATCAGATACAAAGCTAAAAATTAAAAGTCCTCAGAAAATTTCCAAAAAAATATATGTCGAAGATATCAACGATACGAATCAGCGTCTGCTGTCTGTTTTTCGAGATTTCGCTTCGATTAGCGGGAAATCGCGGTCAAACCCTGAAATTGCGAAACCCATAGGGTTGATTTGGGGCTTTTCGATTTAGGCTTCAATCGAAGAAATTGAAATATGGGTATTGTAGATCTCGTCGAGGGGAGTTGATTGGTGGTTGTTTGGTGGTCTGAAAGTGCTTGGGTTGGCCGGAATTGGCGAACTAGGGTTCGAAAACCCTAGCTTAGTGGTGGCGGCGGCAACCAGGGAGGCGCGCGCTGGTATAGGGGGGTGCGGCTCGGCATAGGCAGTTCGATGTTGGTGGTGATGAGTTCAACGGTGGCCGGTAGGACGAGAGATCGGCGGTCAAAGGTGGTTAAAAGGCACGGTATTGAATTGCCGTGCGCGTTGGAATCCTGGGGAGAGGAGAACGTCTTGATGATGTGGCAGCATAGAAGGTGAATGTGTTCTCCGTTTTATTTATTTTAATTGATTTTCAACTCGCAATTTTCGCTCTAATTTCTTCATACGAACTCCGTTTCGCGAGCGATTTTTTTGTTAGGATCGTAATTAAATTCCAGATCTTTTGACACTGGTTTGGACAGATTTGGAGACCGTCGAATTTTTTGGTTTAAATCGTATTTAAATTCGATTTAAATTCAAAAGGTTAGTGTTTTAACCCACTCACAATTTCTAAAATTTCCTATATCTGTTAAATTGACTTTAGATATGAGTAGAAATTTATTTATGACTGTTTGACATGTTTTATTCAATATTTCAGTTGAATCGCATTTATTTATTTTAACTGTTAATTAATTTTATTATTGCATATAATTTGACAGTTAGAATTTATTTATTTGCATACAAACTGATAGTTAAACAGTTAATAAAATTTATCGTTGAATATAAACTGTTAGTTAATAACTGTCATTTATTTCCTGTTATATTGCATATGCTATATATATATATATATATATATATATATATATATATATATTAATGTTGTTTAAATTGATGATGATTGAATTAAATTGGTTGATGATTGATATTGGATGAATGGATGATGTGTTCTATCTTATATAATCTGCAAGTTATCATGCATTTCTTTTCATTCGGAATTGCGGTTTGAAATGATATACAACCGCATTTTTTATTTTAAATTGCGGATTGAAATGATAAACATCCGTACCACTTGACCATAGGGTAGAAAATTTTATACAGGCACCGCGGTAAATATATAAAATTATTTTTGAAATGTTTTACTATGGTTTTGTAAGCTATATATATATATATATATATATATATATATATGGTTTATGGGATATTGATTTGGTTATTTATATATATATATATAGTAAATTTTCGGTTTTTTAAGCTTTGTATAAATTTGATTTGAAGTATAAAATAAAGTTTGATTTTCGAGATCAAATACGATTAAGAATTTATTTAAATGAAATTTCTGGAGTTTTAATGACTTAAAAGAGAATAAGGGTGGAAGATGAATATTAAGTTAAATTGAAACTAAATGAAAAGTTATAATTTTTAAAGGATATGATTTTTGTAACTTGATTTTTGTAAAGTGATTTGAATGAATATCAGGTTGATTTAAATGAATATATCAAGTTTAATAAATTGAAAGATTGTCCAATTATGTGAAGTTATAAGTTTTACTTAGAGTATATTGAATTCATTAAGTAAACATTTCAAGTCTAAATAATAAGTAATTGAATTTGATATATATGGGTTTGTCAAATGAGTTTGTTTTTGAAATGGTGAAATATTTAAAGCTTTAAAACATAAGAAATAAAAATGGTATTTGGAAGTTTAAATCGATATTTGGAATTGATTTGTGAAATGTAAAGAAGCTATTTTGTTTTATAAAGGAAATTTAATATTTAACCATTTGAGAGATGGAAATTTGTTTCAAAGTTATGATTTTCAAGGTAGTATAATTTGGAAATATTATATTCCAGAGTTTTGATTTCTAAATATTTTACTTTGCAAACCCTATGAGTTTGGAAAGAATATATATTGGAAAATAAAATGACATTATATTGGTTTGGGCCTAAATGATATCGTATTGATTTGGGGTTTTAAAAATATGAACGATATCGTATTTATATGGGTTTAAAATGGATATTTTATTCTGGTCTTTAAAGTATAATTATTTTAAATGACCGCGGTGTTATAATAACGGTTGGTTGTTGAAGAGACCAGGATCGGAAGTTGGCATACTCTCTGCCAACTCCGAAAACCACTTTAACAACCGTGTACGCGGTGGAGATTCCAGAATGAAGTAGGTTGGTGACGGCGTTTCCTATAAGGTAAATACGCAACTCCCGTGAGTTGGCATAAGGTGGCTAAAACAGGAGCGATTCTCGGGCCAATAAGGTCATTCCTCTGATCGAACGCACTCCTTCGATACTATACTCTGACTTTGGATTGATTCGGTGGCCACTATTGATTTCTTTGATTTTGGGGGTGTTAGTTCGAGGTGGGCGGTAGCTGCGCGCTGCGCGTTTCCACCAGCCCGGATAACAATTGATATATCTACCCTGGCATTACCTAGTTGTGTCGTGTCACCTACCCTAGCGCGCCTTGTACGAGTTTCTATTTGTGTCGTACCTATGGAGTATCCTCTGGTAGCCTCCCGATCAGGAGGTATTACGGTACTATATAGACTATTGGCATTATTTGTGTTAAGGGCTATATAGGTAACCCCTTAACGCTATTAAAAAGTAAGTTTATTTTACAATTAGACACTATTATAATAGCGCAATATACTACATAGTAAATAGTTTAACGGATCCTTAGGAGATGTAAATCCCGAGCATCTCTTGAGTTACTGCACTCATATTTATTTCTGTTAATTTAACTCACATAAGATCTTTTAGTTCTGACTCGAGCGTTTTTGTCTTTTCAAATTCGCTCGGGTCAGTCCGAGCGTTTCAGGATTTGAAGTTTTAGCTCTAGAGGACGAAGACGAAGATTTGTAGTATTACTATCTACTATTTTATTCCACTACACTGTATTCCGCTGCATTGATATTATTGGTATGTGAACTCTGCTATTTAATTGTATAAAGAAGAACCAAATGTTTTGTAAACAGTTTTATATACTGTATAATTTATTATTATATGTTATTCTTCCGCTGTGAGATTCTATTTTGTTTTATTTCTTCTCTGTTTTTCTTATTTACCCCATAATAATCCGTCCTTCCGTATGGTTTGAATCGGCATGTGTGTCGATTTGAATCGTGCAAAAAGGCAGGATGTTACAGTTGGTATCAGAGCTTTGGTTTAGCGATAAACCTTGGCTTTGTGGGGTTTGGCTTTTTATTAATAGGGTAGTAATACCCTATAGGAGTCGCTGAGTGTATATATGAGAGAGCGTATTTGTTAGTGTTATAATTTTTTTTTAAATATTGTGTCAATCTGTTCCGTTTTGTATTTATAAATTCTGGTTGATGCATGGGACGCTGTGACATCAATAGGGATTTCTAAACACTTAATAGGACAGACCGACATAATATTTGTTTTATATAGGTGAATGAAATAATTTTGCCTATTATATTTTGTGACGACCCGCCTTTTTCTAACCCAGAAAGACGTTTCGTCATTAAGAAAGAAAGGGATAGAATTAGAAAAGAATAGAAAGAAAGAACAACAACATCAGAATCTCACGGCGGAATGGAACAAAATATAATACATCACATATCTATTACATAGTTATACATACATCAGAGTCATACAATATCATGTAACAGGACTGTTATATACATACATGTCCATACATACATCCAAAATACAGCATCACTAACTATACAGCGGAACTACATATATAGATACATACGTCTGGTCTTCTCTCCGAAATAGCTCCTCCAGAAAAGCAACACTTCTAGATACCTATCACTTGGCTACTCGTAAAAATTTGAGTACCCAAGAGTTTATGAAAACACAAAATATAAACTCCGGGTCAGACATGGGTCTGGTATGAGTAAACAGGTTAAAATTGCTTAACTTTGAAAATCATTTGAAAATAAAGGTATCACGTAAGACTCCCCACAAATAAATACGGGTAAGTTTTAACCTTACGCTAACCAAAACATTTTATAGGAAATTCTGTGATATTATAATAGTGTCTAGGGTTTTCAAGTAAATAGAAAATAGCCGAAATTGTTACATCTATTAAATTCCACCTACTAGCCATGAAAGTGGGTAATACAAATCAAAACCGTAGGGTCTCGTAGGGTAAATGGATTTCCAACAACGGCAAGGCTACTGGGGTACCGCCCGTCACAGTACGGGGCCTAGATCACCGTACCGAGGATTACTCCCTTCATCCCCTGCAACACAAGGCCGGAACCATTCCTTACTGAACAGTCCCGAACAAGATAACCCCGCAGTTGTGGCCAACAACTGCCCACTAAGCCGAATAAAAAGGGACATCTAGACAGGGGAAACTCTTGTCCTGCTTGGGCATGACCCACCTAACCTTGCTGCATCTCCCCTGTTTTAGCCATTCCCGGTTGATGAGGCTTGAGGCTACGATTACCTTTATTGAACAATTCACTTAGAATGCTCATCGTCCGCCTGACGATGTGTTGAAAGCATTCAATCCATACAAGTTCGTTCCGGGTTCGAACGAAACCGAAGGCATTATCTCGTTACACTCATTTTGGAATCACCCTCAGAGTTAACGACGATAACCCTTGCATTTTGAAACTCTATCTCGATCACCATTGGATAAGTCACGACCTATCGTTTAATTTGGATCGATGTGGTTTTCGGAGAATCAAAATTGATTCTTCCGATCCCGGTCTCATCGGATCTAAATGCCATTTTAAGGGCCAAGTTGTCTATTTAACTTAACAGTTTAATTAAATATCAGAAATTAACATAACAGATATATCAGATAAACCATATACAGTTAACACAGATATCCATAATGTATCACACATATCACAGAAGTATCATCAACAGATATCACAGTCAACCAAACAGAGTTATCAATGCATATCAAACAGTTTGGTTTTACTTAACTAAATTATTTGCTTAAGTATAAACTATTTTATTCTGTAAATTAATTACTGATTAATTAGCTGATTAACGATTAATTAATTAATTAGTTAATCATTAATTTGTAATTTATAAATTATCTAACCTTTACTTAATTATTTATCTATTCATTAACTATTTCTCAATTAAACAAATAATTAGTTAATTCTTAATTATCACTTAATAATTAATGACTTACTTATTAAAATAAATAAATTATTTACAAATTACCTTTAATTATCAATTTAATAGTAAAGCCCTGATTTAACACTTAGGTTAATTTTCATTAATTAACTTCCAGTAATATGTTAACTTGATTAAGCTTATAATTTCTTTAACATGTAATTTATTTTAATTAACAAATTTAAAATTTTCAATTAGATTTTCAAGTAGAAATTCTGCTGTATGCTCACTTGATAAGGACCCGAACATCTCCCCTGTTTCCTCGTGACAGTCTCGTGCTTTTCCCCTACCTTCCCGTGTTTCTCTCCCTTCCCCTTTCTTCTTCTCTCCAGTTTTTCTTTCCTTCTCTTTTTTTTTTTAACAGTTAAGTTAGAGTTTAAATACAACACTCACGCGATCATACCCAGGCAAACCCGAAGACAGACTCGAAGCAAACATCTAAATACCTCGAGTATGAGCACGCGTCACCCACCCTACGTATCATCAGACATCCCCTAAGCCACCGTGCACGTGCACGGTGGTGCGCTTGGCCACTGGCGACTCACGGCAGCCCCCGCATATCCCAAAACATCACGACTTCCAAACTTTAAACTCGAAACCCATCGAAAAGTTCCAGATCAAAAAAACGACCTGCTGCTCGAACACGTCTAGGAACGTCTCACCATAAAATTTCCTCACGCGGCCACCATCCATCACCGGAGGCGATGAAACTCCTCCAATACGTCACTCACACCCCCCTCCAACTCCTCCTGAAGTCGCGTGCCACTCGGTTGACAAAAGATGCCGCAACTCATATTTTACAGAGCATGAAAAGATATTAGCACTAAACCCTATTCTTGATCCAAACTCGAAATCTATGAATTTGAAAAATAATTAGACATTTTTCTAGTGTTAATACGACTTTAATCCTGCTTCATTCCAAATTCCAGAAATTAAAATTCACTCAATCTCCCAAATTTGACAAAAATCAGTAAAACTCCTTTTTAACAACTGCTCTGAAAATCTTTGTGTAAAAATCTTAATTTTCATGTTAAAAATCATAATTCCTTGTAGGAAATCTAAATATGTTATTGAAATTTCAAATTTAAACATTTGAATTTTTCACTTTGATTTCTTGTTTACCTGTAGGTTGAAATACAGTATGTACAATCATACTGTCTTAACTTTCCATCATGTATGCAGGCCTTGTTTGTAAACTAAACAAACTTGAATTTTCACAATACACAATTCAAATGATTTTATGAATAATTATTTTAGGTTTCTTGGCTTCATTTTGTTCAAAACTTAAATTTACTGAAGAACAAACTATAAAAGTTCCCAGTGTAAACCAATATACACAGAGTAGTTTGCTTAAACTATATCAAGCACAGATCATTCATAAAGTAACTATACAAGCTAAATTTGGAAATCAGTTTTGTTTACTCACAATCAAAAACTGTTGAATTGAAAGTGTTGAAGAAGATACCTGCAAATGACCTTTCCTGAAATTCCCCTCTACTCTTCTTTCTGTTTCTCTCTTCTTTGCTTGTTTACAGTTTTTTTTTTTCTTTTCTCCCTTTTAGTTTAAGTTTGTGGTCAGTGTTTATAAGTAATCTGAAGGTTATAAGTGAATATATAGATGCATGAATATAAGTTAAAGTCACTTGACAATAGGTTTTATCTGGCCAGTAAAAGTCTGCAGAAAGTAATGATATAAGGAGATTTCGGCTGTGTACTTAATTAAACAATATGTTATGCTATTTAATGTTCATGTTATTAATTATGACAGCAAGTAATAAATTTTACTAACAGTAGCTACTTAGTACATAGATATTTATGTGTTTACTTACTTTGTTGAATAAGATATTATCATTTCGGCCAGTAAGTTTTACAGCTACAGGTTTTTTTTTCTTTTCTGTTTTATCTATGAAGTGATAGCTTGCTTTATGTTGAAATGAACTCTGTTTCTAATGCCTGAATGTTTTCTTTTGTTAAGTAGCTTGCCTTGTTTCTTTGCACTTGCATATACAGGTTATATATTTTACAAACTTCCTGATATGATTATATTGTTAACATGTTTTTTTTTCTTTTGTTTTATTTATATTTTGTTAGTTATATTCTATATGAAATTTCATACTTGTTCAAATGATGTTTTAACATTTTATTTAAGGTTGTTGTGTTGCACAATTTAAATGTTGTAGATCATTGTTTGTTTTAAAAATACTTGTTTTTGTATATTGCACATTATAATTTATATGTTGTATTTTTATGTTACTTTGATTACAAATATAATATATGATTGTGTTTTATACTAATTTTTGCACTTCCATATTTATGTGAAATAATTTCATGTTTGTTTATTTTAAAACTTATCATTTTAAAAACTAAAAGTGTATTCATATGTTTTTTTATATTAAATATCAAATAATGAATCTTTGATTTAATTCTATTGAATAAATCCTATTTTGTTTTAAATGGTTTTGAAGTATTTAAATTTTAAATTTCAAATCAAAATTTCCTTTTATAAACATATATAACTGTTAAATATTTAATATCTCATCAATTTAAATGTTGACAAGCTTATATTTGATTTAATTTAGATTAAATATCTATTAAAATATATCGTCAAAATTCTGGGTCATTACATTCCTCCCCCCTTAAAAGAATTTCGTACCCGAAATTTAAACAACAGTTAATTCAAAAGCTTTTATATTCACAATCCAAACATACATATCATTCATACAATAGCAAACAAACAAACAGTCTATTCTAACAAACATCACTAGTTATCCGAACATAAATCCGGATAAGCACTCCTAAAACTATCGAGAGTTTCCCAGGTACAATCTCTGGGATCCTCACTCCATTGCACCTTGACGAGTTTCACCACTTTGTTTCTGAGTTGCTTCTCGTCTCGATCCACAATCTGAACTGGATTTCTGACTATAGTTAAATTGGGTTCCACTTCTTGAATTACCGGTTCTACAACCAGTGATGGATCATGAACAAATTTTCTCAAATGCGATACATGAAACACATTGTAAATCCCAGACATCCGCTCTGGTAATTCAATCCTGTAGGCCACAGTTCCAATTCTCTCCAACACTCGGAATGGTCCAATGTATCTCGGAGCAAGTTTTCCCGTCTTTCCGAATCTTATAGCACCTTTAATTGGGGAAACTTTAACAAAAACCAAGTCTCCGATCTCAAATTCTAATGGCCTTCGCCTTCTATCTGCATATTTCTTCTGACGATCTTGAGCAGCTTTCATTCTTTTCTTAATAAGCTCAACCTTCGCAGAAGCTTCACGAATAAGATCGGGTCCGAGCACAAGACGATCCATCGATTCAATCCAACAAGATGGAGATCTACACGGTCTTCCGTATAGAGCTTCATAAGGAGCCATCTTAATACTTGCTTGATAATTGTTATTATAAGAAAATTCCACTAAATGAAGATGGTCCTCCCAAGATCCTCCAAAATCTAAAACACAAGCCCGTAGCATATCCTCATGAATACGATTCAGCCTCTCTGTCTGTCCGTCCGTTTGAGGATGATAGGCTGTACTTACTCTCAAATCTTTTCCCATCGCTGATTGCAGAGCTTCCCAAAATTTGCTAGTGAAAATAGGATCACGGTCACTTACTATGCTGATTGGAACTCCATGCAATCGAACTATCTCCTTCAAGAAAATTTCCGCCAAAGAAACTGCAGTACGGGTTGCCTTTACTGGTATAAAATGGGCACTCTTAGTTAAACGATCTACAATAACCCATATACCGTCATTTCTTTTCCTGGTTCTAGGCAAACCATCAATAAAATCCATCGAGATCATTTCCCATTTCCAATTCGGAATTTCCAGAGGTTGCAATAGCCCGGCAGATTTCTGTTGATCACCTTTAACTTGTTGGCAAATGGCACAACTGTTCACAAAAGCAGCTACATCCTTCTTCATATTCGGCCAACATAAAACTCTCTTCATATCTTTATACATCTTCGAAATTCCCGGGTGAATATTCAATTTAGAACGATGACACTCAGCTAGGACTTCTTGCCTCAGTTCATCAATATTAGGCACACACAAACGACCATTCATCCTTAGAGTACCTGGATCATCCACCTTGAAATCTGAATATCGCCCGTCCTTAGCTCCAAGAATTATTTCCTCAAAAGATTTATCTTCCATTTGCTTACTAATGATCCTTTCTTGGAGAGATGGAACAACTTCCAAAAGAGATAGAACTGCATTCCTACTGAGAGCATCAGCTACGACATTCGCTTTCCCCGGAGTGTTCAGAATATCCAAATCATAGGATGCAAAAAATTCAACCCACCGCTGCTGTCTCAAATTCAGATCTTTTTGAGAGAATAGATATTTCAACGGTTTGTGATCCATGAACAATTCAAATTTCTCTCCTAAAAGATAATGCCTCCAAATCTTCAAAGCAAACACAATGGCAAGCAATTCAAGATCATGCGTAGCATAGTTTTTCTCATGAGGCTTCAACTGTCGACTAGCATACGCAATCACCCTTCCGTTCTGCATCAGAACCGCTCCCAAACCCACAATACAAGCATCCGTATAAACTTCGAATTTGCTTTTCCCATCCGGGATAGCAAGTACTGGTGCACTAGTAAGTCTTATCTTCAATTCCTGAAAAGCTTCTTCACACTGAGGTGTCCATTTGAATTTCGCTCCTTTCCTGGTCAGCTTAGTCAAATGCGAAGAAATCTTGGAATAATCTCTAATAAATTTCCTGTAGTAGCCCGCCAATCCTAAGAAACTGCGAACTTCCGTCGGTGTCTCTGGCTATTTCCATTCCAGAATAGTTTCCACTTTCGCTGGGTCTACAGAAATGCCTTCACCCGAAACAATGTGCCCTAAAAATTTAACTTCCGATTTCCAGAAGTGACACTTCGAAAACTTTGCCTTCAGCACATTCTTTCTCAGAGTCTCCAATACAATCCTCAAATGCTCTCTGTGCTCTTCTTCGGATTTGGAATAGACCAAGATATCATCAATGAATACCAGCACAAACTTATTCAACACATCTCTAAAGACTCGGTTCATGAGATCAACGAAATAAGCAGGAGCGTTGGTTAATCCAAACGGCATAACCAACCACTCATAGAAACAATTCGGTCCCTTAAATGCAGTCAAGGGAATACTGTCTTCAGCTACCCTCAACTGGTGGAAACCTGAAGCTAGATCCAATTGAGAAAAGATAGAAGCACCATGCAACTGGTCAAAAAGATCATCGATGCGAGGAAGAGGATATTTATTATGGATAGTCACTTTGTTCAATTCTCTATAATCCACACAGAACCTCAGTGATCCATCCGATTTGGTCACAAACACTGCCGCTGAACCCCAACAAGAAAAACTAGGTCTAATCAATCCCTTCTCTAAAAGATCCTGCGTCTGCTTAATCAACTCTTCTCTTTCCCTGGGAGCCATTCTCCTACTGGGTTGAATTACTGGCACAGCTCCTGGAATCAAATCAATACGGAACTCTATCTCTCGATGTGGTGGCAGACACTTAACTTCTTCAAAAACATCAGCAAAATCCCGAACCACATCAATAACTTCAACACTCTCTTCAGATGTCTCCATTCCATGCAGAAGATTGCTCAAATGAATTCCAGGATTATCACACGACACTCTGGCAATTCTACCCAGATCAGTTTCCAACGAAACTGTTCTCTCATCACAATTCAAAACGGCTTTATACTTATCCAGCCAATCCATACCCAAAATAAGATCAAATCCCTTAAAATTCAATACATACGGGTCACAAGAAAAACTGTGGGATAGATAAGAGATCTTCAAGTCCTTACAGATAGTGTCTAATTTAGTCACCCCTCCTATAGGATTAGATACCAAGATAGAACTATCTACAGAACTAGGAGCAAGAGAGAACTTTTCAACAGAGTCCAAAGAAATAAAACTCAAGGAAGCACCCGAATCAAACAAAACTCTAATATATTTCCCATCTAAAAGTAAAGTACCTTCTAAAACTCCTTTGCCCTTCGAAGATGAAGATGGTCCGGCTTCCAAAGCAAAAACTTTATTCTGAGGTGCTCTCTGTAGAAGTAGACAGTTCTTGATCATGTGCCCTGGCTGATGACAATTAAAGCACAATGATTTTTGAACCATAGCTGATCCTGGGCCACTCTGATGCGGTTGCTGTTGCTGGAATCCCTTTCTAGGACACTTATTTGCCAAATGCCCTTCCTGCTGACAAATGTAACACTTGCGAGGCCCGTTGTTTTTCCCAGGTTTCTTCTTATTCGGCTTCCTCCATCTAGGATCGAACTTTCGCTTATTCGAATTAGTGGAATTCCCACCTGAAGCTGCAGCTGGAGTCCCCGGTTTCTTACTCATCAAACTTTCATACCTTAACGCCATATCAATCAAATCAACAAAAGATCCCTTCAGAAGCACCGTCAACTTTCCATGGAATTCAGGCCTCAACCCTTGCACAAATTTCTCATTCTTTTTCAGAGGAGTATCGATGAGTCCTTGACCATAACAAGAGAGCTCGTTGAATCTGGTTTCATATTCCGAAATAGACATACTACCCTGCTTCAAATTCAGAAAATCCTGATACAATTGGGTTTTCCCTACCGTCGGCACATACTTCTCTTCGAACAACTCCTTGAATCTGTCCCATGAAATGTCATCTTCAGAAATATTTGCAATAGTTGAATTCCACCATGCTGCTGCACCACCTTGCAACTGCCATGATGCCATATGTCTCTTACGCTCATCAGACAATATCATGCTCTTGAAAATGCGCTCGCAAGAGCGTAACCATTCCTGAACTTCAATTATAGACTCCGAACCTTTGAATGGTTGACCTCCAAGATGTTTGAAATCCTTGCATAAGGCTGCAAAGCTAACTTGAGATGGTACTGGGTTGACAGCCTCACTAACATTCTGACTCCGTCCATTATCTGTAGAAGTACTGGCCCTAACTCTGCCTCTTCTTCCTGAACTCATGTCGGTCACCTGAAAAGGTAACTCAACCAATTTAGATATATATATATATATATATATATAATATTATATGAAAATACAAATACGCACTCTCTAGAGAACAACAACACTAGAGCCTAGGTACTCGCTTTACCTAGCGCTCTGATACCAACTGTGACGACCCGCCTTTTTCTAACCCAGAAAGACGTTTCATCATTAAGAAAGAAAGGGATAGAATTAGAAAAGAATAGAAAGAAAGAACAACAACATCAGAATCTCACAGCGGAATGGAACAAAATATAATACATCACATATCTATTACATAGTTATACATACATCAGAGTCATACAATATCATGTAACAGGACTGTTATATACATACATGTCCATACATACATCCAAAATACAGCATCACTAACTACACAGCGGAACTACATATATAGATACATACGTCTGGTCTTCTCTCCGAAATAGCTCCTCCAGAAAAGCAACACTTCTAGATACCTATCACTTGGCTACTCGTAAAAATTTGAGTACCCAAGAGTTTATGAAAACACAAAATATAAACTCCGGGTCAGACATGGGTCTGGTATGAGTAAACAGGTTAAAATTGCTTAACTTTGAAAATCATTTGAAAATAAAGGTATCACGTAAGACTATCCACAAATAAATACGGATAAGTTTTTACCTTACGCTAACCAAAACATTTTATAGGAAATTCTGTGATATTATAATAGTGTCTAGGGTTTTCAAGTAAATAGAAAATAGCCGAAATTGTTACATCTATTAAATTCCAGCTACTAGCCACGAAAGTGGGTAATACAAATCAAAACCGTAGGGTCTCGTAGGGTAAATGGATTTCCAACAATGGCAGGGCTACTGGGGTACCGCCCGTCACAGTACGGGGCCTAGATCACCGTACCGAGGATTACTCCCTTCATCCCCTGCAACACAAGGCCGAAACCATTCCTTACTGAACAGTCCCGAACAAGATAACCCCGCAGTTGTGGCCAACAACTGCCTATTAAGCCGAATAAAAAGGGACATCTAGACAGGGGAAAATCTTGTCCTGCTTGGGCATGACCCACCTAACCTTGCTGCATCTCCCCTGTTTTAGCCATTCCCGGTTGATGAGGCTTGAGGCTACGATTACCTTTATTGAACAATTCACTTAGAATGCTCATCGTCCGCCTGACGATGTGTTGAAAGCATTCAATCCATACAAGTTCGTTCCGGGTTCGAACGAAACCGAAGGCATTATCTCGTTACACTCATTTTGGAATCACCCTCAGAGTTAACGACGATAACCCTTGCATTTTGAAACTCTATCTCGATCACCATTGGATAAGTCACGACCTATCGTTTAATTTGGATCGATGTGGTTTTCAGAGAATCAAAATTGATTCTTCCGATCCCGGTCTCATCGGATCCAAACGCCATTTTAAGGGCCAAGTTGTCTATTTAACTTAACAGTTTAATTAAATATCAGAAATTAACATAACAGATAAACCATATACAGTTAACACAGATATCCATAATGTATCACACATATCACAAAAGTATCATCAACAGATATCACAGTCAACCAAACAGAGTTATCAATGCATATCAAACAGTTTGGTTTTACTTAACTAAATTACTTGCTTAAGTATAAACTATTTTATTCTGTAAATTAATTACTGATTAATTAGCTGATTAACGATTAATTAATTAATTAGTTAATCATTAATTTGTAATTTATAAATTATCTAACCTTTACTTAATTATTTATCTATTCATTAACTATTTCTCAATTAAACAAATAATTAGTTAATTCTTAATTATCACTTAATAATTAATGACTTACTTATTAAAATAAATTAATTATTTACAAATTACCTTTAATTATCAATTTAATAGTAAAGCCCTGATTTAACACTTAGGTTAATTTTCATTAATTAACTTCCAGTAATATGTTAACTTGATTAAGCTTATAATTTCTTTAACATATAATTTATTTTAATTAACAAATTTAAAATTTTCAATTAGATTTTCAAGTAGAAATTCTGCTGTATGCTCACTAGATAAGGACCCGAACATCTCCCATGTTTCCTCGTGACAGTCTCGTGCTTTTCCCCTACCTTCCCGTGTTTCTCTCCCTTCCCCTTTCTTCTTCTCTCCAGTTTTTCTTTCCTTCTCTTTTTTTTTAACAGTTAAGTTAGAGTTTAAATACAACACTCACGCGATCATACCCAGGCAAACCCGAAGACAGACTCGAAGCAAACATCTAAATACCTCGAGTATGAGCACGCGTCACCCCCCTACGTATCATCAGACATCCCCTACGCCACCGTGCACGTGCACGGTGGTGCGCTTGGCCACTGGCGACTCGCGGCAGCCCCCGCATATCCCAAAACATCACGACTTCCAAACTTTAAACTTGAAACCCATCGAAAAGTTCCAGATCAAAAAAACGACCTGCTGCTCGAACACGTACAGGAACGTCTCACCGTAAAATTTCCTCACGCGGCCACCATCCATCACCGGAGGCGATGAAACTCCTCCAATACGTCACTCACACCCCCCTCCAACTCCTCCTGAAGTCGCGTGCCACTCGGTTGACAAAAGATGCCGCAACTCATATTCTACAGAGCGTGAAAAGATATTAGCACTAAACCCTATTCTTGATCCAAACTCGAAATCTATGAATTTGAAAAATAATTAGACATTTTTCTAGTGTTAATACGACTTTAATCCTGCTTCATTCCAAATTCCAGAAATTAAAATTCACTCAATCTCCCAAATTTGACAAAAATCAGTAAAACTCCTTTTTAACAACTGCTCTGAAAATCTTTGTGTAAAAATCTTAATTTTCATGTTAAAAATCATAATTCCTTGTAGGAAATCTAAATATGTTATTGAAATTTCAAATTTAAACATTTGAATTTTTCACTTTGATTTCTTGTTTACCTGTAGGTTGAAATACAGTATGTACAATCATACTGTCTTAACTTTCCATCATGTTTGCAGGCCTTGTTTGTAAACTAAACAAACTTGAATTTTCACAATACACAATTCAAATGATTTTATGAATAAGTATTTTAGGTTTCTTGGCTTCATTTTGTTCAAAACTTAAATTTACTGAAGAACAAACTATAAAAGTTCCCAGTGTAAACCAATATACACAGAGTAGTTTGCTTAAACTATATCAAGCATAGATCATTCATAAAGTAACTATACAAGCTAAAATTGGAAATCAGTTTTGTTTACTCACAATCAAAAACTGTTGAACAGAAAGTGTTGAAGAAGATACTTGCAAATGACCTTTCTTGAAATTCCCCTCTACTCTTCTTTCTGTTTCTCTCTTCTTTGCTTGTTTACAGTTTTTTTCTTTTCTTTTCTCCCTTTTAGTTTAAGTTTGTGTTCAGTGTTTGTAAGTAATCTGAAGGTTATAAGTGAAATGCATGAATATAAGTTAAAGTCACTTGACAATAGGTTTTATCTGGCCAGTAAAAGTCTGCAGAAAGTAATGATATAAGGAGATTTCGGCTGTGTACTTAATTAAACAATATGTTATGCTATTTAATGTTCATGTTATTAATTATGACAGCAAGTAATAAATTTTACCGACAGTAGCTACTTAGTACATAGATATTTATGTGTTTACTTACTTTGTTGAATAAGATATTATCATTTCGGCCAGTAAGTTTTACAGCTACAGGTTTTTTTTTCTTTTCTGTTTTATCTATGAAGTGATAACTTGCTTTATGTTGAAACGAACTCTGTTTCTAATGCCTGAATGTTTTCTTTTGTTAAGTAGCTTGCCTTGTTTCTTTGCACTTGCATATACAGGTTATATATTTTACAAACTTCCTGATATGATTATATTGTTAACATGTTTTTTTTTTCTTTTGTTTTATTTATATTTTGTTAGTTATATTCTATATAAAATTTCATACTTGTTCAAATGATGTTTTAACATTTTATTTAAGGTTGTTGTGTTGCACAATTTAAATGTTGTAGATCATTGTTTGTTTTAAAAATACTTGTTTTTGTATATTACACATTATAATTTATATGTTGTATTTTTATGTTACTTTGATTCCAAATATAATATATGATTGTGTTTTATACTAATTTTTGCACTTCCATATTTATGTGAAATAATTTCATGTTTGTTTATTTTAAAACTTATCATTTTAAAAACTAAAAGTGTATTCATATGTTTTTTTTTATTAAATATCAAATAATGAATCTTTGATTTAATTCTATTGAATAAATCCTATTTTGTTTTAAATGGTTTTGAAGTATTTAAATTTTAAATTTCAAATCAAAATTCCTTTTATAAACATATATAACTGTTAAATATTTAATATCTCATCAATTTAAATGTTGACAAGCTTATATTTGATTTAATTTAGATTAAATATGTATTAAAATATATCGTCAAAATTCCGGGTCATTTCATATTTTCTATATATATAATAAAAATTTTCAAATGATATCTATATTTGGCTGCAATAGATTGGTTGTTAGGTAATAAAGTGTATAAATAATAATAGAAATAAGATAAATGAAATTTGGAAATTTAGAATTTAGTTCCGGGGTTGAAAAACTTTCTTTCGAAATCTTTTGGAATAAATAATATTGTTTATAAGTATTTTTTGATTTAAATATTTCAATATAAGAATTTTTTTTTAGAAGATTTTGGAGAAAATAAGGTGTACTTTCCTCTCTGTCGCTGGAAAATAATTTCGGTGGTGGCGGCCGCATCATCGACTTCCATTTTCGAGTTTCGAACGGGGAAGGCCACTGTAGTAGTTCTACTGTAGATTCATTTTTGAAAAATATATAAATTTTGAATTGTTTAAATATAATTAGAGATATAAAGGTTGTAAGAAAATATTTATCTATTATTTTAAAATAATTTGAAATTTAACCCGGTATTAAATTCTTAAATTTCCATTAAATAAATTGTTTCATTATTGTAGTGAAATGAAAAGTAAGTAATAAAATATTGGAACCTCTAATTTAGGTAAGATATGTAAGACTAAGTATAAAGGAAATGAAAAGGAAGTTGAAATTGTAACCTTATTGAACAATGAATTAATTAATAGTTTCAATTACTGTAGTGAATTGAAACGTAGGTAATTAATAAATTTCACCTCTAAAGGAAATAAGAGCTTTAGTGATAGGTTATAAATGGTCTTAAATGAAAGTTGAAATTATAAACCTATGAAATAAATAATATTATTATTAAACATTAAATTTACCATAGGAAATGATAAACTTGTATAACTTTCAAATATATTCTTTAAAAGCATATATAACTTACCAAATATTAAAAGTTGAAGTGTTTAATAGGAAATGTAATGAAAATTGTACAAGTAAAGGTAGGTAATGAAGTATTCAATGAATTTGCTATTATAAATGAGAATTTAATATTATAAACTTAAGTATTAATTGAAATTTTACCAAGGAAATATAATTAAAGGTAAGTATGACAAATGAATGATTATAAACTTAAGTAGTTAAAGTGTGGATAAGTACGATCATGAAATAATAAATGAATGAATAATAGCAAGTAGCAAGTGAAAATAAATGAGTGTAATATAATATAGAGAAACTGCAAACTTAAGAAAAGGGTTGAAGTTATTTTCTGAATAAAATAGAAAGAAATAAAATGAAAATAAATGAAGTAATCACTGAATAAATGAAAGAAGGGAAATCAAACAACTAAGTATGAAATAAATTTATAATAAGTTAATTTGGTTTGTTGGTTTAAATTGTTATTGTTGATTTATGGTTGGTTGGGTAAGGAAATTTGAAATTGTTGGATGAATAAATAATATATTTTCGTTCCATCTAAGACTATTGAGTAAATGATGCACTTGATAGTTATTTTCATTCTGTACAGTTTCAAGTTTGAACCTGAACAACTGTTTGTTGGTTTGATTGAATGGTTGCTTTGTTTTGGGGGTGTATGCTGTTTGTGAAATTGATGGTTGTTGTATTGATTGGTTGTTAATGGTTGAAACCACTTAAATATTTCACTTTATATAAGTTGTTATATTTTGATATTATATTTTCTCCCGAGCCTCTCCGTACAAAGGAGACTCTGCCAAAAAAAAATCGAAATTTTTGGACGTAGAAATTTCCCTGAAAATGTTTTTTTTTCCAAACTTTATTTGTTCAAGTATAATAAGATTTCAAATGGGCATATTTTAATTAAAGTAATAAATTTTTTAAATTATTGTTTATAAGTTAAATATTTTGAATAAGATGTATTGTTATTTAATTCTTCTTTTCCCTTCTTTCCTTTTCGAGGACGAAAAGTTTTGAGTGGGGGAGAATATAACGACCCATGTAAATTCGATATTTAAAATGAATTAAATTAATAGGATTTTTTTTAATTTAAATTTAGAAGGGATGGAAATCTTATTTATTTATATAAAAGAGAAGCTGAAATTTGATGTATCAAGGGTAATTTAAATGTATAAATTAAATTATATATTGTAATTAATAATAAATAGTAGAAATTGTTGCATTTGATATAAAGTTTGAATAAGTAAATTAAGGCAAGTATTGAATTTATCAATGGAATAAAATATTGATTTATGGAAATTGAATGTAAACGGAGGTAATAAAGTAATGCAGGACAATAAATAACGTAATTAGTACAATCCCTTTTATTTGTAAACTATTGTAAGGTGTTAATTAATTGAAATATGAAAATTTGGAAATCAAACTCATTTAAGGGTAAGTAATTATAATGTGTTGATGATATAAACGTTACAAATTATTAACGTAGTAACGTAAGGTGTAAATGTAAATTTAAATGGAAACGTAATCTTATTTCTAGGTAAAAATTGCTTGTAGATTTATGTAATTGAGTTTAGGCACTAAATGGAATTAAATTTTACATTAGTATGAATTTAAAGGAATATGGGGTAAATTGATAAAACCAGTAGAAATGTTGAATTTGTGAAATATTAATAAGAATATTAAATAGAATGGAATTCAAGTAATATAACAATTGAAATGTGGAAATTAGGGAATAGATTCAAAGTTATGAATAAGCTGTTGAAATAATACATAATAAGTACAATTTGAATGGAAATGTGAGTATAGAATTAAGCAATAATTGGGAATCATACCTATGAAATGATAACAAGAATACAAGGTAATAAATGCCAATTAAGGGTAATAATTAATAAACTTAATGAAATCATAATTTCATATAAAATAATTTAAAAGTCAGGTTTGGCTATAATTTTGAACATAAGTAAATTGAATTTGTAGTATGAAAATATATGCCAAAATTGATTTTTGTAATAAAAGATTTGGTATGTGACAAAAAGTAATGGAAATGTTTATGGTAGGTTGCTTATTCATTTATTTAGATTGTTAGTTGGAATTGGAAATAAGTTTGTAATAAATGTAAATAAATGATACATTTATGTGAAATGTAACCAATGGAAATTTTATTTATAATATAGCAAAGGGTGGATTTAAGAAGTGAAATTGTAGAATTTGAAGCTAATTAATAAGGGACATAGTAAAGATGGCAATCCAGTCAAATACTTAGGAATCAAATTTATTTGGAAGGTAATCTAATTTATAAATAAATGTTAAGTAATTAGGATTTAATTCTATATTAATTGAAACTGATTGTAGATTTAGTGTAGTAATGTTAAGGCTAACTAAATTTGCTTTATAGATGGGATTATAATCAAGGTGGATAGGTAACGAACTTAAAAATACAATTAAGAACTAATAGGTGGCAAAGTAATATGGTTTGTATTGTGTAAGTAAACTTTGGTCAATCAAAATCTATCAATCCAAAGCTAACATTTTGTTAATATAGATTTAAGTATTGAAAGCAATATTTATTAATTCAATGGAAGTATTGCAAATTAAATGAAATTTAACGTTTAAGATATTACGTTAATAGAGATTTAACTAAAATTCAAGAATATTAAAATAATAGTTTTGAACTCACCATTTGAATCCATTTACTTAAAATTATAGATGGAATAATCATTGACTATTTAATTTAATAGAAATTTTGAGAACTTAATTTATAATTTTGAATATAATGAAATAGAAGATTTGACACTGCAACTGATAGATGTATCAACTCTAAATTGACATAGAGATTTGTTTAAAATCAATGTAAATATTTGAGGATATTTAAGTGATAAAATTTTCCAATACTAAAACTGAAATATAGAAATTGGATTTATTCACTAATTCTTATTCATTTAATTAATATGAAAATAGCCATTTTTGTCACGGACTCGGATTTCGACGAAACCAGTTTCATCGGATCCGTAACAGTGAATTTTTGTAGGGTTTCAAGTTTCGTAGCGATCGGTCTTGTCGTTTGATCGTACGAACGCGAAACGCCTTGAAATCGATTTAATTGAAATCAATTTGAAATCAATTTGGAAATATTGATTCCAGCATAGCTTCTTCATACGATCGAATTTGGACGTGAAACTTTTTCCATCGTGTTCAGAATATTTTTAAATACCTATTTGGATATAGGGGTTTACCCAATTTCGTTCCGGGGTCAGAACGGGCTTTTGGGGCCAACTACCGTTTAACACGTTTATAATTCGTGCCCACCTATTCTATTGAAGTTTCTATATATAGGCTGTTATAAACCCTAGCAGCTGCTACTCCTCATTTCTGTACGTATAGGAACTTCTGTACTCTACTTCTTCAATGGCAACAAACAATTCTAGATCCAAATTCAAAATTCAAATCAGATCCAAAGCTAAAAATTAAAAGTCCTCAGAAAATTTCCGAAAAAATATATGTCGAAGATATCAACGATACGAATCAGCATCTGCTGTCTGTTTTTCGAGATTTCACTTCGATTAGTGGGAAATCGCAATCAAACTCTGAAATTTCGAAACCCATAGGGTTGATTTGGGGCTTTTCGATTTAGGCTTCAATCGAAGAAATTGAAATATGGGTGTTGTAGATCTCGTCGAGGGGAGTTGATTGGTGGTTGTTTGGTGGTCTGAAAGTGCTTGGGTTGGCCGGAATTGGCGAACTAGGGTTCGAAAACCCTAGCTTAGTGGCGGCGGCGGCAACCAGGGAGGCGCGCGCTGGTATAGGGGGGTGCGGCTCGGCATAGGCAGTTAGATGTTGGTGGTGATGAGTTCAACGGTGGCCGGTAGGACGAGAGATCGGCGGTCAAAGGTGGTTAAAAGGTACGGTATTGAATTGTCGTGCGCGTTGGAATCCTGGGGAGAGGAGAACGTCTTGATGATGTGGCAGCATAGAAGGTGAATGTGTTCTCCATTTTATTTATTTTAATTGATTTTCAACTCGCAATTTTTGCTCTAATTTCTTCATACGAACTTCGTTTCACGAGCGATTTTTTTGTTAGGATCGTAATTAAATTCCAGATCTTTTGACACTGGTTTGGACAGATTTGGAGACCATCGAATTTTTGGGTTTAAATCGTATTTAAATTCGATTTAAATTCAAAAGGTGAGTGTTTTAACCCACTCACAATTTCTAAAATTTCCTATATCTGTTAAATTGACTTTAGATATGAGTAGAAATTTATTTATGACTGTTTGACATGTTTTATTCAATATTTCAGTTGAATCGCATTTATTTATTTTAACTGTTAATTAATTTTATTATTGCATATAATTTGACAGTTAGAATTTATTTATTTGCATACAAACTGATAGTTAAACAGTTAATAAAATTTATCGTTGAATATAAACTGTTAGTTAATAATTGTCATTTATTTCCTGTTATATTGCATATGCTATATATATATTGATGTTGTTTAAATTGATGATGATTGAATTAAATTGGTTGATGATTGATATTGGGTGAATGGATGATGTGTTCTATCTTATATAATCTGCAAGTTATCATGCATTTCTTTTCATTCGGGATTGCGGTTTGAAATGATATACAACTGCATTTTTTATTTTAAATTGCGGATTGAAATGATAAACATCGGTATCACTTGACCATAGGGTAGAAAATTTTATACAGGCACCGCGGTAAATATATAAAATTATTTTTGAAATGTTTTACTATGGTTTTGTAAGCTATATATATATATATATATATATATATATATATGGTTTATGGGATATTGATTTGGTTATATATATATAGTAAATTTTCGGTTTTTTAAGCTTTGTATAAATTTGATTTGAAGTATAAAATAAAGTTTGATTTTCGAGATCAAATACGATTAAGAATTTATTTAAATGAAATTTCTGGAGTTTTAATGACTTAAAAGAGAAAAAGGGTGGAAGATGAATATTAAGTTAAATTGAAACTAAATGAAAAGTTATAATTTTTAAAGGATATGATTTTTGTAACTTGATTTTTGTAAAGTGATTTGAATGAATATCAGGTTGATTTAAATGAATATATCAAGTTTAATAAATTGAAAGATTGTCCAATTATGTGAAGTTATAAGTTTTACTTAGAGTATATTGAATTCATTAAGTAAACATTTCAAGTCTAAATAATAAGTAATTGAATTTGATATATATGGGTTTGTCAAATGAGTTTGTTTTTGAAATGGTCAAATATTTAAAGCTTTGAAACATAAGAATTAAAAATGTATTTGGAAGTTTAAATCGATATTTGGAATTGATTTGTGAAATGTAAAGAAGCTATTTTGTTTTATAAAGAAAATTTAATATTTAACCATTTGAGAGATGGAAATTTATTTCAAAGTTATGATTTTCAAGGTAGTATAATTTGGAAATATTATATTCCAGAGTTTTGGTTTCTAAATATTTTACTTTGAAAACCCTATGAGTTTGGAAAGAATATATATTGGAAAATAAAATGACATTATATTGGTTTGGGCCTAAATGATATCGTATTGATTTGGGGTTTTAAAAATATAAACGATATCTTATTTATATGGGTTTAAAATGGATATTTTATTCTGGTTTTTAAAGTATAATTATTTTAAATGACCGCGGTGTTATAGTAACGGTTGGTTGTTGAAGAGACCGGGATCGGAAGTTGTCATACTCTATGCCAACTCCGAAAACCACTTTAACAACCGTGTATGCGGCGGAGATTCCAGAATGAAGTAGGTTGGTGATGGCATTTCCTATAAGGTAAATACGTGGACCCAACTCCCGTGAGTTGGCATAAAGTGGCTAAAACAGGAGCGATTCTCGGGCCAATGAGGTCATTCCTCTGATCGAACGCACTCCTTCGATTCTATACTCTGACTTTGGATTGATTCGGTGGCCCCTATTGATTTCTTTGATTTTGGGGGTGTTAGTTCGAGGTGGGCGGTAGCTGCGCGTTGCGCGTTTCCACCAGCCCGGATAGCAATTGGTATATATACCTTGGCATTGCCTAGTTGTGCCGTGTCACCTACCCTAGCGCGTCTTGTACGAGTTTCTATTTGTGTCGTACCTATGGAGTATCCTCTGGTAGCCTCCTGATCAGGAGGTATTACGGTACTGTATAGACTATTGGCATTATTTCTGTTAAGGGCTATATGGGTAACCCCTTAACGCTATTAAAAAGTAAGTTTATTTTACAATTAGACACTATTATAATAGCGCAATATACCACATAGTAAATAGTTTAACGGATCCTTAGGAGATGTAAATCCCGAGCATCTCTTGAGTTACTGCACTCATATTTATTTCTGTTAATTTAACTCACATAAGATCTTTTAGTTCTGACTCGAGTGTTTTTGTCTTTTCAAATTCGCTCGGGTCAGTCCGAGCGTTTCAGGATTTGAAGTTTTAGCTCTAGAGGACGAAGACGAAGATTTGTAGTATTACTATCTACTATTTTATTCCACTACACTGGATTCCGCTGCATTGATATTATTGGTATGTGAACTCTGATATTTAATTGTATAAAGAAGAATCAAATGTTTTGTAAACAGTTTTATAAACTGTATATTTTATTATTATACGTTATCCTTACGCTGTGAGATTCTCTTTTGTTTTATTTCTTCTCTGTTTTTCTTATTTACCCCATAACAATCCGCCCTTCCGTATGGTTTGAATTGGCATGTGTGTCGATTTGAATCGTGCGAAAAGGCGGGATGTTACAATGCGTAAACAAGTTGCAAATGAAAAGCAGACTGAATGACTAAATAAAGCCTGTTGTGTGTAGTAGCGATGAAGACTCTTGCTATTCTAGGCTCTCTGCAAAGTGAGACCGTCAATTCGATAATTTAAATGTGCCATCTCTGAGTCTTCGTTCAATGCATATGGTCCCCCCTACGTTGGTTTCATATGCAAAAGGATCGGGTAAATTCTCTTGAGGAAGATATCACCGAGTTCAAAGGTTTGGGGTCGAACCTTAGCATTGTACAATCGGGCGACTCGACTTCGATGCACAGCTGCCCTCAAATCAGCCCCTTCATGCTTCTAATCTAGTAAGTCCATAGGTTCGGCAAGTAATATAGCATTTACCTTTGGATCATAATAAGTGACATGATGAGAAGATACTTCCAATTCGACTGGAATAACGGTTCTGAACCGTAGGAAAGTGAAAACAAAGTGTGGTCGATCGTGGACTTGTGGGTTGTTTGATAAGCCTATAAGGCCATAGGAAGTTCATTGAACCATTTGCTTCCGACTTTTTCCAAATATTTCTTCAGAATGGACTTTATGACTTTATCAACAGCTTCGACCTGTCCATTCGCTTAAGGATGTACAACTGTAGAGAACTTCTTTTGGATATGGAACCGCTGACAGAAATTTTTGAACTCGACACTATTGAATTGGGCTATGTTTTCAGTGATGATGGTATGTGGATGACCAAATCGACAGATAATATTGCGTACCAAAAGTTGATCACTTTCTTTGTTGTGATAGTGGCAAAGGGCTCAGCCTCCGCCCATTTGGTAAAGTAACCAACTGAATGATGTCATACTCTGTGCCACCTTTAGCTAGAGGTAGAGACCCAATAATGCTGATGCCCCACATTGCGAACGGACATGAACTGACCATCTAAGTTATTTTGGTAGGCAGGTGTTAACCCGCCTTTTTACAGGGCTACGGACAGGCGGGTTTAACTTAAACGACTGCATGTTCCTCAAGGCTGGTGTACGATGGATTCTGTCGACTGGATGGATGGATGACACAACGCACTTGAAAGATGGAAATTGGATTGGACAGAGATGGATCGACTATAATTTGGGTCAAGGAAATGTGGTTCGATCTGGAAGTTAGAAATGGTTCGGCATTGGTTGCCACTTGGCATAAAGGAGTCGATACCTCGATACCTCGCACCTCGATACCTCGCACCTCGATACCTCGCACCTCGAACCTCGATGCCTCGAACCTCGATGCCTCGCACCTCGATGCCTCGCACCTCGATGCCTCGATACCTCGCACCTCGATGCCTCGTACCTCGATACCTTTACACCTCGCACCTCGCTCGGCATTGGCGGCTCGGCATGGGTCGCTCGGCGAAGATGGCTCGGTGGAAATTCTTAACGGGCCTTTACCCTTCAGAAAGCACGGCAACTCAAAATTCGCCTATAAATACAGCTTGTAGGGGTTCAGAAAGGGGGATCTCCTTCTTCTCTTCTGCTCTCTGACTTTTTTCTTAGACTATAGCTAGTGTCCCACTCTGTAACTGTAACTGATTCTTATATCAATAAAAGAAAACTTCTAGAGTGGACGTAGGCCGGAGTTAGCCGAACCACTATAAAATCTGTTGTTCTTTACTACTTTCATTTTAATTTTGAATTGTTCTTCATATTATCACATCACACGGACATTCTATCCGTGTGATGTGATTGTGATTAGGTGCTTTCATCTGGACTTGGGTGTTAGTGACGAAATTTGGCACTAACATTTTGGTGCTTTCACTGAGAAAACTAGCACTCAGGAATTTTGGAGCTTGAATTTTGGATTGAAAAGCTTGAAAACTCGGATATTAGCAAGCAATGGCTAGACCACCAACAAGGAAGCAAGCAGCGGAAAGGAGCAATCAGGAAGGAAGTCAAGTGGTCTCTTCTGGATCTAAAGAGGATCATGCATCAGTCTACATAACTCGGGATGAGATGCAGGTTATGATGAATTCTATGCAGGAGAAGATGATGAAACGGCAAGAGGAGATGATGCAGGCTCTTCTTAAGCAATCTGGACAATCAGGAATTGCAGGTGCTCAAGTTCTCGGAACTGGACTAGAGGGACACAACCAGCGTGTGGATGGAGTAATTCAACAGGGGGCAACCCCCAATCAACAGACAACTAAAGATCCGGATGGACCTGGACTCGGGGGCGCACCACCAGATAATGCTGAACCAGTTCATGGAGGAGTTCCAGCTAGCACCATGCAACAGGATGCTGGCAGGAATGTTAGAGCAAGAGATGAAGAGTATGTGCCAAAATTCCCTCGGGGACTTGGGGGGCAACCCTTGACGGACGATGCTAGATTAGCCGAGATTATCAGGCGAACTATGCATGGAGGTTTGACCAATAGAGATTTGGAAGGAGTAAACAAGAGTCCGTTCACTCGTGAAATCAGGATAGCTCGAAAGCCGCCAGATTTCAAGCTTCCTAATATGAAGATGTAGAATGGCAAGGCCAATCCAAAAGATCACTTGATGAGATATACAAGACACATGGAGGTGCTGGGGGCATCGGAAGAAGTTATGGCTCGATGTTTTCCTTTATTCTTAATGGACATAGCTGTTATGTGGTTCAGACAGCTGGAAGAAGGATCTGTCGGGACATGGACAACGTTGGTGGACAGGTTTCTGGAGTAGTTTCGGGTTCATATCAAAAGGCTAAAGAACGTAATGACACTGACATCGATAAAACAAAGGATAGACGAGTCACTCAGAGCCTTCTTAACTCGGTTCAATGTAGAGGTCGCTTCGGTGGTTCGACCGGATCCATCGATGGTCTTAATGGCAGCAGTATCAGGGGTCAGAGAGAATTCAGATTTCAAGGTATCTTTAATACAGGACCTACCAATGGATCTCGGGGAATTCTTTCACGAAGCTGAGAGATTTCTTCGGTTGGAAGATGCATGCTCAGATATGAAGTTGAAGGAGGTGAACGCGGCAGAGGATGGAGGGCGATCCAGCGGAGGCTTGGAAAAAGATAAAGATAAAGGAAAAAGAAAGCTGGATGACGAAATAGGAATGGCTAGGAAGCGGTGGAGAGAACAAAAATTCTCCTCCTACACAAGATTGAACAAGACGTTGGAACAGATTTATTCGGAGACTCGGAATCGCCTTCCCTACCGAAGGCCGGCTAGGAGGGAACACTCCGAACGTGAGAGGGCATCAGGAAAACACGGCCTCTTCCACGATTTGGACGGGCATGATACCAACAGATGCAGGCACTTAAAGGACATAATTGAGGAGCATGTAAGGAATGGACAGTTGCGACAATACACCGAAGCTCGGAATGTAGTGGTGGGGACGGAGCAACCACCGTCTACCTCACATAGTGATGGTACGAGGCACGGGAATGATGGTCGATTGGTTATCAATTGACTGGGATATTATGAAATAAGTAGCAAACTATGGGCAAACGGCCAAGCCACTTACTCATGTACGGGGACGGAGATAGCCCCTAGGCATGCTCTAAGATGATGATAAGCCATGACGCTCTAATTTGTGAAATCTGTTTTCTTTTTTAACTTGGACTTTTGCTTCTTTATGGTTTGGTTTGAACTTCTGGTTTTGTTTGTTTCTTGGTTTGGACTTTTTATTTGGATGATTGTTTTCTGGTTTGGATTTTCGATATGGATTTTTTGTTTGTTTTCTGATTTGATATGGATTTTGGATTGGCTTTCGATTGGATTTTTTACCTGGTTTTTGATAAATGGTCGTCAGGTATGGATTATACCTGGCAAGGTGTAGGTCGCTTTGTGCAAGCACGGCAAATCGACTTATTCAGGTCATCGAGTATGGACTATGCTCAACAAGGGTCCGGAGAGACCAGGATTCGGCCTAGGACTTAGGCCCTATATTATCGGCTACGATTTCAGGTTGTCGATTATGGAAAATGCTCGGCAAGGGTCCGGAGTGACTAGGATTCGACTTAGGACTTAAGTCATGCATTACTCAATGTTCAAGGACACTGGACTACGATCGTCAGGTGAGGATTATGCTTGACAAGAACCCGGAGAGGTTACGGATATGAACATCGGCTATGAACGGCAGAGGATTTGGATATTGACCCGGAAAGGTTCTAGATTCGGTTATTGGTTACTGGATATGGATGAAACATGGACTTTGGATGTTGAATTTGAGGCTATTCAAAACACACCTTCCAACAGTAAGGCATGTTTTGGGAGGCAAGTGTTAACCCGCCTTTTTACAGGGCTATGGACAGGCATGTTTAACTTAATCGACTGCATGTTCGTCAAGGCTGGTGTACGATGGATTCTGTTGACTGGATGGATAGATGAAGCAACACACTTGAAAGATGGAAATTGGATTGGACAGAGATGGATAGACTATAATTTGGGTCAAGGAAATGTGGTTCGGTCTGAAAGTTAGAAATGGTTCGGCATTGGTTGCCGCTTGCAATAAAGGAGTCGATACCTCGGTACCTCGCACCTCAATACCTCGATGCCTCGCACCTCGATACCTCGCACCTCGATACCTCACACCTCGATATCTCGCACCTTGATAGCTCGATACCTCGCACCTTGATACCTCAATGCCTCGCACCTCGATACCTTGTACCTCGATACCTTGATACCTCGCACCTCGATACCTCGATAACTTGCACCTCGATACCTCGCACCTCGACACCACGACACCTCGTGCCTCAATACCTCGATACCCCACACCTCGATGCCTCATACCTTTATACCTCTACACCTCGCACCTCGCTTAGCATTGGCGGCTCGGCATGGTCGCTCAACAAAGATGGCTTGGTGGAAATTCTTAATGGGCCTTTACCATTCAGAAAGGCAAGCAACTCAAAATTCGCCTATAAATATAGCTTTTAGGGGTTCAGAAAGGGGGATCTCCTTCTTCTCTTCTGCTCTCTGACGTTTTCCTAAGACTAAAGCTAGTCTCCCACTTTGTAGATGTAACTGATTCTTACATCAATAAAAAAAAACTTCTGGAGTGGATGAAGGTCGGAGTTAGCCGAACCACTATAAAATCTGTTGTTCTTTACTACTTTCATTTTAATTTTGATTGTTCTTCATATTACTACTCTCTACAGACATCCTATCTGTGTGATGTGATTGTGATTTGGTGCTTTCATATGGATTTGGGTGTTAGTGGCCAATTTTGGCACTAACAGCAGGGCTCTTGGATTCGAGCATGTTTTTGACATCTTTCACATTTCCTGGCATAATCTGATGGGTCGTGATTTACAATCGGTCAATAATAACTGTATTGGAGTACTTTCTTAGCAAGAGATTGCCCCTCAGTGTGATCGCCATAATATCCTTCATGCACATCGTGCAATACTCGTTTGATTTCATCATGGGCGATACATCGGAGTAAAGGAACAGAGTACCCTCTTCTAACATGACTCATTCTGAACAGTGAACCGCGAAGCCTTTCAAAGAACTCGTCTTTTCTCACTCCTATGCTCTGGCAGGGTCCTATGCTGGAAATAATTCCAGAACGGAGTTATCCATGATTCCTTATCATGTACGGCTTCAAGTACCCAATTGATCTTCATTTGATCAATACTTGGGAAAGGTAGTGTCTCAACGGGAACGAGTCCCGTTTGCTGTGCCTCACCAGTGCTGGCAAACTTTGCCGAAGAATCGGCCTTCTAATTGTGTTCTCGAGGTATGCGATAGATGGCATAATAATTGAGCTGATTCAATATTTCTTGGACCCGAGCAAGATAAGCAGCCAGTCTCTGGTCTTTGGCCTGGTATTTCCTCCGAACTTGGCACACGACCAATTGAATCGTAGTAAATTTCCACAGCAATAATTCTTGAATCTTTGGGAAGCCTTAGTTCGACGAGTAGGATTTCGTATTCGACCTCATTGTTGGTTGCACGGAAATCGAACTTCAAGGCATAGCATAAAGATCGGCCTTCAGTAGTTTCGAGCATAACCCTAGCACTTGAGCAACGATCATTTGATGCACCACCAGTATGCAGCTTCTAGATATATTTGGGAGATTCACTGGTTTCGGGCTAGTCCTTCGAGATGGTGAATTCGTCGATGAAGTCTGCTAGGACTTGTCCTCGAATAGCTCGCCTTGGTGTGTAAGTGATGTCGAACTGACTTGGCTCGATATTCCACTTGAGTAACCTACTAGACGTCTCAGACCGTGTAAGGACCTGTCGTAACGGGTGGTTGGCGTAGACAATGATAGGATGAGCCTGACAATACGGGCGGAGATTTCTCGAGACAATGACAAGTTAGTAACCTAACTTCTCCAACTTTGGATAATTTCTCTCTGCTCCGATCAGCTGTTTGCTGACGTAATAGACCGGCAGTTGTATCTGGTCCTCCTCCCGAATTAAAGCAGCACTGATTTCATTTTATGACACTGCGAAGTAGATGTACAGTCTCTCGTGATCAATAGGTTTTGACAAAATGGGTGGTGTGGGCAGGTGTTGAACTAGTGCTCGGAATTCCCCATCACACTCTGTAGTCCATAAAAAGTTCTGTTTCCCTTTGCTAATTAGATTGAAGAAGGGAATGTATTTGTCGGTGGATTTTGAAATGAACTTGCTCATTTCTGCTACCTTCCAGTTAAGGCTCTGAACTTGTTTATAATCTTTGGAGTCTCGAGATTTTTAATTTCCCAGATTTTCTCGAGATTGGTTACGATTCCCCGAGCATTAACGATGAATCCAAGGAATTTTCTAGATGCGACCCCAAAGTGACACTTCAATGGGTTGAGTTTCATTATATACTCTCGGAGGATATTGAACATCATTTCCAAATATTTGATATTATTAGTGGAGAATTGTGACTTCACCAGCATGTCATCCACATATACCTCTATCGTTTACCCGATCTGGTTAGCGAACATTCAGTTGACGAGTCTCTTATAGGTTTCCTTAGCGTTCTTAAGTCCGAATGGAATCACTTTATAATAATAGAGTCCCAGATCAGAGACAAAGCTAGTATGCTCCTGAATCAGGTTAGTGCAATGGTATTTGATTGCAGATAGAATATGCATCCATGAAGAATAAGAGTTCATGTCCGACTGTTGAATCTACGAACTGATCAATTCAGGGAAGTGGAAAACTGTCTTCAGCGAAGGCTTTATTCAAATCTGAGTGGTCAACGCAAGTTCTCCATTTCCTATTAGGTTTCCTGGAAAGTATAGGTTTGGACACCCATTCTGGATATAACGCATCTTGGATAAACTCGTTCGACGTTAGTTTATCTACCTCTTCCTTAAGAGTGGCAGATCTCTCTGGATCTATATCACGCCTTTTTTGCTTAACCGGGATATGTCGCAGGTCAATATTCAATGTGTAGCTTGCGATGTCCGGCGAGATACCACACATGTCGGAGTGCGTCCAAGCAAACACGTAAAGGTTTGCCAGGAGAAATTCAACCAATTCGTCCTTCATCTATTAGCTTAGCTGAGATCCAATCTTTACTATTTTAGAATCATCATCATTTCATTCGGAACATGGATCGTCAGCTCTGTAGGAGAAGCTTGACTGTCTTTGACTTCGTCCTCACTTTCAGTATCTCTTGGATCAAGATGCCTTGGGAATTAGTTGTGGTGCCCTGGCCTTGGCCCAGCATTAACTGTCAATTATCTCCAAAGCGAACGCAGAGAGATTCCTTTACGCTCTTCCCCTTCTCTTTCGCTGCACCTCTCACAGCTCAACAACATGACAGGCTCATCTAGTAGCTCGGTCACCCTAAAAGACACCGACTCCATTGTCGGTAGGGAATTTCAAAGTTTTACACCAAGGGGCGGTAGCGTCCCAGAACTCAGCTAGGGCCGGTCGGCCATAGGAAGCATTGTATGGTGAGTCAATATCTAATACAAAAAACTGCAATATCCGGACTATTCGGCACTCTCCAACTCCCAATTCCACTGGTAGCTCCACCATCCCAATGGGTATAGTTACGCTTCCATTAAAGCCATGAATACGAGACTGACAAGGCTTCAAATCATTCGCATCCATCTTCATTTGATCATAGACTTGCTTAAAGAGTATGTTCACTGAACTTCCACTGTCCACTAAGATCCTCTTCATCCAAGCAGGACATATCTGAGCTGAAATGACCAGTAGATCAATGGTAGGGACTTCAACTCTTTCGGCATCCATGTCTCGAAATACGATGTCGTCTGTCACGCTTTCTATTGTTTGGCCAGAGCTCCATCTTTCAAGTTACTACAATATTCGAAGCTCGCATGCCTAATAGAGCTGGCATACCACTCCATTTCCCTCCAGATCTGATTCACTAGATAAGGACCACCATTAACAATGTTAATCACTAACCTCTCGCTGGTACAAGTGGGTTCTTTCGATCTCACTTGATTTGGTATTTGATTTTGATTTGATGGGCCCGTACCTCCAAACTACGCGCCCGAACGAACTGCTCCAACTTTCTCTCTTGGATCAACTTCTCGATAATATTTTATAGATGACGACACTCGTTCATTTTGTGGCTATAACTATCATGAAATCCACAAAATTTACTAGTTTGAATCTGTTGCTCTGACGATTGCTTCGTAGCAGGTTTCTTATATTAGATAGTGTTACAAGTTTGCAAGTACACATTTCCCAAAGATGTATTTAAAGTAGTATACGTGTCAAACATGGGAGCCCTACGTCGCGGTCCGTAATTTTGATCCCACTTCCTACCCTGATTTCCATCGCCTTTCTGTTGATTCTGCTTATTCTTTATATCTAACTGCACCTTTACGGAGCTCTCCCCGGTTTGTTTCACTGTGACATTGCTTTGGATTCCTTCCACACTAGGCCCTGCGTCATTCTTTTTCCTTGATAGATTTGCATCCTCTCTTCTCAAGAACTATGTTGCCTTGGAACAGAAACAGTCTAATGACGCAAGGGGTTTTCAGGCCAACTAGTTGCTAAATTTGAAATCGAGATCGATTACCTTAGTCGGTGCCATCAGAATGGAATTGTCATTAGGATTACTAATCTCAACACATGCAGCGTGGTACCTCTCCAGATAACATCTAAATGTCTCTCTAGGGGCTTGAGTGGTGCTGGACAAAGTATTAACATTTTTAGGCCTTGTGACATGCTTATAAAACTGTTAAACAAACTTCGTTGGCAACTAGTGGAAACATGAGATAGATCGGGGTGGTAGGCGGGTAAACCACATAGTCGTGATGCCCTCTCAGGAGATTAGGAAACTTCGAAATTTGACCGCATCATCAGCCCATGCAGCATACATCAACCATTATACTTTAAAATGTGTTGGTTAGGGTCCGAGCTCCCTACATAAACAGGTAGAGTTGCATTCTGAATCGCCGAGGAGGTTCAGTGTGGAGGATGTCATCGGTGAAAGGGGTATGACTCTGGGAGATTCCCCAGTCGTCATTGGTGAGGTCTTGGATTTCACGGATCATCTGACGGATCATTGTTAGGATGTCTGGCATCTGGACATTCTGGGCATGCTAAGCCAAGGTGTGCTCGAGTTCCATGATGCGAGGATGGACCGGCCGCGGTCGACGGTCCTTATCTCACCTCCTTGGCTATAGGTCTTCAGGAACATAAGGCTCAGGAGTACAATCATGCTGGCGATGGTTCGGATACGTCCAGTTTCGAGTGTCAGCTCCCAACTCAATGGCAGCGGCAGCGACGTGGTTGTCAGTAGTGTGATAAGGAGCCATCCCTCCTCGGGACGAGGGTCTGGTCTAGTGGATGGTTGACGGACCAACTCTCGGTTACTCTAGATTCAAAGTGCGCAGATGTTCGATAGCCTGTATATAGCTTTTATCTAGCCATAGGCGCGTGGATCTGTGATTGTAATCAGAAGAAGCCGAACTTTCAGTATATGAGTAGGAAGCCTGATCCCTTCTGGATCTCCTTCATCTTTTAAGGTTTAGTCGATTGGTTAACTCCGCGTTGGCACAGAGCTATTGGGTAAGCTGCTAGCGGCTTTGAGTCAGTTCTTACATCAATAGTTGGAACTCCTCCCTAGTGACAGGGCCTTGTGGATCCGAAGGTCCGGTAGAATTTTGTCTACAGAGGGAAATTATGCGGCGTTCTGCTTGTCCCATCCTTCCAAATTTACAATGGTTGAGGTAGTCCTGGTAGCGACCATGGTGAATAGTGAAGTTCTCTCCTAAACTTTGTGCAAATTTGAATAGGATGGAAGAACTTCTAAGCTCAGGATCTAGATCTTCTCCTTAGATTCTTGCAATCCAATATCGGCAGTAGATCTAATGAGCAAGAGAAAAGCTGGATTTTCTCAGTGATAGAACCAAAGTGCTTGTATCAAAATTGGACACAACACTCTTCGAATGTGGTTGAATAGATAAAATGAAGAAAGTAAATGTAAAATGAGGCAGATCTAACAAACACACCAATCAACAGATAAGAAAAGGTGTAGAATCACACAAATTTTGAGTGGTTTGGCATATTGCTTACGTCCACAATGAAATGATTGATGTTTGTTGAATTTTACTTTTTGATCATTACAAGTACAACTGAAGTACAATAGTGATTTTGGCATAGTGTCGGCGTAAAGAAGCCAAAAGTCCATTTTCTGGAGGCACTAGGCTGCTATTTATGGCTTTGCTGCATGCCCAGTTTTGTCATTTTTCGATTGATGAGGTATGCGACTATGTTTTACCATTATTTAGCACTTCCCACTTGGAGTGCTATACTTCCCTCCTGGCATCAATGCAATGCTAGCATTCATCTATAAAATTTCGTTCTGGGACTAAATGAGACCGAAGGCACTACCTCCACTACACCCATTTTGGAATTACCCTTAGGGTTAATAGCAAATAGCCCTTGCACTTCAAAACTCTGTCTTTGATTTCATACTCTTCAAGTTGTCTTTGGTTCGTAATGCTTGAGTTTGATTGAAGTGGTTACAAATAACAAAAACCGATCCTAGTCGCGTTGGAAAAACTTTCAAAAATTTCTAGTAAACTCAACCCTGATTCTTTAGGTAATAAATAGACAAGATAAGAGTAGAGATCACCTCGTAACCGTTAATAGAAAGATTTCCTTATTATTTATTTTAGAAGAACAAAACAAGATTTATATGCACTATACACCATCATTGGGGATGACCGTGCAGCATAACTCACATGTTTCTCCTAGATATTTCCCAATTACATTTTGGTCATGTTTTGATAGTTGGTTATTTAGCTATCAAATAAACAATCATTCAAACATTGATTTAATTCCATATGGAATCAACTAACCTTTTTAATTTAATCTTTAGTTTATAAATCACTTTATAAAACTCGATCAAAAGATCTTTACACAACACTATTTCAAAAACCCTTACTTCCTCTTTATACTTGGAGAATTATTTATTCTTATCGTTGGAGCATAAGTATATTTTCAAAACATCTAGAGAATTCCATCTTTTCAAATTCCATTTGAAAAGATTACTTACTATAACCCAATCCGCTTATCCTTTATAAAAATTTCCCTTTTAAAAGTTCCCTTCACATTTAAATAGATTTTAAATTTCCAAAATTAATTTATTAAACACTCTTATAAGTCTACAAGTCAATTTACCAAAGCTCTTTACGAACCTCTAAAATCATTTATAAAACATTTCCCCATTTAATGATAAATATTCTTTAAGAAAAATCCTTTATAAGATATCTTTTGGAACTCGTCCATTTAAATTACTTTAAATAAACTTTTTTATGTGTAAAACCAATTTTTTTTAAATTTTTTTATTTATAAATACCTTTATAAAATAATAATATAACATGAAAAATCATTTGTAAACCTTAAACCCCAAATTGATTAAAGAACAAAAATTAACTCAAAACCGTACTTTATAATTTCAAAAGGAGGCTTAGTAATCCCAATCGTAGTAATTTAAGATACCATTTAACATCAATTTCATTTTCAAGTCACTTAACCATTTATTTACACAAGTCAACATATAATTCATATCCAAATCAGGGAATAACATGTCAATTTAATTCAACTAGCATATACACTCCAAATAACATAATAGTAGGATGGTGATTTGTCCTGCTAAATAGATGTCCAAAACAATCACTACATATAGCAAAATGAGAATTCATTCTACTAAACATATGTCTATACAATAAACAATTACATTATAGCAGAACAAGGATTTATTTTGCTATCAGATGTGCAAACAATCAGCTTAAGCAGAACGTAGGTTCATTCTACTAATATATGTCCATACAATCAATCCATTTACATAACTCATTCAAAATTGTTTGTCTACTTAATAGTATCGACATGTGACCCTTGTGTTCAAAAACATCTTTGAAAAAGAAGTACATTTACAATAATTTCATTCTCTAAACAAAGGATTTAAAACTTAAAATTCCCATTTAAAATGATTAATTACAAGTTAATCTCTTTATTAAATCATAATTAATCTTTACTAAATTTGAATTTAATTTAATCGTAATTAATTAATAATAAATCCTTTAATAAATAATTTATTTATAAATTAAACCCTTAATTAATCATTTTTTAATTATTAAATAATAACTTAAAACCTTAATTGTGATGATCCGTTTCTTTGACCCTCGAAAATCGACACTAATACATCCTTGGTATTCATGTGCCGCAAATCCAAGTGTCGGAGTGGCAGATTCTCAAGGGTAAGAAAGAAAATAAAGATAGAACAAAATCTCACGCGAATGGAATAACATATATTATTTAAACATATAATCTTTACAATGGAAACTTCAAAAATACATTTATCAGAGTTAAACATGGACAGTTATAAATATCAGTCCTTACAAATGAGGAATAAAATAATACATAAGTGTAGTGGAAACGGATAACCAACATCGAAAGAAACTTCTAGCTCCTTGCTTCGAGCTCCATCTAGATTTCTTCTAACTAAACCTAACTATTAGGCTGCTCGAAAAAATTAGGGCACCTAGAGTTTTAGGGATTGGAAAATAAATTCCGGTTCTGTCGTTGGACAAGTGCGAGAAACTCAAATACGCATTTTGAAAACAAAGGTATCTCATAAGACTACACCGACATAAACAAGGAACGAGTATTTACCTTATGATAAGAAAAACATTTGATATGCCAAATCTGGAAATACTATTTTTAATGACATTTTTTAAAATACTTTTCAAATAAACTTATGAATCTTAACCGAAATTGTTATATTGATTAAATTTGATGACATAATAGATTTACAATTAAGTCCCAAGGTACTTATTGGAGAATGGATTTCCATATAATGGCTAGTAAGGGACTACGTTCCATACAGCAAATCTCTAAAGGAATGTACCAAGGATACATAAACAATCTCTACATCTGGCAAGACCGATCTATCCCTATTTGGCACTCATACGTGGCCTGAATAACCGAATATGACATCACTCCGGTCCTTACCAACCTATCTGGGGCCCTATTGCATAATCACACACTCGACATACAAAGAGTAATTTAAAAACATAATGAGCATACCCTAATGGCTGCGAACTACATAGCCTTATGACGTACCCTAATTAAGCCATTACTAGATGATAAGGCCTGAGGTAGCGATTACCTTTCACATAGCACATTCCACTATGAATGCCATATTGCCATTCCATGGTTACATAACTGATTTCTACAAATGTATAACTTTTGAGTTTGTACGTCTTAGGAAGGGGTTTTAAGCTAAGAGAAGTTTCCTTCTCCATCACCAAACAGATGACACGTATACAGAGATCAATTTATGTAATTAGAAATGCGACGTCAGACATCCATCCATACAAGTTGTCCAGGAACAGGACAAAACGAAGGCACTGTCCAACCACATCCTGTCGGGAACTACCCCTAGGATTAGTAACAAGGAGCCCTTGCATCGAAGATCTAAAATGAAGAACTACTACCACATAATATAATATGATATGGGAAATTTCCCTCGAGGGTCAGTGACAAGTAGCCCTACATTCTATCTTTCAAATCATTTCCATGTCTTCATTTTGAGTACTAAATTAGATTGAAGTGGTCTTCGTATAGGAACCACTCAAATCCGACCTCGATTCCTTCGAATTAATCATTGGTAAAAAAATTAAGTAAATAGCAAATTATTCTTTTGATTTATTACTTCCTTTTTATCAAAAATATCTTCAAAAGATATATCTTTTAAAACATTTCTTTCCGATATATACAAAATAATTAAACCTATCTTTGGAAAATTATTTATTTAATCTTAACAAAGGTTTCTTAGTTCAAAGTCAAATTTTGATTGAGTTGAAATCATGTTATCTAGCATTTTAATCCAAAATCAGTAAATATTAAGTGAGCATAATCTATAAAAATCATTTAATTCTACTCAATATCAATTCCCTTTTTCAAAAAGCACTATGGGCAGAACAATGGCGAAATTACCTTTTAAATTCCAACGAATAGTGCGAGTTCCCTCTTTGGGTTTTAACACCAAGTATAAGAAGATTATCCCCATAAAATCCAAGTTGTTTGAAATTGGAAAATTTAATCTTTTATACTTAATTCGTTTCCAACGTTTCGACGTTATCTGTCCCTCGTACAGGTGAGGCCAGGTGAGCTAGGGCATTGGTTGCTCCTGAATATCTCCTTAGTTTAAGCACCTTGTTGAATATGCGCTTATTTGATTTTTGTTTGATGATAATAAACATATATACATTCGTTTAAATGTATTTGTTAATGTACTATTTTATTTTTCATAGATTAAATAAATATTTGCTGAATAAAATAAATAACACCGAATTGAATTCAAACGAATATTTTATTCAAATAAATATTTATTACAATTTTTGATAGTACAACTTCAAGCTCTCACTATAAATATACATTTTCTATTACAATAAATTTCTGATTACATCACAATTCATTTTTACATTCACCTCACTACATATCACTCACACTCGTATTGATCTTCAACTTCATTCCAGTTAGAATCCAGCATCTAAGCAATCTGCAAAAATATTCACTAACGCGGTAAAATTGAAAAAGAAATATTTTTGCAACATAAAATAAAATATGGTTTTTGAAAATATTAATTGCCTCGGTTATTTGGGTTGTTCGTCATGATTTATATTTGAATTCATCACACACGAACAATGTGACATGCACATTGTATCACTGTACATGCCACAAGGCCGTGCACACCGATATACACTTGATAATGCTACAGGGACAAGTGAGCACAGGTCAAACCCAAATGAAAAGCCGGGTTCAACTCAAGTGTAACACAAATAGAGTCACGACATCAGCACAAGGTCAAAACCGAGTTTTAAAACTGGATTCAACACAGGTGCAAATGGTCAAGTCAACTAAAACAGGCCTCAACCAGAAATAAAACACTATAACTCAAAGCGCATCAACAATTCAACACTTCAATGAAGCATGCAAGCTCGAGCACAAGATATGGAAACTGCAACAATGCAATCTACAAATGCAACGACCAAACACACAAACTACAATATCAAAGTTCAGGCCAGACCAAGCAACAAGACCAACATAACCAAAAGCAATGTCAAATGCAATAGGCCGAGAACCAGACCAGTGCAGCCAACCAAAGAAAGAAGACCCAAATTAACATTGAAACAATTGAACTACAAGTATCCAGTGAAATACAAAATGAACAAGACTCGACAATCAAATAATAGCAAGAAGTGTACTAAGACAACATGCATCATATACATGGCAATCAAACTGAAGTATAGAGCATAAGCAAGTATCAATGAACTGGTCAGAACAAAGCCATATGAAGTAGATATGGATATGCAGGCATGTCAAAAAGACCAACTCAATGAGACTCAAGAGTACACATGATACATGAAGTAATGCAATGCTCAAAAGACATAGTACACAAGCCTGCAACTTCAGTCCAAACCAAACTGCAACAAGTCCAACAGCTCAAGTAACAAAACTCGAGTGCAGCAGTGAACAAAACTGAAATTCAAATACCAACTGCAAATATCCAAGTACAGCATGAACAAGACTACATGAACACTATAGGCCGAAACAAAATGCAACAAAAACAAGTGTGCAGCGACAATAACCAAGGCACAAAGGAATTTCAAAATTGTACATGCAAATTCGACAAGTAACTGAAGGCAACTGATCCAGTTACAACAGAGAATCAAGTTGACCAGGTAGCAATGATAATAATGCAACACAGTAGAGACACCATACAACATACACAATATGAAGACCACCAGTGCACAGACTCAAGGCAACAAAAATGGCCAGAAATTGTGCAACATGGTCAGAAGCAATGCAACAGAGACTCAAGCAACAACATGGACTGCAACAAACATCAGCAGTGTTTCAGTAATGCACAAAGACAGAGCTACATCAAAATGGCCGAAGTCATCAGGTAAAAGAAGTTGAATTCACGATTCAAAGTCAGAGCCTTGGCAATAAAGGAGTCGAATCAAGTCAAAATCAACAACGTGATGACCAAGGAGTTGAAATCAATGCCGTGGGATTCAAGCAACAAAAAATATACGTTTTTGAACAAGTCGCAATCATCTCTAAAGTCCAAGCATGATCAAGCGGCAGTACAAAGGATTTGACAAATTCAAATAAATATATACGATCGAAGATTCAGGGAATCGAACGCATATATAACCCAATCATCATCGGCAATCAATGCATCGAGTTCAAGAAAGCCAAATCCAGAAAAGCAAAAAGAATAAAGTACTTACCGAAATTGTAATCGAACTCGATCAATTCAAGAGCCATGAGCAAAACAGTGAGGCAAACGATCGACGAAAGCAAGCAACGAGAAAACATATATTCGATCGAACAAAAGTCGGCTCTTCGAAAACCCTAAATCTGGAAAAGGAACGAAGCCCTAAATTTGCAAGAGGAACGGCCACCATTATACAAGCAAAGGAACGAAGAAACTAAAAGGAACGGGTTAAAATATAAAATGGGGCCGGCCTTTATTTTAAGGGTTTTAAATTTTTAAATAGGGCTATTTTATATTTAAATTGTTTTTCTAATTTGTATTTTCCTTTTTTTAAACCGTTTATTTTTCTAGTCGTGTGACTAGGGGACAAGCTACGTGGCGTAGCTTGAGAATTCGCAACTCAGTGGCTGGGTTGTGGCAGGGTTTCTAGCGTAGAGTTAGATTTAGTCGATAGCGGGTGTCGCGAATTTACGTGTGTAAGCGAGGGACTATCTAATTTCTAGTAGAAACCTTGGGGGCAACACGTAGGCAGGGTTTTGTTGAAGCTAGGTAAATTGTGTCGTTCTATTTCTGCATTTATTATTCTGCTATCATTTGTGCTGCTATTGTTCTGTGATCTGTGTTGGAATTAATTTATAAGCTTCCGCGATTAATTTCTATAATTTATACCATCACCCTATTCACCCACCCTCTAGGGTGAAATCGATCCTACAAGTGGTATCAGAGCTAGGAACAAAAGTCGTTTTTGTTTTAAAAATTTGACTTTACAAAAACAAATTTTTATTTTAAAAAGTTGAATTTTTAAAATGGCTTCTTTTAATACTGCTTTTGCTGAGGGTCAATCCATTGTTAGACCACCAATGTTCAATGGTGAATATGCTTACTGGAAAAATAGGATGGAAATTTTTCTGAAAACCATTGACGCATGGAATATTGTTGAGATAGGTTATAGAATACCAACTATAACTGTAGGTAATCAGGAAATAGAGAAACCAAAGGAACAATGGATAGAACTAGAAAATAAATTACAAAATACTAATGCTAAACCTATGAATTCTATTATCTGTTCATTGGATCAATATGAATTTAATCATGTCTCGCATTGTCTAACTGCGCAGAAAATATGACACACTCTAGAAGTGACTCATGAAGGAACATCTCAAGTCAAAGAATCTCGCCTTGCCAGGCTAAGCAGCGAATACGAGAACTTCACAATGGCGAAGGAAGAAAATGTCAAAGAGATGCATGGACGACTTTCCAATATCGTATACAAATCAAAAGCTCTTGAAAAATCATATACAGAGTTGGAGATAGTCCGAAAAATCCTTAGAGTCCTTCCACGAAGTTTGGAAGCCAAAGTGACTGCCATTCAAGAATCAAAAGATTTGAAACAAATGAAAGTCGAAGAACTCATCAGAAATCTCACCACTTATGAGCTAGAAATGAAATTCAAGGAAGAGCGTGAAGGAGGAGATACTCGAAAGAAATCAATAGCTCAAAGGAACAACTGAAAGTGATGACGATGACGATGCAGCAGCAGAATTGGAGCTATTAATAAAGAAATTCAAAAAGTGGAATTACAAATATGAAAATTTAGCTCGAATTCAAAAAGCGAAAAGCAGAATAGCCAAAGCACTAGACTACTTTGAAGAACAGAAGATCATCTGTCACAAGTGCAACCAACTCGGACACATCAAGCCCAATTGTCCTCAAAATCAACGTGACTTTAAAAAGAAATCAAAAAGGAAAATTTTTACAGCCACGTGGAATACAAGTGATGAAGATAATCAAAGTTCTAGCAGTGAGAGTGAGAAAGCAGATATGTGCCTTCATGGGAATATAACTGATAGCGACGATGATGAGCCAAGCGAGGTATCAAAACTCACTCACTCTGAATTACTTATTTATTTCCATGAAGTAAATGGTTGTTTTGAACGACTTAGGGAAAAATACGCTAAACTTGAATCACAAAAAGACACTTTGATAGATTTAAATAAACAACTTGACCAACGAATTAAAACCTATCAAAGTAAGATCCCTAAGTGTGATAAGTGTCCAACATTCGAAGAAGAAATTAAAAAATCAGAAATCAATATAAAATCACTTGAAAATTAAATTCTGATTTTAAAAGAGAATGAAAATACTAGGAGAGAGAATTCTATTAAAAAGTGCACACAATTGTTAAACGAAAATGAATCTCTCAAAACACAAGTCCAACAACTGTCAACGACTTTAGATAAATTTTCAAAAAGTGAAAAATCGTTGAATATGCTATTAGGAAAGCAAAATGTTAATAAGGTTAGACAAGGACTTGGATATAATAATTCGAAAATTGTTGAAAACAATATTAATCAAGTTAATTCTATGTGCACAATTTGTAGAAAATTTGGACACGATCACAATAATTGTTGGTATAGGCCCAAACATGTGAAAACTATACCGATTTGGGTTCCAAAAGGCACAAATATAAAATCTCTCAAAGTTAAACAAATTTGGGTGCCGAAGGGAACAATTATAAATAGTTTTGGGTCTACACAAAATTATTTTTCAAAATATTCTGCCACTAACAATCATGGACCTATAAAAACAAATAGGTCACATAAATCTTTCATCGTATAGGTGTGGTGGCAGACTAAGGAACAACAATAGTGTTCTCTGGATTTTGGCTGTTCCAGAAACACGACGGACGACAAAGCAAAGTTCCTTAGCCTAGTTCAAAGGTGACAGAATCACAATAGACAACCATGAAAAATATCGTAAAGGTAAAGCAGGTAAAGGTATATTAATTTGAGCGATATATTAAATATGATGATCTGCACCATATTCTGAATTAAAATCAGCCAATATTGAGATGATGAAAAGATGATGATTTTGACTCTGACTTATTCAACATAGTTGGCCAATTATATTCTTATGCCAAAAACACTATAATAATCTCTAGATTCTTTGAATTACTTCATATATATCATTTTGGATTAAAAATAGTGTTTTGTTGGATAATAATACAATTGGTTATAATTCGGCTAACTCTATATTCATGGTTTTTGATTATTTACATGGCTTCATTTCAACAGAATGTCATTTAAATTGCTGTAAAAATTGAGTTTCAAATTTTTGGTGCACACTTCATGTTTTGGTCTATAAAATTCAATTGATGATAATTTTGAGTGAAAGAGAAATTCAGATGCAGATTACACTGGTAATCTAGTTGATAGAAAAATTACTAGTGAAACGTGATTTTTTGTTGAGTCATTTAGTAACTGCATCGTTTTTTTCAAAGAAAATATCTACATATTTTTCATTTCAAATAACTTTCAAATTGCAGAAATTTTTTTCTTTTAAAACCCCCTAGAGAAAATCATTTTTGACCATAATTTCATATTAGTCATTTTTGAAAAATTAATTTCATAATTATTTTTGAATTTGATTTTAAATGACTATATTGACTAATCTGACTCCCAAATGATTATCGAAAAGAAAAATAGTGATTGAAAAAGTGATGAGTGTTGATATTGATCATATATTATAACTCGAGAAAGTATAATTAGAAAATTTCTTTAGAAATTTAAACAAGAGTTATAAAACTTTTTGTTGGTAAAAATTCCATGACCATCTCTATATCTACCATATTTCTAATGACCATCACTTATCAAAATTCTATATAGTTTGTCGATATGTGGTACTTTAAAAAGGAATCGTTCGTTTTTCATTTTCACATTTTTTTTATATAAAAAAGGTAATAATAATAATAATAATAAATACCAAAGTATTCACTCTCATTTAAAAGTCCTCACGGTTATGCATGGGTGAATTACTTGGAATTTGTTATGCGCTTCCATGCTCATTTAAAAGTCCCCACGGTTATGCATGTATGGAACGCATATCAAAAGTTGATTTTTAAAATAAACAAGTTGATTCTAATCCCATTTAAAAGTCCTCACGGTTATGCGTGGTTAGAAGATACTTGAATTCATTTTTAAAAAAATAAAATTGGAATACTACTAATCTCATTTAAAAGTCCTAACGGTTATGAATGGTTAGTAGATATTCAAATTCCTGATATAAATATACCACAAATAGACACAACTGTATGGTTTTATATGATGACATCATTTCCATCATTCTAAAAGTGGAATATGCACCTAACAAAATATTTATGATTTTTGTTTGATTTTTTATTGAAATTTAATATTTATATTCAATTGAGTTTTAATGTTGAATTAATATCGATCACTTTATCTTTATTTTCTTTAACACTATTATTCTTTTGCTAACAACAAAAGGGGGAGAGAAAAGTTAAGATTTTGTCAAATAAAATCAAGCAAAGGTCAAATAATTTTCTATTTGCATCTAGGCTCATTTGCATATTTTTATTTGTATGTATATATGTAGGGGGAGCTTTGTGTAGAGAGGAAGCATTTAAATAGAGGGAGAAAATTAGAGCATATCAATGATCAAATACATTTAACATATTCAAAATCTTAAATATATGTTTGTTATCATTAAAAGGGGGAGATTGTTGAATATGCGCTTATATGATTTTTGTTTGATGATAATAAACATATATACATTCGTTTAAATGTATTTGTTAATGTACTATTTTATTTTTCATAGATTAAATAAATATTTGCTGAATAAAATAAATAACACTGAATTTGAATTCAAATGAATATTTTATTCAAATAAATATTTATTACAATTTTTGATAGTACAACTTCAAGCTCTCACTATAAATATACATTTTCTATTACAATACATTTCTGATTACATCACAATTCATTTTTACATTTTCACCTCACTACATATCACTCACACTCGTATTGATCTTCAACTTCATTCCAGTTAGAATCCAGCATCTGAGCAATCTGCAAAAATATTCACTAACGCAGTAAAATTGAAAAAGAAATATTTTTGCAATATAAAATAAAATATGGTTTTTGAAAATATTATTTGCCTCAGTTATTTGGGTTGTTCGTCATGATTTATATTTGAATTCATCACACACGAACAATGTGACATGCACAGTGTATCACTGTACATGCCACAAGGCCATGCACACCGATATACACTTGATAATGCTACAGGGACAAGTGAGCATAGGTCAAACCCAAATGAAAAGCCGGGTTCAACTCAAGTGCAACACAAATAGAGTCACGACATCAGCACAAGGTCAAACCCGAGTTTTAGAACTGGATTCAACACAGGTGCAAATGGTCAAGTCAACTAAAACAAGCCTCAACCAGAAATAAAACACTGTAACTCAAAGCGCATCAACAATGCAACACTTCAATGAAGCATGCAAGCTCGAGCACAAGATATGGAAACTGCAACAATGCAATCTACAAATGCAACGACCAAACACACATACTACAATATCAAAGTTCAGGTCAGACCAAGCAACAAGACCAACATAACCAAGAGCAATGTCAAATGCAATAGGCCGAGAACCAGATCAGTGCAGCCAACCAAAGAAAGAAGACCCAAATTAACATTGAAACAATTGAACTACAAGTATCCAGTGAAATACAAAATGAACAAGACTCGGCAATCAAATAACAGCAAGAAGTGTACCAAGACAACATGCATCATATACATGGCAATCAAACTGAAGTATAGAGCATAAGCAAGTATCAATGAACTGGTCAGAACAAAGCCATATGAAGTAGATATGGATATGCAGGCATGTCAAAAAGACCAACTCAATGCGACTCAAGAGTACACATGATACATGAAGTAATGCAATGCTCAAAAGACATAGTACACAAGCCTGCAACTTCAATCCAAACCAAACTGCAACAAGACCAGCAGCTCAAGTAACAAAACTCGAGTGCAGTAGTGAACAAAAGTGGAATTCAAAAACCAATTGCAAATATCCAAGTACAGCATGAACAAGACTACATGAACACTATAGGCCGAAACAAAATGCAACAAAAACAAGTGTGCAGCGACAATAACCAAGGCACAAAGGAATTTCAAAATTGTACATGCAAATTCGACAAGCAACTGAAGGCAACTGATCCAGTTACAATAGAGAATCAAGTTGACCAGGTAGCAATGATAATAATGCAACACAGTAGAGACACCATACAACATACACAATATGAAGACCACCAGTGCACAGACTCAAGGCAAAAAAAATGGCCAAAAATTGTGCAACATGGTCAGAGGCAAGGCAACAGAGACTCAAGCAACAACATGGACTACAACAAACATCAGCAGTGTTTCGGTAATGCACAAAGACAGAGCTACATCAAAATGGCTGAAGTCATCAGGTAAAAGAAGTTGAATTCACGATTCAAAGTCAGAGCCTTGGCAATAAAGGAGTCGAATCAAGTCAAAATCAACAACGTGATGACCAAGGAGTTGAAATCAATGCCGTGGGATTCAAGCAACAAAAAATATACGTTTTTGAACAAGTCGCAATCATCTCGAAAGTCCAAGCATGATCAAGCGGCAGTACAAAGGATTTGACAAATTCAAATAAATATATACGATCGAAGATTCAGGGAATCGAACGCATATATAACCCAATCATCATCGGCAATCAATGCATCGAGTTCAAGAAAGCCAAATCCAGAAAAGCAAAAAGAATAAAGTACTTACCGAAATTGTAATCGAACTCGATCAATTCAAGAGTCGTGAGCAAAACAGTGAGGCAAACGATCGACGAAAGCAAGCAACGAGAAAACATATATTCGATCGAACAAAAGTCGGCTCTTCGAAAACCCTAAATCTGGAAAAGGAACGAAGCCCTAAATTTGCAAGAGGAACGGCCACCATTATACAAGCAAAGGAACGAAGAAACTAAAAGGAACGGGTTAAAATATAAAAGGGGGTCGGCCTTTATTTTAAGGGTTTTAAATTTTTAAATAGGGCTATTTTATATTTAATTTTTTTTTCTAATTTGTATTTTCCTTTTTTTAAACTGTTTATTTTTCTAGTCGTGTGACTAGGGGACAAGCTACGTGGCGTAGCTTGAGAATTTGCAACTCAGTGGCTGAGTTGTGGCAGGGTTTTGAGCGTGGAGTTAGATTTAGTCGATAGCGGGTGTCGCGAGTTTACGTGTGTAAGCGAGGGACTATCTAATTTCTAGTAGAAACCTAGGGGGCAGCACGTAGGCGGGGTTTTGCCGAAGCTGGGTAAATTCTGTGTCGTTCTATTTCTGCATTTATTATTCTGCTATTATCTGTGCTGCTATTGTTCTGTGATCTGTGTTGAAGTTATTTTGTAAGCTTCCGCGATTAATTTCTATAATTTATACCATCGCCCTATTCACCCCCCTCTAGGGTGAAATCGATCCTACACACCTCACCTAGATCTCAGAATAGAAAAATCTAGTCTTCTCATCGGTTTTTAGAGCCAAGATTAAATCACTTGATTTTTGACAGTTTTTCTTTAAATCATTTATTTAACATTTTTAAATAAATTATAAAAATCACAAATCATTATTAAACCATTTAATTATTTACTTGAAAACATTTATAAATAATTTGAAAATAATTGTTAAGTTTAAAATTATATTTCAAAAGTTATAGAAAAGTATCGTGATTAGTGCTTTTTATGCTGTATTGATCAAAACGACTTTTCTACCATTTGAAAGTTCATTTTTATAACTTAAATCACTTTTAAAATATTTTAAAAGATCTTTAGAATTTATTTCATATTTTTGAAAAAAAAATAGAATCTCATTTTTAAAGAAATCCCTTTATGGATTCTGAACTACAAGACCGTGATTTATCCGAAAACTTATTTTATTCATAATTTACAATCTTCTTATCAAAATCTTGATTTTCTTTCTTTGTTTGAAAACCATGGATATAATAGTTCAAAAAATTATTATCTTGAAGAATTTCGAGCTAAATACCATTCAATATATTTATTTGATATTTAGGAGCGAAATCGCGAACTACCATTACCCGACGCACCTATTTTTGACTCAATTTTAAATATTCATTTAAACTTTGTCAAAACACTTTTAAATGTTTACAAATCATATTAAACCATTTTTAATAGGTTTATAAATTTCATATACACATTTTCATTCAATAAAGGAAAGTGATTTCCTTAGTACCTATCGAAGTGTATTAACGTGACTTGCATACATACATACATATATATATGTATGTGTATATATAACAACCATGTTAAACAACCATCATTAACAATCATACCCAAATATATATATGTAATCCAATAGTATATATTACTATAGTTTAGGAGTTTCTCACTTTTAGTTATATGTTACTAATTACTTTTTCAAACATTCATCAACCAAACATCCAAATATCATTAGCATCCAAATAGTTATGTTAAACATTTATAACTACTTATAATGATTTAAAGTAAGAGTTATCACCATAACTAATATCAACCTTGCTAACGTCATTCATATCGCCACAACATTTCACTTATACACTTCTACCATCACTTAAACAACTTCATCTCTTTATCCAAGTGCTGGGGCACCCCCTCCTCTATGATTTTTCTCTCGGGCTTAGCTCCTTTTCACCATGCTTGCTTACTTTTAAGACCTTAAATGCTCATGGCCAAGCTTTGGGAAAGAGGAATATAAGTGGTGAGGCTACGACCTTGAATTCTCCAAATCTAGACCCAAATATGAGTCATTTTCTCTCGGGTTTTTAACCCTCTTGCTCTCAAATTTGAAGAAGTTGTTAACTGGAAAGTTGTTGCAATTTATTTTATCTTGAATTTTAAAGAAACACTTGATCTCAACTAGTTACGAGGAAGATATGATTAAAAGAAGAGAAGGTATTCTCGGATTCATAAAAATGAAGCCCAAAAATGCACCGTAGAGAAGTGGAATTTTGACATTGTTAAGCTCAAAACTAAAAGACGTGCTAAACATGAAAGTTATAGTTACTAGAATTTTGCATGGTTTGAATAAAAGAATTACTTCATTTAGATCCGTTTTTGAGGAGTTATGCTTGAATGAAAAGATGTATTCTCTGCCTTTAAAACTGGCCTTGAAAATGCATCGGAAAGGAGGGAGTTTTGAGCATAGCTAAGCTTATAATGTAAAGAAGTGGTCAATTAGTATGTTGTAGCTACTAGTATTTTAAATGGTTTGAAAAAAATAATTTATTCATTTTGTTCTGGTTTGAGGAAGTTATGCTAGAGTGAAGAAAGTGAAAAAAATGTATTGAGAGGGTGGGCTACTTATAGCCAAAATCTATAAATATCTCTTACACCCCCTACCTCACTACTACATCACCCACATGCTCCACCCCCTTACATCACCCTAGGACGGCTAGAAGTCCTCTCCATCATGGACAAGGCCATGTGCTTGTACTTATACATGTGCATTGACTTTGAGTTATCTTAAGGGTTATGGAAAAGAGAAAATATCTTAATATTTTTTGTTATTTTATATAAATATGTATATGTATTATATACATGTATCCATGTGCATGCGAATATCTTCATGTATGTGTACATGTTTATGTTCATATATATGTCACATATAACCCACAACGTTGCACAACTTCTACACGTTTAATCATTATGAATTTCAATTTCAATTTCCAGTCATATTTTCACTTCTTAGTTAATATAAATATATTTGTAAACAAAATTTTAAAATTAATTACTTATTATTATAGATGAATTGAAACAATCACTTTGAAATATAAAATCATATAAATTAATATTAAACCGTTGTTTACAAAAGTGTTATTACACCGATAAACTGATATCGATTTTCCTTATAATTTCAAATTACTTTTATAAATTTATTATAAATGATTTATTATCACTTCATAACTAATTAAAATGAATTATTATCCTTTGAAAACAATTATTTAAATAATTATAATAATTATTAAAACATTAAATCTCAATTTAAATTCATAAATCAATATTTAAATATAAAGGCATCGTTGATGATGTCATAAACACATTTATTTTCAAAAATAAAATAAAATATTTTATTTCATATTCTCATTCAATTATAAAAATAAATGTATGTATCTAGCTTTATGCGCGACGTTTTATGATTATAGAGCTGTTCATCGATAAAATGGTTTTCGACAATTATATCGATATATTTCCGAAGGAAATATTTTTATGAATATTTCTCCAAAATAGGTTCATTATTATCATTCATTTTACAAAACTTGATTATATTTTGAAAATAATCCATATTTGAATATTCGAAATAAATCAAATATCCCTAATTAAAGTGATCAAATTTTAGGTCGTTACATATATTAATATTTAACTATTAATTAATATCAATTACTTAATTTAATAATCTTTTAATTAAAAATTAAATAATAAATCAAACCTTTAAGAAATAATTATTTTAAATTAAACCTTAATTAATATATCTTTAAAAATAGTTAAATACTTGATTAATTAAATAAATAAATAATTGACCTTGTATTTGATTAATTAAAAATAAATTGTATACTTTACTCATAATTAATTAAAAACTAACCTTACTTTTAAATGGTAATTAACTAGTACTAATCTTTATTTAATTAAGAATAATGAATCTTGTTTTATACTTAATTGATTATAATTTCCAAGCTTAATTAATTAATAATTAATTATTGGAGCTTAATTAACTTTCTAAAACATTTTTATTACGTTTATAAATCTTTCCAAAAAACATTTTAATTATGAAATTGAATTTTTTAAAATATGAACCTTTATCGAAACTTCATCCACAACGATTATCGTTATGGGTGTCATACTTGCAAATGTTTCAGCTTTTCTCTTTGGAAACTTAATACTAGAAAGCTTACTAACTTTTCAAAGCACAAATTAAATAATTTGAAACCAAGTTTCTAAATTTTAAAATCAGTTTTGATTACAAACCAAAACTCGTACTCTTCGTAAAGGATTCTTCATCGACAACCAAATCTAATTGTTAACTTTGTTACTTTTCTTTGTACAGCAAGCACATAATTATGTCCATAACAGCTTATCCATGCCACAAACTCAAACAAAAAAGATAACGCTTTTACATCGTTCATAGAAATCTAGACTTCACATTCAAGCACACACTAACTTAACCATAAGCATTCACATATATGAGCAACATATATATGCATCAAAACCGAACAACAATCCAACCAGAAAACATTATATATATAACCATATAACTAACATATAAAAGTTAAGATTCACTCACCAAAATTTTGAAAAACAATTTTGAAAACTTGAAATAATTTGGAACATGCAAAGCTTGGAAAACCACAAAATTAACTTAAAAATCTGTTATCTTGCCCTCGATTTTTGGCCTTGTTACTCTCAGAATTTTAAAATGTGGTCAAAAGAAAAGTTCCTGAAAATTCTTTTCTCTATCATTTAACAGAAGGACTCATTTAATTTGGATTTGTTTTGATGGAGATATGGTTAAAAGAAAGAGTGCTATTTACGGGCTTGAAAATATAGATATATTTTTAATCCAAAAATATTCAAAATTTGTAAAGTAATTAAAATAAAAGTTGCAGCCAATGGAATTATACATGGTATTAAAAAATCAAAATCTTAATTTGGAGTAGTCTAGGTTAAGTTATGGTTTGGTAAAGTGTGAGTAAAAATGGATAAAGTGGTGTATTGAATGTAGAAATGTTATAGCAAGTTATTGAAGAGCTTTAAAGTAGAAAGCTATAGTTTTTATTAATTATAAAATAGTTAGGAAGCCATGGAAGAGGATATGAAGAAGATGGAAGCTTGGAGGAGTTTGAAAATTGAAGTATGAAATGAGTAAAATATGAAAAGAAATTTTGGAAAATATATACATACAAATGGATACGCTAAATTACTAAAATGTCCATCCTTCATAAACTAAGTGCCACGTCATTAAGCCTCCACCTCACCATATCATTTCAACCCCTATAGCCTTCCTTCCTATCTGGTCAAATCAAACATCCGTTTATGGCTTGTACTTTGAGTTGCCAATATGTTTCCTTAAGCATCTTTATATATATATATATATATATATATATTTATAAATGAAACTTATCTTCTTTTTTGCATACTTAAGCATACATACATGTACACATATGCATTTTTTTGTCAAAATATTCGTCAATTTGTTTATGTGTGTACAAAAGTATTACGATGATTCTGACAACTTTAACCGACGAAAAGCTGAAAATTCAAAAAATGGATTCCGGTCATATTTTCAATCTTTCTCCGAACTAATTATTTTATAAACAAAATTTTAAAACTAATTCACTACCGTTATTTATTATTTAAAAGAGTTTATTTTCATTATAAACCTATATATCGAATATCTAAAATTAATTAAATATTCGCAAATCAAAGCAATGAAAATTTCGGATCGTTACAATCAAATTTTGTCCAACAAACTTCAATTACTCCTTATCAGTAAATCGTTATGTATTATAAGAAGGAGTGATCTTTGAGATTAAATCTTTATTTATAAATATATAGAACGCTTTTCAATATACTTACCCATTCGATCAAATCGAATCATTTCATAGTATGTTATATTATTTGCTTCAGTTTTATATTCTATGAACTCATCATAAACTTATAAATGCGTGTTAAATACACATGCCCATATCTAGGATAACTCATCGATGAATATGATGAAGTACATGAAAGTATTTTGGTATTAATATACAATTACATATATTTATATGTATCAATCTGAATGGTACATCAACTCTTATGGCACTCCCATTAAATGGGTGCATAACCCTTAATTATTTGAGATATAATTGACCAATATCATATATAGTTCCTAATCATATAATAAAAACTGTTTCTAAAAACAATGACTTAGTCTATTATTTAATAACAATTGTAATAATTTTAAATACTTCATTATTTTCTAATGCATCGCTTTTGTTGTGAAAACCAATTCATATTATAGTTTTATTTCATAAATAATATTCATAATAGTCACATTGAAATATAACTATGTCTATTTTTAATCGACACCAAATAGTCATTATTTCATAAATAATGTTCAATATGTTTTATGAAAACAATTTTCGTAATTTGATGCAATAAATGTATGCTACATGGCATGCTCCCACTATTTTTTTCATTACTATATTAGCATACTAAATTTGAAGGTCCATCATTCACTTAATATAGATTATTTATTTCGTATACTGCAACTAGTTTACAACCAAGAGTTCTTTGATCAAATACCTTGAACACAAAGAAATTAATCTCACCAAAAATAATTTTCTATATGAAAATACATTTCGAAACAAAAATCATATTTCTCATTCCAATGTTTACATATTAATTATTATTATTGTTACAATTCTCATTTCCGATGTTTTTATGAAGCAGAAGTGACTATTCACTCTCTTCATCCCAAATATACTTGAATCACATCTACTCTTATACGTTCGTTTTTCTTTCTAAATGGTCGAACCATTCAATAGAAATCCCTTACCATAATATCATAATGAACTCTTTAAAAAAATGCATTCGATTATCCCTAACGTTTAAGGACATCGAATATGATTCACCTTACATAAACTAATCAAACTGACATTTCAGCATCGAGTTCTTAGATTTATATTATAGTTTTAGTCTTGCGCTACACTTAACACAATATGATCTTTATTGTAATTAATCAAATCGAATACCCAATCTCGCTATATGGTTTATTTGCTTATTTTGGATGAACTAATTAAATTAAAATACCGTGCACTATGAACTATGAATGTATATAGTAGTTGTAAAATAAGGCGCTTTCATGGTTATTGAAATGTTAATATATATAAAAAGCATTCGTTAATAGGTATATGTTAGATTTCTATTTGTCAATCTTCTATTCAGTTCAATTGTATATCTTAATTGATAAACATTTTATCATTCATACTAAATGCACGCATTTATCAATGTAGATTATTAATGCATTATATAGCAAAGGTTAAATATTATCATTTCATTTTTCTAATCAGGTTCTTACTAGTCTTTTATATTTCTTGAAAACTTAAGATCAAACATGAAGATCTTTTGACTTCACTAGTAGGTAATAGGATTCTTCTGCCGTGGAATTTTGACCTTGAGTTTGCTTAACAAGTCATAGCCCCATAAACAATGGATAACTCCTTATCGGTTGTGTCACGTACAACTCCTAACCCATGGTTCCTTGTTCTACTTTCACTTTGACCTTGAGTTTGCTTAATAATCCTTTCAATATATCAATGACACTAAACATAACATCCCTAGCTTGAGTTTTCTCAATAACTAAGGAGTATGCAAGATTTATATATACATACATACATATATATATATATGGTAGAGAATAACATTATATTGAGCGAATCGACTTATTAAATAATGTGTTGCTTATGAAGTACCTTCGCAATTCAAGTGCCACACACATGGGGAATTACGATATACATACATTTACTGATGTATTTATTCCTTAAGTTTATCTATGGTTTCATAGTGTTCCACTTTTAGTCTATACATTCATATTATATAAGTTTTATTATTGTATAACATTTATATTTTAACTAGCTTATACAATAATCTTATGTATAACATTATATCAATCAAATCTTATTTAATTAAATCTGAATGTATTAACTCTTTAGTTAATTATTTGTTAGCTTTTAATTAATTTATTTAATTAAACAATTTTAATTAAAATTTATTAATTTTGAAAATTGTTTTATACGGACATGTATACTCCAATTGTCATGAACAATTCAAGACAACATAACACACATCATTATATGAATAATACATGTATATATATAATTAATTAACTTATTTAATTAATTCATTTATTTTATTAATCTTATTAATAAATACTATTTTCAAAATTAAATTTATAGCATTTTAAACAGTTTGAAAAATTATATTATAGCTTTTATAATATGTGTATTATTTTAAATTAACTTTTAAGTTTAAAGCTTTTATTTTAATTTTCAAACAATTTGAAAATCTATGTTATAACATTTATAATATTTTTCTTATTTTAAATTTAACTTTTTAAAGTTAATTTTTTTATTTCAATTTCAAAATAATTTTGAAATTAATCCATTGACATTCAAATTGGGCCTTTTCTATTAGGGGTAATCTTTAGGCTCGCATAATTGTTCGGTCTAGGTTGGTAGCTAGGTAGGACAGGGTATTTGATTATCCAACAATCCCGCCTAGACACTACCTTTCCTAGGCATCCTATTAACTAGATTGTAAGCTTAATTAGTTATCCCTATCATAACTTGTGAAGACCCTCAAATCCGTACTCCTTGAATATACACTAATCTCCATAGATTAACTTAAGATGAACAGAAATACGAATTATAAATGTTTTAAGAAAAAGAAAGAACTAGAAGAAGAGATAAGAAGATAGAAAATGGAGGGAAAAACGAGAATAGAAAATAGAACGGAAAGAAGAAAACAACAGAACAATAACAGAATCTCACAATTCGCAGCGGAACAACATATAATAATAAATGAATAATCTTTAAACAAAGAACTATATCAGTTATTACATTACATTACATTTCATTACATCATATCATCATCAGAGTGTACAACAACAAACAACATCAAACAGCAGAAAAGAAATACTATATACTAGTAATACGCCATGCCATCCATCTTGCATCCAGCAACTCCAGAATATCCTGATAATCCTTAACTCTTGACTGCCCGTGTGGAAATTGGTGGGCACCCAGAGTTTAGGAAGGAAAACAATAACTTCGAGTCAGTCATGTGACTGGTGTGAGAACTCAAAACAGTTTATTTACCTTAAAAATCAAAATAGAGGAATATTTTTAAAGTCAATTCGCAATGCTTTTTAAAAATGAGACTACCATAAGGCCTCCCGCACACACACACAATGCAAACGCAGAATCGGAGGAGATTTCTCCTTATGATAGTCAAAGATGCTTGATACGTATTAAAAAGAACATTTGATATTATTACTAGTGCATAGTGTAGAGAAAATTATTTCGAAAGTAGAATATAAATCTTAGCCAACATACGACCATTATCGTATGCCTACTATAGCTACCATCTAAATAGTGGTGACCACCATAAGTAAATGGCAGGTTCTACAACTAATACTGTACAAAGTTTCGTATTGGGAATTGGATTTCCAACGAATGATCAGGCCAAGGAACTTCCCATTGCCACATGAGAATGCCTCTGGATGGACATCCCCGAGAACCAAACCGGATCTCTACCAACACAAGGCCGGGTTACCCCTAACTGAGTAACAACTGACCGAATATGCCATCCCCCGGTCCTTTGGGACCTTTCAACCGAGCGCTCGCAATCAATTCACACAATCATAAAGTGTTTTCAACATGAGTAAGTATCTGGGCTCCATACCATGATACCACCCTTTTCCAGAAGGAAATGCACACATCCTAAAGAGCGCTACCCCTCATAACCTTGCTGCATCTTTCCTGTTTTGACCATTCCCGAGGTGTGAGGCTCGACGAAGTCACGTCCACAAAAACATACTTTATACAAAAGCCATGCTTTGGGTCAACAAATGATCATAGAAATGATCACCAGGATAGACGATCAAACAAATGATCATTTAACAGCAACACTCAGCATGTCACATTACCAAATTGGGAATATATCGCTGATAACATTCAACTACATAACCTCTGAGCTCGTACGTCTCAGAGAAGGGTGTTAAGCTAAAAGAATAAATTCTCCGCCACTAACAGAAATATATTTGAAAGAAATCTGCTTTATATCTCAATTTGTAATGTCAGACATAAACTCCATACAAGTCTGTTCCGGGATCGAACAGAACTGAAGGCACTTACAAGAAGTCCTTGCAATCCAGATAATCTCTAATCACGTCCGGACTTCCCATCACATAGGGAGTCTCTATACCATAGCTACTCGGTGCAAAGACAATCGACGAGTTGTCCTTTCGCTTTCAAAAAGATCCGGTCTTCAACACCGGTCTTCAAATGCAATTCATAACGACGTATCACATATTCGGAATGGGTTATACGACCCCATGGTCCTTTCCCGGTTAACCCGAATAGTGAGCGTTTATTCAAAAATAAGTGTGGCATTCAAATTCAAACAAATCACATCAATTACCCATTCAAAGGGAAATATTGATAGTCGGTTATTGTACTATCAATGGATATGCACAACATCACCAGATTCCAAATAATTTTCCAAAATATCTTTACAAGATATAAAATTTTCATACTTCAAAAATAAATCAATATTTATTTTTAGACAAATTTCCTTTCTATTCATAAATCCCATAGTGAATTTATATTCCAAAATATCCATGCATATACGATTTCAATTTATCTTCAAAAAGATAAATTCTCAAAATATTCCCTTTATATCGGAAAACAATTCCATACTTATTAAATAAGTAATTCACAAATCTATTTATTTTCAACACTTGGAAAATGTTCAATATACTTAAATCGAGATTAAGTATATATTTCATTCTTTAAGGAAATCATTCTCATAAACATATTTATTTGGGCCAAAACGAATGTTGCGTAAAACATCGTTACGACAACCCAAAATCACTAGTATAGGGATTCAAATTTAAGATAGATATATAAATCCCAATACTATACAAAACATTTCCTTTCGGAAATCATTTACTATAACAACAGTGTTATAGTCCACCATTTCCTTTTATTTCTCGAAAACGTCTATTTCAACAATAAATGTTGAAATCTATGGTTTCGAATCTCAACGCATTTTAAAACATCGTTAGGTCGTTTTAATTCTGTTTAAAATATCACATTCTAAACATTTCTTTAACATATTGTTCACTATTCAAAAACGTGAATATAACTCCATAAATAAGTTATAACAATTTACTTATCAAAATAAGTCTTTGCGAATTTATAGAACAGCGTTTATAAATTCCTTTTCTATTTATTTTATAACTACTTCCTTTTATAAAATTCCTTTATTAACCTATCTCAATTCATATCTCAATGATATACTAAAGATTCATATTATAAGTGAAATACTTATAATTTATTTGTTTGCAAAAATCGTTCCTTTGAACTTTATAATTATAAATCTTATAACTTATAAGATTCAATTATTTATCCAAATCTATTCTTTCAATAACTTTATAAATTTTATAAACCTACTGTTTATAAAATTCCATTTATAACTTCACCGTTTATAATTCTATAAATTTCATTCATTTATGAAATTCATTCACAATTCACTTATAAAAACTCGTTTTATAATTCAAATATTTTCATTTATAAATTATCAATTTATAAATCCTTTATAAAATCAATTTATACTATTATTTTAAAACATCTTTAATCTCCTTTATAATTTCACCATTCTCTTGATTTATAAAATAATCAAATTTATAAATCCTATATTTAAACTTTTATAATAAATTCAAAAATCCAATTTAATTATTTTATAAAAACATTAACCCCATATTTTCAAAAATCAACTTTTAACTATTTTTCTCAAAAATCATAATTTTTATAACTTTAAAAATTATAACGTTTATTTATTTAAAACGAATCAATTCCAAACATATAGTATATTTTCAAAAATCACTTTAAAAATCATTTTAAAATTCCAAAGTTTGGTCCAATGATGCTACATACCAAATAGCCAATCACGACAACAACGATATCATATATCGATATGATAATCCATCAAATATCAAAATATCTGAAATCAAATAAATACTGTTGAGGAATCCAGTTGGATCTCTCCAACCTGTTTTCCTGCATCCAAAACATTAGCACAATACCAATTCCGATCCAGTACGGAATTATCGCGGTATATGGGATTTAAAATATTATCCGCTTAATAGACGGCGCAATAGGGTCTCATCCGCTAAAAAAATGCGGGAAATCAACAAGTCCAATATATACATATGCCAATATATATATATTGCTATTATATATAATACCAATTTCACTGTTTATGAAATATTCGCGGTATATGTTTTTAATAAATAACATCCGCTTACTAACGGCGCATAATGTCTATTTTAACAATCAATAGATAACAATCATCATTCAAACATGCATTCAAATATTTTAAATATAACTATTTAAAATAAAATCGAAACTGATTCGATTGAGTGAGAAGTTCTCACCTTGATTTCAATTCCGTTTTAGTGATTTATTTCGAATAAAATTAAACGGACGTTTAATTTTACCCAAAATTTTTACTAACTCCAAACGACTCCAATCCAATTTCATCGCGTAGTGCTCGTCCATACGATTCCAACGCAACTGGTTTCGCGCGTTTTCGACCTCGTATGAAAAAGATATGTATTTTTGAAGTTACACGATTTTTATATAAACAATTTACAACATAATTTCATTTAATTTATAACCTAACATCTCTAGACCATTGGATCAAGCTTGAGTGCATCAAGGCCGTCCCTGCCTTCATCTCCAACGCGTGAATATCCAGTAAATCACCACGCACAACAAACCCATTTAGTCGAAACTAGGGTTTTATATTGCAACCACCACGTCGATTTCTAGCATGATCAGCAACTCCCATTCGAAAGCCCCTGGCCACCTCCACACTCGCCGTGAATAGCTCAGAGCTCGGTTGTGCCATCACCTCGCAATCATGCTCGAAACGCACGTGCTTTGATCCCCTATTGCCGACGATCCACTACACTAATTACGATCTTAACCGTTGATCTTAAAGATCTCATCGAGCTCTTCAAGATTGTAGTTGAGAGTTTCTTGCAATAATGCTTAGATTTGAAGAAAATTGGAGGAGAACGAATTGAATTTCAGCCGTTCATAGATGTGGGTGGCGGCTGCTGATTAGGGTTAGGTTTTGTTGTTATTTTTTTTTATTTGTGAAGGGTGTTGGTCTATTTATAGAGAATTTTTCAATCACTATTCATCCGGGAATTCCGAACTCCGATTCACGCGCCATAACCAGCGTTTGTAGGGTTTACCCCGCGTTCTGGACACAATGGAACAGGTTTCGAAAGCTAATTCGGACATCTGTGCGAGTTATGGCTATAAACGTTCGATTTAAATTAAACCGATTTAAATGATTTTCTAGGCGTTTTAATTTGTACCGGACAAACGGTAAATCCAATTGACACGAAATTTGAAACCTTACAATAATATCACATTACGGATCCGATGAAACTAGTTTCGTCAAAATCCGAGACTTTTTGAAAAATGGCTATTTTAACTCGCCAAATTAATATTAAAACAATTTCGATGCGTTTCGAGCTGCCACGATCAAACGATAACTCCGATTGACACGAAAATTGAAATCCGATAATAACTAACTATTACGGATCCAATGGAACTGGTCTCGTTCAATTCTGAGACTGTTCAAAAATTGACTATTTTCACTAGTCAATTTAATATTAAAATATTCAATTTTCAAAAATTAACTTTTAATTCGATTTTAAAAGTTCTAAAACATCATTCTAACTTCAACATGATAAAATAAAATTTTACAAATCATTTTCAATCATATTTAACTCAGTTTTCAATTATTTCCATAATTTCACATATTAAATTATCGATTTAATTATTTAATTAAATCCAATTATTCAAATTAAAATTTATTCGACTTATAAATTCACTTATTAATATTTAAAATTAATTAAATATTCAAATTTTAATTACTTAAAATCCTGGGTCGTTACAATCTTCCCCCCTTAAAAGAATTTCGTCCTCGAAATTATCAAGTAAGAAAGGTTATAAAATCTATTAATTTTCCAAAATCCATAGTTAAACTTCTTACAATAACTTTACTAAGTTTTCAAATCATACTTAGTTATCTTTTCAAAAGCAACTACTATTGTTTAACTTTCAACTTCCAAATCAAAATTAAGTTTTCAAAATTTTTAATTTTCTCAAATTTTTTTCTAACGCCTTAAATTTTCGGAAAAATTCGCCATAGTCTCCTTTGCGCGGCTCGATCCGAAAAAAAAAATGACAGTATATATATCACAAATATACATCTCATCAAGTAATGAGGCATCCCGAAGGGAAAAAAGTATAAAAGTACGGTATGTAATCCGAGATATGTACCTTATATTTTATTAGCAAGCATATACGGCTAATATAGCGCGAAAGCGAGCTCCAAATGCGAAGCAAACGCGATCCGCACCTACTAATCACTCAACAAACAACATGAGAATCATGTATATAGACAATAGTATCGATATACAACATATAGTAACGTAATAACTATATATGTCAACATAGCAATATATTCAACCATCAACCAACTAGCATCCATAACCAAATCAATATTCATTCATGTTCTCATTAATATTCAATGAATTGGTTTTCAATTTAATCACATTTGATTCATTAACAGTGGATGTTTTTACTAACATTCATTTTCAATTAGTTTATATTCACTAATTCATATTCAAGTTGGTTCACTTCCAAATCAAATTCAATTTTACTCAAGATTCATTTAACTTCCAATTGAATTTCAATTACTTTAACTTTCAATTTCATTAACTCAATCTCATTAATACTTAATGAATTATATACAATCAACTAACAACCATATAACAATCAATGTATATTAATTGCAACCAAATTCCTTTGCTTATATTCATTCAATTTAGTTTCAACACCATCATTTTCAATTGGTTTAATTAAATTGATTTTCATTCAATTTTTCAACTTTCCAATAACATTAGATTTTAATGAATTAACACTTATATTCATTATTCCATATCAACTTAACTTACATTCAATTGATTTACATTCAATCCATTCATTCAATTCAATTACAAAAGTTGAATTTCATTTATATAACTTTAGTTCACATTCATTTAACTTTATTAATTTACTTTGATACTAATATCAACTTCATTCAACATTTCTTAAGTTATATTCCATTTAAACATTATTTGTTTTACATAACTTAAATTCCTACTTATAAAGAAATTCAGATTCCAATTCTAAAGTAAATTTCCATTTAACTTTAAATTCATTTTTATTTACAACTCATATTCATAAATATATTCACATAGTTTCACTTCTCATATATAAGTTTATTTCACAATTGTAAATTACTTTTATTATAATTCAATTCTTATAATTCTTTTGCTTATACAATTATTCTTTTATTTAGATTATTCAAACAACCAAACAATCAATTTGTATACACTTTAATAATTCTGAAAAATTATCCCTTTATATATAAAATATACTCAAGGTAAAATTATTTCATTTACCCAATTTTAAAACAATATCGTGTCGGTTTATCTTGTTTAAGAGTTTAGAAACCCCTATCTACGATAGTTAGCTAGACTACATCAATTGGAATCTATAAACAATCAACCGATAAGTCAACACAATACAAAACAATTTATATTCACTAACAAATACGCACTCGTATCTACTATTACACTCAACTCATTCTAGAGCACTACTGACTCTATCTCTAATGAGTAATACCCAACAGAACCATGGTTGTCTCTTAACCATATGCTCTGATACCACCTGTGAAGACCCGCAAATCCGTACTCAGCGGTCACAACCGGTAGGCTTTTCAACCATCCCAGCCCCACCGTGGCTTACACTGATATCCCAAACTTGCTTTTACGGCCACCCTTTCGAATGTCACGGCTTCGCCTAACCAACCCCATAAAGAGGACGTGTGGGGGTAAGAGTCTCCCGTTCGCCACCTAACCGCGAAGCGAGAACCCCCCATCACATATCACCTAGCATAAGCAAGACTGGTGTGAGAACTCAAAACAGTTTATTTACCTTAAAAATCAAAATAGAGGAATATTTTTAAAGTCAATTCGCAATGCTTTTTAAAAATGAGACTACCATAAGGCCTCCCGCACACACACACAATGCAAACGCAGAATCGGAGGAGATTTCTCCTTATGATATTCAAAGATGCTTGATACGTATTAAAAAGAACATTTGATATTATTACTAGTGCATAGTGTAGAGAAAATTATTTCGAAAGTAGAATATAAATCTTAGCCAACATACGACCATTATCGTATGCCTACTATAGCTACCATCTAAACAGTGGTGACCACCATAAGTAAATGGCAGGTTCTACAACTAATACCGTACAAAGTTTCGTATTGGGAATTGGATTTCCAACGAATGATCAGGCCAAGGAACTTCCCATTGCCACATGAGAATGCCTCTGGATGGACATCCCCGAGAACCAAACCGGATCTCTAACAACACAAGGCCGAGTTACCCCTAACTGAGTAACAACTGACCGAATATGCCATCACCCGGTCCTTTGGGACCTTTCAACCGAGCGATCGCAATCAATTCACACAATCATAAAGTGTTTTCAACATGAGTAAGTATCTGGGCTCCATACCATGATACCACCCTTTTCCAGAAGGAAATGCACACATCCTAAAGGGCGCTACCCCTCATAACCTTGCTGCATCTTTCCTGTTTTGACCATTCCCGAGGTGTGAGGCTCGACGAAGTCACGTCCACAAAAACATACTTTACACAAAAGCTATGCTTTGGGTCAACAAATGATCATAGAAATGATCACCAGGATAGACGATCAAACAAATGATCCTATCACAAATAATCAACACAATGATCATTTAACAGCAACACTCAGCATGTCACATTACCAAATTGGGAATATATCGCTGATAACATTCAACTACATAACCTCTGAGCTCGTACGTCTCAGAGAAGGGTGTTAAGCTAAAAGAATAAATTCTCCGCCACCAACAGAAATATATTTGAAAGAAATCTGCTTTATATCTCAATTTGTAATGTCAGACATACAATCCATACAAGTCTGTTCCGAGATCGAACAGAACCGAAGGCACTTACAAGAAGTCCTTGCAATCCGAATAATCTCTAATCACGTCCGGACTTCCCATCACATAGGGACTCTCTATACCGTAGCTACTCGGTGCAAAGACAATCGACGAGTTATCCTTTCGCTTTCAAAAAGATCCGGTCTTCAACACCGGTCTTCAAATGCAATTCATAACGACGTATCACATATTCGGAATGGGTTATACGACCCCATGGTCCTTTCCCGGTTAACCCGAATAGTGAGCGCTTATTCAAAAATAAGTGTGGCATTCAAATTCAAACAAATCACATCAATTACCCATTCAAAGGGAAATATTGATAGTCGGTTATTGTACTATCAATGGATATGCACAACATCACCAGATACCAAATAATTTTCCAAAATATCTTTACAAGATATAAAATTTTCATACTTCAAAAATAAATCAATATTTATTGTTAGACAAATTTCCTTTCTATTCATAAATCCCATAGTGAATTTATATTCCAAAATATCCATGCATATACGATTTCAATTTATCATTTCAATTTATCTTCAAAAAGATAAATTCTCAAAATATTCCCTTTATATCGGAAAACAATTCCATACTTATTAAATAAGTAATTCACAAATCTATTTATTTTCAACACTTGGAAAATGTTCAATATACTTAAATCGAGATTAAGTATATATTTCATTCTTTAAGAAAATCATTCTCATAAACATATTTATTTGGGCCAAAACGAATTTTGCGTAAAACATCGTTACGACAACCCAAAATCACTAGTATAGGGATTCAAATTTAAGATAGATATATAAATCCCAATACTATACAAAACATTTCCTTTCGGAAATCATTTACTATAACAACAGTGTTATAGTCCACCATTTCCTTTTATTTCTCGAAAACGTCTATTTCAACAATAAATGTTGAAATCTATGGTTTCGAATCTCAACGCATTTTAAAACATCGTTTGATCGTTTTAATTCTGTTTAAAATATCACATTCTAAACATTTCTTTAACATATTGTTCACTATTCAAAAACGTGAATATAACTCCATAAATAAGTTATAACAATTTACTTATCAAAGTAAGTCTTTGCGAATTTATAGAACAACGTTTATAAATTCCTTTTCTATTTATTTTATAACTACTTCCTTTTATAAAATTCCTTTATTAACCTATCTCAATTCATATCTCAATGATATGCTAAAGATTCATATTATAAGTGAAATACTTATAATTTATTTGTTTGCAAAAATCGTTCCTTTGAACTTTATAATTATAAATCTTATAACTTATAAGATTCAATTATTTATCCAAATCTATTCTTTCAATAACTTTATAAATTTTATAAACCTACTGTTTATAAAATTCTATTTATAACTTCACCGTTTATAATTCTATAAATTTCATTCATTTATGAAATCATTCACAATTCACTTATAAAAACTCGTTTTATAATTCAAATATTTTCATTTATAAATTATCAATTTATAAATCCTTTATAAAATCAATTTATACTATTATTTTAAAAGATCTTTAATCTCCTTTATAATTTCACCATTCTCTTGATTTATAAAATAATCAAATTTATAAATCCTATATTTAAACATTTATAATAAATTCAAAAATCCAATTTAATTATTTTATAAAAACATTAACCCCATATTTTCAAAAATCAACTTTTAACTATTTTTCTAAAAAATCATAATTTTTATAACTTTAAAAATTATAATGTTTATTTATTTAAAACGAATCAATTCCAAACATATAGTATATTTTCAAAAATCACTTTAAAAATCATTTTAAAATTCCAAAGTTTGGTCCAATGATGCTACATACCAAATAGCCAATCACGACAACAACGATATCATATATCGATATGATAATCCATCAAATATCAAAATATCTGAAATCAAATAAATACTGTTGAGGAATCCAGTTGGATCCCTCCAACCTGTTTTCCTGCATCCAAAACATTAGCACAATACCAATTTCGCTCCAGTACGGAATTATCGCGGTATATGGGATTTAAAATATTATCCGCTTAATAGACAGCGCAATAGGGTCTCATCCGCTAAAAAAAATGCGGGAAATCAACAACTCCAGTATATACATATGCCAATATATATATATTGCTATTATATATAATACCAATTTCACTGTTTATGAAATATTCAAGGTATATGTTTTTAATAAATAACATCCGCTTACTAACGGCGCATAATGTCTATTTTAACAATCAATAGATAACAATCATCATTCAAACATGCATTCAAATATTTTAAATATAACTATTTAAAATAAAATCGAAACTGATTCGATTGAGTGAGAAGTTCTCACCTTGATTTCAATTCCGTTTTAGCGATTTATTTCGAATAAAATTAAACGGACGTTTAATTTTACCCAAAATTTTCACTAACTCCAAACGACTCCAATCCAATTTCGTCGCATAGTGCTCGTCCATACGATTCCAACACAACTGGTTTCGCGCGTTTTCGACCTCGTATGAAAAAGATATGTATTTTTGAAGTTACACGATTTTTATATAAACAATTTACAACATAATTTCATTTAATTTATAACCTAACATCTCTAGACCATTGGATCAAGCTTGAGTGCATCAGGGCCGTCCCTGCCTTCATCTCCAACGCGTGAACATCCAGTAAATCACCACGCACAACAAACCCATTTAGTCGAAACCAGGGTTTTATATTGCAACCACCACGTCGATTTATAGCATGATCAGCAACTCCCATTCGAAAGACCCTGGCCACCTCCACACTCGCCGTGAATAGCTCAGAGCTCGGTTGTGCCATCACCTCGCAATCATGCTCGAAACACACGTGCTTTGATCCCCTAGTGCCGACGATCCACTACACTAATTACGATCTTAACCGTTGATCTTAAAGATCTCATCGAGCTCTTCAAGATTGTAGTTGAGAGTTTCTTGCAATAATGCTTAGATTTGAAGAAAATTGGAGGAGAACGAATTGAATTTTCGGCCGTTCATAGATGTGGGTGGCGGCTGCTGATTAGGGTTAGGTTTTGTTATTTTTTTTTTATTTGTGAAGGGTGTTGGTCTATTTATAGAGAATTTTTCAATCACTATTCATCCGGGAATTCCGAACTCCGATTCACGCGCCGTACCCAGCGTTTCTAGGGTTTACCCCGCGTTCCGGACATAATGGAACAGGTTTCGAAAGCTAATTCGGACATCTGTGCGAGTTATGGCTATAAAAGTTTGATTTAAATTAAACCGATTTAAATGATTTTCTAGGCGTTTTAATTTGTACCGGACAAACGGTAAATCCAATTGACACGAAATTTGAAATCTTACAATAATATCACATTACGGATCCGATGAAATTAGTTTCGTCGAAATCCGAGACTTTTTGAAAAATGGCTATTTTAACTCGCCAAATTAATATTAAAACAATTTCGATTCGTTTCGAGTTGCACGATCAAACGATAACTCCGATTGACACGAAAATTGAAATCCGGTAATAACTAACTATTACGGATCCAATGGAACTGGTCTCGTTCAATTCTGAGACTGTTCAAAAATTGACTATTTTCACTAGTCGATTTAATATTAAAATATTCAATTTTCACAAATTAACTTTTAATTCGATTTCAAAAGTTCTAAAACATCATTCTAACTTCAACATGATAAAATAAAATTTTACAAATCATTTTCAATCATATTTAACTCAATTTTCAATTATTTCCATAATTTCACATATTAAATTATCGATTTAATTATTCAATTAAATCCAATTATTCAAATTAAAATTTATTCGACTTATAAATTCACTTATTAATATTTAAAATTAATTAAATATTCAAATTTTAATTACTTAAAATCCTGGGTCGTTACATAACTAATTTAGATCGCATAATATATTGGGCTCTAATAACACTGTTGGAACTGTTCCAGCCAACAGTGGAATTAACTAGTGAATTTCATTATTTTCTTTTACCATTTGGGATTTTTATTAGGCCCATGAAGTTAAGTTTATTTACATTATTTCTAAATTTCTCTTAAATAAAACTATTATTTTACCTAAATTTATAAAATGATTTTATATTATGTAATTAATGTTATATTATGTATATACATGTATCCTATACACATATATGTGTGTGCATGTGTAACAAAGCAATTCATGCAAAGTATAACATGCCCATGTATAAGTGCTAATTTACACCACAATAGATATATTAGTTCATCTATTGTACAAATACATTATCCAAATGTATGTTTATACGATTAAATATATGTATACATAATATTATATATATATATCTGCATGTATGTATATAAGAAATATTTTATTTTAAATAATTTATAAATTACTAATAAATATATATAAATATATACATAGAATTTTATTATTAAATAAATATATAATCATGTAAGCATGTTTAAAACTAATAAAACTGAAAGAAGAATCGAAAAGATGAAATTCTTTTCAAAAAAATATAAGCATGTTTAAAACATTTCTAATTTTTTTTCTTTTACTGTAAAACTGAAAACACTACATATATAATTATATATAAACATATACACATACATTTATTAAATAATATATATATAAAGTAAATATATTTATAAAAAATTCAACATATATATATTAAATATATATATACACCTGATAATGTGCTTGGCATAAAATTGAATTTTTTATTTAAATATGTATATTTAGATAAATATTCTGTATGGATAACACTATAAATTAAATAAAATACATATTTCGAAACATTTTAGAATTTTTATAAAAAATCCAAGTGATATTTTGCTTTTTGAATATTTAATATACAATTTTATAGTTTAAAAACAATTTCGAAATCTAATTCTAAATTTGGACTGAAATAAAAGTAATAAATTTTATATATATATATATATATATATTTTTATTTTTCTATGAATAGCATATTAGGTGATAATCTAACTTTATAAAATATAAAACATATTTTATAATACATAAATATACAGATATAATTAGTTTAGATAATTATTTAGTCTGAATAATATTTAATAATAGTATATAAGTATAAGAAATATTTATTTCTACCGATACGAAACTATACATATAAATTATAAAACCATATTATTTTTTTTGCAAGGCAAGCGGGGTTAACTGGTCCCCTACCAGTTTATTGAATAAATGAAAAAACATACCTATGAACAAGCTCATAGATACAAAAAAGAGAAACAAGAGAAAACCATAAAATAAGGAAGAACTGCAACACAGAGAAAACAAAGAGGCAAAAAGGAAAAAACACAAAGAAGAATGCTTAGTCCATAGCAGCAGCCAATAATGGACTGAAAGCAAAATTGCTATCCTTCATATCCCTGATAATAGATGTCTTGAGTGCCTCCCATAATTGCTGTCTACTTCTAACTTTGTTTTCAAATATTCTCAAGTTTCTTTCCTCCCACACAATGTTAAGATACTTCTTAATAGAGTAAATGAAAACAGTTCTTCTTTCCTTCCTCCGCCTAGTTGATTTACAAATCAGATCCCATTCAACTTCTGATACTCCATGCCTGTGATCATCAGCAACTCTAGCAACCAAATTCCCCCATAGACCAAGAAGTTCATTGCACTCAAAGTACAGATGAGCCACTGACTCAATCTGCAGCTTGCAGTACACACAAAGTGGATCAATATTCATGCCATAACTAAACATTCTTTCCTTTGTTAACAATGCATTCATGATCACCTTCCACATCATTAGATTGTCCCTAGCAGGAGATGCTTTGGACCATATTACTTTGTGCCATACTGAATTAGAACTGCTAGTCACATTAGAAAGAAGATCATATGCAACAGAAATAGTATGTTGTTTCCCCCTCCACAAAACAACATCATTATCAGCTAAACCATATTGATGAGTTTGATATAAATTCCAAAAAGCCCTTATTTCCTGATTACTAGTATAAGGGAGCAACAACTTGCCCTCATTCACGTAGTAAGTAGCATTAGCAAGTCTTCCTATGCCTGCCTGTTCAATCTGGTGGGGAGAGAAAACATTAATAAGCACCAAGCCTTCATCCATCCATGGTTCATTCCAAAACTTGATTCCACTGTTATAAGAGAGTTCATACTTGATGTATTGACTGAATTCAGATCTCAATCCTAATAAACTCCTCCAAGTCCAGCTGCAACTCTGGGGAACTGGCATAGTCCAGAAATTCTTGCATCCCAAGTTATACTTTCTGGTCCAATCCACCCATAAAGAATCAGTACCAATGAGTAATGAATTTATGTGGGCACTGATCGCAGCTTTGCTCCATTTATTCAAGCAGATGATACCAAGACCTCCTTTCTTTTTAGGTAGCTCCATTTTAGCAAAAGAACAAGGGATGAGTTTTTTTGAAATAACATTGCCAGTCCAGAAAAATCTAAGCATAGCAGTTCTAACCATGTTCACCAGTTTTTTTGGAAGAATAAAAACTCTGGACCAATACACCATCATAGAGGTGATAACTGACTTGATAAGGACAAGTCTACCAGCTTGAGTGAGAAACCTATTAGCCCATATGTTCATTAAATTACAAATTTTAGTATACAAGGGCAGGCAGTGTCTTATGGTGATTCTTGAAGTACACAGAGGAATACCCAAATAGTGCATATTATTATCCATCAGCTGCAGCCCAGAGATACCAATAATTCTATTGGAATCCTCAGTGGGAATACCAGAGGTGATAATATGAGACTTTATGGCATTAAGTTTCAACCCAGTCATGAGGTGAAAATTATCAAGGGTAGCTTTAATATTTTCAATTGATCTTTGATCAAGCTTTGTGAAGATCATGATATCATCAGCAAATAACAGAGATGAGATATGGAGGGGTTTACATTTTGAGTGGAACAATATATCACCTTGCAAATACTTGGTAGACAGCATTCTAGAAAACACTTCCATAACTAAAATGAATATATATGAAGAGATAGGATCCCCCTGCCTGATCCCCTGTTTGCTGTTGAAAAACCCTGAAGTAAAGCCATTGTACTTTATAGAGAAAGTAGCAGTGGAGATACAACTGTAAATCCAAGCCACAAAAACTTTAGGAAACTTCATCAGGGCCATGATTCTGACAATAGATGTCCAGTGAACACTATCATTGGCTTTCATCAAATCCACCTTAAGCATAGCATTTTTGGGAGCTTGAGATCGACCATAGCCTTTTAATAATTCATGAGATAACAAAATATTGTCAAGGATGTTTCTATTGGGAAGAAAAGCAGACTGATTATTAGATATGATTCTGCTAAGAACAGTAACAAGTCTTGAGGCCAATATTTTAGAAATACACTTATACAAGACATTACAACAAGAGATTGGTCTAAATGAAGTAACAGAAATGGGAGAATGGACCTTTGGAATAAGAACAAGATTAGTTGCATTCACTTGTTTAAGTAGGTTGAAAGTATTGAAAAAATTATGGACAGCCTTTAGAAAATCCTTCTTGATAATTTCCCAACTATGGATAAAAAAAGTTACATTGAATCCATCAGGGCCTCCACTTGAATTTCTGTTCATTGTAAATAAAGTATCTTTAATCTCAGTATCTGTTACCTTGTCAACAAGTTTTTCAGCTTCATCAGGAAGCACCTCAGGTAGTTGGATATGGGATAAATCATCAAGTGATGGAATGAAGTCATTATTGTTACCTAGCAAATTCTTGAAATAGTGCAGAAGAGCTTGGTCAACGGCAGTAGGAGTGGAGTGCAATACTCCTACCTCATCATATATGTTATTGATATTCTTCTTTGATTGTTTTACCTTGATTGCAGCATGAAAATAGGCCGTATTATTATCTCCCTCAGTAGCCCATATTTGTCTCAATTGTTGTCTCTTCATATTGCCTTCAGACTTCAAGGCATCAGTGAGTTGTTCAAATAGAGTCCTCTCAGCAGCAGCAGCTTCAGGATTGTCAGGATTAATCATCATTTCTTCCTGAGCAAGAATGAGGTTGCTTCTTAACAAAGCAGATTTTAAGTTACCATCACCAAATTTTCCTTTGGCCCATTCTTTTAGTGCTAGTTTGGTTGCTCTTAATTTCCTGCAAAATTTAAACATTGGGTTACCAAAAAAAATTTCATTCCATGCTTTACTAATAATATTATTATACTCAGGTTCATGGACCCAAGCATTATAAAATTTGAAGCTTCTTTTATTTTTTAACAACTTCTGTCCAGAAAAGAAAATAATAGGGGAATGATCTGAAAGAACTGGATGGGGGATAAAGGTTTAAAGAGTTGGCCATGTTGTTAAAGCATTGGGATTGGCAAAGGAGTGATCAATTTTAGAGTAAGTTCTCACACCAGATCTGCTCCTATTATTCCATGTGAATTCAGCACCAGAAGATGGTATTGAAAGCAAGTTTGAGTCCTCAATAGCCTTATTGAGAGGATAAACATCATGTGGGAGAAGAGGAAGTCCACTATGTTTGTCAGTAAAGGATAAGCAGCAATTAAAGTCCCCAAAGACAAGCCATGGGTGGGAGTTTTGCCTGAAAGCAGGAAGGAGATTAAGACAAGATTGCCTTGAAGATGGGGAGTTTTGGGCATAGACAATAGTTATATAAAAAGAGGTGGGAGAATCTATATATTTTGCTTGAAAATGCATGAGTTGATCAGTTGAAAGGATAGAAGTAAGAGATAAGACTGAAGGATCATGGATGACCATAATTCTACCATAAGGGGCATGATTCAAATTATGATTTAGAGACCAGTTGGGGTTAATATGCTTTGCAGCTTTAATTGTCAGGGTCTCATTCAATTTAGTTTCAAGAATAGCAAAAAGGGAAATTTTGTGCTGGTTTATGAGATATTTCACTTGATCAAGTTTAGTTGCAGAGTGAGCTCCTCTGACATTCCATATTGCATAGCTGTGCATCATTTAGTATACTTCAGTGATTGGTGTACCACATTTTTCATGCTCCTAGTTGTAGGAGAATCTCTTAGAACATTGTTTAAATCAACAATTTGTTCAAACCCATCATTCAGACACTTACCCTTATTCTTGCCTTCTTTGGAGTATTTTGTGAGGCATTTGAGGTAGGTGGCACTGTAATCCATCCAGGCAGATGGCCAGAAAAGGAGTAACCACCTGAAGAAGAGGGGGTAAATTTTGAATGTTCAGCAATGATAAGGTCCATTATTTCTTTTTCAAGTTCCTCCTTAAATTGTGCTTCAGCTTGCTGAGAATTTGTTTTTATTCTTCCAGTATTTGCTTCAATAACTTGCATGTCACTGATTTGCTTGGTTAATCCTTCACTTGAACTGGCCATAGCATTGTCAGTGGAATATGTGGATTTGTGACTCAGATTAGCCACCATCCCTAGACTGAAGTTATCCTGATCTCTTTGGACATTTTGCATAGTTAAAAGGGATGTAACATGCACACCACAATATTGATCTTGCTTGCTTGCAAAAATTTCCCCTTCCTCAATTTGCTTTTCCTTGTCACAGTTTTCATTGCATTGATCATTATCACTTGTATCATTACATGAATCAATCTCATTTTCTTCCAACAGGACATAAAACTTATTTGTGTCAGTTCTTATATCATCATATGACTCTACCATGTCTCCTTTTTTTGTTATTCTTGCAATTACATTCAGTTTATCACTATTAATTGGTTCTACATCATTATTATCCTCTTCTATTATCTGAATTTCAAATCTATCTTCCTTCTCCTTATCTCTTCTCATTTTAGTTCCTTTACTTTCAACCTTTCTCCACTCTTGCTTTTTCCTTGTGTCAACTTTAATCTTTTCATTTTGATTATCACTAACCATTCTTTCCTTACTTGACTTTGCTACTGTATTTGCATTTCCCTCTTGTTTTGTTTTCTTTTTCATGCACAATTCAGTCATATGCCCAAATTCCTTGCACCCACTGCATATCTCAGGTTTCCATAAATAATCTACCTTTATTATCTGCTCTGATCCATCTAGTAATCTCACTGAAAATTCATCCAATAACTCAACTGCTGGTGTGATTTCAACCATGCATTTAGCATAACCTATTCTATCCAACTTCTCTGTTTGTTCATCCATACACATAAAGGTTCCAATTCTACCAGCTAGCCAATTGATGCCAATATGTGACCAAGCATATAACGGTATATTTGATAACCTAATCCACACTGGTACAGATTTTATCGTACTACAACTATTTCCAACATTTGCATCCCATTCTTTAACAATGAATAGCTTGTTCCTCATGATAATTGGATCAGCTGCAATTATTTTCCTTCTATCCTCATCGCAGGATAGATTGAATAGGAACAAGAAGCCATCGGACTTAACTTTTATTGAACCTTTTAGTTTCCAAACTTTTTTCAGGTGGGCTATGACAGTGAGATAAGAAAGGGGTTTATCAAGGAAGAAACCTACCAGGTAGTCTCCCCAAACTTCATTTCCAGCTCTTATTACATTTTTAGGAGGAACTAGGACATTGCCATCATAGACAAGTGGGACTTGAATCGGGATATGTTTCCCTGCATTACGCGGTTTTGACTTGAAAAGAGAATTCCATTGAAAAGAGGAGACAAACGAAGTAGGTGGGGAGCACAGTTTTGGCAGAGGAGGGTCAAATCGGGGAGATAGGGATGAAGGAGGCAACAAAACGGTTGGATCAGGAGGTTGAGGGTCAGGCGGAAAGTTGGGTGGCTGAAGATGATTAGGAGGGGAGTACGAGGATGGTAAGGGTTGGGTGATAAATTGGACGGGTTGGCAGTTTGAAAGGACGGGGGATGGAGGGAAAGAAGGAACAGAGGACATTAAAAAGGAAAAGAAGCTTTATCAAAACATCAAGTATAAAACCATATTTTATATACCATATTTTATATATATTATATATAATAGAATATAGAATTTTTAAATATAAAGCTTATGTATAATTAAATAACATGTATTAAATTAATTAAATAATATTTTTTTCTTTTTAGCCATGATATTATAGGTAGATGTATGACAAAATATAATTTTTATTTATAAATATACAAATATATAAACATACAACCAACTTGATTTGTGATAATATATTGATATTGTTAGTCCATGAGATGATGGTTTTGATGACAATAACCTTAGTTTATTATAAAATGTATATACTAACATTATAGTTTAGATATATATGTATATGTAAGATTTAACCATGCAGGTACCAAGAATGAAGACTGTGCGGTATAGAGATTCAAGATTAAAGATATCAAGATTGAAGTCTCATGAGTATCAAAATATCAAGTGTTCAAGATTTCAAAGTACAAGTTAAGTATTGAGTCTAGAATTATGTTAAAACTTCTTGAAAGCACATACATCTTTATTCAAAATTTATTCGTGGAATGGAATCCACTTCGAGCCCATTAAAGAGATGGAACCCTAGTAGGATGGAACCCATGACAATATCTAGTGGAACATATAGTGGTCATATTTTGATATCCACTAATTTTATGAAAATGCTTTTCAAAAATATATTTATTATTTTAAATGCTTTCAAAACCTTCTTTTCAAAAAGACATCTCTCTTATTTGAAATATTTTAGCCTCAAAATTATCTTTATCATTTTCAATATTTTGATTTCAAAATTGTCCTTGATTTTAAACAATATCTTGTTTTAAATATTTAGCTTTGAAATATTTATATACTCATATTTTAAATCACTTTGTAAATTAAGATTATATATTAAAAATTACTTTTATATGTTCAAACTATATTCAAATATATTTACAAAGTTTGAAAATTGTTTTAACAAATTATAGAAACCAATTTTAATAAGAAAATTAAAATCACCAATTTTTCCTAGAGCATATCGACATACTTCAACCCCCCATATCGACATGGTGCCCATCAAATTCGAAATTCAAATTTTTAAAAGAAGTGTCTATTCGTCGTAATTTCACGAATAAATATGACTGTTGATCTTCTATAAATACCAGTAGTTTTAGATGAATTTTTAATCAGATTTCACTTGTTTTCTCTCCTCTTCATCTTCCTTTTTTATTCTAAAGAATCCAAAATTATATTCTGCCAAAATACCAAGTGAATCAAACTTGATTATTTCTTGTTTGATTCTTTGCCCCTCTCTTCATAAGATCTCAGTGCTATTCAGGTTATACGATCCTTAGTAAATCAAACTGTTGAGTAAAAGGTGCAGTTGAGCCTTGAAATCAATTGGGTGTAATTGTATCCCCGGAAATTAATTAGGCGATCTTGTAGCCAGGTTAAATCAAGAGAGTTTGCCTCGGACTCGAATACAGGAGAGTGTACCTCGTAGCCTTGAAACCGAGGGTGTAATCTGGGTGATTATTTTGAAAATAGATCCGTACAATTGTGCAAGACTGGATGTAGGGTAACTCCAAACCAGTATAAAATCCTAGCATGTTCTTTTCTTTACTTCTTTTATTTAGTATTTGCATCTGTGTCTAATTCTGTGGTTATATCTGTGTCTGTGAATTGCATTTGTTGATGATTAAATTACATAAGTTTTAAAAAGATTTAAAAAATTCATAAAAAACTGTTCAACCCCCTCTAGTGTTATTCCAGCCTAAAGATCTGTAATCCGCATTTCTCACATTTGGTATCAAAGCAATGTTTTCAAAGTTTTCATAATCTGAATTTTGAAATGTTTTAAAAAAAAAGGGCTACCAACACTGGTTCTGTTAACAGTATCACTAGTTCATTTGTAGTGGGTCAGTCTACTGCCAGACCACCACTTTTTAATGACAGTAACTATGCATATTAGGCATGTAGAATGAAAATATATTTATAGTCAATAGGATTAGACACTTGCAATATCACACAAACTGAATATTCTGAACCCACAACTACTTTTGCACAGTGGAATGCTAAGCAAAAGACTATTGCACAAAATAATTCCAAAGCCATGAATATTTTATTTTGTTCTCTTGGTAGGAATGAATTTAATAGAGCATCTGTTTTTAAGTCTGCATACGATATCTGGAAAACTTTGCAAGTTACTCATGAAGGAACAAGCAAAGTCAAACAGACTAAAATATCCATATTCACAAATCAGTTTTAATTATTCAAAATGAATTCTAATGAGTCCATTTCAGATATGTATAGTGGATTTCAGGATATTGTGCATTCTCTAATATCAATGGGGAAAAAAATTTCGAAGAAGATCAAGTCACAAAAATACTAAATTCTCTTACTCTGGAATGGGATTAGAAAACTCTTGCAATCTAAGAAGCAAATGATAAATGCAAGGGAGAAGATATAGCAAGGCATTCGAAAAGAAGTCAATTGCGTTCAATGTATTAACAGATGGATCATACTTGGAAAGTGACAATGATGAAGAAATAGCTTTCATGACAAAGAACTTGCAGAAGTTTCTGAAATACAGAAAGATGAACAACTTCAAAAAGAATGATCATAGGAACTCTGGAAATCATATTGAAGTACCAAATCACGTCAAATGTTTCAACTGTGACGAACTAGGCCATCTCAAAAGAGACTATCCGCATGCTGATAAGCAACAGTTTCCTGCAAGCAATGATTATGCAAAGAAAAGGAAAAGAGCATATAACGCTACACTAGATGACTCAGACTCATCCTCAAGCGAAGATGATCAGAAGACGAAAAATTCAAATATGTGCTTTATGGCTATTCATGATTCCGTTGATCTCGAAGATATAACTCTAGAAAAAGGTACACATTTACAATATATTGGTTGAAATTGTTTTGCTTAAAAATTGTTTGATTATTTGATTGTTTTGAAATTATTTGTTGTTTGAATTTTTAATTTTTTTAATTTTTGTTTTTATTTTTTAAATATTATAATATATTTTATTAAAAGAGTATTATTACATTTAATAATTACCTCAAAAAATATATAGACATTAAAAATAATATATATATATACACACTAAAGTATATAAGAATAGATAGGTCACATGAATTCTTTGACCCATGTCGACATGGCCCTACCCATGATGTCGACATGCATGTCAAAAATTTGAAATTCAAATTTAAATTCAAATCTTTGAACTTCCCACCACCTTTTCACCAACTCTAATGTTCTCGAAAGGAACCTCTTGACCAGAGAATATGACTATTGAATATCTATTTATTTCCCTTATCCCGTCATATCTTTTCACTTTCATTTTATAATTCAAATTCTCTTTTACTCTTTCAAACTTTCTATTCTCTTCAAAAATGGCTTCTTTAAGCACTCCATCCACAATGTGAGGCTGTCAAAAACCATTAAAGAGTATCTCTATAATGATCCGAAAGCAATCAAGGCTTATATAAGCTATGCTAATTACGGAAAAGTTCATATGGGAAAGTTTGCTATCTTTAGCGATTTATCTACATATGAAATCAACACTCTTCTTGAAGAGAACCATATTCTTGGTCTTTTTGACAATTTTAAAAATGATTTTGTTTGTTATCTAAATCTTGTTAAAATGTTTTATGCGAATTTGAATCACGATTTTCATGAAGGAAATGAAAATGAAATTTGAAGTAGTATTAAAGGCAATAAAATTGTTTCTAATTGTGAAATTTTGGGCAACATTCTAAATTGCAAGAATTCGGGAATAGATCTTTCTACTTTTAATATTGATGAACATGATCGTGAGACATTTCATCACATTTTTGAAGGAGATGACAACTTTGAATTTAAAAATCGTAACTTTCGTTCGAAAGCACATATTGTCAATCTTCTTTTGCAACATACTATTACTCCTAGATCGGGAAATTTTAATAACTCGACTCTAAAAGTTTGTAAAGCTCTTTTTGCTATTTTCGGTCATTATGGCATCAATTAGGCGCAAGTGATTATGGATGAACATCGTCCTAAAAATTTGGAAATGGGTGAAAATACTTTGTATCATGCAATCTATCTCACTCGGATTTTTAATTATTTTGGTGTTGATTACAAAAGGGAATAATTTATTTCAAGAAAAGTGTTTAATCATGCCAATATTTCTCTTATGAAAATAACTTTCATATTTAAACAATACGAATCTCTTGTCGAAAAGAATGAAAGGTTAGCACATGAAGATATGGAGGAAGAAAATAAGGAAGAAGAAGAAGAAGGGGAGGAAATGGAAACTGAAGAAGAAAATAAAGATACCTCATTGTAAAGTATTGAATATCCTATCAATACTAACAATCATTCCAACAAAACACTCCTCAAAAATCAAAAGATCATAGTGGAAAATCAACAGATTCTCAAAAGATCTATTGGTAAGAAATTGGATAAAACGACCACTAATATGAACAGGTTCTTTGCTAAAGTTGGTCGAAAACTTGGCTTATCATCATCCTCCTCATCCTCTTGCACATTCTAAAAACTAGGTTGTGATGTATTAGTTTATTTTGTATGAACTTGTATTGCTCTTTTATCATGTTATGAAGTATCTCATGTATTAGCATATATATCCATAAAAAAATTATCTATCTTATGCTTTTTCTACCTCATCGTGTCTCTGGAATAAATGTTAGTATAGTATATAAGTTTATATATATACATACTTATTCACAAAACAAAGAAGACACATAGATTAACATGCCCATGTCGATATACGCCAACCCCCTATGTCGACGTATAACTATCTGATTTGGTTATTTTTTAAAATTTGAAACTAAAATAACTAACTCATGTCTATTCATTTTAAACGAATTTCTGCGTATTTAAACACATGTTTCTTCCAGAAATTTGTAATCTCTTCATTTCTACTTATCTATATTTGCATCTTTTAACTACTTATCAAAAATGGCTTCCTCTTATCAAACTCTAAGTGATAATCTTAAAGAAACTCTTAATTCATTCAAGAATATACTTACTTTTATTCTCCGCAATCAAAGGCCCTTAGAACTAAGTCAAATGCAGATGATAAAAGAACAAGAGAAGCATTTCAATGCCCTTCGTTGGATGATTTCTTCCCTAAACAAAGATGATCTCGACGACAATCCTAAATGAACTTTGATTCAAGATAATGACGATTGGGAAGATACTAAAAAGGATCCTACCTTTGGAGAAGAAGGATGGTTGAAGTTCCTAGAGATATTAGATATCCTTATGATTTGAATTTCGTGAATTGTTTGATTTTCTTTGATTTGCTTTGATTAAAATTAATTTGGTTTGAATGATATGTATAACAGTGCATGAAACATGGTATATATTGTGTGTAAACTTTCATATTTATCATGTCTCTATTATTGGCTCATGGTTATTTTATATAATCTATAATAATTTGTCACAGGTACTCCAGTATAAGACTAAGGGCGAGTTATATTAGTTTAGGATTAGTTTTTTGTTGATGACAAAGGGGGAGAAATATAAAAAGAGTAGTTTGGCTTAGATTAAGGGGGAGTTATTAGTTTTAGGGGGAGTTATTGTGAAGAGAAGTATATTTTATAAATATAGGTTGTCATCATCAAAAAGGAGGAGATTGTTTCTCCTTGAGATGATGGTTTTGATGACAACAACCTTAGGACTTGTTATAAAATATAAATACTAACATTACAGTTTATATATATATATATGTATATGCAGGATTTAACCATGCAGGTACCAAGAATGAAGACTATATAGTATAGAGATTCAAGATTAAAGATATCAAGATTGAAGACTCATGAGTATCAAGGTATCAAGAGTTCAAGATATCAAAGTACAAGATAAGTATTGAGTCTAGAATTATGTTAAAACTTCTTGAAAGCCCTTATATCTTTATTCGAAATTTATTCGTGGAATGGAATCCACTTCGAGCCTACTAAAGGGATGGAACCCTAGTGGGATGGAACCCACGACAATATCTAATGGAACATATAATGGTCCTATTTTGGTATCCACTAATTTTACGAAAATGCTTTTAAAAAACATATCACTTATTTTAAATGTTTTCAAAACCTTCCTTCCAAAAAGACATCTCTCTTGTTTGAAATATTTTAACCTCAAAATTATCTTTATCATTTTTAATATTTTGATTTCAAAATTGCCCTTGATTTTAAACTAGCTCTTGTTTTTAATATTTTAGCTTCGAAATATTTATATACTCAGATTTCAAATTACTTTGTAAATTATGATTATATATTAAAAATTACTTTTATATGTTCAAACTATATCCAAATATATTTACAAAGTTCAGAAATTGTTTTAACAAATTATGGAAAACCAATTCTAATAAGAAAATCGAAATCACCAATTTTGCCTAGAGCATGTCGACATCCTTCAACCCCCCATGTCGGCATGGTGCTCGTTAAATTCAAAATTCAAATTTTCAAAGGAAGTGTTTATTCATCGTATCCTTTCATGAATAAATATGGCTGTTGATCTTCAATAAATACCCGTAGTTCTAAATGAATTTTTAAACAGATTTCACTTGTTTTCTCTCTTCTTTATCTTCCTCTTTTATTATAAAGAATCCAAAACTATATTCTGCCAAAATATCAAGTGAATTATACTTGATCATCTCTTGTTTGATTCTCTACCCCTATCTTCATAAGATCTTAGTAATGTTCAGAGTTATAGGATCATTTGTAAAAACAAACTGTTGAGTGAAAGGTGCGGTTGAGCCTTGAAATCAATTGGGTGTGATTGTAGCCTTGAAAATCCGTTAGCTGATCATGTAGCCTAGTTAAATCAAGAGAGTTTACCCCAGACTCAAATATAGGAGGGTGTACCTCGTTTCCTTGAAATAGAGGGTATAATCTGAGAGATTATTTTGAAAAGAAATCCGTACAATTGTGCAGGACTGGATGTAGGGTAACTCCGAACCAGTATAAAATCATGGTGTGTTTTTCCTTTTACTACTTTTATTCAGTATTTGCATCTATGTCTGATTTTGTAATTATATCTATGTCTGTGAATTGCATTTGTTGGTAATTAAATTACGTATGTTTTGAAAAGATTTAAAAAAAATCTATAAGACCCTATTCACCCCCACTCTAGTGTTATTCCAGCCTTAAGATCCATAATCCGCATTTCTCACATATATAATAGTATCGTCGCCTAACTAATATTGTAGAATATGACATATAAATATTAATTCAATAGAATATAGTAGTAAATCTGATCATTACCTAATACCAAAGCCAAAACTCACACCTTAAACCATTGAAATGAACTTCCGAATCGAATTCTAAATCTTGATTCCTTACAAATTCTCCCTTCCTTATGCATTCAAATCTAGCCCATATTTTTCCATCTAATGGACGCATTTATTTGTGCCCTATCATTGTCGAATCAACCAACCATTATGTGTGCTTTAAACCTATTTAAAGCCCGAACAAAAATATTTTGCATTTAAATACAATTTAAACACATATCGATATCATATATCGATTCATATATTTAAAACTGTTGAATATATTTACTAATTTTGTCTATCAAATTTAAATAAAACTTTATAACTAATATTTCATAAATAGTAATTAATTTAATTAATTTATAACAATATAAACTAATTAAATCATGTGGTCAAGAAGTATTCAATGACTAGGTTGTGTGGCCCTTTAGGTGTGAATCTGGTCAGCGACTAATTTTGAACTATTCGAATATTAACGTTCACATGTGATGTAGTAGGTGGTGTGATATTTTGGTCAAATTTATTGCTTACTTTGTTCTAGTAAAATTTAATTTTATTTTGTTAAGAGCTACCCAATTGTGACTATTATTTCCACCAATTTTCTTCGTCAAAACTATATCATTTTAAACTTATAAAATTTGGTGGTGTTCAAAATTCCAATAGCATCCATATTTAACTCTATATCCAAAAACTTAGTCCTTGATTCAATAACAAAAATTATCATTAACAGAAATTCTCTTGATATAGAGTCTGACTTTGAGTTGACTTCAGTTGACTGTATATATACTAACCTTATATAACCGAGGAGAGACAAATCCTTTCTTGAATAGTGTTTCACTTCCAATGCTTCCATTCCACCTAACTCTAGTCGTTCGATGGATATCATGCCATGATTTAACTATAATCAAAGTAAAGCTTCCATTTAATGATCAACAGTATTCTCAAGTCAAGTGAACCGTGTAAAAATTATTACATCGATATTTTCTATTTGATCTTAGTTATATTAACCAACAAAAAAGTATAAAGTGAGTCATTAGTAGTTATTCAATAACTATCAGTACGTAACTCTTGGTAGGCCTAGCGACCATAAGTAATACACTGCTCAACATTTGAAAAGCGATACGTACACTGGTTTCAATGGATGTATTGATATCCAGTCTCGATACTTCTTGACTAGGAATATTTAAAAGGATAGATTTATTTTCATTGTGATAAATCACCCACAGTTGCGACACTTTGTAACTACTACTACAAAACATATTATTTTTGGATTTTCTATTAAATATACTTTTAATTAAATTATTTAATTAATGTAACATATTATATCAAGTATATAATAGAAAGAAAACACTTTTTATTTCGAACAAATTTGGTTATCCAGTCAGATATATGTAACAAACTACATAATTTCTCCTATGGCATACCCTTAACTCTATCAGCTCCAACTATTCCTTTATGTTACACCAAACCCTAAGCAAATCAAAGAATTCTTTCAACTTTACTAGGGCATGTTAGGACTCCTTTTCCTTGGGATTCTAACCTCAAGGAAAACTTAACAAATCACAAGCCCACATATGATTGATAACTCCTTATCCGTTGTATCACATACAACCCTAACTCATGGTACTTTGTCTGAATCCCATCTTTATCTTGAAGAAAGCTCATGGGACTATTCACTCAAACCTATCATTTCATGACGGCCTAGTATAATGCACATGCCTTGAGGAAATCTCAACAAATACGTATTGTTATCATCTCGTCTATTTAATATGTTAAAAGTACTACACATAACATCTCTAGCTTGAGAAAAGCTCAACAACTAAAGAGTATGCAAGTAATCTATTAATATATAAATGATATATGACAACTTTGTATTAAAGATTCAAAATCTACGGTATATTATATCAAGTGATATCGACTTATGCAATAATGTATTACCGTGATTCAAATGTCGAACACATCGAAAATCATGGTATATGTACACGTGGTATATGTACATTTACCTATGTATTCATTCCTTAAGCCCATTAAGGGTTTCTTAATGTTCCATCTTTAGTTTATACATTTATATTATATAAGTTTTACTATTATATAACTTTTATATTTCATATTACTTATTAAATAGTCTTTTGTACAATATTATATTAATTATGATTTAATTAATCTTTATAATTAACATTTTAATTAATTTTATATTATCTTAATATAACATTTATATTGAATATTAATGGTAACACATATACCATATATATTGTTTGTACCAAAAATGGACACAACACTCTTCGGAAGTGTTTGAAGAGATAAAAATGAAGAATAGAAATATAAAATATGGATTATCTAACAAACACCCCAAAAATAGATGTGAAAACACATAGGAACACAATAATTTAGGGTGGTTCGGTGTAGTGCCTACATCCACTATGAATTATGATGATTTTATTGATGTTCACTTGATGATTACAGCTTGTTACAATGGATTACAGCGAATTACATTTCTGATATTTGAGTACAACAGTAGCAATGGAGCGCAATGTTGAATTTGGCAGAGTCTGGACGTCAGAAAGCCAAAAGATCCTTCTTCTGTACGCCCTGGGGCTCTATTTATAGGCATAAGGGGCTAATATTTCACTCAGATCTCGGGAGACTTCTTCTGGCATATGGGTGAGCCCACGCGATCGATCCCATAGAGTTTCGGTTCGATCCGTGATTGATATGAACAGATTTCATATGGATCAAAATTTGATTCAATCGAGTCAAGACATGGCATGGATCTTCCTTAGGTCGTACGTAAGCTCCTATAAAATTTCATAGCATTTGAGTTGTGGATTGTGAGATATGATCGATACGAATTGCCATTTTTTGGTAGGTTGTTCGGTTCGAATCGATCTATTCAAATCGATCAATGCACTACTCAAGTGATGACGTGGCGTGTGATTTTTGGATCGCTCCACTTTCGACGCCTAGTTGACCGAGTCGTTCCAAAGCTTTCGCCTCATTCATATCGAAGAAGCCGCCTTGTTCGCAACGATGGAGGTCGCATAGTTCGTATTGGTGGAAATTCCCCATTTTGTATCGATCGTGTAGTCTGTCGTTCGTATCGAATAGAACTAGCTCTGTTCGTATCGATCGTTATTGTGTCCCACTTCGTATCGATTCTTTGTATGTCACTGCGAATCGATGAGAGGTGTTGGTTTCGCATCGATAAAATGCCGATCGATACGAAATACGCATGATACTGGATCGATACGAAATGGACGTTAATGTTATGATCAATGGATACGAAGTGCGATGTAGTTTGTGCCCTGATGGATACGAACTGAGGACACCTGATGGATGCGAACTAACGAGTCTTGATGGATTTGAACGAAGTTATTCTAAGATGGATACGAACTAGACAGTTGATGTATGAAGTGGAGCTTGTTTGATAGTGGATTCCAATAGAATGGTACGAACAAGCATTCCTCTAGATCGGTACGAAGTAGCGCATCCTGATGGGTTCGAACAATAGGCGCTTGATGAATGCGAACAGATGGATAGCACAATGGATTCCAATAGATCGATTCAAACTGAGGCATTTTGATTGATACGAAGTGAGGTTAATTCCTTTGGTTTGCATCGATCACATCTTGAGCATACAAACTCCGATTGACTTGAAATTTGAAACATTGGCTTTCTTAGATTTGTTTGTCATGTCATATCAATTGTAGCTTGATCCAAACTCATACAAAATTTATCGACATCCATAGTGAACTTGTGTTTACTCGACATTTGGGATGAGAAATCCTTGGTTTTTAGTCAATTACTTGATATCTCGGCCTTGCCGAAAGGCGGGATAACATTTGCCCTCCAAAGTACGTCTTGTGTGAACATGACGTGCTTTGAATAGTCGCATCTTTCATCGTGAATAGTTCTGTCCGACTTGTAGAATGATTGTTGTCTTTCGTTTAAAGTTGTAATTCTTGACTGATTTTCAATAATATGGATTGTTGACTGCCAACTATTGTACTGTGTATCGATTGCTGTATGATAGCAATTAGCTGTTTGTTGTTGTTATTATCATCAAGTGGGCATTTGACCTGTGAATTTTGAAAATTGAAAATTAGTGCGACATACATGCGCATATGTTAACTTGACTCTTGCTAATGTTCACACATTTACAAGTCATTGTCCGTTTTCCCATATCGAATTCCCTACCGATCCTCTCCTGAATCGATGTGAAATTTGATTTGCAACAATGTTTGACGGTTGTTTTGAATGTCCTTCGTATCGATCCTCTCCTGGATTGATGTAAAAGGTTAAAAGGAAGTTTTTGTATCGATGGCTGAAGGTTGAGACAAAAACAATCGATGTGAATAAGCACTTCATATCGGTGAAATCTATGCTGCTATATACGAATAGCCAATCCGCCAAGACGGGTATGGGCCTTTGGAGGTTGTGATTTGATGGTTTTGAATAGTGTAGTTCATATGGATGCGTTGCGGATGGGTCGAGAACAACGGATACAAACAAAAGTTTCGTATCGATGGACCTTGGTGACTTAGAATAATCTCTGTTGAAAATTTCATCTCGATAAAAACTCGAGTTTATGGATACGAAATGCTTATTTGTATCGATTCGGGGAGCTACTCGTGTCTTCCGGTCGAGGCAACTGGGAGGTGAATCGTTTCTTTCCTTCCCCTGGGTCCATATAAATACTTTCTGGACTTAGAAAATTTCACTTGCTTTTTATTTCTCTAGAGTCAGTTCGTATCGTTCCAGAGACTTGGAAAAAGAAACTCGCTTGCCGTCGAATCGATTAGAACAAGAGAAAGAGGAAAAATCGCCTTCATCTTCAATTTGAATAACCCACTAACTTCTTAACCTAGATTTTCAAACAAGGTAATTAACCAATCTAAATCGATCTAAAACGATGATACTCGAACTTTAAAGCCAAATCACCCAGAGTCGTGGTAGATTCTGGGGTCGTTAGTATTGGAGTTAGGTTGGAGCAAGGTAGAGGAGAAAGTAATGGCGTTTGCGTTGTTTGGAGAAGAAGGACAGATGGATGCAAAGGTAACATTCATACCAATCGATGAAGGAAAGGGTTTTTGTATCGGTCCGAAAATGATGGGACTTCGTATCGATAGGGCGAGCAGTCTTGTACCAATTGATAATGGGAGTTCTTATCGATCTAGTTTGATCGATATGAAGATCTAGTCCTGGTGATTTATAGAAGATGTCGTCGATGATCGATACAAAATGGAGTTTTTCATATCGATACGAACGAACTTTCTGGTGATTGGCACGATATGGAGTTTTTTTGATTGTAAAGAAGTATGGAACATCGAATGGATAAGAAACACTCTTTCGGTGATCGATACGAAGTTGCATACCATGACTGATACGAGCTATGCTCTCACGATCGATACAAACGGTACTATTGTGACTGATATGAACTGTACTCCTAGTGACTACAGTTCCAAGCCCAAACTCTGATGGATATGAAATTCCTAAACATTCGAGTATTTGACTCCGACGAGCTTTCGCCTTGCAAAACTAGACTTGATTGTCTCACTGCATATCTGACTGCCTATCGAAGCTCATCGATGGAACTGTAACTTAACAAAATTATAAAGAACTTTAACTTGGATCGATCGCTAACATCTGGATGGCAAGGTTGTGACGGTTAGCGATGACGGTCACCCCAGCTGAATTTCGAAGTCTTATCGTTTGCATGTTTATTCATGCTCTGTTGAATTTTTTCAAGTAATATATAGCACTGCACTGCGCTGCACAACACATTCACGGTAACAATCCACATATTTTACGATTGTACATATTTAAATATTTTATTTAAATATAGCATCGTTAGTTGGATTTAAGTCCGAAAAGCTATTTTTAGCAAACAGTCTAAGTATAACATGAGACCACTTCCATTGAGTTCAAAATGGCGTTTGCGACCTTTTTGAGTATAAACATTGATATGTTTGGAGTTGAGTAGAATTTTGATGTTTTCACTTAGGGCTTTGGGTTTGGGTTTGGATTTTAGCCCACTAACCCAACTCATCTTATATCCTAGCTCCACCCCCTCTCCTCTTTATTCATTCTATTATTTTCCTAACACTTAAGCTTTAGTAAAAATGGAGGAGGAGATTGGAAACTAAAATCCTAAGCCCTAGTTTCTTTTGCAAATCCAAGTTCTAGCTCCAAAATCAAAGAGAAGCTTAGATAAGCATCCTCTTCTTCTTCGCCATCTCAATCTCTCTCCAATTTTAGAAATTTCATATAACCTAACTTAGAAAATATTTGCTTATGATCTTAGATTGGAGCTTTTAGAGTTGAAATTGAAGAGTAGTTGATCTTCCTTTTGTTTTCAAGCTTCTCCTTCTTTGTTTTTGGGTTTAAAGGTGAGTTTTTGAACTCACATCTACGTCTATAACTATCTTTGTTGTTAGGTATGAATTCCTAGCATCTACTCTTGTTCATTTTGCTTTGGACTGAATTGGTTTTATGAACATTTCAATTTTTGGTGTTTTGAAGTCAAAACCTTTAAAAATCCTAGCTTTGGTGTTTGAACATGATTTTGGTCCTGTATTTAAAGAGCCTATAGAGCTGAGTTGCCGATTGGCATAAACCCTTAGTGCCCATCGCTCGTCCGATTGCGATTTTTAGGATTTTTGCCCAACTTGGGGGCTAGGATGAATGTGCTTCAGAAGTAAGTTCAGTCAACTGGACCAGAAAGTCAGTCGACTAAATTAGAAGAAAGAAAATGCTTTAGAAGCAGGTTCAGTCGACTGGACCAGGAGGTCAGTCGACTGAACCTAGGGACAGAAAATTCATGTCCCTGTGTCAGTCGACTAACCACCTTGTCCAGTCGACTGATCTACTTGCCTCAGCCCAACATGCCTATTTTGCTTGGGTTTTCAATTTTAATTGATTTGTTGTTATCATTTATTATCAACTTTGATGACTTCTTCTTCGGGATTTTTGGGAATATCCATCTTGATGGATTTGGTATCGATTTCTATGGATTTGATTCACGTCTTCGTATTTGAATTTTTCGTGATTGATTGTTTTTACAATCATTTTTGTGATTTGTCACTTTGAAATACAAAGGTTTCTATACTAGTAGTAAATATTCAAACCCCTTCACAGAGATGATTTCAACTCTATTTTTAATACAAAGCTCGTTTATAAAACCATTTTCCAATCTATTAGTATATACAAACCTTTTCCTCATTCGTTCGAGAAATCCAATTAAATGACTTAGCAAAACAAGTGGTATGAAACGCTTGTGTTTACCTGGTCGGTTAATTCTTAGACTTGTTCGATTGAAACTCTTATGACAATTTGTTCGTAAATATTTAAGTTAAGCCAGCGGTTATGGGACATGAAGATAAACTCATTTACTTACTAGCTTAGAGAGATCGACACTTCTTGATGATCAATGATGATCATTTTGTGATTTAGACTACCGATATTCTATGTTTCTTTGTCCATTTAAACTCATTTTATTGAGTTTCGTCTCATTCCTTTTATAGACTAGCGACCTATTGGTTATTTGGAGTTTCGAAATATTTTTGTGGGCTAGCGACCCACGTTCTTTTATGGAGTTCGATTCAGCAGCCATACCGTTGTACTACGTCGTTGTACCGGCTTATCAGGTTCACCGGGCGTACCGTTGTACTACGTCGTTGTTTCGAATTATTTGAGTTTCTGGTTCCTCGGTCGTACATTGTTGCACCGGGTCTATGGTTAGCAACCATGGGTTAGCCACCCGTTTATGACACACGTGTTGGCGATTTTTCATGCTCTCGTTTTGTTATAGGCCTCCCCGTTTTTGTGATTTCTGGATTTCTAGTTGATGAATTCTATAATATATGATTCACCAATTTTGTGATTGGCATTGATATATTTGTCAATATTTGTGGTATGGTGAATAAAATAAAGAATATGACATTCTTTATAGTGCTTTGAGATTTCTTGAGATATTGTATGATTTTTGTGTTGTATACTTGTCGCAGTATAGCATTATTGTTATCATACGTTTTTGTGATATCTCTTATTCTATCTCACTTTATCTGATATTTATAGCTAGACTGATCCGTTTATTATTTTCTTATTAAATAATACTCGGGTCAGACCAAGATGTTACAGGTGCTTCTGCTTGACTCCTCTTCTGGGAACATTATCTGACTTTTGACTAACTACTCTAGTTTAGTAGTTTTTGCTATTATACATATGAGATAGAAACTCCTTGATGTATACTTATTCTTTTGTCTTGCACTTGTACCTATTCTTTTGTGATATTATGGATCTTGTTTGACCAATAATCTGATGTACACTTCTATGTGTTATATTCATATCTGTTTTCGCCTTTGTGATTTGGATATTTGTGACTGATTTGTGTTATGCTTATTTCTTTATTTGACTGTGTAATAGTTTTGAGTTTGTATCGGTATGTTGGATTTCCTCTTGAAAAGAAATGCATGTTATACTATCTGACATATCGTTGCTCGCACAAAGCGATTACACGGATGGTCGCTCCTCAACAGCCTTATTCTTCGTGCTAGTTGACAGCATTACCTCGTAGTGTCCTTGGCTAGCATGAGTTTAGAGGTGGGGCGTCACAGCTTGGTATCAGAGACAAACTTCGAAACAATGTAGAATAATCTAGCAAGGATCATTGTCCTAAGTCTTTTTTAGGAGTCGTGCCTTGGGATTTGTTTGAGTCATTAAACCCGTTTTATCCTTTTCGTTTATGGTGCCTTGCTTTATCAATCATGAATGTTTGATATTCATTCTGAGAATAACCTTTTTCCTCTTCTTTCTTTCTTTCTTAAAGAAGAGAAATGGTTAGACCAAAACGTGCCAGTGCCAGTCAATCTAGTGCTACTCCTCAGGATGGAGTATTTAAGTCTCCTCAACAACTTCTTAGATCTTGTAAAGAATGCTCAGGCTGTCGGACCCATTTCAGAGCCTGCTCACCCAAAATCTGGATTTGCACGCCTATGCAATGATTATACCAATTTGGAAGGAAAGCCATTCAAGGGTTCCGAGAGCTTTATAGAAGTTCAAGCTTGGCTTAAAACATGTAATCATATCTTTTCTCGCATGAATCTTATTGATTTCTATCGTGTCCAAGTGGCTTCTAGTATGCTCCAAGAATGAGCATTAAATTGGTATGAGCTTCTGATTTCTGAAATTATTGAAGCGAATCTTACTTGGGAGTAATTCCGGGAATGATTTTAATTGAAGTTTGTGCTGGAAGCTAAAAAAGTAACTTTAGCTTGGTGTTTTATTGACCTTGTTCAAGGTGAATCTTCTTTGATAAACTATGTCGCATCTTTTGAATCCCTCTCTAAATATGGGGTCGAGTGCATTGATACCCCATTGAAGAAAACCAGAGATTTGTCTATGGCTTGAATAAGAATCTCAAAAAGCCTTTACTTCTGAAATTCGAAGTTTCTATCGACCAACTTGTTGATATCGCTCTTCAACTTGAAGAGGCAAATAAAGAAGATGATGTTGAATTTGTGGGTGCTAAACCGAACTTCAACAACGACAAGAGGCCTATTAAGTTCAAAGGTTCTTATCCCAACAAGAAAGGGAAACCGGCAACTCTGGTAGCAAAGACTACTACCTCTAATCATGGGCAATGCTACAATTGTGGTTCTAAGGACCATTTCGCTAATAGATGTCCAAAACATATCTTTTGTTGTTATTGCAAAAGTTCGAGTCATCTTTTATCTTCTAGTCCCAAACTTCAAAGCAAGAACGAGGAAAAGCTAAATGTTGTGTAAGCCTCTAATACAACTTCTCTTGGTCAAGGTATTTCTCATTCTATCCTTGATGGCATTATTATGTTTCGTGGTTATCCTATTCGAGTTCTTTTTGATACGGGTGCATCCCACTCTTTTATATCAAAAGAACTTGTTGATACTTTTTCTTTAAGTGTTATGGCTTTGATGACTTCTTTGAGAATTACGAATCCGATTGGTGGATCCGCAACACCAGTTTGCTTTGTAAAGATGACGAGATTATTTTATGTGATTTTTCTTTCCGAGCCAATTTGCATGTCATGCATTACTTAGGCATCGGAATGATTCTGGAAATGGATTGGCTTAACCGTTATGAAGCCCATATCCTATGTCTTGAGAGGACTATTCATTTTCGACATCCTTAATATGTTAAGCAGATTTCTATTGTTCTTAAAGATTCGGATTCTAAGTTGGCATCATTCTTGTATTCTCTAAACACTCATGATGACGATAATGATGATGAGGAAGATGTCATTTCTCTCATTCACGTTGTTTGTGAATTTCCGATATATTTGAGCCCGTTTCAGGATTACCACCTAAGCGAGCAATTGAGTTCAGAATTAATCTAATCCCTAGAGCTCTACCTATCACTAGTCCTCGGGAATGTCTAATAAGGAAAATGAGGAGATGCGTAAACAATTATCCGAATCGGAAGCGAAGCGTTTTATTCATTCTAGTTCCTCTTCTTAGGGAGCTTCAGCTATTTTTGTGAAGAAATCCGATGGTACACCTAGGCTTTGCATTGACTACCGTAAGCTTAATGATCTTACCATTAAGAATAAATATCCTTTACCTTGGATTGATGATTTATTTGACCAACTTAGTGGTGCTAGAATCTTTTCACGGTTAGACTTAGCAATCGGTTTTCATCAGCTTCGTATTGCAGAGGATAACATTCCTTTGACATCATTCCGTACTCGTTATGGATCTTATGAATGGCTTGTTATGCCATTTGGTTTAACGAATGCTCCAGCTTATTTCGTTGACCTTATGAATTGAGTTCTCAAAGACTTCCTCGATCGATTTGTTCTCATCTTTATAGATGATATTCTTGTTTATTCTAAAACCGAGGAAGAGCATGAAAAGCATCTTCAGATTTTGTTGGAAACTTTTAGAGCAAATCCATTGAAAGCAAAATTTTCTAAGTGTCACTTTTAGCAATCTCGTATGAAATTTCTAGGTCATATTATTTCCGAATCCAGAATTTCCATGGATACTTTAAAGATCGAAGCAATTCAAAATTGGAAGAGACCAGAGAGTGTGATGGAAATCCATAGTTTTCTTGGATTGGTGGGTTATTACCGTCAGTTCATAAAAGACTTTTCTAAAATTTCCATGCCACTTACTAGTTTGACAAAGAAGGGAGTTAAATACATTTGGTCAGACAAATGTGATGCTTCTTTTCAAAGATTAAAAGAACTCCTTTCCGATGCTCCTATTCTTGTGATTCTCGAAGGGAACCAAGACTTTATTGTTTATACCGATGCTAGTCGTGTTGGTTTGGGAGTCATTCTCATGCAAAGGGAATGTGTTAAAGTTTATGCTTCTAGGCAATTAAAGCCTGCCGAGACTAGATATGCCACTCATGATTTAGAGCTTGCGGCTATTATTTTCACCCTTAGAATTTGGCATCATTATCTTTTGGGAGAGAAATTTATTCTCTATATTGATCATAAATCTTTGAAGTATTTATTTTCTCAAAAGGAACTTAATTTGCGTCAACAACGTTGGCTTGAGTTTCTTGCATCTTATGATCTTGATATTCTTTGTACTCTCGAAAAGGGAAATCGTGTTGCCGATGCCCTAGTCGTAAGCAACAAGCGATTGTTTCTATGATGATATCAGAATGGAATAATCTTGAGATTTTATTCACTTGTGAGATTCGAGATCGTGAATCCAATTTATGTTCATCTCTTGTTCTATGTAGCCTTGAGGCTCATCCATCTCTTTTAGACCGCATTCTCGAAGCTCAAAAGCTAGGCCCCGAATTGGCTCATTTTAGCCAAAATAGTAGGGATAAAAGTGATATTAAAGGGTTGAAAGACTTTGATATTGATGTTCGTGGTGGCATTCGAAAATTTGATAGACTTATCGTGCCAAATATTGGTAATCTTCGTAAAGACATTTTAGAAAATTCTCATCGTTCTAAATTTACCATTCATTCCGGAAGTAGTAAAATGTACACGGATATGAAGCGACTTTGTTATTGGGATGAAATGAAATCTAATATTGCTAACTTTATTAAGAGTTGCATGACTTGCCAACTTGTTAAGGCTGAGCATCAAAGGCCCGTGGGCTATTGCAACCTTTGGACATTCCAATTTGGAAGTGGGATCAAGTCTCCATGGACTTTATTGACGGACTTCCCCGTTCTCATTTGGGCCATGACAGTTTATGGGTAATTGTGGATAGACTTACAAAATCTGCCCATTTTATTCTCGTTCGGTCTAATCGGACCGTCCTCTTTTGGCCAAACTCTATATTAAAGAAATTGTTAAATTGCATGGAGTTCCTACTTCTATTGTTAGTGATCGTGATCCATTGTTTACTAGTGGATTTTGGAAGAGTCTTCAAAAAGCTTTGGAAACGAAGCTTAATTTTATAATCCTTAGTTCGATGGACGAACCGAGCGTTTGAATCAAACTCTTGAAGATCTTCTTTATGCATGTGTTCTTGATTTTGGTGGAAGTTGGAAAGATCATATTTCTCTTGTTGAGTTTTCCTATAATAATGCTTCCAATCTAGTATTGGTATGGCACCTTTCGAGGCACTCTATGGATGGCCATGCCGATCTCCTTCTTGTTGGCTTGAGGCCGGTGAGAAGCTGGTTATAGGTCCCGACTTTATTAGTGATTCCACAGAAAAGATTGACCTTATTCGCCATAGGATGAAAGAAGCTCAAAGTAGACAAAAATCCTATGCTGATAACTGAAGAAGGAAATTAGAATTTTCTGTGGGAGATTTGGTGTTTATTCATGTTTTGCCTATGAATGGTGTTGTGCGTTTCAGTAAATTGGGAAAATTAGCGACTTGATATATTGGTTCGTTTTCCATCACCGAACGCACCGGTTCCGTGGCTTATCACCTTCTATTACTCGCTCAATTTTCTGCCATGCATGACATGTTTCACGTTTCTCAATTACGGAAATGCCTTCGAGATTCCAATTCTATCCTCGAACCCAGTGTTGTGGAAGAAATTGAAGTTCGTCTAATTTGACTTGCGAGCAACATCCTGTTCATATTATTGCATCGGACATTAAACGCCTTCAAAATAAAGATGTTCCTCTTGTGAAAGTTCAATGATCCTCAAATCCTAAGGATTGCTCTTGGGAATCTAGAGAATTCATCGAGCGAACACATCCGGACTTACTCTCTCGTGCTCCTTAGAGGTGAACTTCTTATTTCAAAATCTCTATTGTGTTGATATGTGTTTATGGTTGTTGCTTTTTATTTCTCATTTTTCTTAAGTATTGCGAGGATGCAATCTCTTTAAGGAGTGGAGTCTATAACAACCCGCATATTTTACGATTGTATATTTAAATATAGCATCGTTAGTCGAATTTAAGTCCAAAGAGCTAATTTTTGCAAACATTCGAATTAGAACTCGAGACCACTTCCATTGAGTTCAAAACGGAATTTGTGACCATTTTGAGTGTAAACATTGATATGTTTGGAGTTGATTAGAATCTTGATGTTTCCACTTAGGGCTTTGGGTTTGGGTTTGGATTTCAACCCACTAACCCAACTCATCTTATATCTTAGCTCCACCCCCTCTCCTCTTTATTCATTCTATTATTTTCCTAACACTTCAAGCTTTAGTAAAAATGGTGGAGGAGATTGGAAACTAAAATCTCGATCCCTAGTTTCTTTTGCAAATCCAAGTTCTAGCTCCAAAATCAAAGAGAAGCTTATGTAAGCATCATCTTCTTCTCCATCTCAATCTCTCTCCAATTTCAGAAATTTCCTATAACCTAACTTAGGAAATATTTGCTTATGATCTTAGATTGGAGCTTTTAGAGTTGAAATTGAAAAGTAGTTGATATTCCTTTTGTTTCCAAGCTTCTCCTTCTTCTTTTTTGGGTTTAAATGTGAGTTTTTGAACTCACATCTATGTCTATAACTATCTTGTTGTTTGGTATGAATTCCTAACATCTACTCTTGTTCATTTTGCTTTGGATTGAATTGGTTTTATGAATATTCCAATTTTTGGTGTTTTGAAGTCAAAACCTTTAAAAATCCTTGCTTTGGTGTTTGAACATGATTTTGGTGCTGTATCGAAGCGCCTGTAGGGCTCGGTAGCCGATTGGCGTAAACCCCTAGTGCCCATTGCTCGTTTGATCACGATTTGTAGGATTTTTGCCCCACTTGGGGGCTAGGCTGTATGTGCTTCAGAAGCAGGTTCAGTCCACATGACCAGAAGGTCAGTCGACGGCACCAAAAGATAGAAAATGCTTTAGAAGCAGGTTCAGTCGACTGGACCAGGAGGTCAGTCGACTGAACCTGGGGAGAGAAAACTCGTGTCCCTATGTCAGTTGACTGACCACCTGCTCCAGTCGATCGATCTGCTTGCCTCAGCCTAGTTTGCCTATTTTGCTTGTGTTTCCAATTTTAATCGATTCGTGATGATCCGATTTGTTGTTATCATTTATTATCAACTTTGATGACTTCTTCTTCCGGATTTTTGTAATATCCATCTTGATGGATTTAGTATCAATTTCTATGGATTTGATTTACGTGTTCGTATGTGAATTTTTGGTGATTGACTGTTTTTACAATCATTTTTGTGATTTGTCACTATGAAATACAAAGGTTTCTATACTAGTAGTAAATATTCAAACCCCTTCACAAAGATGATTTCAACTCTATTTTAATACAAAGCTCGTTTATAAAACCGTTTTCCAGTCTATTAGTATATACAAACCTTTCCTTCATTCGTTCGATAAATCCAATTAAACGACTTAGCAAAACAAGTGGTATGAAACGCTTGCGCTTAGCCTGTCAGTTAATTCTTAGACTTGTGCGATTGAAACTCTTATGACAATTTTCGAGTGGAAATCTACAACTTGTTCGTAAATATTTAAGTTAAGCTGGTGGTTATGGGACATGAAGCTAAACTCGTTTATTTCCTAGCTTAGAGTGATCGACACTTCTTGATGATCAATGATGATCATTTTGTGATTTAGACTAGCGATATGCTATGTTTCTTTGTACACATGGAGGACTGTACCTCATTTTATTGAGTTTCGTCTCATTTCTTTTATAGGCTAACGTTTTTTTTGGTTTTTTGGAGTTTTGACTCATTTTTGTGGGCTAGCGACTCACGTTCTTTTATGGAGTTCGATTCATCAAGCGTACCGTTGTACTACGTCATTGTACCGGCTAATCAGGTTCACCGGGCGTACCATTGTACTACGTCGTTGTTTCGAATTATTCGAGTTTCTGATTCCTCGAGCATACCGTTGTACTACACTATTGCACCGGCTCTATGGTTAGCAACCATGGGTTAGCGACCCGTTTGTGACACACGTGTTGGAGAGTTTCATGCTCCCGTTTTGTGATAGGCCTCCCCTTTTTTGTGATTTCTGCATTTCAAGTTGATGAATTCTAGAATTTATGATTCACCACTTTTGTGATTGGCATTGATATATTTGTCAATATTTGTGGTATGGTGAATAAAATAAAGAATATGACATTCTTTATAGTTCTTTGAGATTTCTTGAGATATTGTATGATTTTTGTGTTGTATACTTGTCACAGTATGGCATCATTGTTATCATTCATTTTTTTTCATATCTCTTATTCTATCTCATTTTATCTGAAATTTATAGCTAGAATGATCCGTTTATTATTTTCTTATTAAATAATACTCGGGTCAGACCGAGATGTTACAGGTGCTTCTGCTTGACTCCTTTTTTGGGAACGTTATCTGACTTTTGACTAACTACTCTAGCTTAGTAGTTTTTGATACATACGAGATAAAGACTCCTTGATGCATACTTATTCATTTATCTTGCACTTGTACCTATTCTTTTCTGATATTATGGATCTTATTTGACCACTACTCTGATGTACCATTCTATATGTTTATTCATATCTGTTTCCGCCTTTGTGATATGGATATCTGTGACTGATTTGTGTTATGCTTGTTTCTATATTTGTTTCTGAAGATCATATAGCCACTGTGTAGTAGTTTTGAGTTTGTATCAGTATGTCCGATTTACTCTTGAAAAGAAATGCATGTTATACTATCTGAAATATCGGTGCTCGCACAATGCAATTACACGGATGGTCGCTCCTCACCAACCTTATTCTTCATGTTAGTTGATGGCATTACCTCGTAGTGTCCTTGACTAGGGTGAGTATAGAGGTGGGACTTCATATTCGTACACTTCACACTGGGGGATGCATGGGCTTGTTATCGTCTAACGATGATTTCTCATATGTTAATTAGTTATGGAACCTTTAAACTCACAACAACAGGAAGTTCAGAGTTCATTTCCCCCAACAATCGATATACCGGCCATCGCGGTTGAAGTCATAAATCCAGCTCCAGACGAGCTACCTAGCTCGTCTTTTATCGGTAATCCGACAGACTCCGTTCCTTCCAATGTTTCCGAAGACATGTTGGGCCGAATATGTTTAAGGCATGAACTGTCATTGGATGACATGTTATTGCCGGGACCGAACGACAGACCGCACTATCCACCGAAAGGGTATACTGCATTCAATCATCATGCATGCACAGCCGGGACACTTCCTCAATTTAATCTGTATATTAGGGAAGTGTTGTCTTTCCTTGGGATCGCTCCATCTCAGCTGCACCCCCAACGGGTACACGTTCTTGAACAGCTTATTCATCTTGTTCATGGAGCATCTCTTTCGACCACCAATCCTGATCAAGATTAGATGTCTATTCAACAGTAAGAGCAGGGGATGTAGCCCTTCTTTCTCATTCTTGGAGGCAGTAAGAAATTGTCAACTAGTAACGAGTTCTTGGACCAGGCTAAGTTACATCAAAACAGAATGGTTCTATGTTCGATGCCCTCTAGAGTTTGCTAGTCGATGGCCATTCAGACCTAAGTATCGTAGTCTTCTCAAGTAACTAATAAGACAGCCATAGCTAATGTCAAACTTATATCTCTTTTTTCATTACAGCTGTAATTCCATGACCCGATGGTGTGCACTTCAGAGAGATAGTTCGGGTCCTCCAAGAAGTTCCGAGCGAAGAGAGGAATATTGACACAGTTCTGATAGATAGGAATTTGAGAATGTTGGGCTGATTGAGCGAAATCAAAGTATAAGGCTTGAGGGAATGCTAAGGGAAGTCTTGAAGAAACAAGCTAAGTGTAAGACAACTGGAGTCGTTATAACTAAAGGGGTCGATCCAGAGAGAAAACCCACTGATGACGAACTTTTGGCTGGGCCTTCGGATGCAGTTCAGGATTCCGAAGGAAAGCGAAAAGGAAAGCCAGCTGCTTTTAAACGTCCTAAATCCGGTAGAAGGAAATCTATGATTGTGTCTTTGCCCATTCCTGGGATTAGTATTGTAGAGGCTCCTCCTTTATAGGAGGAAAACCTTTTTGAAGGGCTCGCCGATATTCCGATTCTGGATTACGTGTCATTATAACATGATGCCGGATTGGAGGAGTTTCAATATGCATTAGAGTTAAGCGAGTCTCCTTCAACTAGCGTGCTGACATTTTCGGTTGGTCGGGGGGTTGCACATACATACACACTTTATGGCACCACACAGTTCCTGATCGTAAGCTGCTTACTCTGGAAGATTACTAACTCCATTCTTTTTTATTACTTTGCAGATACAATGTCTGGCCGAGGCTCTATGTTAGGTAGTCTTCGAAAAGCTCGTCGATCTTCAACATACTATGAGGCGCACAGAAGAGAAGCAGATAGGGACTATGACCGTGGGTACTCCAGTCAGGAGTGTTACGACAGTGATAGGGAGTATAGGTTCTGATCTCGATCTCATTCTCCCCCTTTCAGAAATCCTGTACAGCCTCCTGTTTACGTCTCATGTCCTTTGGAAACTTCATGGCACAAGTTGTCTTCTCATGTTTCAAGGCCTGAAACTCAATAGCACAGAACCAAAACAGCAGCCCCCATAATTGCAGAGCAGGTCCTTGCTGAGCCTATGGGGGAAGGAGCAATTAAACTTGCTCAATTGAAGAAAGATTTTCCCGACATCTGCTTTGACGGTTATATTTTTCCACCACACTTAAAGAGAATTCCAGTAGAGGCTGAGAATACAGTGCATGATTATGTTCATGATATTTCCTTCCAATACAAGGAGTGGGGGAAAGCCGCGAAAAAAGCATTGAGGTGGCCTTTGAGCGAGCAGCCGTGATTAAGAAGTTGGAGAAAGAGCTCGCTCAGAAGGACAAGATCATCCAGGTGCTCAGTACTGAAGTCTAGACCTCCCGAAAATCTGAAATGGGAGGCCCTTAAAAAGGCCGATGAAGCTAACTTGACCATAGAGAGGATGAGGCAATCACACTACGCCCTGGTGGAGGAAATAGGCCATAGGAACATTACTGTCATGGCTGGGCGGGATGCAGCCCTCAATAAGCTTAATGAGCTTAAGTCCAAACTTTATGTGATCATTAAAGAGAGGGATGACGCAAACACCTCAACACAAGAGGCATGTGATCAAGCTGTGGTGCTTCAAGGCGAAAGGGACGCGACTGTAGAGAAGGTTTGTGCGGTGGAGGCTGAGGTTGAGGAAAAGGTTCGGATTGCGGAATCCAAGATGGAGGCTAATATAGAGGATCTTCTCATCACCTACAACGCTAATGTGTTGAAACATAGAAATTTGGCTAGGCTCGAAAACTATTCGACACATCTTTATAATGCCTGGAGCTAGTTGGTTTAGGAGGAGAAGGCCGTGCATTTGGGTGAATCCTTCGATGAGTTCGAGCTTGAGAATCACTTGCTGACCGAAGATGAAAGGAAGATTCTCCACAAGTCAGTCATCTCACATGAAAGGGAGAAACTCAACACTCAACACCAGGAGATTAGGGAAGGCTCAGGTGTCGAGCATTACATCACAAGCCTTGATATTACTGCTCCACCTCCATTTGAGCATATACCAGCGGTTGAGCCCCAGTCTATCCCGGCTAATAATCCAGAACAGCCGCAGCTATCCCCTATTAAGAAGCACACATCCGAAGTCTCTCAGCCATCTGTGGGCTAAACTGAGGAAGGTACTCTGAACAAATCTTATGTGCATTAAAAATAAGGAATTTATCTTGAAGCGTTTGCTAACAGTTTCTCTTCTTCTTTGTTCAGTGACTGGAGTAACGCCGATAGTGCCTCCTGCAACCTAAGAATTACAACAAGTTTAGGAGGCCATTATTACTGAAGCCACCACTATGACAACGACTGTGCTGATCGATGGAACGTAAGGAAGCTCACTTTCTTTCGATGGGCAGATGATGAATAAGATCCTAGGTCGACACAGTGACCCCTTTGTAGACTTGCCGTTTGTTATAAGTGGACTCGTGCCTACTTCCGATTCTTCAACGTAGGCCACGTCTGCACCTAGCAAAGCTCAATCAACTCGTGGAGAGGAAATACTGGTTGAAATCAATGCTGAATTAGAGGCAGGACACATGGTGGTAGTTCTGGGGGTGGGATGGCGACATCTGTCCCGGCTCCGCTAAGAATGATACCACCTGGCAGTACAATTGTTGATACCAGTGTGCCCATTCCGCCCCCTATATTAGATCCGACTCCTTCGACTCCACCTACAGGAAGTATTCCAGTTTAGCCGATTTCGGAGGAGGACGTTGAAATTATGCTTCCGCCTGGAGACCGTCCGGCAAAAAGCAAGAGCTCGGAGCAAAAAATCAATAGCGGCTCCAGCGGATCCACACCGAAGAGGAAGCTAAAAAAAAGGAAGTAGATAGGCCTGTTCGGCACATTTTTGGTAGATCGAAATTTGTTTCTTGCAATCCTTTCGTAGGCTATGTAAAGATGCGGGTTCGGCCCCTGCTAGTAAGGATTTTGGAAAAATTGTACATAAACTTCATTCACAGTTAGTTGAAATGAAATTTTGTTTTTTGGCCTTGACTCTATTATTGTCTTTTATGCTTAAGTGTTCCAGTGTTTGAATTTCTGTCCAGTGAGCTTGTAGAGTTTCAACCTTTGAGTCGAAATAATTTTTATTTGCTAAGTCCAGAAGTCACGGACAAGAGTCATAACTGGAAATTATGTTGAACTTTGACATTGCACTGCTTCAGTTGATGGTTCACACTTAAGCCCTGCTTCCAGTTTCTGGGATGTTGCAAAGATCGACTAGCGATTGCAATTTGATTTTATCTCTTCGAGATCAACATCGTCGAATCGATGCTAAAACAAGTGAGAGTTGAGTGGCCGAATTATACTCGCTCACTTAATAATGATCATGCCCACACATCGGGGGCCTGCATTTTAACTCCGGTAGTCAATCACGCATGTTCAGGTTTTAAGAATGTGTCCACACTCTGGGGACTTAGGTTAGCTTATGAGTGGTCGTTCTCACTCGAGTTGCGTTTATACTCTGATCGCACACCGGGGGCTTAGAGTTACTTGCGATAGATAATCTGATTTGCACTCTGGGAATCTAGAGATAATCGACGTTTGCAATTTAGTTTGCACTCCGAGAACTTGATTTGGTGCATATACTTCAATTCACACTCTAGGAATTCGGATTGGTGTTTATACTCTGGTTCGCACTTAGGAACCTAGAGTTGATGTTTATACTCCAGTTCGCACTCTGTGAATTTGGAGTTGGTCAACCGTTGGTCAGTCACATCTGTTTGGGCTTTTAGGATTTCGTTTGCACTATGGGAACAATGGGTTTATCAAGATCGGGGATGGTCGATTCACACCCACCCCGAGTTGACAAGTGAGGTCATTAGATGGATGGATCTATCCTCCTCGAACTTGTTTAGGATACGGTCGAAGTCTTTAGGTGGACGGGTCCACCCTCTTCGGGACCGCATTTATGAGTTTATACTCCAGCTCGCATTCTGAGAGTTTGGAGTTAGTTGAAGATTGTCGTGTATCAATCCTTTTTTAATTTAGTGTAGTGACTTGCCCCCGGGCTTGGGTTTCACTTAGCGAGTGGCCGGTCGTATCACAGTCACTCCCTATTTGAATAAATTCTACTATATGATGGAATTCAGATCTTCGTGCATCATGATTTTGTACGTCACATTCAATAAATCACATCTCTGGCTCGTAGAGATGGCATTTTATTGCTGAAATGAGAAAATACGGCATAGTCAGTTGCCTTATTATAAATTCATATTTCGAAATGCAGAAAAAAATCGCAAATGAAAGAATAAACTAAATAAATAAAGTCCGTCATGTGTAGTAGCGATGGGGACTTTCGCTGTTCCAGGCTCTCGGCAAAGTAAGACCGTCAACGGTCGATAACTTAAACGTGCCATCTCCGAGTTTTCTTGCAATCACATATGGTCCTTCCCAAGTTGGTTTCATATGCGAAGGAATCGAATGAATTCTCTTGAGGACGAGGTCGCCGTGTTCGAAGGTTCGTGGTCGGACATTGGCATTGTATAATCGGACGACTCGACTTCGATATGCGGCTGCCCTCAAATCAGCCTCTTCACGCTTCTCATCTAACAAATCCAAAGATTCAGCAAGTAATATGGCATTTGTCTTCGGGTCATAGTAAGTCACACGATGAGAAGATACTTCCATCCCGACTGGAATGACGGCCTCTGAGCCATTGGATAGAGAGAATGGATTGTGTTCGGTCGCTGACTTGTGGGTTGTCCGGTAAGCCCATAAAGCCATAGGAAGTTCATCAACCCACTTGCCCTCGACCTTTTCCACTTGCTTCTTCAGAATAGACTTGATAACCTTATTAACAGCTTTAACTTGGTCATTCGCTTGAGGGTGTGCAACTATAGAGAATTTCTTATGGATACGAAATCATTGGCAAAAATCCTTGAATTCGACACTGTCGAACTAGGCTCCGTTATCAGTGATGATGGTATGTAGGAGACCAAATCGGCAGGTAATGTTGCGAACTACAAAGTTGATCACCTTCTTCGTCGTGATTGTTGCAAGAGGTTTAGCTTCAGCCCACTTGGTAAAGTAATCAACTGCGATGACGGTGTACTTCACACCACCTTTGGCCAAAGGTAGAGAGCCAATGATATCAATGCCCCCATAATGCAATTGGTCATGGGCTGACCATCTGGATTATCTCAGTAGGTGGGGATCTAGGAATTCGAGCATGCTTTTGACATCTACCATACTTCCTGGCGTAGTCTGATACATCATGGTTTACAGTTGGCCAGTAATACCCATATCTGAGTACTTTATTAGCGGGAGCTTGCCCCTGGTGTGATCGCCACATTCGCCTTCATGCACATCACGTAACACTCGTTTAATTTCATCATGTGCGATACATCGAAGGAGAGGAACAGAATATCATCTTCTAACATGACTCCATTCTGAATGGTGAACCGCGAAGCTTTTCAAAGAATCTATCTCTTCTCACTTTTGCGCTCAAGTAGCGTTCCATGCTCGATGTAATTTCGGTACGGAGTCGTCCACGACTCCTTACTGGGAGCGATTTCAAATACATAGTCTATCTCCATCTGATAAATGCTTGGGGATGATTAAATTTCAACAGGAACGAGTCCCATCTGTTATGCTTCGCCCGTGCTGGCTAACTTTTCCGGTGAATCGGCCTTTTGATTGCACTTACGGGGTATGTAGAAGAAGGCATAATAATCAAAACTGTCAAGTATTCCTTGGACCCTAAGCAGCTAGTCTTTGATCTTTGGCTTGATATTCACCCTAAACCTGGCATACGACAAATTGCGAATCACGATAAATTTCCACAGCAATAATTCTCAAATCGCGGGCACATTTTAGTTTAGCAAGCAAAGCTTCATATTTGGCTTCATTATTGGTAGCACAAAATCAAATTTTATAGCATGGCATATGGATCGGCCTTCGGGGGTTTCAAGTACTACTCCAGCACCCAAGCACCAATCGGTAGATACACCGTCAGTATGCAGCTTCCAGATGTATTCGGGAGATTTATTGGTCTCGGGCAAGTCCTCTGGTACGGTAAATTCAACTATGAAATCTTCTAGGACTTGTCCTCGAACAGCTCGCCTCGAAGTATAGGTAATGTCGAACTGGCTCAGTTCAATGTTCCATTTGAGTAATCTACCAAACGTCTCAGGCCGCGTAAGGACCTGTCGTAACGCTGATCGGTATAAACAGTGACGGGATGAGCCAGACAAAGCTTCCTTGAAGCAATAACGAGACAATAAGCCAACTTCTCTAGCTTCGGTTAATTTCTCTCAGCTCTGGTTAGCCGTTTCTAACATAGTAGACCGGTTTCTGCACTTGGTCTTCCTTCTGAACTAAGGCAGCACTGATTGCATTTTCTGATACCGCTAAGTAAAGGTACAATTGCTCATGATCGATAGGCTTTGACAAAATCGGCGGTGTGGAGAGATGTTGAATCAGTGCTTGGAATGCGCCTTCACACTCCGTGGTCCATTCAAAGTTTTTTTTCATTTTCGGATCAGATCGAAGCTGTTGAGACTCTAGACTTGCTTTATGGTTCTCGAAGTTTGAAGATTTCTGATTGCCCAGATATTTATGGGATTTGCTTCTATTCCTCGATCATTTATGATGAATCTAAGGAACTTTCCAGACGCAAATCCAAAATGACATTTCAGTGGATTGAGCTACATGTTGTATTCCCGAAGGATGTTGAACATTGATTCCAAGTCTCTTACATGATCAACGGAGAATCACGGCCTTACCAGCTTGTCATCCACATATACTTCCACGGTCTTTCCGATCTGGTTAGCAAACATCCGGTTGACTATGCGTCGGTACGTCGCTCCGGCATTTTTGAGTTCGAAGCTCATGACTCTACAGCAGTAGACTCCAAGATCAGTCACGATGCTAGGATGTTCTTGGTCGGGTAAGTGCATGGGTATTTGGTTGTAGCCGGAATAAGCATTCATGAAAGATAATAAATTCAGAGAAAAGGAAAACAACCTTTAGGGCAAGCATTATTCAAGTCAGAATAATCAACACACGTCCTCCATTTCCCATTCGGCTTTCGGACAAGTACAGGACTGGATATCCACTCTGGGTATAAAGTATCTCGGATAAACCCATTCGATTTCAACTTATCGACCTCTCTTCTTTAAAGGCAACAGATCTCTCTAGATCCATACCATGCCTTTTCAGCTTGACCGGGATACACCGCAGGTCAATACTCAAGGTGTGGCTCGCGATGTTCGGCGAGATCCCACACAGTCAGAATGCATCCAGGCGAATACATCGAGATTCGCCCGGAGAAATTCGACCAATTCCCATTGCATCTGTTGGCTAAAATGAGATCCAATCTCTATCATCTTTGAATCGTCATCATCATTAATCAGAACATCAATCGTCAATTCAGCCGGGGAAGCTTGAGTGTCTTTAGTTTCATCTTTACTTTCAATTTCTTTTGGGTCAAGATCCCTTTGGAATTGATTGTGTGCCCGGGCCTGTGCGTAGGCACCATTTGTCAATTATAAGAAAAACGGATATAGAGAGATTCCTCTACGCCCTTTCCTTTCTCCTTTCGCCGCGCCCCGCGCAACTCAGCAACATAACAGGCTCGTCCAGCAGCCTAATCACCTTGAATACTCCAACCCCACGATCGGTAGGGAATTTCAGAGTCAAGCACCATAGGGCAATAACTACCCTGAATTCAGCAAGGACCGGTAGGCCAAAAAAGCATTATAAAGGGAGTCAATGTCCAAAAAAACAAATTGAAGTATCCAGACTCTTCGGCGTTCTCCAACCCCCAACTCCACTGCCAGTTCCACCACTCTAGTGGGTATAATAGCACTTCCATTGAAGCTATGGATTCGAGATCGGCAAGGTTTCAAATACTTAGCTTCCATCTTCATCAAATCGTAAGCTCGCTTAAACAAAATATTCACAGAGCTCCCACTGTCAATCATGGTCCTCTTCATCCAAGCAGGACCTACCTGGGTAGATATGACAAGTGGGTCGATAGTGGGGGCTTTGACCTTATCAGCATCTTTGTTTCGAAACATGATGTCATCGGCCATCGTTTTCTGTTGCATGGCCGGAGCCCCATCATCACAGCTACTGCAACACTCGAAGTCCACATGCCTGATAGAGCTGGCATACGACTCCATTTCCCTCCAGTTTCGATCGGCTGGATGAGGACCACCACTTATTGTGTTTATAACTAACCTCCCGCTGATACGAGCGGTTACTCCTGTCTTTCATGGCTTGGTACACAATTCTGATTTGATGGGTCCGCACCTCCCGATTGTGGCGCCCGCACATACTTATCCAACTTCCGTTCTCTAATCAACTTCTCTATGAGATCCTGCAAACGATGACACTCATTTGTATTATGGCCATAACTCTCATGAAACCTATAAAATTTTCCCACTTGAATCCGCCTCTCTGATGATGGCTTCGAAGCAGGCTTCTTATATTACATAGTATTGCAGGTTTGCAGATACACATTCTCTAGCGACATATTCAATGAAGTGTGATTATCGAACATTGGGGCCTTATGTTGCGGACCACGGTTTTGATCTCGCTTCTTGTTTTGATTGCCATTATATCTCTGCTGAGTTTTCTTGTTTTGGTTATTTAACTGAACTTTTTCGAAACTCTCCCCGGATTACTTAACTGCAACATTACTTTGTATCCCTTCCATACTTGGTCCTGCGTCATGCTGCTTTCTAGACTGTTTTGCATGCTCCCTTCTCAAGAATTGGGCAGCCTAGGAGTAGAAATGGTCCAATGACGCGGGAGGCTTCCCAGCCAACCAATTTCCAAACTCAGAATTAGGGTCAATCCCCTTAGTCAATGCCATTAAGATAGAGTTGTCATTGGGATTACTAATCTCCGCATACGCAGCATGGAATCTCTTTAAATAGCATCTGAGTGTCTTTCCAGGAGCTTGGGTGACACTAGATAGAGTGTTAATGTCCTTTTGCCTCGCAACGTGCATTCGGAATTGTTCTACAAACTTGGTGGTCAACTGGTCGAAGGAAGAAATAGACCGAGGTGGCAATCATGTGAGCCACGTAGTAGCAATGCCCCCAAAGAAATGGAAAAACTATGGCATTTTACTGCATCATCAGCTCTCGTAGCACTCATTGACCATTCATACTTTAGGATATGTTGATTGGGATTAGAATTTCCTTCATACGTTGGTAGAGTCTGCATCTTGAATTGCCGAGGGGTTTCAGCATAAAGTATCTCGTCTGTAAAGGGAGTATGACTCCGGGAGATTCGCCGGTCGTTATTTGTGAGGCCTTGGCTTTCTCGAGTCATTTGCTGAATCATAGTTGGAATATCCGCTATTTTTACGTTCAGCGCATGAGCCAAAGTGTGGTCGGGTTCCATAATGCGAGGCTGGACCGGGCACTGCCGATGGTCCATGTATCGCCTCCTTCGCTCCAAATCTTCAGGGACGTATGGTTTAAGAGTACGTCCACGCCGATGATGGTTCAGATCTGGCTGATTCCGGGCATCAACCCCTGGTTCAACCGTGACGGTGGTAGCGCGGTTGTCTGTGGTGTAGTGAGGAACAGTACCTCTTCGGAAGGAGGGTCCGGTAAGGAAACTGGTCGATGGGCCAACTCTCAGTTGTCCAACGGTCATTGCAGGCTAATGTTCGGTGGCTTGTAGCTCTTGTCTAATCGGAGATGTATAGATCTATGATGGTAGTCTGACGAGGCTGAACTTTCGGTAGAGGAGTAAGAGGCGTGATCCTTTCTGGATCTCTTACGCCTTTGGCAGTTTAGCTGGTTGGTCAACTCAGCGTTGGTGCGTAGCTGTTCAGTCAGTTATTGCTGACTCTGGGTCAACTCTTGAAACAACATCTGAAACTCTTGTCTAGTAACCGAGCCTGATGGATCTGAAAGTCCGACAGAATTCGAATTGGATGGAAACAATTGCGGGTGATTCTGTCTATCCAGTCCTTCTTGGTTTGCAGTAGTAGAGGTGTTCCTTGTGCTAACCATTGCGATAAGTGAAGTCCTTTCCTAGATTTTATGCAAATCTAAATAGGTTGGAAGGATTCTGGACATGAGATCTGGATCTTCTTCTTTGATTTATGCAATCCGGCATCGATACTAGATCCAAGGAGCAGGAGAGAAGCTGTGTTTTCTCAGTGAAACAACCAAAATGTTTGTACCAAAAATGGGCACAACACTCTTCGGAAGTGTTTGAAGAGATAAAAATGAAGAATAGAAACATAAAATGTGGATTATCTAACAAACACTCCAAAAACAGATATGAAAACGCGTAGGAACAAAATAATATAGAGTGGTTCGGCGTATTGCCTACGTCCACTATGAAGTTTAATGATTTTATTGATGTTCACTGGATAATTACAGCTGGTTACAATGGATTACAGCGAATCACGGTTCTGAAATTCGAGTATAATAGTAGCAATGGAGTGCAAGGTTGAATTCGGCAGAGTTTAGACGTCAGAAAGCCAAAAGATCCTTCTTCTATAGGCCCTGGGGCTCTATTTATAGGCATAGGAGGATAATGTTTCGCTCAAATCTCGAAAGTCTTCTTTTGGCACATGGGTGGGCCCATGCGATCGATCGCATGGAGCTTCGGCTCGATCCGCGATCGATACGAACGAATTTCGCATCGATCGAAATTTGATCCAATCGAGTCAAAACTTGGCTTGGACCTTCCTTAGGTCGTACGAAATCTCTTGTGAAAATTTCATAGCATTTGGACTTGTGGATTATGAGATATGATCGATACGAATTGGCCTTTTTCAGTAGGTTGTTTAGTTTAAATCGATGACTTGAATCGATCTATTCGAATCGATCAATGCACGTGCTCAGGTGATGATGTGATGCGTGATTTTTGGATCTCTCCACTATCGACGTCGAGTTGACCGAGTCGTTCAAAGCTATTGCCTCGTTCGTATCGAAGACGCTGCCTTGTTCGCATTGATGGAGGTCGCACAGTTCATATCGGTGGAAGTTCCCCATTTCGTATAGATCGTGTAATATGTCGTTCGTAACGAACAGAACTTGCTATGTTCGTATCGATCGTTATTGTGTCCTGCTTCGTATCAATTCATTTTATGTCCACTGCGTATCGATGAGAGGTGTTGGTTTCGCATAGATGAAATACGAAGTGCGATGCAATTTGTGTCCTGATGGATAAAAACTGAGGTCACCTGATGGATGCGAACTAATGAGTCTTGATGGATTTGAACGAAGTTATTCTAAGATGGATACGAACTAGACAGATGTCGTATGAAGTGGAGCTTGTTTTATAGTGGATTCGAATAGATTGGTACGAACAAGCATTCCTCTCGATCGATACGAAGTAGTGCACCCTGATGGGTTCGAACAACAGGTGACTTGATGGATAGCACGATGGATTCAAACAGATCGATTCGAACCGTGGCATTTTGATGTATACAAAGTGAGGTTAATTCTTTTGATTTGCATCGATCGCATCTTGAACATACAAACTCTGATTGACTTGAAATTTGAAATGCTAGCTTTCTTAGCTTTACTTGTCATGTCATATCAATTAGAGCTTGATTCGGTCTCAGACAAAATTTATCTACATCCATAGTGAACCTGTGTTTACTCGACATTGGGGATGAGCGATCCTTGGTTTCAGTCAATTGCTTGATATCTCGGCCTTGCCAAAAGGCGGGATAACATATATATTTGTGTATTATTTAATAAATTAAACTTTTAATTATTAATTTAATTAAAAAATTATTTAAATTATATTATTTCAAAATTCAATTTATATACATACATGTATACTTATGTTATTTCAACATTTTAGAACAATATAACATATATGATAATATATAACACATGTACAAATTTATTAATTGATTAACTTATTTAATTAATATATTATATTAATCTTATTCATAAATTTTTATAATTTTGAAATTAATTTATATTAATTTCAAACATATGGAAATTTTTTATTATATTATAGCTTTTACAATATATGTATATTTTGTTTAATTTTAACTTATAAATTTAAAATCTTATAATTTAATTTCAAACAATTTTGAAAATTAGCCCAAGGTTAAAATTAGGCCTTTTCTATTAGGGGCAATCTTTGGGATCACATATTTGCTCAGGCCAGGTTGGTAGCTAAGTAAGGCAGAGTACATGGTTATCCGAACACAATTTTTCAATGCTACCTTTGTAGACACCCTAATATTTGGGCTATGAGCTTCATAGTTAACCCTAACAATACTAATTTAGACCACATAGGTTGATGGATTCTAATATCATTGTTAGTACAGGACTAGCCCGCAGCATAAGTAATGCAGGAATTTCAAATTCTTTTACCATTTTGGATTTCTATTGGGCCTATGAAGTCTAATTTATTTAGAACATTTCTAAATTTCTTTTAAAAAATCTTTATTTTATTTAAATTAAAAAAATGATTTGACATTATTTAATTTATTTTATATTTTACACACATGTACCACACACACACGTATATATGTGTACGCGTGCATGTGTAACACATCAATACATGTAATGTATAATATGCTCGTGTATAAGTGTTGGGATTTGAATAGCAACATACATGTTAGCTCATCCAATATACAAATATATTGTCATGCTTATATACTTTTATTTATATGTATAAAATGTTTCAAATATATAAATATGAACTATATTATATTTAAATAATTTTGTATAAATCTATAAATATAAATTAATAAACAGAAATACAAAATATTAACATTGTATATAAATGTATTTATAAATATATAGATATATGTAATTTTTTTAAAGCCAAAAACAACATGTGCAAAATTATCAAATTATTATTATTATTTTAAATATATATATATATATATATATTTTGAATACTTATACATATATATATATAATAATATAATAATAAATATAAACTAACAATTATAAAATACATAAAATATATTTTAATAAATACGTATCACATGGTCTTGCGTAGAGCTCAAATAATATAACTATGTTAAATTTTAAAATATGTTTAGTTAAATATATATCCATACAGATATCATAAAATGATTAAAAAATTCAAACTTTAGTTTTGAATTTGAAATTGCCAGTAAAAATATGAATGATATTTTTGCATTTTGACTAATTATTACATAATTTTATAATTTTAAGTTAATTCTAATTCTTGGTTTAAATTTAAATATTTCAAATTAAAATAATGTTTTTTGTTTGTGCTGAAAGAATGTTATGTGTAAATCTAATTTTGTAAAATTTGAAAACATAATTTATATATACTGAAATAATTAACTTATTTAAATAATATATATATATATAATATTTTTACTGTTGAAAATATTATATACTTAATATTTTATATATAAAATCATATTTGATTAAAGTTTGATGTTATAGTCAAATTTTAAACTATTTATATATTTGAATAGTATATATTAAATTATTAAGATAATAAAGGATTTTTTTTATTATAGAGCCATACTAATTTCAGCATATACATGGTAAGAATTTTTTTATAAATATACAAGTGTATGCAAACATACAACTAATCCAATTATTACAGTATATGTGTTTATCGGAATCGTCACCTAACTTATAGTATAAGAATAATTAGGAGTATACCTTATAACCTAAGTCCGAAAGCACATCTTGAAATGATGAGATTCGTACCTTGAACCGATTTCCTATCTAGTAGATTGTTAGTCTCTGAATCGATGACTACCGGCTATCGAATAGAACCAAATTTGATTTGATTTGAACTTGAATAGATGGAGGATGATGGAGGTGGGGTTTGGCTAGTAATAGGTTAATATGGAGGCTTCAAAAATGTCATCAAACTAATGCGGGTAGAAATCTTTATATAAAGGAAGAAAATGAGAAAAGTTAGGATCTGATCTTTACTCGTTCTCCTTCCATCTTAGCCATCCAAATCAAAGCCTCTCTAGCCCATTATTTAGCTGCATATTACCTCTTATTGGAGTCAAACCTATCAGCCCCTTCCATGGGCTTTAAATCCAATTATAGCTCGAACAAATGTTTTCCATTTAAATCTAATTTAAACGCTTATCGATATTGTATATAGATTAATATATTTATAACTATTATAAATACATTTAATTATATTTGTTTATAAATCAAAATCAAATTTTATAATTAATATTTCATGAATATTAATTAATAATTTATAACAATTACAAATTAATTAAATCATTTTGATTAAAGGAGTATACATTTAACCTATGCCCTATCATAGTCAAACCAACTAGCAATTATATGGGCTTCAAACCCATTTAAAGCCCGAACAAAAATATTTTGTGCTTAAATCCATTTTAAAGCATATTGATATCATATATCGATTAATATATTTATAACTTTTATGAACATACTTAATAATTTTGTTTATAAACTCTAAATAAAATTTTATAACAAAATTTCATAAATATTATTAATTAATTAATTTATAACAATTATAGACTAATTAAATAATATGATCAAAGAGTATTCAACAATTCGGTTGTGTGACTCTTTAGGTGTAAATGTGGTCAGCGATTAATATCAAACTATTCAAATATTAATGTTCACACATCACATAGCAAGTGATGTGGAATTTTGGGCAATTTTACTTTGTTAAGAGTTACCCGATTGTGACTATTATTTACACCAATTTTCTCTTCATCAAAGTTATATCACTTTGAACTTATGGAATTCAGTAATGGTCAAAATTCTAATATCGTCCATATTCAACTCTATAGTCCAAACATAAGTCCTTTAAATAATAATAATCATTATTAACTGAAATGCTTTAACTAGAGACTTTGATTTTGAGTTAATTTCTGTTGACCGTGATACTAACCTCATATAACCGAGAAGACGAATCCTCTCTTGAATGATGTTTAACATCCAATGCTCCCACTCGACCCAACTATAGTCATTCGATGGATGCTATACCACCATTTAACTATAATAAAGCAGAGCTTCCACATTGAAGATCAATAATGTTCTCAAATTAAGAGAACTGTGTAATTTTTTCACATTGATATTTTCTGTTTGAACTTAGTTATATTAACCAACAAAAAACTATTGTAATGACCTGATATTTCGAACCATTCGCATCCGCACATGTCGGACTTGAATTGCTCAAAATATCAGATTTTTAATTTATATTTGGCAAAACTCAACATGTACAGTAAATAAATCAATCACAAAATCATAGACACAGAAATAATATAACAATAAATAGCGGAATAGAATAAGTAGTAGTTCATGAAGCTACTATATAAACATCAGAGTTAAAACAAAATGCAACAGAAATCTCAAATATAGAGTAGTCTCAAATACAGAAGCAACGGGAAAGTCTGAACATAAGTGAATGGAATAAATCGAAATAGCTGAAAGCTGGATAGATAGATCTTCAAACAAAGTTCCAATCTCCAAAGGTGAGTCTCAAATGTTGTGACACTTAGATTGACTCGAGCACAAACACTGAGTCAGGATTAACGTTCTTATATTAATAAATTCAACTCAAGTGAAACGTCCAATGTAATAATGGATGTTCGGGATTTCCAACCTCTAAGGACCCGTGGAACTATCTACTATGTAATAATAAACGTTATTATAATATGTCTATAGCAAAGTAAAAGAATTAAAATAGCGTTAAGGCATTACCCATATCCTCCTTAACGCATTTTATATATTTCTGTAGTCTATACAATGTCGTACGCCCCTCTGTAAACTGAAGGTTTACCTAGAGACACCACATAGGCACGGTACAAAACAAACTCGTAGAAGGCGCGATAAGGCATGCGACAAGGCATTCGAGGCAATGCCATGGTAGATATACCATTTGCACTCCCGGACTGGTGGTAACACATAGCAGCTACTACTGCCCACCTCATGACACACTCCCAAATGAAAGGGTGCACCCAATCAAATCACCAAAAGCAATAGAATGGTGTCAAAGGAATGTGCCCAATGGGGGGGAATGTCCCTACTTGGCTGGGTATAGCTCCTGTTTTAGCCACATCAATCTGACTCATGGGAATCGGGGCTACGTAAGTACCATATAGAATCGTCAGCAAACCATCCTACTTCATTATGGAATCTCCACTACGTACACAATTGTTAAAGTGATTTTTGGTATTGGTTGAAAGTTTGACAATATCCGATCACGGTCTCTTTAACAACCAAATGCTTATTTCACACCATGGTCATTTCATTTCAAATAGTTCATACTTCATATCAAAGCATCATATTCTTTTTCAGAACCATATCAAATTCGATATCATTATTCACCTAAAATAATATTCATTTTCAGAATTGTAACATTTTCAAAGGTTGAAACACTTTCAAAATAATAACACTTTTGAAATCATAACACTTCGAAATCATAACACATTGAAATCATGGCACCTCCGTAATCATAACAGTTTCCGCCTAAACAGTTTAGATGTTGAAAATAGTATATATATTAAAATAGTTGTAAATTAATATGTCTTATATATTAAAATACTTTGTATGATAAAATAATTTCCTCCAACTTCACAAGCCGATTCAAATAATCTTAAATTCCAAAATTCAATTTAGCTCAATTCTAATTTACCATCTCGATTTAAAATTCAAAAATTCAAGTTTAAATATTCAATCATTTACAACATAAATTTTATTTATATTCCATCTTGTTAACTTTAAAAAATATTTCAAATTGAAAAATATTCACTTAACCATTTTAATAACAATTTATTTAAATCCTACTTTATGTATTTAAATCAATATTAAATATGCAATCCTAATATTTTTTAAAATTTTAGAATATTCATTTTAACACTTTTTATCAAATCAAGTTATAAATCATATTTTTTCAAAATCTCAAAATCAATAAGTTCAAATCAATTCTTATTTAAATTCAAAAATTAACCAGTTTAAATTCCAAATCACTATTAATTTATCTTCCTAACCTTTATTATTAAAGTTATAAAAAATCTATTTAAAAATATTAATATAAATTTAAATAAATACTTAAACATATTATAAACCAATTAAGTTAAATTATTATTAAATTAAATCTATTTAATAAATGTATTTTTTTTCTGTTTTTATATATTTTTAAAATAATAAAATGTTAAGAAAAATTTTAAAAATTATATTTTCAAAACTAACTTATAGTTTAAAATTTCCAAAATTTATTATTTTAAAATCAAGATTTTCTACATATAAAAAATGGCTTATATATATTATATTTTAAAATCAATATTTATTAAAACCATATATTTCCTTTCAAAATTCAAAAATCATTTCTCAAAATAGACCAATGGTGTCCGTATATAATTTTCCACCCAATGGTCAAGTGATACGGATATTTATCAACTCAATTCACAATTTAAATATGTACGGGTGTATATCATTTCAACTCGCAATCCCAAAAATTTAAAATCAATGAAAATCACTTGGGTTTATCATTTCAACCCATAACGATTCTCCCCTTTTCTATAATATCGTTCGGATATGTATCATTTCAACCCATAAGAAATTTCTAAACTAACAGGGAACTTTCATAGTGAGAACAGTTAAAATATAACATATTAACACAGGCATATATCATCAGTAACAAATTAAATGTAATATATACAACAGGATATGGAGTCATATCACAAGTGAACAATTGCAGATAATGTCATATCATATTTAATAATTAAACAACTAGCAATTCAAATTTAACAGCAGATTTCAGTTGTCATTTCAAGTGAAATCAAATTTATTAAATATAATAGTGTTAATCGTTAGTGATTGCTCACCTTTCGAGGCTAGAAATGAACGAGAATGAGATGAGTTACTAATCCAAGCACAAATTCCAAAGCGAAGCAAGATTGGCACGAATTTGATGAACAAAGCTGATAAAGAGGAATTGATAAAATGAATCAGAACCATCTTGATATAACTGAAACAAATATAATTTATAATTTTTCTCTAAAACCAAATTTTAAAACACACATTCAAAATAAGATATATATATATATATATATATATATATATATATATATATATATATATATATATTCGAATCAATATTTTAACTCTAACACCTATAACATAATATATATATATATATTTGAAAAACTACGTTCACAAATACTTACATATAAATTAATATATATAACCATATATACAACTTACATACATGTTACATTTTTAAAACAATATATATAATACTTCTTTGACAAAATAATGTACTATAGCATATATACATATATCAAAATAAACTTCCTTATATATTTCAAGATGCATATCATACAGACTTATATATATCTCAGATTATATAAACATTTTATATATATATAAGCGATTCTACAACATATTATATATATAAACATCTTAAAATATTACGAGACAGATTTCATATAAATACACACATAATTCCTTAAGATCAATATTTATTAAGAAATTAATGTATACAAGCATAAGCTTTATATATATACAACAGAGACACAATTAGAAAAATATTCACTACTTCATTATAAAATATCTCTTATATAATATGTACCGTCAAACATATATGTATTGCTGTGACATATCTACTACTGCTAAAATAAAATGAACACTGTAAACGTTTATATATGTAATCTATACTTATATAAACTTATATATGAATCAGATATATAACTAGCATAACCTGTACTTAGTAACAACTATGTATTCAAACCATTTTAAACATATTATATAATATATAACTTAAGACAAACCTTACATATATAACCTTTATATTGTAGACATAAAATAACATATATAAAGTAAACATATATATTACTATTTTGATATATATATATATATATATACACACTTATACTTTCATATATACAACAGGTCCAAGATATACATGCAGACATATCATATATGCTTTAAACATAAAAATTATTACGACATATATATAAACTTGCATAAATCTATATATATATATATATATATATAACTATTTAAAATATCAAGAGTGAGTTATAATATATATATGATATATATATATATGCAAACATAACACATGAACTCATATATATTTGTTTTGAATTCTGTATATATATGTAAAAGTATATACAAAATAAAAATAAAAGAAGAGCAAAGGGTTGTGTGAGTTTGCACCAAGTGGTGGAGGGAAGGGCTGCTCGGTGAATCTGGGAAGGGTGGCGAACTCGAGGTGTCTACACGACTAGGAAGAGGGGAAGGAGGTCAAGGAGAGGGTGAGCTTGGTGACGTGGGGAGGAGGAAGGGGTTCGGTACTTGGAGTTTGGCTGTAAGGTTGTGGACATTAGCCATGGCTGGTGAGGGGCGAGCTCGAGTGGAGTTGATGATGGCTCAAGTGGAGGCTTGCGTGTACGCTCGGGGAGGCGTGGGATGACCAAGTGGAGGGTGGTGATGGGTTCGAAGTGGGGAGAGGCCGAGTGTACGAGAGAATGGAAGGGGAAGTAGGAATGGAAGGTGGGGTGCAAGCTTTGGTGATTAGAGGAGAGAGGGCGATGAAGGAATGCAAGCAGGTCAAAAGAAAAGGAATGAATGGTTATAGATGTAAAAGCTTTGATTATATAACTATATATTTGATTTCTCAGAACTGACCAAAAAAGAAAAAGGAACAGTGAGAAAACGAATAAGTTTATATATTTTGAAACTAGGAATATCGTAAAAGCCAACAGCTGAACTATAGGAAATTAATAAAGCAAATGGTTACTTGATTTCAATAGTTAGATAGACGAAAGGACAAGAAACCTAAAAGGTTGAAATTGGTTACCGGTATGGAAATCGTTTTACTGATTCATGGCATACCAGATCTCGAAATATACAAATGAATATATTGCAAAAATTAGCATGGCGAGACGATCAAAAACGGTACACGGATATCAGCGATACGATCATCCAATCAAAAGTCGATATTTGGTACCGAAAATGCTACTAGAACGCCGAAAATAAGATAAACGGAGCAACGACAGTTCAAATCTGGCGAAACGAAATATGACATCTCGTTCAGAAGATGATAAACATTTTTATTTTGTAAAATATTCAGGTTTGAAAAATATGTTATCATCAATAAATTTTAACTAACTTAAATTTAAATAAAATTATACAATAAAATAAACTTCCATATTATCTGACGAAATTTACCATTTGCTATGTTTATATAGATGTATTTCAAATAACAAATTTTCATTGTCGAATTTGATTATTAAATTTTCATTAAAAATTCAGTTAACTACGTTATAGAAACCATTAAAATTTACCCGTTACACTCTCCTCCACTCAAAACTTTTCGTCCCCTAAAAGGAACGTGGTAGGAGAATATGAACAATCAAAAAGAAAAGATAGATTAAAAATACAAAACACAACCATTGATTTCCATTTATTTTATTCTGTGTATTCAATTAAAAATTGTTGATTTAGAAACCATATAAATATGATTTATTTTTAAGTTGGTTTATAGTCAACTAATTGATTTCAATTAATTTTATTTAATCAATCAAATTTATTGTGTTTACATTTAATTGATTTCAATTCCATATATTTTTATTTAATTGATTTGTTTTCAATTTATTAACATTTATTATAAAATTTCTTTCAAAAAAATATTTATTTGATTTAACTTATTTATTAAATTCATTTGACTCTATTTAAGTTGATTTCAATTTTACTATTCTTAAGTTCATATTTATTTTCTTAAATAGCATTTTTTCCCCTCATTTAATTTATTCCACTTGACATATTTTACAACATATATTAAGTATATAAACATTTATTATAACCATATTTTATTCAACAAATTAATTCTCATTTTATTATTCAGTATATTACTCAAATTTCCATCTATAAATTCCCTTAATACAATACAATTTTGGACATATTATTACTTATATCACATTGTATATTATTCAATTACACATTCTTATTACATCCAAACTTTTCTCAGGTAAGTTTTATTAATGTTTCATCGGTAATTAAGCAGTATACCTGTTTAACTGTTATATAACATTTTTATTAAGCAAAATTTAATTTGAACAATTTATTACCTAAATTTTCTCTTGTATAACTTCAATCACATTCACCCTAACATTTTAACTTTTTGAATATTTTAGGTAAGTTATATATATTAGAATTAAATTTTGTATTATACAAATAAGTTTTATTCAAATTCAACTTTTTGAAGTTGTTATAAATTTCATTTATCATTTTAGATATTCCAATTATTCAAAATTTTCACTTTATTTCGATAATTGAAACCATTTCTTAATATAAAATTTAAGTTTTAAATTTCCTATTTCACTTTAAACTATTTTGAAATAATTATATACATATATATTTTATAAACCAACTTATACACAACAAATTTAAATCAAGTCCATTTTCCCCCAAAACAAAGGTGTAGCAAAGACACTAAGGGGCGTCTCCACTTCGAAACTCGAAAATGAATGTCGACGATGCTGTAGTCATCACCGAAATTATTTTCCAGCTTCAACAAAGAGAGTACAGACTTAATTCTTTTAAAATTATTCTTTTGAAACAATTCTCATTCAAAAATACTTTCAAATCATATATATTCCAAAACTTTAAAAACCAAATTTTGAAAATACCGAAAATTGAATTCTGTAATTCTCAATTTAATTCTTTTCAATTCAAATCAATTTATAAACCATGTTTTATAATTTCTTTATTTATATCATGTTGCAATAGTCCATGGTTTACAACTCAATAAATGAAAATAAAATATTATCGTTTCTAACAATCATTTCATTAGCTATTTAATTTTAGAAAATTTATACCTTATATATATAATGTAATCATATACAAAGTTTTTTCATTTACAAATTTTGTAAACAATATTATGTCAGTTTGCTCTATTCAAGTGTTTTGGAATTCTTATCGATAGCGTTAGCCAGACGAATCGATCAAAACCCAAAATTCAAACTTATCAACTCAAACAACACAATATAAAAGATTTTTAATCATAAAAACACTCCCTCACAAAGTGATTCAAGAATGGATTTAAACAACTATAGAGGTACAAATTTAGAGGGACCCTAATCATAAGAATTTTAACCAAGAAGTCAGACTCGAAAGAAAGATTAGATAATTTTATTACAAAAGGAGAAGGGACGAATATATTAATATTAATCGCGGGTGACCTTAACCATGTTAACCGAGATTCTAGGAATAGGATCGATGCGGAAATTCAATTTCCTTCTTAAATGGGAAAGATGCGACTTCACCAAAACATCAGGATAATCCATAACTATCGGAAAAGTCAAGATCACTAGGTTTAAATACTGAGGCAATTTGACATTTGTTTTATATCACAAGAGAATTACCATAGTTGTCCATTAAGAGACAATTCAGGCTTTGCAAGAAAAAACAGCATCAAACCGAGGATGTAGATATCTCTGGTGAATCGACGCTTGTTATAAAGGAGTTTCACTCCTTTACAAATCATATTTAGGTTGGCGGGACCGCCGATGGGATTTACCACCCAAAGGATGAAGTTGACAGTTGAGGTTGGAGCATGGGATGCTCCAGTTCCAAAAGAATGCAAACTGGAGAAGACAAGAATGAATTTTCAAAATGAAGAAGAGAGTTCTAAAATTCAAAAGAAATCCAAAACAAAAAGGAAGAAACTCAAGCTCGAATGAAGGTGATCCTATAATTAAATTTACTCCATATCCTAAGTTTTGCCTAAACCAGAGCTCTAATACCAACCGTAACAGCCCGGTATTTCGAACCATTCGCATTCACATATGTCAGACTTGAATTGCTCAAAATATCAGATTGTTAATTTATATTTGGTAAGACTCATCATATACTATAAATAAATCAATCACATAATCACAGATACAGAGTAATATAACAATAAGCAGCGGAATATAATAAATAGTAGTCATAAAGCTACTATATAAACATCAGAGTTAAAACAAAATACAACAGAAATTTCAAATACATAGTAGGCTCAAATATAGAAGCAACTAGAAAGTCTAAACATAAGTGACTGGAATAAATTGAAATAGCTGAAAGCTGGATAGATAAATCTTCAAATAAAGCTCCAATCTCCAAAGGTGAGTCTCAAATGCTGTGACACTCAGTCTACCCGAGCGTAAAGCAAAACACAAAATGCTCGAGTCAGGATTAGCAATTTTATATTAATAAATTCAACTCAAGTGAAATGTCCACTGAAATACAAGTAACTTAAAGGATGTTTAGGATTTCCATTCTCTAAGGATCAGTGGAACTATCTACTATGTATAGTAAAGTAAAACTATTAAAATAGCGTTGAGGTATTACCTATATCCCCCCTTAACACATTTTATATATTCTTATAGTCTATACAATGTCGTTCGCTCCTTCGAAAATTGGAGGTTTACCCCGAGGGCACCACATAGGTACGGTACAAAAACAACTCGTAGAAGGCGCGATAAGGCATGCGACAAGGCACTCGAGGCAATGCTAGGGTAGATATACCATTTGCACTCCCGGACTGGTTGTATCGCATAGCAGCTACTACCGCTCACCTCGTGACAAACACCCAAATCAAAGGGTACACCTAATCAAATCACAAAAAGCAATAGAATGGTATCGAAGGAATTTTCCCAACTGGGGAAATGACCCCATTTGGCCCGGTATAGCTTCTGTTTTAACCACGTCAAGCTGACTCACGGGTGTCAGGACTATGTAAATACCATATAGAATCTTCTCCAAACCATCCTACTTCATTATGGAATCTCCACCATGTACACAGTTGTTAAAGTGGTTTTGGGTATTGGCAAATAGTATGACAATATAACAACCAAACGCTTATTCCACACCGTGGTTATTATAACGACCTGATTTTTTGACGTCCGAAATTCGACATCAATATGTCCATTGCATCAAATGTCGCACAGTCGAATACCGAAAAACCGAGCCGTTAGGGTAAAAGAAGAAGAAGATAGAAGAAGAAACAGAACAATAACAGAATCTCGCATTTCACAGCGGAACAAATATAACAGATAAGTAAATAATCTTTAAAACAAAGAACTATATCAGTTTATACATACATCATCCGAGTTTACAACGACACAATACAAACACTGGCGGTTATTTTAACTTGCTTACATAGAAATTTTGACTTGCACCAACCCAAACGCTACGGACACTACATAGTATAAGTGAAACGTCTCGCCATCCAGCTTGAACTCTAGATCTCCACAGCAACTTCTTGACTACGCTCCAGAATAATGATAACCTGACTCTATGCTGCCCGTGTGGAAAATTATGGGCACCTAGAGTTTAGAAAGGGAATAATAAACTCTACGTCAGTCATGGGACTGGTGTGAGATCTTAAAAACAGTTATTTTCACAAAGAAAGAAAAATAAATTCTCTATGCTTTTGGAAAAATGAAACTACCATAAGGCCTCCCGCCACACACACAATGCAAACGTAGAATTGGAGAAGATTTCTCCATATGATAGTCAAACATGCTTGATACGCAAAATCCTTTTTAATATTATCATTAGTGCATAGTGTGGAAAACGTTTCGAAAGTATAATATTAATCTTAGCCAGCATACAACTATTATTGTATGCCTACTATTGCTACCATGTTCAGTAGCAGGTTACCGCCACATTCCATGGCAGGTTATACAACTAAAACCATATAGGGCTCGTATTGTTTTGTTTGGATTTCCAACAAATGGTCAGGCAAAGGAACTTCCCACATCAAATGGAACGCCTCTGGACGGAGATCCCCAAGAACCTAACCGGTTCTCTGCTACACAAGGCCGGGTTACCTCTGTAACTAGGTAACTACTGACACGAGTATGTCACCCCCGGTCGTTACCAATCTTTATCCAAGGCGCCTATCAAGAAACAACCATAAAGCAATAAGTTTGCATCAACCACAAAGTTAAGTATCTGGGTTCCATACCAACCACTCATAATCCAGAAGGAAATGACATACCCTCAGAGGGCGCTACCCCCAAATAACCTTGCTGCCACGATTCCTGTTTCGACCATAACCGGGTTATGAGGCTCGACGAAGTCTCGTCCTCAAAGCTATGCTTTTTCACAAAGCCATGCTTTGATCAACAAATGATTAGCAGCACTTTGTATGCCACATTACCAAATTGGGAATGTATCACTAGTAACCATCAACTACATAACCTTTGATCTTGTACGTCTCAGAGAAGGGTGTTAAGCTAAGAGAATAAATTCTCCGCCACCAACAAAAATGTATTTGATAGAAACCAGCTTTACATCTCAGTGTAACGTCAGACACGCATCCATACAAGTCTATTCTGGGTTCGAACAGAACTGAAGGCACTTCCAAAGAAGCGCTTGCAATCCGGATATTCACTAATCACATCCGGAATCCCCATCACAAAGGGTGATAAAATCTCTATACCGAAGCAAATCGATGCAGAGACATTCGACAGGTAATCCTTTCGCTTTTGAAAATACCCGGTCTTCAACACCATCTTCAAATGCAATCCCATTTCGTCGTATCATTATTCGAAATGGGTTTTATGATACAAGGTCCTCTCTCGGCTAATCCGAATAAAGAGCGTTTATTTTAAAAATATGCGTTACATTCAGATTCAAACAAATCACAGAAAATTTCCACTTTGATCTTTTAAACAAAAGATCCGTCACAATCACAAAGGTTCGATGTGGTTTTCGAATATCCACTTGGAATCCGACCCTCGGTCGCATTGAAATTCAAATGTCATTTAAAGGCCAATATTGATAGTTAGTTATTTAAATATCAATCAATATTCACAACAATCACCAAATTTTAAATAATTTTTCCCAAATTATTTATTTTCAAAATATCTTTGCAAGATATACTTTTAACACTTTAACATTTCGAAAAAAAATTCAAATCACTATTCACATTTCAATCCTTTGAAAACAAATTTCAAATCATTTTCCTTATGCGGAATATATTCCAAATATTTATTCATTTCCAATGAAAATCTGCCGAGCCACTTATTCAAAATATTCTTGAAACATTTAAAATAAAACCATCTTAAATACTTACTTAAATATTGGTTATCAAAACATTATACTAATTATCACATATAAGACTTCAAGTCCAAACTAATTTTAAAATAAAATTAGTAGATAGGGTAACTAATTTTAAAATAAAATTAGTAGATAGCGTGTAACTATTTAAATAAACGTTTCCTAAACAAATATCAATCTTAATCTTTAAAATAATCCCTTCTCTTCTATAAGTAATTAAATAAATCTATACTTCAAAGATTTGAAACCAGCTTAAGAAAATAATTTATCCAAAGTATCCTTTCTAAAACCATCCTTGAAACTTTTCAATAAATATTTATAGGCTACATTGAAATCATACTCGGCTTTCCAAGGAAAATACATTTTCCATTTCAAAATGGTTCATTCAAATCAATTAATAAATCTTTCTTGATTTATTTTAAATTTATGTTCTGAATCTGTAAATTCCTTTCAAACTTTTAAAAATAACCAATGTTTATTTTTAAAACAAATTCCGCTTTTCTTTATAAATTCCCATAATGAATTTAAATTTTCAAATATCCATTGATATACGATTTTCAAATCGATTCTCAAATATTCACTTTCAACACCAAATCAATTTTCAAATTGACTTTCAAATTTATTCCAAATACCAAATCAAATCCCAAATTGATTTTCCAAACAGTTATTTCAAACACCAAATCGATTTTAGAATTGACTTTCCAAAATTTATTTTTAAACACCAAATCAATTTCAAATCGGTTTCCTAAAGATTTATTTTCAAACACCGAATCAAATTCCAAATTGATTCCCAAATTTATGTTCTTTTAAAATAAATTCCTTTATTTCTTTCAAACTATTTAAAATCCGTATTTTAAATAAATTCTTCAACCTTTCAATAATATTATCTGAAATCCATTTAGTAAGCCTTTTTTCCATATTTTGGGAATTTTATTCAATAGTATTACAAAAATAAATTTTTATCCTTTTTAAAATACCTTCTTTTAAATTTATCCAATTTTCAAAATGTAGCGACCCGACTTTCTATCTCCAGAAAGACGCATCACTAATAAAGAAAGAAAGGGATAGAAGAAGAAAATAAAGAGAAGAAAGAACAACAACACATCAGAATCTCACAGCGGAACGATTTAAATATAATCTAAAACATATAAGTAGTATCATATACATCAGAGTACACAACTTACATCTCAATTTAGACAGTTATAACATTTCTGTCTAATATACAATACAAGAATAACTATACCGAATAACACACAACGGAAACTCTAACTATATCTACACGCTGAAGCCTCCTGCTCCAAAGCTCCTCCAGATTTAGTCAAGAGATAACTTGAATCACTTGACTACTCATACATAATATGAGTACCCAAGAGTTTAATAAAACAGAAAATAAACACTCAGGTTAGACAGGGGTCTGGTGTGAGTAAACGGTTTAAGATTGCTTAACTTTAGAAAATCCTTTGAAAAGAAAAGGTATCACGTAAGACTTCCCACACATAAACATGGAAAAGTTTTTACCTTACGCTAACCAAAACATTTGATAGGAAAACCAGTGATATTATAATAGTGTCTAGGGTTTTCAAGTAAATAAGAAATAGCCGAAATTGTTACATGATTAAATTCCAGCTACTAGCCACAAAAGTGGGTAATACAAACAAACCCATAGGGTCTCGTATGGAAAATGGGTTTCCATCAATGGCAGGGCTACTGGGGTACCGCCCGTCACAGTACGTGGCCTAGATCACCGTACCAAGGAGTACGCCCGCTCCCCTACAACACAAGGCCGGGACCATTCCTTACTGAACAATCCCGAATAAGACCACCCCGGCAGTTGTTGCAATCAACCGCCCCACACAGCCGAATATAAAGGGACTTCTAGACAGGGATGAATCTCACTCTCCAGTGGGGGCTGCCCACGAAGCCTTGCTGCACCTCCCCTGTTTTAGTCATTCCGGGTTGATGAGGCTTGAGGCTGCAATTACCTTTATATGACACATTTATCTTAGAATGCTCAACGTCCGCCTGACGATGTGCTGAAAGCATTCAATCCATACAAGTTCGTTTTGGGTTCGAACGAAACCGAAGGCACTATCTCGTTGCACTCATTTTGGAATCACCCTCAGAGTCAACGACCATAGCCCTTGCACTCTAAATCACCATCTCGAACCTATAAGTACTATTCCGTCAAACTCATTACGCAATCACCCACAGAGTTATACTGACGTATAGTTCTTACACCTCGAGTCTTCACTTGCACTCCACTTGGATTCACGACCTAACGTTCATTTTGGATCGGTGTGGTTTTCGGATATCCAAGTATGGAAACCCGATCCCGGTCTCACCGAATCCAAACGCCATTTTAATGTCCAAGTTGTACTTAAGGGATTTTAAACAGTATATATTCAGAATATCACTTAAACATAAATGGATGATTCACATTACACAGATAGATAATCCACTATTATCACATTCATCCATACATATCACAAAGCAGCATATATATCACATCTCAGATATATCACATTCATCACATAGCAATCAATGTCATCCAATATCATCCAATTTCATCCAATATCATTAACTCGTCCAATGATACTTATCAACAATCATTAATCATCCATAAACAAGTTTGATCCAAACTTAATTAATTTAATTAATCCTTATTTAAATTAATTCCATACTTAATCACTTGGATTTATCATCAATCCATCTTGCTTATTCATTAATTAATTACAATTTAATTAACAAACATCACTTAATTATCCACTTTAATTAATCATCCTTGATTAATTATTACTTAATTACTTTAAGTAATTATTCCTTAATTAATCATCTTGATTAATTACTTCTTAATCATACTATGTAATTACTTCTTAATTACTCTTTTAAATTAATCATACTTGATTAATTATTCTGATAATTATTCTTTAATTATCTTTTTAATTAATTACACCTGATTAATTACCTTTAATTAATCACACTTGATTAATTACTTTTAACTAAACTTGCTTGATTGGTTACTCACATTTAATTAATTACTTTTAATTAATCACCTTTGATTAATTACTTGATTACATTTAGTAATTAAAAATTAATTATAAATTAATTATTCTTAAATTATTAATTAACAATTAATTAATTATTACCATTAATTAACGATTACTTCATTAATTAAATTTTTTTTATTAATTACTTTAACAAGTAATTAATTTCTTAATTAATTACTCTCAATCCCTTTATTAATGAATCATTAATTAAATAATTTAAACCCTTAGTTAATTTTATTAATTAATTCTTTAATTAATAACACAAGTGATTAGTTCTTAATCACATTCACTTAATTACTTCCATAAAGTAATTATCTTTTACTTAATTACCTCTAGTAATTAACCACTTAATTACTTTAATTACTTTCCCAAGTAATTATATTAGATTAACCCATAAGTGATTATCTTAATTAACCACAAATTTATTACTTAATTAATTATTTAACTTAATCATTTAAAATTAATTAAATGATTCTTAACTTCTTATATTATAAAGTTTCTTAATTAAGAAACCATTATCTTAATTAAATCATTTATTAACCAATAACACTTGATAATTAATAAAATAATTTAATTATCTTAATTAACTTTACAAATTTAATTATCTTTAATTAAATCAAAATTTTAAATTACAAAAGATAATCCTTATTTTAATTGATCTCTAAATCTTTATTATTTAACTTATGTAAAATAAAATACTTTAGAAATCACTTATAATTTTAAAACAACTTAAACATTCTAATTAAAACTTTTAAAATCTTTAAACTTCCAAAGTTATTAAATAAAATTTAATACAACTTTATTATAAAAGTTTCACTTATTTACTTTAAAATTTATATATTTCAAAATATAAGACCTTGTTTAAAACTTGGAAACAAATTTAGTTTATAAGTGAGGCTTGTTTAAATTTGTTTAAACTTGAATTATCTATAACAAAACAAATTCCTTTGTTTTCAAAACTTTTTTTAAAACCTTACTGTTACATTTTTAAAACCTTTAAAAACTTCTTGTACCAAACTAAAGCATGCTCAACAACTCAAGCAACCCATAGAAAATCTCGCGTCTACCCCGGGTAAATCAAACAAAAATCCCGAGTCAGCCCCAACATATCTCTGCTTCGAGAGAAAACAACAGAAACTCGAAAGAAAATTCGAGTCCCAACCTCCTTTCTTCTCCAACTCAAAACCCAACATCGCTTAAATCACATAACCGTGCACATCAAAGTGCACAGCGCCGCCGAATGCTGGCGAACTCCGCGCCGACCTCCTCTAAGCCGCTCACGTCCCCAACCGCAATAATCGAAACCCAGAAAACCCTTTTTGATCGAGAATCGAAATTTGACCTCTAACCCATTATACCTGCAACATACATCATCAGAAAAATCCACGTCACCGACGACCCTTGGCTCCAGTCCTCTCGCCATCCTTGCTATATCTCCGCCTCGATCACCTGCATCCCCCGAACAGCTCACGATCGATTTCGATTGTCTCTATACGTCGCGAAACCCATCAAAACCTGTCGACCAAAAACAGGTACGAAAACCCTATTCGATCGAACTCCGGCCATTCAATCAATAATAAATTCCAAATCTATTTTTCTGATGGTCCCCTACATCCCCTCAACCTCCCTGCACAACCATGGCGCACAGATCGCCGTCATTCGCCTCCAATCGACTAAAATGCCCAAAACTGAAAATCCCAAAATTCTCTTTAACTACCAATGTAAAAATCATGTTTCGACCACTAAAATTCATGATTTCCTAATTGTAAACCAATTATAGAATCAAAACTTAAAATTAAATTGATAAGGATTTGACCCAATTTTAAATTTCACTGTAAATTCAAAGATTTAGAACCAATTTTTCATTTTTACAACTTGTAATTATTTTTAAATGATAGCTTACTTGATTACAATCAACATCTATTAACAATTCAAAGTCTAATTCGAATTCGAATCCAAGTTATTGAATTTATTATCAAATTGTAACCCTGCTATTTTACACAGAGTATAAGTTTCAACCGCACATGAGATCAATCATCCACAATCCAAACATGCATCCATATAATTCCAAGAAATCAAGCAAATCATCATGATTACATATACTAGAACAAGATGAAATTCAAGATTAGAACTGTTTTTAAAATTTCATTTGCCCACCTTTGAAAAAACAGTAGACAGAGACTTATATGCTTTCTAGGCTTTGCAATTTATCTTGCATGTTGAATGAATCTCCTGAATCTATCCTTGCATGTTGATGTTCACATTTTATTGCTGTTGAATTTGATGAAGTTTATATCTTGCATGCCTCTGATTTTGAAAATCGAGCATCTTCTCCTCATGTTTTTGAATTCTAGATTTCTTTTTTTCATTTGTATTTATTTTTGAGTTGAAGAGAGTAAAGGAATTCTTTTGCTGAAAATAAACTCATCTTTTATTTTACAATTTAATTTTAAATTAAATTATTAGAGAGGAAGACATTTGTCACTATGAAGCTCTAATTAACTTACACATATACATATATGATTACAAGTGTCATTAACAATATTAATATACTTACATGTGGTTTTTAATGTTTTATAAATATCCTACAACTGTTATTATGTTTAATTCATATTTACAAAAGTTATTTTTCTAATGTTTTATTAATGTTTAAAATGTTATTTTCTTTTTAATAATCTATTTAAGCTATACACATATATTTATGTAATGTTTCGATAATTATAAAATGTTTATCATATAAAAATAAACTTTAGACTTTCATTATCTTAAAAGCAAATTCATATAGGCATTTTTAAATAACTTATATTTTAATCAATTTAATTTTATCGTTTGTTCATAAATTGAGAAACTTAGTTTAACTCTTTATATAAATATTTTTAAAACAATTTTATCTTATTTAAAACAGAAGCTAAAATATATGTTTATAAAATAAGAAATTAACTTTGTTGTTAAAAAATTTTAAATTTCAAATGTCATTTCAAAAGCATTAAATCAAATTAACATGTCAATTTACAAATTATATAAAATAAAGTTTGAAAACACTTATTAAATTCAAATTAATAAAATTCCTATTTCAAATATATATATACAAATATATATACACATTTCAAATAGAAAAACATTAAATTTGAAAATTACTGTGTTGAATTTTAAAATACAAATCAAATCATAATATATACATATATTCATATATATTACAATTTGAATATAAATTTTTATTACATTAAAACTTCCTATTTACAAGATATGTCAATATATATATTATAAATAGATTTTGATTAACTTTTGGAAAATAAATCTTACCAATAATAAATTGCCAAAATAGATATTTCCAAATTAAAGTATTGTAAATTTTCAAAAGAGTTAAATTTACCAATTTATACTTATTAAGAAAATTGTTGATAGATATTAACAAATTATTGTTATTAATCTTTAAAATAATTTTAACTTGTCAATTTATAATGTAAAATGATCAAATCAATTTAATTATTATCAAAGATTATTAAATTGATATTGCTCAAAATTCCGGGTCGTCACATTCCTCCCCACTTAAAAAGAATTTCGTCCCCGAAATTTGAAAGCAAAGATAATTTAATAATCCAGCTAAAAGAATTTAAATTTAAATTAGTAATCATACAATCAGTCATAGCAACCAATTCAAAAAAATAATTTTATCTATCCAGACAAAATTCTGAATAGAACTCCCTAATATTATCAAGAGTTTTCCAGGTATCTGTGCTGGAATACTCGCTCTACAGAACCTTAAGTAACTACACTACTAAAACCAAGAACTCCCTCGTCTGATCCTACAAATATGAACAAGATATCAGACTAAACTCAAAACCAGCTCAACAAACAGATTCCTTCTGAACTGCTGATTCTATCACTCAAAGAATCATACACATATTCCTCAGAGATATGTGAAATACAACGAATTCCAGCTATCCGAACTGGCAATTCAATCTTATAGATCAAAATCTAATCTTCAGAGAACACAGTAAAACTCAAAATACTTTTGGAACTAGCTCTCCAGTTTTACCCAGTCTTATATCTCCATTGATGGATAAAACTAAAAAATATATCCAAAATCCACTTCATATTCCAAATCTCCTTAATTCTTAACTGCACAACTCTTCTGATGTTCCTGAGTCACCTCCAATATTCCAGATCAACTTAACTCTTACTGATTGCTTCTTGAAACAAACAAGACTAAGATCAAACCAATCACATAATCCTACTCAAAAAAATGACTCCCCAAAAATTTGCTGAAGTCCAAAAATACAACTCTATACCACAAGCATCAGGGGACTTCAGACCTGCATCTCCTATCTGGAATAGCCAAACAGTTGCACCTGACAACCTTACCTTCCAAATCCAGAAAATTTCTTCATACTTGAATTTCCAGTAGGAATTCTTTAATCCAAGAAACTGCAACTCTCGGTTGCTCCCACTCTAGAACAACTACAATCTCGCTTCCGCTGCACAACTCTGATCTGGAGTAGATGAGAATGCTATCGAAGAACTCGAGCAAAATCTTTCTTCATACACTGTTCATCCGACTCATAAAATCTTAGTGACCCTTTCATTTGGTCAAAACATCTCAACAAAATCTCAACTTAGAATAAGATGATCAATCCCTCTCCCAAGAATTCTGAGCTGCCTCACCAACTCTTCTCTCTCTAAGAGTCATCCCTCTACAAGGCCGAACCATCAAAATTACTCCTGGAATCCAAGTCGATAAGAAAACTCAATCTCCAATTCGGGTAAATTCTGAATTCATCCAAAAATATCTGGAAAATCTCTGACTACTTAAGTAGCCTTTACCTCCATATGAGTTTCCTCACTTTCCAAACCAAATAATACTCAATATTCCCAAACTAATCGCAAGTCACTTTTGCGATCCTATCCAATTCAGATTCCAAAGAAACTATCTCCCCAACTAGAACAGTTTTCCTAATCAAGATCAATCTCTCCAGAATGGCTTATCCACCAGAAAACTTGATAGATCACTTCCAACAAATATCCTGCTCTATTGAGCTTCCCAAAGAAATGGATAAGCCTTTACTATCTTCCTGATCTGCCAATAGTAGAATCCCAAAGATTTCTGAATCATCGAAAAAAAACGGATCCACGCTGCTGCTTCCAATCTTCACTTCAATGCTACTACTAAGCCAAAAGATCTTCCTTAACCACAAACTTCCTGAAACACAAAACTATCACCCAATTCCACCAAAAATCCTTGAGACGGGTAGACATCTTCTCAAGAAACTCGGCTCAAACCCAACACCAACCACTTGTCTTCTTAAGGAAAACAATGAGGCCATGTCCGAAATGAGGTAACTTATTGGCCTTATCTCATACTTCAATATAGATAAGACACCCTTATTTGAGATCCAGAAAATCTTTAAACATCTGAATCTTCCCTGCAGTAGGCATCAACGTTCTTCCAACACCATCCTAATCTTGCTCCAGAAGAAAATTTCAGAACCATCTGTGGATACTGCGTCTCACCACACAGCTATTCCTTCCTGAAGTCGCCAAAATACCATAACCTGCTTCTGCTCAGCTAACAGATTCAACTCTTTGAAATCCTGCTCACTCGAGAGCAAATCAACCTCACACTTCAAGAATATACTCTAATCCTTGAAAAAAACTTCCTCTGGACTCAATAAAATCCTTTCACCAATCTACAAAGCTTACTCGAGATGGTATTAGATCTACAATCTCGACAGATACACCTTCAACCACAACATATGAGCCTCTTCCATTAGTGGTAGTCGTGTTCCACACACTTCTACCTTATCTACCTTTATAACCTTTGCTGGAAAATCCGAACAGATAACCCAACAGATTAGGTAGATTTATATATATATATATATATATATATATATATATATATATATATATATATATATAAATTACATGTACGCTCTCTCAAGATAGACACCACCCCAGAGTCTAGGTATTCGCTCAACCTGGCTCTGATACCAAAAATGTAGCGACCCGACTTTCTATCTCCAGAAAGAAGCATCATAATAAAGAAAGAAAGGGATAGAAGAAGAAAAGAAAGAGAAGAAATAACAACAACACATCAGAATCTCACAGCGGAATGATTTAAATATAATATAGAACATATACATAGTATTATATACATCAGAGTACACAACATCTCAAATTAGACAGTTATAACATTTCTGTCTAATATACAATACAAGAATAACTATACCGAATAATACACAACGGAAACTCTAACTATATCTACACGCTGAAGCCTCCTGCTCCAAAGCTCCTCCAGATTTAGTCAAGAGATAACCTGAATCACTTGACTACTCATACATAGTATGAGTACCCAAGAGTTTAATAAAACAGAAAATAAACACTCGGGTCAGACAGGGGTTTGGTGTGAGTAAACGGTTTAAGATTGCTTAACTTTAGAAAATCCTTTGAAAAGAAAAGGTGTCACGTAAGACTTCCCACACATAAACATGGAAAAGTTTTTACCTTACGCTAACCAAAACATTTGATAGGAAATCCAGTGATATTATAATAGTGTCTATGGTTTTCAAGTAAATAAGAAATAGCCGAAATTGTTACATGATTAAATTCTAGCTACTAGCCACAAAAGTGGGTAATACAAACAAACCCGTAGGGTCTCGTAGGGAAAATGGGTTTCCATCAATGGCAGGGATACTGGGGTACCGCCCGTCACAGTACGTGGCCTAGATCACCGTACCGAGGAGTACGTCCGCTCCCCCACAACACAAGGCCGGGACCATTCCTTACTGAACAGTCCCGAATAAGACCACCCCGGCAGTTGTTGCAATCAACCGCCCCACACAGCCGAATATAAAGGGACTTCTAGACATGGATGAATCTCACTCTCCAGTGGGGGCTACCCACGAAGCCTTGCTGCACCTCCCATGTTTTAGTCATTCCCGGTTGATGAGGCTCGAGGATGCGATTACCTTTATAGGATACATTTATCTTAGAATGCTCATCGTCCACCTGATGATGTGCCGAAAGCATTCAATCCATACAAGTTCTTTCCGGGTTCGAACGAAACCGAATGCACTATCTCGTTGCACTCATTTTGGAATCACCCTCAGAGTCAATGACCATAGCCCTTGCACTCTAAATCACCATCTCGAACCTATAAGTACTATTCCGTCAAACTCATTACGGAATCACCCACAGAGTTATACTGACATATAGTTCTTACACCTTGAGTCTTCACTTGCACTCCACTTGGATTCACGACCTAACGTTCATTTTGGATCGGTGTGGTTTTCGGATATCCAAATATGGAAACCCGATCCCGGTCTCACCGAATCCAAACGCCATTTTAATGTCCAAGTTGTACTTAAGGGATTTTAAACAGTATATATTCAGAATATCACTTAAACATAAATGGATGATTCACATTACACAGATAGATAATCCACTATTATCACATTCATCCATACATATCACAAAGCAGCATATATATCAAATTCAGATATATCACATTCATCACATATCAATCAATGTCATCCAATATCATCCAATATCATTAACTCATCCAATGATACTTATCAACAATCATTAATCATCCATAAACAAGTTTGATCCAAACTTAATTAATTTAATTAATCCTTATTTAAATTAATTCCATACTTAATCACTTGGATTTAGCATCAATCCATCTTACTTATTCATTAATTGATTACAATTTAATTAATAAACATCACTTAGTTATCCACATTAATTAATCATCCTTGATTAATTATTACTTAATTACTTTAAGTAATTATTCCTTAATTAATCATCTTGATTAATTACTTCTTAATCATACTATGTAATTACTTCTTAATTACTCTTTTAAATTAATCATACTTGATTAATTATTCAGATAATTATTCCTTAATTATCTTTTTAATTAATTACACTTGATTAATTACCTTTAATTAATCACACTTGATTAATTACTTTTAATTAAACTTGCTTGATTAATTACTCACATTTAATTAATTACTTTTAATAAATCACCTTTGATTAATTACTTAATTACATTTAGTAATTAAAACTTAATTATAAATTAATTATTCTTAAATTATTAATTAACAATTAATTAATTATTTCCATTAATTAATGATTACTTCGTTAATTAATTTTTTTAATTAATTACTTTAACAAGTAATTAATTTCTTAATTAATTACTCTCAATCCCTTTATTAATGAATCATTAATTAAATAATTTAAACCCTTCTTTAATTTTATTAATTAATTCTTTAATTAATAACACAAGTGATTAATTCTTAATTACATTCACTTAATTACTTCCATAAAGTAATTATCTTTTACTTAATTACCTCTAGTAATTAACCACTTAATTACTTTAATTAGTTTCCCAAGTAATTATATTAGATTAACCCATAAGTGATTATCTTAATTAATCACAAATTTATTACTTAATTAATTATTTAACTTATTCATTTAAAATTAATTAAATGATTCTTAACTTCTTATATTATAAAGATTCTTAATTAAGAAACCATTATCTTAATTAAATCATTTATTAACCAATAACACTTGATAATTAATAAAATAATTTAATTATCTTAATTATCTTTACAAATTTGATTATCTTTAATTAAATCAAAATTTTAAATTACTAAAGATAATCCTTATTTTAATTGATCTCTAAATCTTTATTATTTAACTTATATAAAATAAAATACTTTAGAAATCACTTATAATTTTAAAATAACTTAAACATTCTAATTAAAACTTTTAAAATCTTTAAACTTCCAAAGTTATTAAATAAAATTTAATACAACATTATTATAAAAGTTTCACTTATTTACTTTAAAATTTATATATTTCAAAATATAAGACCTTGTTTAAAACTTGGAAACAAATTTAGTTTATAAGTGAGGCTTGTTTAAATTTGTTTAAACTTGAATTATCTATAACAAAACAAATTCCTTTGTTTTCAAAACTTTTTTTAAAACCTTACTGTTACATTTTTAAAACCTTTAAAAACTTCCTGTACCAAACTAAAGCATGCTCAACAACTCAAGCAACCCATAGAAAATCTCGCGTCTACCCCAGGTAAATCAAACAAAAATCCCGAGTCAACCCCAACATATCTCTGCTTCGAGAAAAAACAACAGAAACTCGAAAGAAAATTCGAGTCCCAACCTCCTTTCTTCTCCAACTCAAAACCCAACATCACTTAAATCACATAACCGTGCACATCAACGTTCACAACGCCGCCGAACGCTGGCGAACTCCATGCCGACCTCCTCTAAGCTGCTCACGTCCCCAACAGCAATAATCGAAACCCAGAAAACCCTTTTTGATCGAGAATCGAAATTTGACCTCTAACCCATTATACCTGCAACATACATCATCAGAAAAATCCACGTCACCGACGACCCTTGGCTCCAGTCCTCTCGCCATCCTTGCTATAACTCCGCCTCGATCACCTGCATCCCCCGAACAGCTCACGATCGATTCCGATCGTCTCTATGCGTCGCGAAACCCATCAAAACCTGTCGACCAATAACAGGTACGAAAACCCTATTCGATCGAACTCCGGCCATTCAATCAATAATAAATTTCAAATCTATTTTTCCGATGGTCCCCTACGTCCCCTCAACCTCCCTGCACAACCACGGCGCACAGATCGCCGTCATTCGCCTCCAATCGACCAAAATGCCCAAAACTGAGAATCCCATAATTCTCTTTAACTACCAATGTAAAAATCATGTTTCGACCACTAAAATTCATGATTTCCTAATTGTAAACCAATTATAGAATCAAAACTTAAAATTAAATTGATAAGGATTTGACCCAATTTTAAATTTCACTGTAAATTCAAAGATTTAGAACCAATTTTTCATTTTTACAACTTGTATTTATTTTTAAATGATAGCTTACTTGATTACAATCAACATGTATTTACAATTCAAAGTCTAATTCGAATTCAAATCCAAGTTATTGAATTTATTATTAAATTGTAACCCTGCTATTTTACACAGAGTATAAGTTTCAACTGCACATGAGATCAATCATCCACAATCCAAACATGCATCCATATAATTCCAAGAAATCAAGCAAATAATCATGATTACATATACTAGAACAAGATGAAATTCAAGATTAGAACTGTTTTTAAAATTTCATTTACTCACCTTTGGAAAAAATAGAAGACAGAGACTTATATGCTTTCCAGGCTTTGCAATTTATCTTGCATGTTGAATGAATCTCCTCAATCTATCCTTGCATGTTGATGTTTACATTTTATTGTTGTTGAATTTGATGAAGTTTTATATCTTGCATGCCTCTGATTTTGAAAATCCAGTAACTTCTCCTTATGTTTTTGAATTCCAACTATATTTTTTCATTTGTATTCATTTTTGAGTTGAAGAGAGTAAAGGAATTCTTTTGCTGAAAATAAAATCATCTTTTATTTTACAATTTAATTTTAAATTAATTTTATAGAGAGAAAGACATTTTTCACTATAAAGCTCTAATTAACTTACACCTATATATATATATATATATATATATGATTACAAGTGTCATTAACAATATTAATATACTTACATGTGGTTTTTAATGTTTTATAAATATCCTACAAATGTTATTATGTTTAATTCATATTTACAAAAGTTATTTTTCTAATGTTTTATTAATGTTTAAAATGTTATTTTCTTTTTAATAATCTATTTAAGCTATATACATATATTTATGTAATGTTTAGATAATTATAAAATGTTTTTATCATATAAAAATAAACTTTAGACTTTCATTATCTTAAAAGCAAAATCATAGAGGCATTTTTAAATAACTTATATTTTAATCAATTTAATTTAATCATTTGTTCATAAATTGAGAAACTTAGTTTAACTCTTTATATAAAAAAAATTTAAACAATTTTTTGTTATTTAAAACAGAAGCTAAAATATATGTTTATAAAATAAAAAATTAACTTTGTTATTTAAATAATTTAAATTTCAAATATCATTTCAAAAGCACTAAATCAAATTAACATTTCAATTTACAAATTATATAAAATAAAGTTTGAAAACACTTATTAAATTCAAATTAATAAAATTCCTATTTCAAATTTATATATATATATATACACACAAATATATATACACATTTCAAATAGAAAAACATTAAATTTGAAAATTACTGTGTTGAATTTTAAAATACAAATCATAATATATACATATATTCATATATATTACAATTTGAATATAAAGTTTTATTACATTAAAACTTCCTATTTACAAGATATGCCAATATATATATATATATATATATATATTATAAATAGATTTTGATTAACTTTTGGAAAATAAATCTTACCAACAATAAATTTCCAAAATAGATATTTCCAAATTAAAGTATTGTAAATTTTCAAAACAGTTAAATTTACCAATTTATACTTATTAAGAAAATTGTTGATAGATATTAACAAATTATTATTATTAATCTTTAAAATAATTTTAACTTGTCAATTTATAATGTAAAATGATCAAATCAATTTAATTATTATCAAAGATTATTAAATTGATATTGTTCAAAATTCCGGTTCATCACACAAAAATAAATTTTACTATAAATTTTCAACTTGAATTCCAAAATTCCAATTTTTATTTATTTCTGGTATCCTACGATACCAAAAATATGTACGGCTAAATAATTGTCTTCAACGTTTCAATCACAAATAATCACACACAGATTATAAATAATCAACACACAATATTGGAACAAATTCAAATATTTGAGGAATCTAGTTCGATCCCTCCAACCTGTTTCCCTGCATCCACAGACGTTAGCATAACAATCAAATACCAATTCCACTTCAAGGTGGAATATCCGGTATATGGGATTTATAAAATATCACCAGCTATTATGCGGTGCATACGGTTCATCCGCTATATAATACGGGAAGTCAATCACTCCAAATACATATATAATACCAATTCCACTTCGAGGTGGAATATCACGGTATATGGATTTATATATAATATCATCTGCTATTATGCGGCGCATAGGTCTAATCCAATACGATGGATAATAATTTGTCATCCAAGCACACAATCAACAATTTTAAAATTAACTATCATAATTCAACAATCAATCGATAACTGAAATTTTTTATTATTATAATTTGAGTGAGAAGATCTCACCTTTAACAATGCATGCCATCCATTTTCATTTCAGCTTGATTTCTCGATTTTCTAGGCCTTGTATAAACAATTTACGATTTATAAATATTTGAAATAAATCGAACCATTTATCCCATTTTATAAATTACTTAACTAATAATTTCATTTTAAAAAAAATTAATTTAAACCAACTAATAAATTAAAAATGTATATTTAAAAACAAAATGATTTTATACCTTACTGTATTTTTATTTTTATTTTCTGACTAACATGCATCAATTTAAATTAGTTAAATAAAGATTAAAATTGCTATACCTTACTGTACGAACAGAACAGAGAAACCAAACTCAACCCCCATGGAAGAAACCCTAGATCGCACCCTCTGACCTAACATACCCAGCCGCCAACAATCCTCCTTCGTGCCATCGAACGCTTTCCCAACGCAAGCATCACCACGCCACGCCGCAACCTTCGCTATCACATCACTGACACTCGCCACTGACGTCGCCCTCGATTGGTTCACCCCAGATACACGCGAATCCCCTTTGCCGTCGCCCCAGTTGCGAGTTCGACCATCACCTGACGCGACTTTGACCACCATTGCCAGTAACGATCTTGCGACCTTTGAATCCACTGTAGCCATCGACTCCGCCGCGCTCGACTTCTTCCATCGTGATTTCAGGCATCGTCCAAGCTTTTCAAGCTCGAGACGGTTTTTTTTTCGTTTTTTTCATTCGGAAAAGTTTTATTTTCGAAAGAAAGGGCTCGGCATTTATCTTGAAACCAAGATTTTGAAACTAAATAGGAAGAGGAAAGAATAGTGATTGTTGTTTTCTTTTTATTTATTTGATTTTCTAAGGAAGACGCGTGTAATAATATTCATAAGGAAGAACACACGTGGTTAAGCAATCCTCATCGTGTAATGCAGGATCTTTTCAATTATATTATTTATATTCAACTTTTAAATTCAAATTTGAATCGTCTCGATATCCGCACCCTACAATCTCGATCTTCAATCCAGACGTGCCGCCAGGCGTTTATAATATTATACCTCTATTTTGAATGCAATGGAAAATGTTCCGAGTTCTAGTTCGATCGTATGGAAAAGATAGCTTTTTGGACCATCTTTTATATTGAATTTTCGATTTAATTTTCAACGCATTTATCAACCGTACGGCCACACGACAACTCCGAATGCTACAGAAACTGAAATCCGATAATAATATAATATTACGTACCCAATGAAACTGGTTTCGTCGAATTCCGAGACTATATCTCGGAAGACTATTTTTAAATATCGATTTAAACAATATAATTCCAAAACTGATCAAAGCATTTCCAAATTCAATTTTGAAGCTTCCATTATTTTTAGTATTGTCAATATAAATTTTCTAAGCCTTGAAAATATTTTTTTATCAGCATTAAATTGAAGATTCAAATTTTTACCCTCTTCAATAAATTAAATTCAATAATTTAATTGCCAAATAAAAGGTGGTACTTGGAATTCAAGTTAAATTAATAATTCAAATATTTGAAATCAATTAAATATTTCAATTTCAAATGTTGAAAATTCTGGGTTGTCATATCTTTCCCCCTTAAAAGAATTTCGTCCTGAAATTACTAATTAAGAAGATTATCCTCAACCCGTTTATTTTTTCGACAAAACCAAACAGTTTTATCAATTCGCCAAAACAAATCTTTTTATTCAAGACTCATACACTTCAAATAACTTTCCAAAGTTTTCCATAGTTTCCAATCAACATTATTTACTTCACAATTCATATTTAAATTCAAATTTCATACTTTCAAAATTTTCTCAAAATTTTTCTAATACTCTAAATTTTCAAAAAATTTCGCCAGCGCTTCCTTTGCGCGGCTAGCTCGGCACGTCTACAAAATAGCAATTTAGATTATCTTCGAAATCAAAATCCAATTCCATTTTCTTTATATCATATGTATATCTTTCTTAACAATAATGTCTAACCACAACATTCAAACCATTTTATACATTTCTGTATGAAATTTCAATATTCATTTCATTTAAACCCGTACGATATACTTACATCATTCATAAGCAGTATCAAATTTGATCGCTCACTCGATCACACAATTTCCCTTCCGAACTAGTATCGTCCACCCGACTTCCTAGTGCGGACTCAGATCTGGTTTCTTGATCAGAAATCGTCATTCTCCTTGCATAGCCGTAAACTATGATAGAGAATTTCCAGAATCAACCAAAAATCCATATTTAGGTTCGTCGTCGAAAATCGAGTGAAAAATTTCAACTCGGATCGATATAACTATCTCGAAATTCTGTGCTCGAATTCTTGATCAAATCGCTATGTGAATAAAATAATATACGTACATCCTACGTATTTATTTCAATTGATTACTAGCTATATCAATTTTCTTTTCTTTTATTCACATTTGATTTTCATTTCAATACACTTATTCACAATCACCATTTCACAAATTTCCAGTTTAATCTTCATTCGATCATTAACTTATTAAACTCCAAATTTTTCTTAAGAATTTTACCATTTGTTTCTTAAGTTCAATAAATTAATTTATATACCTCCTATATTTACTCTCAATTCACCACTTTGGTTTATAACCACATATATTTAAACTGGATTTTCAAATTCCATATGAATTCAATTTACCTTTCATTTATAATTTAATTTGTCATTACTTCAATTAGTTTCACTTACTAAATTTTTTTTCAATGCTTTGTTTCATTTAGTCCAATCTTTGACAAATTTTCCATATCACTTTGTTTATCATAAATAAAATTCAATTTCAATTATTCCATTTTGTTTACTTACACATTCGAAATGAATTTCAACATTCAATTTCATTTTCATTTACCAGCAATTGTAAATTTATTTATTCATTCACAATTTTATTTTCCATAATTCAAACTCAATTCCAATTCATTTGTCTTAACTCCAAATTTATTTTCAACTTAATAAATTTTATTTAAGCAATCATTATACTTAGTCTCCTTAGACTTTTCTTTAAATTCACTTCATTTAATTGATTCACTTATACTTATTTTAATTTAACTCATCCTTTAAGTTAAATTCATTCTATCAAAGTTAAATTGTATGAGTTATCAACTCATTTACTAATCCCATAAATATTTTAAATAGAATTCCAGAGTCTTTCCAACATTTTAAAATCATTTTTGAAACCAATTCAAATTATCTTTTGAATTTTCAAAACCAAACTCAGTTTGCAAACAACTTCCATTTAAATTAATTTGGCAGCAATTCCTCTCTTGGAAACTCGAAAATGAACACCGATGTTGTCGCGATCATCATCGGAATTATTTTCTAGCGATCGAAAAGAGTTTAGAGATTTTATTCTTCCAAAACATTTTTTCAAAACCTTTTGAAAATCATTTTCAAATCAAAGGGATTTAAACTTTTCACCAAAATTTCAATTCTCAAATCCTTCCAAATATTTCTCTGGAATTCTATTTCAAATTATAAATCACATTCACAAGTAATATTTATAAATCTCATTTGTATATGGATTTTATTTCTTAGCTTTAAGTTATGATTTCAATTTCTTATTCAATTTCAATGATAATAATTTAATATTATCACTTCCTAACAACCAAGAAACCATATACTATAATATTTTACGGAAAATTATTTCCTTCATATACGAAAATAGTTTTGGGTAAAATTATTTCATTTACCCTATTTTAAAACAATACTATGTCGGTTTATCCCGTTTAAGAGTTTAGAAACCCCTATCGATACAGTTGGCCAAACTGCACCGATCAGAATCTATAAACAATTAACCAATAAGTCAGCACAATATCAACAATTTTATATTCACTAACAAATACGCGCTCATATCTATTACTACACTCAAACTCATTCTAGAGTACTACTGACTCTATATCTAATGAGTAACACCCACCAGATACAAGGTTGTCGCTTAACCAAATGCTCTGATACCAAATTATAACGACCCAATTTTTCGACGCCCAAAAATCGACATCAATACGTCCACTGCATCAAATGCGGCACAGTCGAATGTGGGAAAACCGAACCGTTAGGGTTAAAGAAGAAGAAGATAGAAGAAGAAATAGAACAATAATATAATTTCATATTTCGCAACGGAAAAAATATAATAGATAAATAAATAATCTTTAAAACAAAGAACTATATAAGTTTATACATACATCATCAGAGTTTACAACGACACAATATAAATATTGGAAGTTATTATAACTTGCTTACATAGAAATTTTGACTTGCACTAACCCAAACGCAACGGATTCTACATAGTATAAGTGATACATCTCGCCATCCAGCTTGAACTATAGATCTCCATAGCAACTTCTTGACTATGCTCCAGAATAATGATAACCTGACTCTAGGCTGCTCGTGTGGAAAAGTATGGACACCCAGAGTTTAGAAAGGGAACAGTAAACTCCAGATCAGTCATGGGACTGGTGTGAGATCTTAAAAACTTTTATTTTCACAAAGAAAGAAAAAGAAATCCACTATGCTTTTGGAAAAATGAAACTGCCATAAGGCCTCCCGCCACACGCACAATGCAAACGCAGAATTGGAGGAGATTTCTCCTTATGATAGTAAAACATGCTTAATACGCAAAATCCTTTTTAATACTATCATTAGTGCAAAGTGTGGACAACATTTCGAAAGTATAATATTAATCTTAGCAAGTATACAACCATTATTTTATGCCTACTACAGCTACCATGTTCAATAGCAGGTTACCGCCACATTCCATGGCAGGTTATACAACTAAAACCATGCAGGGCTCGTATTGTTTTGTTTGGATTTCCAACAAATGGTCAGGCAAAGGAACTTCCCACATCAAATGGAACGCCTCTGGAGGGACGTCCCCGAGAACCTAACTGGATCTCTGCTACATAAGGTTGGGTTACCTCTGTAACTAGGTAACTACTGACACAAGTGTGCCACCCCTCGATCGTTACCAACCTTTATCCGAGGCACCTATCAACCAACAACCACAAAGCAATATGTTTTTGCAGCAACCACAAAGTTAAGTATCTAGGATCCATACCATGATACCATGCATAATCTAGAAGGAAATGACATACCCTCAAGGGGCTACCCCCAAATAACCTTGCTGCCACAATTCCCATTTCGACCATAACCGAGTTGTGAGGCTCGACGAAGTCTCGTCGATAAAGCTACACTTTTTCACAAAGCCATGCTTTTATCAACAAATGATTAGAAGCACTTCGTATGCCACATTACCAAATTGGAAATGTATCACTAGTAACCATCAACTACATAACCTTTGAGCTCGTACGTCATGGTGTTAAGCTAAGAGAATATATTCTCCGCCACCAACAGAAATGTATTTGATAGAAACCGGCTTTACATCTCAAAGTGTAACGTCAAACACACATCCTTACAAGTCTGTTTCGGGTTCGAACAGAACCGAAGGCACTTCCAAAGAAGCCCTTGCAATCCGGATATTCACTAATCACGTCCGGAATCCCCATCACAAAAGGTGATAAAATCTATATACCGAAGCAAATCGGTGCAGAAACATTCGACACGTAATCCTTTCGCTTTCAAAAATACCTGGTCTTCAACAACATCTTCAAATGCAATCCAATTTCGTCGTATCATTATTCGAAATGGGTTTTCTTACACAAGGTCCTCTCTCGGCTAATCCGACAAATGAACGCTTATTTTAAAAATAAGCGTTACATTTAGATTCACACAAATCACAACAAATTTCCACTTTGATCATTTAAACAAAAATCCATCACAATCACAAAGGTTCGATGTGGTTTTCGAATATCCACTTGGAACCCGACCCCCGGCCGCGTCGAAATTCAAGTGCCATTTAAATGTCAATATTGATAGTCGATTATTTAACTATCAATCAATATTCATAACAATCACCATATTTTAAATAATTTTTCCCAAATTATTTATTTTCAAAATATCTTGGCAAGATATACTTTTAACACTTTAACATTTCGAAAACGAATTTGAAATCACTATTCACATTTCAATCCATTGAAAACAAATTTCAAATCGTTTTTCTTACGCGGAATATATTTCCAAATACTTATTCATTTCCACTGAAAATCTGCCAAGTAAAAATAATTCAGATCACTTATTCAAAATATTCTTGGAACGTTCAAAATAAAACCATCCTAAATACTTAAATATTGGTTATGATAACATTATACTAATTATCACATATAAGACTCCATGTCCAAACTAATTTTAAAATAAAATTAGTAGATAGGGTAACTAATTTTAAAATAAAATTACTAGATAGGGTATAACTATTTAAATAACCATTTCCTAAACAATTATCAATCTAAATCATTAAAATAGTCCCTTCTATAAGTAATTAAATAAATATATACTTTAAAGATTTGAAACCAGCTTAAGAAAATAATTTACCCAAAGTATACTTACTGAAACCATCCCTAAAAATTTTCAATAAACATTTATAGGCTACTTTGCAATCATACTCAGCTTTCTAGGGAAAATACATTTTCCATTTCAAAATGGTTCATTCAAATCAATTAATAAAACTTTCTTGATTTATTTTAAATTTAAGTTCTGAATCCGTAAATTCCTTTCACACTTTTAAAAATAACCAATGTTTATTTTTAGAACAAATTCCCCTTTCCTTTATAAATTCCCATAATGAATTTAAATTTCCAAATATCCATTGATATACGATTTTCAAATCGATTCTCAAATATTCACTTTCAACACCAAATCAATTTTCAAATTGATTTCCAAATTTATTTCAAATACCAAATCAAATCCTAAATTGATTTTCCAAATATTTATTTCAAACACCAAATCGATTTCAGAATTGATTTCCCAAATTTTATTTTTAAACACCAAATCAATTTCAAATCGGTTTCCCAAAGATTTATTTTCAAACACCGAATCAAATTCCAAGTTGATTTCCAAACTTATTTTCTTTTAAAATAAATTCCTTTATTTCTTTCAAATTATTTAAAATCCGTATTTTAAATAAATTCTTTAATCTTTGAATAATATTACCCGAAATCCATTTATTAAGCCTTTTTTCCATATTTTGGAAATTTTATTCAATAGGATTGCAAAAATAAAATTTTATCCTTTTTAAAATTACTTCTTTTAAATTTATCCAATTTTCAAAAATAAATTTTACTATAAATTTTCAACTTGAATTTCAAAAATCCAATTTTTATTTATTTCTAGTATCCTACGATGCCAAAAATATGTTCGGTTAAATTATAGCCTTCAACGTTTCAATCACAAATAATCACACACAGATTATTAATAATCAACACACAATATTGGAACAAATTCAAATATTTGAGGAATCCTGTTGGATCCCTCCAACATGTTTCCCTGCATCCACAGACGTTAGCACAATAATCATATACCAATTCCACTTCAAGGTAGAATATCGCGGTATATGGGATTTATAAAATATAACCCGCTATTATGCGGCGCATAGGGTCTTATCCGCTATATAATGCGGGAAATCAATCACTCCAAATACATATATAATACCAATTCCACTTCGAGGTGGAATATCGTGGTATATGGGTTTATATATAATATCATCCCCTATTATGCGCCGCATAGGGTCTATCTAATACAACTGATAATAATTTGTCATCCAAGCAAACAATCAACAATTTTAAATTTAATTATCATAATTCAACAATCAATCAATAACTGAAATTTTTTATTATTATAATTTGAGTGAGAAGATCTCACCTTTAACAATGCATGCCATCAATTTTCATTTTAGCTTGATTTCTCGATTTTCTAGACCTTGTATAAACAATTTACGATTTATTAATATTTGAAATAAATCGTACCATTTATCCCATTTTATAAATTACTTAACTAATAATTTCATTTAAACAAATAATTAATTTAAACCACTTAATAAATTAAAAATGTATATTTAAAGACAAAATGATTTTATACCTTGCTGTATTTTTATTTTCATTTTCTGACTAACATGCATCAATTTAAATTAATTAAATAAAGATAAAAATTGCTATACCTTACTGTACGAACATAACAGAGAAACCGAAATCTACCCCTATGGACGAAACCCCAGATCGCACCCTCTGACCCAACATCCCCAACCGCCGACAATCCTCGTTCGTGCCGCCGAACGCTTACCCACCGCGAGCATCGCCACGCGAAGCCGCAACCTTCGCTATCACATCACTGACTCGTCCACTCGCCACTAATGTCTCCCTCGATTGGTTCACCCCCAGATACACCTGAATCCCAATTGTCGTTGCCCCAGTTGCGAGTTCGACCATCACCTGACGCGACTTCGACCACCATTGCCAGTAACGACCTCACGACCTTTGAATCCACTTTAGCCATCGACTCCGCCGCGCTCGACTTCTTCCATCATGATTTCAGGCATCGCCCAGGATTTTCGATCTCGAGATGATTTTTATTTTATTTTATTTTGTTAGGAAGATTTTTATTTTCGAAAGAATGGGCTTGACATTAATCTTGAAACCGAGATTTTGAAACTGAATAGGAAGAGGAAAGAATAGCGATTGTAGTTTTCTTTTTATTTATTTGATTTTCTAAGGAAGACGCGTGTAATAATATTCAAAAGGAAGAAAACATGTGGTTAAACAATTTTCAATGTGTAATGCAGGAGATTTTCAATTATATTATTTATATTCAACTTTTAAATTCAAATTTGAATCATCTCGATATCCGCACCCCACAATCTTGATCTTCAATCGCCGTCAAACGTTTATAATGTTATACCTCTATTTCGAATGCAATGGAAAAGGTTCCGAGTCCTAATTCGGTAGTATGGAAAAGATAGCTTTTTGGACTAGTTTTTATATTGAATTTTCGATTTAATTTTCAGCACGTTTATCAACCGTACGTCCACACGACAACTCTGAACGCTACAGAAATTAAAATCCGACAATAATATAATATTACGGATCCAATGAAACTGGTTTCATCGAATTCTGAGACTATGCCTTGGAAGGCTATTTTTAAATACCGATTTAAACGATATAATTCCAAAACTGATCAAAGCATTTCCAAATTAAATTCTGAAGCTTCCATTATGTTCAGTATTGTCAATATATATTTTCTAAGCCTTGAAAATATATTTTTTATTAGCTTAAAACTGAAGATTCAAATTTTTACCCTCTTCAATAAATTAAATTCAATAATTTAATTGCCAAATAAAAGGTGATACTTGAAATTCAAGTTAAAATAATAATTCAGATATTTGAAATGAATTAAATATTTCAATTTCAAATGTTGAAAATTCTGGGTCGTCATAGTTATTTCATTTCAAATAGTTTATACTCGTATATCATAATCTTTATTGTACCATATCTAATTCGATATTATTATTCACTTAAAATAATATTCCTTTTTAGAGTTATAACATTTTCAAAGATTGAAACACTTTCGAAATCATAACACTTTTGAAATCATAATGCTTTTGAAATCATAACACTTCCAAATCATAACACTTTGAAATCAAAGCACCTCCGTAATCATAACAGTTTCCGCCTAAATAGTTTAGATGTTGAAAATAGTATATATATTAAAATAGTTATAAACTAAAATAGTTTATATATTAAAATACTTTATATGATAAAATTGTTTCCTCCAATTTCAAAAATTGATTCAAATAATCTTAAATTCCAAAACACAATTTAAATCAATTCCAGTTTAGCCATCTCAATTTAAAGTTCAAAAATTTAATTTTAAATATTCAAACATTTAAAAATAAATTTCATTTATATTCCAACATTTTAACTTTAAAATATTTTTTTTTCAAATTGAAAAATATTCACTTAACCATTTTAATAACAATTTATTTAAATCCCACTTTATATATTTAAATCAATATTAAATATTCAATCTCAATATTGTTTAAAATTTGAGAATATTCATTTTATCACTTTTTATCAAATCAATTTATAAATCATATTTTTCAAAATCTCAAAATTAATAAGTTCAAATCAATTCTTATGTAAACTCAATTATTAACCAATTTAAATTCCAAATCACTATTAATTTATCTTCCTAACCTTTATTATTAAAGTTATATTAAATATATTTAAAAATATTAATATAAATTTATATAAATACTTAAACATATTATAAACCAATTAAGTTAAATGCTTATTGAATTAAATCTTATTATTAAATGTATTTTTTTACTTTTATATATTTTTAAAATAATAAAATTATAAGAAAAATCTTATAAATTATATTTTCTAAACTAACTTATAATTTAAAATTTCCAAAATATATTATTTTAAAATCAAGATATTATACATATATAAAAACCGCTTATATATATTATATTTTAAAATCAATATTTATTAAAACCATATATTTTCTTTCAAAATTCAAAATCATTTTTCAAAATAGATCAACAGTGTCCGTATATAATTTTCTATCATATGGTCAGTGATATGGATATTTATCTTTTTTTTTTTTGAACGGCAAGGAGGGTTGAATGGACCCTAACCATCTTTATTAAACACACAAACAGTAAACAAAACAGAGCAGGCCAAACTGCTCCAACAAACACAGAGATACAACTTAGAATTGAAAGAAAAACACAAGACAAACAAGCAAGAACACAAGTACATACACCAACCCCTTAATCCATAGTATCATACGCAGATTGATGTGAAGCCTTCTCCCTAACCTTAGCTGTAATAACACTAATTAAGGCAGTAGCAGACTTCCTATTGTTATCAAATTCCCTTGCATTTCTCTCTGCCCAAATTGCATTCACATAAACCTTCAATATTAACAAATGCCACAAGGTTGTAGATATATGGGTGTATGCCATTTCAACCTTCAATATTATCATTTCAATCCGCAATTTAAATATCTATGGGTGTATGCCATTTCAACCCGCAATCCCACAAATTTAAAATCAATGAAAATAGCTTAAGTTTATCATTTCAACCCATAACGATTCTTCACTATTCTAAGATCGTCCGGGTTTTAACATTTCAACCCCTAAGGAATTTCTAAACTGACAGGGAACTTGCGGAGTGAGAACAACTAAAATATAAAATATCAACACAGGCATATATCATCACTAACAAATTTAATATAATATATACAACAAGACATGGTGTCATATCATAGGTGAACAATTGCAGATAATGGCATATCATATTTAATAATTAAACAACTAGAAATTTAAATAACAGCAGATTTCAATTGTCGTTCCAAGAGAAATCTAATTTATTAAATATAAAAATGTTAATCGCGAGTGATTGCTCACTTTTCGAGGCTAGAGATGAATGAGAGTGAGATGAGTTACGAATCCAAGCATGAATTCCAATGCGAAGCAAGATTAGCACGAATTTGACGAACAAAGCTAATTAAAACGAATCAGAACCATCTTGATATAACTGAAACAAATATACGTTATAATTTTTGTCCAAAACCAAATTTTAAAACACACATTTGAAATAAAATATATACATAGATATATATACACATACATATATATATATATATATTCAAATAAATATTTTAACTCTGACACCTATACAACAAAATCTATATATATATTTGAAAAACTAAGTTCATAAATACTTACATATAAAATAATATATATAGACATATATACAACTTACATACATGTTACATTTTTAAAACAATATATATAATACTTATTTGACAAAATAATGTATTATAACTTATATACATATATCAAAATCAACTTCCTTATATATTTCAAGACGCATATCATACAGACTTATATATATCTCAGATTATGTAAACATGTTATATATATAAGCCATTCTATAACATATTATATATATACACACATCTTAAAATATTACAAGACATATTTCATATAAATACATACATATTATTCCTTAAGATCACTATTTATTAAGAAATCAATGTATACTGGCATAAGCTTTATATATACAACATAGACACAATTAGAAAAATATTTAGTACTTCATTATATAATATCTCTAATATAATTTGTACTATTAAACATATATGTATTGCCATGACATATCTACTACTGTTGTTTAAAATAAAGTGAATACTGTAAACGTGTATATGTATAATATATACTCATATAAACTTATATATAAATCAGATATATAACTAGCATAACCTGTACTTAGTAACAACTATGTATACATACCTTTTTAAACATATTATATAATATATAACTTAAGACAAACCTTACATATGTAACCTTTATATTGTAGACATAAAATAATATATATAAAATAAACATATATATTACTATTTTGATATATATATATATATATATATATATATATATACTTTCATATATACAGCAGATCCAAGATATACATGCAAACATATCATATATGCTTTAAACATAAAAATTATTACGGCATATATATTGTGACGCCCCACCTCTATACCCACGCTAGCCAAGAACACTCCGGAGTAGTGCTGTCAACTAGCACGGAGAATAAGGCTGTTGAGGAGCGACCATCCATGTAATTGCTTATCACACGGTGGCTATAAATAATCTTCGGAAACAAACATAGAAATAATCATATCACAAATCAGTCACAGATATCCATATCACAAAGGCGGAAGAAGATATGAATATATAACTAACACATGAAAGTGTACATCAGAGTAGTGGTCAGTAAGATCCACGATAATACAAAAGAATAGCAACACGTGTTATACAAAAGAATACAACTATGAGTCTATATCTCAAGTGTATACAACAAAAACTGCTAATCTAAACAGTTAGCCAAAAGTCAGAGTGATGAATCCCTGGGAAGAAGTCAAGCAGAAGCACCTGTAACATCTCGGTCTGACCCGAGTATTATTTAAGAAAATAATAAACGGATCAGTCTAGCTATAAATATCAGATGACATGATATAACATAAAAGATATGGCATAAACATAAACATCCATAACGACATACCACTATAAGTATGTAAATAATGATCAACAGAAGATCAATCAATAAGAGATAATCAATATCACAAAAATCTTCTCAAAGATTCGAAGAGGGCATCATACCCTAAACTTGTACTCATAACAAGTCAATGACATAAATTCCAGAAATCAACACGAGAAATCCAGAAATCATAAAAAGGGAAAGAGGCCTATCACATGACGGTCCGAAGACCATGGGGAGCTACCCCGCATGTGTGAATGGAATCACACAGATTGAGGTCAAGACTAACCAAAAAGCAGAAAGGTATGTGTGAATGGAATCACACAAGTGGTGTCTAGTCTAACCTTTCAATGAAAGAGACATCGCGCAATTGCTAGTCTAATTCATAAAGCGATCATCAAGATCAACGAGAAGTGTCAATTACACTAAGCTAGTAAATATAGAAGTTTAGCTTCATGTCCCATAACCACTTGCTTAACTTAAATATTTACGAACAAACTGTAAATCTTCACTAATAAAATTGTCACAAGAGGTTCAATCGAACAAGTCCAAGAATTAACCGACGAAGTGAACGCAAGCGTTTCATACCACTTGTTTTACTAAGTCGTTTAATTAGATTTCTCGTCCGAGTGAGGTAAAGGCTTGTATATACTAATAGATTGGAAAACGGTTTAAGAAAAGAGCTTTGTTATTAAAAATAGAGTTGAAATCGTTTGTTAAAAGAGTTTTGATATTTACTACTAGTATTGAAACCTTTATATTATAAAGTGACAAAACACAGAAGCAATTGTAGAA